>OU426878.1:26031687-27281687 GCA_911387805.1 Cantharis rustica | reverse complement strand
CATATTGATTAGATTGGGATATAAATCGAGTGCTTCTTCAACTGTGGGTACACTAGAAATTAAATCATCCATATACATATCTCTATGAACATAAGTTACCGCTCGAGGAAAAGATTGGATTTCATCATTCGCTAATTGTTTTACGGTTCGTAAACTTAGAAAGGGAGATGATTTTACACCAAAAGTTACTGTGTTTAATTCATAAACCTGAATGGGATCTTCTGGATGAAATCTCCATAATATTCGTTGATACGGTCTATGTGACTCAATAACGTTAATCTGACGATACATCTGTTTGACATCGGATGAAAAGGCAATTGGAAATAGTCGAAAATTTAACAAAATCGGTATGGAGTGATTTTGCAATTTAGCGCCTGTATATAGAATATCATTTAGTGAAACGCCAGTATCAGATTTCATACTTGCATCAAAAACTATACGACATGAAGTTGAAACGCTTTCCGGTTTAAATATACAGTGATGCGGAATGTAATACCCAGGAGAATGCAATCTACTTTCTGGTACTAACGACAAGTGCTTCTGGCTTAAATAATCCTGGATGACGGAATTATAAAGTTTTTGAAGATTTGGGGTTTTTAGAAAACGTTTCTCCAACGAAAGTAATCTTTTCTCAGCAAGGAAGTAGGAATTCCCTAACTTTCCTGGATCATCCTTAAACGGTAGGGATACTGTATAACGCCCGTTATCATCACGTTTCACATTGTCAACAAATATTTCTTCAACGACAGTATTATTTCTTGTGTAGTTTCTGTATAGTCTAAAACTACTTTGTCGATGGTATGGTATCTAATTTTAAAGTTTTCTTCATATTTATGGTTAGAAGAATCACGTTTGAACTGAACTGCTGCATCATAACATAATTGTACTCTTCTAAATAGGTTCTCTCGTTTTGCAGACAACAATTCCAGTCTTCGTTCCATATTTTGTCGTTTTTGGAAATTTCAATTTGAATTTAAATAAATTCGGTTTTAACTGACAAATGTTTAAACGACGTGATAAACTATAAATGCAGCTGGTGAAAGCAAATATCGACACAATTATGATACCCAATTTAGCAATCGGAAATTTAAATAAAAGAAAATAAATTTATAACCAAATCGAAAATAGGAAAATTCTAATCTCTCAAAATTAGACTCAAACAAAAAAATGGTGGGATCAAATCTAACAAATCGCTGAATAATTCGACAAATAACCAAAGTCAACACAATCGGATGAGTAGAATCACTGAATTGGGATGGAAAGAAAACTAAGAACTACCCAATCCGGCTCGAAGGACCAAAATTGTTTTGGCCAATTCTCACCCCTAATAGTACTGGGATAAGACGATTTCAAGTGGACTGTAAATTATAGGTTCCGATTGCATTTATGATGTTTTAATAGGTATAGTGACTTACCAGGCTTATCTTCCTAATCCTCTTTCCTCTTCGGATGGGGATCAGCATAAGAGGAAGGGAAGTCAAGGAATAGGATCACTACTGGTAATCACTAATACGATGGCGCTAGGTTTCGTCAATTATTCAGCTGGTGGTATGGTAGACCAGAAAAGGAAAAAACGACTTGAAGAAACCGGTAAAGGTACACACACTCACTTCTTACACACGTTGGTTCGTTCGTCGTCTCTCCTCGTTCGCGCTTGCCCACAACCTCTTGGACATGGTCCCAATTCAAAATTGGCGCGAACAATCTACTTCTGATTTCAGAAATGACAATTTGAAAATCATATCTAAGTTAAGAGTTTGATGTTATTTACTTCAAAGAAACTAAGTCTTATTGTAGAATAGCGAATTTGTAAATCAAAACTAAGTTATTAGTTTGAAATAATTTACTTGAAAATATCTACTTCTGATTTTAGAAATGACAATATGAAAATCAGATCTAAGTTAATAGTTTGACGTTTTTTACTTCAAAATAACTAATTCGGATTATAGTAATGTAAATTTGGAAATCTAATCTAAGGTTGTAGTTTGAAATTTTTTACTTGAAAATATCTACTTCTGATTTTAGAAATGACAATTTGAAAATCAGATCTAAGTTAATAGTTTGTCGTTTTTTACTTCAAATCATCTATGTCTTATTTTAGACTAGTGAATTTAAAATCAAAACTAAGTTATTATTTTGAAGGTCTTTACTTTGAAATATCTACTTCTGATTTCAGAAATGACAATTTGAAAATCAGATCTAAGTTAATAGTTTGACGTTCTTTACTTCAAAATGGATAATTCTTATTTTAGAATACTGTCTTTGTAAATCAAAATTAAGTTATTTGTTTGAAGTACTTTACTTGAAAATATCTACTTCTGATTTTAGAAATAACAATTTGAAAATCAGATCTGTGTTAATAGTTTGACGTTTTTTACTTCAAAATAACTAAGTCTTATTTAGACTAGTGAATTTGTAAATCAAAACTAAGTTGTTTGTTTGAAGTACTTTACTTGAAAATATCTATTTCTGATTTTATAAATTGTAAATAAAAATTCCACCTGCCCTTGCAGAAAGACAGTATTTTCTTCACACTCTGGAAAAATCCAGATTTATAAAAAAAGTGAAGAGGCCCACGATGTTAAAGCTAACCGATTTAGGGCGGTGAGCGAGAGTATGAATTCAATTGAATACTGCAGTACGGCTTCCCCGAAAAGAAACACAAATTAAAGCAAAGCGTATTTATTAACTCCAAATACAAGAGATCAAAAAAGTATAAAATGCTGTCAATCGTTTACAATTATCGGCGTAGTTGGCAAAAAGTTATGACAAAAGAAAAATCGTCCTCAAACGAATGTTCGGGTGCACTGACAAACCATTGTCGAAAACTATGATGACACTCAAAAAAATATAGTGTCGAATGAGAAATCAAAGCTGCTTGCAAAAGTGGCTCGTTGGGTTAGAAAAGATAAAAAACACTTACCCGGGTAATTACAAAGTTTATCAATACAAAATTCTCCACCTAACGGAAACCAACAGCTTATGAAGTGATGCAAGTAATCGCAATCGTTGTCCAGCTCCCAAACTTCGGGAAAAATGACGTTGAGCCGTTAACGCTTGGAAGTCTGCGGTATCACTTTACTTGAACCAAAAAGGAGGAACTCTGGGAGTCACAACTTCGAGACGTGATGAAGATAAAAAATCTTCAACTGCGTTAAAAATTTCCGTCCGTAATTAATCCAAATTTGCACAAACCAAATTATAATGATAAGCAGTTGTGATTAAAAATATTTCAATTCTTGCAATTTTCGTTCTTATTCAATTATTATCGGAATAGTTGGTGTATTCAAATTTATAACAAAAAAGAAAGGTAAGGTAAGGTAAGGGTAAGGTGCTTCCTAAAATCATTAAATGCTAAAATAAACCGATGTAAAATTTAAAATATTTTACCTAATTACAGACGAAATATCACCTTAACCGTGTCAAACCTGTTATCAAAACGACCTAGCAAAAGCGTTATCAAAACTCGCAGTTTTGAAAAATTATAGGCGTCGCGCTAAGCTTAAACGTAGTGACGTGCGCAAGGTAAAAAAAACAAATTAATAAAATTGTTACAAAATGACTATTTGAAAATCAGATCTAAGTTAATAGTTTGACGTTTTTTACTTCAAAATACCTAAGTCTTATTTAAACTAGTGAATTTGTAAATCAAAACTAAGTTATTAGTTTGAAGTTCTTTACTTGAAAATATTTACTACTGATTTTAGAAATGACAATCTGAAAATCAGATCTAAGTTATAGTTTGACGTTGTTTACTTCAAAATAACTAAGTACTATTTTAGAATAGTGAATTTGTAAATCAAAACTAAGTTATTAGCTTAAAGTTAGATACTTTAAAATATCTACTTCTGATTTCAGAAATGACAATTTGAAAATCAGATCTAAATTAATAGTTTGATGTTCTTTACTTCAAAGAAACTAAGTCTTATTTTAGAATAGTGAATTTGTAAATCTAAACTAAGTTATTAGTTTAAAGTTCTTTACTTTGAAATATATACTTCTGATTTCAGAAATGGCAATTTGAAAATCAGTTCTAACTTAATAGTTAGACGGTTTTACTTCAAAATAACTGAGTCTTACATTAGACTGGTGAATTTGTAAATCAAAACTAACTTATTTGTTTGAAGTACTTTACTTGAAAATATCGAATTCTGATTTTAGAAATAACAATTTGAAAATCAGATCTAAGTTAATATTTTGACGTTTTTTACTTCAAAATAACTAAGTCTAATTTTAGACTAGTGAATTTATAAGTAAAAACTAACTTATTAGTTAGAAGTTTTTTACTTCAAATGATATAATACGGTTTTTGTAATGTAAATTTGAAAATCAAAGCTATGGTTATAGTTTGAAGATCTTTACTTGAAAATTTCTACTTCTGAATTCAGAAATAACAATTTTAAAATTAGATCTAAGTTAATAGTTTGACGTTCTTTATTTCAAAATAACTAAGTCTTATTTTAGAATAGTGATTTTGTAAATCAAAACTAAGTTATTAGTTTGAAGTTCTTTACTTTGAAATATCTACTTATGATTTCAGAAATGGCAAGTTGAAAATCAGATCTAAGTTAATAGTTTGACGTTCTTTATTTCAAAATAGATAAGTCTTATTTTAGAATACTGTATTTGTAAATCAAATCTAATTTATTAGTTTGAAGTACCTTACTTAAAAATATCTACCTCTGATTTTTGAAATGACAGTTTGAAAATCAGATCTAAGTTAATAGTTTCACCTTCTTTGCTTCAAAATAACTAAATTTTATTTAAATAAAGTGAAGTTGTAAATCAAAACTAAGTTATTAGTTTGAATTTGTTTACTTGAAAATTTCTACTTCTGATTTCAGAAAAAACAATTTTAAAATTAGATCTAAGTTAATAGTTTGACGTTCTTTACCTCAAAATAACTAAGTCTTATTTTAGAATAGTGATTTTGTAAATCAAAACTAAGTTAATAATTTGAAGTTCTTTACTTTGAAATATCTTTTTATGATTTCAGAAATGGCAATTTGAAAATCAGATCTAAGTTAATAGTTTGACGTTCTTTACTTCAAAATAACTAAGTATTATATTAGAATAGTTAATTTGTAAATCAAAACTAAGTTATTAGTTTGAAGTTCTTTACTTGAAAATATCTACTTCTCATTTTATAAATGACAATTCAAAAATCAGATCTAAGTTAATAGTTTGACGTTTTTTACATCAAAATAACTAAGTCTTATTTTAGTATAGTGAATATGTAAATTAAAACGAAGTTATTAGTTTGAAGTTTATTACTTGAAAATATCTACATCTGATCTTAAAAATCACAATTAGAAATTCAGATCTAAGGTAATAGTTTGACGGTTTTTACTTCAAAATAACTAAGTCTTATTTTAGAATAGTGGATTTGTAAATCAAAACTAAATTACTAGTTTGAAGTTTTTTACTTCAAATGAAGTAATACGGATTTTATAATGTAAATTTGAAAATTAAAGCTAAGTTAATAGTTTGAAGTTCTTTACTTTGAAATATCTACTTATGATTTCAGAAATGAAAATTTTAAAATCAGATCTAAGTTAATAGTTTGAAGTTCTTTACTTATAAATAACTAAGTCTTATTTTATAGTAGTGACTTTGTAAATCAAAACTAAGTTATTAGTTTAAAGTTCTTTACTTTGAAATATCTACTTCTTATTTCCGAAATGACAATTTGAAAATCAGATCTAAGTTAATAGTTTGACGTTCTTTGCTTCAAAATAGATAAGTATTATTTTAGAAAAGTGTATTTGTAAATCAAAACTAAGTTATTTGTTTGAAGTACTCTACTTGAAAATATCTACTTCTGATTTTAGAAATGACAATTTGAAAATCAGTTCTAACTTAATAGTTTGACGGTCTTTACTTCAAAATAACTAAGTCTTACATTAGACTGGTGAATTTGTAAATCAAAACTAAGTAATTTGCTTGAAGTACTTTACTTGAAAATATCTACTACTGATTTTAGAAATGACAATTTTAAAATCAGATCTAAGTTTATAGTTTGACGTTTTTTACTTCAAACTAAGTCTTATTTTAGAATAGTGAATTTGTAAATCAAAACTAAGCTTTTTGTTTGAAGTTTTTTATTTCAGATTTACTAATGCGGATTTTAGTAATGTAAATTTAAAAATCAAAACTAAGGATGTAGTTTGAAGTTCTTTACTTGAAAATATCTACTTCTGATTTTAGAAATGACAATTTGAAAATCAGATCTAAGTTGATAGTTTGACCTTCTTTACTTCAAAATAACTAAGTCTTATTTTAGAATAGTAAATTTTTAAATAAAAATAAGTTAATAATTTGAAGTTTTTTACTTCAAATTAACTAATACGGATTTTCGTACTGTATATTTGAAAATTAGAGCTAAGGTTATAGTTTGAAGTTCTCTACTTGAAAATATCTACTGCTGATTTTAGAAATGATAATTTGAAAATCAGATCTACGTTAATAGTTTGACGTTCTGTACTTCAAAATAACTAAGTCTTATTTTAGAATAATGAATGTTTTAATCAGAACTAAGTTATTTGTTTGAAGTTTTTTACTTGAAAATATCTACTTCTGATTTTAGAAATGACAATTTTAAAATCAGATCTAAGTTTATAGTTTGACGTTTTTTACTTCAAACTGAGTCTTATTTTAGACTAGTGAATTTGTAAATCAAAGCTATGTTATTAGTTTGAAGTTCTTTACTTGAAAATATCTACTTTTTATTTTAGAAATGACAATTTGAAAATCAGATCTAAGTTAATAGTTTGCCGTTCTTTACTTCAAAATAACTAAGTCTTATTTTAGTATAGTGAATTTGTAAATCAAAACTTAGTTATTAGTTTAAAGTTTTTTACTTCAAATTTACAAATTCGGCTCTTTTTAATGTAAATTTGGAAATCATATCTAAGGTTGTAGTTTGAAGTTCTTTACTTGAAAATATCTGCTTCAGATTTAGAACTGACAATTATAAAATGAAATCCAAGATAATAGTTTGACGTTCTTTACTTCAAAATACCTAAGTCTTATTTTAGACTAGTAAACTTGTAAATCAAAACTAAGTTTTAGTTTGAAGTTCTCTACTTGAAAATATCTTCTACTGATTTTAGAATGACAATTTGAAAATCAGAGCTAAGTTAATAGTTTGACGTTCTTTACTTCAAAATAACTAAGTCTTATTTTAGACTAGTAAACTTGTAAATCAAAACTAAGTTTTAGTTTGAAGTTCTCTACTTGAAAATATCTACTACTGATTTTAGAAATGACAATTTAA
Source organism: Cantharis rustica (assembly GCA_911387805.1). NCBI lineage: Eukaryota > Metazoa > Arthropoda > Insecta > Coleoptera > Cantharidae > Cantharis > Cantharis rustica. Next base: position 27,274,411 of record OU426878.1, on the reverse strand, counting down.
AAATCAGATCTAAGTTAATAGTTTGACGTTCTTTACTTCAAAATAACTATGTGTTATTTCAGAATAGAGAATTTGTAAATCAAAACTAAGTTATTAGTTTAAAGTTCTTTACTTTGAAATATCTACTTCTTTTTTAAGAAATGACAATTTGAAAATCAGATCTAAGTTAATAGTATGACGTTCTTTACTTCAAAATAGATAAGTCTTATTTTAGAAGACTGTATTTGTAAATCAAAACTAAGTTGTTAGTTTGAAGTACTTTATTTGAAAATATCTGCTTTAGACTTTAGAAATGACAATTTAAAAATCAGATCTAAGTTAATAGTTTGACGTTCTTTACTTCAAAATGGATAAATCTTATTTTAGAATAGTGTATTTCTAAATCCAAACTAAGTTATTAGTTTGAAGTACTTTACTTAAAAATATCTACTTCTGATTTTAGAAATGATAATTTGAAAATCAGATCTAAGTTAATAGTTTGATGTTCTTTACTTCAAAATATATAAGTTTTATGTTAGAATGCTGTTTTTGTAAATCAAATCTAAGTTATTAGTTTGAAGTTCTTTACTTGAAAATATCTACTTCTGATTTTAGAAATACAATTTGAATATCAGATCTAAGTCAATAGTTTGACGTTTTTTACTTAATAATAACAAAGTTCTATTTTAGAATAGTGAATTTGTAAATCAAAACTAATTTATTAGTTTAAAGTATTTTACTTGAAAATATCTAAGTCTGATTTTAGAAATGACAATTTGAAAATCAGAACTAAGTTAATAGTTCGATGTTCTTTAATTCAATAGAACTTAGTCTTATTTTAGAATAGTGAATTTGTAAATCAAAACTAAGTTATTAGTTTGTAGTTTTTCACAATGAAATAACTAATACGGATTTTTGTAATATAAATTTGTAAATCAAAGCTAAGGTTATAGTTTGAAGTTCTTCACTTGAAAATATCTACTTGTGGTATTAGAAATGACAATTTGAAAATCAGATCTAAGTTAATAGTTTGACGTTCTTTACTTCAAACCAACTAAGTCTTATTTTAGTATAGTGAATTTCTAAATCAAAATTAAGTTATTAGTATGAAGTTCTTTACTTGATAAAAACTACTACTGATTTTTGAAATGACAATTTGAAAATCAGATCTAAGTTAATAGTTTGACGTTCTTTACTTCAAAATAACTAAGTCTTTTTTGAGACTATTGAATTTGTAAATCAAAACTAAGTTATTAGTTTAAAGTTTTTTATTTCAAATTTACTAATTCGGATCTTAGTAATGTAAATATCGAAATCAAATCTAAGGTTGTAGTTTGAAGTTCTTTGCTTGAAAACATCTACTTATTTTAAAAATGATAATTTGATAATCAGATCTAAGTTAGTAGTTTGACGTTCTTTACTTCAATATAACTAAGTCTTATTTTAGTATAGTGAATTTGTAAATCAAAGCTATGTTATTAGTTTGAAGTTTTTTAATCGAAAATATCTTCTACTGATTTTAGAAATGACAATTTGAAAATCAAAGCTAAGTTAATAGTTTGACGTTCTTTACTTCAAAATAACTAAGTCTTATTTTAGACTAGTAAACTTGTAATTCAAAACGAAGTTTTAGTTTGAAGTTCTCTACTTGAAAATATCTACTACTGATTTTAGAAATGACAATTTGAAAATCAGAGCTAAGTTAATAGTTTGATGTATTTTACTTCAAAATAACTAAGTCTTATTTTAGACTAGTAAACTTGTAAATCAAACTAAGTTATTAGTTTGAAGTTCTCTACTTGAAAATATCTACTACTGATTTTAGAAATGACAATTTGAAAATCAGATCTAAGTTAATAGTATGACGTACTTTACTTCAAAATAGATAAGTCTTATTTTAGAATACTGTATTTGTAAATCAAAACTAAGTTGTTAGTTTGAAGTACTTTATTTGAAAATATCTGCTTTAGATTTTAGAAATGACAATTTAAAAATCAGATCTAAGTTAATAGTTTGACGTTCTTTACTGCAAAATAGATAAGTCTTATTTTAGAATAATGTATTTCTAAATCCAAACTAAGTTATTAGTTTGAAGTACTTTACTTAAAAATATCTACTTCTGACTTTAGAAATGACAATTTGAAAATCAGATCTAAGTTAATAATGTGACATTCTTTACTTTAAAATAGATAAGTCTTATTTTAGAATACTGTATTTGTAAATCGCAACTAAGTTGTTAGTTTGAAGTTCTTTATTTGAAAATATCTGCTTCAGATTTTAGAAATGACAATTTGAAAATCAGATCTAAGTTAATACTTTGACGTTCTTTACTTCAAACCAACTAAGTCTTATTTTAGTATAGTGAATTTCTAAATCAAAATTAAGTTATTAGTATGAAGTTCTTTACTTGATAAAAACTACTACTGATTTTTGAAATGACAATTTGAAAATCAGATCTAAGTTAATAGTTTGACGTTCTTTACTTCAAAATAACTAAGTCTTTTTTGAGACTATTGAATTTGTAAATCAAAACTAAGTTATTAGTTTAAAGTTTTTTATTTCAAACTAACTAATTCGGATCTTAGTAATGTAAATATCAAAATCAAATCTAAGGTTGTAGGTTGAAGTTCTTTACTTGAAAATATCTACTTCTGATTTTAAAAATGATAATTTGAAAATCAGATCTAAGTTAATAGTTTGACGTTCTTTACTTCAATATAACTAAGTCTTATTTTAGTATAGTGAATTTGTAAATCAAAGCTAAGTTATTAATTTGAAGTTACTTACTTGATTATATCTACTTCTGATTTTAGAAATAACAATTTGAAAATCAGGTCTAAGTTAATAGTATGCCGTTTTTTACTTCAAAATAACTAAGTCTTATTTCACACTAGTGAATTTGTAAATCAAAACTAAGGTATAAGTTTGAAGTTATTTACTTGAAAATATCTACTACTGATCTTAGAAATGACAATTTGAAAATTAGATCTAAGTTAATAGTTTGACGTTCTTTACTTCAAAATAGATAAGTCTTATTTTAGAATACTGTATTTTTAAATCAAAACTAAGTTGTTAGTTTGAAGTTCTTTATTTGAAAATATCTGCTTCAGATTTTAGAAATGACAATTTGTAAATCAGATCTAAGTTAATAGTTTGACGTTCATTACTTCAATATAACTAAGTCTTATTTTAGACTAGTGAATTTGTAAATCAAAACTTAGTTATTAGTTTAAAGTTTTTTATTTCAAATTTACTAATTCGGATCTTAGTAATGTAAATATCGAAATCAAATCTAAGGTTGTAGTTTGAAGTTCTTTGCTTGAAAATATCTACTTATTTTAAAAATGATAATTTGATAATCAGATCTAAGTTAGTAGTTTGACGTTCTTTACTTCAATATAACTAAGTCTTATTTTAGTATAGTGAATTTGTAAATCAAAGCTATGTTATTAGTTTGAAGTTTTTTACTCGAAAATATCTTCTAGTGATTTTAGAAATGACAATTTGAAAATCAGAGCTAAGTTAATAGTTTGACGTTCTTTACTTCAAAATAACTAAGTCTTATTTTAGACTAGTAAACTTGTAAATCAAAACTAAGTTTTAGTTTGAAGTTCTCTACTTGAAAATATCTACTACTGATTTTAGAAATGACAATTTGAAAATCAGATCTAAGTTAATAGTTTGACTTTTTTTACTTAAAAATAACTATGTGTTATTTTAGAATAGAGAATTTGTAAATCAAAACTAAGTTATTAGTTTGAAGTTCTTTACTTTGAAATATCTACTTCTTTTTTAAGAAATGACAATTTAAAAATCAGATCTAAGTTAATAGTATGGCGTTCTTAACTTCAAAATAGATAAGTCTTATTTTAGAATACTGTATTTGTAAATCAAAACTAAGTTGTTAGTTTGAAGTAATTTATTTGAAAATATCTACTTCTGATTTTAGAAATGATAATTTGAAAATCAGATCTAAGTTAATAGTTTGACGTTCTTTACTTCAAAATAGATAAGTTTTATTTTAGAATACTGTTTTTGTAAATCAAATCTAAGTTATTAGTTTGAAGTTCTTTACTTGAAAATAACTACTTCTGATTTTAGAAATGACAATTTGAAAATCAGATCTAAGTTAATAATTTGACGTTCTTTACTTCAAAATAACTAAGTCTTATTTTAGTATAGTGAATTTGTAAATCAAAACTAAGTTGTTAGTTTGAAGTCTATACTTGATAAAATCTACTACTGCTTTTATAAATGACAATTTGAAAATCAGATCTAAGTTAATAGTTTGACGTTCTTTACATCAAAATAACTAAGCCTTATTTTAGAATAGTGAATTTGTAAATCAAAACCAAGTTATTAGTTTGAAGTTCTTTACTTGAAAATATCTACTTCTGATTTTAGATATACAATTTGAATATCAGATCTAAGTCAATAGTTTGACGTTTTTTACTTAATAATAACAAAGTTTTATTTTAGAATAGTAAATTTGTAAATAAAACTAATTTATTAGTTTAAAGTATTTTACTTGAAAATATCTAAGTCTGATTTTAGAAATGACAATTTGAAAATCAGATCTAAGTTAATAGTTCGATGTTCTTTAATTCAATAAAACTAAGTCTTATTTGAGAATAGTGAATTTGTAAATCAAAACTAAGTTATTAGTTTGAAGTTTTTCACATTGAAATAACTAATACGTATTTTTGTAATCTAAATTTGTAAATCAAAGCTAAGGTTATAGTTTGTAGTTCTTCACTTGAAAATATCTACTTCTGGTATTAGAAATGACAATTTGAAAATCAGATCTAAGTTAATATTTTGACGTTCTTTACTTCAAAATACCTAAGTCTTATTTTAGAATTGTGAATTTGTAAATCAGAACTAAGTTTTTAATTTGCAGCTTTTTACTTGAAAAAATCTACTTATGATTTTAGAAATGACAATTTGAAAATCAGATCTAAGTTAAAACTTTGACGATCTTTACTTCAAAATAACTAAGTCTTATTGTAAATAGTGAATTTGTATATCAAAACTAAGTTATTAGTTTGAAGTTCTTTATTTGAAAATATTTGCTTCAGATTTTAGAAATGACAATTTGAAAATCAGATCTAAGTTAATAGTTTGACGTTCTTTACTTCAAACCAACTAAGTCTTATTTTAGTATAGTGAATTTCTAAAACAAAATTAAGTTATTAGTATGAAGTTCTTTACTTGATAAAAACTACTTCTGATTTTTGAAATGACAATTTGAAAATCAGATCTAAGTTAATAGTTTGACGTACTTTACTTCAAAATTACTAAGTCTTTTTTGAGACTATTGAATTTTTAAATCAAAACTAAGTTATTAGTTTAAAGTTTTTTATTTCAAATTTACTAATTCGGATCTTAGTAATGTAAATATCAAAATCAAATCTAAGGTTGTAGGTTGAAGTTCTTTACTTGAAAATATCTACTTCTGATTTTAAAAATGATAATTTGAAAATCAGATCTAAGTTAATAGTTTGACGTTCTTTACTTCAATATAACTAAGTCTTATTTTAGTATAGTGAATTTGTAAATCAAAGCTATGTTATTAGTTTGAAGTTTTTTACTCGAAAATATCTTCTAGTGATTTTAGAAATGACAATTTGAAAATCAGAGCTAAGTTAATAGTTTGACGTTCTTTACTTCAAAATAACTAAGTCTTATTTTAGACTAGTAAACTTGTAAATCAAAACTAAGTTTTAGTTTGAAGTTCTCTACTTGAAAATATCTACTACTGATTTTAGAAATGACAATTTGAAAATCAGATCTAAGTTAATAGTTTGACTTTTTTTACTTAAAAATAACTATGTGTTATTTTAGAATAGAGAATTTGTAAATCAAAACTAAGTTATTAGTTTGAAGTTCTTTACTTTGAAATATCTACTTCTTTTTTAAGAAATGACAATTTAAAAATCAGATCTAAGTTAATAGTATGGCGTTCTTAACTTCAAAATAGATAAGTCTTATTTTAGAATACTGTATTTGTAAATCAAAACTAAGTTGTTAGTTTGAAGTAATTTATTTGAAAATATCTACTTCTGATTTTAGAAATGATAATTTGAAAATCAGATCTAAGTTAATAGTTTGACGTTCTTTACTTCAAAATAGATAAGTTTTATTTTAGAATACTGTTTTTGTAAATCAAATCTAAGTTATTAGTTTGAAGTTCTTTACTTGAAAATAACTACTTCTGATTTTAGAAATGACAATTTGAAAATCAGATCTAAGTTAATAATTTGACGTTCTTTACTTCAAAATAACTAAGTCTTATTTTAGTATAGTGAATTTGTAAATCAAAACTAAGTTGTTAGTTTGAAGTCTATACTTGAAAAAATCTACTACTGCTTTTATAAATGACAATTTGAAAATCAGATCTAAGTTAATAGTTTGACGTTCTTTACATCAAAATAACTAAGCCTTATTTTAGAATAGTGAATTTGTAAATCAAAACCAAGTTATTAGTTTGAAGTTCTTTACTTGAAAATATCTACTTCTGATTTTAGATATACAATTTGAATATCAGATCTAAGTCAATAGTTTGACGTTTTTTACTTAATAATAACAAAGTTTTATTTTAGAATAGTAAATTTGTAAATAAAACTAATTTATTAGTTTAAAGTATTTTACTTGAAAATATCTAAGTCTGATTTTAGAAATGACAATTTGAAAATCAGATCTAAGTTAATAGTTCGATGTTCTTTAATTCAATAAAACTAAGTCTTATTTGAGAATAGTGAATTTGTAAATCAAAACTAAGTTATTAGTTTGAAGTTTTTCACATTGAAATAACTAATACGTATTTTTGTAATCTAAATTTGTAAATCAAAGCTAAGGTTATAGTTTGTAGTTCTTCACTTGAAAATATCTACTTCTGGTATTAGAAATGACAATTTGAAAATCAGATCTAAGTTAATATTTTGACGTTCTTTACTTCAAAATACCTAAGTCTTATTTTAGAATTGTGAATTTGTAAATCAGAACTAAGTTTTTAATTTGCAGCTTTTTACTTGAAAAAATCTACTTATGATTTTAGAAATGACAATTTGAAAATCAGATCTAAGTTAAAACTTTGACGATCTTTACTTCAAAATAACTAAGTCTTATTGTAAATAGTGAATTTGTATATCAAAACTAAGTTATTAGTTTGAAGTTCTTTATTTGAAAATATTTGCTTCAGATTTTAGAAATGACAATTTGAAAATCAGATCTAAGTTAATAGTTTGACGTTCTTTACTTCAAACCAACTAAGTCTTATTTTAGTATAGTGAATTTCTAAAACAAAATTAAGTTATTAGTATGAAGTTCTTTACTTGATAAAAACTACTTCTGATTTTTGAAATGACAATTTGAAAATCAGATCTAAGTTAATAGTTTGACGTACTTTACTTCAAAATTACTAAGTCTTTTTTGAGACTATTGAATTTTTAAATCAAAACTAAGTTATTAGTTTAAAGTTTTTTATTTCAAATTTACTAATTCGGATCTTAGTAATGTAAATATCAAAATCAAATCTAAGGTTGTAGGTTGAAGTTCTTTACTTGAAAATATCTACTTCTGATTTTAAAAATGATAATTTGAAAATCAGATCTAAGTTAATAGTTTGACGTTCTTTACTTCAATATAACTAAGTCTTATTTTAGTATAGTGAATTTGTAAATCAAAGCTATGTTATTAGTTTGAAGTTTTTTACTCGAAAATATCTTCTAGTGATTTTAGAAATGACAATTTGAAAATCAGAGCTAAGTTAATAGTTTGACGTTCTTTACTTCAAAATAACTAAGTCTTATTTTAGACTAGTAAACTTGTAAATCAAAACTAAGTTTTAGTTTGAAGTTCTCTACTTGAAAATATCTACTACTGATTTTAGAAATGACAATTTGAAAATCAGATCTAAGTTAATAGTTTGACTTTTTTTACTTAAAAATAACTATGTGTTATTTTAGAATAGAGAATTTGTAAATCAAAACTAAGTTATTAGTTTGAAGTTCTTTACTTTGAAATATCTACTTCTTTTTTAAGAAATGACAATTTAAAAATCAGATCTAAGTTAATAGTATGGCGTTCTTAACTTCAAAATAGATAAGTCTTATTTTAGAATACTGTATTTGTAAATCAAAACTAAGTTGTTAGTTTGAAGTAATTTATTTGAAAATATCTACTTCTGATTTTAGAAATGATAATTTGAAAATCAGATCTAAGTTAATAGTTTGACGTTCTTTACTTCAAAATAGATAAGTTTTATTTTAGAATACTGTTTTTGTAAATCAAATCTAAGTTATTAGTTTGAAGTTCTTTACTTGAAAATAACTACTTCTGATTTTAGAAATGACAATTTGAAAATCAGATCTAAGTTAATAATTTGACGTTCTTTACTTCAAAATAACTAAGTCTTATTTTAGTATAGTGAATTTGTAAATCAAAACTAAGTTGTTAGTTTGAAGTCTATACTTGAAAAAATCTACTACTGCTTTTATAAATGACAATTTGAAAATCAGATCTAAGTTAATAGTTTGACGTTCTTTACATCAAAATAACTAAGCCTTATTTTAGAATAGTGAATTTGTAAATCAAAACCAAGTTATTAGTTTGAAGTTCTTTACTTGAAAATATCTACTTCTGATTTTAGATATACAATTTGAATATCAGATCTAAGTCAATAGTTTGACGTTTTTTACTTAATAATAACAAAGTTTTATTTTAGAATAGTAAATTTGTAAATAAAACTAATTTATTAGTTTAAAGTATTTTACTTGAAAATATCTAAGTCTGATTTTAGAAATGACAATTTGAAAATCAGATCTAAGTTAATAGTTCGATGTTCTTTAATTCAATAAAACTAAGTCTTATTTGAGAATAGTGAATTTGTAAATCAAAACTAAGTTATTAGTTTGAAGTTTTTCACATTGAAATAATTAATACGTATTTTTGTAATCTAAATTTGTAAATCAAAGCTAAGGTTATAGTTTGTAGTTCTTCACTTGAAAATATCTACTTCTGGTATTAGAAATGACAATTTGAAAATCAGATCTAAGTTAATATTTTGACGTTCTTTACTTCAAAATACCTAAGTCTTATTTTAGAATTGTGAATTTGTAAATCAGAACTAAGTTTTTAATTTGCAGCTTTTTACTTGAAAAAATCTACTTATGATTTTAGAAATGACAATTTGAAAATCAGATCTAAGTTAAAACTTTGACGATCTTTACTTCAAAATAACTAAGTCTTATTGTAAATAGTGAATTTGTATATCAAAACTAAGTTATTAGTTTGAAGTTCTTTATTTGAAAATATTTGCTTCAGATTTTAGAAATGACAATTTGAAAATCAGATCTAAGTTAATAGTTTGACGTTCTTTACTTCAAACCAACTAAGTCTTATTTTAGTATAGTGAATTTCTAAAACAAAATTAAGTTATTAGTATGAAGTTCTTTACTTGATAAAAACTACTTCTGATTTTTGAAATGACAATTTGAAAATCAGATCTAAGTTAATAGTTTGACGTACTTTACTTCAAAATTACTAAGTCTTTTTTGAGACTATTGAATTTATAAATCAAAACTAAGTTATTAGTTTAAAGTTTTTTATTTCAAATTTACTAATTCGGATCTTAGTAATGTAAATATCAAAATCAAATCTAAGGTTGTAGGTTGAAGTTCTTTACTTGAAAATATCTACTTCTGATTTTAAAAATGATAATTTGAAAATCAGATCTAAGTTAATAGTTTGACGTTCTTTACTTCAATATAACTAAGTCTTATTTTAGTTTAGTGAATTTGTAAATCAAAGCGAAGTTAATAATTTGAAGTTCTTTACTTGAACATATCTACTTCTGATTTTAGAAATAACAATTTGAAAATCAGGTCTAAGTTAATAGTATGCCGGTTTTTACTTCAAAATAACTAAGTCTTATTGCACACTAGTGAATTTGTAAAACAAAACTAAGGTATAAGTTTGAAGTTATTTACTTGAAAATATCTACTGCTGATCTTAGAAATGACAATTTGAAAATTAGATCTAAGTTAATAGTTTGACGTTCTTTACTTCAAAATAGATAACTCTTATTTTAGAATACTGTATTTGTAAATCAAAACTAAGTTATTAGTTTGAAGTACTTTACTTAAAAATATCTACTTCTGATTTTAGAAATAACAATTTGAAAATCAGATCTAAGTTAATAGTTTGACGTTCTTTACTTCAAAATAGATAAGTCTTATTTTAGAATACTGTATTTTTAAATCAAAACTAAGTTGTTAGTTAGAAGTTCTTTACTTGAAAATATCTACTTCTGATTTTAGATATACAATTTGAATATCAGATCTAAGTCAATAGTTTGACGTTTTTTACTTAATAATAACAAAGTTTTATTTTAGAATAGTAAATTTGTAAATAAAACTAATTTATTAGTTTAAAGTATTTTACTTGAAAATATCTAAGTCTGACTTTAGAAATGACAATTTGAAAATCAGATCTAAGTTAATAGTTCGATGTTCTTTAATTCAATAAAACTAAGTCTTATTTGAGAATAGTGAATTTGTAAATCAAAACTAAGTTATTAGTTTGAAGTTTTTCACATTGAAATAACTAATACGTATTTTTGTAATCTAAATTTGTAAATCAAAGCTAAGGTTATAGTTTGTAGTTCTTCACTTGAAAATATCTACTTCTGGTATTAGAAATGACAATTTGAAAATCAGATCTAAGTTAATATTTTGACGTTCTTTACTTCAAAATACCTAAGTCTTATTTTAGAATTGTGAATTTGTAAATCAGAACTAAGTTTTTAATTTGCAGCTTTTTACTTGAAAAAATCTACTTATGATTTTAGAAATGACAATTTGAAAATCAGATCTAAGTTAAAACTTTGACGATCTTTACTTCAAAATAACTAAGTCTTATTGTAAATAGTGAATTTGTATATCAAAACTAAGTTATTAGTTTGAAGTTCTTTATTTGAAAATATTTGCTTCAGATTTTAGAAATGACAATTTGAAAATCAGATCTAAGTTAATAGTTTGACGTTCTCTACTTCAAACCAACTAAGTCTTATTTTAGTATAGTGAATTTCTAAATCAAAATTAAGTTATTAGTATGAAGTTCTTTACTTGATAAAAACTACTTCTGATTTTTGAAATGACAATTTGAAAATCAGATCTAAGTTAATAGTTTGACGTTCTTTACTTCAAAATTACTAAGTCTTTTTTGAGACTATTGAATTTGTAAATCAAAACTAAGTTATTAGTTTAAAGTTTTTTATTTCAAATTTACTAATTCGGATCTTAGTAATGTAAATATGAAAATCAAATCTAAGGTTGTAGGTTGAAGTTCTTTACTTGAAAATATCTACTTCTGATTTTAAAAATGATAATTTGAAAATCAGATCTAAGTTAATAGTTTGACGTTCTTTACTTCAATATAACTAAGTCTTATTTTAGTATAGTGAATTTGTAAATCAAAGCGAAGTTAATAATTTGAAGTTCTTTACTTGAACATATCTACTTCTGATTTTAGAAATAACAATTTGAAAATCAGGTCTAAGTTAATAGTATGCCGGTTTTTACTTCAAAATAACTAAGTCTTATTGCACACTAGTGAATTTGTAAATCAAAACTAAGGTATAAGTTTGAAGTTATTTACTTGAAAATATCTACTGCTGATCTTAGAAATGACAATTTGAAAATTAGATCTAAATTAATAGTTTGACGTTCTTTACTTCAAAATAGATAACTCTTATTTTAGAATACTGTATTTGTAAATCAAAACTAAGTTATTAGTTTGAAGTACTTTACTTAAAAATATCTACTTCTGATTTTAGAAATAACAATTTGAAAATCAGATCTAAGTTAATAGTTTGACGTTCTTTACTTCAAAATAGATAAGTCTTATTTTAGAATACTGTATTTTTAAATCTGAACTAAGTTGTTAGTTTGAAGTTCTTTATTTGAAAATATCTGCTATAGATTTTAGAAATGACAATTTGTAAATCAGATCTAAGTTAATAGTTTGACGTTCATCACTTCAATATAACTAAGTCTTATTTTAGACAAGTGAATTTGTAAATCAAAACTTAGTTATTAGTTTAAAGTTTTTTATTTCAAATTTACTAATTCGGATCTTAGTAATGTAAATATCGAAATCAAATCTAAGGTTGTAGTTTGAAGTTCTTTGCTTGAAAATATCTACTTATTTTAAAAATGATAATTTGATAATCAGATCTAAGTTAGTAGTTTGACGTTCTTTACTTCAATATAACTAAGTCTTATTTTAGTATAGTGAATTTGTAAATCAAAGCTATGTTATTAGTTTGAAGTTTTTTACTCGAAAATATCTTCTAGTGATTTTAGAAATGACAATTTGAAAATCAGAGCTAAGTTAATAGTTTGACGTTCTTTACTTCAAAATAACTAAGTCTTATTTTAGACTAGTAAACTTGTAAATCAAAACTAAGTTTTAGTTTGAAGTTCTCTACTTGAAAATATCTACTACTGATTTTAGAAATAACAATTTGAAAATCAGGTCTAAGTTAATAGTATGCCGTTTTTTACTTCAAAATAACTAAGTCTTATTTCACACTAGTGAATTTGTAAATCAAAACTAAGGTATAAGTTTGAAGTTATTTACTTGAAAATATCTACTACTGATCTTAGAAATGACAGTTTGAAAATTAGATCTAAGTTAATAGTTTGACGTTCTTTACTTCAAAATAGATAAGTCTTATTTTAGAATACTGTATTTGTAAATCAAAACTAAGTTATTAGTTTGAAGTACTTTACTTAAAAATATCTACTTCTGATTTTAGAAATAACAATTTGAAAATCAGATCTAAGTTAATAGTTTGACGTTCTTTACTTCAAAATAACTAAGTCTTATTTTAGACTAGTAAACTTGTAAATCAAAATTAAGTTTTAGTTTGAAGTTCTCTACTTGAAAATATCTACTACTGATTTTAGAAATGACAATTTGAAAATCAGATTTAAGTTAATCGTTTGACGTTTTTTACTTCAAAATAACTATGTGTTATTTTAGAATAGAGAATTTGTAAATCAAAACTAAGTTATTAGTTTGAAGTTCTTTACTTTGAAATATCTACTTCTTTTTTAAGAAATGACAATTTGAAAATCAGATCTAAGTTAATAGTATGGCGTTCTTAACTTCAAAATAGATAAGTCTTATTTTAGAATAGTGTATTTCTAAATCCAAACTAAGTTATTAGTTTGAAGTACTTTACTTAAAAATATCTACTTCTGATTTTAGAAATTATAATTTGAAAATCAGATCTAAGTTAATAGTTTGACGTTCTTTACTTCAAAATAGATAAGTTTTATTTTAGAATGCTGATTTTGTAAATCAAATCTAACTTATTAGTTTGAAGTTCTTTACTTGAAAATAACTACTTCTGATTTTAGAAATGACAATTTGAAAATAAGACCTTAGTTAATAATTTGACGTTTTTTACTTCAAAACAGCTAAGTCTTATTTTGGTATAGTGAATTTGTAAATCAAAACTAAGTTGTTAGTTTGAAGTCTATAATTGAAAAAATCTACTACTTATTCTATAAATGACAATTTGAAAATTAGATCTAAGTTAATAGTTTGACGTTCTTTGCTTCAAAATAACTAAGCCTTATTTTAGAATAGTGAATTTGTAAATCAAAACCAAGTTATTAGATTGAAGTTCTTTACTTGAAAATATCTAAGTCTGATTTTAGAAATGACAATTTGAAAATCAGATCTAAGTTAATAGTTCGATGTTCTTTAATTCAATAGAACTAAGACTTATTTTAGAATAGTGAATTTGTAAATCAAAACTAAGTTATTAGTTTGAAGCTCTTTACTTGAAATAATCTACTTCTGATTTTAGTAATGACAATTTGAAAATCAGATCTAAGTTAAAACTTTGACGATCTTTACTTCAAAATAACTAAGTCTTATTTGAAATAGTGAATTTGTATATCAAAACTAAGTTATTAGTTTGAAATTCTTTATTTGAAAAGATCTTGATCAGATTTTAGAAATGACAATTTGTAAATCAGATCTAAATTAATAGTTTCACGTTCTTTACTTCAATATAACTAAGTCTTATTTTAGACTAGTGAATTTGTAAATCAAAACTTAGTTATTAGTTTAAAGTTTTTTATTTCAAATTTACTAATTCGGATCTTAGTAATGTAAATATCGAAATCAAATCTAAGGTTGTAGTTTGAAGTTCTTTGCTTGAAAATATCTACTTATTTTAAAAATGATAATTTGATAATCAGGTCTAAGTTAGTAGTTTGACGTTCTTTACTTCAATATAACTAAGTCTTATTTTAGTATAGTGAATTTGTAAATCAAAGCTATGTTATTAGTTTGAAGTTTTTTACTCGAAAATATCTTCTAGTGATTTTAGAAATGACAATTTGTAAATCAGAGCTAAGTTAATAGTTTGACGTTCCTTACTTCAAAATAACTAAGTCTTATTTTAGACTAGTAAACTTGTAAATCAAAACTAAGTTTTAGTTTGAAGTTCTCTACTTGAAAATATCTACTACTGATTTTAGAAATAACAATTTGAAAATCAGGTCTAAGTTAATAGTATGCCGTTTTTTACTTCAAAATAACTAAGTCTTATTTCACACTAGTGAATTTGTAAATCAAAACTAAGGTATAAGTTTGAAGTTATTTACTTGAAAATATCTACTACTGATCTTAGAAATGACAATTTGAAAATTAGATCTAAGTTAATAGTTTGACGTTCTTTACTTCAAAATAGATAAGTCTTATTTTAGAATACTGTATTTGTAAATCAAAACTAAGTTATTAGTTTGAAGTACTTTACTTAAAAATATCTACTTCTGATTTTAGAAATAACAATTTGAAAATCAGATCTAAGTTAATAGTTTGACGTTCTTTACTTCAAAATAGATAAGTCTTATTTTAGAATACTGTATTTTTAAATCAAAACTAAGTTGTTAGTTTGAAGTTCTTTATTTGAAAATATCTGCGTCAGATTTTAGAAATGACAATTTGTAAATCAGATCTAAGTTAATAGTTTGACGTTCATTACTTCAATATAACTAAGTCTTATTTTAGACTAGTGAATTTGTAAATCAAAACTTAGTTATTAGTTTAAAGTTTTTTATTTCAAATTTACTAATTCGGATCTTAGTAATGTAAATATCGAAATCAAATCTAAGATTGTAGTTTGAAGTTCTTTGCTTGAAAATATCTACTTATTTTAAAAATGATAATTTGATAATCAGATCTAAGTTAGTAGTTTAACGTTCTTTACTTCAATATAACTAAGTCTTATTTTAGTATAGTAAATTTGTAAATCAAAGCTATGTTATTAGTTTGAAGTTTTTTACTCGAAAATATCTTCTAGTGATTTTAGAAATGAAAATTTGAAAATCAGAGCTAAGTTAATAGTTTGACGTTCTTTACTTCAAAATAACTAAGTCTTATTTTAGACTAGTAAACTTGTAAATCAAAATTAAGTTTTAGTTTGAAGTTCTCTACTTGAAAATATCTACTACTGATTTTAGAAATGACAATTTGAAAATCAGATTTAAGTTAATAGTTTGACGTTTTTTACTTCAAAATAACTAGGTGTTATTTTAGAATAGAGAATTTGTAAATCAAAACTAAGTTATTAGTTTGAAGTTCTTTACTTTGAAATATCTACTTCTTTTTTAAGAAATGACAATTTGAAAATCAGATCTAAGTTAATAGTATGGCGTTCTTAACTTCAAAATAGATAAGTCTTATTTTAGAATAGTGTATTTCTAAATCCAAACTAAGTTATTAGTTTGAAGTACTTTACTTAAAAATATCTACTTCTGATTTTAGAAATGATAATTTGAAAATCAGATCTAAGTTAATAGTTTGACGTTCTTTACTTCAAAATAGATAAGTTTTATTTTAGAATGCTGTTTTTGTAAATCAAATCTAACTTATTAGTTAGAAGTTCTTTACTTGAAAATAACTACTTCTGATTTTAGAAATGACAATTTGAAAATCAGATCTAAGTTAATAATTTGACGTTTTTTACTTCAAAACAACTAAGTCTTATTTTGGTATAGTGAAATTGTAAATCAAAACTAAGTTGTTACTTTGACGTCTATACTTGAAAAAATCTACTACTGATTCTATAAATGACAATTTGAAAATTAGATCTAAGTTAATAGTTTGACGTTCTTTGCTTCAAAATAACTAAGCCTTATTTTAGAATAGTGAATTTGTAAATCAAAACCAAGTTATTAGTTTGAAGTTCTTTACTTGAAAATATCTACTTCTGATTTTAGATATACAATTTGAATATCAGATCTAAGTCAATAGTTTGACGTTTTTTACTTAATAATAACAAAGTTTTATTTTAGAATAGTGAATTTGTAAATCAAAACTAATTTATTAGTTTAAAGTATTTTACTTGAAAATATCTAAGTCTGATTTTAGAAATGACAATTTGAAAATCAGATCTAAGTTAATAGTTCGATGTTCTTTAATTCAATAGAACTAAGACTTATTTTAGAATAGTGAATTTGTAAATCAAAACTAAGTTATTAGTTTGAAGTTTTTCACATTGAAATAACTAATACGTATTTTTGTAATCTAAATTTGTAAATCAAAGCTAAGGTTATAGTTTGAAGTTCTTCACTTGAAAATATCTACTTCTGGTATTAGAAATGACAATTTGAAAATCAGATCTAAGTTAATATTTTGACGTTCTTTACTTCAAAATACCTAAGTCTTATTTTAGAATTGTGAATTTGTAAATCAGAACTAAGATTTTAATTTGAAGCTTTTTACTTGAAAAAATCTACTTCTGATTTTAGAAATGGCACTTTGAAAATCAGATCTAAGTTAATAGTTTGACGTTTTTGACTTCAAAATAGTTAAGTCTTATTTTAGAATAGTGTTTTTGTAAATAAAAACTAAGTTATTAGTTTGAAGCTCTTTACTTGTAAATAATCTACTTCTGATTTTAGTAATGACAATTTGAAAATCAGATCTAAGTTAAAACTTTGACGATCTTTACTTCAAAATAACTAAGTCTTATTTGAAATATGAATTTGTATATCAAAACTAAGTTATTAGTTTGAAATTCTTTATTTGAAAATATCTGCTTCAGATTTTAGAAATGACAATTTGTAAATCAGATCTAAGTTAATAGTTGCACGTTCTTTACTTCAATATAACTAAGTCTTATTTTAGACTAGTGAATTTGTAAATCAAAACTTAGTTATTAGTTTAAAGTTTTTTATTTCAAATTTACTAATTCGGATCTTAGTAATGTAAATATCGAAATCAAATCTAAGGTTGTAGTTTGAAGTACTTTGCTTGAAAATATCTACTTATTTTAAAAATGATAATTTGATAATCAGGTCTAAGTTAGTAGTTTGACGTTCTTTACTTCAATATAACTAAGTCTTATTTTAGTGTAGTGAATTTGTAAATCAAAGCTATGTTGCTAGTTTGAAGTTTTTTACTCGAAAATATCTTCTACTGCTTTTAGAATGACAATTTGAAAATCAGAGCTAAGTTAATAGTTTGACGTTCCATACTTCAAAATAACGAAGTCTTATTTTAGACTAGTAAACATGTAAATCAAAACTAAGTTTTAGTTTGAAGTTCTCTACTTGAAAATATCTACTACTGATTTTAGAAATGACAACTTGAAAATCAGATCTAAGTTAATAGTTTGACGTTCTTTACTTCAAAATAACTATGTGTTATTTTAGAATAGAGAATTTGTAAATCAAAACTAAGTTATTAGTTTAAAGTTCGAGACTTTGAAATATCTACTTTTTTTTAAGAAATGACAATTTGAAAATCAGATCTAAGTTAATAGTATGACGTTCTTTACTTCAAAATAGATAAGTCTTATTTTAGAATACTGTATTTGTAAATCAAAACTAAGTTGTTAGTTTGAAGTACTTTATTTGAAAATATCTGCTTTAGACTTTAGAAATGATAATTTAAAAATCAGATCTAAGTTAATAGTTTGACGTTCTTTACTTCAAAATAGATAAGTCTTATTTTAGAATAGTGTATTTCTAAATCCAAACTAAGTTATTAGTTTGAAGTACTTTACTTAAAAATATCTACTTCTGATTTTAGAAATGATAATTTGAAAATCAGATCTAAGTTAATAGTTTGACGTTCTTTACTTCAAAATAGAAAAGTTTTATTTTAGAATGCTGTTTTTGTAAATCAAATCTAACTTATTAGTTTGAAGTTCTTTACTTGAAAATAACTACTTCTGATTTTAGAAATGACAATTTGAAAATCAGATCTAAGTTAATAATTTGACGTTTTTTACTTCAAAACAACTAAGTCTTATTTTGGTATAGTGAATTTGTAAATCAAAACTAAGTTGTTAGTTTGAAGTCTATACTTGAAAAAATCTACTACTGATTCTATAAATGACAATTTGAAAAGTAGATCTAAGTTAATAGTTTGACGTGCTTTGCTTCAAAATAACTAAGCCTTATTTTAGAATAGTGAATTTGTAAATCAAAACCAAGTTATAAGTTTGAAGTTCTTTACTTGAAAATATCTACTTCTGATTTTAGATATACAATTTGAATATCAGATCTAAGTCAATAGTTTGACGTTTTTTACTTAATAATAACAAAGTTTTATTTTAGAATAGTGAATTTGTAAATCAAAACTAATTTATTCGTTTAAAGTATTTTACTTGAAAATATCTAAGTCTGATTTTAGAAATGACAATTTGAAAATCAGAACTTAGTTAATAGTTCAATGTTCTTTAATTCAATAGAACTAAGTCTTATTTTAGAATAGTGAATTTGTATATCAAAACTAAGTTATTAGTTTGAAGTTTTTCACATTGAAATAACTAATACGGATTTTTGTAATCTAAATTTGTAAATCAAAGCTAAGGTTATAGTTTGAAGTTCTTCACTTGAAAATATCTACTTCTGGTATTAGAAATGACAATTTGAAAATCAGATCTAAGTTAATAGTTTGTCGTTCTTTACTTCAAAATAACTAAGTCTTATTTTAGACTAGTAAACTTGTAAATCAAAACCAAGTTTTAGTTTGAAGTTCTCTACTTGAAAATGTCTACTACTGATTTTAGACAAAACAATTTGAAAATCAGATCTAAGTTAATAGTTTGCGTTTTTTACTTCAAAATAACTATGTGTTATTTTAGAATAGAGAATTTGTAAATCAAAACTAAGTTATAAGTTTGAAGTTCTTTATTTGAAAATATCTGCTTCAGATTTTAGAAATGACAATTTGTAAATCAGATCTAAGTTAATAGTTTGACGTTCTTTACTTCAATATAACTAAGTCTTATTTTAGACTAGTGAATTTGTAAATCAAAACTTAGTTATTAGTTTAAAGTTTTTTATTTCAAATTTACTAATTCGGATCTTAGTAATGTAAATATCGAAATCAAATCTAAGCTTGTAGTTTGAAGTTCTTTGCTTGAAAATATCTACTTATTTGAAAAATGATAATTTGATATTCAGGTCTAAGTTAGTAGTTTGACGTTCTTTACTTCAATATAACTAAGTCTTATTTTAGAATAGTGAATTTGTAAATCAAAGCTATGTTATTAGTTTGAAGTTTTTTACTCAAAAATATCTTCTACTGATTTTAGAATGACAATTTGAAAATCAGAGCTAAGTTAATAGTTTGACGTTCCATACTTCAAAATAACTAAGTCTTATTTTAGACTAGTAAACATGTAAATCAAAACTAAGTTTTAGTTTGAAGTTCTCTACTTGAAAATATCTACTACTGATTTTAGAAATGACAATTTGAAAATCAGATCTCAGTTAATAGTTTGTCGTTCTTTACTTCAAAATAACTAAGTCTTATTTTAGACTAGTAAACTTGTAAATCAAAACTAAGTTTTAGTTTGAAGTTCTCTACTTGAAAATATCTACTACTGATTTTAGAAAAGACAATTTGAAAATCAGATCTAAGTTAATAGTTTGACGTTTTTTACTTCAAAATAACTATGTGTTATTTTAGAATAGAGAATTTGTAAATCAAAACTAAGTTATTAGTTTGAAGTTCTCTATTTTGATATATCTACTTCTTTTTTAAGAAATGACAATTTGAAAATCAGATCTAAGTTAATAGTATGACGTTCTTAACTTCAAAATAGATAAGTCTTATTTTAGAATACTGTATTTGTAAATCAAAACTAAGTTGTTAGTTTGAAGTAATTTATTTGAAAATATCTGCTTTAGACTTTAGAAATGACAATTTAAAAATCAGATCTAAGTTAATAGTTTGACGTTCTTTACTTCAAAATAAATAAGTCTTATTTTAGCATAGTGTGTTTCTAAATCCAAACTAAGTTATTAGTTTGAAGTACTTTACTTAAAAATATCTACTTCTGATGTTAGAAATGTTAATTTGAAAATCAGATCTAAGTTAATAGTTTGACGTTCTTTACTTCAAAATAGATAAGTTTTATTTTAGAATACTGTTTTTGTAAATCAAATCTAAGTTATTAGTTTGAAGTTCTTTACTTGAAAATAACTACTTCTGATTTTAGAAATGACAATTTGAAAATCAGATCTAAGTTAATAATTTGACGTTCTTTACTTCAAAACAACTAAGTCTTATTTTAGAATAGTGAATTTGTAAATCAAAACCAAGTTATTAGTTAGAAGTTCTTTACTTGAAAATATCTACTTCTGATTTTAGATATACAAATTGAATATCAGATCTAAGTCAATAGTTTGACGTTTTTTACTTAATAATAACAAAGTTTTATTTTAGAATAGTGAATTTGTAAATCAAAACTAATTTATTAGTTTAAAGTATTTTACTTGAAAATATCTAAGTCTGATTTTAGAAATGACAATTTGAAAATCAGATCTAAGTTAATAGTTCGATGTTCTTTAATTCAATAGAACTAAGTCTTATTTTAGAATAGTGAATTTGTAAATCAAAACTAAGTTATTAGTTTGAAGTTTTTCACATTGAAATAACTAATACGTATTTTTGTAATCTAAATTTGTAAATCAAAGCTAAGGTTATAGTTTGAAGTTCTTCACTTAAAAATATCTACTTCTGGTATTAGAAATGACAATTTGAAAATCAGATCTAAGTTAATATTTTGACGTTCTTTACTTCAAAATACCTAAGTCTTATTTTAGAATTGTGAATTTGTAAATCAGAACTAAGTTTTTAATTTGAAGCTTTTTACTTGAAAAAATCTACTTCTGATTTTAGAAATGGCACTTTGAAAATCAGATCTAAGATAATAGTTTGACGTTTTTGACTTCAAAATAGATAAGTCTTATTTTAGAATAGTGTATTTGTAAATAAAAACTAAGTTATTAGTTTGAAGCTCTTTACTTGAAATAATCTACTTCTGATTTTAGAAATGACAATTTGAAAATCAGATCTAAGTTAAAACTTTGACGATCTTTACTTCAAAATAACTAAGTCTTATTTGAAATAGTGAATTTGTATATCAAAACTAAGTTATTAGTTTGAAGTTCTTTATTTGAAAATATCTGCTTCAGATTTAAGAAATGACAATTTGAAAATCAGATCTAAGTGAATAGTTTGACGTTCTTTACTTCAAAATAACCAAGTCTTTTTTTAGAATAGTAAATTTGTAAATCAAAACTAAGTTATTAGTTTGAACTTCTTTACTTTGAAATATCTACTTCTGATTTAAGAAATGACAATTTGAAAATCAGATCTAAGTTAATAGTTTGACGTTTTTAACTTCAAAATAACTAAGTCTTATTTTAGACTAGTGAATTTGTAAATCAAAACTAAGTTATTAGTTTAAAGATTTTTACTTGAAAATATCTGCTTCAGATTTCATAAAATGACAATTTGAAAATCAGATCCAAGTTAATAATTTGACGTTTTTTACTTCAAAACAACTAAGTCTTATTTTAGTATAGTGAATTTGTAAATCAAAACTAAGTTATTAGTATGAAGTTCTTCACTTCAAAAAAAAACTACCACTGATTTTAGAAATGACAATTTGAAAATCAGATCTAAGTTAATAGATTGACGTTCTTTACTTCAAAATAACTAAATTTTATTTTAGAATAGTTAACTTGTAAATCAAAACTAAGTTATTAGTTTGAAGTTTTTTACTTGAAAATATCTACTTCTGATTTTAGAAATGACAATTTGTAAATCAGAACCAAGTTAATAGTTTGACTTTCTTTACTTCAAAATAACTAAGTCTTATTTTAGAATAGTGAACTTGTAAAGCAAAACTAAGTTATTAGTTTAAAGTTTTTGACTTCAAATTTTCTAATTCGGATCTTAGTAATGTGAATGTGGAAATTAAATCTAAGGTTGCAGTTTGAAGTTCTTTACTTGAAAATGATCACTTCTGATTTTGGAAATTACAATTTGAAAATCAGATCTAAGTTAATAGTTTGACGTTCTCTACTTCAAAACAACTAAGTCTTATTTTAGCATAGTGAATTTGTAAATCAAAACTAAGTTATTAGTATGAAGTTCTTCACTTGAAAAAAACTACCACTGATTTTAGAAATGACAATTTAAAAATCAGATCTAAGTTAATAGTTTGATGTTTTTTACATCAATATAACTACATTTTATTTTAGAATAATTAACTTGTAAATCAAAACTAAGTTATTAGTTTGAAGTTTTTTACTTGAAAATATCTACTTCTGATTTTAGAAATGACAATTTGAAAATCAGATCTAAGTTAATAGTTTGACGTTCTTTACTTCAAAATAACGAAGTTTTATTTTAGACTAGTGAATTTGTAAATCAAAACTAAGTTATTAGTTTAAAGTGTTTTACTTCAATTTTACTAATTCGGATCTTAGTAATGTAAATTCTGAAATCAAATCTAAGGTTGTTGTTTGAAGTCCTTTACCTAAAAATATCTACTTCTGATTTTAGAAATTACAATTTAAAAATCAGGTCTAAGTTACTAGTTTGACGTTTTTACTTCAAAATAACTAAGTCTTATTTTAGACTAGTAAATTTGTAAATCATAAATTAGTTATTAGTTTGAAGTTCTTTACTTGAAATTATCTACTACTGATTTTAGAAATGACAATTTGAAAATCAGATATAGCTATTAGTTTGACGTCTTTTACTTCAAAATAACTAAGTCTTATTTTAGACTATTAAATTTGTAAATCATAAATAAGTTATTAGTTTGAAGATTTTTACTTGAAAATATCTACTTCTGATTTTATAAATGACAATTTGAAAATCAGATCTAAGTTAATAGTTTGACGTTCTTTACTTCAAAATAACTAAATTTTATTTTAGAATAGTTAACTTGTAAATCAAAACTAAGCTATTAGTTTGAAGTTTTTTACTTGGAAATATCTACTTCTGATTTTATAAATGACAATTTGAAAATCAGATCTAAGTCAATAGTTTGACGATCTTTACTTCAAAATAACTAAATTTTATTTTAGAATAGTTAACTTGTAAATCAAAACTAAGTTATTAGTTTGAAGTTTTTTCCTAGAAAATATCTACTTCTGATTTTAGAAATGACAATTTGTAAATCAGATCCAAGTTAATAGTTTGACGTTCTTTACTTCAAAATAACTAAGACTTATTTTAGACTAGTAAACTTGTAAATCAAAACTAAGTTTTAGTTTGAAGTTCTCTACTTGAAAATATCTACTACTGATTTTAGAAATGACAATTTGAAAATCAGATCTAAGTTAATAGTATGGCGTTCTTAACTTCAAAATAGATAAGTCTTATTTTAGAATACTGTATTTGTAAATCAAAACTAAGTTGTTAGTTTGAAGTAATTTATTTGAAAATATCTAGTTCTGATTTTAGAAATGATAATTTGAAAATCAGATCTAAGTTAATAGTTTGACGT
This sequence comes from Cantharis rustica, assembly GCA_911387805.1. Lineage (NCBI taxonomy): Eukaryota > Metazoa > Arthropoda > Insecta > Coleoptera > Cantharidae > Cantharis > Cantharis rustica. The sequence continues at coordinate 27,250,581 of OU426878.1, read as the reverse complement.
TCTTTACTTCAAAATAGATAAGTTTTATTTTAGAATACTGTTTTTGTAAATCAAATCTAAGTTATTAGTTTGAAGTTCTTTACTTGAAAATAACTACTTCTGATTTTAGAAATGACAATTTGAAAATCAGATCTAAGTTAATAATTTGACGTTCTTTACTTCAAAACAACTAAGTCTTATTTTAGTATAGTGAATTTGTAAATCAAAACTAAGTTGTTAGTTTGAAGGCTATACTTGAAAAAATCTACTACTGATTTTATAAATGACAATTTGAAAATCAGATCTAAGTTAATAGTTTGACGTTCTTTACATCAAAATAACTAAGCCTTATTTTAGAATAGTGAATTTGTAAATCAAAACCAAGTTATTAGTTTGAAGTTCTTTACTTGAAAATATCTACTTCTGATTTTAGATATACAATTTGAATATCAGATCTAAGTCAATAGTTTGACGTTTTTTACTTAATAATAACAAAGTTTTATTTTAGAATAGTGAATTTGTAAATCAAAACTAATTTATTAGTTTAAAGTATTTTACTTGAAATGATCTAAGTCTGATTTTAGAAATGACAATTTGAAAATCAGATCTAAGTTAATAGTTCGATGTTCTTTAATTCAATAGAACTAAGTCTTATTTGAGAATAGTGAATTTGTAAATCAAAACTAAGTTATTAGTTTGAAGTTTTTCACATTGAAATAACTAATACGTATTTTTGTAATCTAAATTTGTAAATCAAAGCTAAGGTTATAGTTTGTAGTTCTTCACTTGAAAATATCTACTTCTGGTATTAGAAATGACAATTTGAAAATCAGATCAAAGTTAATATTTTGACGTTCTTTACTTCAAAATACCTAAGGCTTATTTTAGAATTGTGAATTTGTATATCAAAACTAAGTTATTAGTTTGAAGTTCTTTATTTGAAAATATCTGCTTCAGATTTTAGAAATGACAATTTGAAAATCAGATCTAAGTTAATAGTTTGACGTTCTTTACTTCAAACCAACTAAGTCTTATTTTAGTATAGTGAATTTCTAAATCAAAATTAAGTTATTAGTATGAAGTTCTTTACTTAATAAAAACTACTTCTGATTTTTGAAATGACAATTTGAAAATCAGATCTAAGTTAATAGTTTGACGTTCTTTACTTCAAAATAACTAAGTCTTTTTTGAGACTATTGAATTTGTAAATCAAAACTAAGTTATTAGTTTAAAGTTTATTATTTCAAATTTACTAATTCGGATCTTAGTAATGTAAATATCAAAATCAAATCTAAGGTTGTAGGTTGAAGTTCTTTACTTGAAAATATCTACTTCTGATTTTAAAAATGATAATTTGAAAATCAGATCTAAGTTAATAGTTTGACATTCTTTACTTCAATATAACTAAGTCTTATTTTAGTATAGTGAATTTGTAAATCAAAGCGAAGTTAATAATTTGAAGTTCTTTACTTGAACATATCTACTTCTGATTTTAGAAATAACAATTTGAAAATCAGGTCTAAGTTAATAGTATGTCGTTTTTTACTTCAAAATAACTAAGTCTTATTTCACACTAGTGAATTTGTAAATCAAAACTAAGGTATAAGTTTGAAGTTATTTACTTGAAAATATCTACTACTGATCTTAGAAATGACAATTTGAAAATTAGATCTAAGTTAATAGTTTGACGTTCTTTACTTCAAAATAGATAAGTCTTATTTTAGAACACTGTATTTGTAAATCAAAACTAAGTTATTAGTTTGAAGTACTTTACTTAAAAATATCTACTTCTGATTTTAGAAATAACAATTTGAAAATCAGATCTAAGTTAATAGTTTGACGTTCTTTACTTCAAAATAGATAAGTTTTATTTTAGAATACTGTATTTTTAAATCAAAACTAAGTTGTTAGTTTGAAGTTCCTTATTTGAAAATATCTGCTTCGGATTTTAGAAATGACAATTTGTAAATCAGATCTAAGTTAATAGTTTGACGTTCATCACTTCAATATAACTAAGTCTTATTTTAGACTAGTGAATTTGTAAATCAAAACTTAGTTATTAGTTTAAAGTTTTTTATTTCAAATTTACTAATTCGGATCTTAGTAATGTAAATATCGAAATCAAATCTAAGGTTGTAGTTTGAAGTTCTTTGCTTGAAAATATCTACTTATTTTAAAAATGATAATTTTGATAATCAGATCTAAGTTAGTAGTTTGACGTTCTTTACTTCAATATAACTAAGTCTTATTTTAGTATAGTGAATTTGTAAATCAAAGCTATGTTATTAGTTTGAAGTTTTTTACTCGAAAATATCTTCTAGTGATTTTAGAAATGACAATTTGAAAATCAGAGCTAAGTTAATAGTTTGACGTTCTTTACTTCAAAATAACTAAGTCTTATTTTAGACTAGTAAACTTGTAAATCAAAACTAAGTTTTAGTTTGAAGTTCTCTACTTGAAAATATCTACTACTGATTTTAGAAATAACAATTTGAAAATCAGGTCTAAGTTAATAGTATGCCGTTTTTTACTTCAAAATAACTAAGTTTTATTTCACACTAGTGAATTTGTAAATCAAAACTAAGGTATAAGTTTGAAGTTATTTACTTGAAAATATCTTCTACTGATCTTATAAATGACAATTTGAAAATTAGATCTAAGTTAATAGTTTGACGTTCTTTACTTCAAAATAGATAAGTCTTTTTTTAGAATACTGTATTTGTATAACAAAACAAAGTTATTAGTTTGAAGTACTTTACTTAAAAATATCTACTTCTGATTTTAGAAATAACAATTTAAAAATCAGATCTAAGTTAATAGTTTGACGTTCTTTACTTCAAAATAGATAAGTCTTATTTTAGAATACTGTATTTTTAAATCAAAACTAAGTTGTTAGTTTGAAGTTCTTTATTTGAAAATATCTGCTTCAGATTTTAGAAATGACAATTTGTAAATCAGATCTAAGTTAATAGTTTGACGTTCATTACTTCAATATAACTAAGTCTTATTTTAGACTAGTGAATTTGTAAATCAAAACTTAGTTATTAGTTTAAAGTTATTTATTTCAAATTTACTAATTCGGATCTTAGTGATGTAAATATTGAAATCAAATCTAAGGTTGTAGTTTGAAGTTCTTTGCTTGAAAATATCTACTTATTTTAAAAATGATAATTTGATAATCAGATCTAAGTTAGTAGTTTGACGTTCTTTACTTCAATATAACTAAGTCTTATTTTAGTATAGTGAATTTGTAAATCAAAGCTATGTTATTAGTTTGAAGATTTTTACTCTAAAATATCTTCTAGTGATATTAGAAATGACAATTTGAAAATCAGAGCTAAGTTAATAGTTTGACGTTCTTTACTTCAAAATAACTAAGTCTTATTTTAGACTAGTAAACTTGTAAATCAAAACTAAGTTTTAGTTTGAAGTTCTCTACTTGAAAATATCTACTACTGATTTTAGAAATGACAATTTGTAAATCAGATCTAAGTTAATAGTTTGACGTTTTTTACTTAAAAATAACTATGTGTTACTTTAGAATAGAGAATTTGCAAATCAAAACTAAGTTATTAGTTTGAAGTTCTTTACTTTGAAATATTTACTTCTTTTTTAAGAAATGACAATTTGAAAATCAGATCTAAGTTAATAGTATGGCGTTCTTAACTTCAAAATAGATAAGTCTTATTTTAGAATACTGTATTTGTAAATCAAAACTAAGTTGTTAGTTTGAAGTAATTTATTTGAAAATATCTACTTCTGATTTTAGAAATGATAATTTGAAAATCAGATCTAAGATAATAGTTTGACGTTCTTTACTTCAAAATAGATAAGTTTTATTTTAGAATACTGTTTTTGTAAATCAAATCTAAGTTATTAGTTTGAAGTTCTTTACTTGAAAATAACTACTTCTGATTTTAGAAATGACAATTTGAAAATCAGATCTAAGTTAATAATTTGACGTTCTTTACTTCAAAACAACTAAGTCTTATTTTAGTATAGTGAATTTGTAAATCAAAACTAAGTTGTTAGTTTGAAGTCTATACTTGAAAAAATCTACTACTGATTTTATAAATGACAATTTGAAAATCAGATCTAAGTTAATAGTTTGACGATCTTTACATCAAAATAACTAAGCCTTATTTTAGAATAGTGAATTTGTAAATCAAAACCCAGTTATTAGTTTGAAGTTCTTTACTTGAAAATATCTACTTCTGATTTTAGATATACAATTTGAATATCAGATCTAAGTCAACAGTTTGACGTTTTTTACTTAATAATAACAAAGTTTTATTTTAGAATAGTGAATTTGTAAATCAAAACTAATTTATTAGTTTAAAGTATTTTACTTGAAAATATCTAAATCTGATTTTAGAAATGACAATTTGAAAATCAGATCTAAGTTAATAGTTCGATGTTCTTTAATTCAATAGAGCTAAGTCTTATTTGAGAATAGTGAATTTGTAAATCAAAACTAAGTTATTAGTTTGAAGTTTTTCACATTGAAATAACTAATACGTATTTTTGTAATCTAAATTTGTAAATCAAAGCTAAGGTTATAGTTTGTAGTTCTTCACTTGAAAATATCTACTTCTGGTATTAGAAATGACAATTTGAAAATCAGATCTAAGTTAATATTTTGACGTACTTTACTTCAAAATACCTAAGTCTTATTTTAGAATTGTGAATTTGTAAATAAGAACTAAGTTTTTAATTTGAAGCTTTTTACTTGAAAAAATCTACTTCTGATTTTAGAAATGACAATTTGAAAATCAGATCTAAGTTAATAGTTTGACGTTCTTTACTTCAAACCAACTAAGTCTTATTTTAGTATAGTGAATTTCTAAATCAAAATTAAGTTATTAGTATGAAGTTCTTTACTTGATAAAAACTACTTCTGATTTTTGAAATGACAATTTGAAAATCAGATCTAAGTTAATAGTTTGACGTTCTTTACTTCAAAATAACTAAGTCTTTTTTGAGACTATTGAATTTGTAAATCAAAACTAAGTTATTAGTTTAAAGTTTTTTATTTCAAATTTACTAATTCGAATCTTAGTAATGTAAATATCAAAATCAAATCTAAGGTTGTAGGTTGAAGTTCTTTACTTGAAAATATCTACTTCTGATTTTAAAAATGATAATTTGAAAATCAGATCTAAGTTAATAGTTTGACGTTCTTTACTTCAATATAACTAAGTCTTATTTTAGTATAGTGAATTTGCAAATCAAAGCGAAGTTAATAATTTGAAGTTCTTTACTTGAACATATCTACTTCTGATTTTAGAAATAACAATTTGAAAATCAGGTCTAAGTTAATAGTATGCCGTTTTTTACTTCAAAATAACTAAGTCTTATTTCACACTAGTGAATTTGTAAATCAAAACTAAGGTATAAGTTTGAAGTTATATACTTAAAAATATCTACTACTGATCTTAGAAATGACAATTTGAAAATTAGATCGAAGTTACTAGTTTGACTTTCTTTACTTCAAAATAACTAAGTCTTATTTTAGAATAGTGAACTTGTAAAGCAAAACTAAGTTATTAGTTTAAAGTTTTTGACTTCAAATTTTCTAATTCGGATCTTAGTAATGTGAATGTGGAAATTAAATCTAAGGTTGCAGTTTGAAGTTCTTTACTTGAAAATGATCACTTCTGATTTTGGAAATTACAATTTGAAAATCAGATCTAAGTTAATAGTTTGACGTTCTCTACTTCAAAACAACTAAGTCTTATTTTAGCATAGTGAATTTGTAAATCAAAACTAAGTTATTAGTATGAAGTTCTTCACTTGAAAAAAACTACCACTGATTTTAGAAATGACAATTTAAAAATCAGATCTAAGTTAATAGTTTGATGTTTTTTACATCAATATAACTACATTTTATTTTAGAATAATTAACTTGTAAATCAAAACTAAGTTATTAGTTTGAAGTTTTTTACTTGAAAATATCTACTTCTGATTTTAGAAATGACAATTTGAAAATCAGATCTAAGTTAATAGTTTGACGTTCTTTACTTCAAAATAACGAAGTTTTATTTTAGACTAGTGAATTTGTAAATCAAAACTAAGTTATTAGTTTAAAGTGTTTTACTTCAATTTTACTAATTCGGATCTTAGTAATGTAAATTCTGAAATCAAATCTAAGGTTGTTGTTTGAAGTCCTTTACCTAAATATATCTACTTCTGATTTTAGAAATTACAATTTAAAAATCAGGTCTAAGTTACTAGTTTGACGTTTTTACTTCAAAATAACTAAGTCTTATTTTAGACTAGTAAATTTGTAAATCATAAATTAGTTATTAGTTTGAAGTTCTTTACTTGAAATTATCTACTACTGATTTTAGAAATGACAATTTGAAAATCAGATATAGCTATTAGTTTGACGTCTTTTACTTCAAAATAACTAAGTCTTATTTTAGACTATTAAATTTGTAAATCATAAATAAGTTATTAGTTTGAAGATTTTTACTTGAAAATATCTACTTCTGATTTTATAAATGACAATTTGAAAATCAGATCTAAGTTAATAGTTTGACGTTCTTTACTTCAAAATAACTAAATTTTATTTTAGAATAGTTAACTTGTAAATCAAAACTAAGCTATTAGTTTGAAGTTTTTTACTTGGAAATATCTACTTCTGATTTTATAAATGACAATTTGAAAATCAGATCTAAGTCAATAGTTTGACGATCTTTACTTCAAAATAACTAAATTTTATTTTAGAATAGTTAACTTGTAAATCAAAACTAAGTTATTAGTTTGAAGTTTTTTCCTAGAAAATATCTACTTCTGATTTTAGAAATGACAATTTGTAAATCAGATCCAAGTTAATAGTTTGACGTTCTTTACTTCAAAATAACTAAGACTTATTTTAGACTAGTAAACTTGTAAATCAAAACTAAGTTTTAGTTTGAAGTTCTCTACTTGAAAATATCTACTACTGATTTTAGAAATGACAATTTGAAAATCAGATCTAAGTTAATAGTATGGCGTTCTTAACTTCAAAATAGATAAGTCTTATTTTAGAATACTGTATTTGTAAATCAAAACTAAGTTGTTAGTTTGAAGTAATTTATTTGAAAATATCTAGTTCTGATTTTAGAAATGATAATTTGAAAATCAGATCTAAGTTAATAGTTTGACGTTCTTTACTTCAAAATAGATAAGTTTTATTTTAGAATACTGTTTTTGTAAATCAAATCTAAGTTATTAGTTTGAAGTTCTTTACTTGAAAATAACTACTTCTGATTTTAGAAATGACAATTTGAAAATCAGATCTAAGTTAATAATTTGACGTTCTTTACTTCAAAACAACTAAGTCTTATTTTAGTATAGTGAATTTGTAAATCAAAACTAAGTTGTTAGTTTGAAGTCTATACTTGAAAAAATCTACTACTGATTTTATAAATGACAATTTGAAAATCAGATCTAAGTTAATAGTTTGACGTTCTTTACATCAAAATAACTAAGCCTTATTTTAGAATAGTGAATTTGTAAATCAAAACCAAGTTATTAGTTTGAAGTTCTTTACTTGAAAATATCTACTTCTGATTTTAGATATACAATTTGAATATCAGATCTAAGTCAATAGTTTGACGTTTTTTACTTAATAATAACAAAGTTTTATTTTAGAATAGTGAATTTGTAAATCAAAACTAATTTATTAGTTTAAAGTATTTTACTTGAAATGATCTAAGTCTGATTTTAGAAATGACAATTTGAAAATCAGATCTAAGTTAATAGTTCGATGTTCTTTAATTCAATAGAACTAAGTCTTATTTGAGAATAGTGAATTTGTAAATCAAAACTAAGTTATTAGTTTGAAGTTTTTCACATTGAAATAACTAATACGTATTTTTGTAATCTAAATTTGTAAATCAAAGCTAAGGTTATAGTTTGTAGTTCTTCACTTGAAAATATCTACTTCTGGTATTAGAAATGACAATTTGAAAATCAGATCTAAGTTAATATTTTGACGTTCTTTACTTCAAAATACCTAAGTCTTATTTTAGAATTGTGAATTTGTATATCAAAACTAAGTTATTAGTTTGAAGTTCTTTATTTGAAAATATCTGCTTCAGATTTTAGAAATGACAATTTGAAAATCAGATCTAAGTTAATAGTTTGACGTTCTTTACTTCAAACCAACTAAGTCTTATTTTAGTATAGTGAATTTCTAAATCAAAATTAAGTTATTAGTATGAAGTTCTTTACTTAATAAAAACTACTTCTGATTTTTGAAATGACAATTTGAAAATCAGATCTAAGTTAATAGTTTGACGTTCTTTACTTCAAAATAACTAAGTCTTTTTTGAGACTATTGAATTTGTAAATCAAAACTAAGTTATTAGTTTAAAGTTTATTATTTCAAATTTACTAATTCGGATCTTAGTAATGTAAATATCAAAATCAAATCTAAGGTTGTAGGTTGAAGTTCTTTACTTGAAAATATCTACTTCTGATTTTAAAAATGATAATTTGAAAATCAGATCTAAGTTAATAGTTTGACATTCTTTACTTCAATATAACTAAGTCTTATTTTAGTATAGTGAATTTGTAAATCAAAGCGAAGTTAATAATTTGAAGTTCTTTACTTGAACATATCTACTTCTGATTTTAGAAATAACAATTTGAAAATCAGGTCTAAGTTAATAGTATGTCGTTTTTTACTTCAAAATAACTAAGTCTTATTTCACACTAGTGAATTTGTAAATCAAAACTAAGGTATAAGTTTGAAGTTATTTACTTGAAAATATCTACTACTGATCTTAGAAATGACAATTTGAAAATTAGATCTAAGTTAATAGTTTGACGTTCTTTACTTCAAAATAGATAAGTCTTATTTTAGAACACTGTATTTGTAAATCAAAACTAAGTTATTAGTTTGAAGTACTTTACTTAAAAATATCTACTTCTGATTTTAGAAATAACAATTTGAAAATCAGATCTAAGTTAATAGTTTGACGTTCTTTACTTCAAAATAGATAAGTTTTATTTTAGAATACTGTATTTTTAAATCAAAACTAAGTTGTTAGTTTGAAGTTCTTTATTTGAAAATATCTGCTTCGGATTTTAGAAATGACAATTTGTAAATCAGATCTAAGTTAATAGTTTGACGTTCATCACTTCAATATAACTAAGTCTTATTTTAGACTAGTGAATTTGTAAATCAAAACTTAGTTATTAGTTTAAAGTTTTTTATTTCAAATTTACTAATTCGGATCTTAGTAATGTAAATATCGAAATCAAATCTAAGGTTGTAGTTTGAAGTTCTTTGCTTGAAAATATCTACTTATTTTAAAAATGATAATTTTGATAATCAGATCTAAGTTAGTAGTTTGACGTTCTTTACTTCAATATAACTAAGTCTTATTTTAGTATAGTGAATTTGTAAATCAAAGCTATGTTATTAGTTTGAAGTTTTTTACTCGAAAATATCTTCTAGTGATTTTAGAAATGACAATTTGAAAATCAGAGCTAAGTTAATAGTTTGACGTTCTTTACTTCAAAATAACTAAGTCTTATTTTAGACTAGTAAACTTGTAAATCAAAACTAAGTTTTAGTTTGAAGTTCTCTACTTGAAAATATCTACTACTGATTTTAGAAATAACAATTTGAAAATCAGGTCTAAGTTAATAGTATGCCGTTTTTTACTTCAAAATAACTAAGTTTTATTTCACACTAGTGAATTTGTAAATCAAAACTAAGGTATAAGTTTGAAGTTATTTACTTGAAAATATCTTCTACTGATCTTATAAATGACAATTTGAAAATTAGATCTAAGTTAATAGTTTGACGTTCTTTACTTCAAAATAGATAAGTCTTTTTTTAGAATACTGTATTTGTATAACAAAACAAAGTTATTAGTTTGAAGTACTTTACTTAAAAATATCTACTTCTGATTTTAGAAATAACAATTTAAAAATCAGATCTAAGTTAATAGTTTGACGTTCTTTACTTCAAAATAGATAAGTCTTATTTTAGAATACTGTATTTTTAAATCAAAACTAAGTTGTTAGTTTGAAGTTCTTTATTTGAAAATATCTGCTTCAGATTTTAGAAATGACAATTTGTAAATCAGATCTAAGTTAATAGTTTGACGTTCATTACTTCAATATAACTAAGTCTTATTTTAGACTAGTGAATTTGTAAATCAAAACTTAGTTATTAGTTTAAAGTTATTTATTTCAAATTTACTAATTCGGATCTTAGTGATGTAAATATTGAAATCAAATCTAAGGTTGTAGTTTGAAGTTCTTTGCTTGAAAATATCTACTTATTTTAAAAATGATAATTTGATAATCAGATCTAAGTTAGTAGTTTGACGTTCTTTACTTCAATATAACTAAGTCTTATTTTAGTATAGTGAATTTGTAAATCAAAGCTATGTTATTAGTTTGAAGATTTTTACTCTAAAATATCTTCTAGTGATTTTAGAAATGACAATTTGAAAATCAGAGCTAAGTTAATAGTTTGACGTTCTTTACTTCAAAATAACTAAGTCTTATTTTAGACTAGTAAACTTGTAAATCAAAACTAAGTTTTAGTTTGAAGTTCTCTACTTGAAAATATCTACTACTGATTTTAGAAATGACAATTTGTAAATCAGATCTAAGTTAATAGTTTGACGTTTTTTACTTAAAAATAACTATGTGTTACTTTAGAATAGAGAATTTGCAAATCAAAACTAAGTTATTAGTTTGAAGTTCTTTACTTTGAAATATTTACTTCTTTTTTAAGAAATGACAATTTGAAAATCAGATCTAAGTTAATAGTATGGCGTTCTTAACTTAAAAATAGATAAGTCTTATTTTAGAATACTGTATTTGTAAATCAAAACTAAGTTGTTAGTTTGAAGTAATTTATTTGAAAATATCTACTTCTGATTTTAGAAATGATAATTTGAAAATCAGATCTAAGATAATAGTTTGACGTTCTTTACTTCAAAATAGATAAGTTTTATTTTAGAATACTGTTTTTGTAAATCAAATCTAAGTTATTAGTTTGAAGTTCTTTACTTGAAAATAACTACTTCTGATTTTAGAAATGACAATTTGAAAATCAGATCTAAGTTAATAATTTGACGTTCTTTACTTCAAAACAACTAAGTCTTATTTTAGTATAGTGAATTTGTAAATCAAAACTAAGTTGTTAGTTTGAAGTCTATACTTGAAAAAATCTACTACTGATTTTATAAATGACAATTTGAAAATCAGATCTAAGTTAATAGTTTGACGTTCTTTACATCAAAATAACTAAGCCTTATTTTAGAATAGTGAATTTGTAAATCAAAACCCAGTTATTAGTTTGAAGTTCTTTACTTGAAAATATCTACTTCTGATTTTAGATATACAATTTGAATATCAGATCTAAGTCAACAGTTTGACGTTTTTTACTTAATAATAACAAAGTTTTATTTTAGAATAGTGAATTTGTAAATCAAAACTAATTTATTAGTTTAAAGTATTTTACTTGAAAATATCTAAGTCTGATTTTAGAAATGACAATTTGAAAATCAGATCTAAGTTAATAGTTCGATGTTCTTTAATTCAATAGAGCTAAGTCTTATTTGAGAATAGTGAATTTGTAAATCAAAACTAAGTTATTAGTTTGAAGTTTTTCACATTGAAATAACTAATACGTATTTTTGTAATCTAAATTTGTAAATCAAAGCTAAGGTTATAGTTTGTAGTTCTTCACTTGAAAATATCTACTTCTGGTATTAGAAATGACAATTTGAAAATCAGATCTAAGTTAATATTTTGACGTTCTTTACTTCAAAATACTTAAGTCTTATTTTAGAATTGTGAATTTGTAAATAAGAACTAAGTTTTTAATTTGAAGCTTTTTACTTGAAAAAATCTACTTCTGATTTTAGAAATGACAATTTGAAAATCAGATCTAAGTTAAAACTTTGATGATCTTTACTTCAAAATAACTAAGTCTTATTTGAAATAGTGAATTTGTATATCAAAACTAAGTTATTAGTTTGAAGTTCTTTATTTGAAAATATTTGCTTCAGATTTTAGAAATGACAATTTGAAATACAGATCTAAGTTAATAGTTTGACGTTCTTTACTTCAAACCAACTAAGTCTTATTTTAGTATAGTGAATTTCTAAATCAAAATTAAGTTATTAGTATGAAGTTCTTTACTTGATAAAAACTACTTCTGATTTTTGAAATGACAATTTGAAAATCAGATCTAAGTTAATAGTTTGACGTTCTTTACTTCAAAATAACTAAGTCTTTTTTGAGACTATCGAATTTGTAAATCAAAACTAAGTTATTAGTTTAAAGTTTTTTATTTCAAATTTACTAATTCGAATCTTAGTAATGTAAATATCAAAATCAAATCTAAGGTTGTAGGTTGAAGTTCTTTACTTGAAAATATCTACTTCTGATTTTAAAAATGATAATTTGAAAATCAGATCTAAGTTAATAGTTTGACGTTCTTTACTTCAATATAACTAAGTCTTATTTTAGTATAGTGAATTTGCAAATCAAAGCGAAGTTAATAATTTGAAGTTCTTTACTTGAACATATCTACTTCTGATTTTAGAAATAACAATTTGAAAATCAGGTCTAAGTTAATAGTATGCCGTTTTTTACTTCAAAATAACTAAGTCTTATTTCACACTAGTGAATTTGTAAATCAAAACTAAGGTATAAGTTTGAAGTTATATACTTGAAAATATCTACTACTGATCTTAGAAATGACAATTTGAAAATTAGATCTAAGTTAATAGTTTGACGTTCTTTACTTCAAAATAGATAAGTCTTATTTTAGAATACTGTATTTGTAAATCAAAACTAAGTTATTAGTTTGAAGTACTTTACTTAAAAATATCTACTTCTGATTTTAGAAATAACAATTTGAAAATCAGATCTAAGTTAATAGTTTGACGTTCTTTACTTCAAAATAGATAAGTCTTATTTTAGAATACTGTATTTTTAAATCAAAACTAAGTTGTTAGTTTGAAGTTCTTTATTTGAAAATATCTGCTTCAGATTTTAGAAATGACAATTTGTAAATCAGATCTAAGTTAATAGTTTGACGTTCTTTACTTCAAAATTACTAAGTCTTATTTTAGACTAGTAAACTTGTAAATCAAAACTAAGTTTTAGTTTGCAGTTCTCTACTTGAAAATATCTACTACTGATTTTAGAAATGACAATTTGAAAATCAGATCTAAGTTAATAGTTTGACGTTTTTTACTTCAAAATAACTATGTGTTTTTTAGAATAGAGAATTTGTAAATCAAAACTAAGTTATTAGTTTGAAGTTTTTCACATTGAAATAACTAATACGGATTTTTGTAATCTAAATTTGTAAATCAAAGCTAAGGTTATAGTTTGAAGTTCTTCACTTGAAAATATCTACTTCTGGTATTAGAAATGACAATTTGAAAATCAGAGCTAAGTTAATAGTTTGACGTTCCGTACTTCAAAATAACTAAGTTTTATTTTAGACTAGTAAACTTGTAAATCAAAACTAAGTTTTAGTTTGAAGTTCTCTACTTGAAAATATCTACTACTGATTTTAGAAATGACAATTTGAAAATCAGATCTAAGTTAATAGTTTGACGTTTTTTACTTCAAAATAACTATGTGTTATTTTAGAATAGAGAATTTGTAAATCAAAACTAAGTTATTAGTTTGAAGTTCTCTACTTTGAACTATCTACTTCTTTTTTAAGAAATGACAATTTGAAAATCAGATCTAATTTAATAGTATGACGTTCTTAACTTCAAAATATATAAGTCTTATTTTAGAATACTGTATTTGTAAATCAAAACTAAGTTGTTAGTTTGAAGTAATTTATTTGAAAATATCTGCTTTAGACTTTAGAAGTGACAATTTAAAAATCAGACCTAACTTAATAGTTTGACGTTCTTTACTTCAAAATAAATAAGTCTTATTTTAGCATAGTGTAATTCTAAATCCAAACTAAGTTATTAGCTTGAAGTACTTTACTTAAAAATATCTACTTCTGATTTTAGAAATGATAATTTGAAAATCAGATCTAAGTTAATAGTTTGACGTTTTTTACTTCAAAATAGATAAGTTTTATTTTAGAATACTGTTTTTGTAAATCAAATCTAAGTTATTAGTTTGAAGTTCTTTACTTGAAAATAACTACTTCTGATTTTAGAAATGACAATTTGAAAATCAGATCTAAGTTAATAATTTGACGTTCTTTACTTCAAAACAACTAAGTCTTATTTTAGTATAGTGAATTTGTAAATCAAAACTAAGTTGTTAGTTTGAAGTCTATACTTGAAAAAATCTACTACTGATTTTATAAATGACAATTTGAAAATCAGATCTAAGTTAATAGTTTGACGTTTTTTACTTCAAAATAGATAAGTCTTATTTTAGACTAGCGAATTTGTAAATCAAAACTAAGTTATTTGTTTAAAGTTTTTTACTTCAAATTTACTAATTCGGATCTTAGTAATGTACTTAGTAATGTACAATCTAAGGTTGTAGTTTGAAGTTCTTTATCTGAAAATATCTACTTCTGATTTTAGAAATTACAATTTGAAATCAGGTCTAAGTTAATTGTTTTACGTATTTTACTTCAAAATAACTAAGTCTTATTTTAGACTAGTAAGTTTGTAAATCAAAAATAAGTTATTAGTTTAAAGTTCTTTACTTGAAAATATATACTACTGATTTTAGAAATGACAATTTGAAAATCAGATATAGTTATTAGTTTGACGTTCTTTACTTCAAAATAACCAAGTCTTTTTTTAGAATAGTAAATTTGTAAATCAAAACTAAGTTATTAGTTTGAACTTCTTTACTTTGAAATATCTACTTCTGATTTAAAAAATGACAATTTGAAAATCAGATCTAAGTGAATAGTTTGACGTTCTTTACTTCAATATAGATAAGCCTTATTTTAGAATAGTGTATTTGTAAATCAAACCTAAGTTATTAGTTTGAAGTACTTTACTGAAAAATATTTACTTCTGATTTTAGAAATGACAATTTGAAAATCAGATCTAAGTTAATAGTTTGACGTTTTTAACTTCAAAATAACTAAGTCTTATTTTAGACTAGTGAATTTGTAAATCAAAACTAAGTTATTAGTTTAAAGTTTTAAACTTCAAAATTACTAATTCGGATCTTAGTAATGTAAATTTGGAAATCAAATCTAAGGTTGTTGTTTGAAGTTTTTTACGTGAAAATATCTACTTCTGATTTTAGAAATTACAATTTGAAAATCAGGTCTAAGTTAATAGTTGGACGTTTTTTACTTCAAAATAACTAAGTTTTATTTTAGACTAGTAAACTTGTAAATCAAAACTAAGTTTTAGTTTGAAGTTCTCTACTTGAAAATATCTACTACTGATTTTAGAAATGACAATTTGAAAATCAGATCTAAGTTAATAGTTTGACGTTTTTTACTTCAAAATAACTATGTGTTATTTTAGAATAGAGAATTTGTAAATCAAAACTAAGTTATTAGTTTGAAGTTCTCTACTTTGAAATATCTACTTCTTTTTTAAGAAATGACAATTTGAAAATCAGATCTAAGTTAATAGTATGACGTTCTTAACTTCAAAATATATAAGTCTTATTTTAGAATACTGTATTTGTAAATCAAAACTAAGTTGTTAGTTTGAAGTAATTTATTTGAAAATATCTGCTTTAGACTTTAGAAGTGACAATTTAAAAATCAGACCTAACTTAATAGTTTGACGTTCTTTACTTCAAAATAAATAAGTCTTATTTTAGCATAGTGTATTTCTAAATCCAAACTAAGTTATTAGCTTGAAGTACTTTACTTAAAAATATCTACTTCTGATTTTAGAAATGATAATTTGAAAATCAGATCTAAGTTAATAGTTTGACGTTTTTTACTTCAAAATAGATAAGTTTTATTTTAGAATACTGTTTTTGTAAATCAAATCTAAGTTATTAGTTTGAAGTTCTTTACTTGAAAATAACTACTTCTGATTTTAGAAATGACAATTTGAAAATCAGATCTAAGTTAATAATTTGACGTTCTTTACTTCAAAACAACTAAGTCTTATTTTAGTATAGTGAATTTGTAAATCAAAACTAAGTTGTTAGTTTGAAGTCTATACTTGAAAAAATCTACTACTGATTTTATAAATGACAATTTGAAAATCAGATCTAAGTTAATAGTTTGACGTTTTTTACTTCAAAATAGATAAGTCTTATTTTAGACTAGCGAATTTGTAAATCAAAACTAAGTTATTTGTTTAAAGTTTTTTACTTCAAATTTACTAATTCGGATCTTAGTAATGTACTTAGTAATGTACAATCTAAGGTTGTAGTTTGAAGTTCTTTATCTGAAAATATCTACTTCTGATTTTAGAAATTACAATTTGAAATCAGGTCTAAGTTAATTGTTTTACGTATTTTACTTCAAAATAACTAAGTCTTATTTTAGACTAGTAAGTTTGTAAATCAAAAATAAGTTATTAGTTTAAAGTTCTTTACTTGAAAATATATACTACTGATTTTAGAAATGACAATTTGAAAATCAGATATAGTTATTAGTTTGACGTTCTTTACTTCAAAATAACCAAGTCTTTTTTTAGAATAGTAAATTTGTAAATCAAAACTAAGTTATTAGTTTGAACTTCTTTACTTTGAAATATCTACTTCTGATTTAAAAAATGACAATTTGAAAATCAGATCTAAGTGAATAGTTTGACGTTCTTTACTTCAATATAGATAAGCCTTATTTTAGAATAGTGTATTTGTAAATCAAACCTAAGTTATTAGTTTGAAGTACTTTACTGAAAAATATTTACTTCTGATTTTAGAAATGACAATTTGAAAATCAGATCTAAGTTAATAGTTTGACGTTTTTAACTTCAAAATAACTAAGTCTTATTTTAGACTAGTGAATTTGTAAATCAAAACTAAGTTATTAGTTTAAAGTTTTAAACTTCAAAATTACTAATTCGGATCTTAGTAATGTAAATTTGGAAATCAAATCTAAGGTTGTTGTTTGAAGTTTTTTACGTGAAAATATCTACTTCTGATTTTAGAAATTACAATTTGAAAATCAGGTCTAAGTTAATAGTTGGGCGTTTTTTACTTCAAAATAACTAAGTCTTATTTTAGACTAGTAAATTTGTAAATCATAAATAAGTTATTAGTTTGAAGATCTTTACCAGAAATTATCTACTACTGATTTTAGAAATGACAATTTGAAAATCAGATATAGCTATTAGTTTGACGTTTTTTACTTCAAAATAACTAAGTCTTATTTTAGACTAGTAAATTTGTAAATCATAAATAAGTTATTAGTTTGAAGATCTTTACTTGAAAATATCTACTTCTGATTTTATAAATGACAATTTGAAAATCAGATCTAAGTTAATAGTTTGACGTTCTTTGCTTCAAAATAACTAAGTCTTATTTTAGAATAGTGAATTTGTAAATCAAAACTAAGTTATTAGTTTAAAGATTTTTACTTGAAAATATCTGCTTCAGATTTCATAAAATGACAATTTGAAAATCAGATCCAAGGTAATAATTTGACGTTTTTTACTTCAAAACAACTAAGTCTTATTTTAGTATAGTGAATTTGTAAATCAAAACTAAGTTATTAGTATGAAGTTCTCCACTTGAAAAAAACTACCAATGATTTTAAAAATGACAATTTGAAAATCAGATCTAAGTTAATAGTTTGACTTTCTTTACTTCAAAATAACTAAATTTTATTTTAGAATAGTTAACTTGTAAATCAAAACTAAGTTATTAGTATGAAGTTTTTTACTTGAAATTATCCACTTCTGATTTTAGAAATGACAATTTGTAAATCAGATCCAAGTTAATAGTTTGACTTACTTTACTTCAAAATAACTAAGTCTTATTTTAGAACAGTGAATTTCTAAAGCAAAACTAAGTTATTAGTTTAAAGTTTTTTACTTCAAATTTCCTAATTCGGATCTTAGTAATGTGAATGTGGAAATTAAATCTAAGGTTGTAGTTTGAAGTTCTTTACTTGAAACTGATTACTTCTGATTTTGGAAATTACAATTTGAAAATCAGATCTAAGTTAATAGTTTGACGTTCTTTACTTCAAAACAACTAAGTCTTATTTTAGTATAGTGAATTTGTAAATTAAAACTAAGTTATTAGTATGAAGTTCTTCACTTGAAAAAAACTACCACTGATTTTAGAAATGACAATTTGAAAATCAGATCTAAGTTAATAGTTTGATGTTCTTTACATCAATATAACTAAATTTTATTTTAGAATAATTAACTTGTAAATCAAAACTAAGTTATTAGTTTGAAGTTTTTTACTTGAAAATATCTACTTCTGATTTTAGAAATGACATATTGAAAATCAGATCTAAGTTAATAGTTTGACGTTCTTTACTTCAAAATAACGAAGTTTTATTTTAGACTAGTGAATTTGTAAATCAAAACTAAGTTATTAGTTTAAAGTGTTTTACTTCAATATTACTAATTCGGATCTTAGTAATGTAAATTTGGAAATCAAATCTAAGGTTGTTGTTTGAAGTCCTTTACCTGAAAATATATACTTCTGATTTTAGAAATTACAATTTAAAAATCAGGTTTAAGTTAATAGTTTGACGTTTTTACTTCAAAATAACTAAGTCTTATTTTAGACTAGTAAATTTGTAAATCATAAATTAGTTATTAGTTTGAAATTCTTTACTTGAAATTATCTACTACTGATTTTAGAAATGACAATTTGAAAATCAGATATAGCTATTAGTTTGACGTCTTTTACTTCAAAATAACTAAGTCTTATTTTAAACTAGTAAATTTGTAAATCATAAATAAGTTATTAGTTTGAAGATCTTTACTTGAAAATATCTACTTCTGATTTTATAAATGACAATTTGAAAATCAGATCTAAGTTAATAGTTTGACGTTCTTTACTTCAAAATAACTAAATTTTATTTTAGAATAGTTAACTTGTAAATCAAAACTAAGCTATTAGTTTGAAGTTTTTTACTTGAAAATATCTACTTCTGATTTTATAAATGACAATTTGAAAATCAGATCTAAGTCAATAGTTTGACGTTCTTTACTTCAAAATAACTAAATTTTATTTTAGAATAGTTAACTTGTAAATCAAAACTAAGTTATTAGTTTGAAGTTTTTTACTTGAAAATATCTACTTCTGATTTTAGAAATGACAATTTGTACATCAGATCCAAGTTAATAGTTTGACGTTTTTTACTTCAAAATAACTAAGTCTTATTTTAGACTAGTAAATTTGTAAATCATAAATAAGTTATTAGTTTGAAGATCTTTACCTGAAATTATCTACTACTGATTTTAGAAATGACAATTTGAAAATCAGATCTAAGTGAATAGTTTGACGTTCTTTACTTCAAAATAGATAAGTCTTATTTTAGAATAGTGTATTTGTAAATCAAACCTAAGTTATTAGTTTGAAGTACTTTACTGAAAAATATTTACTTCTGATTTTAGAAATGACAATTTGAAAATCAGATCTAAGTTAATAGTTTGAAATTTTTAACTTCAAAATAACCAAGTCTTATTTTAGACTAGTGAATTTGTAAATCAAAACTAAGTTATTAGTTTAAAGTTTTATACTTCAAAATTACTAATTCGGATCTTAGTAATGTAAATTTGGAAATCAAGTCTAAGGTTGTTGTTTGAAGTTTTTTACGTGAAAATATCTACTTCTGATTTTAGAAATTACAATTTGAAAATCAGGTCTAAGTTAATAGTTTGACGTTTTTTACTTCAAAATAACTAAGTCTTATTTTAGACTAGTAAATTTGTAAATCATAAATAAGTTATTAGTTTGAAGATATTTACCTGAAATTATCTACTACTGATTTTAGAAATGACAATTTGAAAATCAGATATAGCTATTAGTTTGACGTTTATTACTTCAAAATAACTAAGTCTTATTTTAGACTAGTAAATTTGTAAATCATAAATAAGTTATTAGTTTGAAGATCTTTACCAGAAATTATCTACTACTGATTTTAGAAATGACAATTTGAAAATCAGATATAGCTATTAGTTTGACGTTTTTTACTTCAAAATAACTAAGTCTTATTTTAGACTAGTAAATTTGTAAATCATAAATAAGTTATTAGTTTGAAGATCTTTACTTGAAAATATCTACTTCTGATTTTATAAATGACAATTTGAAAATCAGATCTAAGTTAATAGTTTGACGTTCTTTGCTTCAAAATAACTAAGTCTTATTTTAGAATAGTGAATTTGTAAATCAAAACTAAGTTATTAGTTTAAAGATTTTTACTTGAAAATATCTGCTTCAGATTTCATAAAATGACAATTTGAAAATCAGATCCAAGGTAATAATTTGACGTTTTTTACTTCAAAACAACTAAGTCTTATTTTAGTATAGTGAATTTGTAAATCAAAACAAAGTTATTAGTATGAAGTTCTCCACTTGAAAAAAACTACCAATGATTTTAAAAATGACAATTTGAAAATCAGATCTAAGTTAATAGTTTGACGTTCTTTACTTCAAAATAACTAAATTTTATTTTAGAATAGTTAACTTGTAAATCAAAACTAAGTTATTAGTATGAAGTTTTTTACTTGAAATTATCTACTTCTGATTTTAGAAATGACAATTTGTAAATCAGATCCAAGTTAATAGTTTGACTTACTTTACTTCAAAATAACTAAGTCTTATTTTAGAACAGTGAATTTGTAAAGCAAAACTAAGTTATTAGTTTAAAGTTTTTTACTTCAAATTTTCTAATTCGGATCTTAGTAATGTGAATGTGGAAATTAAATCTAAGGTTGTAGTTTGAAGTTCTTTACTTGAAAATGATTACTTCTGATTTTGGAAATTACAATTTGAAAATCAGATCTAAGTTAATAGTTTGACGTTCTTTACTTCAAAACAACTAAGTCTTATTTTAGTATAGTGAATTTGTAAATCAAAACTAAGTTATTAGTATGAAGTTCTTCACTTGAAAAAAACTACCACTGATTTTAGAAATGACAATTTGAAAATCAGATCTAAGTTAATAGTTTGATGTTCTTTACATCAATATAACTAAATTTTATTTTAGAATAATTAACTTGTAAATCAAAACTAAGTTATTAGTTTGAAGTTTTTTACTTGAAAATATCTACTTCTGATTTTAGAAATGACAATTTGAAAATCAGATCTAAGTTAATAGTTTGACGTTCTTTACTTCAAAATAACGAAGTTTTATTTTAGACTAGTGAATTTGTAAATCAAAACTAAGTTATTAGTTTAAAGTGTTTTACTTCAATATTACTAATTCGGATCTTAGTAATGTAAATTTGGAAATCAAATCTAAGGTTGTTGTTTTAAGTCCTTTACCTGAAAATATATACTTCTGATTTTAGAAATTACAATTTAAAAATCAGGTTTAAGTTAATAGTTTGACGTTTTTACTTCAAAATAACTAAGTCTTATTTTAGACTAGTAAATTTGTAAATCATAAATTAGTTATTAGTTTGAAATTCTTTACTTGAAATTATCTACTACTGATTTTAGAAATGACAATTTGAAAATCAGATATAGCTATTAGTTTGACGTCTTTTACTTCAAAATAACTAAGTCTTATTTTAAACTAGTAAATTTGTAAATCATAAATAAGTTATTAGTTTGAAGATCTTTACTTGAAAATATCTACTTCTGATTTTATAAATGACAATTTGAAAATCAGATCTAAGTTAATAGTTTGACGTTCTTTACTTCAAAATAACTAAATTTTATTTTAGAATAGTTAACTTGTAAATCAAAACTAAGCTATTAGTTTGAAGTTTTTTACTTGAAAATATCTACTTCTGATTTTATAAATGACAATTTGAAAATCAGATCTAAGTCAATAGTTTGACGTTCTTTACTTCAAAATAACTAAATTTTATTTTAGAATAGTTAACTTGTAAATCAAAACTAAGTTATTAGTTTGAAGTTTTTTACTTGAAAATATCTACTTCTGATTTTAGAAATGACAATTTGTACATCAGATCCAAGTTAATAGTTTGACGTTTTTTACTTCAAAATAACTAAGTCTTATTTTAGACTAGTAAATTTGTAAATCATAAATAAGTTATTAGTTTGAAGATCTTTACCTGAAATTATCTACTACTGATTTTAGAAATGACAATTTGAAAATCAGATCTAAGTGAATAGTTTGACGTTCTTTACTTCAAAATAGATAAGTCTTATTTTAGAATAGTGTATTTGTAAATCAAACCTAAGTTATTAGTTTGAAGTACTTTACTGAAAAATATTTACTTCTGATTTTAGAAATGACAATTTGAAAATCAGATCTAAGTTAATAGTTTGACGTTTTTAACTTCAAAATAACTAAGTCTTATTTTAGACTAGTGAATTTGTAAATCAAAACTAAGTTATTAGTTTAAAGTTTTATACTTCAAAATTACTAATTCGGATCTTAGTAATGTAAATTTGGAAATCAAATCTAAGGTTGTTGTTTGAAGTTTTTTACGTGAAAATATCTACTTCTGATTTTAGAAATTACAATTTGAAAATCAGGTCTAAGTTAATAGTTTGACGTTTTTTACTTCAAAATAACTAAGTCTTATTTTAGACTAGTAAATTTGTAAATCATAAATAAGTTATTAGTTTGAAGATCTTTACCTGAAATTATCTACTACTGATTTTAGAAATGACAATTTGAAAATCAGATATAGCTATTAGTTTGACGTTTATTACTTCAAAATAACTAAGTCTTATTTTAGACTAGTAAATTTGTAAATCATAAATAAGTTATTAGTTTGAAGATCTTTACTTGAAAATATCTACTTCTGATTTTAGAAATGACAATTTGTAAATCAGATCCAAGTTAATAGTTTGACTTACTTTACTTCAAAATAACTAAGTCTTATTTTAGAATAGTGAATTTGTAAAGCAAAACTAAGTTATTAGTTTAAAGTTTTTTACTTCAAATTTTCTAATTCGGATCTTAGTAATGTGAATGTGGAAATTAAATCTAAGGTTGTAGTTTGAAGTTCTTTACTTGAAAATGATTACTTCTGATTTTGGAAATTACAATTTGAAAATCAGATCTAAGTTAATAGTTTGACGTTCTTTACTTCAAAACAACTAAGTCTTATTTTAGTATAGTGAATTTGTAAATCAAAACTAAGTTATTAGTATGAAGTTCTTCACTTGAAAAAACCTACCACTGATTTTAGAAATGACAATTTGAAAATCAGATCTAAGTTAATAGTTTGATGTTCTTTACATCAATATAACTAAATTTTATTTTAGAATAATTAACTTGTAAATCAAAACTAAGTTATTAGTTTGAAGTTTTTTACTTGAAAATATCTACTTCTGATTTTAGAAATGACAATTTGAAAATCAGATCTAAGTTAATAGTTTGACGTTCTTTACTTAAAAATAACGAAGTTTTATTTTAGACTAGTGAATTTGTAAATCAAAACTAAGTTATTAGTTTAAAGTGTTTTACTTCAATATTACTAATTCGGATCTTAGTAATGTAAATTTGGAAATCAAATGTAAGGTTGTTGTTTGAAGTCCTTTACCTGAAAATTTCTACTTCTGATTTTAGATATTACAATTTAAAAATCAGGTCTAAGTTAATAGTTTGACGTTTTTACTTCAAAATAACTAAGTCTTATTTTAGACTAGTAAATTTGTAAATCATAAATTAGTTATTAGTTTGAAGTTCTTTACTTGAAATTATCTACTACTGATTTTAGAAATGACAATTTGAAAATCAGATATAGCTATTAGTTTGACGTCTTTTACTTCAAAATAACTAAGTCTTATTTTAAACTAGTAAATTTGTAAATCATAAATAAGTTATTAGTTTGAAGATCTTTACTTGAAAATATCTACTTCTGATTTTATAAATGACAATTTGAAAATCAGATCTAAGTTAATAGTTTGACGTTTTTAACTTCAAAATAACTAAGTCTTATTTTAGACTAGTGAATTTGTAAATCAAAACTAAGTTATTAGTTTAAAGTTTTATACTTCAAAATTACTAATTCGGATCTTAGTAATGTAAATTTGGAAATCAAATCTAAGGTTGTTGTTTGAAGTTTTTTACGTGAAAATATCTACTTCTGATTTTAGAAATTACAATTTGAAAATCAGGTCTAAGTTAATTTGACGTTTGACGTTTTTTACTTCAAAATAACTAAGTCTTATTTTAGACTAGTAAATTTGTAAGTCATAAATAAGTTATTAGTTTGAAGATCTTTACCTGAAATTATCTACTACTGATTTTAGAAATGACAATTTGAAAATCAGATATAGCTATTAGTTTGACGTTTATTACTTCAAAATAACTAAGTCTTATTTTAGACTAGTAAATTTGTAAATCATAAATAAGTTATTAGTTTGAAGATCTTTACTTGAAAATATCTACTTCTGATTTTAGAAATGACAATTTGTAAATCAGATCCAAGTTAATAGTTTGACTTACTTTACTTCAAAATAACTAAGTCTTATTTTAGAATAGTGAATTTGTAAAGCAAAACTAAGTTATTAGTTTAAAGTTTTTTACTTCAAATTTTCTAATTCGGATCTTAGTAATGTGAATGTGGAAATTAAATCTAAGGTTGTAGTTTGAAGTTCTTTACTTGAAAATGATTACTTCTGATTTTGGAAATTACAATTTGAAAATCAGATCTAAGTTAATAGTTTGACGTTCTTTACTTCAAAACAACTAAGTCTTATTTTAGTATAGTGAATTTGTAAATCAAAACTAAGTTATTAGTATGAAGTTCTTCACTTGAAAAAACCTACCACTGATTTTAGAAATGACAATTTGAAAATCAGATCTAAGTTAATAGTTTGATGTTCTTTACATCAATATAACTAAATTTTATTTTAGAATAATTAACTTGTAAATCAAAACTAAGTTATTAGTTTGAAGTTTTTTACTTGAAAATATCTACTTCTGATTTTAGAAATGACAATTTGAAAATCAGATCTAAGTTAATAGTTTGACGTTCTTTACTTAAAAATAACGAAGTTTTATTTTAGACTAGTGAATTTGTAAATCAAAACTAAGTTATTAGTTTAAAGTGTTTTACTTCAATATTACTAATTCGGATCTTAGTAATGTAAATTTGGAAATCAAATGTAAGGTTGTTGTTTGAAGTCCTTTACCTGAAAATTTCTACTTCTGATTTTAGAAATTACAATTTAAAAATCAGGTCTAAGTTAATAGTTTGACGTTTTTACTTCAAAATAACTAAGTCTTATTTTAGACTAGTAAATTTGTAAATCATAAATTAGTTATTAGTTTGAAGTTCTTTACTTGAAATTATCTACTACTGATTTTAGAAATGACAATTTGAAAATCAGATATAGCTATTAGTTTGACGTCTTTTACTTCAAAATAACTAAGTCTTATTTTAAACTAGTAAATTTGTAAATCATAAATAAGTTATTAGTTTGAAGATCTTTACTTGAAAATATCTACTTCTGATTTTATAAATGACAATTTGAAAATCAGATCTAAGTTAATAGTTTAACGTTCTTTACTTCAAAATAACTAAATTTTATTTTAGAATAGTTAACTTGTAAATCAAAACTAAGCTATTAGTTTGAAGTTTTTTACTTGAAAATATCTACTTCTGATTTTATAAATGACAATTTGAAAATCAGATCTAAGTCAATAGTTTGACGTTCTTTACTTCAAAATAACTAAATTTTATTTTAGAATAGTTAACTTGTAAATCAAAACTAAGTTATTAGTTTGAAGTTTTTTACTTGAAAATATCTACTTCTGATTTTAGAAATGACAATTTGTAAATCAGATCCAAGTTAATAGTTTGACGTTCTTTACTTCAACATAACTAAGTCTTATTTTAGAATAGTGAATTTGTAAAGCAAAACTAAGTTATTAGTTTAAAGTTTTTTACTTCAAATTTTCTAATTCGGATCTTAGTAATGTAAATGTGGAATTTAAATCTAAGGTTTTAGTTTAAAGTTCTTTACTTGAAAATGATCACTTCTGATTTTGGAAATTACAATTTGAAAATCAGATCTAAGTTAATAGTTTGACGTTCATTACTTCAAAATAACTAAGTCTTATTTTAGACTACTGAATTTGTAAATCAAAACTAAGTTATTAGTTTAAAGTTTTTTACTTCAAATTTCCTAATTCGGATCTTAGTAATGTAAATTTGGAAATCAAATCTAAGGTTGTTGTTTGAAGTACTTTTCCTGAAAATATCTACTTCTGATTTTAGAAATTACAATTTGAAAGTCAGGTCTAAGTTAATAGTTTGACGTTTTTTACTTCTAAATAACTAAGTCTTATTTTAGACTAGTAAATTTGTAAATCATAAATAAGTTATTAGTTTGAAGTTCTTTACTTGAAAATATCTACTACTGATTTTAGAAATGACAACTTGAAAATCAGATATAATTATTAGTTTGACGTTCTTTACTTCAAAATAACTAAGTCTTACTTTATAATAGTGAATTTGTAAATCAAAACTAAGTTATTAGTTTGAAGTTCTTTACTTTGAAATATCTACTTCTGATTTAAAAAATGACAATTTGAAAATCAGATCTAAGTTAATAGTTTGACGTTCTTTACTTCAAAATAACTAAGTATTACTTTATAATAGTGAATTTGTAAATCAAAACTAAGTTATTAGTTTGAAGTTCTTTACTTTGAAATATCTACTTCTGATTTAAGAAAAGACAATTTTAAAAACAGATCTAAGTTAATAGTTTGACGTTCTTTACTTCAAAAGAACTAAGTCTTATTTTAGACTAGTGAATTTGTAAATCAAAACTAAGTTATTAGTTTGAAGTTTTTCACATTGAAATAACTAATACGTATTTTTGTAATCTAAATTTGTAAATCAAAGCTAAGGTTATAGTTTGTAGTTCTTCACTTGAAAATATCTACTTCTGGTATTAGAAATGACAATTTGAAAATCAGATCTAAGTTAATATTTTGACGTTCTTTACTTCAAAATACCTAAGTCTTATTTTAGAATTGTGAATTTGCAAATCAGAACTAAGTTTTTAATTTGAAGCTTTTTACTTGAAAAAATCTACTTCTGATTTTAGAAATGACAATTTGGAAATCAGATCTAAGTTAAAACTTTGATGATCTTTACTTCAAAATAACTAAGTCTTATTTGAAATAGTGAATTTGTATATCAAAACTAAGTTATTAGTTTGAAGTTCTTTATTTGAAAATATTTGCTTCAGATTTTAGAAATGACAATTTGAAATACAGATCTAAGTTAATAGTTTGACGTTCTTTACTTCAAACCAACTAAGTCTTATTTTAGTATAGTGAATTTCTAAATCAAAATTAAGTTATTAGTATGAAGTTCTTTACTTGATAAAAACTACTTCTGATTTTTGAAATGACAATTTGAAAATCAGATCTAAGTTAATAGTTTGACGTTCTTTACTTCAAAATAACTAAGTCTTTTTTGAGACTATTGAATTTGTAAATCAAAACTAAGTTATTAGTTTAAAGTTTTTTATTTCAAATTTACTAATTCGGATCTTAGTAATGTAAATATCAAAATCAAATCTAAGGTTGTAGGTTGAAGTTCTTTACTTGAAAATATCTACTTCTGATTTTAAAAATGATAATTTGAAAATCAGATCTAAGTTAATAGTTTGACGTTCTTTACTTCAATATAACTAAGTCTTATTTTAGTATAGTGAATTTGTAAATCAAAGCGAAGTTAATAATTTGAAGATCTTTACTTGAACATATCTACTTCTGATTTTAGAAATAACAATTTGAAAATCAGGTCTAAGTTAATACTATGCCGTTTTTTACTTCAAAATAACTAAGTCTTATTTCACACTAGTGAATTTGTAAATCAAAACTAAGGTATAAGTTTGAAGTTATTTACTTGAAAATATCTACTACTGATCTTAGAAATGACAATTTGAAAATTAGATCTAAGTTAATAGTTTGACGTTCTTTACTTCAAAATAGATAAGTCTTATTTTAGAATACTGTATTTGTAAATCAAAACTAAGTTATTAGTTTGAAGTACTTTACTTAAAAATATCTACTTCTGATTTTAGAAATAACAATTTGAAAATCAGATCTAAGTTAATAGTTTGACGTTCTTTACTTCAAAATAGATAAGTCTTATTTTAGAATACTGTATTTGTAAATCAAAACTAAGTTATTAGTTTGAAGTACTTTACTTAAAAATATCTACTTCTGATTTTAGAAATAACAATTTGAAAATCAGATCTAAGTTAATAGTTTGACGTTCTTTACTTCAAAATAACTAAGTCTTATTTTAGACTAGTAAACTTGTAAATCATAACTAAGTTTTAGTTTGAAGTTCTCTACTTGAAAATATCTACTACTGATTTTAGAAATGACAATTTGAAAATCAGATCTAAGTTAATAGTTTGACGTTCTTTACTTCAAAATAAATAAGTCTTATTTTAGCATAGTGTATTTCTAAATCCAAACTAAGTTATTAGCTTGTAGTACTTTACTTAAAAATATCTACTTCTGATTTTAGAAATGATAATTTGAAAATCAGATCTAAGTTAATAGTTTGACGTTCTTTACTTCAAAATAGAAAAGTTTTATTTTAGAATACTGTTTTTGTAAATCAAATCTAAGTTATTAGTTTGAAGTTCTTTACTTGAAAATAACTACTTCTGATTTTAGAAATGACAATTTGAAAATCAGATCTAAGTTAATAATTTGACGTTCTTTACTTTAAAACAACTAAGTCTTATTTTAGTATAGTGAATTTGTAAATCAAAACTAAGTTGTTAGTTTAAAGTCTATACTTGAAAAAATCTACTACTGATTTTATAAATGACAATTTGAAAATCAGATCTAAGTTAATAGTTTGACGTTCTTTACATCAAAATAACTAAGCCTTATTTTAGAATAGTGAATTTGTAAATCAAAACCAAGTTATTAGTTAGAAGTTCTTTACTTGAAAATATCTACTTCTGATTTTAGATATACAAATTGAATATCAGATCTAAGTCAATAGTTTGACGTTTTTTACTTAATAATAACAAAGATTTATTTTAGAATAGTGAATTTAAAAATCAAAACTAATTTATTAGTTTAAAGTATTTTACTTGAAAATATCTAAGTCTGATTTTAGAAATGACAATTTGAAAATCAGATCTAAGTTAATAGTTCGATGTTCTTTAATTCAATAGAACTAAGTCTTATTTTAGACTAGTAAACTTGTAAATCAAAACTAAGTTTTAGTTTGAAGTTCTCTACTTGAAAATATCTACTACTGATTTTAGAAATGACAATTTGAAAATCAGATCTAAGTTAATAGTTTGACGTTCTTTACTTCAAAATAACTATGTGTTATTTTAGAATAGAGAATTAGTAAATCAAAACTAAGTTATTAGTTTAAAGTTCTTTACTTTGAAATATCTACTTCTTTTTTAAGAAATGACAATTTGAAAATCAGATCTAAGTTAATAATATGACGTTCTTTACTTTAAAATAGATAAGTCTTATTTTAGAATACTGTATTTGTAAAACAAAACTAAGTTGTTAGTTTGAAGTACTTTATTTGAAAATATCTGCTTTAGACTTTAGAAATGACAATTTAAAAATCAGATCTAAGTTAATAGTTTGACGTTCTTTACTTAAAAGTAGATAAGTCTTATTTTAGAATAGTGTTTTTCTAAATCCAAACTAAGTTATTAGTTTGAAGTACTTTACTTAAAAATATCTACTTCTGATTTTAGAAATGATAATTTGAAAATCAGATCTAAGTTAATAGTTTGACGTTCGTTACTTCAAAATAGATAAGTTTTATTTTAGAATGCTGTTTTTGTAAATCAAATCTAAGTTATTAGTTTGAAGTTCTTTACTTGAAAATAACTACTTCTGATTTTAGAAATGACAATTTGAAAATCAGATCTAAGTTAATAATTTGACGTTTTTTACTTCAAAACAACTAAGTCTTATTTTGGTATAGTGAATTTGTAAATCAAAACTAAGTTGTTAGTTTGAAGTCTATACTTGAAAAAATCTACTACTGATACCATAAATGACAATTTGAAAATTAGATCTAAGTTAATAGTTTGACGTTCTTTGCTTCAAAATAACTAAGCCTTATTTTAGAATAGTGAATTTGTAAATCAAAACCAAGTTATTAGTTTGAAGTTCTTTACTTGAAAATATCTACTTCTGATTTTAGATATACAATTTGAATATCAGATCTAAGTCAATAGTTTGACGTTTTTTACTTAATAATAACAAAGTTTTATTTTAGAATAGTGAATTTGTAAATCAAAACTAATTTATTAGTTTAAAGTATTTTACTTGAAAATATCTAAGTCTGATTTTAGAAATGACAATTTGATAAACAGAACTAAGTTAATAGTTCGATGTTCTTTAATTCAATAGAACTAAGTCTTATTTTAGAATAGTGAATTTGTAAATCAAAACTAAGTTATTAGTTTGAAGTTTTTCACATTGAAATAACTAATACGGATTTTTGTAATCTAAATTTGTAAATCAAAGCTAAGGTTATAGTTTGAAGTTCTTCACTTGAAAATATCTACTTCTGGTATTAGAAATGACAATTTGAAAATCAGATATAGCTATTAGTTTGACGTCTTTTACTTCAAAATAACTAAGTCTTATTTTAAACTAGTAAATTTGTAAATCATAAATAAGTTATTAGTTTGAAGATCTTTACTTGAAAATATCTACTTCTGATTTTATAAATGACAATTTGAAAATCAGATCTAAGTTAATAGTTTGACGTTCTTTACTTCAAAATAACTAAATTTTATTTTAGAATAGTTAACTTGTAAATCAAAACTAAGCTATTAGTTTGAAGTTTTTTACTTGAAAATATCTACTTCTGATTTTATAAATGACAATTTGAAAATCAGATCTAAGTCAATAGTTTGACGTTCTTTACTTCAAAATAACTAAATATTATTTTAGAATAGTTAACTTGTAAATCAAAACTAAGTTATTAGTTTGAAGTTTTTTACTTGAAAATATCTACTTCTGATTTTAGAAATGACAATTTGTAAATCAGATCCAAGTTAATAGTTTGACGTTCTTTACTTCAACATAACTAAGTCTTATTTTAGAATAGTGAATTTGTAAAGCAAAACTAAGTTATTAGTTTAAAGTTTTTTACTTTAAATTTTCTAATTCGGATCTTAGTAATGTAAATGTGGAATTTAAATCTAAGGTTTTAGTTTAAAGTTCTTTACTTGAAAATGATCACTTCTGATTTTGGAAATTACAATTTGAAAATCAGATCTAAGTTAATAGTTTGACGTTCATTACTTCAAAATAACTAAGTCTTATTTTAGACTACTGAATTTGTAAATCAAAACTAAGTTATTAGTTTAAAGTTTTTTACTTCAAATTTCCTAATTCGGATCTTAGTAATGTAAATTTGGAAATCAAATCTAAGGTTGTTGTTTGAAGTACTTTTCCTGAAAATATCTACTTCTGATTTTAGAAATTACAATTTGAAAGTCAGGTCTAAGTTAATAGTTTGACGTTTTTTACTTCTAAATAACTAAGTCTTATTTTAGACTAGTAAATTTGTAAATCATAAATAAGTTATTAGTTTGAAGTTCTTTACTTGAAAATATCTACTACTGATTTTAGAAATGACAACTTGAAAATCAGATATAATTATTAGTTTGACGTTCTTTACTTCAAAATAACTAAGTCTTACTTTATAATAGTGAATTTGTAAATCAAAACTAAGTTATTAGTTTGAAGTTCTTTACTTTGAAATATCTACTTCTGATTTAAAAAATGACAATTTGAAAATCAGATCTAAGTTAATAGTTTGACGTTCTTTACTTCAAAATAACTAAGTATTACTTTATAATAGTGAATTTGTAAATCAAAACTAAGTTATTAGTTTGAAGTTCTTTACTTTGAAATATCTACTTCTGATTTAAGAAAAGACAATTTTAAAAACAGATCTAAGTTAATAGTTTGACGTTCTTTACTTCAAAAGAACTAAGTCTTATTTTAGACTAGTGAATTTGTAAATCAAAACTAAGTTATTAGTTTGAAGTTTTTCACATTGAAATAACTAATACGTATTTTTGTAATCTAAATTTGTAAATCAAAGCTAAGGTTATAGTTTGTAGTTCTTCACTTGAAAATATCTACTTCTGGTATTAGAAATGACAATTTGAAAATCAGATCTAAGTTAATATTTTGACGTTCTTTACTTCAAAATACCTAAGTCTTATTTTAGAATTGTGAATTTGCAAATCAGAACTAAGTTTTTAATTTGAAGCTTTTTACTTGAAAAAATCTACTTCTGATTTTAGAAATGACAATTTGGAAATCAGATCTAAGTTAAAACTTTGATGATCTTTACTTCAAAATAACTAAGTCTTATTTGAAATAGTGAATTTGTATATCAAAACTAAGTTATTAGTTTGAAGTTCTTTATTTGAAAATATTTGCTTCAGATTTTAGAAATGACAATTTGAAATACAGATCTAAGTTAATAGTTTGACGTTCTTTACTTCAAACCAACTAAGTCTTATTTTAGTATAGTGAATTTCTAAATCAAAATTAAGTTATTAGTATGAAGTTCTTTACTTGATAAAAACTACTTCTGATTTTTGAAATGACAATTTGAAAATCAGATCTAAGTTAATAGTTTGACGTTCTTTACTTCAAAATAACTAAGTCTTTTTTGAGACTATTGAATTTGTAAATCAAAACTAAGTTATTAGTTTAAAGTTTTTTATTTCAAATTTACTAATTCGGATCTTAGTAATGTAAATATCAAAATCAAATCTAAGGTTGTAGGTTGAAGTTCTTTACTTGAAAATATCTACTTCTGATTTTAAAAATGATAATTTGAAAATCAGATCTAAGTTAATAGTTTGACGTTCTTTACTTCAATATAACTAAGTCTTATTTTAGTATAGTGAATTTGTAAATCAAAGCGAAGTTAATAATTTGAAGATCTTTACTTGAACATATCTACTTCTGATTTTAGAAATAACAATTTGAAAATCAGGTCTAAGTTAATACTATGCCGTTTTTTACTTCAAAATAACTAAGTCTTATTTCACACTAGTGAATTTGTAAATCAAAACTAAGGTATAAGTTTGAAGTTATTTACTTGAAAATATCTACTACTGATCTTAGAAATGACAATTTGAAAATTAGATCTAAGTTAATAGTTTGACGTTCTTTACTTCAAAATAGATAAGTCTTATTTTAGAATACTGTATTTGTAAATCAAAACTAAGTTATTAGTTTGAAGTACTTTACTTAAAAATATCTACTTCTGATTTTAGAAATGACAATTTGAAAATCAGATCTAAGTTAATAGTTTGACGTTCTTTACTTCAAAATAGATAAGTCTTATTTTAGAATACTGTATTTGTAAATCAAAACTAAGTTATTAGTTTGAAGTACTTTACTTAAAAATATCTACTTCTGATTTTAGAAATAACAATTTGAAAATCAGATCTAAGTTAATAGTTTGACGTTCTTTACTTCAAAATAACTAAGTCTTATTTTAGACTAGTAAACTTGTAAATCATAACTAAGTTTTAGTTTGAAGTTCTCTACTTGAAAATATCTACTACTGATTTTAGAAATGACAATTTGAAAATCAGATCTAAGTTAATAGTTTGACGTTCTTTACTTCAAAATAAATAAGTCTTATTTTAGCATAGTGTATTTCTAAATCCAAACTAAGTTATTAGCTTGTAGTACTTTACTTAAAAATATCTACTTCTGATTTTAGAAATGATAATTTGAAAATCAGATCTAAGTTAATAGTTTGACGTTCTTTACTTCAAAATAGAAAAGTTTTATTTTAGAATACTGTTTTTGTAAATCAAATCTAAGTTATTAGTTTGAAGTTCTTTACTTGAAAATAACTACTTCTGATTTTAGAAATGACAATTTGAAAATCAGATCTAAGTTAATAATTTGACGTTCTTTACTTTAAAACAACTAAGTCTTATTTTAGTATAGTGAATTTGTAAATCAAAACTAAGTTGTTAGTTTAAAGTCTATACTTGAAAAAATCTACTACTGATTTTATAAATGACAATTTGAAAATCAGATCTAAGTTAATAGTTTGACGTTCTTTACATCAAAATAACTAAGCCTTATTTTAGAATAGTGAATTTGTAAATCAAAACCAAGTTATTAGTTAGAAGTTCTTTACTTGAAAATATCTACTTCTGATTTTAGATATACAAATTGAATATCAGATCTAAGTCAATAGTTTGACGTTTTTTACTTAATAATAACAAAGATTTATTTTAGAATAGTGAATTTAAAAATCAAAACTAATTTATTAGTTTAAAGTATTTTACTTGAAAATATCTAAGTCTGATTTTAGAAATGACAATTTGAAAATCAGATCTAAGTTAATAGTTCGATGTTCTTTAATTCAATAGAACTAAGTCTTATTTTAGACTAGTAAACTTGTAAATCAAAACTAAGTTTTAGTTTGAAGTTCTCTACTTGAAAATATCTACTACTGATTTTAGAAATGACAATTTGAAAATCAGATCTAAGTTAATAGTTTGACGTTCTTTACTTCAAAATAACTATGTGTTATTTTAGAATAGAGAATTAGTAAATCAAAACTAAGTTATTAGTTTAAAGTTCTTTACTTTGAAATATCTACTTCTTTTTTAAGAAATGACAATTTGAAAATCAGATCTAAGTTAATAATATGACGTTCTTTACTTTAAAATAGATAAGTCTTATTTTAGAATACTGTATTTGTAAAACAAAACTAAGTTGTTAGTTTGAAGTACTTTATTTGAAAATATCTGCTTTAGACTTTAGAAATGACAATTTAAAAATCAGATCTAAGTTAATAGTTTGACGTTCTTTACTTAAAAGTAGATAAGTCTTATTTTAGAATAGTGTTTTTCTAAATCCAAACTAAGTTATTAGTTTGAAGTACTTTACTTAAAAATATCTACTTCTGATTTTAGAAATGATAATTTGAAAATCAGATCTAAGTTAATAGTTTGACGTTCGTTACTTCAAAATAGATAAGTTTTATTTTAGAATGCTGTTTTTGTAAATCAAATCTAAGTTATTAGTTTGAAGTTCTTTACTTGAAAATAACTACTTCTGATTTTAGAAATGACAATTTGAAAATCAGATCTAAGTTAATAATTTGACGTTTTTTACTTCAAAACAACTAAGTCTTATTTTGGTATAGTGAATTTGTAAATCAAAACTAAGTTGTTAGTTTGAAGTCTATACTTGAAAAAATCTACTACTGATACCATAAATGACAATTTGAAAATTAGATCTAAGTTAATAGTTTGACGTTCTTTGCTTCAAAATAACTAAGCCTTATTTTAGAATAGTGAATTTGTAAATCAAAACCAAGTTATTAGTTTGAAGTTCTTCACTTGAAAATATCTACTTCTGGTATTAGAAATGACAATTTGAAAATCAGATATAGCTATTAGTTTGACGTCTTTTACTTCAAAATAACTAAGTCTTATTTTAAACTAGTAAATTTGTAAATCATAAATAAGTTATTAGTTTGAAGATCTTTACTTGAAAATATCTACTTCTGATTTTATAAATGACAATTTGAAAATCAGATCTAAGTTAATAGTTTGACGTTCTTTACTTCAAAATAACTAAATTTTATTTTAGAATAGTTAACTTGTAAATCAAAACTAAGCTATTAGTTTGAAGTTTTTTACTTGAAAATATCTACTTCTGATTTTATAAATGACAATTTGAAAATCAGATCTAAGTCAATAGTTTGACGTTCTTTACTTCAAAATAACTAAATATTATTTTAGAATAGTTAACTTGTAAATCAAAACTAAGTTATTAGTTTGAAGTTTTTTACTTGAAAATATCTACTTCTGATTTTAGAAATGACAATTTGTAAATCAGATCCAAGTTAATAGTTTGACGTTCTTTACTTCAACATAACTAAGTCTTATTTTAGAATAGTGAATTTGTAAAGCAAAACTAAGTTATTAGTTTAAAGTTTTTTACTTTAAATTTTCTAATTCGGATCTTAGTAATGTAAATGTGGAATTTAAATCTAAGGTTTTAGTTTAAAGTTCTTTACTTGAAAATGATCACTTCTGATTTTGGAAATTACAATTTGAAAATCAGATCTAAGTTAATAGTTTGACGTTCATTACTTCAAAATAACTAAGTCTTATTTTAGACTACTGAGTTTGTAAATCAAAACTAAGTTATTAGTTTAAAGTTTTTTACTTCAAATTTACTAATTCGGATTTTAGTATTGTACTTAGTAATGTACAATCTAAGGTTGAAGTTTGAAGTTTTTTACCTGAAAATATCTACTTCTGAATTTAGAAATTACAATTTGAAAATCAGGTCTAAGTTAATAGTTTGACGTTTTTTACTTCAAAATAACTAAGTCTTATTTTAGACTATTAAGTTTGTAAATCAAAACTAAGTTATTAGTTTAAAGTTTTTTACTTCAAATTTCCTAATTCGGATCTTAGTAATGTAAATTTGGAAATCAAATCTAAGGTTGTTGTTTGAAGTACTTTTCCTGAAAATATCTACTTCTGATTTTAGAAATTACAATTTGAAAGTCAGGTCTAAGTTAATAGTTTGACGTTTTTTACTTCTAAATAACTAAGTCTTATTTTAGACTAGTAAATTTGTAAATCATAAATAAGTTATTAGTTTGAAGTTCTTTACTTGAAAATATCTACTACTGATTTTAGAAATGACAACTTGAAAATCAGATATAATTATTAGTTTGACGTTCTTTACTTCAAAATAACTAAGTCTTACTTTATAATAGTGAATTTGTAAATCAAAACTAAGTTATTAGTTTGAAGTTCTTTACTTTGAAATATCTACTTCTGATTTAAAAAATGACAATTTGAAAATCAGATCTAAGTTAATAGTTTGACGTTCTTTACTTCAAAATAACTAAGTATTACTTTATAATAGTGAATTTGTAAATCAAAACTAAGTTATTAGTTTGAAGTTGTTTACTTTGAAATATCTACTTCTGATTTTAGAAAAGACAATTTTAAAGTCAGATCAAAGTTAATAGTTTGACGTTCTTTACTTCAAAATAAATAAGTCTTATTTTAGCATAGTGTATTTCTAAATCCAAACTAAGTTATTAGCTTGAAGTACTTTACTTAAAAATATCTACTTCTGATTTTAGAAATGATAATTTGAAAATCAGATCTAAGTTAATATTTTGACGTTCTTTACTTCAAAATAGAAAAGTTTTATTTTAGAATACTGTTTTTGTAAATCAAATCTAAGTTATTAGTTTGAAGTTCTTTACTTGAAAATAACTACTTCTGATTTTAGAAATGATAATTTGAAAATCAGATCTAAGTTAATAATTTGACGTTCTTTACTTTAAAACAACTAAGTCTTATTTTAGTATAGTGAATTTGTAAATCAAAACTAAGTTGTTAGTTTGAAGTCTATACTTGAAAAAATCTACTACTGATTTTATAAATGACAATTTGAAAATCAGATCTAAGTTAATAGTTTGACGTTCTTTACATCAAAATAACTAAGCCTTATTTTAGAATAGTGAATTTGTAAATCAAAACCAAGTTATTAGTTAGAAGTTCTTTACTTGAAAATATCTACTTCTGATTTTAGATATACAAATTGAATATCAGATCTAAGTCAATAGTTTGACGTTTTTTACTTAATAATAACAAAGATTTATTTTAGAATAGTGAATTTAAAAATCAAAACTAATTTATTAGTTTAAAGTATTTTACTTGAAAATATCTAAGTCTGATTTTAGAAATGACAATTTGAAAATCAGATCTAAGGTAATAGTTCGATGTTCTTTAATTCAATAGAACTAAGTCTTATTTTAGAATAGTGAATTTGTAAATCAAAACTAAGTTTTGATTTACAAAGTTTGATTTACAAAGTTAATAGTTTGACGTTCTTTACATCAAAATAACTAAGCCTTATTTTAGAATAGTGAATTTGTAAATCAAAACCAAGTTATTAGTTAGAAGTTCTTTACTTGAAAATATCTACTTCTGATTTTAGATATACAAATTGAATATCAGATCTAAGTCAATAGTTTGACAGAAAAGATGGGACGACAGCGAGAAGGGCAGGTGGACTCACCGGCTAATTCCCAGCATTGAAGCGTGGTGCAATAGAGCGCACGGCACGCTGTCGTATGAATTAACACAGCTGCTAGGAGGACACGGGTGTTTCCAGGAATATCTCTACCGGTTCCAGAGGGTTGACAACCACTATTGCCCTTACTGTGGCGAAGTTGATACAGTACTCCACACTTTTTTTGAATGCGAAAAATGGCAAACCCAGCGTGGCGAACTCCTGGAGATAGCTGTGAAGAATTTGACACCGGACAACCTGGTAGAATTTATGATGGAAAAAGAAGCAAACTGGACAGCCGTAGCAGCATTTGCAGTAGAAGTCATTTCCACTAAAGAAACTGATCAACGCGAAGCTATGCCCCAATAGACAACCATAAAGCAAGAAAGATACAATAAATTAACAACAAAGAAGCATAAAGACCCGAAAGGGTGAAGCAAGCAATTATGACTTGAAGTGAGCCGTTCGGAAGTAATGCGGAAGCGAATCCCGGCGTCTCTACGGAGTGGGGTTTTAGTCAGTAAGAATCTGACACTCCCTCCCTCTCATTGGGGGGGGCCTATGCAAGGTTTCCCCACTCCCAACGAACACAAAAAAAAAAAAAAAAAAAAAAAAAAAAAAAAAAAAAAAAAAGTTTGACGTTTTTTACTTAATAATAACAAAGATTTATTTTAGAATAGTGAATTTAAAAATCAAAACTAATTTATTAGTTTAAAGTATTTTACTTGAAAATATCTAAGTCTGATTTTAGAAATGACAATTTGAAAATCAGATCTAAGTTAATAGTTCGATGTTCTTTAATTCAATAGAACTAAGTCTTATTTTAGAATTGTGAATTTGTAAATCAGAACTAAGTTTTTAATTTGAAGCTTTTTACTTGAAAAAATCTACTTCTGATTTTAGAAATGGCACTTTGAAAATCAGATCTAAGTTAATAGTTTGACGTTTTTGACTTCAAAATAGATAAGTCTTATTTTAGAATAGTGTATTTGTAAATAAAAACTAAGTTATTAGTTTGAAGCTCTTTACTTGAAATAATCTACTTCTGATTTTACAAATGACAATTTGAAAATCAGATCTAAGTTAAAACTTTGACGATCTTTACTTCAAAATAACTAAGTCTTATTTGAAATAGTGAATTTGTATATCAAAACTAAGTTATTAGTTTGAAGTTCTTTATTTGAAAATATCTGCTTCAGATTTTAGAAATGACAATTTGTAAATCAGATCTAAATTAATAGTTTGACGTTCTTTACTTCAATATAACTAAGTCTTATGTTAGACTAGTGAATTTGTAATGAATTTGTAGTGTAGAATTGTAGAATTCTAGAATTCTAGAATTGTAGAATTGTAGTGAATTTGTAACTTAGTTATTAGTTTAAAGTTTTTTATTTCAAATTTACTAATTCGGATCTTAGTAATGTAAATATCGAAATCAAATCTAAGGTTGTACTTTGAAGTTCTTTGCTTGAAAATATCTACTTATTTTAAAAATGATAATTTGATAATCAGATCTAAGTTAATAGCTTGACGTTCCTTACTTCAAAACAACTAAGTCTTATTTTAGTATAGTGAATTTGTAAATCAAAACTAAGTTATTAGTATGAAGTTCTACACTTGAAAAAAACTACCACTGATTTTAGAAATGACAATTTGAAAATCAGATCTAAATTAATAGTTTGACGTTCTTTACTTCAAAATAACTAAGTCTTGATTTAGAATACTCAATTTGTTAATCAAAGCTAAATTATTAGTTTAAAGTTCTTTACTTGAAAATATCTACTTCTGATTTTAGAAATGACATTTTGAAAATCAGATTTAAGTTAATAGTTTGACGTTCTTTACTCCTAAATAACTAAGTCTTATTTTAGTATAGTGAATTTGTAAATTAAAACTAAGTTATTAGTTTGCAGTTCTTTACTTGAAATTATCTACTACTGATTTTAGAAATGACAATTTGAAAATCAGATCTCAGTTAATAGTTTGACGTTTTTTACTTCAAAATAACTAAGTCTTATTCTAGACTAGTGAATTTGTAAAACAAAACTAAGATATGAGTTTAAAGTTTTTTACTTCAAATTTTCTAATTTGGATCTTAATAATGTAAATTTGGAAATCAAATCTAAGGTAGTAGTTTGAAGTTCTTTACTTGAAAATAATTACTTCTGATTTTAGAAATTACAATTTGAAAATCATATCTAAGTTAATAGTTTGACGTTGTTTACTTCAAAATTACTAAGTCTTATTTTAGAATTGTCAATTTGTAAATCAAAGCTAAGTTATTAGTTTGAAGTTATTTACTTGAAAATATCTACTTGTGATTTTAGAAATGACAATTTGAAAATCAGGTCTAAGTTAATAGTTTGAGGTTTTTTACTTCAAAATAACTTAGTCTTATTTTAGAATAGAGAATTTGTAAATCAAAACTAAGAAATTAGTATAAAGTTCTTTACTTGAAAATATCTACTACTGATTTTAGAAATGACAATTTGAAAATCAGATCTAAGTTAATAGTTTGACATTCCTTACTTCAAAATAACTTAGTCTTATTTTAGAATAGAGAATTTGTAAATCAAAACTAAGAAATTAGTATGAAGTTCTTTACTTTGAAATATCTAATTCTGATTTAAGAAATGACAATTTGAAAATCAGATCTAAGTGAATAGTTTGACGTTCGTTACTTTAAAATAGATAAGTCTTATTTTAGAATAGTGCATTTGTAAGTCAAAACTAAGTTATTTGTTTGAAGTACTTTACTTAAAAATATCTACTTCTGATTTAAAAATGACAATTTGAAAATCAGATCTAAGTTAATAGTTTGATGTTCTTTACATCAAAAAAACTAAATTTTATTTTAGAATAGTTAACTTGTAAATCAAAACTAAGTTATAAGTTTGAAGTTTTTACTTGTAAATATCTACTTCTGATTTTAGAAATGACAATTTGAAAATCAGATATAACTTAATAGTTTGACGTTCGTTACTTCTGAACAGCTAAGTCTTATTTTAGTATAGTGAATTTGTAAATCAAAACTAAGTTATTAGTTTGAAGTTTTTTACTTGAAATTAACTACTTCTGATTTTGGAAATGACAATTTGAAAATCAGATATAGTTATTAGTTTGACGTTCTTTACTTCAAAATAATTAAGTCTTACTTTAGAATAGTGAATTTGGAAATCAAAATTAAGTTATTAGTTTGAAGTTCTTTACTTTGAAATATCTACTTCTGATTTAAGGAGTGACAATTTGAAAATCAGATCTATGTGAATAGTTTGACGTTTTATACTTCAAAATAGATAAGTCTTATTTTAGAATAGTGTATTTGTAAATCAAAACTAAGTTATTAGTTTGAAGTACTTTACTTAAAAATATCTACTTCTGATTTTATAAATGACAATTTGAAAATCAGATCTAAGTTAATAGTTTGACGTTCTTTACTTCAAAATAACTAAGTCTTATTTTAGAATATTGAATTTGTAAATCAAAACTAAGTTATTAGTATGAAGTTCTTCACTTGAAGAAAACTATCACTGGTTTTAGAAATGACAATTTGAAAATCAGATCTAAGTTAATAGTTTGACGTTCTTTACTTCAAAATAACTAAGTCTTATTTTAGACTAGTGAATTTGTAAATCAAAACTAAGTTATTAGTTTAAAGTTTTTTACTTCAAATTTTCTAATTCGGATCTTAGTAATGTAAATGTGGAAATTAAATCTAAGGTTGTAGTTTGAAGTAGTTTTACTTGAAAATTATTACTTCTGATTTTAGAAATGACATTTTGAAAATCAGATTTAAGTTAATAGTTTGACGTTCTTTACTTCAAAATAACTAAGTCTTATTTTAGAATACTCAATTTGTAAATCAAAGCTAAGTTATTAGTTTAAAGTTCTTTACTTGAAAATATCTACTTCTGATTTTAGAAATGACATTTTGAAAATCAGATTTAAGTTAATAGTTTGACGTTCTTTACTCCTAAATAACTAGGTCTTATTTTAGTATAGTGAATTTGTAAATTAAAACTAAGTTATTACTTTGCAGTTCTTTACTTGAAAATATCTACTACTGATTTTTGAAATGACAATTTGAAAATCAGATCTAAGTTATTAGTTTGACGTTTTTTACTTCAAAATAACTAAGTCTT
Organism: Cantharis rustica; assembly: GCA_911387805.1. Lineage (NCBI taxonomy): Eukaryota > Metazoa > Arthropoda > Insecta > Coleoptera > Cantharidae > Cantharis > Cantharis rustica. The sequence goes on along the minus strand of OU426878.1, from coordinate 27,208,365 downwards.
ATTCTAGACTAGTGAATTTGTAAAACAAAACTAAGATATGAGTTTAAAGTTTTTTACTTCAAATTTTCTAATTTGGATCTTAATAATGTAAATTTGGAAATTTAAGGTTGTAGGTAAGGTTGTAAGTTCTTTACTTGAAAATAATTACTTCTGATTTTAGAAATTACAATTTGAAAATCAGATCTAAGTTAATAGTTTGGCGTTGTTTACTTCAAAATTACTAAGTGTTATTATAGAATTGTCAATTTGTAAATCAAAGCTAAGTTATTAGTTTGAAGTTATTTACTTGAAAATATCTACTTGTGATTTTAGAAATGACAATTTGAAAATCAGGTCTAAGTTAATAGTTTGTGGTTTTTTGCTTCAAAATAACTAAGTCTTATTTTAGACTAGTTAATTAATAAATCAAAACTAAGTTATTAGTTTGAAGTTCTTTACATGAAAATATCTACTACTAATTTTAGAAATGACAATTTGAAAATCAGATCTAAGTTAATAGTTTGACGTTCCTTACTTCAAAATAACTTAGTCTTATTTTAGAATAGAGAATTTGTAAATCAAAACTAAGAAAGTAGTATGAAGTTCTTTACTTTGAAATATCTAATTCTGATTTAACAAATGACAATTTGAAAATCAGATCTAAGTGAATAGTTTGACGTTCGTTACTTTAAAATAGATAAGTCTTATTTTAAAATAGTGCATTTGTAAGTCAAAACTAAGTTATTAGTTTGAAGTACTTTACTTAAAAATATCTACTTCTGATTTAAAAATGACAATTTGAAAATCAGATCTAAGTTAATAGTTTGACGTTCTTTGCTTCAAAATAGATAAGTCTTATTTTAGAATACTGTATTTGTAAATCAAAACTAAGTTCTTAGTTTGAAGTTCTTTATTAGAAAATATCTGCTTCAGATTTTAGAAATGACAATTTGAAAATCAGATCTAAGTTAATAGTTTGATGTTCTTTACATCAAAAAAACTAAATTTTATTTTAGAATAGTTAACTTGTAAATCAAAACTAAGTTGTTAGTTTGAAGTCTATACTTGAAAAAATCTACTACTGATTTTATAAATGACAATTTGAAAATCAGATATAAGTTAATAGTTTGACGTTCGTTACTTCTGAACAGCTAAGGCTTATTTTAGTATAGTGAATTTGTAAATCAAAACTAAGTTATTAGTTTGAAGTTTTTTACTTGAAAATATCTAATTCTGATTTAAGAAATGACAATTTGAAAATCAGATCTAAGTTAATAGTTTGACGTTCTTTACTTCAAAATAACTAAGTCTTATTTTAGAATATTGAATTTATAAATCAAAACTAAGTTATTAGTTTGAAGTTCTTTACTTTGAAATATCCACATCTGATTTAAGAAGTGACAAGTTGAAAATCAGATCTAAGTGAATAGTTTGACGTTTTATACTTCAAAATAGATAAGTCTTATTTTAGAATAGTGTATTTGTAAATCAAAACTAAGTTATTAGTTTGAAATACTTTACTAAAAAATATCTACTTCTGATTTTATAAATGACAATTTGAAAATCAGATCTAAGTTAATAGTTTGACGTTCTTTACTTTAAAATAACTAAATCTTATTTTAGAATATTGAATTTATAAATCAAAACTAAGTTATTAGTATGAAGTTCTTCACTTGAAAAAAACTACCACTGGTTTTAGAAATGACAAATTGAAAATTAGATCTAAGTTAATAGTTTGACGTTCTTTACTTCAAAATAACTAAGTCTTACTTTAGACTTGAGAATTTGTAAATCAAAACTAAGTTATTAGTTTAAAGTTTTTTACTTCAAATTTTCTAATTCGGATCTTAGTTATGTAAATGTGGAATATAAATCTAAGGTTGGAGTTTGAAGTTTTTTACTTGAAAATTATTACTTCTGATTTTAGAAATTACAATTTAAAAATCAGATCTAAGTTAATAGCTTGACGTTCTTTCCTTCAAAACAACTAAGTCTTATTTTAGTATAGTGAATTTGTAAATCAAAACTTAGTTATTAGTATGAAGTTCTACACTTGAAAAAAACTACCACTGATTTTAGAAATGACAATTTGAAAATCAGATCTAAATTAATAGTTTGACGTTCTTTACTTCAAAATAACTAAGTCTTGATTTAGAATACTCAATTTGTTAATCAAAGCTAAATTATTAGTTTAAAGTTCTTTACTTGAAATTATCTACTTCTGATTTTAGAAATTACAATTTAAAAATCAAATCTAAGTTAATAGCTTGACGTTCTTTACTTCAAAACAACTAAGTCTTATTTTAGTATAGTGAATTTGTAAATCTAAACTAAGTTATTAGTATGAAGTTCTACACTTGAAAAAAACTACCACTGATTTTAGAAATGACAATTTGAAAATCAGATCTAAATTAATAGTAAGACGTTCTTTACTTCAAAATAACTAAGTCTTGATTTAGAATACTCAATTTGTTAATCAAAGCTAAATTATTAGTTTAAAGTTCTTTACTTGAAAATATCTACTTCTGATTTTAGAAATGACATTTTGAAAATCAGATTTAAGTTAATAGTTTGACGTTCTTTACTCCTAAATAACTAAGTCTTATTTTAGTATAGTGAATTTGTAAATTAAAACTAAGTTATTAGTTTGCAGTTCTTTACTTGAAATTATCTACTACTGATTTTAGAAATGACAATTTGAAAATCAGATCTAAGTTAATAGTTTGACGTTTTTTACTTCAAAATAACTAAGTCTTATTCTAGACTAGTGAATTTGTAAAACAAAACTAAGATATGAGTTTATAGTTTTTTGCTTCAAATTTTCTAATTTGGATCTTAATAATATAAATTTGGAAACCAAATCTAAGGTTGTAGTTTGAAGTTCTTTACTTGAAAATAATTACCACTGGTTTCAGAAATGAAAATTTGAAAATCAGATCTCAGTTAATAGTTTGACGTTCCTTACTTCAAAATAACTTAGTCTTATTTTAGAATAGAGAATTTCTAAATCAAAACTAAGTAATTAGTATGAAGTTCTTTACTTTGAAATATCTAATTCTGATTTAAGAAATGACAATTTGAAAATCAGATCTAAGTTAATATTTTGACGTTCTTTACTTCTAAATAACTAAGTCTTATTTTAGTATTGTGAATTTGTAAATCAAAACTAAGTTATTAGTTTAACGTTCTTTACTTCAAAATAACTAAGTCTTATTTTAGAATAGTGAATTTGTAAATCAAAACTAAGTTATTAGTTTAAAGTTTTTACTTCAAATTTACTAATTCGGATCTTAGTAATGTAAATTTGGAAATCAAATCTAAGGTTGTAGTTTGAAGTTCTTTACTTGAAAATATATACTACTGATTTTAGAAATTACAATTTGAAAATCAGATTTAAGTTATTAGTTTGACGTTCTTTACTTCAAAATAACTAATTCTTATTTTACACTAGTGAATTTGTAAATCAAAAATAAGTTATAAGTTTAAAGCAATTTACTTTGAAATATCTACTTCTGATTTAAGAAGTGACAATTTGAAAATCAGGTCTAAGTTAATAGTTTGACGTTTTTTACTTCACAATAACTAAGTCTTATTTTAAACTAGTAAATTTCTAAATCAAAACTAAGTTATTAGTTTGAAGTTCTTTACTTGAAAATATATACTACTGATTTAAGAAATGACAATTTGAAAATCAGATCTAAGTTAATAGTTTGACGATCTTTACTTCATAAGAGATAAGTCTTATTTTAGAATACTGTATTTGTAAATCAAAACAAAGTTGTTAGTTTGAAGTTCTTTATTTGAAAATATCTGCTTCTTATTATAGAAATGACAATTTGAAAATCCGATCTAAGTTAATAGTTTGACGTCCTTTACTTCTAAATAACTAAGTCTTATTTTAGTATAGTGAATTTGGAAATCAAAACTAACTTATTAGTTTAAAGTTCTTTACTTGAAAATATATACTACTGATTTTAGAAATGGCAATTTGAAAATCAGATATAGTTATTAGTTTGACGTTTTTTACTCTCAAATAACTAAGTCTAATTTTAGTATAGTGAATTTGTAAATCAAAACTAAGTTATTAGTTTATAGTTTTTACTTAAAATTTACTAATTCGGATCTTAGTAATGTAAATTTGGAAATCAAATCTAAGGTTGTAGTTTGAAGTTCTTTACTTGAAAATATCTACTGCTGATTTTAGAAATGACAATTTGAAAATCAGATCTAAGTTAATAGTTTAACGTTCTTTACTTCAAAATAACTAAGTCTTATTTTAGAATAGTGAATTTGTAAATCAAAACTAAGTTATTAGGTTAAAGTTTTTACTTCAAATTTACTAATTCGGATCTTAGTAATGTAAATTTGAAAATCAAATCTAAGGTTGTAGTTTGAAGTTCTTTACTTGAAAATATATACTACTGATTTTAGAAATGACAATTTGAAAATCAGATCTAAGTTAATTGTTTGACGTTTCTTACTTCTAAATAACTAAGTCTTATTTTAGTATAGTGAATTTGAAAATCAAAACTAACTTATTAGTTTGAAGTTCTTTACTTGAAAATATCTACTTCTTATTTTAGAAATGACAATTTCAAAATCCGATCTAAGTTAATAGTTTGACGTTCTTTACTTCTAAATAACTAAGTCTTATTTTAGTATAGTGAATTTGTAAATCAAAACTAACTTATTAGTTTAAAGTTCTTTACTTGAAAATATATACTACTGATTTTAGAAATGGCAATTTGAAAATCAGATTTAAGTTAATAGTTTGACGTTCTTTACTTCAAAATAACTAAGTCTTATTTTAGATTAGTGAATTTGTAAATCAAAGCTAAGTTATTAATTTGAAGTTCTTTACTTGAAAATATCTACTTCTGATATTAGAAATAACAATTTGAAAATCAGGTATAAGTTAATAGTTTGACGTTTTTTTCTTAAAAATAACTAAGTCTTATTTTACGCTAGTGCATATGTAAATCAAAACTAAGTTATAAATTTGAAGTTATTTACTTTGAAATATCTACTTCTGATTTAAGAAATAACAATTTGAAAATCAGATCTAAGTGAATAGTTTGACGTTCTTTACTTCAAAACAGATAAGTGTTATTTTAGAATAGTGTATTTCTAAATCAAAACTAAGTTATTAGTTTGAAGTTCTTTACTTTAAAATATCTACTACTGATTTTGGAAATGACAATTTGAAAAACAGATCTAAGTTAATAGTTTGACGATCTTTACTTCATAAAAGATAAGTCTAATTTTACAATACTGTATTTGTAAATCAAAACGAAGTTGTTAGTTTGAAGTTCTTTATTTGAAAATATCTGCTTCAGATTTTAGAAATGACAATTTGAAAATCAGATCCAAGTTAATAGTTTGACGTTCTTTACTTTAAAATAACTAATTCTTATTTTACACTAGTGAATTTGTAAATCAAAAATAAGTTATAAGTTTAAAGCAATTTACTTTGAAATATCTACTTCTGATTTAAGAAATGAAATTTGAAAATCAGATCTAAGTGAATAGTTTGACGTTCTTTACTTCTAAACAAATAAGTCTTATTTTAGTATAGTGAATTTGTAAATCAAATCTAAGTTATTAGTTTGAAGTTCTTTACTTGAAAATATCTACTTCTTATTTTAGAAATGACAATTTGAAAATCAGATCTAAGTTAATAGTTTGACGTTCTTTACTTCTAAATAACTAAGTCTTATTTTAGTATAGTGAATTTTTAAATCAAAACTAACTTATTAGTTTAAAGTTCTTTACTTGAAAATATCTACTACTGATTTTAGAAATGACTATTTAAAAATTAGATTTAAGTTAATAGTTTGACGTTCTTTACTTTGAAATAACTACTTCTGATTTTAGAAATGCCTATTTGAAAATCAAATCTAAGTTAATAGTTTGAAGTTCTTTACTTCAAAATAACTAAGACTTATTTTAGAATAGTCCATTTGTAAATCAAAACTAAGTTTCTATTTTGAAGTTCTTTATTTAAAAATATCTACTTCTGATTTTAGAAATGACAATTTAAAAACCAGATCTAAGTTAATTGTTTGACGTTTTTTACTTCTAACTAAGTCTTATTTTAGTATAGTAAATTTGTAAATCAAAACTAAGTTAATAGTTTGAAGTTCTTTACTTGAAAATATCTACTACTGATTTTAGAAATGACAATTTGAAAATCAGATCTAAGTTAATAGTTTGACGTTTTTTACTTCTAAATAACTAAGTCTTATTTTAGTATAGTGAATTTGTAAATCAAAACTAAGTTATTAGTTTAAAGTTTTTACTTCAAATTTACTAATTCGAATCTTAGTAATGTAAATGTGGAAATCAAATCTAAGGTTGTAGTTTGAAGTTCTTTACTTGAAAATATCTACTACTGATTTTAGATATAACAATTTGAAGATCAGATCTAAGTTAATAGTTTGACGTTCTTTACTTTAAAATAACTAAGACTTATTTTAGAATAGTCCATTTGTAAATCAAACCTAAGTTATTAGTTTGAAGTACTTTACTTGAAAATATCTACTTCTGATTTTAGAAATGACAATTTGAAAATCAGGTCTAAGTTAATAGTTTGACGTTCTTTTCTTCTAAATAACTAAGTCTTATTTTAGTATTGTGAATTTGTAAATCAAAACTAAGTTATTAGTTCGAAGTTCTTTAGTTGAAAATATCTACTGCTGATTTTAGAAATGATAATTTGAAAATCAGATCTAAGTTAATAGTTTAACGTACTTTACTACAAAATAACTAAGTCTTATTTTAGAATAGTGAATTTGTAAATCAAAACTAAGTTATTAGTTTGAAGTTCTTTACTTGAAAATATCTACTACTGATTTTAGAAATGACAATTTGAAAATCAGATCTAAGTTAATAGTTTGACGTTCTTTACTTCAAAATAACTAAGTCTTACTTTAGACTAGTGAATTTGTAAATCAAAACTAAGTTATTAGTTTAAAGTTTTTACTTCAAATTTACTAATTCGGATCTTAGTAATGTAAATGTGGAAATCAAATCTAAAGTTGTAGTTTGAAGTTCTTTACTTGAAAATATCTACTACTGATTTTAGAAATAAGAATTTGAAAATCAAATCTAAGTTAATAGTTTGACGTTCTTTACTTCAAAATAACTAAGACTTATTTTAGAATAGTCCATTTGTAAATCAAACCTAAGTTATTAGTTTGAAGTTCTTTATTTGAAAATATCTACTTCTGATTTTAGAAATGACAATTTGAAAATCAGGTCTAAGTTAATAGTTTGACGCACTTTACTTCAAAATAGATAAGTCTTATTTTAGACTAGTGAATTTGTAAATCAAAACTTAGTTATTAGTTTAAAGTTTTTTATTTCAAATTTACTAATTCGGATCTTGGTAATGTAAATATCGAAATCAAATCTAAGGTTGTAGTTTGAAGTTCTTTGCTTGAAAACATCTACTTATTTTAAAAATGATAATTTGATAATCAGATCTAAGTTAGTAGTTTGACGTTCTTTACTTCAATATAACTAAGTCTAATTTAAGTTTAGTGAATTTGTAAATCAAAGCTATGTTATTAGTTTGAAGTTTTTTACTCGAAAATATCTTCTACTGATTTTAGAAATGACAATTTGAAAATCAGAGCTAAGTTAATAGTTTGACCTTCTTTACTTCAAAATAACTAAGTCTTATTTTAGACTAGTAAACTTGTAAATCAAAACGAAGTTTTAGTTTGAAGTTCTCTACTTGAAAATATCTACTACTGATTTTAGAAATGACAATTTGAAAATCAGAGCTAAGTTAATAGTTTGACGTTTTTTACTTCAAAATAACTAAGTCTTATTTTAGACTAGTAAACTTGTAAATCAAACTAAGTTATTAGTTTGAAGTTTTCTACTTGAAAATATCTACTACTGATTTTAGAAATGACAATTTGAAAATCAGATCTAAGTTAATAGTTTGACGTTCTTTACTTCAAAATAGATAAGTCTTATTTTAGAATACTGTATTTTTAAATCAAAACTAAGTTGTTAGTTTGAAGTTCTTTATTTGAAAATATCTGCTTCAGATTTTAGAAATGACAATTTGTAAATCAGATCTAAGTTAATAGTTTGACGTTCTTTACTTCAATATAATTAAGTCTTATTTTAGACTAGTGAATTTGTAAATCAAAACTTAGTTATTAGTTTAAAGTTTTTTATTTCAAATTTACTAATTCGGATCTTAGTAATGTAAATATCGAAATCAAATCTACGGTTGTAGTTTGAAGTTCTTTGCTTGAAAATATCTACTTATTTTAAAAATGTTAATTTGATAATCAGAACTAAGTTAGTAGTTTGACGTTCTTTACTTCAATATAACTAAGTCTTATTTTAGTATAGTGAATTTGTAAATCAAAGCTATGTTATTAGTTTGAAGTTTTTTAATCGAAAATATCTTCTACTGATTTTAGAAATGACAATTTGAAAATCAAAGCTAAGTTAATAGTTTGACGTTCTTTACTTCAAAATAACTAAGTCTTATTTTAGACTAGTAAACTTGTAATTCAAAACGAAGTTTTAGTTTGAAGTTCTCTACTTGAAAATATCTACTACTGATTTTAGAAATGACAATTTGAAAATCAGAGCTAAGTTAATAGTTTGACGTATTTTACTTCAAAATAACTAAGTCTTATTTTAGACTAGTAAACTTGTAAATCAAACTAAGTTATTAGTTTGAAGATCTCTACTTGAAAATATCTACTACTGATTTTAGAAATGACAATTTGAAAATCAGATCTAAGTTAATAGTATGACGTACTTTACTTCAAAATAAATAAGTCTTATTTTAGAATACTGTATTTGTAAATCAAAACTAAGTTGTTAGTTTGAAATACTTTATTTGAAAATATCTGCTTTAGATTTTAGAAATGACAATTTAAAAATCAGATCTAAGTTAATAGTTTGACGTTCTTTACTGCAAAATAGATAAGTCTTATTTTAGAATAATGTATTTCTAAATCCAAACTAAGTTATTAGTTTGAAGTACTTTACTTAAAAATATCTACTTCTGATTTTAGAAATGACAATTTGAAAATCAGATCTAAGTTAATAATGTGACGTTCTTTACTTCAAAATAGATAAGTCTTATTTTAGAGTACTGTATTTGTAAATCGCAACTAAGTTGTTAGTTTGAAGTTCGTTATTTGAAAATATCTGCTTCAGATTTTAGAAATGACAATTTGAAAATCAGATCTAAGTTAATACTTTGACGTTCTTTACTTCAAACCAACTAAGTCTTATTTTAGTATAGTGAATTTCTAAATCAAAATTAAGTTATTAGTATGAAGTTCTTTACTTGATAAAAACTACTACTGATTTTTGAAATGACAATTTGAAAATCAGATCTAAGTTAATAGTTTGACGTTCTTTACTTCAAAATAACTAAGTCTTTTTTGAGACTATTGAATTTGTAAATCAAAACTAAGTTATTAGTTTAAAGTTTTTTATTTCAAATTAACTAATTCGGATCTTAGTAATGTAAATATCAAAATCAAATCTAAGGTTGTAGGTTGAAGTTCTTTACTTGAAAATATCTACTTCTGATTTTAAAAATGATAATTTGAAAATCAGATCTAAGTTAATAGTTTGACGTTCTTTACTTAAATATAACTAAGTATTATTTTAGTATAGTGAATTTGTAAATCAAAGCTAAGTTATTAATTTGAAGGTTTTTACTTGAACATATCTACTTCTGATTTTAGAAATAACAATTTGAAAATCAGGTCTAAGTTAATAGTATGCCGTTTTTTACTTCAAAATAACTAAGTCTTATTTCACACTAGTGAATTTTTAAAACAAAACTAAGGTATAAGTTTGAAGTTATTTACTTGAAAATATCTACTACTGATCTTAGAAATGACAATTTGAAAATTAGATCTAAGTTAATAGTTTGACGTTCTTTACTTCAAAATAGATAAGTCTTATTTTAGAATACTGTATTTTTAAATCAAAACTAAGTTGTTAGTTTGAAGTTCTTTATTTGAAAATATCTGCTTCAGATTTTAGAAATGCCAATTTGTAAATCAGATCTAAGTCAATAGTTTGACGTTCTTTACTTCAAAATAACTAAATTTTATTTTAGAATAGTTAACTTGTAAATCAAAACTAAGTTATTAGTTTGAAGTTTTTTACTTGAAAATATCTACTTCTGATTTTAGAAATGACAATTTGTAAATCAGATCTAAGTTAATAGTTTGACGTTCTTTACTTCAAAATAACTAAGTCTTATTTTAGACTAGTAAACTTGTAAATCAAAACTAAGTTTTAGTTTGAAGTTCTCTACTTGAAAATATCTACTACTGATTTTAGAAATGACAATTTGAAAATCAGATCTAAGTTAATAGTTTGACGTTTTTTACTTAAAAATAACTATGTGTTATTTTAGAATAGAGAATTTGTAAATCAAAACTAAGTTATTAGTTTGAAGTTCTGTACTTTGAAATATCTACTTCTTTTTTAAGAAATGACAATTTGAAAATCAGATCTAAGTTAATAGTATGGCGTTCTTAACTTCAAAATAGATAAGTCTTATTTTAGAATACTGTATTTGTAAATCAAAACTAAGTTGTTAGTTTGAAGTAATTTATTTGAAAATATCTACTTCTGATTTTAGAAATGATAATTTGAAAATCAGATCTAAGTTAATAGTTTGACGTTCTTTACTTCAAAATAGATAAGTTTTATTTTAGAATACTGTTTTTGTAAATCAAATCTAAGTTATTAGTTTGAAGTTCTTTACTTGAAAATAACTACTTCTGATTTTAGAAATGACAATTTGAAAATCAGATCTAAGTTAATAATTTGACGTTCTTTACTTCAAAACAACTAAGTCTTATTTTAGTATAGTGAGTTTGTAAATCAAAACTAAGTTGTTAGTTTGAAGTCTATACTTGAAAAAATCTACTACTGATTTTATAAATGACAATTTGAAAATCAGATCTAAGTTAATAGTTTGACGTTCTTTACATCAAAATAACTAAGCCTTATTTTAGAATAGTGAATTTGTAAATCAAAACCAAGTTATTAGTTTGAAGTTCTTTACTTGAAAATATCTACTTCTGATTTTAGATATACAATTTGAATATCAGATCTAAGTCAATAGTTTGACGTTTTTTACTTAATAATAACAAAGTTTTATTTTAGAATAGTGAATTTGTAAATCAAAACTAATTTATTAGTTTAAAGTATTTTACTTGAAAATATCTAAGTCTGATTTTAGAAATGACAATTTGAAAATCAGATCTAAGTTAATAGTTCGATGTTCTTTAATTCAATAGAACTAAGTCTTATTTGAGAATAGTGAATTTGTAAATCAAAACTAAGTTATTAGTTTGAAGTTTTTCACATTGAAATTACTAATACGTATTTTTGTAATCTAAATTTGTAAATCAAAGCTAAGTTTATAGTTTGTAGTTCTTCACTTGAAAATATCTACTTCTGGTATTAGAAATGACAATTTGAAAATCAGATCTAAGTTAATATTTTGACGTTCTTTACTTCAAAATACCTAAGTCTTATTTTAGAATTGTGAATTAGTAAATCAGAACTAAGTTTTTAATTTGAAGCTTTTTACTTGAAAAAATCTACTTCAGATTTTAGAAATGACAATTTGAAAATCAGATCTAAGTTAATAGTTTGACGTTCTTTACTTCAAACCAACTAAGTCTTATTTTAGTATAGTGAATTTCTAAATTAAAATTAAGTTATTAGTATGAAGTTCTTTACTTGATAAAAACTACTTCTGATTTTTGAAATGACAATTTGAAAATCAGATCTAAGTTAATAGTTTGACGTTCTTTACTTCAAAATAACTAAGTCTTTTTTGAGACTATTGAATTTGTAAATCAAAACTAAGTTATTAGTTTAAAGTTTTTTATTTCAAATTTACTAATTCGGATCTTAGTAATGTAAATATCAAAATCAAATCTAAGGTTGTAGGTTGAAGTTCTTTACTTGAAAATATCTACTTCTGATTTTAAAAATGATAATTTGAAAATCAGATCTAAGTTAATAATTTGACGTTCTTTACTTCAATATAACTAAGTCTTATTTTAGTATAGTGAATTTGTAAATCAAAGCGAAGTTAATAATTTGAAGTTCTTTACTTGAACATATCTACTTCTGATTTTAGAAATAAAAATTTGAAAATCAGGTCTAAGTTAATAGTATGCCGTTTTTTACTTCAAAATAACTAAGTCTTATTTCACACTAGTGAATTTGTAAATCAAAACTAAGGTATAAGTTTGAAGTTATTTACTTGAAAATATCTACTACTGATCTTAGAAATGACAATTTGAAAATTAGATCTAAGTTAATAGTTTGACGTTCTTTACTTCAAAATAGATAAGTCTTATTTTAGAACACTGTATTTGTAAATCAAAACTAAGTTATTAGTTTGAAGTACTTTACTTAAAAATATCTACTTCTGATTTTAGAAATAACAATTTAAAAATCAGATCTAAGTTAATAGTTTGACGTTCTTTACTTCAAAATAGATAAGTCTTATTTTAGAATACTGTATTTTTAAATCAAAACTAAGTTGTTAGTTTGAAGTTCTTTATTTGAAAATATCTGCTTCAGATTTTAGAAATGACTATTTGTAAATCAGATCTAAGTTAATAGTTTGACGTTCATCACTTCAATATAACTAAGTCTTATTTTAGACTAGTGAATTTGTAAATCAAAACTTAGTTATTATTTTAAAGTTTTTTATTTCAAATTTACTAATTCGGATCTTAGTAATGTAAATATCGAAATCAAATCTAAGGTTGTAGTTTGAAGTTCTTTGCTTGAAAATATCTACTTATTTTAAAAATGATAATTTTGATAATCAGATCTAAGTTAGTAGTTTGACGTTCTTTACTTCAATATAACTAAGTCTTATTTTAGTATAGTGAATTTGTAAATCAAAGCTATGTTATTAGTTTGAAGTGTTTTACTCGAAAATATCTTCTAGTGATTTTAGAAATGACAATTTGAAAATCAGAGCTAAGTTAATAGTTTGACGTTCTTGACTTCAAAATAACTAAGTCTTATTTTAGACTAGTAAACTTGTAAATCAAAACTAAGTTTTAGTTTGAAGTTCTCTACTTGAAAATATCTACTACTGATTTTAGAAATAACAATTTGAAAATCAGGTCTAAGTTAATAGTATGCCGTTTTTTACTTCAAAATAACTAAGTCTTATTTCACACTAGTGAATTTGTAAATCAAAACTAAGGTATAAGTTTGAAGTTATTTACTTGAAAATATCTACTACTGATCTTAGAAATGACAATTTGAAAATTAGATCTAAGTTAATAGTTTGACGTTCTTTACTTCAAAATAGATAAGTCTTATTTTAGAATACAGTATTTGTAAATCAAAACTAAGTTATTAGTTTGAAGTACTTTACTTAAAAATATCTACTTCTGATTTTAGAAATAACAATTTGAAAATTAGATCTAAGTTAATAGTTTGACATTCTTTACTTCAAAATAGATAAGTTTTATTTTAGAATGCTGTTTTTGTAAATCAAATCTAACTTATTAGTTTGAAGTTCTTTACTTGAAAATAACTACTTCTGATTTTAGAAATGACAATTTGAAAATCAGCTCTAAGTTAATAATTTGACGTTTTTTACTTCAAAACAACTAAGTCTTATTTTGGTATAGTGAATTTGTAAATCAAATCTAAGTTGTTAGTTTGAAGTCTATAGTTGAAAAAATCTACTACTGATTCTATAAATGACAATTTGAAAATTAGATCTAAGTTAATAGTTTGACGTTCTTTGCTTCAAAATAACAAAGCCTTATTTTAGAATAGTGAATTTGTAAATCAAAACCAAGTTATTAGTTTGAAGTTCTTTACTTGAAAATATCTACTTCTGATTTTAGATATACAATTTGAATATCAGATCTAAGTCAATAGTTTGACGTTTTTTACTTAATAATAACAAAGTTTTATTTTAGAATAGTGAATTTGTAAATCAAAACTAATTTATTCGTTTAAAGTATTTTACTTGAAAATATCTAAGTCTGATTTTAGAAATGACAATTTGAAAATCAGAACTAAGTTAATAGTTCAATGTTCTTTAATTCAATAGAACTAAGTCTTATTTTAGAATAGTGAATTTGTAAATCAAAACTAAGTTATTAGTTTGAAGTTTTTCACATTGAAATAACTAATACGGATTTTTGTAATCTAAATTTTTTAAATCAAAGCTAAGGTTATAGTTTGAAGTTCTTCACTTGAAAATATCTACTTCTGGTTTTAGAAATGACAATTTGAAAATCAGATCTAAGTTAATAGTTTGACGTTCTTTACTTTAAAATAACGAAGTCTTATTTTAGACTAGTAAACTTGTAAATCAAAACTAAGTTTTAGTTTGAAGTTCTCTACTTGAAAATATCTACTACTGATTTTAGAAATGACAATTTGAAAATCAGATCTAAGTTAATAGTTTGACGTTTTTTACTTCAAAATAACTATGTGTTATTTTAGAATAGAGAATTTGTAAATCAAAACTAAGTTATTAGTTTGAAGTTTTCTACTTTGAAATATCTACTTCTTTTTTAAGAAATGACAATTTGAAAATCAGATCTAAGTTAATAGTTTGACGTTTTTGACTTCAAAATAGATAAATCTTATTTTAGAATAGTGTATTTGTAAATAAAAACTAAGTTATTAGTTTGAAGTTCTTTACTTGAAATAATCTACTTCTGATTTTAGAAATGACAATTTGAAAATCAGATCTAAGTTAAAACTTTGACGATCTTTACTTCAAAATAACTAAGTCTTATTTGAAATAGTGAATTTGTATATCAAAACTAAGTTATTAGTTTGAGGTTCTTTATTTGAAAATATCTGCTTCAGATTTTAGAAATGACAATTTGTAAATCAGATCTAAATTAATAGTTTGACGTATTTTACTTCAATATAACTAAGTCTTATTTTAGACTAGTGAATTTGTAAATCAGAACTAAGTTTTTAATTTGAAGCTTTTTACTTTAAAAAAATCTACTTCTGGTATTAGAAATGACAATTTGAAAATCAGATCTAAGTTAATATTTTGACGTTCTTTACTTCAAAATACCTAAGTCTTATTTTAGAATTGTGAATTTGTAAATCAGAACTAAGTTTTTAATTTGAAGCTTTTTACTTGAAAAAATCTACTTCTGATTTTAGAAATGACAATTTGAAAATCAGATCTAAGTTAAAACTTTGACGATCTTTACTTCAAAATAACTAAGTCTTATTTGAAATAGTGAATTTGTATATCAAAACTAAGTTATTAGTTTGAAGTTCTTTATTTGAAAATATTTGCTTCAGATTTTAGAAATGACAATTTGAAATACAGATCTAAGTTAATAGTTTGACGTTCTTTACTTCAAACCAACTAAGTCTTATTTTAGTATAGTGAATTTCTAAATCAAAATTAAGTTATTAGTATGAAGTTCTTTACTTGATAAAAACTACTTCTGATTTTTGAAATGACAATTTGAAAATCAGATCTAAGTTAATAGTTTGACGTTCTTTACTTCAAAATAACTAAGTCTTTTTTGAGACTATTGAATTTGTAAATCAAAACTAAGTTATTAGTTTAAAGTTTTTTATTTCAAATTTACTAATTCGGATCTTAGTAATGTAAATATCAAAATCAAATCTAAGGTTGTAGGTTGAAGTTCTTTACTTGAAAATATCTACTTCTGATTTTAAAAATGATAATTTGAAAATCAGATCTAAGTTAATAGTTTGACGTTCTTTACTTCAATATAACTAAGTCTTATTTTAGTATAGTGAATTTGTAAATCAAAGCGAAGTTAATAATTTGAAGTTCTTTACTTGAACATATCTACTTCTGATTTTAGAAATAACAATTTGAAAATCAGGTCTAAGTTAATAGTATGCCGTTTTTTACTTCAAAATAACTAAGTCTTATTTCACACTAGTGAATTTGTAAATCAAAACTAAGGTATAAGTTTGAAGTTATTTACTTGAAAATATCTACTACTGATCTTAGAAATGACAATTTGAAAATTAGATCTAAGTTAATAGTTTGACGTTCTTTACTTCAAAATAGATGTCTTATTTTAGAATACTGTATTTGTAAATCAAAACTAAGTTATTAGTTTGAAGTTTTTCACATTGAAATAACTAATACGGATTTTTGTAATCTAAGTTTGTAAATGAAAGCTAAGGTTATAGTTTGAAGTTCTTCACTTGAAAATATCTACTACTGATTTTATAAATGACAATTTGAAAATCAGATCTAAGTTAATAGTTTGACGTTCTTTACTTCAAAATAACTATGTGTTATTTTAGAATAGAGAATTTGTAAAACAAAACTAAGTTATTAGTTTAAAGTTCTTTACTTTGAAATATCTACTTTTTTTTAAGAAATGACAATTTGAAAATCAGATCTAAGTTAATAGTATGACGTTC
Organism: Cantharis rustica; assembly: GCA_911387805.1. Classification (NCBI taxonomy): domain Eukaryota; kingdom Metazoa; phylum Arthropoda; class Insecta; order Coleoptera; family Cantharidae; genus Cantharis; species Cantharis rustica. The sequence goes on along the minus strand of OU426878.1, from coordinate 27,191,931 downwards.
TTTACTTCAAAATAGATAAGTCTTATTTTAGAATACTGTATTTGTAAATCAAAACTAAGTTGTTAGTTTGAAGTACTTTATTTGAAAATATCTGCTTTAGACTTTAGAAATGACAATTTAAAAATCAGATCTAAGTTAATAGTTTGACGTTCTTTACTTCAAAATAGATAAGTCTTATTTTAGAATAGTGTATTTCTAAATCCAAACTAAGTTATTAGTTTGAAGTACTTTACTTAAAAATATCTACTTCTGATTTTAGAAATGATAATTTGAAAATCAGATCTAAGTTAATAGTTTGACGGTCTTTACTTCAAAATAGATAAGTTTTATTTTTGAATGCTGTTTTTGTAAATCAAATCTAACTTATTAGTTTGAAGTTCTTTACTTGAAAATAACTACTTCTGATTTTAGAAATGACAATTTGAAAATCAGCTCTAAGTTAATAATTTGACGTTTTTTACTTCAAAACAACTAAGTCTTATTTTGGTATAGTGAATTTGTAAATCAAAACTAAGTTGTTAGTTTGAAATCTATAGTTGAAAAAATCTACTACTGATTCTATAAATGACAATTTGAAAATTAGATCTAAGTTAATAGTTTGACGTTCTTTGTTTCAAAATAACAAAGCCTTATTTTAGAATAGTGAATGTGTAAATCAAAACCAAGTTATTAGTTTGAAGTTCTTTACTTGAAAATATCTACTTCTGATTTTAGATATACAATTTGAATATCAGATCTAAGTCAATAGTTTGACGTTTTTTACTTAATAATAACAAAGTTTTATTTTAGAATAGTGAGTTTGTAAATCACAACTAATTTATTCGTTTAAAGTATTTTACTTGCAAATATCTAAGTCTGATTTTAGAAATGACAATTTGAAAATCAGAACTAAGTTAATAGTTCAATGTTCTTTAATTCAATAGAACTAAGTCTTATTTTAGAATAGTGAATTTGTAAATCAAAACTAAGTTATTAGTTTGAAGTTTTTCACATTGAAATAACTAATACGGATTTTTGTATTCTAAATTTTTTAAATCAAAGCTAAGGTTATAGTTTGAAGTTCTACACTTGAAAATATCTACTTCTTGTATTAGAAAGGACAATTTGAAAATAAGATCTAAGTTAATAGTTTGACGTTCTTTACTTCAAAATAACTAAGTCTTATTTTAGACTAGTAAACTTGTAAATCAAAACTAAGTTTTAGTTTGAAGTTCTCTACTTGAAAATATCTACTACTGATTTTAGAAATGACAATTTGAAAATCAGATCTAAGTTAATAGTTTGACGTTTTTTACTTCAAAATAACTATGTGTTATTTTAGAATTGAGAATTTGTAAATCAAAACTAAGTTATTAGTTTGAAGTTTTCTACTTTGAAATATCTACTTTTTTTTTAAGAAATGACAATTTGAAAATCAGATCTAAGTTAATAGTATGACGTTCTTAACTTCAAAATAGATAAGTCTTATTTTAGAATACTGTATTTGTAAATAAAAACTAAGTAATTAGTTTGAAGCTCTTTACTTGAAATAATCTACTTCTGATTTTAGAAATGACAATTTGAAAATCAGATCTAAGTTAAAACTTTGACGATCTTTACTTCAAAATAACTAAGTCTTATTTGAAATAGTGAATTTGTATATCAAAACTAAGTTATTAGTTTGAAGTTCTTTATTTGAAAATATCTGCTTCAGATTTTAGAAATGACAATTTGTAGATCAGATCTAAATTAATAGTTTGGCGTTCTTTACTTCAATATAACTAAGTCTTATTTTAGACTAGTGAATTTGTAAATCAAAACTTAGTTATTAGTTTAGTTTTTTATTTCAAATTTACTAATTCGGATTTTAGTAATGTAAATATCGAAATCAAATCTAAGGTTGTAGTTTGAAGTTCTTTGCTTGAAAATATCTACTTATTTTAAAAATGATAATTTGATAATCAGATCTAAGTTAGTAGTTTGACGTTCTTTACTTCAATATAACTAAGTCTTATTTTAGTATAGTGAATTTGTAAATCAAAGCTATGTTATTAGTTTGAAGTTTTTTACTCGAAAATATCTTCTACTGATTTTAGAATGACAATTTGAAAATCAGAGCTAAGTTAATAGTTTGACGTTCTTTACTTCAAAATAACTAAGTCTTATTTTAGACTAGTAAACTTGTAAATCAAAACTAAGTTTTAGTTTGAAGTTCTCTACTTGAAAATATCTACTACTGATTTTAGAAATGACAATTTGAAAATCAGATCTAAGTTAATAGTTTGACGTTCTTTACTTCAAAATAACTATGTGTTATTTTAGAATAGAGAATTAGTAAATCAAAACTAAGTTATTAGTTTAAAGTTCTTTACTTTGAAATATCTACTTCTTTTTTAAGAAATGACAATTTGAAAATCAGATCTAAGTTAATAGTATGACGTTCTTTACTTTAAAATAGATAAGTCTTATTTTAGAATACTGTATTTGTAAATCAAAACTAAGATGTTAGTTTGAAGTACTTTATTTGAAAATATCTGCTTTAGACTTTAGAAATGACAATTTAAAAATCAGATCTAAGTTAATTGTTTGACGTTCTTTACTTCAAAGTAGATAAGTCTTATTTTAGAATAGTGTATTTCTAAATCCAAACTAAGTTATTAGTTTGAAGTACTTTACTTAAAAATATCTACTTCTGATTTTAGAAATGATAATTTGAAAATCAGATCTAAGTTAATAGTTTGACGTTCGTTACTTCAAAATAGATAAGTTTTATTTTAGAATGCTGTTTTTGTAAATCAAATCTAAGTTATTAGTTTGAAGTTCTTTACTTGAAAATAACTACTTCTGATTTTAGAAATGACAATTTGAAAATCAGATCTAAGTTAATAATTTGACGTTTTTTACTTCAAAACAACTAAGTCTTATTTTGGTATAGTGAATTTGTAAATCAAAACTAAGTTGTTAGTTTGAAATCTATACTTGAAAAAATCTACTACTGATACCATAAATGACAATTTGAAAATTAGATCTAAGTTAATAGTTTGACGTTCTTTGCTTCAAAATAACTAAGCCTTATTTTAGAATAGTGAATTTGTAAATCAAAACCAAGTTATTAGTTTGAAGTTCTTTACTTGAAAATATCTACTTCTGATTTTAGATATACAATTTGAATATCAGATCTAAGTCAATAGTTTGACGTTTTTTACTTAATAATAACAAAGTTTTATTTTAGAATAGTGAATTTGTAAATCAAAACTAATTTATTAGTTTAAAGTATTTTACTTGAAAATATCTAAGTCTGATTTTAGAAATGACAATTTGAAAAACAGAACTAAGTTAATAGTTCGATGTTCTTTAATTCAATAGAACTAAGTCTTATTTTAGAATAGTGAATTTGTAAATCAAAACTAAGTTATTAGTTTGAAGTTTTTCACATTGAAATAACTAATACGGATTTTTGTAATCTAAATTTGTAAATCAAAGCTAAGGTTATAGTTTGAAGTCCTTCACTTGAAAATATCTACTTCTGGTATTAGAAATGACAATTTGAAAATCAGATCTAAGTTAATATTTTGACGTTCTTTACTTCAAAATACCTAAGTCTTATTTTAGAATTGTGAATTTGTAAATCATAACTAAGCTTTAATTTGAAGCTTTTTACTTGAAAAAATCTACTTCTGATTTGAGAAATGACACGTTGAAAATCAGATCTAAGTTAATAGTTTGACGTTTTTTACTTCAAAATAGATAAGTCTTATTTTAGACTAGCGAATTTGTAAATCAAAACTAAGTTATTTGTTTAAAGTTTTTTACTTCAAATTTACTAATTCGGATCTTAGTAATGTACAATCTAAGGTTGTAGTTTGAAGTTCTTTACCTGAAAATATCTACTTCTAATTTTAGAAATTACAATTTGAAAATCAGGTCTAAGTTAATTGTTTTACGTTTTTTACTTCAAAATAACTAAGTCTTATTTTAGACTAGTAAGTTTGTAAATCAAAAATAAGTTATTAGTTTAAAGTTCTTTACTTGAAAATATGTACTACTGATTTTAGAAATGACAATTTGAAAATCAGATATAGTTATTAGTTTGACGTTCTTTACTTCAAAATAACCAAGTCTTTTTTTAGAATAGTAAATTTGTAAATCAAATCTAAGTTATTAGTTTGAACTTCTTTACTTTGAAATATCTACTTCTGATTTAAGAAATGACAATTTGAAAATCAGATCTAAGTGAATAGTTTGACGTTCTTTACTTCAAAATAGATAAGTCTTATTTTAGAATAGTGTATTTGTAAATTAAACCTAAGTTATTAGTTTGAAGTACTTTACTGAAAAATATTTACTTCTGATTTTAGAAATGACAATTTGAAAATCAGATCTAAGTTAATAGTTTGACGTTTTTAACTTCAAAATAACTAAGTCTTATTTTAGACTAGTGAATTTGTAAATCAAAACTAAGTTATTAGTTTAAAGTTTTATACTTCAAAATTACTAATTCAGATCTTAGTAATGTAAATTTGGAAATCAAATCTAAGGTTGTTGTTTGAAGTTTTTTACGTGAAAATATCTACTTCTGATTTTAGAAATTACAATTTGAAAATCAGGTCTAAGTTAATAGTTTGACGTTTTTTACTTCAAAATAACTAAGTCTTATTTTAGACTAGTAAATTTGTAAATCATAAATAAGTTATTAGTTTGAAGATCTTTACTTGAAAATATCTACTTCTGATTTTATAAATGACAATTTGAAAATCAGATCTAAGTTAATAGTTTGACGTTCTTTGCTTCAAAATAACTAAGTCTTATTTTAGAATAGTGAATTTGTAAATCAAAACTAAGTTATTAGTTTAAAGATTTTTAATTAAAAATATCTGCTTCAGATTTCATAAAATGACAATTTGAAAATCAGATCCAAGTTAATAATTTGACGTTTTTTACTTCAAAACAACTAAGTCTTATTTTAGTATAGTGAATTTGTAAATCAAAACTAAGTTATTAGTATGAAGTTCTCCACTTGAAAAAAACTACCACTGATTTTAGAAATGACAATTTGAAAATCAGATCTAAGTTAATAGTTTGACTTACTTTACTTAAAAATAACTAAGTCTTATTTTAGAATAGTGAATTTGTAAAGCAAAACTAAGTTATTAGTTTAAAGTTTTTTACTTCAAATTTTCTAATTCGGATCTTAGTAATGTGAATGTGGAAATTAAATCTAAAGTTGTAGTTTGAAGTTCTTTACTTGAAAATGATCACTTCTGATTTTGGAAATTACAATTTGAAAATCAGATCTAAGTTAATAGTTTGACGTTCTTTACTTCAAAACAACAAAGTCTTATTTTAGTATAGTGAATTTGTAAATCAAAACTAAGTTATTAGTATGAAGTTCTTCACTTGAAAAAAACTACCACTGATTTTAGAAATGACAATTTGAAAATCAGATCTAAGTTAATAGTTTGATGTTCTTTACATCAATATAACTAAATTTTATTTTAGAATAATTAACTTGTAAATCAAAACTAAGTTATTAGTTTGAAGTTTTTTACTTGAAAATATCTACTTCTGATTTTAGAAATGACAATTTGAAAATCAGATCTAAGTTAATAGTTTGACGTTCTTTACTTCAAAATAACGAAGTTTTATTTTAGACTAGTGAATTTGTAAATCAAAACTAAGTTATTAGTTTAAAGTGTTTTACTTCAAAATTACTAATTCGGATCTTAGTAATGTAAATTTGGAAATCAAAACTAAGGTTGTTGTTTGAAGTCCTTTACCTGAAAATATCTACTTCTGATTTTAGAAATTACAATTTAAAAATCAGGACTAAGTTAATAGTTTGACGTTTTTATTTCAAAATAACTAAGTCTTATTTTAGACTAGTAAATTTGTAAATCATAAATTAGTTATTAGTTTGAAGTTCTTTACTTGAAATTATCTACTACTGATTTTAGAAATGACAATTTGAAAATCAGATATAGCTATTAGTTTGACGTCTTTTACTTCAAAATAACTAAGTCTTATTTTAGACTAGTAAATTTGTAAATCATAAATAAGTTATTAGTTTGAAGATCTTTACTTGAAATATATACTTCTGATTTTATAAATGACAATTTGAAAATCAGATCTAAGTTAATAGTTTGACGTTCTTTACTTCAAAATAACTAAATTTTATTTTAGAATAGTTAACTTGTAAATCAAAACTAAGCTATTAGTTTGAAGTTTTTTACTTAAAAATATCTACTTCTGATTTTATAAATGACAATTTGAAAATCAGATCTAAGTCAATAGTTTGACGTTCTTTACTTCAAAATAACTAAATTTTATTTTAGAATAGTTAACTTGTAAATCAAAACTAAGTTATTAGTTTGAAGTTTTTTACTTGAAAATATCTACTTCTGATTTTAGAAATGACAATTTGTAAATCAGATCCAAGTTAATAGTTTAACGTTCTTTACTTCAAAATAACTAAGTCTTATTTTAAAATAGTGAATTTGTAAAGCAAAACTAAGTTATTAGTTCAAATATTTTTACTTCAAATTTTCTAATTCGGATCTTAGTAATGTAAATGTGGAATTTAAATCTAAGGTTTTAGTTTAAAGTTCTTTACTTGAAAATGATCACTTCTGATTTTGGAAATTACAATTTGAAAATCAGATCTAAGTTAATAGTTTGACGTTCATTACTTCAAAATAACTAAGTCTTATTTTAGACTACTGAATTTGTAAATCAAAACTAAGTTATTAGTTTAAAGTTTTTTACTTCTAATTTTCTAATTCGGATCTTAGTTATGTAAATGTGGAAATTAAATCTAAGGTTGTAGTTTGAAGTTCTTTACTTGAAAATTATTACTTCTGATTTTAGAAATTACAATTTAAAAATCAGATCTAAGTTAATAGCTTGACGTTCTTTACTTCAAAACAACTAAGTCTTATTTTAGTATAGTGAATTTGTAAATCAAAACTAAGTTATTAGTATGAAGTTCTACACTTGAAAAAAACTACCACTGATTTTAGAAATGACAATTTGAAAATCAGATCTAAATTAATAGTTTGACGTTCTTTACTTCAAAATAACTAAGTCTTGATTTAGAATACTCAATTTGTTAATCAAAGCTAAATTATTAGTTTAAAGTTCTTTACTTGAAAATATCTACTTCTGATTTTAGAAATTACAATTTAAAAATCAGATCTAAGTTAATAGCTTGACGTTCTTTACTTCAAAACAACTAAGTCTTATTTTAGTATAGTGAATTTGTAATACAAAACTAAGTTATTAGTATGATGTTCTACACTTGAAAAAAACTACCACTGATTTTAGAAATGACAATTTGAAAATCAGATCTAAATTAATAATTTGACGTTCTTTACTTCAAAATAACTAAGTCTTGATTTAGAATACTCAATTTGTTAATCAAAGCTAAATTATTAGTTTAAAGTTCTTTACTTGAAAATATCTACTTCTGATTTTAGAAATGACATTTTGAAAATCAGATCTAAGTTAATAGTTTGACGTTTTTTACTTCAAAATAACTAAGTCTTATTCTAGACTAGTGAATTTGTAAAACAAAACTAAGATATGAGTTTAAAGTTTTTTACTTCAAATTTTCTAATTTGGATCTTAATAATGTAAATTTGGAAATCAAATCTAAGGTTGTAGTTTGAAGTTCTTTACTTGAAAATAATTACTTCTGATTGTAGAAATTACAATTTGAAAATCATATCTAAGTTAATAGTTTGACGTTGTTTACTTCAAAATTACTAAGTCTTATTTTAGAATTGTCAATTTGTAAATCAAAGCTAAGTTATTAGTTTGAAGTTATTTACTTGAAAATATCTACTTGTGATTTTAGAAATGACAATTTGAAAATCAGGTCTAAGTTAATAGTTTGAGGTTTTTTACTTCAAAATAACTAAGTCTTATTTTAGACTAGTAAATTAATAAATCAAAACTAAGTTATTAGTTTGAAGTTCTTTACTTGAAAATATCTACTACTGATTTTAGAAATGACAATTTGAAAATCAGATCTAAGTTAATAGTTTGACGTTCCTTACTTCAAAATAACTTAGTCTTATTTTAGAATAGAGAATTTGTAAATCAAAACTAAGAAATTAGTATGAAGTTCTTTACTTTGAAATATCTAATTCTGATTTAAGAAGTGACAATTTGAAAATCAGATCTAAGTGAATAGTTTGACGTTTTATACTTCAAAATAGATAAGTCTTATTTTAGAATAGTGTATTTGTAAATCACAATTAAGTTATTAGTTTGAAGTACTTTACTTAAAAATATCTACTTCTGATTTTATAAATGACAATTTGAAAATCAGATCTAAGTTAATAGTTTGACGTTCTTTACTTCAAAATAACTAAGTCTTATTTTAGACTAGTAAATTTGTAAATCAAAACTAAGTTATTAGTTTAAAGTTTTTTACTTCAAATTTTCTAATTCGGATCTTAGTAATGTAAATGTAGAATATAAATCTAAGGTTGTAGTTTGAAGTTCTCTACTTGAAAATTATTACTTCTGATTTTAGAAATGACTATTTGAAAATCAGATCTAAATTATTAGTTTGACGTTCCTTACTTCAAAATAACTTAGTCTTATTTTAGAATAGAGAATTTGTAAATCAAAACTAAGTAATTAGTATGAAGTTCTTTACTTTGAAATATCTAATTCTGATTTAAGAAATGACAATTTGAAAATCAGATCTAAGTGAATAGTTTGACGTTCGTTACTTTAAAATAGATAATTCTTATTTTAGAATACTGTATTTGTAAATCAAAACTAAGTTGTTAGTTTGAAGTTCTTTATTAGAAAATATCTGCTTCAGATTTTAGAAATTACAATTTGAAAATCAGATCAAAGTTAATAGTTTGATGTTCTTTACATCAAAATAACTAAATTTTATTTTAGAATAGTTAACTTGTAAATCAAAACTAAGTTATTAGTTTGAAGTTCTTTACTTGAAAATATCTACTTCTGATTTTGGAAATGACAATTTGAAAATCAGATCTAAGTTAATAGTTTGACGTTCTTTACTTCAAAATAACTAAGTCTTATTTTAGAATAGTGAACTTGTAAATCAAAGCTAAGTTATTAATTTGAAGTTCTTTGCTTGAACATATCTACTTCTAATTGTAAAAATGACAATTTGAAAATCAGATCTAAGTTAATAGTTTGACGTTCTTTACTTCAAAATAACTAAGTCTTATTTTAGACTAATGAATTTGTAAATCAAAACTAAGTTATTAGTTTAAACTTTTTTACTCCAAATTTATAAATTCAGATCTTAGTAATGTAAATTTGGAAATCAAATCTAAAGTTGTAGTTTGAAGTTCTTTACTTGAAAATAACTACTTCTGATTTTAGAAGTGACAATTTAAAAATCAGATCTAAGTTAACAGTTTGACGTTCTTTATATCAAAATAAGTAAGTCTTATTTTAGAATAGTCAATTTGTAAATCATAACTAAGTTATTAATTTGAAGTTCTTTACTACAAAATAACTAAGTCTTATTTTAGACTAGTGAATTTGTAAATCAAAACTAAGTTATTAGTTTAAACTTTTTACTTCAAATTTTCTAATTCGGATCTTAGTAATGTAAATTTGGAAATCAAATCTAAAGTTGTAGTTTGAAGTTCTTTACTTGAAAATATCTACTACTGATTTTAGAAATGACAATTTGAAAATCAGATCTAAGTTAATAATTTAACGTTCTTTATATCAAAATAACTAAATTTTATTTTAGTATAGTGAATTTGTAAATCAAAACTAAGTTATTAGTATGAAGTTCTTTACTTGAAACAAACTACCACTAATTTTAAAAATGACAATTTGAAAATCAGATCTAAGTTAATAGTTTGACGTTCTTTACTACAAAATAACTAAGTCTTATTATAGTATAGTGAATTTGTAAATCAAAGCTATGTTATTAGTTTGAAGTTCTTTACTTGAAAATATCTACTTCTTATTTTAGAAATGACAATTTGAAAATCAGATCTAAGTTAATAGTTTGACGTTCTTTACTTCTAAATAGATAAGTCTTATTTTAGAATACTGTATTTGGAAATCAAAACTAAGTTATTAGTTTGAAGTTCTTTACTTGAGAATATCTACTTCTGATTTTGGAAATGACAATTTGAAAAAGAGATCTAAGTTAATAGTTTGACGTTCGTTACTTCTAAACAAAGAAGTCATATTTTAGTATAGTGAATTTATAAATCAAAGCTAAGTTTATGTTTAAAGTTCTTTACTTGAAAAAAAATACCACTGATTTTAGAAATGACAATTTGAAAATCAGATCTAAGTTAATAGTTTGACGTTCTTTACTTCAAAATAACTAAGTCTTGTTTTAGACTAGTGAATTTGTAAATCAAAACTAAGTTATTAGTTTAAACTTTTTTAATCCAAATTTATTAATTCGGATCTTAGTAATGTAAATATGGAAATAAAATCTAAAGTTGTAGTTTGAAGTTCTTTACTTGAAAATATCTACTTCTGATTTTAGTAATGACAATTTAAAAATCAGATGTAAGGTAACAGTTTGACGTTCTTTATATCAAAATAACTAAGTCTTATTTTAGAAATGATAATTTGAAAATCAGATCTAAGTTTGAAGTTCTTTACTTGAAAATATCTACTTCTGATTTTAGTAATGACAATTTAAAAATCAGATGTAAGGTAAAAGTTTGACGTTCTTTACTTCAAAATAACTAAGTCTTATTTTTGACTAGTGAATTTGTAAATCAAAACTAAGTTATTAGTTTAAAGTTTTTTACTTCAAATTTACTAATTCGGATCTTAGTAATGTAAATTTGGAAATTAAATCTAAGGTTGTAGTTTAAAGTTTTTTACTTGAAAATATATACTTCTGATTTTAGAAATGACAATTTGAAAATCTGGCCTAAGTTAATAGTTTGACGTTCTTTACTTCTAAACAAATAAGTCTTATTTTAGTATAGTGAAATTGCAAATCAAAACTAAGTTATTAGTTTGAAGTCTATACTTGAAAAAATCTACTACTGATTTTAGAAATGACAATTTGAAATTCAGATCTAAGTTAACAGTATGACGTTCTCTACTTCAAAATAACTAAGTCTTAATTTAGACTAGTGAATTTGTAAATCAAAACTAAGTTATTAGTTTACAGTTTTTTACTTCAAATTTACTAATTCGGATCTTAGTAATGTTAATTTGGAAATCAAATCTAAGGTTGTATTTTGACGTTCTTTACTTCAAAATAACTAGGTCTTATTTTAGAATAGTGAATTTGTAAATCAAAGCTAAGTTATTAGTTTGAAGTTTTTTACTTGAAAATATCTACTTCTGATTTTAGAAATGACAATTTGAAAATCAGATCTAAGGTAATAGTTTGACGTTCTTTACTTCAAAATAACTAAGTCTTATTTTAGAATAGTGAATTTGTAAATCAAAGCTAAGTTATTAGTTTGAAGTTCTTTACTTGAAAATTTCTACTTCTGATTTTAGAAATGACAATTTGAAATTCAGATCTAAGTTAATAGTTTGACGTTCTTTACTTCTAAATAACTAAGTCTTATTTTAGTATAGTGAATTTGTAATATAAACTAAGTTATTAGTTTGACGTTCTTTACTTGAAAATATCTACTACTGATCATAGAAATGACAATTTGAAAATCAGATCTAAGTTAATAGTTTGACGTTCCTTACTTCAAAATAAATTAGTCTTATTTTAGAATAGTGAATTTGTAAATCAAAACTAAGTTGTTAGTTTCAAGTTCTTTATTTGAAAATATCTGCTTTAGATTTTAGAAATGACAATTTGAAAATCGGATCTAAGTTAATAGTTTGACGTTCTTTACATCAAAATAACTAAATTTTGTTTTAGAATAGTTAATTTGTAAATCAAAACTAAGTTATTAGTTTGAAGTTTTTTACTTGAAAATATCTACTTCTGATTTTAGAAATGACAATTTGAAAATCAGATCTAAGTTAATAGTTTGACGTTCTTTACTTCTAAATAACTAAGTCTTATTTTAGTATAGTGAATTTGTAAATCAAATCTAAGTTATTAGTTTGAAGTTCTGGACTTGAAAATATTTATTTCTGATTTTAGAAATGACAATTTGAAAATCAGATCTAAGTTAATAGTTTGACGTTCTTTACTGCAAAATAACTAAGTCTTATTTTAGAATAGTGAATTTGTAAATCAAAGCTAAGTTATTAATTTGAAGTTCTGGACTTGAAAATATTTATTTCTGATTTTAGAAATGACAATTTGAAAATCAGATCTAAGTTAATAGTTTGACGTTCTTTACTTCTAAATAACTAAGTCTTATTTTAGTATAGTGAATTTGTAAATCAAATCTAAGTTATTAGTTTGAAGTTCTGGACTTGAAAATATTTATTTCTGATTTTAGAAATGACAATTTGAAAATCAGATCTAAGTTAATAGTTTGACGTTCTTTACTTCAAAATAACTAAGTCTTATTTGAGACTAGTGAATTTGTAAATCAAAACTAAGTTATTAGTTTAAAGTTTTTTACCTCAAATTTACTGATTCGGATGTTACTAATGTAAATTTGGAAATCAAATCTAAGGTTGTAGTTTAAAGTTCTTTACTTGAAAATATCTACTTCTGATTTTAGAAATGACAATTTGAAAATCAGGTCTAAGTTAATAGTTTGACGCACTATACATCAAAATAACTAAATTTTATTTTAGAATAGTTAACTTGTAAATCAAAACTAAGTTATTAGTTTGAAGTTCTGTACTTGAAAATATCTACTTCTGATTTTAAAAATGACAATTTGAAATTCAGATCTAAGTTAATAGTTTGACGTTCTTTACTTCTAAATAACCAACTCTTATTTTAGTATAGTGAATTTGTAAATTAAAACTAAGTTATTAGTTTGAAGTTCTTAACTTGAAAATATCTACTACTAATTTTAGAAATGACAAGTTGATAATCAGATCTAAGTTAATAGTTTGACGTTTTTCACTTCAAAATAACTAAGACTTATTTTAGACTAGTGAATTTGTAAATCAAAACTAAGTTATTAGTTTGACGTTCTTTACTTGAAAATATCTACTACTGATCATAGAAATGACAATTTGTAAATCAGATCTAAGTTAATAGTTTGACGTTCCTTTCTTCAAAATAACTGAGTCTTATTTTAGAATAGTGAAGTTGTAAATCAAAACTAAGTTGTTAGTTTGAAGTTCTTTATTTGAAAATATCTGCTGTAGATTTTAGAAATGACAATTTGAAAATCGGATCTAAGTTAATAGTTTGACGTTCTTTACATGAAAATAACAAAATTTTGTTTTAGAATAGTTAATTTGTAAATCAAAACTAAGTTATTAGTTTGAAGTTCTGGACTTGAAAATATTTATTTCTGATTTTAGAAATGAAAATTTGAAAATCAGATCTAAGTTAATAGTTTGACGTTCTTTACTTCTAAACAACTAAATCTTATTTTAGTATAGTGAATTTGTAAATCAAAACTAAGTTATTAGTTTGAAGTTCTTTACTTGAAAATTTCTACTACTGATTTTAGAAATGAAAATTTGAAAATCAGATCTAAGTTAATAGTTTGACGTTCTTTACTTCAAGATAACTAAGTCTTATTTTAGAATAGTGAATTTGTAAATCAAAGCTAAGTTATTAGATTGAAGTTGTTTACTTGAAAATATCTACTTCTGATTTTAGAAATGACAATTTGAAAATCAGATCTAAGGTAATAGTTTGACGTTCTTTACTTCAAAATAACTAAGTCTTATTTTAGAATAGTGAATTTGTAAATCAAAGCTAATTCTTAGTTTGTAGTTTTTTACTTGAAAATTTCTACTTCTGATTTTAGAAATGATGATCTGAAAATCAGATATAAGTTAATAGTTTGACGTACTTTACTTCTAAATAACTAAGTCTCATTTTAGTATAGTGAATTTGTAAATTAAAACTAAGTTATTAGTTTGACGTTCTTTACTTGAAAATATCTACTACTGATCTTAGAAATGATAATTTGAAAATCAGATCTAAGTTAATAGTTTGACGTTCCTTACTTCAAAATAACTTAGTCTTATTTTAGAATAGTGAATTTGTAAATCAAAACTAAGTTGTTAGTTTGAATTTCTTTATTTGAAAATATCTGCTTTAGATTTTAGAAATGCCAATTTGTAAATCAGATCTAAGTTAATAGTTTGAAGTTCTGGACTTGAAAATATTTATTTCTGATTTTAGAAATGACAATTTGAAAATCAGATCTAAGTGTAGCATTACCTTTGCATTTATACCTCCAACCGAATTTTTTAGAGGGCTCTGACGAGAAACGTCAAATTAATTAAGGAATCGAAATCCTACAAAATAGCGATAGGGGAATTTCAAAAAGATTCGATAAATATTTATTTGAAGACATAATAAGATAATTAACTTATATGTATATTGAGAAGCTGTGGATTAAATTATTGAGTAACCACTAGAAGATTTATGTAACGATAAAGAAACAAATATTTTTTGGTTTGGCTTTTTTTTGGATTCGAGGTGCGAAAACGAAAAATTATTAATAATTTTCAAGAGCGCGATCGGCCCAAAGAAGATCAATAAATTTACATCTATTTTTGAACTATTTTATTTTTACTTTCAAGTTTGTAAGTTGGAAGATTACAACTCATAAAGCTGCTGCAGTCTGTCTGTGACAGTTGTTACCTTTCAGTCACTGTAGACGGGGTGGTAGTTTGTATATAATTTGTCAAACGTGTTTCGGTTTGTTTAATGTTTTCAGATCCATCCATATAGATAGCCGCAGAATCGAAAGCACCAAGTCTGTTCGAAGGAAATCCTGGTAGCTGCTGGTTTGTCTGACGAAAGAACTCTGCGAGTAGATGTTGATGGTTGCGATTGTGGATGGGTAAGTGACATTAGCTTACCGAAATATTGTTTTATTTATTATATATAAAGTTCCTACTTGTCTATAGCAAAATATTCAAGTAGCACCTTTGCTCCTTTGCCTGAGCGGTAGCATCTTTGCTGGCAGACTTTGCCATACAGTTTTGTGAGTGGGTAACTTCCAACCATTTGAGTCTTCAACTCCATTTTTGTTTTTTTTCGTTTTTACAATCCCTTCAGGACTTTTTATATTATTATTTTTTATTTATTACGTTTGTTCTTTGTTCTTTTCTTTGTCAATTAAATAATTTCATTCTTTCTCTTTGGATTTTATTTAAGTTGACTGGCGTCCAGCGGCAACTCCATTTCCTTTTCAGGTGCTTGTCGTACAGTGTCTCCAAAATAAGGATTCACGAAACGTGTAAACGTCCCAGCTCTCGGTCTGTAGATCGAAAAGATCAAAGCGTAGCTGTTCGGTGTACCAACTACCGGCATTCAAAGGGGCAATCTGGCCATTGTAACCTCATAAAGAGGGAAGGGTGGCACAGAAAAGTGACGACCAACGTGTGGGGCTCGAGTAAAATAGTAGTGGAGGCTAATTTAATATTTCATCTCATTTTTATTGGAGCACTGTATTGATTAATCATCTTCCGATCACCTAAATTTCTATTTTCTCTATTCTATTCCTATTCTATCCTATTCTTCCTACATACGTAATTATAAAACTTAATAAACAAATCGTACTTAGATACGTACCTATAGTAGATTTTAATTTTGTAGTCAATATGAAGTTCATTAATAGGTTATTGACTGACCAGTTATCATGGGAATTGCAAGTTAGGGGTAAAGATCCTATGGGAAAAACAGTCGATGAAAAGAGGAGTATGTTAAGAGCTGCTTTGAAAGCAGAATTGTTAGATCCTCAAGTAAAGAAGACATATCCTGCTATCGAGGTAGAGATTATGCAACAATTTGATATTTGTATTGACGAGTTCGCGAATCAACAATATCGACTCACATCTTTTCAAGATGAACCGACTACGACAGTAGGCGAATCTTTGGTGGCACAATTTAAACATATTTTATCTAAAGTAACGTATTGCTTACCAATATGTTCTACTTTAGATGAAGCGAATAAAATGCAAAGTTTGCAATCTCAAATAGCTAGGACGTTGGAAGAGGTGGAAAATTTATTACTTTCTCCTCAAGTAGAAGAAAACGATTTAAGTCTTTCATTGCGGAATCTTACTACTCAAAAGTTAATAACCAAATTAGATCCTAAAGTTATAGCTTCTCTTACTAGTAGTTTGCAACCCCAAGTAAATATTCCAACACATGAAACACCAGTAGGACAAGTGGGTACGAGTACTCCTTTAAGTTCAATGGAACAAGCTTCTGTTTCACATGTATTAAATATATCTAACCTTCAGTTGAATAGACCATCACAAAATATTGCCGTTCCTTTAGAACAAATTCATAAACCTTATCCAAACAAACCCGATACTGTTAGTCGTTGGAATCTAAAATTTTCAGGGGATACAGATATGGAGGGAGTTATTTCATTTTTGGAAAGGGTAGACGAACTCAAAGTTTCTAGGGAAGTCAGTGATGACTTGCTTTTCAGAAGTGCTTACGATTTATTTGAAAATAATGCATTAGTATGGTGCCGTGCGACCAAACCTACAGTTCATTCTTGGTCTGAACTAATGGAAGAATTTAAGTACAATTATTTGCCTTTAGATTACGACGATTCAGTATGGGAACAAATACGAGATCGCACACAAGGTTTAGATGAACAACCATTTATATATGTTGCTCATTTGCGTCGTTTATTTAATAGACTTAGCAAAATTCCATCAGAAAGTACGCAAGTCAAAATTATGAAAAAGAACCTACAACCTCGATATCATTCACAATTAGCTTTCCAAGATGTATCTACTATCAAAACATTAATGACAGCATGTAAACTGCTTTCTGAAGAAGAAAGACATATTAGTAATTTTCCGGGACAGGTTTCTTCGAATAATAATGTAGCATCCGTGTCTAATAAGACCGTAACGCAAACGATGCCTACTAATTATAAGAAAAATTCTTTTTTTTCTAGAAATTATTATCGATCACCCCCAGCTAATTCAAAATGTTTTAATTGTAAAATGACTGGCCATTTTTATCAGAGGTGCCCTTCAACTGAGCGTAATCTATTTTGTTATATCTGTGGTACTTCAAATGTTACCTACGTAAATTGTCCCGTTTGTTCAAAAAACGGAGGAAGACAGGAGTAAAGTACAGCCCTTTAACTCCTAGTCCATATCGACTGAAGGCTGATAGTTCTGAGTGGAGAAATTGGTTGAACACGGTAACATCTTTTTGTAATTCAGCACCGGCTGAAGTAAATGCTTTGTTTACTCATCGTCCTTTCGACAATAGAGCGTACGTTCCTGTACAGATTAAAGATGAAAAAGTATTAGCATTTATGGACTCTGGGGCCAACCAATCAGTTTTAGGACGCAAGGGACTATACCTATTAGATAAATTAAATTTAAAAATTAATCGACTTAATAAAGTACCTATGCGATCGGCAGACGGTACATTACAGAATGTGTACGGTACGGTTCTTATTCCGCTGACAGTAGAAGGCGTTACTAAGAAACTTATTGTTATTGTTTCAGATACTATTGAATATCCATTAATTTTGGGATACGAATTTTGCAAGCTTTTCAAAATGAAGACCGATTTTGAAAACGATTCATTCACTGTTCCTAATGATTTGAATACTTTAATATCACCAAAAATTATACATTCACGCGCTGACTTGTCATTTAATCAGATAGAACAACTAGAAAAAATCATTTCGAGTTATAAAGCAATAGCTCCTGATAAGTTAGGTCGAACCCATATGGTTAATCATGTTATAAACACGGGAAATGCTCTACCTATTAAGCAAAGGTATTATCCTTTATCTCCGGCATTACTTGAGCAAGTTAATTTAGAAGTAGATAAAATGATAAAAGACCAAGTTATAAAACCAAGCTTTTCTAGTTGGAATTCTCCTATCGTACTTGTAAAAAAACGATCAGGCGAGAATAGATTTTGTTTTGACGGTAGACGTCTGAATGAGGTGACTAAGCCCGACGCTTATCCCATGCCTTATATTACCACTATTTTAGATCAACTTAGGGATGCGCGTTATATTTCTTCAATCGATCTAAAGAAAGCTTTTTGGCAAATTCCACTTTCTGCAGAATCTTGCGAGAAAACCGCATTTACTGTACCCGGACGGGGACTTTTTGAATTTAATGTTCTCCCTTTTGGATTGCATAATAGTCCGCAGACATTGCAAAGGTTAATGGATAAAATATTTGGTCCTAAATTTGACAAGGTTTTTGTATATCTCGATGACATCATTATCGTGTCGAGTGCGTTTGAAGAACATATCTCTTTGTTAAACGAAGTCTACGAGCGTCTAAAAAAAGCAGGGCTAAATGTAAATTTTGACAAGTGTGAGTTTTGTAGAGATTCATTAAAGTATCTTGGTTTTGTCGTCGATGCGCAGGGTTTACGAACTGACCCAAGTAAAGTAGAAGCAATTGTTAACTTTCCTACTCCGCGAACATCTACCGAAATTAAGCGTTTTCTCGGTATGGCTGGATGGTATCGCAGGTTTATTCCAAACTTTTCAACTTTAGCTGCACCTATTCTAAAGTTGTTGAAGGGAAAGTCTAAACGTCAGAAAGTTGTATGGGGACAGGAATCTGACAATGCTTTTAAAAATCTTAAGAACAAACTTATCTCGGCTCCAATTTTGAGCAGCCCTGATTTTTCACAACCTTTTATTATACAGACAGATGCATCTGACTCTGGTTTAGGTGCAATTTTAGTACAAGGGGAAGGGAAAGAGGAACGAGTTATTGCCTATGCAAGCAGAACTCTAAGTAAACATGAGCTAAACTATCACGCCATGGAGAAGGAATGTTGTGCTATATTATTTGGTATTGAAAAATACCGTCCATACATTGAGGGATCCCGGTTTACTGTTATCACGGATAATCAAGCGTTAAAATGGATGGGAAGCGTAAAAAGTCCCTTGGGGAGAATTGCTCGGTGGGCAGTACGTTTAAATCAATACGATTTTGATATAGTACATCGGAAGGGAAAACTAAATGTAGTGGCAGATGCTTTATCACGAGCGCCGATAAACATTCACTATATTACACTTACACCTGACGATAAGAGTGCTTGGTACCAAAAAGTTATAGACAAAATAACATCTAACCCTGAAGGTTATCCTAACTTTAAGATTGAGGACGGGTACGTCTATAAATTTGTTCCAAATAAACATAACTTTATTTCAAATTTAATAGAATGGAAATTGTTGGTTCCCAAGTCTCGACGTCGCGAGGTAATGAATGATTGTCATGACAATCCTCTCAGCGGACATCTTGGCGTGTTTAAAACATTTAATAAAATTTCGGAAATTTATTACTGGCCTAGAATGAAATCGGACATATCTCGATACGTTCTTAAATGCGAGATATGTATTGCGAGTAAAGCGTCGAATCAGTTGCGACCTGGCTTAATGGGAAACTCTAAGCGCGTAGAATATCCTTTTCAGATATTATCAGTTGATCTCATGGGACCTTTCCCTCGTACGAAAAAAGGGAATACGTGTCTGCTGGTAATTTCTGACTGGTTCTCGAAATTCGTGTTGGTGCACCCATTGCGACAGGCCACAGCTGCATCGATTGCACAAAAAATTGAGGAAGTATTTTTACTTTTTGGTGTTCCACAAATTGTGATGTGCGACAATGGAACTCAGTTTACCGGAAAGCTCTTTAAAGATCTGATGGACGAATACAAAGTACAGAAAATCTGGTACACGGCGGCTTATCATCCGCAGAGCAATCCTGTAGAAAGATCCAATCGGGTTATTGGAACATGTCTTCGTTCGTTTGTAGAAAAAGATCATCGTTCATGGGATTTGCACGTATATAAGATAGCACATGCTATTCGAAATGCAGTTCATGAAGTCACCGGTTATACTCCGTCTTTTCTTAATTTGGGAAGGTCGGTTCCCAATAACGGAACTTATTATGGTAGGTTAGATAACGCTACGCCCGGGGAATTTGAGGTAGGTGGTCATGAACGCGTTATTTCTGATACCAATAACACTAGTGAGTTATACCAAGAAGTAATAAAGAAATTACAACACGCATACGAAAGGAATAAAGCGCGATATAACATCCGAAAGCGACCTTTATCTTTTAAAAAGGGGGACACCGTATGGAAACGCAATTTTGTTTTGTCTAGCGCCTCTGATAAATTTGCTAAGAAATTTGCTCCAAAATATGTAAAATGTAAAGTTGCTGAGGTAACTGGAAATTTAACATATCGTTTACGTAGTGAGCATGGTAAAAACTTAGGAATCTTTCACGTGAAAGACCTTAAGGCCCATCCTGAGTAAAGACAATAACGTAGGTTCGATTTGTGAGTATGAGAAAGTAAGAATCTCATTAGGGTTCTAAAGTTAGAATAGATTCTTAAACAGGTGGATATGTTTATATTTTGATTGCCAGATCCCACCAATACTTTATAGTTTAGTTTTTTTTTGCTGTCTTAGAGCGAGACAATTTAGTTAGGATTTGTAGGAGCGTTGGCGCCTGAGGCTTGGTTAGTAGTATCTGATCAATGCCCAGCCAAAGCCCTATGACTTTGGAAGGTATGTTTCTCCAAAGGAAAGTTTCTATAGATACAGTTGTATCTTTCGTTTATACCTTTTTATACGGAACTGGATATTTCCGTGGTAGTAATGAGTTTCAATTTAGGAATGTTTTGAAGGACTCTTGATTCAGGTTTCCAGGAACTCAAAAATTCAAAACACTTTTCCATTTTAGGCGATCTTAAGAGATCCCAAGGATCAATTTAGACAATGCCGGGAAAAGTAACCCCAAGAATCTAATACCTGAGAGGTTATTATTCTCATATTCACATTGTTAAGTTTGAATAGTTTTTGTTAATTTATTTTTATGTGATGCATAGGAGAGGGACAGTACTGAATTTTAAGATCTATGTCCGTAATAACAAAATAAAACTTTTATAGCAATTAATGCACTAACACCATTTTGGTATTTAAAATTTATATGTACATAGTTCTACGGTGTTTATTACCGATATCTTTTTGTAAAAAAGTTAATATGTTCATGAAGAACTTTTGTTTTTTTGAAATTGTCCGTTAGCAAACTTTTAGCTGCTCTTGTCAGGGTCAGCCGGTTGTCGGTTTGGGAGGGGGAGTGTGTAGCATTACCTTTGCATTTATACCTCCAACCGAATTTTTTAGAGGGCTCTGACGAGAAACGTCAAATTAATTAAGTAATCGAAATCCTACAAAATAGCGATAGGGGAATTTCAAAAAAGATTCGATAAATATTTATTTGAAGACATAATAAGATAATTAACTTATATGTATATTGAGAAGCTGTGGATTAAATTATTGAGTAACCACTAGAAGATTTATGTAACGATAAAGAAACAAATATTTTTTGGTTTGGCTTTTTTTTGGATTCGAGGTGCGAAAACGAAAAATTATTAATAATTTTCAAGAGCGCGATCGGCCCAAAGAAGATCAATAAATTTACATCTATTTTTGAACTATTTTATTTTTACTTTCAAGTTTGTAAGTTGGAAGATTACAACTCATAAAGCTGCTGCAGTCTGTCTGTGACAGTTGTTACCTTTCAGTCACTGTAGACGGGGTGGTAGTTTGTATATAATTTATCAAACGTGTTTCGGTTTGTTTAATGTTTTCAGATCCATCCATATAGATAGCCGCAGAATCGAAAGCACCAAGTCTGTTCGAAGGAAATCCTGGTAGCTGCTGGTTTGTCTGACGAAAGAACTCTGCGAGTAGATGTTGATGGTTGCGATTGTGGATGGGTAAGTGACATTAGCTTACCGAAATATTGTTTTATTTATTATATATAAAGTTCCTACTTGTCTATAGCAAAATATTCAAGTAGCACCTTTGCTCCTTTGCCTGAGCGGTAGCATCTTTGCTGGCAGACTTTGCCATACAGTTTTGTGAGTGGGTAACTTCCAACCATTTGAGTCTTCAACTCCATTTTTGTTTTTTTTCGTTTTTACAATCCCTTCAGGACTTTTTATATTATTATTTTTTATTTATTACGTTTGTTCTTTGTTCTTTTCTTTGTCAATTAAATAATTTCATTCTTTCTCTTTGGATTTTATTTAAGTTGACTGGCGTCCAGCGGCAACTCCATTTCCTTTTCAGGTGCTTGTCGTACAGTGTCTCCAAAATAAGGATTCACGAAACGTGTAAACGTCCCAGCTCTCGGTCTGTAGATCGAAAAGATCAAAGCGTAGCTGTTCGGTGTACCAACTACCGGCATTCAAAGGGGCAATCTGGCCATTGTAACCTCATAAAGAGGGAAGGGTGGCACATAAGTTAATAGTTTGACGTTCTTTACTTCAAAATAACTAAGTCTTATTTTAGAATAGTGAATTTGTAAATCAAAGCTAAGTTATTAATTTGAAGTTCTTTACTTGAAAATATCTACTTCTGATTTTGGAAATGACAATTAGAAAATCAGATCTAAGTTAATAGTTTGACGTTATTTACTTCAAAATAACGTCAAATAATACTTCAAATAATAGTTTGACGTTCCTTACTTCAAAATAACTTAGTCTTATTTTAGAATAGTGAATTTGTAAATCAAAACTAAGTTGTTAGTTTGAAGTTCTTTATTTGAAAATATCTGCTTTAGATTTTAGAAATGACAACTTGAAAATCAGATCTAAGTTAATAGTTTGACGTTCTTTACATCAAAATAACTAAATTTTGTTGTAGAATAGTTAATTTGTAAATCAAAACTAAGTTATTAGTTTGAAGTTTTTTACTTGAAAATATCTACTTCTGATTTTAGAAATGACAATTTGAAAATCAGATCTAAGTTAATAGTTTGACGTTCTTTACTTCTAAATAACTAAGTCTTATTTTAGTATAGTGAACTTGTAAATCAAATCTAAGTTATTAGTTTGAAGTTCTGTACTTGAAAATATTTATTTCTGATTTTAGAAATGACAATTTGAAAATCAGATCTAAGTTAATAGTTTGACGTTCTTTACTTCAAAATAACTAAGTCTTATTTTAGAATAGTGAATTTGTAAATCAAAGCTAAGTTATTAATTTGAAGTTCTTTACTTGAAAATATCTACTTCTGATTTTGGAAATGACAATTTGAAAATCAGATCTAAGTTAATAGTTTGACGTTATATACTTCAAAATAACTAAGTCTTATTTTAAGATAGTAAATTTGTAAATCAAAGCTATGTTATTAGTGTGTAGTTCTTTACTTGAAAATACCTACTTCTTATTTTAGAAATGAAAATTTAAAAATCAGATCTAAGTTAATAGTTTGACGTTCTTTACTTCAAAACAACTAAGTCTTATTTTAGAATAGTGAATTTGTAAATCAAAGCTAAGTTATTAGTTTGAAGTTGTTTACTTGAAAATAATTACTTCTGATTTTAGAAATGACAATTTGAAAAACAGATCTAAGGTAATAGTTTGACGTTCTTTACTTCAAAATAACTAAGTCTTATTTTAGAATAGTGAATTTGTAAATCACAGCTAATTCTTAGTTTGAAGTTTTTTACTTGAAAATTTATACTTCTGATTTTAGAAATGATGATTTGAAGATCAGATATAAGTTAATAGTTTGACGTTCTTTACTTCTAAATAACTAAATCTTATTTTAGTATAGTGAATTTGTAAATTAAAACTAAGTTATTAGTTTGACGTTCTATACTTGAAAATATCTACTACTGATCTTAGAAATGACAATTTGAAAATCAGATCTAAGTTAGTAGTTTGACGTTCTTAACTTCAAAATAGATAAGTCTTATTTTAGAATACTGTATTTGTAAATCAAAATTAAGTTATTAGTTTGAAGTTTTTTACTTGAAAATATCTACTTCTGATTTTGGCAATGACAATTTGAAAATCAGATTTAAGTTAATAATTTGACGTTCTTTACTTCAAAATAACTAAGTCTTATTTTAGACTAGTGAATTTGTAAATCAAAACTAAGTTATTAGCTTAAAGTTTTTTACTTCAAATTTACTGATTCGGATCTTAGTAATGTAAATTTGGAAATCAAATCTAAGGTTGTAGTTTAAAGTTCTTTACTTGAAAATATCTACTTCTGATTTTAGAAATGACAATTTGAAAATCAGGTCTAAGGTAATAGTTTGACGTTCTTTACTTCAAAATAACTAAGTCTTATTTTAGAATATTGAATTTGTAAATCAAAGCTAATTCTTAGTTTGAAGTTCTTTACTTGAAAATTTCTACTTCTGATTATAGAAATGATGATTTGAAAATCAGATATAAGTTAATAGTTTGACGTTCTTTACTTTGAATTTGTAAATCAAAACTAAGTTGTTAGTTTGAAGTTCTTTATTTGAAAATATCTGCTTTAGATTTTAGAAATGACAATTTGAAAATCAGATCTAAGTTCATAGTTTGACGTTCTTTACTTCTAAATAACTAAGTCTTATTTTAGTATAGTGAACTTGTAAATCAAATCTAAGTTATTAGTTTGAAGTTTTGTACTTGAAAATATTTATTTCTGATTTTAGAAATTACAATTTGAAAATCAGATCTAAGTTAATAGTTTGACGTTCTTTACTTCAAAATAACTAAGTCTTATTTTCGAATAGTGAATTTGTAAATCAAAGCTAAGTTATTAATTTGAAGTTCTTTACTTGAAAATATCTACTTCTGATTTTGGAAATGACAATTTGAAAATCAGATCTAAGTTAATAGTTTGACGTTATATACTTCAAAATAACTAAGTCTTATTTTAGGATAGTAAATTTGTAAATCAAAGCTATGTTATTAGTGTGTAGTTCTCTACTTGAAAATACCTACTTCTTATTTTAGAAATGAAAATTTAAAAATCAGATCTAAGTTAATAGTTTGACGTTCTTTACATCAAAACAACTAAGTCTTATTTTAGTATAGTGAATTTGTAAATCAAAACTAAGTTATTAGTTTGAAGCTCTTTAATTGAAAATTTCTACTACTGATTTTAGAAATGAAAATTTGAAAATCAGATCTAATTTAATAGTTTGACGTTCTTTACTTCAAAATAACTAAGTCTTATTTTAGAATAGTGAATTTCTAAATCAAAGCTAAGTTATTAGTTTGAAGTTGTTTACTTGAAAATAATTACTTCTGATTTTAGAAATGACAATTTGAAAATCAGATCTAAGGTTATAGTTTGACGTTCTTTACTTCAAAATAACTAAGTCTTATTTTAGAATAGTGAATTTGTAAATCAAAGCTAATTCTTAGTTTGAAGTTCTTTACTTGAAAATTTCTACTTCTGATTTTAGAAATGATGATTTGAAAATCAGATATAAGTTAATAGTTTGACGTTCTTTACTTCTAAATAACTAAGTCTTATTTTAGTATAGTGAATTTGTAAATTAAAACTAAGTTATTAGTTTGACGTTCTTTACTTGAAAATATCTACTACTGATCTTAGAAATGACAATTTGAAAATCAGATCTAAGTTAGTAGTTTGACGTTCTTAACTTCAAAATAGATAAGTCTTATTTTAGAATACTGTATTTGTAAATCAAAACTAAGTTATTAGTTTGAAGTTTTTTACTTGAAAATATCTACTTCTGATTTTGGAAATGACAATTTGAAAATCAGATTTAAGTTAATAGTTTGACGTACTTTACTTCAAAATAACTAAGTCTTATTTTAGACTAGTGAATTTGTAAATCAAAACTAAGTTATTAGCTTAAAGTTTTTTACTTCAAATTTACTGATTCGGATCTTAGTAATGTAAATTTGGAAATCAAATCTAAGGTTGTAATTTAAAGTTGTTTACTTTAAAATATCTACTTCTGATTTTAGAAATGACAATTTGAAATTCAGGTCTAAGGTAATAGTTTGACGTTCTTTACTTCAAAATAACTAAGTCTTATTTTAGAATATTGAATTTGTAAATCAAAGCTAATTCTTAGTTTGAAGTTCTTTATTTGAAAATATCTGCTTTAGATTTTAGAAATGACAATTTGAAAATCAGATCTAAGTTCATAGTTTGACGTTCTTTACTTCTAAATAACTAAGTCTTATTTTAGTATAGTGAACTTGTAAATCAAATCTAAGTTATTAGTTTGAAGTTTTGTACTTGAAAATATTTATTTCTGATTTTAGAAATTACAATTTGAAAATCAGATCTAAGTTAATAGTTTGACGTTCTTTACTTCAAAATAACTAAGTCTTATTTTCGAATAGTGAATTTGTAAATCAAAGCTAAGTTATTAATTTGAAGTTCTTTACTTGAAAATATCTACTTCTGATTTTGGAAATGACAATTAGAAAATCAGATCTAAGTTAATAGTTTGACGTTATATACTTCAAAATAACTAAGTCTTATTTTAGGATAGTAAATTTGTAAATCAAAGCTATGTTATTAGTGTGTAGTTCTCTACTTGAAAATACCTACTTCTTATTTTAGAAATGAAAATTTAAAAATCAGATCTAAGTTAATAGTTTGACGTTCTTTACATCAAAACAACTAAGTCTTATTTTAGTATAGTGAATTTGTAAATCAAAACTAAGTTATTAGTTTGAAGCTCTTTAATTGAAAATTTCTACTACTGATTTTAGAAATGAATATTTGAAAATCAGATCTAATTTAATAGTTTGACGTTCTTTACTTCAAAATAACTAAGTCTTATTTTAGAATAGTGAATTTGTAAATCAAAGCTAAGTTATTAGTTTGAAGTTGTTTACTTGAAAATAATTACTTCTGATTTTAGAAATGACAATTTGAAAATCAGATCTAAGGTAATAGTTTGACGTTCTTTACTTCAAAATAACTAAGTCTTATTTTAGAATAGTGAATTTGTAAATCAAAGCTAATTCTTAGTTTGAAGTTCTTTACTTGAAAATTTCTACTTCTGATTTTAGAAATGATGATTTGAAAATCAGATATAAGTTAATAGTTTGACGTTCTTTACTTCTAAATAACTAAGTCTTATTTTAGTATAGTGAATTTGTAAATTAAAACTAAGTTATTAGTTTGACGTTCTTTACTTGAAAATATCTACTACTGATCTTAGAAATGACAATTTGAAAATCAGATCTAAGTTAGTAGTTTGACGTTCTTAACTTCAAAATAGATAAGTCTTATTTTAGAATACTGTATTTGTAAATCAAAACTAAGTTATTAGTTTGAAGTTTTTTACTTGAAAATATCTACTTCTGATTTTGGAAATGACAATTTGAAAATCAGATTTAAGTTAATAGTTTGACGTACTTTACTTCAAAATAACTAAGTCTTATTTTAGACTAGTGAATTTGTAAATCAAAACTAAGTTATTAGCTTAAAGTTTTTTACTTCAAATTTACTGATTCGGATCTTAGTAATGTAAATTTGGAAATCAAATCTAAGGTTGTAATTTAAAGTTGTTTACTTTAAAATATCTACTTCTGATTTTAGAAATGATAATTTGAAAATCAGGTCTAAGGTAATAGTTTGACGTTCTTTACTTCAAAATAACTAAGTCTTATTTTAGAATATTGAATTTGTAAATCAAAGCTAATTCTTAGTTTGAAGTTTTTTACTTGAAAATTTCTACTTCTGATTTTAGAAATGATGATTTGAAAATCAGATATAAGTTAATAGTTTGACGTTCTTTACTTTGAATTTGTAAATCAAAACTAAGTTGTTAGTTTGAAGTTCTTTATTTGAAAATATCTGCTTTAGATTTTAGAAATGACAATTTGAAAATCAGATCTAAGTTAATAGTTTGACGTTCTTTACATCAAAATAACTAAATTTTGTTTTAGAATAGTTCATTTGTAATTCAAAACTAAGTTATTAGTTTGAAGTTTCTTACTTGAAAATATCTACTTCTGATTTTAGAAATGACAATTTGAAAATCAGATCTAAGTTAATAGTTTGACGTTCTTTACTTCTAAATAACTAAGTCTTATTTTAGTATAGTGAACTTGTAAATCAAATCTAAGTTATTAGTTTGAAGTTCTGTACTTGAAAATATTTATTTCTGATTTTAGAAATGACAATTTGAAAATCAGATCTAAGTTAATAGTTTGACGTTCTTTACTTCAAAATAACTAAGTCTTATTTTAGAATAGTGAATTTGTAAATCAAAGCTAAGTTATTAATTTGAAGTTCTTTACTTGAAAATATCTACTTCTGATTTTGGAAATGACAATTTGAAAATCAGATCGAAGTTAATAGTTTGACGTTATTTACTTCAAAATAACTAAATTTTATTTTAGAATAGTTAATTTGTAAATCAAAACTATGTTATTAATTTGAAGTTCTTTACTTGTAAATATCTACTACTGGTTTTAAAAATGTCAATTTGAAAATCATGTTAATTTAATAGTTTGACGTTCCTTACTTCAAAATAACTAAGTCTTATTTTAGACTAGTGAATTGGTAAATCAAAACTAAGTTATTAGTTTAAAGTTTTTTACTTCAAATTTACTAATTCGGATCTTAGTAATGTAAATTTGGAAATCAAATCTAAGGTTGTAGTTTGAAGTTCTTACTTGAAAATATCTACTTCTGATT
Organism: Cantharis rustica; assembly: GCA_911387805.1. Taxonomy (NCBI): domain Eukaryota; kingdom Metazoa; phylum Arthropoda; class Insecta; order Coleoptera; family Cantharidae; genus Cantharis; species Cantharis rustica. The sequence continues at coordinate 27,163,440 of OU426878.1, read as the reverse complement.
TTAGAAATGACAATTTGAAAATCAGATCTAAGTTAATAGTTTGACGTTCTTTACTTCAAATTAACTAAGTCTTATTTTAGTATAGTGAATTTGTAAATAACAGTAAGTTATTAGTTTAAAGTTCTTTACTTGAAATAATCTACTACTGATTTTAGAAACGACAATTTGAAAATCAGATATAGTTATTAGTTTGACGTTCTTTACTTCAAAATAACTAAGTATTATTTTAGAATAGTGAATTTGTAAATCAAAACTAAGTTCATAGTTTAAAGTTCTGTAATTGAAAATATCTACTTCTGATTTTAGAAATGACAATTTGAAAATCATATCTAAGTTAATAGTTTGAAGTTTTTTACTTCAAATGAACCAATACGGATTTTGGTAATGTAAATTTGAAAATCAAAGCTAAGGTTATAGTTTGAAGATCTTTACTTGCAAATATCTACTTCTGATTTCAGAAATGACAATTTTAAAATAAGATCTAAATTGATAGTTTGACGTGCTTTACTTCTAAAAAAATAAGTCTTATTATAGACTAGTGAACTCGTAAATCAAAACTAAGTTATTAGTTTGAAGTTCTTTACTTGAAAATATCTACTTCTGATTTTAGAAATCAGAATTTGAAAATCAGATCTAAGTAAATAGTTTGACGTTCTTTACTTCAAAATAGATAAGTCTAATTATAGAATAGTGTATTTGTAAATCAAAACTAAGTTATTAGTTTGAAGTACTTTACTTGAAAATATCTACTTCTGATTAGAGAAATCACATTTTGAAAATCAGGTCTAAGTTAATAGTTTGAAGTTTTTTACTTCAAATGAACTAATAGGAATTTTTGTAATGTAAATTTAAAAATCAAAGCTAAAGTTATAGTTTGAAGATTTTTGCTTGAAAATATCTACTTCTGATTTCAGAAATGACAATTTTAAAATCAAATCTAAGTTAATAATTTGACGTTCTTTACTTCTAAATAACTAACTCCAATTTTAGAAATGTGACTTTGAAATTAAAATTGAAGGTAAGAATTTAAAGCGCAATACTTGAACATATCTACTTCTGCTATTAGATTTGACAATATGAAAATAAGATCTAAGTTAATCGTTTGATGTTCTTTACTTCAAAATAACTAAGTTTCATTTTAGAATAGTGAATTTGAAAATCATATCTAAGTTAATAGTTTGAAGTTTTTTACTTCAAATGAACCAATACGGATTTTGGTAATGTAAATTTAAAAATCAAAGCTAAGGTTATAGTTTGAAGATCTTTACTTGAAAATATCTACTTCTGATTTCAGAAATGACAATTTGAAAATAAGATCTAAATTGATAGTCTGACGTGCTTTACTTCTAAAAAAATAAGTCTTATTTTAGACTAGTAAATTTGTAAATCAAAACTAAGTTATTAGTTTGAAGTACTTTACTTAAAAATATATACTACTAATTTTAGAATTGACAAATTGAAAATCTGATCTAAGTTAATAGTTTGACGTTTTTCACTTCAAAATAGATAAGTCTTATTTTAGAATACTGTATTTCTAAATCAAAACTAAGTTTTTAGTTTGAAGTACTTTACTTAAAAATATATACTACTAATTTTAGAAATGCCAATTTGAAAATCAGATCTAAGTTAATAGTTTGACGTTCTTTACATCAAGATAACTAAATTTTATTTTAGAATAGTTAATTTGTAAATCAAAGCAAAGTTATTAGTTTGAAGTTCTTTACTTGAAAATATCTACTTCTGATTTTAGAAATGACAATTTTAAAATCAGATCTATGTTAATAGTTTGACGTTCTTTACTTGAAAATATTTACTTCTGATTTTAGAAATGACACTTGAAGATCAGAACTATGTTAATAGTTTGACGATCTTTACTTCAAAATAAATAATTCTTATTTTAGAATACTGTATTGAAAATCAAAACTAAGTTGTTAGTTTGAAGTTCTTTATTTGAAAATATTTGTTTTAGATTTAAAAATGACAATTTGAAAATCAGATCTAAGTTAATAGTTTGACGTTCTTTACATCTAAATTACTAAGTCTTATTTGAGACTAGTGAATTGGTAAATCAAAACTAAGTTATTAGTTTAAAGTTTTTAACTTCAAATTTACTAATTCGGATCTTAGTAATGTAAATTTGGAAATCAAATCTAAGGTTGTAGTTTGAAGTTCTTTACTTGAAAATATCTACTTCTGATTTTGGCATCGACAATTTGAAAATCAGATCTAGTTATGAGTTTGACGTTCTTTACTTCAAAATAACTAATTCTTACTTTAGAATAGTGAATTTGTTAAGCAAAACTAAGTTTTAGTTTAAAGTTCTTTACTTGAAAATATCTGCATCAGATTTTAGAAATAATAGCTTGAAAAACAGATCTAAGTTAATATTTTGACGCTCTTTACAACGAAATAACTAAATTTTATTTTAGTATAGTGAATTTGTAAATCAAAACCATGTTATTAGTTTGAAGTTTATTACTTGAAAATATCTACTTCTGATTTTAGAAATGACAATTTGAAAATCAGATCTAAATGAATAGTTTGACGATCTTTAGTCAAAAGTCTTATTTTAGTATAGTGAATTTGTAAATCAAAACTAAGTTACTAGTTTGAAGTCTATACTTGACAAAATCTACTACTGATTTTAGAAATGACAATTTGAAAATCAGATCTAAGTTAATAGTTTGACGTTCTTTACTTCAAAATAACTAAGTCTTATTTTAGAATAGTGAATTTGTAAATCAAAGCTAAGTTATTAATTTGAAGTTCTTTACTTGAAAATATCTACTTCTGATTTTGGAAATGACAATTTGAAAATCAGATCGAAGTTAATAGTTTGACGTTATTTACTTCAAAATAACTAAGTCTTATTTTAGGATAGTAAATTTGTAAATCAAAGCTATGTTATTAGTGTGTAGTTCTTTACTTGAAAATATCTACTTCTTATTTTAGAAATGAAAATTTGAAAATCAGATCTAAGTTAATAGTTTGACGTTCTTTACTTCTAAACAACTAAGTCTTATTTTAGTATAGTGAATTTGTAAATCAAAACTAAGTCATTAGTTTGAAGTTCTTTACTTGAAAATTTCTACTACTGATTTTAGAAATGAAAATTTGAAAATCAGATCTAAATTAATAGTTTGACGTTCTTTACATCAAAATAACTAAGTCTTATTTTAGAATAGTGAATTTGTAAATCAAAGCTAAGTTATTAGTTTGAAGTTGTTTACTTGAAAATATCTACTTCTGATTTTAGAAATGACAATTTGAAAATCAGATCTAAGGTAATGGTTTGACGTTCTTTACTTCAAAATATTTAAGTCTTATTTTAGAATAGTGAATTTGTAAATCAAAGCTAATTCTTAGTTTGAAGTACTTTACTTGAAAATTTCTACTTCTGATCTTAGAAATGACAATTTGAAAATCAGATATAAGTTAATAGTTTGACGTTCCTTACTTCAAAATAACTTAGTCTTATTTTAGAATAGTGAATTTGTAAATCAAAACTAAGATGTTAGTTTGAAATTCTTTATTTGAAAATATCTGCTTTAGATTTCAGAAATGACAATTTGAAAATCAGATCTAAGTTAATAGTTTGACGTTCTTTACATCAAAATAACTAACTTTTGTTTTAGAATAGTTAATTTGTAAATCAAAACTAAGTTATTAGTTTGAAGTTTTTTACTTGAAAACAGTAGTAGATACTACTGATCTTAGAAATGACAATTTGAAAATCAGATCTAAGTTAGTAGTTTGACGTTCTTAACTTCAAAATAGATAAGTCTTATTTTAGAATACTGTATTTGTAAATCAAAACTAAGTTATTAGTTTGAAGTTTTTTACTTGAAAATATCTACTTCTGATTTTGGAAATGACAATTTGAAAATCAGATTTAAGTTAATAGTTTGACGTTCTTTACTTCAAAATAACTAAGTCTTATTTTAGACTAGTGAATTTGTAAATCAAAACTAAGTTATTAGCTTAAAGTTTTATACTTCAAGTTTACTGATTCGGATCTTAGTAATGTAAATTTGGAAATCAAATCTAAGGTTGTAGATAAAAGTTCTTTACTTGAAAATATCTACTTCTGATTTTAGAAATGACAATTTGAAAATCAGGTCTAAGTTAATAGTTTGACGCTCTTTACATCAAAATAACTAAATTTTATTCTAGAATATTTAACTTGTAAATCAAAACTAAGTTATTAGTTTGAAGTTCTTTACTTGAAAATATCCACTTCTGATTTTAGAAATGACATTTTGAAATTCAGATCTAAGTTAATGGTTTGACGTTCTTTACTTCTAAATAACTAACTCTTATTTTAGTATAGTGAATTTGTAAATTAAAACTAAGTTATTAGTTTGAAATTCTTAACTTGAAAATATCTACTACTAATTTTAGAAATGACAATTTGAAAATCAGATCTAAGTTAATAGTTTGACGATTTTCACTTCAAAATAACTAAGACTTATTTTAGACTAGTGAATTTGTAAATCAAAACTAAGTTATTAGTTTAAAGTTTTTTACTTTAAATTTACTAATTCGGATCTTAGTAATGTAAATTTGGAAATCAAATCTAAGGTTGTAGTTTAAAGTTTTTTACTTGAAAATATATACTTCCGATTTTAGAAATGGCAATTTGAAATTCAGGCCTAAGTTAATGGTTTGACGTTCTTTACTTCTAAACAAATAAGTCTTTTTTTAGTATAGTGAATTTGTAAATTAAAACTAAGTTATTTGTTTGAAGTTCTTGACTTGAAAATATATACTACTAATTTTAGAAATGACATTTTAAAAATCAGATCTAAGTTGATAGTTTGACGTTTTTCACTTCAAAATAACTTAGACTTATTTTAGACTAGTGAATTTGTAAATCAAAGCTAAGTTATTAATTTGAAGTTCTTTACTTGAAAATATCTACTTCTGATTTTGGAAATGACAATTTGAAAATCAGATCTAAGTTAATAGTTTGACGTTATTTACTTCAAAATAACTAAGTCTTATTTTAGGATAGTAAATTTGTAAATCAAAGCTATGTTATTAGTGTGTAGTTCTTTACTTGAAAATATCTACTTCTTATTTTAGAAATGAAAATTTAAAAATCAGATCTAAGTTAATAGTTTGACGTTTTTTACTTCTAAACAACTAAGTCTTATTTTAGTATAGTGAATTTGTAAATCAAAACTAAGTTATTAGTTTGAAGTTCTTTACTTGAAAATTTCTACTACTGATTTTAGAAATGAAAATTTGAAAATCAGATCTAAGTTAATAGTTTGACGTTCTTTACTTCAAAATAACTAAGTCTTATTTTAGAATAGTGAATTTGTAAATCAAAGCTAAGTTATTAGTTTGAAGTTGTTTACTTGAAAATAATTACTTCTGATTTTAGAAATGACAATTTGAAAATCAGAACTAAGGTAATAGTTTGACGTTCTTTACTTCAAAATAACTAAGTCTTATTTTAGAATAGTGAATTTGTAAATCAAAGCTAATTGTTAGTTTGAAGTTCTTTACTTGAAAATTTCTACTTTTGATTTTAGAAATGATGATTTGAAAATCAGATCTAAGTTAGTAGTTTGACGTTCTTAACTTCAAAATAGATAAGTCTTATTTTAGAATACTGTATTTGTAAATCAAAACTAAGTTATTAGTTTGAAGTTCTTGTTTGAAAATATCTACTACTAATTTTAGAAATGACAATTTGAAATTCAGATCTAAGTTAATAGTTTGACGTTCTTTACTTCAAAATAACTAAGTCTTATTTTAGAATAGTGAATTTGTAAATTAAAGCTAAGTTATTAGTTTGAAGTTGTTTACTTGAAAATAATTACTTCTGATTTTAGAAATGACAATTTGAAAATCAGAACTAAGGTAATAGTTTGACGTTCTTTACTTCAAAATAACTAAGTCTTATTTTAGAATAGTGAATTTGTAAATCAAAGCTAATTGTTAGTTTGAAGTTCTTTACTTGAAAATTTCTACTTTTGATTTTAGAAATGATGATTTGAAAATCAGATCTAAGTTAGTAGTTTGACGTTCTTAACTTCAAAATAGATAAGTCTTATTTTAGAATACTGTATTTGTAAATCAAAACTAAGTTATTAGTTTGAAGTTCTTGTTTGAAAATATCTACTACTAATTTTAGAAATGACAATTTGAAAATCAGATCTAAGTTAACAGTATGACGTTCTCTACTTCAAAATAACTAAGTCTTAATTAAGACTAGTGAATTTGTAAATCAAAACTAAGTTAGTAGTTTGACGTTTTTTACTTCAAATTTACTAAATCGGATCTTAGTAATGTAAATTTGGAAATCAAATCTAAGGTTGTAGTTTGACGTTCTTTACTTCAAAATAACTAAGTCTTATTTTAGAATAGTGAATTTGTAAATCAAAGCTAAGTTATTAGTTTGAAGTTGTTTACTTGAAAATATCTACTTCTGATTTTAGCAATGACAATTTGAAAATCAGATCTAAGGTAATAGTTTGACGTTCTTTACTTCAAAATAACTAAGTTTTATTTTAGAATACTGTATTGGTAAATCAAAACTAAGTTATTAGTTTGAAGTTCTTGACTTGAAAATATCTACTACTAATTTTAGAAATGACAATTTGAAAATCAGATCTAAGTTAATAGTTTGACGTTTTTCACTTCAAAAGAACTAAGACTGATTTTAGACTAGTGAATTTGTAAATCAAAACTCAGTTATTAGTTTAAAGTTTTTTTCTTGAAAATATCTACTTCTGATTTTAGCAATGACAATTTGAAAATCTGTTCTAAGTTAATAGTTTGACGTTATTTACTTCAAAATAACTAAGTCTTATTTCACACTAGTGAATTTGTAAATAAAAACTAAGTTATAAGTTTAAAGTTATTTACTTTGAAATATCTACTTCTGATTTAAGAAATGGCAATTTGAAAATCAGATCTTAGTGTATAGTTTGACGTTCTTTACATCAAAATAACTAAATTTTATTTTAGAATAGTTAACTTGTAAATCAAAACTAAGTTATAAGTTTGAAGTTTTTTACTTGAAAATATCTACTTCTGATTTTAGAAATGACAATTTGAAAATCAGTTCTAAGTTAATAGTTTGACGTTTTATACTTCAAAATAACTAAGACTTATTTCACACTAGTGAATTTGTAAATAAAAACTAAGTTATAAGTTTGAAGTTATTTACTTTGAAATATCTACTTCTGATTTAAGAAATGGCAATTTGAAAATCAGATCTTAGTGTATAGTTTGACGTTCTTTACTTTAAAATAGTTAAGTCTTATTTTAGAATAGTGTATTTCTAAATCCAAACTAAGTTATTAGTTTGAAGTACTTTACTTAAAAATATCTAGTTCTGATTTTAGAAATGACAATTTGAAGATCAGATCTAAGTTAATAGTTTGACGCTCTTTACATCAAAATAACTAAATTTTATTTTAGAATAGTGAATTTGTAAATTAAAACTAAGTTATTAGTTTAAAGTTTTTTACTTCAAATTTACTTATTCGGATCTTAGTAATGTAAATTTGGAAATCAAATCTAAAGTTGTAGTTTGAAGTTCTTTACTTGAAAATATCTACTTCTGATTTTAGAAATGACAATTTGAAAATCAGATCTAAGTTAATTAAGTTTGACGTTCTTTACTTCTAAATAACTAAGTTTTATTTTAGTATAGTGAACTTGTAAATCAAATCTAAGTTATTAGTTTGAAGTTCTGTACTTGAAAATATTTATTTCTGATTTTAGAAATGACAATTTGAAAATCAGATCTAAGTTAATAGTTTGACGTTCTTTACTTCAAAATAACTAAGTCTTATTTTAGAATAGTGAATTTGTAAATCAAAGCTAATTCTTAGTTTGAAGTTCTTTACTTGAAAATTTCTACTTCTGATTTTAGAAATGATGATTTGTAAATCAGATCTAAGTTAGTAGTTTGACGTTCTTAACTTCAAAATAGATAAGTCTTATTTTAGAATACTGTATTTGTAAATCAAAACTAAGTTATTAGTTTGAAGTTTTTTACTTGAAAATATCTACTTCTGATTTTGGAAATGATAATTTGAAAATCAGATTTAAGTTAATAGTTTGACGTTCTTTACTTCAAAATAACTAAGTCTTATTTTAGACTAGTGAATTTGTAAATCAAAACTAAGTTATTAGCTTAAAGTTTTTTACTTCAAATTTACTAATTCGGATCTTAGTAATGTAAATTTGGAAATCAAATCTAAGGTTGTAGTTTAAAGTTTTTTACTTGAAAATATATACTTCCGATTTTAGAAATGGCAATTTGAAATTCAGGCCTAAGTTAATGGTTTGACGTTCTTTACTTCTAAACAAATAAGTCTTATTTTAGTATAGTGAAATTGTAAATCAAAACTAAGTTATTAGTTTGAAGTCTATACTTGAAAGAATCTACTACTGATTTTAGAAATGACAATTTGAAATTCAGATCTAAGTTAACAGTATGACGTTCTCTACTTCAAAATAACTAAGTCTTAATTTAGACTAGTGAATTTGTAAATCAAAACTAAGTTATTAGTTTAAAGTTTTTTACTTCAAATTTACTCATTCGGATCTTAGTAATGTAAATTTGGAAATCAAATCTTAGTGTGTAGTTTGACGTTCTTTACTTCAAAATAACTAAGTCTTATTTTAGAATAGTGAATTTGTAAAATAAAGCTAAGTTATTAGTTTGAAGTTGTTTACTTGAAAATATCTACTTCTGATTTTAGAAATGTCAATTTGAAAATCAGATCTAATTTAATAGTTTGACGTTCTTTACTTCCAAATAACTAACTCTTATTTTAGTATAGTGAATTTGTAAATTAAAACTAAGTTATTAGTTTGAAGTTCTTAACTTGAAAATATCTACTACTAATTTTAGAAAAGACAATTTGAAAATCAGATCTAAGTTAATAGTTTGACGTTCTTTACTTCAAAATAACTAAGTCTTATTTTAGAATAGTGAATTTGTAAATCAAAGCTAAGTTATTAATTTGAAGTTCTTTACTTGAAAATATCTACTTCTGATTTTGGAAATGACAATTTGAAAATCAAATCTAAGTTAATAGTTTGACGTTATTTACTTCAAAATAACTTAGTCTTATTTTAGGATAGTAAATTTGTAAATCAAAGCTATGTTATTAGTGTGTAGTTCTTTACTTGAAAATATGTACTTCTTATTTTAGAAATGAAAATTTAAAAATCAGATCTAAGTTAATAGTTTGACGTTCTTTACTTCTAAACAACTAAGTCTTATTTTAGTATAGTGAATTTGTAAATCAAAACTAAGTTATTAGTTTGAAGTTCTTTACTTGAAAATTTCTACTACTGATTTTAGAAATGAAAATTTGAAAATCAGATCTAAGTTAATAGTTTGACGTTCTTTACTTCAAAATAACTAAGTCTTATTTTAGAATAGTGAATTTGTAAATCAAAGCTAAGTTATTAGTTTGAAGTTGTTTACTTGAAAATAATTACTTCTGATTTTAGAAATGACAATTTGAAAATCAGAACTAAGGTAATAGTTTGACGTTCTTTACTTCAAAATAACTAAGTCTTATTTTAGAATAGTGAATTTGTAAATTAAAGCTAATTGTTAGTTTGAAGTTCTTTACTTGAAAATTTCTACTTTTGATTTTAGAAATGATGATTTGAAAATCAGATCTAAGTTAGTAGTTTGACGTTCTTAACTTCAAAATAGATAAGTCTTATTTTAGAATACTGTATTTGTAAATCAAAACTAAGTTATTAGTTTGAAGTTTTTGTTTGAAAATAGCTACTACTAATTTTAGAAATGACAATTTGAAATTCAGATCTAAGTTAATAGTTTGACGTTCTTTACTTCTAAATAACTAAGTCTTATTTTAGTATAGTGAATTTGTAAATTAAAACTAAGTTATTAGTTTGACGTTCTTTACTTGAAAATATCTACTACTGATCTTAGAAATGACAATTTGAAAATCAGATTTAAGTTAGTAGTTTAGCGTTCTTTGCTTCAAAATAGATAAGTCTTATTTTAGAATACTGTATTTGTAAATCAAAACTAAGTTATTAGTTTGAAGTTCTTGACTTGAAAAAATCTACTACTAATTTTAGAAATGACAATTTGAAAATCAGATCTAAGTTAACAGTATGACGTTCTCTACTTCAAAATAACTAAGTCTTAATTGAGACTAGTGAATTTGTAAATCAAAACTAAGTTAGTAGTTTGACGTTTTTTACTTCAAATTTACTAATTCGGATCTTAGTAATGTAAATTTGGAAATCAAATCTAAGGTTGTAGTTTGACGTTCTTTACTTCAAAATAACTAATTCTTATTTTAGAATAGTGAATTTGTAAATCAAAGCTAAGTTATTAGTTTGAAGTTGTTTACTTGAAAATATCTACTTCTGATTTTAGAAATGACAATTTGAAAATCAGATCTAAGGTAATAGTTTGACGTTCTTTACTTCAAAATAACTAAGTCTTATTTTAGAATACTGTATTTGTAAATCAAAACTAAGTTATTAGTTTGAAGTTCTTGACTTGAAAATATCTACTACTAATTTTAGAAATGACAATTTGAAAATCAGATCTAAGTTAATAGTTTGACGTTTTTCACTTCAAAAGAACTAAGACTTATTTTAGACTAGTGAATTTGTAAATCAAAACTCAGTTATTAGTTTAAAGTTTTTTTCTTGAAAATATCTACTTCTGATTTTAGCAATGACAATTTGAAAATCTGTTCTAAGTTAATAGTTTGACGTTTTTTACTTCAAAATATCTAAGTCTTATTTCACACTAGTGAATTTGTAAATAAAAACTAAGTTATAAGTTTAAAGTTATTTACTTTGAAATATCTACTTCTGATTTAAGAAATGGCAATTTGAAAATCAGATCTTAGTGTATAGTTTGACGTTCTTTACATCAAAATAACTAAATTTTATTTTAGAATAGTTAACTTGTAAATCAAAACTAAGTTATAAGTTTGAAGTTTTTTACTTGAAAATATTTACTTCTGATTTTAGAAATGACAATTTGAAAATCAGTTCTAAGTTAATAGTTTGACGTTTTTTACTTCAAAATAACTAAGTCTTATTTCACACTAGTGAATTTGTAAATAAAAACTAAGTTATAAGTTTGAAGTTATTTACTTTGAAATATCTACTTCTGATTTAAGAAATGGCAATTTGAAAATCAGATCTTAGTGTATAGTTTGACGTTCTTTACTTTAAAATAGTTAAGTCTTATTTTAGAATAGTGTATTTCTAAATCCAAACTAAGTTATTAGTTTGAAGTACTTTACTTAAAAATATCTAGTTCTGATTTTAGAAATGACAATTTGAAGATCAGATCTAAGTTAATAGTTTGACGCTCTTTACATCAAAATAACTAAATTTTATTTTAGAATAGTGAATTTGTAAATTAAAACTAAGTTATTAGTTTAAAGTTTTTTACTTCAAATTTACTTATTCGGATCTTAGTAATGTAAATTTGGAAATCAAATCTAAAGTTGTAGTTTGAAGTTCTTTACTTGAAAATATCAACTACTGATTGTAAAAATGACTATTTGAAAATCAGATCTAAGTTAATAGTTCGACGTTCTTTACTTCTAAATAACTAAGTCTTATTTTAGAATACGGTATTTGTAAATCAAAGCTCAGTTAATAGTTTGAAGTTCTTTACTAGAAAATATCTACTACTGATTTTAGAATTGACAATTTGAAAATCAGATCTAAGTTAATAGTTTGAAGCTCTGTACTTCAAAATAACTAAGTATTAATTTAGCATAGTGAATATAAAATCAAAAATAAGTTATAAATTTGCAGTTTTTTACTTGAAAATATCTACTTTTTATTTTATAAATGACAATTTGAAAATCAGGTCTATGTAAATAGTTTGACGTTGTTTACCTCAAAATAACTAAGTCTTATTTTAGACTAGTAAATTTGTAAATTAAAACTAAGTTATTATTTTCAAGTTTTCTACTTGAAAATATCAACTGCTGCTTTTAGAAATGACAATTTGAAAATCAGATCCAAGTTAATAGTTTGACGTTCTTTACTTCAAAATAACTATGTCTTATTTTAGAATAGAGAATTTGTAAATCAAAACTAAGTTATTAGTTTGAAGTTCTATACTATGAAATATCTACTTGTTTTTTAAGAAATGACAATTTGAAAATCAGATCTAAGATAGTATGACGTTCTATACTTCAAAATAGATAAGTCTTATTATAGAATACTGTTTTTGTAAATCAAAACTAAGTTCTTAGTTTGAAGTACTTTATTTGAAAATATCTGCTTCAGATTTTAGAAATTACAATTTGAAAATCAAATCTAAGTTAATACTTTGACGTTCTTTACTTCAAAATAGATAAGTCTTATTTTAGTATAGTGAATTTGTAAATCAAAACTAAGTTATTAGTTTGAAGTTCTTTACTTAAAAATATCTACTACTGATTTTAGAAATGACAATTTGAAAATCAGATCTAAGTTAATAGTTTGACGTTCTTTACTTCAAAATAACTAAGACTTATTTTAGAATAGTGAATTTGTAAATTAAAGCTTAGTTATTATATTGAAGTTCTTTACTTGAAAATATCTACTTTTTATTTTAGAAATGACAACTTGAAAATCAGATCTAAGTTAATAGTTTGACGTTCTTTACTTCAAAATAACTAAGTCTTATTTTAGAATAGTGAATTTGTAAATCAAATCTAAGTTATTTGTTTAAAGTTCTTTCCTTAAAAAAATCTACTTCTGATTTTAGAAATGACAATTTGAAAATCAGGTCTAAGTTAAAAGTTTGACGTCTTTTACAACAAAATAACTAAGTCTTATTTTAGACTAGTAAATTTGTAAATCAAAACTAAGTTATTAGTTTGAAGTTCTCTACTTGAAAATATCTACTACTGATTTTAGAAATGACAATTTGAAAATCAGATCTAAGTTAATAGTTTGACATTCTTTACTTCAAATTAACTATGTTTTATTTTTGAATAGAGAATTTGTAAATCAAAACTAAGTTATTAGTTTAAAGTTTTTTATTTCAAATTTACTAATTCGGATCTTAGTAATGTAAACTTCGAAATCAAATCTAAGGTTGTAGTTTAAAGTTCTTTACTTGAAAATATCTACTTCTGATTTTAATAATGATAATTTAAAAATCAGATATAAATTAATAGTTTGACGTTCTTTACTTCAAAATAACTAAGTCTTATTTTAGTATAGTGAATTTGTAAATCAAAGCTATGTTATTAGTTTGAAGTTCTTTACTTGAAAATATCTACTACTGATTTTAGAAATGACAATTTGAAAATCAGAGCTAAGTTATTAGTTTGACGTTCTTTACTTCAAAATAACTAAGTCTTATTTTAGAATAGTGAATTTGTAAATCAAAGCTAAGTTATTAATTTGAAGTTCTTTACTTAAACATATCTACTTCTGATTTTAGAAATAACAATTTGAAAATCAGCTCTAAGTTAATAGTTTGACGTTTTTTACTTCAAAATAATAAAGTCTTATTTTAGAATACTGTATTTGTAAATCAAAACTAAGTTGTTAGTTAGAAGTTCTTTATTTGAAATATGTGCTTCAGATTTTAGAAATGACAATTTAAAAATCAGAGCTAAGTTAATAGTATGACATTTTTTACTTCAAAATAACTAAGTCTTATTTTAGTATAGTGAATTTCAAAATCAAAACTAAGTTATTAGTATGAAGTTCTTTACTTGAAAAAAAATACTACTGATTTTAGAAATGAACATTTGAAAATCAGATCTAAATTAGTAGTTTGACGTTTTTTATTTCAAAATAACTAAGTCTTATTTTAGACTTGTGAATTTGTAAATCGAAACTAAGTTATTAGTTTAAAGTTTTTTATTTCAAATTTACTAATTCGGATCTTAATAATGTAAATATCGAAATCAAATCTAAGGTTGTAGTTTGAAGTTCTTTACTTGTTAATATCTACTTCTGATTTTAGAAATGACAATTTAAAAATCAGATCTAAGTTAATAGTTTGACGTTTATTACTTCAAAATAACTAAGTCATATTTTAGAATAGTGAATTTGTTAATCAAAACTTACAAGGAGAGGGTCTCTACTGTGGGTCACGGATTTTAAAACCCTTTTGGGGTAAAAAAGTACTTCGTATTAATAAACTCTAGACCAAGTGGCAGCGTGCAACTCTCAAAAATAACAAAATTGAAAATTAAAATTAAAAAAAATTTATATATGTATTTGCTTGGTTGCATAAATTTGCATGTAAGCGTGATAGTTCTGAGGTTAACTGCACGACTATCAACCGGACGGGCCAGGTTCAATTCCTCCAAGAGTCGTTTTGTTAAATGTTTAAAAAAATTTTTTTAATTAAATTATAACCGAAGTGCACGCTTCTTTGTGAACCCTGTGATGTTTATTTTTCACTACAGGTAAAACTTTTAATAAAGCGCATACAAAATGCCCCTGCCTTATTAAAAGACCAATCTGAAATTGGATCGCGCGAAAATCGCAATATAAATACAGTTCTTGGTTCACAATCAATTAACAATCCTGTATTTCACAATATCTTGAAATATGCCTGGATCGACAAAAGGATTGCATTTTTGAATGTGAACTAAGTGTGCTTTCCTCAGTCGCTTTTGAAAAAACATTGCCAGTGCGACAACGTTGCAATCATAAAATGCGCATGATGTGAAGACAACCTATGTTTTTCATGCTTTTATGACAATTACCATCCGAATAGATGTAAAGGCTGTACAGAAAACAATGATGACAAATTGTAAACTTAAATATCTGTAAAGGCACTTTTATACAGCTTTGCTGAAAATATTTGTAATAATAAATTTTGTAATAAATCAGTTTTATTTTTAATAATGAAAATTATAGCGTAATAATTCAAACATTTTGTAGGTAAATTGATAAAATTGTTGATAAACTAACATCCGACGTTAACGGGTAGCAAAAAAAAATTAAAAAAAAAATTTTTTTTTAAATAAAAAAAAACGATTCGTGGATTTGAACCTGGCCCGCCCGGTTGCTAATCGCGCAACTTACCTCGGAACTATCTTGGTTACTTGCAAATTAATGCAACCGTGCAAGTACATGAATAAAATTCTTTTAAATTTTAATTTTTAACTTTGTTACTTTTGAGAGTTGCGCGCTGCCGCTTGGCCTAGAGTTTTTTAATACGAAGTACTTTTTTACCCCAAAAGGGTTTTAAAATCGGTGACCCACAGTAGAGACCCTTTCCTTGTTAGTTATTAATTAGAAGTTCTTTACTTGAAAATATCTACTACTGATTTTCGAAATGACAATTTGAAAATCAGAACTAAGTTAATAGTTTGACGTTATTTACTTCTAAATAACTAAGTCTTATTTTAGACTAGTGAATTTGTAAATCAAAGCTTGGTTATTAGTTTGAAGTTCTTTACTTAAAATTATCTACTTGTGATTTTAGAAATGACAATTTGAAAATTAGATCTAAGTTAATAGTTTGACGTTCTTTACTTCTAAATAACTAAATTTATTTTAGTATAAGGAATTTGTAAATCAAAGCTTGGTTATTAGTTTGAAGTTCTTTACTTGAAATTATCTACTTGTAATTTTAGAAATGACAATTTGAAAATTAGATCTAAGTTAATAGTTTGACGTTCTTTACTTCTAAATAACTAAGTCTTATTTTAGAATAGTGAATTTAAAATCATAGCTAAGTTATTCGTTTGAAGTTCTTTACTTAAAAAATCTGCTTCTGATTTTAGAAATCACAATTTGAAAATCAGGTCTAAGTTAATAGTTTAACATTTTTTACTTCATAATAACTAAGTCTTATTTTAGACTAGTAAATTTGTAAATCAAAACTAAGTTATTAGTTTGAAGTTCTTTACTTGAAAATATCTACTACTGATTTTAGAAATGACAACTTGAAAATCAGCTCTAAGTTAATAGTTTGACGTTCTTTACGTCAAAATAACAAAGTCTTATTTTAGACTAGTGAATTTCTAAATCAAAACTAAGTTATTAGTTTGAAGTACTTTACTTAAAATTATCTACTTCAGATTATAGAAATGACAATTTAAAAATCAGATCTAAGTTAATAGTTTGACGTTCTTTACTTCAAAATAACTAAGTCTTATTTTAGAATAGTCAATTTGTAAATCAAAGCTAAGTTATTAGTTTGAAGTTCTTTACATGAAAATATCTACTTCTGATTTTAGAAAAAACAACTTGTAAATTAAGTCTAAGTTAATAGTTTGACGTTTTTTACTTCAAAATAACTAAGTCTTATTTTAGACTAGTAAATTTGTAAATCAAAACTAAGTTATTAGTTTGAAGTTCATTACTTGAAAATATCTACTTCTGATTTTAGAAATGACAATTTGAAATTCAGATCTAAGTTAAGAGTTTGACGTTCTTTACTTCAAAATAACTAAGCCTTATTTTAGTATATTGAATTTGTAAATTAAAACTAAGTTATTAATTTGAAGTTCTTTACTTAAAAATATCTACTTCTGATTTTAAAAATGACAATTTGAAAATCAGATCTAAGTTAATCGTTTGACGTTTTTTACTTTAAAGTAGATAAGTCTTATTTTAGAATACTGTATTTGTAAATCAAAACTAAGTTGTTAGTTTGAACTTCTTTATTTGAAAATATCTACTTCTGATTTTGGAAATGACAATTTGAAAATCAGACCTAAGTTAATAGTTTGACGTTCTTTACTTCAAAATAACTAAGTCTTATTTTAGAATAGTGAATTTGTTAATCAAAACTTAGTTATTAATTAGAAGTTCTTTACTTGAAAATATCTACTACTGATTTTCGAAATGACAATTTGAAATTCAGATCTAAGTTAATAGTTTGACGTTCCTTACTTCTAAATAACTAAGTCTTATTTTAAACTAGTGAATTTGTAAATCAAAGTTTGGTTATTAGTTTGAAGTTCTTTACTTGAAAATATCTACTTGTGATTTTAGAAATGACAATTTGAAAATTAGATCTAAGTTAATAGTTTGACGTTCTTTACTTCTAAATAACTAAGTTTATTTTAGTATAGTGAATTTGTAAATCAAAGCTTGGTTATTATTTTGAAGTTCTTTACTTGAAATTATCTACTTGTGATTTTAGAAATGACAATTTGAAAATTAGATCTAAGTTAATAGTTTGAAGTTTTTTACTTCTAAATAACTAAGTCTTATTTTAGAATAGTGAATTTAAAATCAAAGCTAAGTTATTCGTTTGAAGTTCTTTACTTAAAAAAATCTGCTGCTGATTTTAGAAATCACAATTTGAAAATCAGGTCTAAGTTAATAGTTTAATATTTTTTACTTCATAATAACTAAGTCTTATTTTAGACTAGTAAATTTGTAAATCAAAACTAAGTTATTAGTTTGAACTTCTTTACTTGAAAATATCTACTACTGATTTTAGAAATGATAACTTGAAAATCAGCTCTAAGTTAATAGTTTGACGTTCTTTACGTCAAAATAACTAAGTCTAATTTTAGACTAGTGAATTTGTAAATCAAAACTAAGTTAATAGTTTAAAGTTTTTTACTTCAAATTTACTAATTCGGATCATAGTAATGTAAATTTGGAAATCAAATCTAAGGTTGTAGTTTGAAGTTCTTTACTTGAAAATATCTACTTATGATTTTAAAAATTACAATTTGAAAATCAGATCTAAGTTAATAGTTTGACATTCGTTGCTTCAAAATAACTAAGTCTTATTTTAGACTAGTGAATTTGTAAATCAAAACTAAGTTATTAGTTTGAAGTACTTTACTTAAAATTATCTACTTCTGATTATAGAAATGACAATTTAAAAATCAGATCTAAGTTAATAGTTTGACGTTCTTTGCTTCTAAATAACCAAGTCTTATTTTTGTACAGTAAATTTGTAAATCAAAGCTAAGTTATTAGTTTGAAGTTCTTTACTTGAAAATATCTACTTCTGATTTTAGAAATGACAATTTTAAAATCAGATCTAAGTTAATAGTTTGACATTCGTTGCTTCAAAATAACTAAGTCTTATTTTAGACTAGTGAATTTGTAAATCAAAACTAAGTTATTAGTTTGAAGTACTTTACTTAAAATTATCTACTTCTGATTATAGAAATGACAATTTAAAAATCAGATCTAAGTTAATAGTTTGACGTTCTTTGCTTCTAAATAACCAAGTCTTATTTTTGTACAGTAAATTTGTAAATCAAAGCTAAGTTATTAGTTTGAAGTTTTTTACATGAAAATATCTACTTCTGATTTTAGAAAAAACAACTTGGAAATTAGGTCTAAGTTAATAGTTTGACGTTTTTTACTTCAAAATAACTAAGTCTTATTTAGACTAGTAAATTTGTAAATCAAAACTAAGTTATTAGTTTGAAGTTCATTACTTGAAAATATCTGCTTCTGATTTTAGAAATGACAATTTGAAATTCAGATCTAAATTAAGAGTTAGACGTTCTTTACTTCAAAATAACTAAGTCTTATTTTAGAATAGTGAATTTGTAAATCAAAGCTAAGTTATTAGTTTGAAGTTCTTTACTTGAAAATATCTACTTCTGATTTTAGAAATGACAATTTGAAAATCAGATCTAAGTTAATAGTTTGACGTTCTTTGCTTCTAAATAACTAAGTCTTATTTTTGTACAGTAAATTTGTAAATCAAAGCTAAGTTATTAGTTTGAAGTCCTTTACTTGAAAATATCTACTTCTGATTTTAGAAATGACAATTTTAAAATCAGATCTAAGTTAATAGTTTGACGTTCTTTACATGAAAATAGCTATATTTTATTTTAGAATAGTTAACTTGTAAATCAAAACAAAGTTATTAGTTTGATGTTTTTTAGTTGAAAATATCTACTTCTGATTTTAGAAATGACAATTTGAAAATCAGATCTAAGTTAATAGTTTGACGTTCTTTACTTCTAAATAACCAAGTCTTCTTTTAGAATAGTGAATTTGTAAATCAAAGGTTAGTTATTAATTTAAAGTTCTTTACTTGAAAATATCTACTTCTGATTTTAGAAATGACAATTTGAAAATCAGATCTATGTTAATAGTTTGACGTTCTTTAATTCAAAATAACTAAGTCTTATTTTAGAATAGTGAATTTGCAAATCAAAGCTAAGTTATTAGTTTGAAGTTCTTTACTCGAAAATATTTACTACTGATTTTAGAAATGACAATTTGAAAATCAGATCTAAGTTAATAGTTTGACGTTCTTTACTTTAAAATAGATAAGTCTTATTTTAGAATAGCGTATTTCTAAATCAAAACTAAGTTATTTTAGAAATGACAATTTGAAAATCAGATCTATGTTAATAGTTTGACGTTCTTTAATTCAAAATAACTAAGTCTTATTTTAGAATAGTGAATTTGCAAATCAAAGCTAAGTTATTAGTTTGAAGTTTTTTACTCGAAAATATTTACTACTGATTTTAGAAATGACAATTTGAAAATCAGATCTAAGTTAATAGTTTGAAGTTTTTTACTTGAAAATATCTACTTCTGATTTTAGAAATGACAATTTGAAAATCAGATCTAAGTTAATAGTTTGACGTTCTTTACTTCAAAATAACTAAGTCTTATTTTAGACTAGTGAATTAGTAAATCAAACCTAAGTTATTATTTTAAAGTTTTTTACTTCAAATTTACTAATTCGGATCTTAGTAATGTAAATTTGGAAATGAAATCTTAGGTTGTAGTTTGAAGTTCTTTACTTGAAGATATCTACTTCTGATTCTAGAAATGACAATTTGAAAATGAGATCTAAGTTAATAGTTTGACGTTCTTTACTTGAAAATATCTACTTCTGATTTTAGAAATGACAATTTGAAAATCAGATCTAAGTTAATAGTTTGACGTTCTTTGCTTCTAAATAACCAAGTCTTATTTTTGTACAGTGAATTTGTAAATCAAAGCTAAGTTATAAGTTTGAAGTTCTTTACTTGAAAATATCTATTTCTGGTTTTGGAAATGACAATTTGAAATTCAGGTCTAAGTTAATATTTTGACGTTCTTTACTTCTAAACAAATAAGACTTATTTTAGTATAGTGAATTTGTAAATCAAAACTAAGTTATTAGTTTGAAGTATATATTTGAAAAAATCTACTAATGATTTTGAAAAAGACAGTTTGAAAATCAGATCTAAGTGAATAGTTTGACGTTCTTTACTTCAAAATAGATAAGTCTTACTTTAGAATAGTGCATTCGTAAATTAAAACTAAGTTATTAGTTTGAAGTACTTTACTTAAAAATATCTACTTCTGATTTTAAAAATGACAATTTGAAAATCAGATCTAAGTTAATAGTTTGACGTTCTTTACTTCTAAATAGATAAACCTTATTTTAGAATACTGTATTTGTAAATCTAAACTAAGTTGTTAGTTTAAAGTTTTTTACTTCAAAATTACTAATTCGGAACTTAGTAATGTAAATTTGGAAATCAAACCTAAGGTTGTAGTTTGAAGTTCTTTACTTGAAAATATCTACTTCTGATTTTAGAAATGACAATTTGAAAATCAGATCTAAGTGAATCGTTTGACGTTCTTTACTTCAAAATAACTAAGTCTTATTTTAGAATAGTGAATTTGTAAATCAAAGCTAAGTTATTAGTTTGAAGTTCTTTACTTGAAAATATTTACTTCTGATTTTAGAAATGACAATTTGAAAATCAGATCTAAGTTAATAGTTTGACGTTCTTTAATTCAAAATAACTAAATCTTATTTTAGAATAGTGAATTTGTAAATCAAAGCTAAGTTATTAGTTTGAAGTACTTTACTCGAAAATGTTTACTTCTGATTTTAGAAATGACAATTTGAAAATCAGATCTAAGTTAATAGTTTGACGTTCCTTACTTTAAGATAGATAAGTCTTATTTTAGAATAGTGCATTTCTAAATCAAAACTAAGTTATTAGTTTGAAGTTCTTTACTTGAAAATATCTACTTCTGATTTTAGAAATGACAATTTGAAAATCAGATCTAAGTTAATAGTTTGACTTTCTTTACTTTAAAATAACTAAATCTTATTTTAGACTAGTGAATTTGTAAATCAAAACTAAGTTATTAGTTTAAAGTTTTTTACTTCAAATTTACTAATTCGGATCTTAGTAATGTAAATTTGGAAATCAAATCTAAGGTTGCAGTTTGAAGTTCTTTACTAGAAATTATCTACGTCTGAATTTAGATATGACAATTTGAAAATCAGATCTAAGTTAATAGTTTGACGTTCTTTAATTCAATATAACTAAATGTTATTTCAGAATAGTAAAATTTGTAAATCAAAGTTAAGTTATTAGTTTGAAGTTCTTTACTTGAAAATATTTACTTCTGATTTTAGAAATGACAATTTGAAAATCAGATCTAAGTTAACAGTTTGACGTTCTTTACTTCAAAATAACTAAGTCTTATTTTAGACTAGTGAATTTGTAAATCAAACCTAAGTTATTAGTTTAAAGTTTTTTACTTCAAATTTACTAATTCGGATCTTAGTAATGTATTAATGTATTCTTAGTAATGTATTTCATAATGTATGAAATCAAAAATTTCTTCAAGGGATCGAGGTTTTGGTTTTACCGTTATCCAAATCGGCTGCTTATCTATTTGGCCACACGCTCGCAGTTACAAATAATTTTACTTTCCAATTTTAAACACAAATCGAATGTCTTACTCAAAATACTCGTTCTGCAAATCAATCAACCAGATCGAAACTATTATCGCTCAGTAGCCACTCAATAAAAATTTTATCCAAACTCCAAATTTCAAAAATTATATCATCCAAAAAAAAGCGCAATAATACATTCGCATCAAATCACTTTATTCAATCAAAAATAATTACTCACAATTTTAGAAAAATCATAAATCTCAAAATATCTTGCAATACCAAAAACTAGCGACCAGCTTGGTCGGCCATCTTGGCTAAAAAGCCTCGATAAAACTTCACTTCTACCAACTTTAATTTCCAAAGTTTTACCTCCCAAAATTCAAATTCAAATATTTCTTAAACTTAATATCAAAATTAATGACAAATTAACAGGGTAGGTACAACTTTGGTTCGAAACTTGACATTACTAATTCGGATCTTAGTAATGTAAATTTGGAAATCAAATCGAAGGTTGTAGTTTGAAGTTCTTTACTTAAAAAATCTGCTTCTGTATTTAGAAATCACAATTTGAAAATCAGGTCTAAGTTAATAGTTTAACATTTTTTACTTCATAATAACTAAGTCTTATTTTAGACTAGTAAATTTGTAAATCAAAACTAAGTTATTAGTTTGAAGTTCTTTACTTGAAAATATCTACTACTGATTTTAGAAATGACAACTTGAAAATCAGCTCTAAGTTAATAGTTTGACGTTCTTTACGTCAAAATAACAAAGTCTTATTTTAGACTAGTGAATTTGTAAATCAAAACTAAGTTAATAGTTTAAAGTTTTTTACTTCAAATTTACTAATTCGGATCATAGTAATGTAAATTTGGAAATCAAATCTAAGGTTGTAGTTTGAAGTTCTTTACTTGAAAATATCTACTTATGATTTTAAAAATTACAATTTGAAAATCAGATCTAAGTTAATAGTTTGACATTCGTTGCTTCAAAATAACTAAGTCTTATTTTAGACTAGTGAATTTCTAAATCAAAACTAAGTTATTAGTTTGAAGTACTTTACTTAAAATTATCTACTTCAGATTATAGAAATGACAATTTAAAAATCAGATCTAAGTTAATAGTTTGACGTTCTTTACTTCAAAATAACTAAGTCTTATTTTAGAATAGTCAATTTGTAAATCAAAGCTAAGTTATTAGTTTGAAGTTCTTTACATGAAAATATCTACTTCTGATTTTAGAAAAAACAACTTGTAAATTAAGTCTAAGTTAATAGTTTGACGTTTTTTACTTCAAAATAACTAAGTCTTATTTTAGACTAGTAAATTTGTAAATCAAAACTAAGTTATTAGTTTGAACTTCGTTACTTGAAAATATCTACTACTGATTTTAGAAATGATAACTTGAAAATCAGCTCTAAGTTAATAGTTTGACGTTCTTTACGTCAAAATAACTAAGTCTAATTTTAGACTAGTGAATTTGTAAATCAAAACTAAGTTAATAGTTTAAAGTTTTTTACTTCAAATTTACTAATTCGGATCATAGTAATGTAAATTTGGAAATCAAATCTAAGGTTGTAGTTTGAAGTTCTTTACTTGAAAATATCTACTTATGATTTTAAAAATTACAATTTGAAAATCAGATCTAAGTTAATAGTTTGACATTCGTTGCTTCAAAATAACTAAGTCTTATTTTAGACTAGTGAATTTGTAAATCAAAACTAAGTTATTAGTTTGAAGTACTTTACTTAAAATTATCTACTTCTGATTATAGAAATGACAATTTAAAAATCAGATCTAGGTTAATAATTTGACGTTCTTTACTTCAAAATAATTAAGTCTTATTTTAGTATAGTCAATTTGTAAATCAAAGCTAAGTTATTAGTTTGAAGTTCTTTACATGAAAATATCTACTTCTGATTTTAGAAAAAACAACTTGGAAATTAGGTCTAAGTTAATAGTTTGACGTTTTTTACTTCAAAATAACTAAGTCTTATTTAGACTAGTAAATTTGTAAATCAAAACTAAGTTATTAGTTTGAAGTTCATTACTTGAAAATATCTGCTTCTGATTTTAGAAATGACAATTTGAAATTCAGATCTAAATTAAGAGTTTGACGTTCTTTACTTCAAAATAACTAAGTCTTATTTTAGAATAGTGAATTTGTAAATCAAAGCTAAGTTGTTAGTTTGAAGTTCTTTACTTGAAAATATCTACTTCTGATTTTAGAAATGACAATTTGAAAATCAGATCTAAGTTAATAGTTTGACGTTCTTTGCTTCTAAATAACCAAGTCTTATTTTTGTACAGTGAATTTGTAAATCAAAGCTAAGTTATTAGTTTGAAGTTCTTTACTTGAAAATATCTACTTCTGATTTTAGAAATGACAATTTTAAAATCAGATCTAAGTTAATAGTTTGACGTTCTTTACATGAAAATAGCTAAATTTTATTTTAGAATAGTTAACTTGTAAATCAAAACAAAGTTATTAGTTTGATGTTTTTTAGTTGAAAATATCTACTTCTGATTTTAGAAATGACAATTTGAAAATCAGATCTAAGTTAATAGTTTGACGTTCTTTACTTCTAAATAACCAAGTCTTCTTTTAGAATAGTGAATTTGTAAATCAAATGTTAGTTATTAATTTAAAGTTCTTTACTTGAAAATATCTACTTCTGATTTTAGAAATGACAATTTGAAAATCAGATCTATGTTAATAGTTTGACGTTCTTTAATTCAAAATAACTAAGTCTTACTTTAGAATAGTGAATTTGCAAATCAAAGCTAAGTTATTAGTTTGAAGTTCTCTACTCGAAAATATTTACTACTGATTTTAGAAATGACAATTTGAAAATCAGATCTAAGTTAATAGTTTGACGTTCTTTACTTTAAAATAGATAAGTCTTATTTTAGAATAGTGTATTTCTAAATCAAAACTAAGTTATTTTAGAAATGACAATTTGAAAATCAGATCTATGTTAATAGTTTGACGTTCTTTAATTCAAAATAACTAAGTCTTATTTTAGAATAGTGAATTTGCAAATCAAAGCTAAGTTATTAGTTTGAAGTTCTTTACTCGAAAATATTTACTACTGATTTTAGAAATGACAATTTGAAAATCAGATCTAAGTTAATAGTTTGAAGTTTTTTACTTGAAAATATCTACTTCTGATTTTAGAAATGACAATTTGAAAATCAGATCTAAGTTAATAGTTTGACGTTCTTTACTTCAAAATAGCTAAGTCTTATTTTAGACTAGTGAATTTGTAAATCAAAGCTAAGTTATTAGATTGAAGTTCTTTACTTGAAAATATTTACTTCTGATTTTAGAAATGACAATTTGAAAATCAGATCTAAGTTAATAGTTTGAAGTTCTTTACTTGAAAATACCTACTTCTGAATTTAGAAATGACAATTTGAAAATCAGATCTAAGTTAATAGTTTGACGTTCTTTGCTTCTAAATAACCAAGTCTTATTTTTGTACAGTGAATTTGTAAATCAAAGCTAAGTTATAAGTTTGAAGTTCTTTACTTGAAAATATCTATTTCTGGTTTTGGAAATGACAATTTGAAATTCAGGTCTAAGTTAATATTTTGACGTTCTTTACTTCTAAACAAATAAGACTTATTTTAGTATAGTGAATTTGTAAATCAAAACTAAGTTATTAGTTTGAAGTATATATTTGAAAAAATCTACTAATGATTTTGAAAAAGACAATTTGAAAATCAGATCTAAGTGAATAGTTTGACGTTCTTTACTTCAAAATAGATAAGTCTTACTTTAGAATAGTGCATTCGTAAATTAAAACTAAGTTTTTAGTTTGTAGTACTTTACTTAAAAATATCTACTTCTGATTTTAAAAATGACAATTTGAAAATCAGATCTAAGTTAATAGTTTGACGTTCTTTACTTCTAAATAGATAAACCTTATTTTAGAATACTGTATTTGTAAATCTAAACTAAGTTGTTAGTTTAAAGTTTTTTACTTCAAAATTACTAATTCGGAACTTAGTAATGTAAATTTGGAAATCAAATCTAAGGTTGTAGTTTGAAGTTCTTTACTTGAAAATATCTACTTCTGATTTTAGAAATGACAATTTGAAAATCAGATCTAAGTGAATCGTTTGACGTTCTTTACTTCAAAATAACTAAGTCTTATTTTAGAATAGTGAATTTGTAAATCAAAGCTAAGTTATTAGTTTGAAGTTCTTTACTTGAAAATATTTACTTCTGATTTTAGAAATGACAATTTGAAAATCAGATCTAAGTTAATAGTTTGACGTTCCTTACTTTAAGATAGATAAGTCTTATTTTAGAATAGTGCATTTCTAAATCAAAACTAAGTTATTAGTTTGAAGTTCTTTACTTGAAAATATCTACTTCTGATTTTAGAAATGACAATTTGAAAATCAGATCTAAGTTAATAGTTTGACTTTCTTTACTTTAAAATAACTAAATCTTATTTTAGACTAGTGAATTTGTAAATCAAAACTAAGTTATTAGTTTAAAGTTTTTTACTTCAAATTTACTAATTCGGATCTTAGTAATGTAAATTTGGAAATCAAATCTAAGGTTGCAGTTTGAAGTTCTTTACTAGAAATTATCTACGTCTGAATTTAGATATGACAATTTGAAAATCAGATCTAAGTTAATAGTTTGACGTTCTTTAATTCAATATAACTAAATGTTATTTCAGAATAGTAAAATTTGTAAATCAAAGTTAAGTTATTAGTTTGAAGTTCTTTACTTGAAAATATTTACTTCTGATTTTAGCAATGACAATTTGAAAATCAGATCTAAGTTAACAGTTTGACGTTCTTTACTTTAAAATAACTAAGTCTTATTTTAGACTAGTGAATTTGTAAATCAAACCTAAGTTATTAGTTTAAAGTTTTTTACTTCAAATTTACTAATTCGGATCTTAGTAATGTATTAATGTATTCTTAGTAATGTATTTCATAATGTATGAAATCAAAAATTTCTTCAAGGGATCGAGGTTTTGGTTTTACCGTTATCCAAATCGGCTGCTTATCTATTTGGCCACTCGCTCGCAGTTACAAATAATTTTACTTTCCAATTTTAAACACAAATCGAATGTCTTACTCAAAATACTCGTTCTGCAAATCAATCAACCAGATCAAAACTATTATCGCTCAGTAGCCACTCAATAAAAATTTTATCCAAACTCCAAATTTCAAAAATTATATCATCCAAAAAAAAGCGCAATAATACATTCGCATCAAATCACTTTATTCAATCAAAAATAATTACTCACAATTTTAGAAAAATCATAAATCTCAAAATATCTTGCAATACCAAAAACTAGCGACCAGCTTGGTCGGCCATCTTGGCTAAAAAGCCTCGATAAAACTTCACTTCTACCAACTTTAATTTCCAAAGTTTTACCTCCCAAAATTCAAATTCAAATATTTCTTAAACTTAATATCAAAAGTAATGACAAATTAACAGGGTAGGTACAACTTTGGTTCGAAACATGACAATACTAATTCGGATCTTAGTAATGTAAATTTGGAAATCAAATCGAAGGTTGTAGTTTGAAGTTCTTTACTTGAAAATATCTACTTCTGATTTTAGAAATGACAATTTGAAAATCAGATCAAAGTTAATAGTTTGACGTTCTTTACTTCTAAATAACTAAGTCTTATTTTAGTATAGTGAATTTGTAAATCAAAACTAAGTTATTAGTTTAAAGTTTTTTACTTCAAATTTACTAATATCGGATCTTAGTAATATAAAGTTGTAAATAAAATCTAAAGTTGTAGTTTGAAGTTCTTTACTTGAAAATATCTACTTCTGATGTTATAATTTACTATTTGAAAATCAGATCTAAGTTAATAGTTTGACGTTCTTTACTTCAAAACCACTAAGTCTTATTTTAGTATAGTGAATTTGTAAATCAAAACTAAGTTATTAGTTTGAAGTACTTTACTAAAAAATATCTACTTCTGATTTTAGAAATGACAAATTCAAAATCAGATCTAAGTTAATAGTTTGACGTTCTTTACATCAAAATAACTAAATTTTATTTTAGAATAGTTAATTTGTGAATCAAAACTAAGTTATTAGTTTGAAGTTCTTTACTAGAAAAGATCTACTACTGATTTTAGAAATGACAATTTGAAAATCAGATCTAAGTAAATAGTTTGACGTTGTTTAATTCTAAATAACTAAGTCTTATTTTAGTATAGTGAATTTGTAAATTAAAACTAAGTTATTAGTTTGAAGTTCTTTACTAGAAAAGATCTACTACTGATTTTAGAAATGACAATTTGAAAATCAGGTCTAAGTTAATAGTTTGACGTTCTTTACTGGAAAATAACTAAGTCTTATTTTAGAATACTGTATTTGTAAATCAAAACTAAGTTGTTAGTTTGAAGTTCTTTATCTGAAAATATCTGCTTCAGATTTTAGAAATGACAATTTGAAAATCAGATCTAAGTTAATAGTTTGACGTTCTTTACTTCAAAATAACTAAGTCTTATTTTAGACTAGTGAATTAGTATATGAAAACTAAGTTATTAGTCTAAGGTTTTTTACTTCAAGCTTACTAATTCGGATCTTAGAAATGTAAATTTGAAAATCAAATGTAAGGTTGTAGTTTGAAGTTTTTTACTTGAAATTATCTACTTCTGATTTTAGCAATGACAATTTGAAAATCAGATCTAGTTATTAGTTAGTCGTTCTTTACTTCAAAATAACTAAGTCGTATTTTAGAATAGTGAATTTGTAGATCAAAACTAAGTTATTAGTTTGACGTTCTTTACTTGAAAATATATGCTTCAGATTTTATAAATGACAATTTGAAAATCAGATCTAAGTTAATATTTTAACATTCTTTACATCAAAATAACAAAATTTTATTTTAGAATAGTTAATTTGTAAATCACAACTAAGTTATTAGTTCGAAGACCTTTCTTGAAAATATCTACTTCTGATTTTAGAAATGACAATTTGAAAATCAGGTCTAAGTTAAAATTTTAACGTTCTTTACCTCAAAATAACTAAATTTTATTTTAGAATAGTTAATTTGTAAATCAAAACTATGTTATTAGTTGGAAGTTCTTTACTTGAAAATATCTACTTCTGATTTTAGAAATGTCAATTTGAAAATCAGATCTAAGTTAATACTTTGACGTTCTTAACTACAAAACAACTAAGTCTTATTTTAGTATAGTGAATTTGTAAATCAAAACTAAGTTATTAGTATGAAGTTCTTTATTGAAAAAAACTACCACTGATTTTAGAAATGAAAATTTGAAAATCAGATCTAAGTTAATAGTTTGACGTTCTTTACTGGAAAATTACTAAGTCCTATTTTAGAATAGTGAATTTGTAAATCAAAGCTAAGTTATTAGTTTAAAGTTCTTTACTTGAAAATATCTACTTCTTGTTTTAGAAATGACAATTTGAAAATCAGATCTAAGTTAATAGTTTGACGTTCTTTACTTCTAAATAACTAAGTCTTATTTTAGTATAGTGAATTTGTAAATTAAAACTAAGTTATTAGTATGAAGTTCTTCACTTGAAAAAACTACCACTGATTTTCGAAATGACAATTTGAAAATCAGATCTAAGTTAATAGTTTGACGTTCTTTACTTCAAAATAACTAAGTCTTATTTTAGAATACTCAATTTGTAAATCAAGGCTAAGTTATTAGTTTAAAGTTCTTTACTTGAAAATATCTACTTCTTGTTTTAGAAATGACAATTTGAAAATCAGATCTAAGTTAATAGTTTGACGTTCTTTACTTCTAAATAACTAAGTCTTATTTTAGTATAGTGAATTTGTAATTTAAAACAAAGTTATTAGTTTGAAGTTCTTTACTTGAAAATATCTACTACTGATTTTAGAAATGACAATTTGAAAATCAGACCTAAGTTAACAGTTTGACGTTCTTTACTTTAAAATAACTAAGTCTTATTTTAGACTAGTGAATTTGTAAATTAAAACTAAGTTATTAGTATGAAGTTCTTCACTTGAAAAAAACTACCACTGATTTTAGAAATGACAATTTGAAAATCAGATCTAAGTTAATAGTTTGACGTTCTTTACTTCACAATAACTAAGTCTTATTTTAGAATACTCAATTTGTAAATCAAGGCTAAGTTATTAGTTTAAAGTTGTTTACTTGAAAATATCTACTTCCGATTTTAGAAATGACAATTTGAAAATCAGATCTAAGTTAATAGTTTGACGTTCTTTACTTCAAAACAACTAAGTCTTATTTTAGTATAGTGAATTTGTAAACCAAAATTAAGTTATTAGTATGAAGTTCTTCAATTGAAAAAAACTACCACTGATTTTAGAAATGACAATATGAAAATCAGATCTAAGTTAATAGTTTGACGTTCTTTACTTCAAAATAACTAAGTCTTATTTTAGAATACTCAATTTGTAAATCAAGGCTAAGTTAATAGTTTAAAGTTCTTTACTTGAAAATATCTACTTCTTGATTTAGAAATGACAATTTGAAAATCAGATCAAAGTTAATAGTTTGACGTTTTTTACTTCAAAATAACTAAGTCTTATTTTAGACTAGTGAATTTGTAAATCTAAACTAAGTTATTAGTTTGAAGTTCTTTACTTGAAAATATCTACTATTGATTTTAGAAATCACAATTTGAAAATCATATCTAAGTTAATAGTTTGACGTTGTTTACTTCAAAATCACTAAGTACTATTTTAGAATAGTGAATTTGTAAATCAAAACTAAGTTATTAGTTTAAAGTTCGATACTTTGAAATATCTACTTCTGATTTCAGAAATGACAATTTGAAAATCAGATCTAAGTTAATAGTTTGACGCTCTTTACTTCTAATTAACTTACTCTGATTTTAGAAAAGTTATTTTGAAAATAAAATCGAAATTATAAATTTAAAGCTCATTACTTGAACATATCTACTACTGATTTTCGAATACACAATATGAAAATAAGGTCTAAGTTAATAGTTTGAAGTTCTTTACTTCGAAATAACTAAATCTTAATTTAGAATAGCAAATTTGTAAATCGAAACTATGTTATTATTTTGAAGTGCTTTACTTTGAAATATCTGCTTCTGATTTCAAAAATGACGATTTGAAAATCAGATCTAAGCTAATAGTTTGACGTTCTTTACTTCAAAATATATAAATAATATTTTAGAATACTGTCTTTGTAAATAAAAACTAAGTTATTTGTTTGAAGTTTTTTACTTAAAATATCTACTACTGATTTTAGAAATATCAATCTGAAAATCAGATCTAAGTTAATAATTTGACGTTGTTTACTTCAAAATAACTAAGTACTATTTTAGAATAGTGAATTTGTAAATCAAAACTAAGTTATTAGTTTAAATTTCGAGACTTTGAAATATCTAGTTCTGATTTCAGAAATGACAATTTGAAAATCAGATCTTAGTTAATAGTTTGATGTTCTTTACTTCAAAGAAACTAAGTCTTATTTTAGAATAGTGAATTTGTAAATCAAAACTAAGTTATTAGTTTAAAGTTCTTTACTTTGAAATATCTCCTTCTGATTTCAGAAATGACAATTTGAAAATTAGATCTAAGTTAATAGTTTGACGTTTTTTACTTCAAAATAACTAAGTCTTATTTAGACTAGTGAATTTGTAAATCAATACTAAGTTATTAGTATAAATTTCGAGACTTTGAAATATCTACTTCTGATTTCAGAAATGACAATTTGAAAATCAGATGTTAGTTAATAGTTTGATGTTCTGTACTTTAAAGAAACTAAGTCTTTTTTTAGAATAGTGAATCTGTAAATCAAAACTAAGTTATTAGTTTAAAGTTCTTTACTTTGAAATATGTACTTCTGATTTCAGAAATGACAATTTGAAAATCAGATCTAAGTTAATAGTTTGAGGTTTTTTATTTCAAAATAACTAATTCGGATCTTAGTAATGTAAATTTGGAAATCTAATCTAAGGTTGTAGTTTGAATTTTTTTACTTGAAAATATCTACTTCTGATTTTAGAAATGACAATTTGAAAATCAGATCTATATTGATAGTTTGACGTTTTTTACTTCAAAATAAGTAAGTCTTAATTTAGACTAGTGAATTTGTAAATCAAAACTAAGCTATTAGTTTGAAATACTTTACTTGAAAATATCTACTTCTGATTTCAGAAATGACAAATTGAAAATCATATCTAAGTTAATAGTTTGATGTTCTTTACTTCAAAGAAACTAAATCTTATTTTAAAATAGTGAATTTGTAAATCAAAACTAAGTTATTATTTTGTAATACTTTACTTCAAAATATCTACTTCTGATTTTAGAAATGACAATTTGAAAAGCAGATCTAAATTAATAGTTTGACGTTTTTTCCTTCAAAATAACTTATTCGGATCTTAGTAATGTACATTTGGAAATCAAATCTAAGGTTGTAGTTTGAAGTTTTTTACTTGAAAATATCTACTTCTGTTTTTAGAAATGACAATTTGAAAATCAGATCTAAGTTAATGGTTTGACGTTCTTTACTTCAAAGTAACTTAGTCTTATTTTAGAATAGTGAATTCGTAAAGCAAAACTAAGTTATTAGTTTGAAGTTATTTACTAGAAGTTATCTGCTTCAGATTTTAGAAATCATAATTTGAAAATCAGATCTAAGTTAATAGTTTGACGTTCTTTACTTCAAAATAACTAAGTACTATTTTAGTATAGTGTATTTGTAAATCAAAACTAAGTTATTAGTTTAAAGCTCGTTACTTTGCAATTTCTACTTCTGATTTCAGAATGGACAATTTGAAAATCAGGCCAAAGTTAATAGTTTGACGTTTTTTACTTCAAAATAACTAAGTCTTATTTTAGGCTAGTGAATTTGTAAATCTAAACTAAGTTATTAGTTTGAAGTTTTTTACTTGAAAATATCTACTACTGATTTTAGAAATCACAATTTGAAAATCATATCTAAGTTAATAGTTTGACGTTGTTTACTTCAAAATCACTAAGTACTATTTTAGAATAGTGAATCTGTAAATCAAAACTAAGTTATTAGTTTAAAGTTCTTTACTTTGAAATATGTACTTCTGATTTCAGAAATGACAATTTGAAAATCAGATCTAAGTTAATAGTTTGACGTTTTTTATTTCAAAATAACTAGTTCGGATCTTAGTAATGTAAATTTGGAAATCTAATCTAAGGTTGTAGTTTGAATTTTTTTACTTGAAAATATCTACTTCTGATTTTAGAAATGACAATTTGAAAATCAGATCCATATTGATAGTTTGACGTTTTTTACTTCAAAATAAGTAAGTCTTAATTTAGACTAGTGAATTTGTAAATCAAAACTAAGCTATTAGTTTGAAATACTTTACTTGAAAATATCTACTTCTGATTTCAGAAATGACAAATTGAAAATCATATCTATGTTAATAGTTTGATGTTTTTTACTTCAAAGAAACTAAATCTTATTTTAAAATAGTGAATTTGTAAATCAGAACTAAGTTATTAGTTTTAAATACTTTACTTGAAAATATCTACTTCTGATTTTAGAAATGACAATTTGAAAAGCAGATCTAAATTAATAGTTTGACGTTTTTACTTCAAAATAACTTATTCGGATCTTAGTAATGTACATTTGGAAATCAAATCTAAGGTTGTAGTTTGAAGTTTTTTACTTGAAAATATCTACTACTGTTTTTAGAAATGATAATTTAAAAATTATATCTAAGTTAATAGTTTGACCTTGTTTACTTCAAAATAACTAAGTACTATTATAGAATAGTGAATTAGTAAATCAAAACTAAGTTATTAGTTTAAAGTTCGATACTCAGAAATATCTACTGCTGATTTCAGAAATGATCATTTGAAAATCATATCTAAGTTAATAGTTTGATGTTCTTTACTTCAAAGAAACTAAGTCTTATTTTACAATAGTGAATTTGTAAATCAAAACTAAGTTATTTGTTTGAAGTTCTTTACTTTCAAAAATCTACTTCTGATTTCAGAAATGAAAATTTGAAGATCAGATCTAAGTTAATAGTTTGAGGTTTTTTATTTCAAAATAACTAAGTCTTATTTAGACTAGTGAATTTGTAAATCAAAACTAAGTTATTAGTTTAAAGTTCTTTACTTGAAAATATCTACTAGTGATTTTAGAAATATCAATTTGAAAATCAGATCAAAAGTTAATAATTTGACGTTGTTTACTTTAAAATAACTAAGTACTATTTTAAAATAGTGAATTTGTAAAACAAAACTAAGTTATTACTTTAAATTTCGAGACTTTGAAATATCTCTTTCAGATTTCAGAAATGACAATTTGAAAATCAAATCTTAGTTAATAGTTTGATGTTCTTTACTTCAAAAACTCTAAGTCTTATTTTAGAATAGTGCATCTGTAAATCAAAACTAAGTTATTAGTTTAAAGTTCTTTACTTTGAAATATCTACTTCTGATTTCAGAAATGTCAATTTGCAAATCAGATCTAAGTTAATAGTTTGACATTTTTTACTTCAAAATAGATAAGTCTTATTTTAGAATATTGGATTTGTAAAACAAAACTAAGTTATTAATTTGAAATACTCTACTTGAAAATATCTACTTCTGATTTTAGAAATCATAACTTGAAAATCAGATCTAAGTTAATAGTTTGACGTTCTTTACTTCAAAACAACTAAGTACTATTTTAGTATAGTGTATTTGTAAATCAAAACTAAGTTATTAGTTTAAAGCTCGTTACTTTGAAATATCTACTTCTGATTTCAGAAATGACAATTTGAAAATCAGATCTAAGTTAATAGCTTGACGCTCTTTACTTCTAAATAACTTACTCTGATTTTAGAAAAGTTATTTTGAAAACAAAATCGAAGTTAATAATTTAAAGGTTATTACTTAAACATATCTACTACTGATTTTAGAATAAACAATATGAAAATAAGATCTAAGTTAGTAGTTTGACGTTCTTTACTTCGAAATAACTAAATCTTATTTTAGAATAGCGAATTTGTAAATCTAAACTATGTTATTATTTTGAAGTGCTTTACTTTGAACTATCTGCTTCTGATTTCAAAAATGACGATTTGAAAATCAGATCTAAGTTAATAGTTTGACGTTCTTTACTTCAAAATATATAAATATTATTTTAGAATACTGTCTTTGTAAATAAAAACTAAGTTATTAGTTTGAAGTTCTTTACTTGAAAATATCTACTTCTGATTTCAGAAATGACAATTTTAAAATCAGATTTAAGTTAATAGTTTGACGTTCTTTACTTCTAAGTAGATTAGTCTTATTTTAGAATAGTGTATTTGTAAATCAAAACTAAGTTATTTGTTTGCAGTACTTTAATTGAAAATATCTACTTCTAATTTTAGAAATACCAATTTGAAAATCAGTTCTAACTTAATAGTTTGTAGGTCTTTACTTCAAAATAACTAAGTTTTATTTTAGAATAGTGAATTTGTAAATCAAAACTAAGTTATTAGTTTGAAGTTTTTTACTTCAAATGAACTAAAACGAATTTTTGTAAGGTAAATTTGAAAATCAAAGCTAAAGAAATAGTTTGAAGATGTTTACTTGAAAATATCTACTTCTTATTTCAGAAATGACAATTTTAAAATCAGATCTAAGTTAATAGTTTGACTTTTTTTACTTCAAACTAACTAAGTCTTATTTTAAACTAGTGTATTTGTAAATCAAAACTAAGTTATTAGTTTGAAGTTCTTTACTTGAATATATCTACTATTGATTTTAGAAATGACAATTTGAAAATCAGATCTAAGTTTTTTGACGTTTTGACGTTGGTTTGACGTTCTTTACTTCTAAATAACTAAGTCTTACTGTAGAATAGTGAATTTGTAAATCAAAACTAAATTATTAGTTTGAAGTATTTTACTTGAAAATATCTACTTCTGATTTTAGAAATAACAATTTGAAAATCAAATCTAAGTTAATAGTTTGACGTTCTTTAGTTCATAATAACTAAGTTTTATTTTAGAATAGTGAATTTGTAAATCATTACTGAGTTATTAGTTTGAAGATTTTTACTTAATAATAACTACTTCTGATTTTGGAATAGACAATTTGCAAATCTGATCTAAGTTAATAGTTTGACATTTTTTACTGCAAAATAACTAAATCTTATTTTAGACTAGTGAAGGTGTAAATCAAAACTAAGTTATTAGTTTAAAGTTCTTTACTTGAAAATATCAACTACTGATTTTAGAAATATCAATTTGAAAATCAGATCTAAGTTAATAATTTAACGTTGTTTACTTCAAAATAACTAAGTACTATTTTAGAATAGTGAATTTGTAAATCAAAACTAAGTTATTAGTTTAAAAATCGAGACTTTGAAATATATACTTCTGATTTCAGAAATGACAATTTGAAAATCAGATCTTAGTTAATAGTTAGATGTTCTTTACTTCAAAGAAACTAAGTCTTATTTTAGAATAGTGAATCTGTAAATTAAAACTAAGTTATTAGTTTAAAGTTCTTTACTTTGAAATATCTACTTCTGATTTCAGAAATAACAATTTGAAAATCAGCTCTAAGTTAATAGTTTGACGTTTCTTACTTCAAAATAAGTAAGTCTTAATTTAGACTAGGGAATTTGTAAATCAAAACTAAGTTATTAGTTTGAAGTTCTATACTTGAAAATATCTACTCCTGATTTTAGAAATAACAATTTGAAAATCAGATCTTAGTTAATAGTTAGATGTTCTTTACTTCAAAGAAACTAAGTCTTATTTCAGAATAGTGAATCTGTAAATTAAAACTAAGTTATTAGTTTAAAGTTCTTTACTTTGAAATATCTACTTCTGATTTTAGAAATGACAATTTGAAAATCAGAACTAAGTTAATAGTTTGACGTCATTTACTTCAAAATAACTAAGTCTTATTTTAGAATAGTGAATTTGTAAATCAAAACTAAGATTTTAGTTTGAAGTTTTTTACATTGAAATTTCTACTGCTGATTTTAGAAATGACAATTTGAAAATCAGATCTAAGTTAATAGTTTGACGTTTTTTACTTCAAAATAGATAAGTCCTATTTTAGAATAGTGAATTTGTAAATCAAAACTAAGTTTTTAGTTCGAAGTTTTTTACTTTGAAATATCTACTTCTGATTTAAGAAATGACAATTTGAAAATCAGATCTATGTTAATAGTTTCACGTTTTTTACTTCAAAATAACTAAGGCTTATTTAGACTAGTGAATTTGTAAATCAAAACTAAGTTATTAGTTTGAAATTTTTTACTTGAAAATATCTACTACTGATTTTAGAAATGACAATTTGAAAATCAGATCTAAGTTAATGGTTTGACGTTCTTTACTTCAAAGTAACTTAGTCTTATTTTAGAATAGTGAATTTGTAAATCAAAACTAAGTTATTAGTTAGAAGTTCTTTACTTTCAAAAATCTACTTCTGATTTCAGAAATGATAATTTGGAAATCAGATCTAAGTTAATAGTTTGACGTTCTTTACTTCAAAATAGATAAGTCTAATTTTAGAATACTGTTTTTGTAAATCAAAACTAAGTTATTTGTTTGAAGTACTTTACTTGAAAATATCTACTTCTGATTTTATAAATGACAATTTGTAAATCAGAATTAAGTTAAATTTAAATTTAAATTTCGAGACTTTGAAATATCTACTTCTGATTTCAGAAATGACAATTTGAAAATCAAATTTTAGTTAATAGTTTGATGTTCTTTAATTAAAAGAAATTAAGGATTATTTTAGAATAGTGAATCTGTAAATCAAACCCAAGTTATTAGTTTATAGTACTTTACTTTGAAATATCTACTTCTGATTTTAGAAATGACAATTTCAAAATCAGATCTAAGTTAATAGTTTGTCGTTTTTTACTTCAAAATAACTAATTCGGATCTTAGTAATGTAAATTTGGAAATCAAATCTAAGGTTGTAGTTTGAAGTTTTTTACTTGAAAATATCTACTTCTGATTTTAGAAATGACAATTTGAAAATCAGATCTAAGTTAATAGTTTGACGTTCGTTACTTCAAATTGATAAGTCTTATTTTAGAATACTGTCCATGTAAATCAAAACTAAGTTATTTGTTTAAACTCCTTTACTTGAAAATATCTACTTCTGATTTTAGAAATGACAATTTGAAAATCAGATCTATGTTAATAGTTTGACGTTTTTTACTTCAAAATAACTAAGTCTTTTTTAGACTAGTGAATTTGTAAATCAAAACTAAGTTATTAGTTTGAAGTTTTTTACTTGAAAATATCTACTACTGATTTTAGAAATGACAAATTAAAAATCAGATCTAAGTTAATAGTTTGACGTTTTTTACTTCAAAATAAGTAAGTCTTAATATAGACTAGTGAATTTGTAAATCAAAACTAATCTATTAGTTTGAAATACTTTACTTGAAAATATCTACTTCAGATTTCAGAAATGACAAATTAAAAATCATATTTAAGTTAATAGTTTGATGTTCTTTACTTCAAAGAAACTAAGTCTTATTTTAGAATAGCGAATCTGTAAATCAAAACTAAGTTATTAGTTTAAAGTTCTTTACATTGAAATATGTACGTCTCATTTCAGAAATGACAATTTGAAAATCAGATCTAAGTTAATAGTTTGACGTTCTTTACTTCAAAATAGATAAGTCTTATTTTAGAATATTGGATTTGTAAATCAAAAGTAATTTATTTATTTGATTTACTTTACTTGAAAATATCTACTTATGATTTTAGAAATGACAATTTGAAAATCAGATCTAAGTTAACAGTTTGACGTTCTTTACTTCAAAATAGATAAGTCTTATTTTACAATACTGTCTTTGTAAATCAAAACTAAGTTATTTGTTTTAAGTACTTTACTTGAAAATATCTACTTCTGATTTTATAAATGACAATTTGAAAATCAGATCTAAGTTAATAGTTTGATGTTTCTTACTTCAAAATAAGTAAGTCTTAATTTAGACTAGTGAATTTGTAAATCAAAACTAAGTTATTAGTTTGAAGTTCTATACTTGAAAATATCTACTCCTGATTTTAGAAATGACAATTTGAAAATCAGATCTTAGTTAATAGTTAGATGTTCTTTACTTCAAAGAAACTAAGTATTATTTTAGAATAGTGTATTTCTAAATCAAAACTAAGTTATTAGTTTAAAGTTCTTTACTTTGTAATATCTAGTTCTGATTTCAGAAATGACAATTTGAAAATCAGATCTAAGTTAATAGTTTGACGTTCTTTCCTTCAAAAGAGATAAGTCTTAATTTAGAATACTGTATTTGTAAAGTAAAACTAAGTTATTAGTTTGAAGTTCTTTACTTGAAATTATCTGCTTCTGATTTTAGAAATGACAATTTGAAAATCAGATCTAAGTTAATAGTTTGACGTTTTTTACTTCAAAATAAGTAAGTCTTAATTTAGACTAGTGAATTTGTAAATCAAAACTAAGTTATTAGTTTGAAATACTTTACTTGAAAATATCTACTTCAGATTTCAGAAATGACAAATTAAAAATCATATTTAAGTTAATAGTTTGATGTTTTTTACTTCAAAGAAACTAAGTCTTATTTTAGAATAGTGAATCTGTAAATCAAAACTAAGTTATTAGTTTAAAGT
The DNA here is from genome assembly GCA_911387805.1 of Cantharis rustica. Lineage (NCBI taxonomy): Eukaryota > Metazoa > Arthropoda > Insecta > Coleoptera > Cantharidae > Cantharis > Cantharis rustica. The sequence continues at coordinate 27,124,271 of OU426878.1, read as the reverse complement.
TCTTTACTTTGAAATATGTACGTCTGATTTCAGAAATTACAATTTGAAAATCAGATCTAAGTTAAAAGTTTGACGTTCTTTACTTCAAAATAGATAAGTCTTATTTTAGAATATTGGATTTGTAAATCAAAAGTAAGTTATTTATTTGATGTACTTTACTTGAAAATATCTACTTATGATTTTAGAAATGACAATTTGAAAATCAGATCTAAGTTAACAGTTTGACGTTCTTTACTTCATAATAGATAAGTCGTATTTTAGAATACTGTCTTTGTAAATGAAAACTAAGTTATTTGTTTTAAGTACTTTACTTAAAAATATCTACTTCTGATTTTATAAATGACAATTTGAAAATAAGATCTAAGTTAATAGTTTGACGTTTTTTACTTCAAAATACCTAAGTCTTATTTAGACTAGTCAATTTCTAAATCAAAACTAAGTTATTAGTTTGAAGTTCTTTACTTGAAAATATCTACTATTGATTTTAGAAATGACAATTTAAAAATCAGATGTAAGTTAATAGTTTGACGTTGTTTACTTGAAAATAACTAAGTACTATTTTAGAATAGTTCAAAATAGTAAATTTGTAAATCAAAACTAAGTTGTTAGTTTGAAATACTTTACTTGAAACTATCTACTTCTGATTTTAGAAATGACAATTTGAAAAGCAGATCTAAATTAATAGTTTGACGTTTTTTCCTTCAAAATAACTTATTCGGATCTTAGTAATGTACATTTGGAAATCAAATCTAAGGGTGTAGTTTGAAGTTTTTTACTTGAAAATATCTACTTCTGTTTATAGAAATGACAATTTGAAAATCAGATCTAAGTTAATGGCTTGACGTTCGTTACTTCAAAGTAACTTAGTCTTACTTTAGAATAGTGAATTTGTAAAGCAAAACTAAGTTATTAGTTTAAAATTATTTACTTGAAATTATCTGCTTCAGATTTTAGAAATCATAATTTGAAAATCAGATCTAAGTTAATAGTTTGACGTTCTTTCCTTCAAAATAACTAAGTACTATTTTAGTATAGTGTATTTGTAAATCAAAACTAAGTTATTAGTTTAAAGTTCGATACTTTGAAATTTCTACTTCTGATTTCAGAATGGACAATTTGAAAATCAGATCAAAGTTAATAGTTTGACGTTTTTTACTTCAAAATAACTAAGTCTTATTTTAGACTAGTGAATTTGTAAATCTAAACTAAGTTATTAGTTTAAAGTTCGATACTCAGAAAAATCTACTGCTGATTTCAGAAATGACAATTTGAAAATCATATCAAAGTTAATAGTTTGATGTTCCTTACTTCAAAGAAACTAAGTTTTTTTTTACAATAGTGAAATTGTAATTCAAAACTAAGTTATTTGTTTGAAGTTCTTTACTTTGAAAAATATACTTCTGATTTCAGAAATGAAAATTTGAAAATCAGATCTAAGTTAATAGTTTGACGTTTTTTACTTGAAAATAACTAAGTCTTATTTAGACTAGTGAATTTGTAAATCAAAACTAAGTTATTAGTTTGAAGTTTTTTACTTGAAAATATCTACTACTGATTTTAGAAATGACAATTTGAAAATCAGATCTAAGTTAATAGTTTGAAGTTTTTTACTTGAAAATATCTACTACTGATTTTAGAAATGACAATTTGAAAATCAGATCTAAGTTAATAGTTTGACGTTGTTTACTTGAAAATAACTAAGTACTATTTTAGAATAGTGAATTTGTAAATCAAACCTAAGTTATTAGTTTAAAGTTCTTTACTTTGAAATATCTACTTCTGATTTTAGAAATGACAATTTGAAAATCAGATCTAAGTTAATAGTTTGTCGTTTTTTACTTCAAAATAACTAATTCGGATCTTAGTAATGTAAATTTGGAAATCTAATCTAAGGTTGTAGTTTGAACTTTTTTACTTGAAAATATCTACTTCTGATTTTAGAAATGACAATTTGAAAATCAGATCTAAGTTAATAGTTTGACGTTCGTTACTTCAAATAGATAAGTCTTATTTTAGAATACTGTCCTTGGAAATCAAAACTAAGTTATTTGTTTAAACTCCTTTACTTGAAAATATCTACTTCTGATTTTAGAAATGACAATTTGAAAATCAGATCTATGTTAATAGTTTGACGTTTTTTACTTCAAAATAACTAAGTCTTATTTCGACTAGTGAATTTGTAAATCAAAACTAAGTTATTAGTTTGAAGTTTTTTACTTTAAAATATCTACTACTGATTTTAGAAATGACAATTTGAAAATCAGATCTAAGTTAATGGTTTGACGTTCTTTACTACAAAGTAACTTAGTCTTATTTTAGAATAGTGAATTTGTAAATCAAAACTAAGTTATTTGTTTGAAGTTCTTTACTTGATCAATCTACTTCTGATTTCAGAAATGATTATTTGAAAATCAGATCTAAGTTAATAGTCTGACGTTCCTTACTTCAAAATAGATAAGTCTAATTTTAGAATACTGTCTTTGTAATTCAAAACTAAGTTATTTGTTTGAAGTACTTTACTTGAAAATATCTACTTCTGATTTTAGAAATGACAATTTGAAAATCAGATCTAAGTTAAAAGTTTGACGTTTTTTCCTTCAAAATAGATAAGTTTTAATTTAGAATACTGTATTTGTAAAGTAAAACTAAGTTATTAGTTTGAAGTTCTTTACTTGAAATTATCTGCTTCAGATTTTAGAAATCATAATTTTAAAATCAGATCTAAGTTAATAGTTTGACGTTCTTTACTTCAAAGTAACGTAGTGTTAATTTAGAATAGTGAATTTGTAAATCAAAACTAAGTTATTAATTTGAAGTTCTTTACTTTGAAATATCTACTTCTGATTTCATAAAAGACAATTTGAAAATCAGATCTAAGTTAATAGTTTGACGTTTTTTACTTCAAAATAACTAAGAAATATTTAGACTAGTGAATTTGTAAATCAAAACTAAGTTATTAGTTTAAAGTTCTTTACTTGAAAATATCTACTACTGATTTCAGAAATGACAATTTGAAAATCAGATTTAAGTTAATAGTTTGACGTTCTTTACTTCAAGGTAACGTAGTGTTAATTTAGAATAGTGAATTTGTAAATCACAACTAAGTTATTAATTTGAAGTTCTTTACTTTGAAATATCTACTTCTAATTTCAGAAAAGACAATTTGAAAATCAGATCTAAGTTAATAGTTTGACGTTCTTTACTTCAAAATAGATAAGTCTTATTTTAAAATATTGGATTTGTAAATCAAAAGTAAGTTATTTATTTGATGTACTTCACTTGAAAATATCTACTTATGATTTTAGAAATGACAATTTGAAAATCAGATCTAAGTTAATAGTTTGACGTTTTTTACTTCAAAATAACTAATTCGGATCTTAGTAATGTAAATTTGGTAATCTAATCTAAGGTTGTAGTTTGATGTTTTTTACTTAAAAATATCTACTTCTGATTTTAGAAATGACAATTTGAAAATCAGATCTAAGTTAACAGTTTGACGTTCTTTACTTCAAAATAGATAAGTCTTATTTTAGAATACTGTCTTTGTAAATCAAAGCTAAGTTATTTGTTTGAAGTACTTTACTTGAAAATATCTACTTCTGATTTTAGAAATGACAATTTGAAAATCAGATCTATGTTAATAGTTTGACGTTTTTTACTTCAAAATAAGTAAGTCTTATTTAGCCTAGTGAATTTGTAAATCAAAACTTAGTTATTAGTTTGAAGTTCTTTACTTGAAAATATCTACTACTGATTTTAGAAAAGACAATTTGAAAGTCAGATCTAAGTTAATAGTTTGTTGTTCTTTACTTAAAAGAAACTAAGTATTATTTTAGAAAAGTGAATTTCTAAATCAAAACTAAGTTATTAGTTTAAAGTTCTTTACTTGAAAATATCTACTACTGATTTTAGAAATGACAATTTAAAAATCAGATTTTAGTTAATAATTTGACGTTGTTTACTTCAAAATAACTAAGTACTATTTTAAAATAGTGAAACTGTAAATCAATTCTAAGTTATTAGTTTAAATTTCGAGACGTTGAAATATCTACTTCTTATTTCAGAAATGACAATTTGAAAATCAGATGTTAGTTAATAGTTTGATGTTCTGTACTTTAAAGAAACTAAGTCTTATTTTAGAATAGTGAATCTGTAAATCAAAACTAAGTTAATAGTTTAAAGTTCTTTACATTGAAATATGTAGTTCTGATTTCAGAAATGACAATTTGAAAATCAGATCTAAATTAATAGTTTGACGTCCTTTACTTCAAAATAGATAAGTCTTATTTTAAAATATTGGATTTGTAAATCAAAAGTAAGTTATTTATTTGAAGGACTCTACTTGAAAATATCTACTTATGATTTTAGAAATGACAATTTGAAAATCAAATCTAAGTAAATAGTTAGATGTTCTTACTTCAAAGAAACTAAGCCTTATTGTAGAATAGTGAAATTGTAAATCAAAACTAAGTTATTAGTTTGAAATACTTTACTTGAAAATATCTAAGTACTATTTTAGAATAGTGAATTTGTAAATCGAAAATAAGTTATTAGTTTAAAGTTCGAGACTTTGAAATATCTACTTCTGATTTCAGAAATGACAATTTCAAAATCAGATCGAAGTAAATAGTTTGATGTTCTTTACTTCAAAGTAACTAAGTATTATTTTAGAATAGTGAATTTCTAAATCAAAACTAAGTTATTAGTTTAAAGTTCTTTACTTTGTAATATCTAGTTCTGATTTCAGAAATGACAATTTGAAAATCAGATCTAAGTTAATAGTGTGACGTTCTTTCCTTCAAAAGAGATAAGTCTTAATTTAGAATACTGTATTTGTAAAGTAACACTAAGTTATTAGTTTGAAGTTCTTTACTTGAAATTATCTGCTTCTGATTTTAGAAATGACAATTTGAAAATTAGATCTAAGTTAATAGTTTGACGTTTTTTACTTCAAAGTAAAGTAGTGTTTGTTTAGAATAGTGAATTTGTAAATAACAACTAAGTTATTAGTTTGAAGTACTTTACTTTGAAATACCTACTTCTGATTTCAGAAATGACATTTTGAAAATCAGATCTAAGTTAATAGTTTGACGTTTTTTACTTCAAAATAACTAAGTCTTATTTAGACTAGTGAATTTGTAAATCAAAACTAAGTTATTAGTTTAAAGTTCTTTACTTGAAAATATCTACTACTGATTTTAGAAATGACAATTTGAAAATTAGATCTAAGTTAATACTTTGACGTTGTTTACTTCAAAATAACTAAGTACTATTTTAGAATAGTGAATTAGTAAATCAATACTAAGTTATTAGTTTAAATTTCGAGACTTTGAAATATCTACTTCTGATTTCAGAAATGACAATTTGAAAATCAGATTTAGTTAATAGTTTGATGTTCTGTACTTTAAAGAAACTAAGTCTTATTTTAGAATAGTAAATCTGTAAATCAAAACTAAGTTATTAGTTTAAAGATCTTTACTTTGAAATATGTACTTCTGATTTCAGAAATGAAAATTTGAAAATCAGATCGGTTCTTAGTAATGTAAATTTGGGAATCTAGTCTAAGGTTGTAGTTTGAAGTTTTTTACTTGAAAATATCTACTTCTGATTTTAGAAATGACAATTTGAAAATCAGATCTAAGTTAACAGTTTGACGGTTTTTACTTCAAAATAGATAAGTCTTATTTTAGAATACTGTCTTTGTAAATCAAAACTAAGTTATTTGTTTGAAGTACTTTACTTGAAAATATCTACTTCTGAATTTAGAAATGACAATTTGAAAAGCAGATCTAAATTAATAGTTTGACGTTTTTTCCTTCAAAATAACTTATTCGGATCTTAGTAGTATACATTTGGAAATCAAATCTAAGGTTGTAGTTTGAAGTTTTTTACTTGAAAATATCTACTTCTGTTTTTAGAAATGACAATTTGAAAATCAGATCTAAGTTAATGGTTTGACGTTCTTTACTTCAAAGTAACTTAGTCTTATTTTAGAATACTGTCTTTGTAAATCAAAACTAAGTTATTTGTTTGAAGTACTTTACTTGAAATAATCTACTTCTGATTTTAGTAATGACAATTTGAAAATCAGATCTATGCTGATAGTTTGACGTTTTTTACTTCAAAATAAGTAAGTCTTAATTTAGACTAGTGAATTTGTAAATCAAAACTAAGTTATTAGTTTGAAATGCTTTACTTGAAAATATCTACTTCTGATTTCAGAAATGACAATTTGAAAATCATATCTAAGTTAATAGTTTGATGTTCCTAACTTCAAAGAAACTAAGTTTTTTTTTACAATAGTGAATTTGTAAATCAAAACTAAGTTATTAGTTTAAAGTTTTTTACTTGAAAATATCTACTACTGATTTTAGAAATGACAATTTGAAAATCAGATCTAAGTTAATAGTTTGACGTTGTTTACTTCAAAGAAACTAAGTATTATTTTAGAATTGTGAATTTCTAAATCAAAACTAAGTTATTAGTTTAAAGTTCTTTACTTTGTAATATCTAGTTCTGATTTCAGAAATGACAATTTGAAAATCAGATTTAAGTTAATAGCTTGACGTTCTTTCCTTCAAAATAGATAAGTCTTAATTTAGAATACTGTATTTGTAAAGTAAAACTAAGTTATTAATTTGAAGTTCTTTACTTTGAAATATCTACTTCTGATTTCAGAAAAGACAATTTGAAAATCAGATCTAAGTTAAAAGTTTGACGTCCTTTACTTCAAAATAGATAAGTCTTATTTTAAAATATTGGATTTGTAAATCAAAAGTAAGTTATTTATTTGAAGGACTCTACTTGAAAATATCTACTTATGATTTTAGAAATGACAATTTGAAAATCAAATCTAAGTAAATAGTTAGATGTTCTTACTTCAAAGAAACTAAGCCTTATTGTAGAATACTGTCTTTGTAAATCAAAACTAAGTTATTTGTTTCAAGTACTTTACTTGAAAATATCTACTTCTGATTTTAGAAATGACAATTTGAAAATCAGATCTATGTTGATAGTTTGACGTTTTTTACTTCAAAATAAGTAAGTCTTAACTTAGACTAGTGAATTTGTAAATCAAAACTGAGCTATTAGTTTGAAATACTTTACTTGAAAATATCTACTTCTGATTTCAGAAATGACAAATTGAAAATCATATCTAAGTTAATAGTTTGATGTTCTTTACTTCAAAGAAACTAAGTCTTATTTTAAAATAGTGAATTTGTAAATCAAAACTAAGTTTATATTTTGAAATACTTTACTTGAAAATATCTACTTCTGATTTTAGAAATGACAATTTGAAAAGCAGATCTAAATTAATAGTTTGACGTTTTTTTTTTCAAAATAACTTATTCGGATCTTAGTAATGTTCATTTGGAAATCAAATCTAAGGTTGTAGTTTGAAGTTTTTTACTTGAAATTATCTGCTTCAGATTTTAGAAATCATAATTTGCAAATCAGATCTAAGTTAATAGTTTGTCGTTCTTTACTTCAAAATAACTAAGTACTATTTTAGTATAGTGTATTTGTAAATCAAAACTAAGTTATTAGTTTAAAGTTCGATACTTTGAAATTTCTACTTCTGATTTCAGAATGGACAATTTGAAAATCAGATCAAAGTTAATAGTTTGACGTTTTTTACTTCAAAATAACTAAGTCTTATTTTAGACTAGTGAATTTGTAAATCTAAACTAAGTTATTACTTTGAAGTTCTTTACTTGAAAATATCTACTACTGATTTTAGAAATGACAATTTGAAAATTATATCTAAGTAAATAGTTTGACCTTGTTTACTTCAAAATAACAAAGTACTATTATAGAATAGTGATTTTGTAAATCAAAATTAAGTTATTAGTTTAAAGTTCGATACTCAGAAATATCTACTGCTGATTTCAGAAATGACAATTTGAAAATCATATCTAAGTTAATAGTTTGATGTTCTTTACTTCAAAGAAACTAAGTCTTATTTTACAATAGTGAATTTGTAAATCAAAACTAAGTTATTTGTTTGAAGTTCTTTACTTTGAAAAATCTACTTCTGATTTCAGAAATGAAAATTTGAAAATCAGATTTTTTAGATAGTTTGACGTTTTTTACTTCAAAATAAGTAAGTCTTAATTTAGACTAGTGAATTTGTAAATCAAAACTAAGCTATTAGTTTGAAATACTTTACTTGAAAATATCTACTTCTGATTTCAGAAATGACAAATTGAAAATCAAATCTAAGTTAATAGTTTGATGTTCTTTACTTCAAAGAAACTAAGTCCTATTTTAAAATAGTGAATTTGTAAATCACAACTAAGTTATTATTTTGAAATACTTTACTTGAAAATATCTACTTCTGATTTTAGAAATGAAAATTTGAAAATCAGATCTAAGTTAATAGTTTGACGTTTTTTACTTCAAAATAACTAAGTCTTATTTAGACTAGTGAATTTGTAAATCCAAACTAAGTTATTAGTTTAAAGTTCTTTACTTGAAAATATCAACTACTAATTTTAGAAATATCAATTTGAAAATCAGATCTAAGTTAATAATTTGACGTTGTTTACTTCAAAATAACTAAATACTATTTTAGAATAGTGAATTTGTAAATCAAAACTAAGTTATTAGTTTAATTTCGAGACTTTGAAATATCTTCTTCTGATTTCAGAAATGACAATTTGAAAATCAGATCTTAGTTAATAGTTAAATGTTCTTTACTTCAAAGAAACTAAGTCTTATTTTAGAATAGTGAATCTGTAAATTAAAACTAAGTTATTAGTATAAAGTTCTTTACTTTGAAATATCTACTTCTGATTTTAGAAATGACAATATGAAAATCAGATCTAAGTTAACAGTTTGACGTTCTTTACTTCAAAATAGATAAGTTTTATTTTAGAATACTGTCTTTGTAAATCAAAACTAAGTTATTTGTTTGAAGTACTTTACTTGAAAATATCTACTTCTGATTTTAGAAATGACAATTTGAAAATCAGATCTATGTTGATAGTTTGACGTTTTTTCTTGAAAATAAGTAAGTCTTAATTTAGACTAATGAACTTGTAAATCAAAACTAAGCTATTAGTTTGAAATACTTTACTTGAAAATATCTACTTCTGATTTCAGAAATGACAAATTGAAAATCATATCTAAGTTAATAGTTTGATGTTCTTTACTTCAAAGAAACTAAGTCTTATTTTAAAATAGTGAATTTGTAAATCAAAACTAAGTTTATATTTTGAAATACTTTACTTGAAAATATCTACTTCTGATTTTAGAAATGACAATTTGAAAAGCAGATCTAAATTAATAGTTTGACGTTTTTTTTTTTCAAAATAACTTATTCGGATCTTAGTAATGTTCATTTGGAAATCAAATCTAAGGTTGTAGTTTGAAGTTTTTTACTTGAAATTATCTGCTTCTGATTTTAGAAATAACAATTTTAAAATCAAATCTAAGTTAAATAGTTTGAGGTGCTTTACTTCATAATAACTAAGTCTTATTTTAGAATAGCGAATTTGTAAATCATAACTAAGTTATTAGTTTGAAGTCTTTTACTTGAGAATATCTACTTCTGATTTTAGAAATGACAATTTGGAAATCAGACCTAAGTGAATAGTTTGACGTTTTTTACTTCTAAATAACAAAGTCTAATTTTAGACTAGTGAATTTATAAATCAAAACTAAATTATTAGTTTAAAGTGTTTTACTTCACATTTACTAATTCGTATTTTAGTGATGTAAATTTGGAAAACAAATCTAAGGATGTACTTAGAAGTTTTTTACTTGAAAATATCTACTTCTGATTTTAGAAATGACAATTTGAAAATTCAGCTCTAAGTTAATAGTTTGACGTGCATCACTTCAAAATAACTTAGTCTTATTTTGAAATAGTGAATTTGTAAATCAAAACTAAGTTATTAGTTTGAAGTTTTTTGCTTCAAATAGACTAAAACGGATCTTTGTAAGTTAAATTTTGAAATCAAAGCTAAAGAAATAGTTTGAAGATGTTTACTTGAAAATATCTACTTCTTATTTCAGAAATGACAATTTTAAAATCAGATCTAAGTTAATAGTTTGAGGTTCTTTACTTTAAAATAACTAACTCTGATTTTAGAAATGTGAATTTGAAAATAAGATCTAAGTTATTAATTTAAAGCTCAATATTTGCACATATCTACTTCCGATTTTAGAAATGACAATTTGAAAATCAGATCTAAGTTAATAGTTTGACGTTTTTTACTTCAAACTAACTAAGGCTTATTTTAGACTAGTGAATTTGTAAATCAAAACTAAGTTATTTGTTTGAAGTTCTTTACTTTAAAATATCTACTACTGATTTTAGAAATGACACTTTGAAAATCAGATCAAAGTTAGTAGTTTGACGTTTTTTACTTCAAAATAACTAAGTATTATTTTCGAATAGTTAACTTGTAAATCAAGACTAAGTTAGTAGTTTGAAGTTCTTTACTTGAAAATATCGACTTCTCATTTTATAAATGACAATCCGAAAATCAGATCTAAGTTAATAGTTTGACGTTCTTTACTTCAAAATAACTAAGTCTTATTTTAGTATAGTCAATTTGTAAATCAAAACTAATTTATTAGTTTGAAGTTTTTTACTTCAAATGAACTAAATCGAATTTTTGTAAGGTAAATTTGAAAATCAAAGCTAAAAAAATAGTTTGAAGATTTTTACTTGAAAATATCTACTTCTTATTTCGGAAATGACAATTTTAAAATCAGATCTAATTTAATAGTTTGACTTTCTTAACTTCAAAATAAATAAGTCTTATTTTAGAATAGTGAATTTGGTAATCAATACTAATTTATTAGTTTCAACTTCTTCACTTTGAAATATCCACTTCTGATTTCAGAATTGACAATTTTAAAATCAGATCTAAATTAATAGTTTGACTTTTTTTACTTCTAAATAGATTATTCTTATTTTAGAATACCTTATTTTTAAATCAAAACTAAGTAATTAGTTTGTAGTTATTTACTTGAAAATATATAGTACTATTGATTTTAGAAATGACAATTTGAAAATCAGATCTAAGTTAATAGTTTGACGTTCTTTACTTCAAAATAGATAAGTCTTATTTTAGAATATTGGATTTGTAAATCAAAAATAAGTTATTTATTTGAAGTACTTTACTTGAAAATATCTACTTCTGATTTTAGAAATGACAATTTGAAAATCAGATCTAAGTTAATAGTTAGACGTTCTTTACCACAAAATAGATAAGTCTTATTCTAGAATAGTGAATTTGTAAATCAAAACTAAGTTATTAGTTTGAAGTTCTTTACTTGAAATTATCTGCTTCAGATTTTAGAAAACATAATTTGAAAATCAGATCTAAGTTAATAGTTTGACGTTCTTTACTGCAAAATAACTAAGTCTTATTTTAGACTGTTGAATTTGTAAATCAAAACTAAGTTATTAGTTTGAAATACTTTAATTGAAAATATCTACTTCTGATTTTAGAAATGACAATTTGAAAATCAGATCTAAGTTAACAGTTTGACGTTATTTACTTCAAAATAACTAAATTTTATTTTAGAATAGGGTATTTGTAAATCAAAACTAAGTTATTTGTTTGAATCTCTTTACTTGAAAATATCTACTTCTAATTTTAGAAATGACAATTTAATAATCAGATCTTAGTTAATAGTTTGACGTTTTTTCTTCAAAATAACTAAGTCTTGTTTTAGAATAGTGAATATGTAAATCAAAACTAAGTCATTAGTTTGAAGTTCTTTACTTGAAAATATCTACTTCTGATTTTAGAAATAACAATTTGAAAATCAGATCTAAGTTAATAGTTTGACGTTCTTTACTTCAAAATAACTAAGTCTTATTTTAGAATAGTGAATTTGTAAATCAAAACTAAGTTATTAGTTTGAAGTTTTTTGCTTCAAATAGACTAAAACGGATCTTTGTAAGTTAAATTTTGAAATCAAAGCTAAAGAAATAGTTTGAAGATGTTTACTTGAAAATATCTACTTCTTATTTCAGAAATGACAATTTTAAAATCAGATCTAAGTTAATAGTTTGAGGTTCTTTACTTTAAAATAACTAACTCTGATTTTAGAAATGTGAATTTGAAAATAAGATCTAAGTTATTAATTTAAAGCTCAATATTTGCACATATCTACTTCCGATTTTAGAAATGACAATTTGAAAATCAGATCTAAGTTAATAGTTTGACGTTTTTTACTTCAAACTAACTAAGGCTTATTTTAGACTAGTGAATTTGTAAATCAAAACTAAGTTATTTGTTTGAAGTTCTGTACTTTAAAATATCTACTACTGATTTTAGAAATGACACTTTGAAAATCAGATCAAAGTTAGTAGATTGACGTTTTTTACTTCAAAATAACTAAGTATTATTTTCGAATAGTTAACTTGTAAATCAAGACTAAGTTAGTAGTTTGAAGTTCTTTACTTGAAAATATCGACTTCTCATTTTATAAATGACAATCCGAAAATCAGATCTAAGTTAATAGTTTGACGTTCTTTACTTCAAAATAACTAAGTCTTATTTTAGTATAGTCAATTTGTAAATCAAAACTAAGTTATTAGTTTAAAGTTTATTACTTGAAAATATCTACTACTGATTTTAGCAAAGACAATTTGAAATCCAGATCTAAGTTCCTAGTTTGAAGTTTTATACTTCTAATGAACTAATACGGATTTTTTTAAGGTAAATTTGAAAATCAAAGCTAAAGAAATAGTTTGAAGATCTTTACTTGAAAATATCTACTACTGATTTTAGAAATGACTATTTGAAATACAGATCTAAGTTAATAGTTTGACGGTTTTTACTTCAAAATAACTAAGTCTTATTTTAGAATAGTAAATTTGTAAATCAAAACTAAGTTATTAGTTTGAAGTTTTTTACTTCAAATCAACTAATACGGATTTTTGTAAGGTAAATTTGAAAATTAAAGTTAAAGAAATAGTTGGATGATGTTTACTTGAAATTATCTACTTCTGATCTCAGAAATGACAATTTTAAAATCAGATCTAAGTTAATAGTTTGACGTTCTTTACTTCTAAGCAGATTAATCTTATTTTAGTATACTTTATTTGTAAATCAAAATTAAGTTATTAGTTTGAAGTTTTTTACTTAAAAATATCTACTTCTGATTTTAGAAATGACAATTTGCAAATCTGATCTAAGTTAATAGTTTGAAATTTTTTACTGTAAAATAACTAAGTCTTATTTTAGACTAGTGAATGTGTAAATCATAACTACGTAATATGTTTGCAGTTTTTTACTTGAAACTATCTATTACTGATTTTAGAAATGACAATTTGAAAGTCAGATCTAAGTTAATAGTTTGACGTTCTTTACTTCAAAATAGATAAGTCTTATTTTAGAATAGTGTATTTGTAAATCAAAACTAATTTATTAGTTTGAAGTTTTTTACTTCAAATGAACTAAATCGAATTTTTGTAAGGTAAATTTGAAAATCAAAGCTAAAAAAATAGTTTGAAGATTTTTACTTGAAAATATCTACTTCTTATTTCGGAAATGACAATTTTAAAATCAGATCTAATTTAATAGTTTGACTTTCTTAACTTCAAAATAAATAAGTCTTATTTTAGAATAGTGAATTTGGTAATCAATACTAATTTATTAGTTTCAACTTCTTCACTTTGAAATATCTACTTCTGATTTCAGAATTGACAATTTTAAAATCAGATCTAAATTAATAGTTTGACTTTTTTTACTTCTAAATAGATTATTCTTATTTTAGAATACCTTATTTTTAAATCAAAACTAAGTAATTAGTTTGTAGTTATTTACTTGAAAATATATAGTACTATTGATTTTAGAAATGACAATTTGAAAATCAGATCTAAGTTAATAGTTTGACGTTCTTTACTTCAAAATAGATAAGTCTTATTTTAGAATATTGGATTTGTAAATCAAAAATAAGTTATTTATTTGAAGTACTTTACTTGAAAATATCTACTTCTGATTTTAGAAATGACAATTTGAAAATCAGATCTAAGTTAATAGTTAGACGTTCTTTACCACAAAATAGATAAGTCTTATTCTAGAATAGTGAATTTGTAAATCAAAACTAAGTTATTAGTTTGAAGTTCTTTACTTGAAATTATCTGCTTCAGATTTTAGAAAACATAATTTGAAAATCAGATCTAAGTTAATAGTTTGACGTTCTTTACTGCAAAATAACTAAGTCTTATTTTAGACTGTTGAATTTGTAAATCAAAACTAAGTTATTAGTTTGAAATACTTTAATTGAAAATATCTACTTCTGATTTTAGAAATGACAATTTGAAAATCAGATCTAAGTTAACAGTTTGACGTTATTTACTTCAAAATAACTAAATTTTATTTTAGAATAGGGTATTTGTAAATCAAAACTAAGTTATTTGTTTGAATCTCTTTACTTGAAAATATCTACTTCTAATTTTAGAAATGACAATTTAATAATCAGATCTTAGTTAATAGTTTGACGTTTTTTCTTCAAAATAACTAAGTCTTGTTTTAGAATAGTGAATATGTAAATCAAAACTAAGTCATTAGTTTGAAGTTCTTTACTTGAAAATATCTACTTCTGATTTTAGAAATAACAATTTGAAAATCAGATCTAAGTTAATAGTTTGACGTTCTTTACTTCAAAATAACTAAGTCTTATTTTAGAATAGTGAATTTGTAAAACAAAACTAAGTTATTAGTTGGAGGTACTTTACTTGAAAATATCTACCTCAAATTTTAGAAATGACAATTTAAAAATTAGATCTAAGTTAATAGTTTGACGTTCTTTACTTCAAAATAACTAAATTTTATTTTAGAATAGTGTATTTGTAAATCAAAACTAAGTTATTTGTTTGAAACTCTTTACTTGAAAATATCTACTTCTAATTTTAGAAATGACAATTTGAAAATCAGATCTTAGTTAATAGTTTGACGTTTTTTCTTCAAAATAACTAAGTCTTGTTTTAGAATAGTGAATATGTAAATGAAAACTAAGTCATTAGTTTGAAGTTCTTTACTTGAAAATATCTACTTCTGATTTTAGAAATAACAATTTGAAAATCAGATCTTAGTTAATAGTTTGACGTTCTTTCCTTCAAAATAATTTAGTCTTATTTTAGAATAGTAAATTTGTTAATCAAAACTAACTTATTAGTTTGAGGTTCTTTACTTTGAAATATCTACTTGTGATTTCAGAAATGACCATTTTAAAATGAGATTTAAGTTAAAAGTTGGACGTTCTTTACTTCGAAATAACTAAATCTTATTTTAGAATAGTGAATTTGTAAAGCAAAACTAAGTTATTACTATGAAGTTTTTTACTTCAAATGAACTAATACGGATTTTTGTAATATAAATTTGAAAATCAAAGCTAAGGTTATAGTTTGTAGATATTTACTTGAAAAGATCTACTTTTGATTTCAGAAACGACAATTTGAAAAACAGATCTTAGTTAATAGTTTGACGTTTTTACTTCTAAATAACTTAGTCTTATTTTAGAATAATGAATTTGTATATCAAAACTAAGTTATTAGTTTGAAGTTCTTTACTTTGAAATATCTACTTCTGAATTCAGTAATGACCATTTTAAAACCTGATTCAAGTTAATAGTTTGACGTTTTTTACTTCGAAATAACTAATTCGGATCCTTAGTAAAAAAAATTTGGAAATCAAGTCTAAGGTTGCAGTTTGAAGTTTTTTACTTGAAAATATCTACTTCTGATTTTAGAAATGACAATTTGAAAATCAGATCTAAGTTAATAGTTTGACGTTCCTTATTTCAAAATAACTAAATCTTATTTTAGAATAGTGTATTTGTAAATCAAAACTAAGTTATTAGTTTCAAGTTCTTTACTTGAAAATATCTACTTTTGATTTTAGAAATGACAATTTGAAAATCAGATCTTAGTTAATAGTTTGACGTTTTTACTTCAAAATAACTAAGTCTTGTTTTAGAATAGTGAATATGTAAATCAAAACTAAGTCATTAGTTTCAAGTTCTTTACTTGAAAATATCTACTTCTGATTTTAGAAATGACAATTTGAAAATCAGATCTTAGTTAATAGTTTGACGTTCTTTACTTCAAAATAACTTAGTCTTATTTTAGAATAGTGAATTTGTAAATCAAAACTAAGTTATTAGTTTAAAGTTCTTTACTTTGAAATATCTATTTCTGATTTCAGTAATGACCATTTTAAAATCAGATCTAAGTTAATAGTTTGATGTTCTTTACTTCAAAATAACTAAGTCTAATTTTAGAATAGTGAATTTGTAAAACAAAACTAAGTTATTAGTTGGAGGTACTTTACTTGAAAATATCCACCTCAAATTTTAGAAATGACAATTTAAAAATCAGATCTAAGTTAATAGTTTGACGTTCTTTACTTCAAAATAACTAAATTTTATTTTAGAATAGTGTATTTGTAAATCAAAACTAAGTTATTAGTTTCATGTTATTTACTTGAAAATATCTACTTCTGATTTTAGAAATGACAATTTGAAAATCAGATCTTAGTTAATAGTTTGACGTTTTTTACTTCAAAATAACTAAGTCTTGTTTTAGAATAGTGAATATGTAAAACAAAACTAAGTTATTAGTTTGAGGTACTTTACTTGCATATATCCACCTCAAATTTTAGAAATGA
The DNA here is from genome assembly GCA_911387805.1 of Cantharis rustica. Taxonomy (NCBI): domain Eukaryota; kingdom Metazoa; phylum Arthropoda; class Insecta; order Coleoptera; family Cantharidae; genus Cantharis; species Cantharis rustica. The sequence goes on along the minus strand of OU426878.1, from coordinate 27,107,631 downwards.
CAATTTGCAAATCAGATCTAAGTTAATAGTTTGACGTTCTTTACTTCAAAATAACTAAGTCTTGTTTTAGAATAGTGAATTTGTAAAACAAAACTAAGTTATTAGTTTGTGGTACTTTACTTGCAAATATCCACCTCAAATTTTAGAACTGACAATTTGAAAATCAGATCTAAGTTAATAGTTTGACGTTCTTTACTTAAAAATAACTAAGTCTTATTTTAGAATAGTGAATTTGTAAAACAAAACTAAGTTATTAGTTTGAGGTACTTTAATTGCAAATATCCACTCAAATTTTAGAAATGACAATTTGAAAATCAGATCTAAGTTAATAGTTTGACGTTCTTTACTTCAAAATAACTAAGTCTTGTTTTAGGATAGTGAATATGTAAATCAAAACTAAGTCATTAGTTTCAAGTTCTTTACTTGAAAATATCTACATCAGATTTTAGAAATGACAATTTGAACATCAGATCTTAGTTAATAGTTTGACGTTCTTTCCTTCAAAATAATTTAGTCTTATTTTAGAATAGTGAATTTTTAAATCAAAACTAACTTATTAGTTTGAGGTTCTTTACTTTGAAATATCTACTTCTGCTTTCAGAAATGACCATTTTAAAATCTGATTTAAGTTAATAGTTTGACGTTCTTTACTTCGAAATAACGAAATCTTATTTTAGAATAGTGAATATGTAAATCAAAACTAAGTTTTTACTATGAACTTTTTTACTTCAAATGAACTAATAAGGATTTTTGTAATTAAAATTTGAAAATCAAAGCTAAGGTTATAGTTTGTAGATATTAATTTGAAAATATCTACTTCTGTTTTCAGAAACGACAATTTGAAAAACAGATCTTAGTTAATAGTTTCACGTTTTTACTTCTAAATAACTAAGTCTTATTTTAGAATAGTGAATTTGTAAATCAAAACTAAGTTATTAGTTTGAAGATTTTTACTTCAAATGAACTAATACGGCATTTTGTAATAAAATTTTGAAAATCAAAGCTAAGGTTATAGTTTGCAGATCTTTACTTGAAAATATCTACTTCTGATTTCAGAAACGACAAGTTGAAAAACAGATCTAACTTAATAGTTTGACGATCTTTACTTCAAAATAACTAAGTCTTATTTTAGAATAGTGAATTTGTAAATCAAAGCTAAGTCATTAGTTTGAAGTTCTTTACTTGAAAATATCTACTTCTGATTTTAGAAATGACAATTTGAAAATCAGATCTAAGTTAATAGTTAGACGTCTTTTTCTTCAAAATAACTAATTCGGATCCTTAGTAAGGGAAATTTGGAAATCAAGTCTAAGGTTGCAGTTTGAAGTTTTTTACTTAAAAATATCTACTTCTGATTTTAGAAATGACAATTTGTAAATTAGATTTAAATTAATAGTTTGACGTTCTTTACTTCAAAATAATTAACTCTGATTTTATAAATGTGAATTTGAAAAAACATTCGAAGTTAATAATTTAAATCTCAATACTTGAACATACTTACTTCTGATTTCAGAAATGACACTTTGAAAATCAGATCTAAGTTAATCGTTTGACTATCTTTACTTCAAAATAGTAAAAATTTATTATAGAATAGTGTATTTGTAAATCAAAACTAAGTTATTTGTTTGAAGTACTCTACTTGAAAATATCTACTTCTGATTTTAGAAATGACAATTTGAAAATCAGATCCAAGTTATTAACTTGACGTTATTAACGATAGTTAGATGTTCATTACCACAAAATAGATAAGTCTTATTTTAGAATAGTGAATTTGTAAATCAAGACTAAGTTATTAGTTTAAATCTTTTTACTTCAAATTTACTAATTCGGTTCTTAGTAATGTTAATTTGGAAATCAAATTTAAGGTTGTAGTTTGAAGTTTTTTACTTGAAAATATCTACTTCTGATTTTAGAAATGACAATTTCAAAATCAGATCTAAGTTAATATTTTGACGATCTTTACTTGAAAATATCTAATTCTGATTTCAGAAATGACAACTTTGAAATCAGATCTAAGTTAATAGTTTGTCGTTCTTTACTTCAAAATAACTAAGTCTTATTTTAGAATAGTGAATTTGTAAAACAAAACTAAGTTATTAGTTGGAGGTACTTTACTTGAAAATATCCACCTCAAATTTTAGAAATGACAATTTTAAAATTAGATCTAAGTTAATAGTTTGACGTTCTTTACTTCAAAATAACTAAATTTTATTTTAGAATAGTGTATTTGTAAATTAAAACTAAGTTATTAGTTTCAAGTTCTTTACTTGAAAATATCTACTTCTGATTTTAGAAATGACAATTTGAAAATCAGATCTTAGTTAACAGTTTGACGTTCTTTACTTCAAAATAACTTAGTCTTATTTTAGAATAGTGAATTTGTAAATCAAAGCTAAGTTATTACTTTAAAGTTCTTTACTTTGAAATATCTACTTCTGATTTCAGTAATGACCATTTTAAAATCAGATCTTAGTTAATAGTTTGACGTTCTTTACTTCAAAATAACTTAGTCTTATTTTAGAATAGTGAATTTGTAAATCAAAACTAAGTTATTACTTTAAAGTTCTTTACTTTGAAATATCTACTTCTGATTTCAGTAATGACCATTTTAAAATCAGATCTAAGTTAATAGTTTGACGTTCTTTACTTTGAAATAACTAAATCTTATTTTAGAATAGTGAATTTGTAAATCAAAACTAAGTTATTAGTTTGAAGTTTTTTACTTCAAATGAACTAATACGGACTTTTGTAATATAAATTTGAAAATCAAAGCTAAGGTAATAGTTTGAAGATCTTTACTTGAAAATATCTACTTCTGATTTCAGAAATGACAATTTGAAAATCAGATCTAAGTTAATAGTTTGACGTTCTTTACTTAAAAATAACTAAGTCTTATTTTAGAATAGTGAATTTGTAAAACAAAACTAAGTTATTAGCTTGAGGTACTTTACTTGAAAATATCCACCTCAAATTTTAGAAATGACAATTTGAAAATCAGATCTAAGTTAATAGTTTGACGTTCTTTACTTCAAAATAACTAAATTTTATTTTAAAATAGTGTATTTGTAAATCAAAACTAAGTTATTAGTTTGAATCTCTTTACTTGAATATATCTACTTCTGATTTTAGAAATGACAATTTGAAAATCAGATCTTAGTTAATAGTTTGACGTTCTTTACTTCAAAATAACTAAGTCATGTTTTAGGATAGTGAATATGTAAATCAAAACTAAGTCATTAGTTTCAAGTTCTTTATTTGAAAATATCTACATCAGATTTTAGAAATGACAATTTAAACATCAGATTTTAGTTAATAGTTTGACGTTCTTTCCTTCAAAATAATTTAGTCTTATTTTAGTATAGTGAATTTTTGAAACAAAACTAACTTATTAGTTTGAGGTTCTTTACTTTGAAATATCTACTTCTGATTTCAGAAATGACCATTTTAAAATCTGATTTAAGTTAATAGTTTGAAGTTCTTTACTTCGAAATAACGAAATCTTATTTTAGAATAGTGAATTTGTAAATCAAAACTAAGTTTTTACTATGAAGTTTTTTACTTCAAAAGAACTAATAAGGATTTTTGTAATTAAAAATTGAAAATCAAAGCTAAGGTTATAGTTTGTAGATATTAACTTGAAAATATTTACTTCTGTTTCAGAAACGACAATTTGAAAAACAGATCTAAGTTAATAGTTTGACGATCTTTACTTCAAAATAACTAAGTCTTATTTTAGAATAATGAATTTGTAAATCAAAGCTAAGTTATTAGTTTGAAGTTCTTTACTTGAAAATATCTACTTCTGATTTTAGAAATGACAATTTGAAAATCAGATCTGAGTTAATAGTTAGACGTCTTTTCCTTCAAAATAACTAATTCGGATCGTTAGTAAGGGAAATTTGGAAATCAAGTCTAAGGTTGCAGTTTGAAGTTTTTTACTTGAAAATATCCAGTTCTGATTTTAGAAATGACAATTTGAAAATTAGATTTAAATTAGTAGTTTGACGTTCTTTACTTCAAAATAATTAACTCTGATTTTATAAATGTGAATTTGAAAAAACATTCGAAGTAAATAATTTAAATCTCAATACTTGAACATACTTACTTCTGATTTTAGAATTGACAATATGAAAATAAGATATAAGTTAATAGTTTGACGTTCTTTAGTTCAAAATAAAGAAGTCTTATTTTAGAATAGTGAATTTGTAAATCAAAACTAAGTTGTTAGTTTTAAGTTCTTTACTTGGAAATATCTACTTCTGATTTTAGAAATGACAATTTGAAAATCAGATCTAAGTTTATAGTTTGACGCATTTTACTTCAAAATATCTAAATCTTATTTTAGAATAGTGAATTTGTAAATCAAAACTAACTTATTAGTTTAAAGTTCGATACTTTAAAATATCTATTTCTGATTTCAGAAATGACAATTGGAAAATCATATCTAAGGTAATAGTGTGATGTTCTATACTTCAAAGAAACTAAGTCTTATTTTAGAATAGTGAGATTGTAAATCAAAACTAAGTTATTATTTTGAATAACTTTACTTGAAAATATCTACTTCTGATTTCAGAAATGACAATTTGAAAATCATATCTAAGGTAATAGTTTGATGTTCTATACTTCACAGAAACTAAGTCTTATTTTAGAATAGTGAATTTGTAAATCAAAGCTAAGCTATTAGTTTGAAATACTTTACTTGAAAATATCTACTACTGAATTTAGAAATGGATATTTGAAAATCAGATCTAAGTTAATGGTTTGACGTTTTTTACTTCAAAGTAACTAAGTCTTATGTTAGAATACTCTATTTGTAAATCAAAACTTATTTATTAGTTTGAAGTACCTTACTTAAAAATATCTACCTCTGATTTTAGAAATGACAGTTTGAAAATCAGATCTAAGTTAATAGTTTGACGCTCTTTACTTCAAATTGTCATTTCTAAAATCAGTAGTAAATATTTTCAAGTAAAAAACTTCAAACTAATAACTTAGTTTAGATTTACAAATTCACTATTCTGAAATAAGACTTAGTTTCTTTGAAGTAAAGAACATCAAACTATTAACTTAGATCTGATTTTCAAATATTCATTTCTAAAATCAGTAGTAAATATTTTCAAGTAAAGTATTTCAAACTAATAACTTAGTTTTGATTTACAAATTCACTATTCTAAAATAAGACTTATCTATTTTGAAGTAAAGAAAGTCAAACTATTAACTTAGATCTGATTTTGAAATAGTTATTTCTAAAATCAGAAGTAGATATTTTTAAGTAAAGTACTTCAAATAAATAACTTACTTTTGATTTACAAATCCAATATTCTAAAATAAGACTTATCTAATTTGAAGTAAATCACGTCAAACTATTAACTTAGATCTGATTTTCAAATTGTCATTTCTGAAATCAGAAGTAGATATTTCAAAGTCTCGTACTTTAAACTAATAACTTAGTTTTGATTTACAAATTCACTATTCTAAAATAGTACTTAGTTATTTTGAAGTAAACAACGTCAAACTATTAACTTAGATCTGATTTTCAAATTGTCATTTCTAAAATCAGTAGTAGATATCTTCAAGTAAAGAACTTCAAACTAATAACTAAGTTTTGATTTACAAATTCACTATTCTAAAATAAGACTTGGTTTCTTTGAAGTAAAGAACATCAAACTATTAACATAAATATGATTTTCAAATTGTCATTTCTGAAATCAGAAATAGATATTTTAAAGTATCGAACTTTGAACTAATAATTTAGTTTTAATTTACAAATTTACTATTTTAAAATAGTACTTAGTTATTTTGAAGTAAACAACGTCAAACTATTAACTTAGATATGATTTTCAAATTGTCATTTCTAAATTCAGTAGTAGATATTTTCAGGTAAAGAACTTTAAACTAATAACTTAGTTTTGATTTACAAATTCACTAGTCTAAATAAGACTTGGTTATTTTGAAGTAAAAAACGTCAAACTATTAACTTAGATCTGATTTTCAAATTGTCATTTATTAAATCAGAAGTAGATATTTTCAAGTAAAGTACTTCAAACAAATAACTTAGTTTTGATTTACAAAACCAATATTCTAAAATAAGACTTATCTATTTGGAAGTAAAGAACGTCAAACTATTAACTTAGATCTGATTTTCAAATTGTCATTTCTGAAATCAGAAGTAGATTTTTCAAAGTAAAGAACTTCAAACAATTACCTTAGTTTTGATTTACAAATTCACTATTCTAAATTAAGACTTAGTTTCTTTGAAGTAAAGAACATCAAACTATTAACTTGGATATGATTTTCAACCTGTCATTTCTGAAATCAGAAATAGATATTTTAAAGTATCGAACTTTAAACTAATAACTTAGTTTTGATTTACAAATTCACTATTCTATAATAGTACTTAGTTATTTTGAAGTAAACAACGTCAATATATTATCTTAGATATGATTTTCAAATTGTCATTTCTAAAATCAGAAGTAGATATTTTCAAGTAAAAAACTTCAAACTACAACCTTAGATTAGATATCTCAAATTTATATTACTAAGATCCGAATTAGTTATTTTGAACTAAAAAACGTCAACCTATTAACTTATATCTAATATTCAAATTGTCATTTCTGAAATCAGTAGTAGATATTTCAAAGTAAAGAACTTCAAACTAATAACTTAGCTTTGATTTACAAATTCACTATTCTACAATATGACTTAGTTTCTTTGAAGTAAAGAACATCAAACTATTAACTTAGATATGATTTTCAAATTATCATTTCTAAAATCATAAGTAGATATTTTCAAGTAAAGTACTTCAAATAAATAACTTACTTTTGATTTACAAATCCAATATTCTAAAATAAGACTTATCTATTTTGAAGTAAAGAACGTCAAACTATTAACTTAGATCTGATTTTCAAATTGTCATTTCTGAAATCAGAAGTAGATATTTCAAAGTCTCGTACTTTAAACTAATAACTTAGTTTTGATTTACAAATTCACTATTCTAAAATAGTACTTAGTTATTTTGAAGTAAACAACGTCAAACTATTAACTTAGATCTGATTTTCAAATTGTCATTTCTAAAATCAGTAGTAATATCTTCAAGTAAAGAACTTCAAACTAATAACTAAGTTTTGATTTACAAATTCACTATTCTAAAATAAGACTTGGTTTCTTTGAAGTAAAGAACATCAAACTATTAACATAAATATGATTTTCAAATTGTTATTTCTGAAATCAGAAATAGATATTTTAAAGTATCGAACTTTGAACTAATAATTTAGTTTTAATTTACAAATTTACTATTTTAAAATAGTACTTAGTTATTTTGAAGTAAACAACGTCAAACTATTAACTTAGATATGATTTTCAAATTGTCATTTCTAAATTCAGTAGTAGATATTTTCAGGTAAAGAACTTTAAACTAATAACTTAGTTTTGATTTACAAATTCACTAGTCTAAATAAGACTTGGTTATTTTGAAGTAAAAAACGTCAAACTATTAACTTAGATCTGATTTTCAAATTGTCATTTATTAAATCAGAAGTAGATATTTTCAAGTAAAGTACTTCAAACAAATAACTTAGTTTTGATTTACAAAACCAATATTCTAAAATAAGACTTATCTATTTGGAAGTAAAGAACGTCAAACTATTAACTTAGATCTGATTTTCAAATTGTCATTTCTGAAATCAGAAGTAGATTTTTCAAAGTAAAGAACTTCAAACAATTACCTTAGTTTTGATTTACAAATTCACTATTCTAAATTAAGACTTAGTTTCTTTGAAGTAAAGAACATCAAACTATTAACTTGGATATGATTTTCAACCTGTCATTTCTGAAATCAGAAATAGATATTTTAAAGTATCGAACTTTAAACTAATAACTTAGTTTTGATTTACAAATTCACTATTCTATAATAGTACTTAGTTATTTTGAAGTAAACAACGTCAATATATTATCTTAGATATGATTTTCAAATTGTCATTTCTAAAATCAGAAGTAGATATTTTCAAGTAAAAAACTTCAAACTACAACCTTAGATTAGATATCTCAAATTTATATTACTAAGATCCGAATTAGTTATTTTGAACTAAAAAACGTCAACCTATTAACTTATATCTAATATTCAAATTGTCATTTCTGAAATCAGTAGTAGATATTTCAAAGTAAAGAACTTCAAACTAATAACTTAGCTTTGATTTACAAATTCACTATTCTACAATATGACTTAGTTTCTTTGAAGTAAAGAACATCAAACTATTAACTTAGATATGATTTTCAAATTATCATTTCTAAAATCATAAGTAGATATTTTCAAGTAAAGTACTTCAAATAAATAACTTACTTTTGATTTACAAATCCAATATTCTAAAATAAGACTTATCTATTTTGAAGTAAAGAACGTCAAACTATTAACTTAGATCTGATTTTCAAATTGTCATTTCTGAAATCAGAAGTAGATATTTCAAAGTCTCGTACTTTAAACTAATAACTTAGTTTTGATTTACAAATTCACTATTCTAAAATAGTACTTAGTTATTTTGAAGTAAACAACGTCAAACTATTAACTTAGATCTGATTTTCAAATTGTCATTTCTAAAATCAGTAGTAGATATCTTCAAGTAAAGAACTTCAAACTAATAACTAAGTTTTGATTTACAAATTCACTATTCTAAAATAAGACTTGGTTTCTTTGAAGTAAAGAACATCAAACTATTAACATAAATATGATTTTCAAATTGTTATTTCTGAAATCAGAAATAGATATTTTAAAGTATCGAACTTTGAACTAATAATTTAGTTTTAATTTACAAATTTACTATTTTAAAATAGTACTTAGTTATTTTGAAGTAAACAACGTCAAACTATTAACTTAGATATGATTTTCAAATTGTCATTTCTAAATTCAGTAGTAGATATTTTCAGGTAAAGAACTTTAAACTAATAACTTAGTTTTGATTTACAAATTCACTAGTCTAAATAAGACTTGGTTATTTTGAAGTAAAAAACGTCAAACTATTAACTTAGATCTGATTTTCAAATTGTCATTTATTAAATCAGAAGTAGATATTTTCAAGTAAAGTACTTCAAACAAATAACTTAGTTTTGATTTACAAAACCAATATTCTAAAATAAGACTTATCTATTTGGAAGTAAAGAACGTCAAACTATTAACTTAGATCTGATTTTCAAATTGTCATTTCTGAAATCAGAAGTAGATTTTTCAAAGTAAAGAACTTCAAACAATTACCTTAGTTTTGATTTACAAATTCACTATTCTAAATTAAGACTTAGTTTCTTTGAAGTAAAGAACATCAAACTATTAACTTGGATATGATTTTCAACCTGTCATTTCTGAAATCAGAAATAGATATTTTAAAGTATCGAACTTTAAACTAATAACTTAGTTTTGATTTACAAATTCACTATTCTATAATAGTACTTAGTTATTTTGAAGTAAACAACGTCAATATATTATCTTAGATATGATTTTCAAATTGTCATTTCTAAAATCAGAAGTAGATATTTTCAAGTAAAAAACTTCAAACTACAACCTTAGATTAGATATCTCAAATTTATATTACTAAGATCCGAATTAGTTATTTTGAACTAAAAAACGTCAACCTATTAACTTATATCTAATATTCAAATTGTCATTTCTGAAATCAGTAGTAGATATTTCAAAGTAAAGAACTTCAAACTAATAACTTAGCTTTGATTTACAAATTCACTATTCTACAATATGACTTAGTTTCTTTGAAGTAAAGAACATCAAACTATTAACTTAGATATGATTTTCAAATTATCATTTCTAAAATCATAAGTAGATATTTTCAAGTAAAGTACTTCAAATAAATAACTTACTTTTGATTTACAAATCCAATATTCTAAAATAAGACTTATCTATTTTGAAGTAAAGAACGTCAAACTATTAACTTAGATCTGATTTTCAAATTGTCATTTCTGAAATCAGAAGTAGATATTTCAAAGTCTCGTACTTTAAACTAATAACTTAGTTTTGATTTACAAATTCACTATTCTAAAATAGTACTTAGTTATTTTGAAGTAAACAACGTCAAACTATTAACTTAGATCTGATTTTCAAATTGTCATTTCTAAAATCAGTAGTAGATATCTTCAAGTAAAGAACTTCAAACTAATAACTAAGTTTTGATTTACAAATTCACTATTCTAAAATAAGACTTGGTTTCTTTGAAGTAAAGAACATCAAACTATTAACATAAATATGATTTTCAAATTGTTATTTCTGAAATCAGAAATAGATATTTTAAAGTATCGAACTTTGAACTAATAATTTAGTTTTAATTTACAAATTTACTATTTTAAAATAGTACTTAGTTATTTTGAAGTAAACAACGTCAAACTATTAACTTAGATATGATTTTCAAATTGTCATTTCTAAATTCAGTAGTAGATATTTTCAGGTAAAGAACTTTAAACTAATAACTTAGTTTTGATTTACAAATTCACTAGTCTAAATAAGACTTGGTTATTTTGAAGTAAAAAACGTCAAACTATTAACTTAGATCTGATTTTCAAATTGTCATTTATTAAATCAGAAGTAGATATTTTCAAGTAAAGTACTTCAAACAAATAACTTAGTTTTGATTTACAAAACCAATATTCTAAAATAAGACTTATCTATTTGGAAGTAAAGAACGTCAAACTATTAACTTAGATCTGATTTTCAAATTGTCATTTCTGAAATCAGAAGTAGATTTTTCAAAGTAAAGAACTTCAAACAATTACCTTAGTTTTGATTTACAAATTCACTATTCTAAATTAAGACTTAGTTTCTTTGAAGTAAAGAACATCAAACTATTAACTTGGATATGATTTTCAACCTGTCATTTCTGAAATCAGAAATAGATATTTTAAAGTATCGAACTTTAAACTAATAACTTAGTTTTGATTTACAAATTCACTATTCTATAATAGTACTTAGTTATTTTGAAGTAAACAACGTCAATATATTATCTTAGATATGATTTTCAAATTGTCATTTCTAAAATCAGAAGAAGATATTTTCAAGTAAAAAACTTCAAACTACAACCTTAGATTAGATATCTCAAATTTATATTACTAAGATCCGAATTAGTTATTTTGAACTAAAAAACGTCAACCTATTAACTTATATCTAATATTCAAATTGTCATTTCTGAAATCAGTAGTAGATATTTCAAAGTAAAGAACTTCAAACTAATAACTTAGCTTTGATTTACAAATTCACTATTCTACAATACGACTTAGTTTCTTTGAAGTAAAGAACATCAAACTATTAACTTAGATATGATTTTCAAATTATCATTTCTAAAATCATAAGTAGATATTTTCAAGTAAAGTACTTCAAATAAATAACTTACTTTTGTTTTAGAAATCCAATATTTTAAAATAAGACTTATCTATTTTGAAGTAAAGAACGTCAAACTATTAACTTAGATCTGATTTTCAAATTGTCATTTCTGAAATCAGAAATACATATTTCAAAGTAAAGAACTTTAAACTAATAACTTAGTTTTAATTTACAGATTCACTAGTCCAAATAAGACTTAGTTATTTTGAAGTAAACAACGTCAAATTATTAACTTAGAACTGATTTTCAAATTGTCATTTCTGAAATCAGAACTAGATTTTTCAAAGTAAAGAACTTCAAACAAATAACTTAGTTTTGATTTACAAATTCACTATTCTATAATAGTACTTAGTTATTTTGAAATAAACAACGTCAAACTATTAACTTAGATATGATTTTCAAATTGTCATTTCTAAAATCAGAAGTAGATATTTTCAAGTAAAAAACTTCAAACTACAACCTTAGATTAGATTTCCAAATTTACATTACTAAGATCCGAATTAGTTATTTTGAAGTAAAAAACGTCAAACTATTAACTTAGATCTGATTCTCTAATTGTCATTTCTAAAATCAGAAGTAGATATTTTCAGGTAAAGTATTTCAAACTAAAAACTTAGTTTTGATTTACAAATTCACTATTCTACAATATGACTTAGTTTCTTTGAAGTAAAGAACATCAAACTATTAACTTAGATATGATTTTCAAATTGTCATTTCTAAAATCATAAGTAGATATTTTCAATTAAGTACTTCAAATAAATAACTTACTTTTGATTTACAAATCCAATATTCTAAAATAAGACTTATCTATTTTGAAGTAAAGAACGTCAAACTATTAACTTAGATCTGATTTTCAAATTGTCATTTCTGAAATTAGAAGTAGATATTTCAAAGTTAAAAACTTTAAACTATAAACTTAGTTTTGATTTACAAATTCACTATTCCAAAATAGTACATAGTTATTTTGTAGTAAACAAAATCAAATTATTAACTTAGATCTGATTTGCAAATTGTCAATTCTAAAATCAGTAGTAGATATTTTCAAGTAAAGAACTTTAAACTAATAATTTAGTTTTGATTTACAAATTCACTAGTCTAAATAAGACTTAGTTATTTTGAAGTAAAAACGTCAAACTACTAACTTAGATCTGATTTTCAAATTGTGATTTCTAAAATCAGTAGTAGATATTTTCAAGTAAAGAACTTCAAAGTAATAACTTAGTTTAGATTTACAAATTCACTAGTCTAAAATAAGACTTAGTTTCTTTGAAGTAAAGAACATCAAACTATTAACTTAGATATGATTTTCAAATTGTCATTTCTGAAATCAGAAATAGATATTTTAAAGTATCGAACTTTAAACTAATAACTAATAACCTAATAACATAGGTTTGATTTACAATTTCACTATTCTAAAATAAGACTTAGTTTCTTTGAAGTAAAGAACGTCAAACTATTAACTTAGATCTGATATTCAAATTGTCATTTCTGAAATCAGTAGTAGATATTTCAAAGTAAAGAACTTCAAACTAATAATTTAGCTTTGATTTACAAATTCACTATTCTACAATATGACTTAGTTTCTTTGAAGTAAAGAACATCAAACTATTAACTTAGATCTGATTTTCAAATTGTCATTTATAAAATCAGAAGTAGATATTTTCAGGGTAAAGTACTTCAAACAAATAACTTAGTTTTGATTTACAAAGCCAATATTCTAAAATAAGACTTATCTATTTTGAAGTAAAGAACGTCAAACTATTAACTTAGATCTGATTTTCAAATTGTCATTTCTGAAATCAGAAGTAGATATTTCAAAGTCTCGTACTTTAAACTAATAACTTAGTTTTGATTTACAAATTCACTATTCTAAAATAGTACTTAGTTATTTTGAAGTAAACAACGTCAAACTATTAACTTAGATCTGATTTTCAAATTGTCATTTCTAAAATCAGTAGTAGATATCTTCAAGTAAAGAACTTCAAACTAATAACTAAGTTTTGATTTACAAATTCACTATTCTAAAATAAGACTTGGTTTCTTTGAAGTAAAGAACATCAAACTATTAACATAAATATGATTTTCAAATTGTTATTTCTGAAATCAGAAATAGATATTTTAAAGTATCGAACTTTGAACTAATAATTTAGTTTTAATTTACAAATTTACTATTTTAAAATAGTACTTAGTTATTTTGAAGTAAACAACGTCAAACTATTAACTTAGATATGATTTTCAAATTGTCATTTCTAAATTCAGTAGTAGATATTTTCAGGTAAAGAACTTTAAACTAATAACTTAGTTTTGATTTACAAATTCACTAGTCTAAATAAGACTTGGTTATTTTGAAGTAAAAAACGTCAAACTATTAACTTAGATCTGATTTTCAAATTGTCATTTATTAAATCAGAAGTAGATATTTTCAAGTAAAGTACTTCAAACAAATAACTTAGTTTTGATTTACAAAACCAATATTCTAAAATAAGACTTATCTATTTGGAAGTAAAGAACGTCAAACTATTAACTTAGATCTGATTTTCAAATTGTCATTTCTGAAATCAGAAGTAGATTTTTCAAAGTAAAGAACTTCAAACAATTACCTTAGTTTTGATTTACAAATTCACTATTCTAAATTAAGACTTAGTTTCTTTGAAGTAAAGAACATCAAACTATTAACTTGGATATGATTTTCAACCTGTCATTTCTGAAATCAGAAATAGATATTTTAAAGTATCGAACTTTAAACTAATAACTTAGTTTTGATTTACAAATTCACTATTCTATAATAGTACTTAGTTATTTTGAAGTAAACAACGTCAATATATTATCTTAGATATGATTTTCAAATTGTCATTTCTAAAATCAGAAGTAGATATTTTCAAGTAAAAAACTTCAAACTACAACCTTAGATTAGATATCTCAAATTTATATTACTAAGATCCGAATTAGTTATTTTGAACTAAAAAACGTCAACCTATTAACTTATATCTAATATTCAAATTGTCATTTCTGAAATCAGTAGTAGATATTTCAAAGTAAAGAACTTCAAACTAATAACTTAGCTTTGATTTACAAATTCACTATTCTACAATATGACTTAGTTTCTTTGAAGTAAAGAACATCAAACTATTAACTTAGATATGATTTTCAAATTATCATTTCTAAAATCATAAGTAGATATTTTCAAGTAAAGTACTTCAAATAAATAACTTACTTTTGATTTACAAATCCAATATTCTAAAATAAGACTTATCTATTTTGAAGTAAAGAACGTCAAACTATTAACTTAGATCTGATTTTCAAATTGTCATTTCTGAAATCAGAAGTAGATATTTCAAAGTCTCGTACTTTAAACTAATAACTTAGTTTTGATTTACAAATTCACTATTCTAAAATAGTACTTAGTTATTTTGAAGTAAACAACGTCAAACTATTAACTTAGATCTGATTTTCAAATTGTCATTTCTAAAATCAGTAGTAGATATCTTCAAGTAAAGAACTTCAAACTAATAACTAAGTTTTGATTTACAAATTCACTATTCTAAAATAAGACTTGGTTTCTTTGAAGTAAAGAACATCAAACTATTAACATAAATATGATTTTCAAATTGTTATTTCTGAAATCAGAAATAGATATTTTAAAGTATCGAACTTTGAACTAATAATTTAGTTTTAATTTACAAATTTACTATTTTAAAATAGTACTTAGTTATTTTGAAGTAAACAACGTCAAACTATTAACTTAGATATGATTTTCAAATTGTCATTTCTAAATTCAGTAGTAGATATTTTCAGGTAAAGAACTTTAAACTAATAACTTAGTTTTGATTTACAAATTCACTAGTCTAAATAAGACTTGGTTATTTTGAAGTAAAAAACGTCAAACTATTAACTTAGATCTGATTTTCAAATTGTCATTTATTAAATCAGAAGTAGATATTTTCAAGTAAAGTACTTCAAACAAATAACTTAGTTTTGATTTACAAAACCAATATTCTAAAATAAGACTTATCTATTTGGAAGTAAAGAACGTCAAACTATTAACTTAGATCTGATTTTCAAATTGTCATTTCTGAAATCAGAAGTAGATTTTTCAAAGTAAAGAACTTCAAACAATTACCTTAGTTTTGATTTACAAATTCACTATTCTAAATTAAGACTTAGTTTCTTTGAAGTAAAGAACATCAAACTATTAACTTGGATATGATTTTCAACCTGTCATTTCTGAAATCAGAAATAGATATTTTAAAGTATCGAACTTTAAACTAATAACTTAGTTTTGATTTACAAATTCACTATTCTATAATAGTACTTAGTTATTTTGAAGTAAACAACGTCAATATATTATCTTAGATATGATTTTCAAATTGTCATTTCTAAAATCAGAAGTAGATATTTTCAAGTAAAAAACTTCAAACTACAACCTTAGATTAGATATCTCAAATTTATATTACTAAGATCCGAATTAGTTATTTTGAACTAAAAAACGTCAACCTATTAACTTATATCTAATATTCAAATTGTCATTTCTGAAATCAGTAGTAGATATTTCAAAGTAAAGAACTTCAAACTAATAACTTAGCTTTGATTTACAAATTCACTATTCTACAATATGACTTAGTTTCTTTGAAGTAAAGAACATCAAACTATTAACTTAGATATGATTTTCAAATTATCATTTCTAAAATCATAAGTAGATATTTTCAAGTAAAGTACTTCAAATAAATAACTTACTTTTGATTTACAAATCCAATATTCTAAAATAAGACTTATCTATTTTGAAGTAAAGAACGTCAAACTATTAACTTAGATCTGATTTTCAAATTGTCATTTCTGAAATCAGAAGTAGATATTTCAAAGTCTCGTACTTTAAACTAATAACTTAGTTTTGATTTACAAATTCACTATTCTAAAATAGTACTTAGTTATTTTGAAGTAAACAACGTCAAACTATTAACTTAGATCTGATTTTCAAATTGTCATTTCTAAAATCAGTAGTAGATATCTTCAAGTAAAGAACTTCAAACTAATAACTAAGTTTTGATTTACAAATTCACTATTCTAAAATAAGACTTGGTTTCTTTGAAGTAAAGAACATCAAACTATTAACATAAATATGATTTTCAAATTGTTATTTCTGAAATCAGAAATAGATATTTTAAAGTATCGAACTTTGAACTAATAATTTAGTTTTAATTTACAAATTTACTATTTTAAAATAGTACTTAGTTATTTTGAAGTAAACAACGTCAAACTATTAACTTAGATATGATTTTCAAATTGTCATTTCTAAATTCAGTAGTAGATATTTTCAGGTAAAGAACTTTAAACTAATAACTTAGTTTTGATTTACAAATTCACTAGTCTAAATAAGACTTGGTTATTTTGAAGTAAAAAACGTCAAACTATTAACTTAGATCTGATTTTCAAATTGTCATTTATTAAATCAGAAGTAGATATTTTCAAGTAAAGTACTTCAAACAAATAACTTAGTTTTGATTTACAAAACCAATATTCTAAAATAAGACTTATCTATTTGGAAGTAAAGAACGTCAAACTATTAACTTAGATCTGATTTTCAAATTGTCATTTCTGAAATCAGAAGTAGATTTTTCAAAGTAAAGAACTTCAAACAATTACCTTAGTTTTGATTTACAAATTCACTATTCTAAATTAAGACTTAGTTTCTTTGAAGTAAAGAACATCAAACTATTAACTTGGATATGATTTTCAACCTGTCATTTCTGAAATCAGAAATAGATATTTTAAAGTATCGAACTTTAAACTAATAACTTAGTTTTGATTTACAAATTCACTATTCTATAATAGTACTTAGTTATTTTGAAGTAAACAACGTCAATATATTATCTTAGATATGATTTTCAAATTGTCATTTCTAAAATCAGAAGAAGATATTTTCAAGTAAAAAACTTCAAACTACAACCTTAGATTAGATATCTCAAATTTATATTACTAAGATCCGAATTAGTTATTTTGAACTAAAAAACGTCAACCTATTAACTTATATCTAATATTCAAATTGTCATTTCTGAAATCAGTAGTAGATATTTCAAAGTAAAGAACTTCAAACTAATAACTTAGCTTTGATTTACAAATTCACTATTCTACAATACGACTTAGTTTCTTTGAAGTAAAGAACATCAAACTATTAACTTAGATATGATTTTCAAATTATCATTTCTAAAATCATAAGTAGATATTTTCAAGTAAAGTACTTCAAATAAATAACTTACTTTTGTTTTAGAAATCCAATATTTTAAAATAAGACTTATCTATTTTGAAGTAAAGAACGTCAAACTATTAACTTAGATCTGATTTTCAAATTGTCATTTCTGAAATCAGAAATACATATTTCAAAGTAAAGAACTTTAAACTAATAACTTAGTTTTAATTTACAGATTCACTAGTCCAAATAAGACTTAGTTATTTTGAAGTAAACAACGTCAAATTATTAACTTAGAACTGATTTTCAAATTGTCATTTCTGAAATCAGAACTAGATTTTTCAAAGTAAAGAACTTCAAACAAATAACTTAGTTTTGATTTACAAATTCACTATTCTATAATAGTACTTAGTTATTTTGAAATAAACAACGTCAAACTATTAACTTAGATATGATTTTCAAATTGTCATTTCTAAAATCAGAAGTAGATATTTTCAAGTAAAAAACTTCAAACTACAACCTTAGATTAGATTTCCAAATTTACATTACTAAGATCCGAATTAGTTATTTTGAAGTAAAAAACGTCAAACTATTAACTTAGATCTGATTCTCTAATTGTCATTTCTAAAATCAGAAGTAGATATTTTCAGGTAAAGTATTTCAAACTAAAAACTTAGTTTTGATTTACAAATTCACTATTCTACAATATGACTTAGTTTCTTTGAAGTAAAGAACATCAAACTATTAACTTAGATATGATTTTCAAATTGTCATTTCTAAAATCATAAGTAGATATTTTCAATTAAGTACTTCAAATAAATAACTTACTTTTGATTTACAAATCCAATATTCTAAAATAAGACTTATCTATTTTGAAGTAAAGAACGTCAAACTATTAACTTAGATCTGATTTTCAAATTGTCATTTCTGAAATTAGAAGTAGATATTTCAAAGTTAAAAACTTTAAACTATAAACTTAGTTTTGATTTACAAATTCACTATTCCAAAATAGTACATAGTTATTTTGTAGTAAACAAAATCAAATTATTAACTTAGATCTGATTTGCAAATTGTCAATTCTAAAATCAGTAGTAGATATTTTCAAGTAAAGAACTTTAAACTAATAATTTAGTTTTGATTTACAAATTCACTAGTCTAAATAAGACTTAGTTATTTTGAAGTAAAAACGTCAAACTACTAACTTAGATCTGATTTTCAAATTGTGATTTCTGAAATCAGAAGTAGATTTTTTAAAGTAAGGAACTTCAAACAAATAACTTAGTTTTGATTTACAAATTCACTATTCTAAAATAAGACTTAGTTTCTTTGAAGTAAAGAACATCAAACTATTAACTTAGATATGATTTTCAAATTGTCATTTCTGAAATCAGAAATAGATATTTTAAAGTATCGAACTTTAAACTAATAACTAATAACCTAATAACATAGGTTTGATTTACAATTTCACTATTCTAAAATAAGACTTAGTTTCTTTGAAGTAAAGAACGTCAAACTATTAACTTAGATCTGATATTCAAATTGTCATTTCTGAAATCAGTAGTAGATATTTCAAAGTAAAGAACTTCAAACTAATAATTTAGCTTTGATTTACAAATTCACTATTCTACAATATGACTTAGTTTCTTTGAAGTAAAGAACATCAAACTATTAACTTAGATCTGATTTTCAAATTGTCATTTATAAAATCAGAAGTAGATATTTTCAGGGTAAAGTACTTCAAACAAATAACTTAGTTTTGATTTACAAAGCCAATATTCTAAAATAAGACTTATCTATTTTGAAGTAAAGAACGTCAAACTATTAACTTAGATCTGATTTTCAAATTGTCATTTCTGAAATCAGAAATAGATATTTTAAAGTATCGAACTTTAAACTAATAACTTAGTTTTGATGTACAATTCTATAATAGTACTTAGTTATTTTGAAGTAAACAACGTCAAACTATTAACTTAGATCTGATTTTCAAATAGTCATTTCTAAAATCAGTAGTAGATATTTTCAAGTAAAGTATTTCAAACTAATAACTTAGTTTTGATTTACAAATTCATTATTCTAAAATAGTACTTAGTTATTTTGAAGTAAACAACGTCAAATTATTAACTTAGAACTGATTTTCAAATTGTCATTTCTGAAATATTCTGAAATCAGAAGTAGATTTTTCAAAGTAAAGAACTTCAAACAAATAACTTAGTTTTGATTTACAAATTCACTATTCTATAATAAGTCTTAGTTTCTTTGAAGTAAAGAACATCAAACTATTAACTTAGATATGATTTTCTAATTGTCCTTTCTGAAATCAGAAATAGATATTTTAAAGTATCGAACTTTAAACTAATAACTTAGTTTTGATTTACATATCCACTAGTCCAAATAAGACTTAGTTATTTTGAAGTAAACAACGTCAAATCATTAACTTAGAACTGATAACTTAGTTTTGATTTACAAATTCACTAGTCCAAATAAGACTTAGTTATTTTGAAGTAAACAACGTCAAATTATTAACTTAGAACTGATTTTCAAATTGTCATTTCTGAAATCAGAAGTAGATTTTTCAAAGTAAAGAACTTCAAACAAATAACTTAGTTTTGATTTACAAATTCACTATTTTATAATAGTACTTAGTTATTTTGAAATAAACAACGTCAAACTATTAACTTAGATATGATTTTCAAATTGTCATTTCTAAAATCAGAAGTAGATATTTTCAAGTAAAAAACTTCAAACTACAACCTTAGATTAGATTTCCAAATTTACATTACTAAGATCCGAATTAGTTATTTTGAAGTAAAAAACGTCAAACTATTAACTTAGATCTGATTCTCTAATTGTCATTTCTAAAATCAGAAGTAGATATTTTCAAGTAAAGTATTTCAAACTAAAAACTTAGTTTTGATTTACAAATACACTATTCTACAATATGACTTAGTTTCTTTGAAGTAAAGAACATCAAACTATTAACTTAGATATGATTTTCAAATTGTCATTTCTAAAATCATAAGTAGATATTTTCAATTAAGTACTTCAAATAAATAACTTACTTTTGATTTACAAATCCAATATTCTAAAATAAGACTTATCTATTTTGAAGTAAAGAACGTCAAACTATTAACTTAGATCTGATTTTCAAATTGTCATTTCTGAAATTAGAAGTAGATATTTCAAAGTTAAAAACTTTAAACTATAAACTTAGTTTTGATTTACAAATTCACTATTCCAAAATAGTACATAGTTATTTTGTAGTAAACAAAATCAAATTATTAACTTAGATCTGATTTGCAAATTGTCAATTCTAAAATCAGTAGTAGATAATTTCAAGTAAAGAACTTTAAACTAATAATTTAGTTTTGATTTACAAATTCACTAGTCTAAATAAGACTTAGTTATTTTGAAGTAAAAACGTCAAACTACTAACTTAGATCTGATTTTCAAATTGTGATTTCTGAAATCAGAAGTAGATTTTTCAAAGTAAGGAACTTCAAACAAATAACTTAGTTTTGATTTACAAATTCACTATTCTAAAATAAGACTTAGTTTCTTTGAAGTAAAGAACATCAAACTATTAACTTAGATATGATTTTCAAATTGTCATTTCTGAAATCAGAAATAGATATTTTAAAGTATCGAACTTTAAACTAATAACTAAGTTTCGATTTACAAATTCACTATACTAAAATAGTACTTAGTTATTTTGAAGTAAAGAACGTCAAACTATTAACTTAGATCTGATTTTGTAATTATGATTTCTAAAATCTGAAGGAGATAATTTCAAGTAAAGTACTTCAAACAAATAACTTAGTTTTGATTTACTAAGACAGTATTCTAAAATAAGACTTATCTATTTTGAAGTAAAGAACGTCAAACTATTAACTTACATCTGATTTTCAAATTGTCATTTCTGAAATCAGAAGTACATATTTCAAAGTAAAGTACTTTAAACTAATAACTTAGTTTTAATTTACAGATTCACTAGTCTAAATAAGAGTTAGTTATTTTGAAGTAAAAAAAGTCAAACTATTAACTTAGATCTGATTTTCAAATTGTCATTTTTGAAATCAGAAGTAGTTATTTCAAAGTAAAGAACTTTAAACTAATAACATAGGTTTGATTTAAAATTTCACTATTCTAAAATAAGACTTAGTTTCTTTGAAGTAAAGAACGTCAAACTATTAATTTTGATCTGATATTCAAATTGTAATTTCTGAAATCAGTAGTAGATATTTCAAAGTAAAGAACTTCAAACTAATAACTTAGCTTTTATTTACAAATTCACTATTCTACAATATGACTTAGTTTCTTTGAAGTAAAGAACATCAAACTATTAACTTAGATCTGTTTTTCAAATTGTCATTTATAAAATCAGAAGTAGATATTTTCAAGTAAAGTACTTCAAACAAATAACTTAGTTTTGATTTACAAACCCAATATTCTAAAATAAGACTTATCTATTTTGAAGTAAAGAACGTCAAACTATTAACTTAGATCTGATTTTCAAATTGTCATTTCTGACATCAGAAATAGATATTTTAAAGTATCGAACTTTGAACTAATAACTTAGTTTTGATTTACAAATTCACTATTCTATAATAGTACTTAGTTATTTTGAAGTAAACAACGTCAAACTATTAACTTAGATATGATTTTCAAATTGTCATTTCTAAAATCAGTAGTAGATATTTTCAAGTAAAATATTTCAAACTAATAACTTAGTTTTGATTTACAAATTCATTATTCTAAAATAGTACTTAGTTATTTTGAAGTAAACAACGTCAAATTATTAACTTAGAACTGATTTTCAAATTGTCATTTCTGAAATCAGAAGTAGATTTTTCAAAGTAAAGAACTTCAAACAACTAACTTAGTTTTGATTTACAAATTCACTATTCTAAACTAAGACTTAGTTTCTTTGAAGTAAAGAACATCAAACTATTAACTTAGATATGATTTTCAAAATGTCCTTTCTGAAATCAGTAATAGATATTTTAAAGTTTCGAACTTTAAACTAATAACTTAGTTTTGATTTACAAATTTACTATTCTATAATAGTACTTAGTTATTTTGAAGTAAACAACGTCAAACTATTAACTTAGATATGATTTTCAAATTGTCATTTCTAAAATCAGTAGTAGATATTTTCAAGTAAAGTATTTCAAACTAATAACTTAGTTTTGATTTACAAATTCACTATTCTACAATATGACTTAGGGCCGTTATATTCACCTCTTCGTAAAGTGTCTTGTAGTTATCTGTTCGATAACTTTAAAAGTGACTTGTAAAAAATTTGGGTATATTCAAATAAATATTGTTATTAGTTTAACGTTTTTTATTTCAAATTAACTAATTCGGATCTTAGTAATGTAAATATCAAAATCAAATCTAAGGTTGTAGGTTGAAGTTCTTTACTTGAAAATATCTACTTCTGATTTTAAAAATGATAATTTGAAAATCAGATCTAAGTTAATAGTTTGACGTTCTTTACTTCAATATAACTAAGTCTTATTTTAGTATAGTGAATTTGTAAATCAAAGCTAAGTTATTAATTTGAAGTTTTTTACTTGAACATATCTACTTCTGATTTTAGAAATAACAATTTGAAAATCAGGTCTAAGTTAATAGTATGCCGTTTTTTACTTCAAAATAACTAAGTCTTATTTCACACTAGTGAATTTGTAAATCAAAACTAAGGTATAAGTTTGAAGTTATTTACTTGAAAATATCTACTACTGATCTTAGAAATGACAATTTGAAAATTAGATCTAAGTTAATAGTTTGACGTTCTTTACTTCAATATAACTAAGTCTTATTTTAGACTAGTGAATTTGTAAATCAAAACTTAGTTATTAGTTTAAAGTTTTTTATTTCAAATTTACTAATTCGGATCTTAGTAATGTAAATATCGAAATCAAATCTAAGGTTGTAGTTTGAAGTTCTTTGCTTGAAAATATCTACTTATTTTAAAAATGATAATTTGATAATCAGATCTAAGTTAGTAGTTTGACGTTCTTTACTTCAATATAACTAAGTCTTATTTTAGTATAGTGAATTTGTAAATCAAAGCTATGTTATTAGTTTGAAGTTTTTTACTCGAAAATATCTTCTAGTGATTTTAGAAATGACAATTTGAAAATCAGAGCTAAGTTAATAGTTTGACGTTCTTTACTTCAAAATAACTAAGTCTTATTTTAGACTAGTAAACTTGTAAATCAAAACTAAGTTTTAGTTTGAAGTTCTCTACTTGAAAATATCTACTACAGATCTTAGAAATGACAATTTGAAAATTAGATTTAAGTTAATAGTTTGACGTTCTTTACTTCACAATAGATAAGTCTTATTTTAGAATACTGTATTTGTAAATCAAAACTAAGTTATTAGTTTGAAGTACTTTACTTAAAAATATCTACTTCTGATTTTAGAAATAACAATTTGAAAATCAGATCTAAGTTAATAGTTTGACGTTCTTTACTTCAAAATAGATAAGTCTTATTTTAGAATACTGTATTTTTAAATCAAAACTAAGTTGTTAGTTTGAAGTTCTTTATTTGAAAATATCTGCTTCAGATTTTAGAAATGACAATTTGTAAATCAGATCTAAGTTAGTAGTTTGACGTTCATCACTTCAATATAACTAAGTCTTATTTTAGACTAGTGAATTTGTAAATCAAAACTTAGTTATTAGTTTAAAGTTTTTTATTTCAAATTTACTAATTCGGATCTTAGTAATGTAAATATCGAAATCAAATCCAAGGTTGTAGTTTGAAGTTCTTTGCTTGCAAATATCTACTTATTTTAAAAATGATAATTTGATAATCAGATCTAAGTTAGTAGTTTGACGTTCTTTACTTCAAAATAACTAAGTCTTATTTTAGTATAGTGCATTTGTAAATCAAAGCTATGTTATTAGTTTGAAGTTTTTTACTCGAAAATATCTTCTAGTGATTTTAGAAATGACAATTTGAAAATCAGAGCTAAGTTAATAGTTTGACGTTCTTTACTTCAAAATAACTAAGTCTTATTTTAGACTAGTAAACTTGTAAATCAAAACTAAGTTTTAGTTTGAAGTTCTCTACTTGAAAATATCTACTACAGATCTTAGAAATGACAATTTGAAAATTAGATTTAAGTTAATAGTTTGACGTTCTTTACTTCACAATAGATAAGTCTTATTTTAGAATACTGTATTTGTAAATCAAAACTAAGTTATTAGTTTGAAGTACTTTACTTAAAAATATCTACTTCTGATTTTAGAAATAACAATTTGAAAATCAGATCTAAGTTAGTAGTTTGACGTTCTTTACTTCAATATAACTAAGTTTTATTTTAGTATAGTGAATTTGTAAATCAAAGCTATGTTATTAGTTTGAAGTTTTTTACTCGAAAATATCTTCTAGTGATTTTAGATATGACAATTTGAAAATCAGAGCTAAGTTAATAGTTTGACGTTCTTTACTTCAAAATAACTAAGTCTTACTTTAGACTAGTAAACTTGTAAATCAAAACTAAGTTTTAGTTTGAAGTTCTCTACTTGAAAATATCTACTACTGATTTTAGAAATGACAATTTGAAAATCAGAGCTAAGTTAATAGTTTGACGTTCTTTACTTCAAAATAACTAAGTCTTATTTTAGACTAGTAAACTTGTAAATCAAAACTAAGTTTTAGTTTGAAGTTCTCTACTTGAAAATATCTTCTACTGATTTTAGAAATGACAATTTGAAAATCAGATCTAAGTTAATAGTTTGACGTTTTTTACTTCAAAATAACTATGTGTTATTTTAGAATAGAGAATTTGTAAATCAATACTAAGTTATTAGTTTGAAGTTCTTTACTTTGAAATATCTACTTCTTTTTTAAGAAATGACTATTTGAAAATCAGATCTAAATTAATAGTATGGCGTTCTTAACTTCAAAATAGATAAGTCTTATTTTAGAATAGTGTATTTCTAAATCCAAACTAAGTTATTAGTTTGAAGTACTTTACTTAAAAATATCTATTTCTGATTTTAGAAATGATAATTTGAAAATCAGATCTAAGTTAATAGTTTGACGTTCTTTACTTCAAAATAGATAGGTTTTATTTTAGAATGCTGTTTTTGTAAATCAAATCTAACTTATTAGTTTGAAGTTCTTTACTTGAAAATAACTACTTCTGATTTTAGAAATAACAATTTGAAAATCAGATCTAAGTTAATAGTTTGACGTTTTTTACTTCAAAACAACTAAGTCTTATTTTGGTATAGTGAATTTGTAAATCAAAACTAAGTTGTTAGTTTGAAGTCTATACTTGAAAAAATCTACTACTGATTCTATAAATGACAATTTGAAAATTAGATCTAAGTTAATAGTTTGACATTCTTTGCTTCAAAATAACTAAGCCTTATTTTAGAATAGTGAATTTGTAAATCAAAACCAAGTTATTAGTTTGTAGTTCTTTACTTGAAAATATCTACTTCTGATTTTAGATATACAATTTGAAAATCAGATCTAAGTTAATATTTTGACGTTCTTTATTTAAAAATACCTAAGTCTTATTTTAGAATTGTGAATTTGTAAATCAGAACTAAGTTTTTAATTTGAAGCTTTTTACTTGAAATAATCTACTTCTGATTTTAGAAATGACAATTTGAAAATCAGATCTAAGTTAAAACTTTGACGATCTTTACTTCAGAATAACTAAGTCTTATTTGAAATAGTGAATTTGTATATCAAAACTAAGTTATTGGTTTGAAGTTCTTTATTTGAAAATATTTGCTTCAGATTTTAGAAATGACAATTTGAAAATCAGATCTAAGTTAAAACTTTGACGATCTTTACTTCAAAATAACTAAGTCTTATTTGAAATAGTGAATTTGTAAATCAAAACTAAGGTATAAGTTTGAAGTTATTTACTTGAAAATATCTACTACTGATCTTAGAAATGACATTTTGAAAATTAGATCTAAGTTAATAGTTTGACGTTCTTTACTACAAAATAGATAAGTCTTATTTTAGAATACTGTATTTGTAAATCAAAACTAAGTTATTAGTTTGAAGTACTTTACTTAAAAATATCTACTTCTGATTTTAGAAATAACAATTTGAAAATCAGATCTAAGTTAATAGTTTGACGTTCTTTACTTCAAAATAGATAAGTCGTATTATAGAATACTGTATTTTTAAATCAAAACTAAGTTGTTAGTTTGAAGTTCTTTATTTGAAAATATCTGCTTCAGATTTTAGAAATGAGAATTTGTAAATCAGATCTAAGTTAATAGTTTGACGTTCATTACTTCAATATAACTAAGTCTTATTTTAGACTAGTGAATTTGTAAATCAAAACTTAGTTATTAGTTTAAAGTTTTTTATTTCAAATTTACTAATTCGGATCTTAGTAATGTAAATATCGAAATCAAATCTAAGGTTGTAGTTTGAAGTTCTTTGCTTGAAAATATCTACTTATTTTAAAAATGATAATTTGATAATCAGATCTAAGTTAGTAGTTTGACGTTCTTTACTTCAATATAACTAAGTTTTATTTTAGTATAGTGAATTTGTAAATCAAAGCTATGTTATTAGTTTAAAGTTTTTTACTCGAAAATATCTTCTAGTGATTTTAGATATGACATTTTGAAAATCAGAGCTAAGTTAATAGTTTGACGTTCTTTACTTCAAAATAACTAAGTCTTATTTTAGACTAGTAAACTTGTAAATCAAAACTAAGTTTTAGTTTGAAGTTCTCTACTTGAAAATATCTACTACTGATTTTAGAAATGACAATTTGAAAATCAGATCTAAGTTAATAGTTTGACGTTCTTAACTTCAAAATAGATAAGTCTTATTTTAGAATACTGTATTTGTAAATCAAAACTAAGTTGTTAGTTTGAAGTAATTTATTTGAAAATATCTACTTCTGATTTTAGAAATGATAATTTGAAAATCAGATCTAAGTTAATAGTTTGACGTTCTTTACTTCAAAATAGATAAGTTTTATTTTAGAATACTGTTTTTGTAAATCAAATCTAAGTTGTTAGTTTGAAGTTCTTTATTTGAAAATATCTGCTTGAGATTTTAGAAATAACAATTTGTAAATCAGATCTAAGTCAATAGTTTGACGTTTTTTACTTAATATTAACAAAGTTTTATTTTAGAATAGTGAATTTGTAAATCAAAACTAATTTATTAGTTTAAAGTATTTTACTTGAAAATATCTAAGTCTGATTTTAGAAATGACAATTTGAAAATCAGATCTAAGTTAATAGTTCGATGTTCTTTAATTCAATAGAACTAAGTCTTATTTGAGAATAGTGAATTTGTAAATCAAAACTAAGTTATTAGTTTGAAGTTTTTCACATTGAAATAACTAATACGTATTTTTGTAATCTAAATTTGTAAATCAAAGCTAAGGTTATAGTTTGTAGTTCTTCACTTGAAAATATCTACTTCAGATTTTAGAAATGACAATTTGTAAATCAGATCTAAGTCAATAGTTTGACGTTTTTTACTTAATAATAACAAAGTTTTATTTTAGAATAGTGAATTTGTAAATCAAAACTAATTTATTAGTTTAAAGTATTTTACTTGAAAATATCTAAGTCTGATTTTAGAAATGACAATTTGAAAATCAGAGCTAAGTTAATAGTTTGACGTTCTTTACTTCAAAATAACTAAGTCTTATTTTAGACTAGTAAACTTGTAAATCAAAACTAAGTTTTAGTTTGAAGTTCTCTACTTGAAAATATCTACTACTGATTTTAGAAATGACAATTTGAAAATCAGATCTAAGTTAATAGTTTGACGTTCTTAACTTCAAAATAGATAAGTCAAAACTAATTTATTAGTTTGAAGTTTTTCACATTGAAATAACTAATACGTATTTTTGTAATCTAAATTTGTAAATCAAAGCTAAGGTTATAGTTTGTAGTTCTTCACTACAAAATATCTACTTCTGGTATTAGAAATGACAATTTGAAAATCAGATCTAAGTTAATATTTTGACGTTCTTTACTTCAAAATACCTAAGTCTTACTTTAGAATTGTGAATTTGTAAATCAGAACTAAGTTTTTAATTTGAAGCTTTTTACTTGAAATAATCTACTTCTGATTTTAGAAATGACAATTTGTAAATCAGATCTAAGTTAATAGTTTGACGTTCATCACTTCAATATAAGTAAGTCTTATTTTAGACTAGTGAATATGTAAATCAAAACTTAGTTATTCGTTTAAAGTTTTTTATTTCAAATTTACTAATTCGGATCTTAGTAATGTAAATATCGAAATCAAATCTAAGGTTGTAGTTTGAAGTTTTTTGCTTGAAAATATCTACTTATTTTAAAAATGATAATTTGATAATCAGATCTAAGTTAGTAGTTTGACGTTCTTTACTTCAATATAACTAAGTCTTATTTTAGTATAGTAAATTTGTAAATCAAAGCTATGTTATTAGTTTGAAGTTTTTTACTCGAAAATATCTTCTAGTGATTTTAGAAATGACAATTTGAAATTCAGAGCTAAGTTAATAGTTTGACGTTCTTTACTTCAAAATAACTAAGTCTTATTTTAGACTAGTAAACTTGTAAATCAAAATTAAGTTTTAGTTTGAAGTTCTATACTTGAAAATATCTACTACTGATTTTAGAAATGACAATTTGAAAATCAGATCTAAGTTAATAGTTTGACGTTTTTTACTTCAAAATAACTATGTGTTATTTTAGAATAGAGAATTTGTAAATCAAAACTAAGTTATTAGTTTGAAGTTCTTTACTTTGAAATATCTACTTCTTTTTTAAGAAATGACAATTTGAAAATCAGATCTAAGTTAATAGTATGGCGTTCTTAACTTCAAAATAGATAAGTCTTATTTTAGAATAGTGTATTTCTAAATCCAAACTAAGTTATTAGTTTGAAGTACTTTACTTAAAAATATCTAC
This sequence comes from Cantharis rustica, assembly GCA_911387805.1. Lineage (NCBI taxonomy): Eukaryota > Metazoa > Arthropoda > Insecta > Coleoptera > Cantharidae > Cantharis > Cantharis rustica. The sequence goes on along the minus strand of OU426878.1, from coordinate 27,078,159 downwards.
TTCTGATTTTAGAAATGATAATTTGAAAATCAGATCTAAGTTAATAGTTTGACGTTCTTTACTTCAAAATAGATAAGTTTTATTTTAGAATGCTGTTTTTGTAAATCAAATCTAACTTATTAGTTTGAAGTTCTTTACTTGAAAATAACTACTTCTGATTTTAGAAATGACAATTTGAAAATCAGATCTAAGTTAATAATTTGACGTTTTTTACTTCAAAACAACTAAGTCTTATTTTGGTATAGTGAATTTGTAAATCAAAACTAAGTTGTTAGTTTGAAGTCTATACTTGAAAAAATCTACTACTGATTCTATAAATGACAATTTGAAAATTAGATCTAAGTTAATAGTTTGACGTTCTTTGCTTCAAAATAACTAAGCCTTATTTTAGAATAGTGAATTTGTAAATCAAAACCAAGTTATTAGTTTGAAGTTCTTCACTTGAAAATATCTACTTCTGGTATTAGAAATGACAATTTGAAAATCAGATCTAAGTTAATATTTTGACGTTCTATACTTCAAAATACCTAAGTCTTATTTTAGAATTGTGAATTTGTAAATCAAAACTAAGATTTTAATTTGAAGCTTTTTACTTGAAAAAATCTACTTCTGATTTTAAAAATGGCACTTTGAAAATCAGATCTAAGTTAATAGTTTGACGTTTTTGACTTCAAAATAGATAAGTCTTATTTTAGAATAGTGTTTTTGTAAATAAAAACTAAGTTATTAGTTTGAAGCTCTTTACTTGAAATAATCTACTTCTGATTTTACAAATGACAATTTGAAAATCAGATCTAAGTTAAAACTTTGACGATCTTTACTTCAAAATAACTAAGTCTTATTTGAAATAGTGAATTTGTATATCAAAACTAAGTTATTAGTTTGAAGTTCTTTATTTGAAAATATCTGCTTCAGATTTTAGAAATGACAATTTGTAAATCAGATCTAAGTTAAAAGTTTGACGTTCTTTACTTCAATATAACTAAGTCTTATTTTAGACTAGTGAATTTGTAAATCAAAACTTAGTTATTAGTTTAAAGTTTTTTATTTCAAATTTACTAATTCGGATCTTAGTAATGTAAATATCGAAATCAAATCTAAGGTTGTAGTTTGAAGTTCTTTGCTTGAAAATATCTACTTATTTTAAAAATGATAATTTGATAATCAGGTCTAAGTTAGTAGTTTGACGTTCTTTACTTCAATATAACTAAGTCTTATTTTAGTATAGTGAATTTGTAAATCAAAGCTATGTTATTAGTTTGAAGTTTTTTACTCGAAAATATCTTCTACTGATTTTAGAATGACAATTTGAAAATCAGAGCTAAGTTAATAGTTTGACGTCTTTACTTCAAAATAACTAAGTCTTATTTGAAATAGTGAATTTGTATATCAAAACTAAGTTATTAGTTTGAAGTTCTTTATTTGAAAATATCTGCTTCAGATTTTAGAAATGACAATTTGTAAATCAGATCTAAGTTAATAGTATGACGTTCTTTACTTCAAAATAGATAAGTCTTATTTTCGAATAGTGTATTTCTAAATCCAAACTAAGTTATTAGTTTGAAGTACTTTACTTAAAAATATCTACTTCTGATTTTAGAAATGATAATTTGAAAATCAGATCTAAGTTAATAGTTTGACGTTCTTTACTTCAAAATAGATAAGTTTTTTTTTAGAATGCTGTTTTTGTAAATCAAATCTAACTTATTAGTTTGAAGTTCTTTACTTGAAAATAACTACTTCTGATTTTAGAAATGACAATTTGAAAATCAGATCTAAGTTAATAATTTGACGTTTTTTACTTCAAAACAACTAAGTCTTATTTTGGTATAGTGAATTTGTAAATCAAAACTAAGTTGTTAGTTTGAAGCCTATACTTGAAAAAATCCACTACTGATTCTATAAATGACAATTTGAAAATTAGATCTAAGTTAATAGTTTGACGTTCTTTGCTTCAAAATAACTAAGCCTTATTTTAGAATAGTGAATTTGTAAATCAAAACCAAGTTATAAGTTTGAAGTTCTTTACTTGAAAATATCTACTTCTGATTTTAGATATACAATTTGAATATCAGATCTAAGTCAATAGTTTGACGTTTTTTACTTAATAATAACAAAGTTTTATTTTAGAATAGTGAATTTGTAAATCAGAACTAAGTTTTTAATTTGAAGCTTTTTACTTGAAGTAATCTACTTCTGATTTTAGAAATGACAATTTGAAAATCAGATCTAAGTTAAAACTTTGACGATCTTTACTTCAAAATAACTAAGTCTTATTTGAAATAGTGAATTTGTATATCAAAACTAAGTTATTAGTTTGAAGTTCTTTATTTGAAAATATTTGCTTCAGATTTTAGAAATGACAATTTGAAAATCAGATCTAAGTTAAAACTTTGACGATCTTTACTTCAAAATAACTAAGTCTTATTTGAAGTAGTGAATTTGTAAATCAAAACTAAGGTATAAGTTTGAAGTTATTTACTTGAAAATATCTACTACTGATCTTAGAATTGACAATTTGAAAATTAGATCTAAGTTAATAGTTTGACGTTCTTTACTTCAAAATAGATAAGTCTTATTTTAGAATACTGTATTTGTAAATCAAAACTAAGTTATTAGTTTGAAGTACTTTACCTAAAAATATCTACTTCTGATTTTAGAAATAACAATTTGAAAATCAGATCTAAGTTAATAGTTTGACGTTCTTTACTTCAAAATAGATAAGTCTTATTTTAGAATACTGTATTTTTAAATCAAAACTAAGTTGTTAGTTTGAAGTTCTTTATTTGAAAATATCTGCTTCAGATTTTAGAAATGACAATTTGTAAATCAGATTTAAGTTAATAGTTTGACGTTCATCACTTCAATATAACTAAGTCTTATTTTAGACTAGTGAATATGTAAATCAAAACTTAGTTATTCGTTTAAAGTTTTTGTTTTCAAATTTACTAATTCGGATCTTAGTAATGTAAATATCGAAATCAAATCTAAGGTTGTAGTTTGAAGTTCTTTGCTTGAAAATATCTACTTATTTTAAAAAGGATAATTTGATAATCAGATCTAAGTTAGTAGTTTGACGTTCTTTACTTCAATATAACTAAATCTTATTTTAGTATAGTAAATTTGTAAATCAAAGCTATGTTATTAGTTTGAAGTTTTTTACTCGAAAATATCTTCTAGTGATTTTAGAAATGACAATTTGAAAATCAGAGCTAAGTTAATAGTTTGACGTTCTTTACTTCAAAATAACTAAGTCTTATTTTAGACTAGTAAACTTGTAAATCAAAATTAAGCTTTAGTTTGAAGTTCTCTACTTGAAAATATCTACTACTGATTTTAGAAATGACAATTTGAAAATCAGATCTAAGTTAATAGTTTGACGTTTTTTACTTCAAAATAACTATGTGTTATTTTAGAATAGAGAATTTGTAAATCAAAACTAAGTTATTAGTTTGAAGTTCTTTACTTTGAAATATCTACTTCTTTTTTAAGAAATGACAATTTGAAAATCAGATCTAAGTTAATAGTATGGCGTTCTTAACTTCAAAATAGATAAGTCTTATTTTAGAATAGTGTATTTCTAAATCCAAACTAAGTTATTAGTTTGAAGTACTTTACTTAAAAATATCTACTTCTGATTTTAGAAATGATAATTACAAATTATCTAAAATAACACATAGTTATTTTGAAGTAAAAAACGGCATACTATTAACTTAGACCTGATTTTCAAATTGTTATTTCTAAAATCAGTAGTAGATATTTTCAAGTAGAGAACTTCAAACTAAAACGTAGTTTTGATTTACAAGTTTACTAGTCTAAAATAAGACTTAGTTATTTGAAGTAAAGATCGTCAAACTATTAACTTAGCTCTGATTTTCAAATTGTCATTTCTAAAATCACTAGAAGATATTTTCGAGTAAAAAACTTCAAACTAATAACATAGCTTTGATATACAAATTCACTATACTAAAATAAGACTTAGTTATATTGAAGTAAAGAACGTCAAACTACTAACTTAGATCTGATTATCAAATTATCATTTTTAAAATAAGTAGATATTTTCAAGCAAAGAACTTCAAATTACAACCTTAGATTTGATTTCGATATTTACATTACTAAGATCCGAATTAGTAAATTTGAAATAAAAAACTTTAAACTAAGTTTTGATTTACAAATTCACTAGTCTAAAATAAGACTTAGTTATATTGAAGTGTTGAACGTCAAACTATTAACTTAGATCTGATTTACAAATTGTCATTTCTAAAATCTAAAGCAGATATTTTCAAATAAAGAACTTCAAACTAATAACTTAGTTTTGATTTACAAATACAGTATTCTAAAATAAGACTTATCTATTTTGAAGTAAAGAACGTCAAACTATTAACTTAGATCTAATTTTCAAATTGTCATTTCTAAGATCAGTAGTAGATATTTTCAAGTAAATAACTTCAAACTTATACCTTAGTTTTGATTTACAAATTCACTATTTCAAATAAGACTTAGTTATTTTGAAGTAAAGATCGTCAAAGTTTTAACTTAGATCTGATTTTCAAATTGTCATTTCTAAAATCTGAAGCAAATATTTTCAAATAAAGAACTTCAAACTAATAACTTAGTTTTGATATACAAATTCACTATTTCAAATAAGACTTAGTTATTCTGAAGTAAAGATCGTCAAAGTTTTAACTTAGATCTGATTTTCAAATTGTCATTTCTAAAATCAGAAGTAGATTTTTTCAAGTAAAAAGCTTCAAATTAAAAACTTAGTTCTGATTTACAAATTCACAATTCTAAAATAAGACTTAGGTATTTTATTAGTTAAGTCTTAGTTATTTTGCAGTAAAGAACGTCAAACTATTAACTTAGATCCGATTTTCAAATTGTCATTTCTAAAATCAGTAGTAGATATTTTCAAGTAAAGAACTTCAAACTACAACCTTAGATTTTATTTCAAAATTTACATTACTAAGATCTGAATTAGTAAATTTGATGTAAAAAACTTTAAACTAATAACTTAGTTTTGATTTACAAACTCACTAGTCTAAAATAAGACTTAGTTATTTTGATGTAAAGAACGTCAAACTATTAACTTAGATCTGATTTTCAAATTGTTATTTCTAAAATCAGTAGTAGATATTTTCAAGTAAAGAACTTCAAACTAATAACTTAGTTTTGATTTACAAATTCACTATACTAAAATAAGATTTATTTGTTTAGAAGTAAAGGACGTCAAACTATTAACTTTGATCTGATTTTCAAATTGTCATTTCTAAAATAAGAAGTAGATATTTTCAAGTAAAGAACTTCACACTAATAACTTAGCTTTGATTTACAAATTGACTATTCTAAAATAAGTCTTCTAAACTAAGTTATTAGTTTAAAGATTTTTACTTGAAAATATCTGCTTCAGATTTCATAAAATGACAATTTGAAAATCAGATCCAAGTTAATAATTTGACGTTTTTTACTTCAAAACAACTAAGTCTTATTTTAGTATAGTGAATTTGTAAATCAAAACTAAGTTATTAGTATGAAGTTTTTCACTTCAAAAAAAAACTACCACTGATTTTAGAAATGACAATTTGAAAATCAGATCTAAGTCAATAGTTTGACGTTCTTTACTTCAAAATAACTAAATTTTATTTTAGAATAGTTAACTTGTAAATCAAAACTAAGTTATTAGTTTGAAGTTTTTTACTTGAAAATATCTACTTCTGATTTTAGAAATGACAATTTTTAAATCAGATCCAAGTTAATAGTTTGACGTTCTTTACTTCAAAATAACTAAGTCTTATTTTAGACTAGTAAACTTGTAAATCAAAACTAAGTTTTAGTTTGAAGTTCTCTACTTGAAAATATCTACTACTGATTTTAGAAATGACAATTTGAAAATCAGATCTAAGTTAATAGTTTGACGTTTTTTACTTAAAAATAACTATGTGTTATTTTAGAATAGAGAATTTGAAAATCAAAACTAAGTTATTAGTTTGAAGTTATTTACTTTGAAATATCTACTTCTTTTTTAAGAAATGTTAATTTGAAAATCAGATCTAAGTTAATAGTATGGCGTTCTTAACTTTAAAATAGATAAGTCTTATTTTAGAATACTGTATTTCTAAATCAAAACTAAGTTGTTAGTTTGAAGTAATTTATTTGAAAATATCTACTTCTGATTTTAGAAATGATAATTTGAAAATCAGATCTAAGTTAATAGTTTGACGTTCTTTACTTAAAATAGATAAGTTTTATTTTAGAATACTGTTTTTGTAAATCAAATCTAAGTTATTAGTTTGAAGTTCTTTACTGGAAAATAACTACTTCTGATTTTAGAAATGACAATTTGAAAATCAGATCTAAGTTAATAATTTGACGTTCTTTACTTCAAAACAACTAAGTCTTATATTAGTATAGTGAATTTGTAAATCAAAACTAAGTTGTTAGTTTGAAGTCTATACTTGAAAAAATCTACTACTGATTTTATAAATGACAATTTGAAAATCAGATCTAAGTTAATAGTTTGACGTTCTTTACATCAAAATAACTAAGCCTTATTTTAGAATAGTGAATTTGTAAATCAAAACCAAGTTATTAGTTTGAAGTTCTTTACTTGAAAATATCTACTTCTGATTTTAGATATACAATTTGAATATCAGATCTAAGTCAATAGTTTGACGTTTTTTACTTAATAATAACAAAGTTTTATTTTAGAATAGTGAATTTGTAAATCAAAACTAATTTATTAGTTTAAAGTATTTTACTTGAAAATATCTAAGTCTGATTTTAGAAATGACAATTTGAAAATCAGATCTAAGTTAATAGTTCGATGTTCTTTAATTCAATAGAACTAAGTCTTATTTGAGAATAGTGAATTTGTAAATCAAAACTAAGTTATTAGTTTGAAGTTTTTCACATTGAAATAACTAATACGTATTTTTGTAATCTAAATTTGTAAATCAAAGGTAAGGTTATAGTTTGTAGTTCTTCACTTGAAAACATTTACTTCTGGTATTAGAAATGACAATTTGAAAATCAGATCTAAGTTAATATTTTGACGTTCTTTACTTCAAAATACCTAAGTCTTATTTTAGAATTGTGAATTTGTAAATCAGAACTAAGTTTTTAATTTGAAGCTTTTTACTTGAAAAAATCTACTTCTGATTTTAGAAATGACAATTTGAAAATCAGATCTAAGCTAAAACTTTGACGATATTTACTTCAAAATAACTAAGTCTTATTTGAAATAGTGAATTTGTATATCAAAACTAAGTTATTAGTTTGAAGTTCTTTATTTGAAAATATTTGCTTCAGATTTTAGAAATGACAATTTGAAAATCAGATCTAAGTTAATAGTTTGATGTTCTTTACATCAATATAACTAAATTTTATTTTAGAATAATTAACTTGTAAATCAAAACTAAGTTATTAGTTTGAAGTTTTTTACTTGAAAATATCTACTTCTGATTTTAGAAATGACAATTTGAAAATCAAATCTAAGTTAATAGTTTGACGTTCTCTACTTCAAAATAACGAAGTTTTATTTTAGACTAGTGAATTTGTAAATCAAAACTAAGTTATTAGTTTAAAGTGTTTTACTTCAATTTTACTAATTCGGATCTTAGTAATGTAAATTTGGAAATCAAATCTAAGGTTGTTGTTTGAAGTCCTTTACCTGAAAATATCTACTTCTGATTTTAGAAATTACAATTTAAAAATCAGGACTAAGTTAATAGTTTGACGTTTTTACTTCAAAATAACTAAGTCTTATTTTAGACTAGTAAATTTGTAAATCATAAATTAGTTATTAGTTTGAAGTTCTTTACTTGAAATTATCTACTACTGATTTTAGAAATGACAATATGTAAATCAGATATAGCTATTAGTTTGACGTCTTTTACTTCAAAATAACTAAGTCTTATTTTAGACTATTAAATTTGTAAATCATAAATAAGTTATTAGTTTGAAGATCTTTACTTGAAAATATTTACTTCTGATTTTATAAATAACAATTTGAAAATCAGATCTAAGTTAATAGTTTGACGTTCTTTACTTCAAAATAACTAAATTTTATTTTAGAATAGTTAACTTGTAAATCAAAACTAAGCTATTAGTTTGAAGTTTTTTACTTGAAAATATCTACTTCTGATTTTATAAATGACAATTTGAAAATCAGATCTAAGTCAATAGTTTGACGTTCTTTACTTCAAAATAACTAAATTTTATTTTAGAATAGTTAACTTGTAAATCAAAACTAAGTTATTAGTTTGAAGTTTTTTACTTGAAAATATCTACTTCTGATTTTAGAAATGACAATTTGTAAATCAGATCCAAGTTAATAGTTTGACGTTCTTTACTTCAAAATAGATAAGTCTTATTTTAGAATACTGTATTTCTAAATCAAAACTAAGTTATTAGTTTGAAGTTTTTTACTTGAAAATATCTACTTCTGATTTTAGAAATGACAATTTGTAAATCAGATCTAAGTTAATAGTATTGCGTTCTTAACTTCAAAATAGATAAGTCTTATTTTAGAATACTGTATTTCTAAATCAAAACTAAGTTGTTAGTTTGAAGTAATTTATTTGAAAATATCTACTTCTGATTTTAGAAATGATAATTTGAAAATCAGATCTAAGTTAATAGTTTGACGTTCTTTACTTCAAAATAGATAAGTTTTATTTTAGAATACTGTTTTTGTAAATCAAATCTAAGTTATTAGTTTGAAGTTCTTTACTTGAAAATAACTACTTCTGATTTTAGAAATGACAATTTGAAAATCAGATCTAAGTTAATAGTTTGACGTTCTTTACTTCAAAATAACTAAGTCTTTTTTGAGACTATTGAATTTGTAAATCAAAACTAAGTTATTAGTTTAAAGCTTTTTATTTCAAATTTACTAATTCGGATCTTAGTAATGTAAAAATCAAAATCAAATCTAAGGTTGTAGGTTGAAGTTCTTTACTTGAAAATATCTACTTCTGATTTTAAAAATGATAATTTGAAAATCAGATCTAAGTTAATAGTTTGACGTTCTTTACTTCAATATAACTAAGTCTTATTTTAGTATAGTGAATTTGTAAATCAAAGCGAAGTTAATAATTTGAAGTTCTTTACTTGAACATATCTACTTCTGATTTTAGAAATAATAATTTGAAAATCAGGTCTAAGTTAATAGTATGCCGTTTTTTACTTCAAAATAACTAAGTCTTATTTCACACTAGTGAATTTGTAAATCAAAACTAAGGTATAAGTGTGAAGTTATTTACTTGAAAATATCTACTACTGATCTTAGAAATGACAATTTGAAAATTAGATCTAAGTTAATAGTTTGACGTTCTTTACTTCAAAATAGATAAGTCTTATTTTAGAATACTGTATTTGTAAATCAAAACTAAGTTATTAGTTTGAAGTACTTTACTTAAAAATATCTACTTCTGATTTTAGAAATAACAATTTGAAAATCAGATCTAAGTTAATAGTTTGACGTTCTTTACTTCAATATAACTAAGTCTTATTTTAGACTAGTGAATTTGTAAATCAAAACTTAGTTATTAGTTTAAAGTTTTTTATTTCAAATTTACTAATTCGGATCTTAGTAATGTAAATATCGAAATCAAATCTAAGGTTGTAGTTTGAAGTTCTTTGCTTGAAAATATCTACTTATTTTAAAAATGATAATTTGATAATCAGATCTAAGTTAATAGTTTGACGTTCTTTACATCAAAATAACTAAGCCTTATTTTAGAATAGTGAATTTGTAAATCAAAACCAAGTTATTAGTTTGAAGTTCTTTACTTGAAAATATCTACTTCTGATTTTAGATATACAATTTGAATATCAGATCTAAATCAATAGTTTGACGTTTTTTACTTAATAATAACAAAGTTTTATTTTAGAATAGTGAATTTGTAAATCAAAACTAATTTATTAGTTTAAAGTATTTTACTTGAAAATATCTAAGTCTGATTTTAGAAATGACAATTTGAAAATCAGATCTAAGTTAATAGTTCAATGTTCTTTAATTCAATAGAACTAAGTCTTATTTGAGAATAGTGAATTTGTAAATCAAAACTAAGTTATTAGTTTGAAGTTTTTCACATTGAAATAACTAATACGTATTTTTGTAATCTAAATTTGTAAATCAAAGCTAAGGTTATAGTTCGTAGTTTTTCACTTGAAAATATCTACTTCTGGTATTAGTAATGACAATTTGAAAATCAGATCTAAGTTAATATTTTGACGTTCTTTACTTCAAAATACCTAAGTCTTATTTTAGAATTGTGAATTAGTAAATCAGAACTAAGTTTTTAATTTGAAGCTTTTTACTTGAAAAAATCTACTTCTGATTTTAGAAATGACAATTTGAAAATCAGATCTAAGTTAAAACTTTGACGATATTTACTTCAAAATAACTAAGTCTTATTTGAAATAGTGAATTTGTATATCAAAACTAAGTTATTAGTTTGAAGTTCTTTATTTGAAAATATTTGCTTCAGATTTTAGAAATGACAATTTGAAAATCAGATCTAAGTTAATAGTTTGACGTTCTTTACTTCAAACCAACTAAGTCTTATTTTAGTATAGTGAATTTCTAAATCAAAATTAAGTTATTAGTATGAAGTTCTTTACTTGATAAAAACTACTTCTGATTTTTGAAATGACAATTTGAAAATCAGATCTAAGTTAATAGTTTGACGTTCTTTACTTCAAAATAACTAAGTCTTTTTTGAGACAATTGAATTTGTAAATCAAAACTAAGTTATTAGTTTAAAGTTTTTTATTTCAAATTTACTAATTCGGATCTTAGTAATGTAAAAATCAAAATCAAATCTAAGGTTGTAGGTTGAAGTTCTTTACTTGAAAATATCTACTTCTGATTTTAAAAATGATAATTTGAAAATCAGATCTAAGTTAATAGTTTGACGTTCTTTACTTCAATATAACTAAGTCTTATTTTAGTATAGTGAATTTGTAAATCAAAGCGAAGTTAATAATTTGAAGTTCTTTACTTGAACATATCTACTTCTGATTTTAGAAATAACAATTTGAAAATCAGGTCTAAGTTAATAGTATGCCGTTTTTTACTTCAAAATAACTAAGTCTTATTTCACACTAGTGAATTTGTAAATCAAAACTAAGGTATAAGTTTGAAGTTATTTACTTGAAAATATCTACTACTGATCTTAGAAATGACAATTTGAAAATTAGATCTAAGTTAATAGTTTGACGTTCTTTACTTCAAAATAGATAAGTCTTATTTTAGAATACTGTATTTGTAAATCAAAACTAAGTTATTAGTTTGAAGTACTTTACTTAAAAATATCTACTTCTGATTTTAGAAATAACAATTTGAAAATCAGATCTAAGTTAATAGTTTGACGTTCTTTACTTCAAAATAGATAAGTGTTATTTTAGAATACTGTATTTTTAAATCAAAACTAAGTTGTTAGTTTGAAGTTCTTTATTTGAAAATATCTGCTTCAGATTTTAGAAATGACAATTTGTAAATCAGATCTAAGTTAATAGTTTGACGTTCATCACTTCAATATAACTAAGTCTTATTTTAGACTAGTGTATTTGTAAATCAAAACTTAGTTATTAGTTTAAAGTTTTTTATTTCAAATTTACTAATTCGGCTCTTAGTAATGTAAATATCGAAATCAAATCTAATGTTGTAGTTTGAAGTTCTTTGCTTGAAAATATCTACTTATTTTAAAAATGATAATTTTGATAATCAGATCTAAGTTAGTAGTTTGACGTTCTTTACTTCAATATAACTAAGTCTTATTATAGTATAGTGAATTTGTAAATCAAAGCTATGTTATTAGTTTGAAGTTTTTTACTCGAAAATATCTTCTAGTGATTTTAGAAATGACAATTTGAAAATCAGAGCTAAGTTAATAGTTTGACGTTCTTTACTTCAAAATAACTAAGTCTTATTTTAGACTAGTAAAATTGTAAATCAAAACTAAGTTTTAGTTTGAAGTTCTCTACTTGAAAATATCTACTACTGATTTTAGAAATAACAATTTGAAAATCAGGTCTAAGTTAATAGTATGCCGTTTTTTACTTCAAAATAACTAAGTCTTATTTCACACTAGTGAATTTGTAAATCAAAACTAAGGTATAAGTTTGAAGTTATTTACTTGAAAATATCTACTACTGATCTTAGAAATGACAATTTGAAATGTAGATCTAAGTTAATAGTTTGACGTTCTTTACTTCAAAATAGATAAGTCTTATTTTAGAATACTGTATTTGTAAATCAAAACTAAGTTATTAGTTTGAAGTACTTTACTTAAAAATATCTACTTCTGATTTAAAAATAACAATTTGAAAATCAGATCTAAGTTAATAGTTTGACGTTCTCTACTTCAAAATAGATAAGTCTTATTTTAGAATACTGTATTTTTAAATCAAAACTAAGTTGTTAGTTTGAAGTTCTTTATTTGAAAATATCTGCTTCAGATTTTAGAAATGACAATTTGTAAATCAGATCTAAGTTAATAGTTTGACGTTCATTACTTCAATATAACTAAGTCTTATTTTAGACTAGTGAATTTGTAAATCAAAACTTAGTTATTAGTTTAAAGTTTTTTATTTCAAATTTACTAATTCGGATCTTAGTAATGTAAATATCGAAATCAAATCTAAGGTTGTAGTTTGAAGTTCTTTGCTTGAAAATATCTACTTATTTTAAAAATGATAATTTGATAATCAGATCTAAGTTAGTAGTTTGACGTTCTTTACTTCAATATAACTAAGTCTTATTTTAGTATAGTCAATTTGTAAATCAAAGCTATGTTATTAGTTTGAAGATTTTTACTCGAAAATAACTTCTAGTGATTTTAGAAATGACAATTTGAAAATCAGAGCTAAGTTAATAGTTTGACGTTCTTTACTTCAAAATAACTAAGTCTTATTTTAGACTAGTAAACTTGTAAATCAAAACTAAGTTTTAGTTTGAAGTTCTCTACTTGAAAATATCTACTACTGATTTTAGAAATGACAGTTTGTAAATCAGTTCTAAGTTAATAGTTTGACGTTTTTTACTTAAAAATAACTATGTGTTATTTTAGAATAGAGAATTTGTAAATCAAAACTAAGTTATTAGTTTGAAGTTCTTTACTTTGAAATATTTACTTCTTTTTTAAGAAATGACAATTTGAAATATAGACCTAAGTTAATAGTATGGCGTTCTTAACTTCAAAATAGATAAGTCTTATTTTAGAATACTGTATTTGTAAATCAAAACTAAATTGTTAGTTTGAAGTAATTTATTTGAAAATATCTACTTCTGATTTTAGAAATGATAATTTGAAAATCAGATCTAAGTTAATAGTTTGACGTTCTTTACTTCAAAATAGATAAGTTTTATTTTAGAATACTGTTTTTGTAAATCAAATCAAAGTTATTAGTTTGAAGTTCTTTACTTGAAAATAACTACTTCTGATTTTAGAAATGACAATTTGAAAATCAGATCTAAGTTAATAATTTGACGTTCTTTACTTCAAAACAACTAAGTCTTATTTTAGTATAGTGAATTTGTAAGTCAAAACTAAGTTGTTAGTTTGAAGTCTATACTTGAAAAAATCTACTACTGATTTTATAAATGACAATTTGAAAATCAGATCTAAGTTAATAGTTTGACGTTCTTTACATCAAAATAACTAAGCCTTATTTTAGAATAGTGAATTTGTAAATCAAAACCAAGTTATTAGTTTGAAGTTCTTTACTTGAAAATATCTACTTCTGATTTTAGATATACAATTTGAATATCAGATCTAAGTCAATAGTTTGACGTTTTTTACTTAATAATAACAAAGTTTTATTTTAGAATAGTGAATTTGTAAATCAAAACTAATTTATTAGTTTAAAGTACTTTACTTGAAAATATCTAAGTCTGATTTTAGAAATGACAATTTGAAAATCAGATCTAAGTTAATAGTTCGATGTTCTTTAATTCAATAGAACTAAGTCTTATTTGAGAATAGTGAATTTGTAAATCAAAACTAAGTTATTAGTTTGAAGTTTTTCACATTGAAATAACTAATACGTATTTTTGTAATCTAAATTTGTAAATCAAAGCTAAGGTTATAGTTTGTAGTTCTTCACTTGAATATATCTACTTCTGGTATTAGAAATGACAATTTGAAAATCAGATTTAAGTTAATATTTTTACGTTCTTTACTTCAAAATACCTAAGTCTTATTTTAGAATTGTGAATTTGTAAATCAGAACTAAGTTTTTAATTTGAAGCTTTTTACTTGAAAAAATCTACTTCTGATTTTAGAAATGACAATTTGAAAATCAGATCTAAGTTAAAACTTTGACGATCTTTACTTCAAAATAACTAAGTCTTATTTGAAATAGTGAATTTGTATATCAAAACTAAGTTATTAGTTTGATGTTCTTTATTTGAAAATATTTGCTTCAGATTTTAGAAATGACAATTTGAAATACAGATCTAAGTTAATAGTTTGACGTTCTTTACTTCAAACGAACTAAGTCTTATTTTAGTATAGTGAATTTCTAAATCAAAATTCAGTTATTAGTATGAAGTTCTTTACTTGTTAAAAACTACTTCTGATTTTTGAAATGACAATTTGAAAATCAGATCTAAGTTAATAGTTTGACGTTCTTTACTTCAAAATAACTATGTGTTTTTTAAAATAGAGAATTTGTAAATCAAAACTAAGTTATTAGTTTGAAGTTTTTCACATTGAATAACTAATACGGATTTTTGTAATCTAAATTTGTAAATCAAAGCTAACGTTATAGTTTGAAGTTCTTCACTTGAAAATATCTACTTCTGGTATTAGAAATGACAATTTGAAAATCAGAGCTAAGTTAATAGTTTGACGTTCCGTACTTCAAAATAACTAAGTCTTATTTTAGACTAGTAAACTTGTAAATCAAAACTAAGTTTCAGTTTGAAGTTCTCTACTTGAAAATATCTACTACTGATTTTAGAAATGACAATTTGAAAATCAGATCTAAGTTAATAGTTTGACGTTCTTTACTTCAAAATAACTATGTGTTATTTTAGAATAGAGATTTTGTAAATCAAAACTAAGTTATTAGTTTAAAGTTCTTTACTTTGAAATATCTACTTTTTTTTAAGAAATGACAATTTGAAAATCAGATCTAAGTTAATAGTATGACGTTCTTTACTTCAAAATAGATAAGTCTTATTTTAGAATACTGTATTTGTAAATCAAAACTAAGTTGTTAGTTTGAAGTACTTTACTTAAAAATTTCTACTTCTGATTTTAGAAATAACAATTTGAAAATCAGATCTAAGTTAATAGTTTGACGTTCTCTACTTCAAAATAGATAAGTTTTATTTTAGAATACTGTATTTTTAAATCAAAACTAAGTTGTTAGTTTGAAGTTCTTTATTTGAAAATATCTGCTTCAGATTTTAGAAATGACAATTTGTAAATCAGATCTAAGTTAATAGTTTGACGTTCATTACTTCAATATAACTAAGTCTTATTTTAGACTAGTGAATTTGTAAATCAAAACTTAGTTATTAGTTTAAAGTTTTTTATTTCAAATTTACTAATTCGGATCTTAGTAATGTAAATATCGAAATCAAATCTAAGGTTGTAGTTTGAAGTTCTTTGCTTGAAAATATCTACTTATTTTAAAAATGATAATTTGATAATCAGATCTAAGTTAGTAGTTTGACGTTCTTTACTTCAATATAACTAAGTCTTATTTTAGTATAGTGAATTTGTAAATCAAAGCTATGTTATTAGTTTGAAGATTTTTACTCGAAAATATCTTCTAGTGATTTTAGAAATGACAATTTGAAAATCAGAGCTAAGTTAATAGTTTGACGTTCTTTACTTCAAAATAACTAAGTCTTATTTTAGACTAGTAAACTTGTAAATCAAAACTAAGTTTTAGTTTGAAGTTCTCTACTTGAAAATATCTACTACTGATTTTAGAAATGACAATTTGTAAATCAGATCTAAGTTAATAGTTTGACGTTTTTTACTTAAAAATAACTATGTGTTATTTTAGAATAGAGAATTTGTAAATCAAAACTAAGTTATTAGTTTGAAGTTTTTTACTTTGAAATATTTACTTCTTTTTTAAGAAATGACAATTTGAAAATCAGATCTAAGTTAATAGTATGGCGTTCTTAACTTCAAAATAGATAAGTCTTATTTTAGAATACTGTATTTGTAAATCAAAACTAAATTGTTAGTTTGAAGTAATTTATTTGAAAATATTTACTTCTGATTTTAGAAATGATAATTTGAAAATCAGATCTAAGTTAATAGTTTGACGTTCTTTACTTCAAAATAGATAAGTTTTATTTTAGAATACTGTTTTTGTAAATCAAATCTAAGTTATTAGTTTGAAGTTCTTTACTTGAAAATAACTACTTCTGATTTTAGAAATGACAATTTGAAAATTAGATCTAAGTTAATAATTTGACGTTCTTTACTTCAAAACAACTAAGTCTTATTTTAGTATAGTGAATTTGTAAATCAAAACTAAGTTGTTAGTTTGAAGTCTATACTTGAAAAAATCTACTACTGATTTTATAAATGACAATTTGAAAATCAGATCTAAGTTAATAGTTTGACGTTCTTTACATCAAAATAACTAAGCCTTATTTTAGAATAGTGAATTTGTAAATCAAAACCAAGTTATTAGTTTGAAGTTCTTTACTTGAAAATATCTACTTCTGATTTTAGATATACAATTTGAATATCAGATCTAAGTCAATAGTTTGACGTTTTTTACTTAATAATAACAAAGTTTTATTTTAGAATAGTGAATTTGTAAATCAAAACTAATTTATTAGTTTAAAGTACTTTACTTGAAAATATCTAAGTCTGATTTTAGAAATGACAATTTGAAAATCAGATCTAAGTTAATAGTTCGATGTTCTTTAATTCAATAGAACTAAGTCTTATGTGAGAATAGTGAATTTGTAAATCAAAACTAAGTTATTAGTTTGAAGTTTTTCACATTGAAATAACTAATACGTATTTTTGTAATCTAAATTTGTAAATCAAAGCTAAGGTTATAGTTTGTAGTTCTTCACTTGAATATATCTACTTCTGGTATTAGAAATGACAATTTGAAAATCAGATCTAAGTTAATATTTTGACGTTCTTTACTTCAAAATACCTAAGTCTTATTTTAGAATTGTGAATTTGTAAATCAGAACTAAGTTTTTAATTTGAAGCTTTTTACTTGAAAAAATCTACTTCTGATTATAGAAATGACAATTTGAAAATCAGATCTAAGTTAAAACTTTGACGATCTTTACTTCAAAATAACTAAGTCTTATTTGAAATAGTGAATTTGTATATCAAAACTAAGTTATTAGTTTGAAGTTCTTTATTTGAAAATATTTGCTTCAGATTTTAGAAATGACAATTTGAAATACAGATCTAAGTTAATAGTTTGACGTTCTTTACTTCAAACGAACTAAGTCTTATTTTAGTATAGTGAATTTCTAAATCAAAATTAAGTTATTAGTATGAAGTTCTTTACTTGTTAAAAACTACTTCTGATTTTTGAAATGACAATTTGAAAATCAGATCTAAGTTAATAGTTTGACGTTCTTTACTTCAAAATAACTATGTGTTTTTTAGAATAGAGAATTTGTAAATCAAAACTAAGTTATTAGTTTAAAGTTTTTCACATTGAAATAACTAATACGGATTTTTGTAATCTAAATTTGTAAATCAAAGCTAAGGTTTTAGTTTGAAGTTCTCTACTTGAAAATATCTACTACTGATTTTAGAAATGACAATTTGAAAATCAGATCTAAGTTAATAGTTTGACGTTCTTTACTTCAAAATAACTATGTGTTATTTTAGAATAGAGATTTTGTAAATCAAAACTAAGTTATTAGTTTAAAGTTCTTTACTTTGAAATATCTAAATTTTTTTTAAGAAATGACAATTTGAAAATCAGATCTAAGTTAATAGTATGACGTTCTTTACTTCAAAATAGATAAGTCTTATTTTAGAATACTGTATTTGTAAATCAAAACTAAGTTGTTAGTTTGAAGTACTTTATTTGAAAATATCTGCTTTAGACTTTAGAAATTACAATTTAAAAATCAGATCTAAGTTAATAGTTTGACGTTCTTTACTTCAAAATAGATAAGTCTTATTTTAGAATACTGTATTTTTAAATCAAAACTAAGTTGTTAGTTTGAAGTTCTTTATTTGAAAATATCTGCTTCAGATTTTAGAAATGACAATTTGTAAATCAGATCTAAGTTAATAGTTTGACGTTCTTTACTTCAAAATAACTAAGTCTTATTTTAGACTAGTAAACTTGTAAATCAAAACTAAGTTTTAGTTTGAAGTTCTCTACTTGAAAATATCTACTACTGATTTTAGAAATGACAATTTGAAAATCAGATCTAAGTTAATAGTTTGACGTTGTGTACTTCAAAATAACTATGTGTTTTTTAGAATAGAGAATTTGTAAATCAAAACTAAGTTATTAGTTTGAAGTTTTTCACATTGAAATAACTAATACGGATTTTTGTAATCTAAATTTGTAAATCAAAGCTAAGGTTATAGTTTGAAGTTCTTCACTTGAAAATATCTACTTCTGGTATTAGAAATGACAATTTGAAAATCAGAGCTAAGTTAATAGTTTGACGTTCCGTACTTCAAACTAACTAAGTCTTATTTTAGACTAGTAAACTTGTAAATCAAAACTAAGTTTTAGTTTGAAGTTCTCTACTTGAAAATATCTACTACTGATTTTAGAAATGACAATTTGAAAAACAGATCTAAGTTAATAGTTTGACGTTCTTTACTTCAAAATAACTATGTGTTATTTTAGAATAGAGAATTTGTAAATCAAAACTAAGTTATTAGTTTAAAGTTCTTTACTTTGAAATATCTACTTTTTTTTAAGAAATGACAATTTGAAAATCAGATCTAAGTTAATAGACAATATGACGTTCTTTACTTCAAAATAGATAAGTCTTATTTTAGAATACTGTATTTGTAAATCAAAACTAAGTTGCTAGTTTGAAGTACTTTATTTGAAAATATCTGCTTTAGACTTTAGAAATGACAATTTAAAAATCAGATCTAAGTTAATAGTTTGACGATCTTTACTTCAAAATAGATAAGTCTTATTTTAGAATAGTGTATTTCTAAATCCAAACTAAGTTATTAGTTTGAAGTACTTTACTTAAAAATATCTACTTCTGATTTTAGAAATGATAATTAGAAAATCAGATCTGAGTTAATAGTTTGACGTTCTTTACTTCAAAATAGATAAGTTTTATTTTAGAATGCTGTTTTTGTAAATCAAATCTAACTTATTAGTTTGAAGTTTTTTACTTGAAAATAACTACTTCTGATTTTAGAAATGACAATTTGAAAATCAGCTCTAAGTTAATAATTAGACGTTTTTTACTTCAAAACAACTAAGTCTTATTTTGGTATAGTGAATTTGTAAATCAAAACTAAGTTGTTAGTTTGAAGTCTATAGTTGAAAAAATCTACTACTGATTCTATAAATGACAATTTGAAAATTAGATCTAAGTTAATAGTTTGACGTTCTTTGCTTCAAAATAACAAAGCCTTATTTTAGAATAGTGAATTTGTAAATTAAAACTAATTTATTCGTTTAAAGTATTTTACTTGAAAATATCTAAGTCTGATTTTAGAAATGACAATTTGAAAATCAGAACTAAGTTAATAGTTCAATGTTCTTTAATTCAATAGAACTAAGTCTTATTTTAGAATAGTGAATTTGTAAATCAAAACTAAGTTATTAGTTTGAAGTTTTTCACATTGAAATAACTAATACGGATTTTTGTAATCTAAATTTTTTAAATCAAAGCTAAGGTTATAGTTTGAAGTTCTTCACTTGAAAATATCTACTTCTGGTATTAGAAATGACAACTTGAAAATCAGATCTAAGTTAATAGTTTGACGTTCTTTACTTCAAAATAACTAAGTCTTATTTTAGACTAGTAAACTTGTAAATCAAAACTAAGTTTTAGTTTGAAGTTCTCTACTTGAAAATATCTACTACTGATTTTAGAAATGACAATTTGAAAATCAGATCTAAGTTAATAGTTTGACGTTTTTTACTTCAAAATAACTATGTGTTATTTTAGAATAGAGAATTTGTAAATCAAAACTAAGTTATTAGTTTGAAGTTCTCTACTTTGAAATATCTACTTCTTTTTTAAGAAATGACAATTTGAAAATCAGATCTAAGTTAATAGTATGACGTTCTTAACTTCAAAATAGATAAGTCTTATTTTAGAATACTGTATTTGTAAATCAAAACTAAGTTGTTAGTTTGAAGTAATTTATTTGAAAATATCTGCTTTAGACTTAAGAAATGACAATTTAAAAATCAGATCTAAGTTAATAGTTTGACGTTCTTTACTTCAAAATAAAGAAGTCTTATTTTAGCATAGTGTATTTCTAAATCCAAACTAAGTTATTAGCTTGAAGTACTTTACTTAAAAATATCTACTTCTGATTTTAGAAATGATAATTTGAAAATCAGATCTAAGTTAATAGTTTGACGTTCTTTACTTCAAAATAGATAAGTTTTATTTTAGAATACTGTTTTTGTAAATCAAATCTAAGTTATTAGTTTGAAGTTCTTTACTTGAAAATAACTACTTCTGATTTTAGAAATGACAATTTGAAAATCAGATCTAAGTTAATAATTTGACGTTCTTTACTTCAAAACAACTAAGTCTTATTTTGGTATAGTGAATTTGTAAATCAAAACTAAGTTGTTAGTTTGAAGTCTATACTTGAAAAAATCTACTACTGATTTTATAAATGACAATTTGAAAATCAGATCTAAGTTAATAGTTTGACGTTCTTTACATCAAAATAACTAAGCCTTATTTTAGAATAGTGAATTTGTAAATCAAAACCAAGTTATTAGTTAGAAGTTCTTTACTTGAAAATATCTACTTCTGATTTTAGATATACAAATTGAATATCAGATCTAAGTCAATAGTTTGACGTTTTTTACTTAATAATAACAAAGATTTATTTTAGAATAGTGAATTTGTAAATCAAAACTAATTTATTAGTTTAAAGTATTTTACTTGAAAATATCTAAGTCTGATTTTAGAAATGACAATTTGAAAATCAGGTCTAAGTTCATAGTTCGATGTTCTTTAATTCAATAGAACTAAGTCTTATTTTAGAATAGTGAATTTGTAAATCAAAACTAAGTTATTAGTTTGAAGTTTTTCACATTGAAATAACTAATACGTATTTTTGTAATCTAAATTTGTAAATCAAAGCTAACGTTATAGTTTGAAGTTCTTCACTTGAAAATATCTACTTCTGGTATTAGAAATGACAATTTGAAAATCAGATCTAAGTTAATATTTTGACGTTTTTTACTTCAAAATACCTAAGTCTTATTTTAGAATTGTGAATTTGTAAATCAGAACTAAGTTTTTAATTTGAAGCTTTCTTGAAAAAATCTACTTCTGATTTTAGAAATGGCACTTTGAAAATCAGATCTAAGATAATAGTTTGACGTTTTTGACTTCAAAATAGATAAGTCTTATTTTAGAATAGTGTATTTGTAAATAAAAACTAAGTTATTAGTTTGAAGCTCTTTACTTGAAATAATCTACTTCTGATTTTAGAAATGACAATTTGAAAATCAGATCTAAGTTAAAACTTTGACGATCTTTACTTCAAAATAAATAAGTCTTATTTGAAATAGTGAATTTGTATATCAAAACTAAGTGATTAGTTTGAAGTTCTTTATTTGAAAATATCTGCTACAGATTTTAGAAATGACAATTTGTAAATTAGATCTAAATTAATAGTTTGACGTTCTTTACTTCAATATAACTAAGTCTTATTTTAGACTAGTGAATTTGTAAATCAAAACTTAGTTATTAGTTTAAAGTTTTTTATTTCAAATTTACTAATTCGGATCTTAGTAATGTAAATATCGAAATCAAATCTAAGGTTGTAGTTTGAAGTTCTTTGCTTGAAAATATCTACTTATTTTAAAAATGATAATTTGATAATCAGATCTAAGTTAGTAGTTTGACGTTCTTTACTTCAATATAACTAAGTCTTATTTTAGTATAGTGAATTTGTAAATCAAAGCTATGTTATTAGTTTGAAGTTTTTTACTCGAAAATATCTTCTACTGATTTTAGAATGACAATTTGAAAATCAGAGCTAAGTTAATAGTTTGACGTTCTTTACTTCAAAATAACTAAGTCTTATTTTAGGCTAGTAAACTTGTAAATCAAAACTAAGTTTTAGTTTGAAGTTCTCTACTTGAAAATATCTACTACTGATTTTAGAAATGACAATTTGAAAATCAGATCTAAGTTAATAGTTTGACGTTCTTTACTTCAAAATAACTATGTGTTATTTTAGAATAGAGAATTAGTAAATCAAAACTAAGTTATTAGTTTAAAGTTCTTTACTTTGAAATATCTACTTCTTTTTTAAGAAATGACAATTTGAAAATCAGATCTAAGTTAATAGTATGACGTTCTTTACTTTAAAATAGATAAGTCTTATTTTAGAATACTGTATTTGTAAATCAAAACTAAGTTGTTAGTTTGAAGTACTTTATTTGAAAATATCTGCTTTAGACTTTAGAAATGACAATTTATAAATCAGATCTAAGTTAATAGTTTGACGTTCTTTACTTCAAAGTAGATAAGTCTTATTTTAGAATAGTGTATTTCTAAATCCAAACTAAGTTATTAGTTTGAAGTACTTTACTTAAAAATATCTACTTCTGATTTTAGAAATCATAATTTGAAAATCAGATCTAAGTTAATAGTTTGACGTTCGTTACTTCAAAATAGATAAGTTTTATTTTAGAATGCTGTTTTTGTAAATCAAATCTAAGTTATTAGTATGAAGTTCTTTACTTGAAAATAACTACTTCTGATTTTAGAAATGACAATTTGATAATCAGATCTAAGTTAATAATTTGACGTTTTTTACTTCAAAACAACTAAGTCTTATTTTGGTATAGTGAATTTGTAAATCAAAACTAAGTTGTTAGTTTGAAGTCTATACTTGAAAAAATCTACTACTGATACCATAAATGACAATTTGAAAATTAGATCTAAGTTAATAGTTTGACGTTCTTTGCTTCAAAATAACTAAGCCTTATTTTAGAATAGTGAATTTGTAAATCAAAACCAAGTTATTAGTTTGAAGTTTTTTACTTGAAAATATCTACTTCTGATTTTAGATATACAATTTGAATATCAGATCTAAGTCAATAGTTTGACGTTTTTTACTTAATAATAACAAAGTTTTATTTTAGAATAGTGAATTTGTAAATCAAAACTAATTTATTAGTTTAAAGTATTTTACTTGAAAATATCTAAGTCTGATTTTAGTAATGACAATTTGAAAAACAGAACTAAGTTAATAATTCGATGTTCTTTAATTCAATAGAACTAAGTCTTATTTTAGAATAATGAATTTGTAAATCAAAACTAAGTTATTAGTTTGAAGTTTTTCACATTGAAATAACTAATACGGATTTTTGTAATCTAAATTTGTAAATCAAAGCTAAGGTTATAGTTTGAAGTTCTTCACTTGAAAATATCTACTTCTGGTATTAGAAATGACAATTTGAAAATCAGATCTAAGTTAATAGTTTGACGTTCTTTACTTAAAAATAACTAAGCCTTATTTTAGAATAGTGAATTTGTAAATCAAAACCAAGTTATTAGTTGGAAGTTCTTTACTTGAAAATATCTACTTCTGATTTTAGATATACAATTTGAATATCAGATCTAAGTCAATAGTTTGACGTTTTTTACTTAATAATAACAAAGTTTTATTTTAGAATAGTGAATTTCTAAATCAAAACTAATTTATTAGTTTAAAGTATTTTACTTGAAAATATCTAAGTCTGATTTTAGAAATGACAATTTGAAAATCAGATCTAAGTTAATAGTTCGATGTTCTTTAATTCAATAGAACTAAGTCTTATTTGAGAATAGTGAATTTGTAAATCAAAACTAAGTTATTAGTTTGAAGTTTTTCACATTGAAATAACTAATACGTATTTTTGTAATCTAAATTTGTAAATCAAAGCTAAGGTTATAGTTTGTAGTTCTTCACTTGAAAATATCTACTTCTGGTATTAGAAATGACAATTTGAAAATCAGATCTAAGTTAATATTTTGTCGTTCTTTACTTCAAAATACCTAAGTCTTATTTTAGAATTGTGAATTTGTAAATCAGAACTAAGTTTTTAATTTGAAGCTTTTTACTTGAAAAAATCTACTTCTGATTTTAGAAATGACAATTTGAAAATCAGATCTAAGTTAAAACTTTGACGATCTTTACTTCAGAATAACTAAGTCTTATTTGAAATAGTGAATTTGTATATCAAAACTAAGTTATTAGTTTGAAGTTCTTTATTTGAAAATTTTTGCTTCAGATTTTAGAAATGACAATTTGAAAATCAGATCTAAGTTAAAACTTTGACGATCTTTACTTCAAAATAACTAAGTCTTATTTGAAATAGTGAATTTGTAAATCAAAACTAAGGTATAAGTTTGAAGTTATTTACTTGAAAATATCTACTACTGATCTTAGAAATGACAATTTGAAAATTAGATCTAAGTTAATAGTTTGACGTTCTTTACTTCAAAATAGATAAGTCTTATTTTAGAATACTGTATTTGTAAATCAAAACTAAGTTATTAGTTTGAAGTTCTTTATTTGAAAATATCTGCTTCAGATTTTAGAAATGACAATTTGTAAATCAGATCTAAGTTAATAGTTTGACGTTCAACACTTCAATATAACTAAGTCTTATTTTAGACTAGTGAATTTGTAAATCAAAACTTAGTTTAAAGTTTTTTATTTCAAATTTACTAATTCGGATCTTAGTAATGTAAATATCGAAATCAAATCTAAGGTTGTAATTTGAAGTTCTTTGCTTGAAAATATCTACTTATTTTAAAAATGATAATTTGATAATCAGATCTAAGTTAGTAGTTTGACGTTCTTTACTTCAATATAACTAAGTCTTATTTTAGTATAGTGAATTTGTAAATCAAAGCTATGTTATTAGTTTGAAGTTTTTTACTCGAAAATATCTTCTAGTGATTTTAGAAATGACATTTTGAAAATCAGAGCTAAGTTAATAGTTTGACGATCTTTACTTCAAAATAACTAAGTCTTATTTTAGACTAGTAAACTTGTAAATCAAAACTACGTTTTAGTTTGAAGTTCTCTACTTGAAAATATCTACTACTGATTTTAGAAATAACAATTTGAAAATCAGGTCTAAGTTAATAGTATGCCGTTTTTTACTTCAAAATAACTATGTGTTATTTTAGAATAGAGAATTTGTAAATCAAAACTAAGTTGTTAGTTTGAAGTAATTTATTTGAAAATATCTACTTCTGATTTTAGAAATGATATTTTGAAAGTCAGATCTAAGTTAATAGTTTGACGTTCAACACTTCAATTTAACTAAGTCTTATTTTAGACTAGTGAATTTGTAAATCAAAACTTAGTTTAAAGTTTTTTATTTCAAATTTACTAATTCGGATCTTAGTAATGTAAATATCGAAATCAAATCTAAGGTTGTAATTTGAAGTTCTTTGCTTGAAAATATCTACTTATTTTAAAAATGATAATTTGATAATCAGATCTAAGTTAGTAGTTTGACGTTCTTTACTTCAATATAACTAAGTCTTATTTTAGTATAGTGAATTTGTAAATCAAAGCTATGTTATTAGTTTGAAGTTTTTTACTCGAAAATATCTTCTAGTGATTTTAGAAATGACAATTTGAAAATCAGAGCTAAGTTAATAGTTTGACGTTCTTTACTTCAAAATAACTAAGTCTTATTTTAGACTAGTAAACTTGTAAATCAAAATTAAGTTTTAGTTTGAAGTTCTCTACTTGAAAATATCTACTACTGATTTTAGAAATGACAATTTGAAAATCAGATCTAAGTTAATAGTTTGACGTTTTTTACTTCAAAATAACTATGTGTTATTTTAGAATACAGAATTTGTAAATCAAAACTAAGTTGTTAGTTTGAAGTAATTTATTTGAAAATATCTGCTTTAGACTTTAGAAATGACAATTTAAAAATCAGATCTAAGTTAATAGTTTGACGTTCTTTACTTCAAAATAAATAAGTCTTATTTTAGCATAGTGTATTTCTAAATCCAAACTAAGTTATTAGTTTGAAGTACTTTACTTAAAAATATCTACTTCTGATGTTAGAAATGATAATTTGAAAATCAGATCTAAGTTAATAGTTTGACGTTCTTTACTTCAAAATAGATAAGTTTTATTTTAGAATACTGTTTTTGTAAATCAAATCTAAGTTATTAGTTTGAAGTTCTTTACTTGAAAATAACTACTTCTGATTTTAGAAATGACAATTTGAAAATCAGATCTAAGTTAATAATTTGACGTTATTTACTTCAAAACAACTAAGTCTTATTTTAGTATAGTGAATTTGTAAATCAAAACTAAGTTGTTAGTTTGAAGTCTATACTTGAAAAAATCTACTACTGATTTTATAAATGACAATTTGAAAATCAGATCTAAGTTAATAGTTTGACGTTCTTTACATCAAAATAACTAAGCCTTATTTTAGAATAGTGAATTTGTAAATCAAAACCAAGTTATTAGTTAGAAGTTCTTTACTTGAAAATATCTACTTCTGATTTTAGATATACAAATTGAATATCAGATCTAAGTCAATAGTTTGACGTTTTTTACTTAATAATAACAAAGTTTTATTTTAGAATAGTGAATTTGTAAATCAAAACTAATTTATTAGTTTAAAGTATTTTACTTGAAAATATCTAAGTCTGATTTTAGAAATGACAATTTGAAAATCAGATCTAAGTTAATAGTTCGATGTTCTTTAATTCAATAGAACTAAGTCTTATTTTAGAATAGTGAATTTGTAAATCAAAACTAAGTTATTAGTTTGAAGTTTTTCACATTGAAATAACTAATACGTATTTTTGTAATCTAAATTTGTAAATCAAAGCTAAGGTTATAGTTTGAAGTTCTTCACTTGAAAATATCTACTTCTGGTATTAGAAATGACAATTTGAAAATCAGATCTAAGTTAATATTTTGACGTTCTTTACTTCAAAATACCTAAGTCTATTTTAGAATTGTGAATTTGTAAATCAGAACTAAGTTTTTAATTTGAAGCTTTTTACTTGAAAAAATCTACTTCTGATTTTAGAAATGGCACTTTGAAAATCAGATCTAAGTTAATAGTTTGACGTTTTTGACTTCAAAATAGATAAGTCTTATTTTAGAATAGTGTATTTGTAAATAAAAACTAAGTTATTAGTTTGAAGCTCTTTACTTGAAATAATCTACTTCTGATTTTAGAAATGACAATTTGAAAATCAGATCTAAGTTAAAACTTTGACGATCTTTACTTCAAAATAACTAAGTCTTATTTGAAATAGTGAATTTGTATATCAAAACTAAGTTATTAGTTTGAAGTTCTTTATTTGAAAATATCTGCTTCAGATTTTAGAAATGACAATTTGTAAATCAGATCTAAGTTAATAGTTTGACGTTCTTTACTTCAATATAACTAAGTCTTATTTTAGACTAGTGAATTTGTAAATCAAAACTTAGTTATTAGTTTAAAGTTTTTTATTTCAAATTTACTAATTCGGATCTTAGTAATGTAAATATCCAAATCAAATCTAAGGTTGTAGTTTGAAGTTCTTTGCTTGAAAATATCTACTTATTTTAAAAATGATAATTTGATAATCAGATCTAAGTTAGTAGTTTTACGTTCTTTACTTCAATATAACTAAGCCTTATTTTAGTATAGTGAATTTGTAAATCAAAGCTATGTTATTAGTTTGAAGTTTTTTACTCGAAAATATCTTCTAATGATTTTAGAATGACAATTTGAAAATCAGAGCTAAGTTAATAGTTTGACGTTCTTTACTTCAAAATAACTAAGTATTATTTTAGACTAGTAAGTTTGTAAATCAAAAATAAGTTATTAGTTTAAAGTTCTTTACTTGAAAATATCTACTACTGATTTTAGAAATGACAATTTGAAAATCAGATCTAAGTTAATAGTTTGACGTTCTTTACTTCAAAATAACTAAGTATTATTTTAGACTAGTAAACTTGTAAATCAAAACTAAGTTTTAGTTTGAAGTTCTCTACTTGAAAATATCTACTACTGATTTTAGAAATGACAATTTGAAAATCAGATCTAAGTTAATAGTTTGACGTTCTTTACTTCAAAATAACTAAGTCTTATTTTAGACTAGTAAGTTTGTAAATCAAAAATAAGTTATTAGTTTAAAGTTCTTTACTTGAAAATATGTACTACTGATTTTAGAAATGACAATTTGAAAATCAGATATAGTTATTAGTTTGACGTTCTTTACTTCAAAATAACTAAGTCTTATTTTAGACTAGTAAACTTGTAAATCAAAACTAAGTTTTAGTTTGAAGTTCTCTACTTGAAAATATCTACTACTGATTTTAGAAATGACAATTTGAAAATCAGATCTAAGTGAATAGTTTGACGTTCTTTACTTCAAAATAGATAAGTCTTATTTTAGAATAGTGTATTTGTAAATCAAACCTAAGTTATTAGTTTGAAGTACTTTACTTAAAAATATTTACTTCTGATTTTAGAAATGACAATTTGAAATCAGATCTCAGTTAATAGTTTGACGTTCAACACTTCAATATAACTAAGTCTTATTTTAGACTAGTGAATTTGTAAATCAAAACTTAGTTTAAAGTTTTTTATTTCAAATTTACTAATTCGGATCTTAGTAATGTAAATATCGAAATCAAATCTAAGGTTGTAGTTTGAAGTTCTTTGCTAGAAAATATCTACTTATTTTAAAAATGATAATTTGATAATCAGATCTAAGTTAGTAGTTTGACGTTCTTTACTTCAATATAACTAAGTCTTATTTTAGTATAGTGAATTTGTAAATCAAAGCTATGTTATTAGTTTGAAGTTTTTTACTCGAAAATATCTTCTAGTGATTTTAGAAATGACAATTTGAAAATCAGAGCTAAGTTAATAGTTTGACGATCTTTACTTCAAAATAACTAAGTCTTATTTTAGACTAGTAAACTTGTAAATCAAAACTACGTTCTAGTTTGAAGTTCTCTACTTGAAAATATCTACTACTGATTTTAGAAATAACAATTTGAAAATCAGGTCTAAGTTAATAGTATGCCGTTTTTTACTTCAAAATAACTATGTGTTATTTTAGAATAGAGAATTTGTAAATCAAAACTAAGTTGTTAGTTTGAAGTAATTTATTTGAAAATATCTACTTCTGATTTTAGAAATGATATTTTGAAAGTCAGATCTAAGTTAATAGTTTGACGTTCTTTACTTCAAAATAGATAAGTCTTATTTTAGAATACTGTATTTTTAAATCAAAACTAAGTTGTTAGTTTGAAGTAATTTATTTGAAAATATCTGCTTCAGATTTTAGAAATGACAATTTGTAAATCAGATCTAAGTTACTAGTTTGACGTTCATCACTTTAATATAACTAAGTCTTATTTTAGACTAGTGAATATGTAAATCAAAACTTAGTTATTGGTTTAAAGTTTCTTATTTCAAATTTACTAATTCGGATCTTAGTAATGTAAATATCGAAATCAAATCTAAGGTTGTAGTTTGAAGTTCTTTGCTTGAAAATATCTACTTATTTTAAAAATGATAATTTGATAATCAGATCTAAGTTAGTAGTTTGACGTTCTTTACTTCAATATAACTAAGTCTTATTTTAGTATAGTGAATTTGTAAATCAAAGCTATGTTATTAGTTTGAAGTTTTTTACTCGAAAATATCTTCTAGTCATTTTAGAAATGACAATTTGAAAATCAGAGCTAAGTTAATAGTTTGACGTTCTTTACTTCAAAATAACTAAGTCTTATTTTAGACTAGTAAACTTGTAAATCAAAATTAAGTTTTAGTTTGAAGTTCTCTACTTGAAAATATCTACTACTGATTTTAGAAATGACAATTTGAAAATCAGATCTAAGTTAATAGTTTGACGTTTTTTACTTCAAAATAACTATGTGTTATTTTAGAATAGAGAATTTGTAAATCAAAACTAAGTTGTTAGTTTGAAGTAATTTATTTGAAAATATCTGCTTTAGACTTTAGAAATGACAATTTAAAAATCAGATCTAAGTTAATAGTTTGACGTTCTTTACTTCAAAATAAATAAGTCTTATTTTAGCATAGTGTATTTCTAAATCCAAACTAAGTTATTAGTTTGAAGTACTTTACTTAAAAATATCTACTTCTGATGTTAGAAATGATAATTTGAAAATCAGATCTAAGTTAATAGTTTGACGTTCTTTACTTCAAAATAGATAAGTTTTATTTTAGAATACTGTTTTTGTAAATCAAATCTAAGTTATTAGTTTGAAGTTCTTTACTTGAAAATAACTACTTCTGATTTTAGAAATGACAATTTGAAAATCAGATCTAAGTTAATAATTTGACGTTATTTACTTCAAAACAACTAAGTCTTATTTTAGTATAGTGAATTTGTAAATCAAAACTAAGTTGTTAGTTTGAAGTATTTTACTTGAAAATATCTAAGTCTGATTTTAGAAATGACAATTTGAAAATCAGATCTAAGTTAATAGTTCGATGTTCTTTAATTCAATAGAACTAAGTCTTATTTTAGAATAGTGAATTTGTAAATCAAAACTAAGTTATTAGTTTGAAGTTTTTCACATTGAAATAACTAATACGTATTTTTGTAATCTAAATTTGTAAATCAAAGCTAAGGTTATAGTTTGAAGTTCTTCACTTGAAAATATCTACTTCTGGTATTAGAAATGACAATTTGAAAATCAGATCTAAGTTAATATTTTGACGTTCTTTACTTCAAAATACCTAAGTCTATTTTAGAATTGTGAATTTGTAAATCAGAACTGTTTTTAATTTGAAGCTTTTTACTTGAAAAAATCTACTTCTGATTTTAGAAATGGCACTTTGAAAATCAGATCTAAGTTAAAACTTTGACGATCTTTACTTCAAAATAACTAAGTCTTATTTGAAATAGTGAATTTGTATATCAAAACTAAGTTATTAGTTTGAAGTTCTTTATTTGAAAATATCTGCTTCAGATTTTAGAAATGACAATTTGAAAATCAGATCTAAGTTAATAGTTTGACGTTCTTTACTTCAAAATAACGAAGTTTTATTTTAGACTAGTGAATTTGTAAATCAAAACTAAGTTATTAGTTTAAAGTGTTTTACTTCAATTTTACTAATTCGGATCTTAGTAATGTAAATTTGGAAATCAAATCTAAGGTTGTTGTTTGAAGTCCTTTACCTGAAAATATCTACTTCTGATTTTAGAAATTACAATTTAAAAATCAGGTCTAAGTTAATAGTTTGACGTTTTTACTTCAAAATAACTAAGTCTTATTTTAGACTAGTAAATTTGTAAATCATAAATTAGTTATTAGTTTGAAGTTCTTTACTTGAAATTATCTACTACTGATTTTAGAAATGACAATTTGAAAATCAGATATAGCTATTAGTTTGATGTCTTTTACTTCAAAATAACTAAGTCTTATTTTAGACTATTAAATTTGTAAATCATAAATAAGTTATTAGTTTGAAGATCTTTACTTGAAAATATCTACTTCTGATTTTATAAATGACAATTTGAAAATCAGATCTAAGTTAATAGTTTGACGTTCTTTACTTCAAAATAACTAAATTTTATTTTAGAATAGTTAACTTGTAAATCAAAACTAAGCTATTAGTTTGAAGTTTTTTACTTGAAAATATCTACTTCTGATTTTATAAATGACAATTTGAAAATCAGATCTAAGTCAATAGTTTGACGTTCTTTACTTCAAAATAACTAAATTTTATTTTAGAATAGTTAACTTGTAAATCAAAACTAAGTTATTTGTTTGAAGTTTTTTACTTGAAAATATCTACTTCTGATTTTAGAAATGCCAATTTGTAAATCAGATCCAAGTTAATAGTTTGACGTTCTTTACTTCAAAATAACTAAGTCTTATTTTAGACTAGTAAACTTGTAAATCAAAACTAAGTTTTAGTTTGAAGTTCTCTACTTGAAAATATCTACTACTGATTTTAGAAATGACAATTTGAAAAACAGATCTAAGTTAATAGTTTGACGTTTTTTACTTAAAAATAACTATGTGTTATTTTAGAATAGAGAATTTGTAAATCAAAACTAAGTTATTAGTTTGAAGTTCTTTACTTTGAAATATCTACTTCTTTTTTAAGAAATGACAATTTGAAAATCAGATCTAAGTTAATAGTATGGCGTTCTTAACTTCAAAATAGATAAGTCTTATTTTAGAATACTGTATTTGTAAATCAAAACTAAGTTGTTAGTTTGAAGTAATTTATTTGAAAATATCTACTTCTGATTTTAGAAATGATAATTTGAAAATCAGATCTAAGTTAATAGTTTGACGTTCTTTACTTCAAAATAGATAAGTTTTATTTTAGAATACTGTTTTTGTAAATCAAATCTAAGTTATTAGTTTGAAGTTCTTTACTTGAAAATAACTACTTCTGATTTTAGAAATGACAATTTGAAAATCAGATCTAAGTTAATAATTTGACGTTGTTTACTTCAAAACAACTAAGTCTTATTTTAGTATAGTGAATTTGTAAATCAAAACTAAGTTGTTAGTTTGAAGTCTATACTTGAAAAAATCTACTACTGATTTTATAAATGACAATTTGAAAATCAGATCTAAGTTAATAGTTTGACGTTCTTTACATCAAAATAACTAAGCTTTATTTTAGAATAGTGAATTTGTAAATCAAAACCAAGTTATTAGTTTGAAGTTCTTTACTTGAAAATATCTACTTCTGATTTTAGATATACAATTTGAATATCAGACCTAAGTCAATAGTTTGACGTTTTTTACTTAATAATAACAAAGTTTTATTTTAGAATAGTGAATTTGTAAATCAAAACTAATTTATTAGTTTAAAGTATTTTACTTGAAAATATCTAAGTCTGATTTTAGAAATGACAATTTGAAAATCAGATCTAAGTTAATAGTTCCATGTTCTTTAATTCAATAGAACTAAGTCTTATTTGAGAATAGTGAATTTGTAAATCAAAACTAAGTTATTAGTTTGAAGTTTTTCACATTGAAATAATTAATACGTATTTTTGTAATCTAAATTTCTAAATCAAAGCTAAGGTTATAGTTTGTAGTTCTTCACTTGAAAATATCTACTTCTGGTATTAGAAATGACAATTTGAAAATCAGATCTAAGTTAATATTTTGACGTTCTTTACTTCAAAATACCTAAGTCTTATTTTAGAATTGTGAATTTGTAAATCAGAACTAAGTTTTTAATTTGAAGCTTTTTACTTGAAAAAATCTACTTCTGATTTTAGAAATGACAATTTGAAAATCAGATCTAAGTTAATAGTTTGACGTTCTTTACTTCAAACCAACTAAGTCTTATTTTAGTATAGTGAATTTCTAAATCAAAATTAAGTTATTAGTATGAAGTTCTTTACTTGATAAAAACTACTTCTGATTTTTGAAATGACAATTTGAAAATCAGATCTAAGTTAATAGTTTGACGTTCTTTACTTCAAAATAACTAAGTCTTTTTTGAGACTATTGAATTTGTAAATCAAAACTAAGTTATTAGTTTAAAGTTTTTTATTTCAAATTTACTAATTCGGATCTTAGTAATGTAAATATCTAAATCAAATCTAAGGTTGTAGGTTGAAGTTCTTTACTTGAAAATATCTACTTCTGAATTTAAAAATGATAATTTGAAAATCAGATCTAAGTTAATAGTTTGACGTTCTTTACTTCAATATAACTAAGTCTTATTTTAGTATAGTGAATTTGTAAATCAAAGCGAAGTTAATAATTTGAAGTTCTTTACTTGAACATATCTACTTCTGATTTTAGAAATAACAATTTGAAAATCAGGTCTAAGTTAACAGTATGCCGTTTTTTACTTCAAAATAACTAAGTCTTATTTCACACTAGTGAATTTGTAAATCAAAACTAAGGTATAAGTTTGAAGTTATTTACTTGAAAATATCTACTACTGATCTTAGAAATGACAATTTGAAAATTAGATCTAAGTTAATAGTTTGACGTTCTTTACTTCAAAATAGATAAGTCTTATTTTAGAATACTGTATTTGTAAATCAAAACTAAGTTATTAGTTTGAAGTACTTTACTTAAAAATATCTACTTCTGATTTTAGAAATAACAATTTGAAAATCAGATCTAAGTTAATAGTTTGACGTTCTTTACTTCAAAATAGATAAGTCTTATTTTAGAATACTGTATTTTTAAATCAAAACTAAGTTGTTAGTTTGAAGTTCTTTATTTGAAAATATCTGCTTCAGATTTTAGAAATGACAATTTGTAAATCAGATCTAAGTTAATAGTTTGACGTTCATCACTTCAATATAACTAAGTCTTATTTTAGACTAGTGAATTTGTAAATCAAAACTTAGTTATTAGTTTAAAGTTTTTTATTTCAAATTTACTAATTCGGATCTTAGTAATGTAAATATCGAAATCAAATCTAAGGTTGTAGTTTGAAGTTCTTTGCTTGAAAATATCTACTTATTTTAAAAATGATAATTTTGATAATCAGATCTAAGTTAGTAGTTTGACGTTCTTTACTTCAATATAACTAAGTCTTATTTTAGTATAGTGAATTTGTAAATCAAAGCTATGTTATTAGTTTGAAATTTTTTACTCGAAAATATCTTCTAGTGATTTCAGAAATGACAATTTGAAAATCAGAGCTAAGTTAATAGTTTGACGTTCTTTACTTCAAAATAACTAAGTCTTATTTTAGACTAGTAAACTTGTAAATCAAAACTAAGTTTTAGTTTGAAGTTCTCTACTTGAAAATATCTACTTCTGATTTTAGAAATGACAATTTGAAAATCAGGTCTAAGTTAATAGTTTGACGTTTTTATTTCAAAATAACTAAGACTTATTTTAGACTAGTAAATTTGTAAATTAAAACTAAGTTATTTGTTTGAAGTTCTTTACTTGAAAATATCTACTACTGATTTTAGAAATGACAATTTGAAAATCAGATCTAAGTTAATAGTTTGAAGTTTTTTACTTCAAAATAACTACGTTTATTTTAGTATAGTAAATTTGTAAGTCAAAGCTATGTTATTAGTTTGAAGTTCTTTACTTGAAATTATCTACTTCTGATTTTAGAAATGACAATTTGAAATTCAGATCTAAGTTAATAGTTTGAGAATCTCTACATCAAAATAACTAAGTCTTATTTTAGAATAGTGAATTTGTACATCAAAGCTAAGTTATTAATTTGAAGTTCTTTACTTCAAATTTACTAATTCGGATCTTAGTAATGTAAATTTGGAAATCAAATCGAAGGTTGTAGTTTGAAGTTCTTTACTTGAAAAAATCTACTTCTGATTTTAAAAATTACAATTTGAAAATCAGATATAAGTTAATAGTTTGACGTTCTTTACTTCAAAATAACTAAGAATTATTTTAGAATAGTCAATTTGTAAATCAAAGCTAAGTTACTAGTGTGAAGTTCTTTACTTGATAATATCTACTTCTGATTTTAGAAATGACAATTTGAAAATCAGGTCTAAGTTAATAGTTTGACGTTTTTATTTCAAAATATCTAAGACTTATTTTAGACTAGTAAATTTGTAAATCAAAACAAAGTTATTTGTTTGAAGTTCTTTACTTGAAAATATCTACTACTGATTTTAGAAATGACAATTTGAAAATCAGATCTAAGTTAATAGTTTGAAGTTTTTTACTTCAAAATAACTAAGTTTATTTTAGTATAATGAATTTGTAAATCAAAGCTATGTTATTAGTTTGAAGTTCTTAACTTGAAATTATCTACTTCTGATTTTTGAAATGACAATTTGAAAATCAGATCTAAGTTAATAGTTTGACGTTTTTTACTTCAAAATAACTAAGTCTTATTTTAGTCTAGTAAATTTGTAAATCAAAACTAAGTTATTAATTTGAAATTCTTTACTTGAAAATATCTACTACTGATTTTAGAAATGACAATTTGAAAATCAGATCTAAGTTAATAGTTTGAGGTTTTTTACTCCAAAATAACTACGTTTTATTTTAGTATAGTGTATTTGTAAATGAAAACTAAGTTATTCGTTTGAAGTTATTTACTTAAAAATATCTCCTTCTGATTTAAGAAATGACAATTTGAAAATCAGATCTATGTTAATAGTTTGACGTTCTTTACTTCAAAATAACTAAGTCTTATTTTAGAATAGTGTACTTCTAAATCAAAACTAAGTTATTAGTTTGAAGTACTTTACTTAAAAATATCTACTTCTGATTTTATAAATGACAATTTAAAAATCAGATCTAAGTTAGTAGTTTGACGGTCTTTACTTCAAAATAGATAAGTCTTATTTTAGAATACTGTATTTGTAAATCAAAACTAAGTTATTAGTTTGAAGTTCTTTACTTGAAAATATCTACTTCTGATTTTAGAAATGACAATTTGAAAATCACATCTAAGTTAATAGTTTGACGTTCTTTACTTCAAAACTACTAAGTCTTATTTTAATATAATGTATTTGTATATCAACACTAAGTTATTAGTATGAAGTCCTTTACATGAAAAAAACTACTACTGATTTTAGAAAAGACAATTTGAAAATCAGATCTAAGTTAATAGTTTGACGTTCTTAACTTCAAAATAACTAAGCCTTATTTTAGACTAGTGAATTTGTAAATCAAAACTAATTTATTAGTTTAAAGTTTTTTACTTCAAATATACTAATTCGGATCTTAGTAATGTAAATTTCGAAATCAAATCGAAGGTTGTAGTTTGAAGTTCTTTACATGAAAATATCTACTTCTGATTTTAGAAATGACAATTTGAAAATCAGATCTAAGTTAATAGTTTGACGTTCTTTACTTCAAAATAACTAAGTCTTGGTTTACACTAGTGAGTTTGTAAATCAAAACTAAGTTATTAGTTTAAAGTTTTTTACTTCAAATTTACTAATTCGGATCTTAGTAATGTAAATTTGGAAATCAAATCTAAGGTTGTAGTTTGAAGTTCTTTACATGAAAATATCTACTTCTGATTTTAGAAATGACAATTTGAAAATCAGATCTAAGTTCATAGTTTGACGATCTCTACATCAAAATAACTAAGTCTTATTTTAGAATAGTGAATTTGTACATCAAAACTAAGTTATTAATTTGAAGTTTTTTACTTCAAATTTACTAATTCGGATCTTAGTAATGTAAATTTGGAAATTAAATCGAAGGTTGTAGTTTGAAGTTTTTTACTTAAAAAAATCTACTTCTGATTTTAGAAATTACAATTTGAAAATCAGGTCTAAGTTAATAGTTTGACGTTTTTATTTCAAAATATCTAAGACTTATTTTAGACTGGTAAATTTGTAAATCAAAACAAAGTTATTTGTTTGAAGTTCTTTACTTGAAAATATCTACTACTGATTTTAGAAATGACAATTTGAAAATCAGATCTAAGTTAATAGTTTGAAGTTTTTTACTTCAAAATAACTAAGTTTATTTTAGTAAAATGAATTTGTAAATCAAAGCTATGTTATTAGTTTGAAGTGCTTAACTTGAAATTATCTACTTCTGATTTTTGAAATGACAATTTGAAAATCAGATCTAAGTTAATAGTTTGACGTTTTTTACTTCAAAATAACTAAGTCTTATTTTAGTCTAGTAAATTTGTAAATCAAAACTAAGTTATTAATTTGAAGTTCTTTACTTGAAAATATCTACTACTGATTTTAGAAATGACAATTTGAAAATCAGATCTAAGTTAATAGTTTGAAGTTTTTTACTTCAAAATAACTACGTTTATTTTAGTATAGTAAATTTGTAAGTCAAAGCTATGTTATTAGTTTGAAGTTCTTTACTTGAAATTATCTACTTCTGATTTTAGAAATGACAATTTGAAATTCAGATCTAAGTTAATAGTTTGAGAATCTCTACATCAAAATAACTAAGTCTTATTTTAGAATAGTGAATTTGTACATCAAAGCTAAGTTATTAATTTGAAGTTCTTTACTTCAAATTTACTAATTCGGATCTTAGTAATGTAAATTTGGAAATCAAATCGAAGGTTGTAGTTTGAAGTTCTTTACTTGAATAAATCTACTTCTGATTTTAAAAATTACAATTTGAAAATCAGATATAAGTTAATAGTTTGACGTTCTTTACTTCAAAATAACTAAGAATTATTTTAGAATAGTCAATTTGTAAATCAAAGCTAAGTTACTAGTGTGAAGTTCTTTACTTGATAATATCTACTTCTGATTTTAGAAATGACAATTTGAAAATCAGGTCTAAGTTAATAGTTTGACGTTTTTATTTCAAAATATCTAAGACTTATTTTAGACTAGTAAATTTGTAAATCAAAATAAAAGTTATTTGTTTGAAGTTCTTTACTTGAAAATATCTACTACTGATTTTAGAAATGACAATTTGAAAATCAGATCTAAGTTAATAGTTTGAAGTTTTTTACTTCAAAATAACTAAGTTTATTTTAGTATAATGAATTTGTAAATCAAAGCTATGTTATTAGTTTGAAGTTCTTAACTTGAAATTATCTACTTCTGATTTTTGAAATGACAATTTGAAAATCAGATCTAAGTTAATAGTTTGACGTTTTTTACTTCAAAATAACTAAGTCTTATTTTAGTCTAGTAAATTTGTAAATCAAAACTAAGTTAATAATTTGAAATTCTTTACTTGAAAATATCTACTACTGATTTTAGAAATGACAATTTGAAAATCAGATCTAAGTTAATAGTTTGAGGTTTTTTACTCCAAAATAACTACGTTTTATTTTAGTATAGTGTATTTGTAAATGAAAACTAAGTTATTCGTTTGAAGTTATTTACTTAAAAATATCTCCTTCTGATTTAAGAAATGACAATTTGAAAATCAGATCTATGTTAATAGTTTGACGTTCTTTACTTCAAAATAACTAAGTCTTATTTTAGAATAGTGTACTTCTAAATCAAAACTAAGTTATTAGTTTGAAGTACTTTACTTAAAAATATCTACTTCTGATTTTATAAATGACAATTTGAAAATCAGATCTAAGTTAGTAGTTTGACGGTCTTTACTTCAAAATAGATAAGTCTTATTTTAGTATACTGTATTTGTAAATCAAAACTAAGTTATTAGTTTGAAGTTTTTTACTTGAAAATATCTACTTCTGATTTTAGAAATGACAATTTGAAAATCACATCTAAGTTAATAGTTTGACGTTCTTTACTTCAAAACTACTAAGTCTTATTTTAATATGATGAATTTGTATATCAACACTAAGTTATTAGTATGAAGTTCTTTACATGAAAAAAACTACTACTGATTTTAGAAAAGACAATTTGAAAATCAGATCTAAGTTAATAGTTTGACGTTCTTAACTTCAAAATAACTAAGCCTTATTTTAGACTAGTGAATTTGTAAATCAAAACTAATTTATTAGTTTAAAGTTTTTTACTTCAAATATACTAATTCGGATCTTAGTAATGTAAATTTCGAAATCAAATCGAAGGTTGTAGTTTGAAGTTCTTTACATGAAAATATCTACTTCTGATTTTAGAAATGACAATTTGAAAATCAGATCTAAGTTAATAGTTTGACGTTCTTTACTTCAAAATAACTAAGTCTTGGTTTACACTAGTGAGTTTGTAAATCAAAACTAAGTTATTAGTTTAAAGTTTTTTACTTCAAATTTACTAATTCGGATCTTAGTAATGTAAATTTGGAAATCAAATCTAAGGTTGTAGTTTGAAGTACTTTACATGAAAATATCTACTTCTGATTTTAGAAATGACAATTTGAAAATCAGATCTAAGTTCATAGTTTGACGATCTCTACATCAAAATAACTAAGTCTTATTTTAGAATAGTGAATTTGTACATCAAAACTAAGTTATTAATTTGAAGTTTTTTACTTCAAATTTACTAATTCGGATCTTAGTAATGTAAATTTGGAAATCAAATCGAAGGTTGTAGTTTGAAGTTTTTTACTTAAAAAAATCTACTTCTGATTTTAGAAATTACAATTTGAAAATCAGGTCTAAGTTAATAGTTTGACGTTTTTATTTCAAAATATCTAAGACTTATTTTAGACTGGTAAATTTGTAAATCAAAACA
The DNA here is from genome assembly GCA_911387805.1 of Cantharis rustica. NCBI lineage: Eukaryota > Metazoa > Arthropoda > Insecta > Coleoptera > Cantharidae > Cantharis > Cantharis rustica. The sequence goes on along the minus strand of OU426878.1, from coordinate 27,037,952 downwards.
AAGTTATTTGTTTGAAGTTCTTTACTTGAAAATATCTACTACTGATTTTAGAAATGACAATTTGAAAATCAGATCTAAGTTAATAGTTTGAAGTTTTTTACTTCAAAATAACTAAGTTTATTTTAGTATAATGAATTTGTAAATCAAAGCTATGTTATTAGTTTGAAGTGCTTAACTTGAAATTATCTACTTCTGATTTTTGAAATGACAATTTGAAAATCAGATCTAAGTTAATAGTTTGACGTTTTTTACTTCAAAATAACTAAGTCTTATTTTAGTCTAGTAAATTTGTAAATCAAAACTAAGTTATTAATTTGAAGTTCTTTACTTGAAAATATCTACTACTGATTTTAGAAATGACAATTTGAAAATCAGATCTAAGTTAATAGTTTGAGGTTTTTTACTTCAAAATAACTACGTTTTATTTTAGTATAGTGTATTTGTAAATGAAAACTAAGTTATTCGTTTGAAGTTATTTACTTAAAAATATCTCCTTCTGATTTAAGAAATGACAATTTGAAAATCAGATCTATGTTAATAGTTTGACGTTCTTTACTTCAAAATAACTAAGTCTTATTTTAGAATAGTGTACTTCTAAATCAAAACTAAGTTATTAGTTTGAAGTACTTTACTTAAAAATATCTACTTCTGATTTTATAAATGACAATTTGAAAATCAGATCTAAGTTAGTAGTTTGACGGTCTTTACTTCAAAATAGATAAGTCTTATTTTAGAATACTGTATTTGTAAATCAAAACTAAGTTATTAGTTTGAAGTTCTTTACTTGAAAATATCTACTTCTGATTTTAGAAATGACAATTTGAAAATCAGATCTAAGTTAATAGTTTGACGTTCTTTACTTCAAAATAACGAAGTTTTATTTTAGACTAGTAAATTTGTAAATCAAAACTAAGTTATTAGTTTTTAAGTGTTTTACTTCAATTTTACTAATTCGGATCTTAGTAATGTAAATTTGGAAATCAAATCTAAGGTTGTTGTTTGAAGTCCTTTACCTGAAAATATCTACTTCTGATTTTAGAAATTACAATTTAAAAATCAGGTCTAAGTTAATAGTTTGACGTTTTTACTTCAAAATAACTAAGTCTTATTTTAGACTAGTAAATTTGTAAATCATAAATTAGTTATTAGTTTGAAGTTCTTTACTTGAAATTATCTACTACTGATTTTAGAAATGACAATTTGAAAATCAGATATAGCTATTAGTTTGACGTCTTTTACTTCAAAATAACTAAGTCTTATTTTAGACTATTAAATTTGTAAATCATAAATAAGTTATTAGTTTGAAGATCTTTACTTGAAAATATCTACTTCTGATTTTATAAATGACAATTTGAAAATCAGATCTAAGTTAATAGTTTGACGTTCTTTACTTCAAAATAACTAAATTTTATTTTAGAATAGTTAACTTGTAAATCAAAACTAAGCTATTAGTTTGAAGTTTTTTACTTGAAAATATCTACTTCTGATTTTATAAATGACAATTTGAAAATCAGATCTAAGTCAATAGTTTGACGTTCTTTACTTCAAAATAACTAAATTTTATTTTAGAATAGTTAACTTGTAAATCAAAACTAAGTTATTAGTTTGAAGTTTTTTACTTGAAAATATCTACTTCTGATTTTAGAAATGACAATTTGTAAATCAGATCCAAGTTAATAGTTTGACGTTCTTTACTTTAAAATAACTAAGTCTTATTTTAGACTAGTAAACTTGTAAATCAAAACTAAGTTTTAGTTTGAAGTTCTCTACTTGAAAATATCTACTACTGATTTTAGAAATGACAATTTGAAAATCAGATCTAAGTTAATAGTTTGACGTTTTTTACTTAAAAATAACTATGTGTTATTTTAGAATAGAGAATTTGTAAATCAAAACTAAGTTATTAGTTTGAAGTTCTTTACTTTGAAATAACTACTTCTTTTTTAAGAAATGACAATTTGAAAATCAGATCTAAGTTAATAGTATGGCGTTCTTAACTTCAAAATAGATAAGTCTTATTTTAGAATACTGTATTTGTAAATCAAAACTAAGTTGTTAGTTTGAAGTAATTTATTTGAAAATATCTACTTCTGATTTTAGAAATGATAATTTGAAAATCAGATCTAAGTTAATAGTTTGACGTTCTTTACTTCAAAATAGATAAGTTTTATTTTAGAATACAGTTTTTGTAAATCAAATCTAAGTTATTAGTTTGAAGTTCTTTACTTGAAAATAACTACTTCTGATTTTAGAAATGACAATTTGAAAATCAGATCTAAGTTAATAATTTGACGTTCTTTACTTCAAAACAACTAAGTCTTATTTTAGTATAGTGAATTTGTAAATCAAAACTAAGTTGTTAGTTTGAAGTCTATACTTGAAAAAATCTACTACTGATTTTATAAATGACAATTTGAAAATCAGATCTAAGTTAATAGTTTGACGTTCTTTACATCAAAATAACTAAGCCTTATTTTAGAATAGTGAATTTGTAAATCAAAACCAAGTTATAAGTTTGAAGTTCTTTACTTGAAAATATCTACTTCTGATTTTAGATATACAATTTGAATATCAGATCTAAGTCAATAGTTTGACGTTTTTTACTTAATAATAACAAAGTTTTATTTTAGAATAGTGAATTTGTAAATCAAAACTAATTTATTAGTTTAAAGTATTTTACTTGAAAATATCTAAGTCTCGATTTTAGAAATGACAATTTGAAAATCAGATCTAAGTTAATAGTTCGATGTTCTTTAATTCAATAGAACTAAGTCTTATTTGAGAATAGTGAATTTGTAAATCAAAACTAAGTTATTAGTTTGAAGTTTTTCACATTGAAATAACTAATACGTATTTTTGTAATCTAAATTTGTAAATCAAAGCTAAGGTTATAGTTTGTAGTTCTTCACTTGAAAATATCTACTTCTGGTATTAGAAATGACAATTTGAAAATCAGATCCAAGTTAATAATTTGACGTTTTTTACTTCAAAACAACTAAGTCTTATTTTAGTATAGTGAATTTGTAAATCAAAACTAAGTTATTAGTATGAAGTTCTTCACTTCAAAAAAAAACTACCACTGATTTTAGAAATGACAATTTGAAAATCAGTTCTAAGTTAATAGTTTGACGTTCTTTACTTCAAAATAACTAAATTTTATTTTAGAATAGTTAACTTGTAAATCAAAACTAAGTTATTAGTTTGAAGTTTTTTACTTGAAAATATCTACTTCTGATTTTAGAAATGACAATTTGTAAATCAGATCCAAGTTAATAGTTTGACTTTCTTTACTTCAAAATAACTAAGTCTTATTTTAGAATAGTGAATTTGTAAAGCAAAACTAAGTTATTAGTTTAAAGTTTTTTACTTCAAATTTTCTAATTCGGATCTTAGTAATGTGAATGTGGAAATTAAATCTAAGGTTGTAGTTTGAAGTTCTTTACTTGAAAATGATCACTTCTGATTTTGGAAATTACAATTTGAAAATCAGATCTAAGTTAATAGTTTGACGTTCTTTACTTCAAAACAACTAAGTCTTATTTTAGCATAGTGAATTTGTAAATCCAAACTAAGTTATTAGTATGAAGTTCTTCACTTGAAAAAAACTACCACTGATTTTAGAAATGACAATTTGAAAATCAGATCTAAGTTAATAGTTTGATGTTCTTTACATCAATATAACTAAATTTTATTTTAGAATAATTAACTTGTAAATCAAAACTAAGTTATTAGTTTGAAGTTTTTTACTTAAAAATATCTACTTCTGATTTTAGAAATGACAATTTGAAAATCAGATCTAAGTTAATAGTTTGACGTTCTTTACTTCAAAATAACGTAGTTTTATTTTAGACTAGTGAATTTGTAAATCAAAACTAAGTTATTAGTTTAAAGTGTTTTACTTCAATTTTACTAATTCGGATCTTAGTAATGTAAATTTGGAAATCAAATCTAAGGTTGTTGTTTGAAGTCCTTTACCTGAAAATATCTACTTCTGATTTTAGAAATTACAATTTAAAAATCGGGTCTAAGTTAATAGTTTGACGTTTTTACTTCAAAATAACTAAGTCTTATTTTAGACTAGTAAATTTGTAAATCATAAATAAGTTATTAGTTTGAAGATCTTTACTTGAAAATATCTACTTCTGATTTTATAAATGACAATTTGAAAATCAGATCTAAGTTAATAGTTTGACGTTCTTTACTTCAAAATAACTAAATTTTATTTTAGAATAGTTAACTTGTAATTCAAAACTAAGCTATTAGTTTGAAGTTTTTTACTTGAAAATATCTACTTCTGATTTTATAAATGACAATTTGAAAATCAGATCTAAGTCAATAGTTTGACGTTTTTTACTTCAAAATAACTTAATTTTATTTTAGAATAGTTAACTTGTAAATCAAAACTAAGTTATTAGTTTGAAGTTTTTTACTTGAAAATATCTACTTCTGATTTTAGAAATGACAATTTGTAAATCAGATCCAAGTTAATAGTTTGACGTTCTTTACTTCAAAATGACTAAGTCTTATTTTAGACTAGTAAACTTGTAAATCAAAACTAAGTTTTAGTTAGAAGTTCTCTACTTGAAAATATCTACTACTGATTTTAGAAATGACAATTTGAAAATCAGATCTAAGTTAATAGTTTGACGTTTTTTACTTAAAAATAACTATGTGTTATTTTAGAATAGAGAATTTGTAAATCAAAACTAAGTTATTAGTTTGAAGTTCTTTACTTTGAAATTACTACTTCTTTTTTAAGAAATGACAATTTGAAAATCAGATCTAAGTTAATAGTATGGCGTTCTTAACTTCAAAATAGATAAGTCTTATTTAAGAATACTGTATTTGTAAATCAAAACTAAGTTGTTAGTTTGAAGTAATTTATTTGAAAATATCTACTTCTGATTTTAGAAATGATAATTTGAAAATCAGATCTAAGTTAATAGTTTGACGTTCTTTACTTCAAAATAAATAAGTTTTATTTTAGAATACTGTTTTTGTAAATCAAATCTAAGTTATTAGTTTGAAGTTCTTTACTTGAAAATAACTACTTCTGATTTTAGAAATGACAATTTGAAAATCAGATCTAAGTTAATAATTTGACGTTCTTTACTTCAAAACAACTAAGTCTTATTTTAGTATAGTGAATTTGTAAATCAAAACTAAGTTGTTAGTTTGAAGTCTATACTTGAAAAAATCTACTACTGATTTTATAAATGACAATTTGAAAATCAGATCTAAGTTAATAGTTTGACGTTCTTTACATCAAAATAACTAAGCCTTATTTTAGAATAGTGAATTTGTAAATCAAAACCAAGTTATTAGTTTGAAGTTCTTTACTTGAAAATATCTACTTCTGATTTTAGATATACAATTTGAATATCAGATCTAAGTCAATAGTTTGACGTTTTTTACTTAATAATAACAAAGTTTTATTTTAGAATAGTGAATTTGTAAATCAAAACTAATTTATTAGTTTAAAGTATTTTACTTGAAAATATCTAAGTCTCGATTTTAGAAATGACAATTTGAAAATCAGATCTAAGTTAATAGTTCGATGTTCTTTAATTCAATAGAACTAAGTCTTATTTGAGAATAGTGAATTTGTAAATCAAAACTAAGTTATTAGTTTGAAGTTTTTCACATTGAAATAACTAATACGTATTTTTGTAATCTAAATTTGTAAATCAAAGCTAAGGTTATAGTTTGTAGTTCTTCACTTGAAAATATCTACTTCTGGTATTAGAAATGACAATTTGAAAATCAGATCTAAGTTAATATTTTGACGTTCTTTACTTCAAAATACCTAAGTCTTATTTTAGAATTGTGAATTTGTAAATCAGAACTAAGTTTTTAATTTGAAGCTTTTTACTTGAAAAAATCTACTTCTGATTTTAGAAATGACAATTTGAAAATCAGATCCAAGTTAATAATTTGACGTTTTTTACTTCAAAACAACTAAGTCTTATTTTAGTATAGTGAATTTGTAAATCAAAACTAAGTTATTAGTATGAAGTTCTTCACTTCAAAAAAAAACTACCACTGATTTTAGAAATGACAATTTGAAAATCAGATCTAAGTTAATAGTTTGACGTTCTTTACTTCAAAATAACTAAATTTTATTTTAGAATAGTTAACTTGTAAATCAAAACTAAGTTATTAGTTTGAAGTTTTTTACTTGAAAATATCTACTTCTGATTTTAGAAATGACAATTTGTAAATCAGATCCAAGTTAATAGTTTGACTTTCTTTACTTCAAAATAACTAAGTCTTATTTTAGAATAGTGAATTTGTAAAGCAAAACTAAGTTATTAGTTTAAAGTATTTTACTTCAAATTTTCTAATTCGGTCTTAGTAATGTGAATGTGGAAATTAAATCTAAGGTTGTAGTTTGAAGTTCTTTACTTGAAAATGATCACTTCTGATTTTGGAAATTACAATTTGAAAATCAGATCTAAGTTAATAGTTTGACGTTCTTTACTTCAAAACAACTAAGTCTTATTTTAGCATAGTGAATTTGTAAATCAAAACTAAGTTATTAGTATGAAGTTCTTCACTTGAAAAAACTACCACTGATTTTAGAAATGACAATTTGAAAATCAGATCTAAGTTAATAGTTTGATGTTCTTTACATCAATATAACTAAATTTTATTTTAGAATAATTAACTTGTAAATCAAAACTAAGTTATTAGTTTGAAGTTTTTTACTTGAAAATATCTACTTCTGATTTTAGAAATGACAATTTGAAAATCAGATCTAAGTTAATAGTTTGACGTTCTTTACTTCAAAATAACGAATTTTTATTTTAGACTAGTGAATTTGTAAATCAAAACTAAGTTATTAGTTTAAAGTGTTTTACTTCAATTTTACTAATTCGGATCTTAGTAATGTAAATTTGGAAATCAAATCTAAGGTTGTTGTTTGAAGTCCTTTACCTGAAAATATCTACTTCTAGTTTTATAAATGACAATTTGAAAATCAGATCTAAGTTAATAGTTTGACGTTCTTTACTTCAAAATAACTAAATTTTATTTTAGAATAGTTAACTTGTAATTCAAAACTAAGCTATTAGTTTGAAGTTTTTTACTTGAAAATATCTACTTCTGATTTTATAAATGACAATTTGAAAATCAGATCTAAGTCAATAGTTTGACGTTTTTTACTTCAAAATAACTAAATTTTATTTTAGAATAGTTAACTTGTAAATCAAAACTAAGTTATTAGTTTGAAGTTTTTTACTTGAAAATATCTACTTCTGATTTTAGAAATGACAATTTGTAAATCAGATCCAAGTTAATAGTTTGACGTTCTTTACTTCAAAATAACTAAGTCTAATTTTAGACTAGTAAACTTGTAAATCAAAACTAAGTTTTAGTTAGAAGTTCTCTACTTGAAAATATCTACTGCTGATTTTAGAAATGACAATTTGAAAATCAGATCTAAGTTAATAGTTTGACGTTTTTTACTTAAAAATAACTATGTGTTATTTTAGAATAGAGAATTTGTAAATCAAAACTAAGTTATTAGTTTGAAGTTCTTACTTTGAAATATCTACTTCTTTTTTAAGAAATGACAATTTGAAAATCAGATCTAAGTTAATAGTATGGCGTTCTTAACTTCAAAATAGATAAGTCTTATTTAAGAATACTGTATTTGTAAATCAAAACTAAGTTGTTAGTTTGAAGTAATTTATTTGAAAATATCTACTTCTGATTTTAGAAATGATAATTTGAAAATCAGATCTAAGTTAATAGTTTGACGTTCTTTACTTCAAAATAAATAAGTTTTATTTTAGAATACTGTTTTTGTAAATCAAATCTAAGTTATTAGTTTGAAGTTCTTTACTTGAAAATAACTACTTCTGATTTTAGAAATGACAATTTGAAAATCAGATCTAAGTTAATAATTTGACGTTCTTTACTTCAAAACAACTAAGTCTTATTTTAGTATAGTGAATTTGTAAATCAAAACTAAGTTGTTAGTTTGAAGTCTATACTTGAAAAAATCTACTACTGATTTTATAAATGACAATTTGAAAATCAGATCTAAGTTAATAGTTTGACGTTCTTTACATCAAAATAACTAAGCCTTATTTTAGAATAGTGAATTTGTAAATCAAAACCAAGTTATTAGTTTGAAGTTCTTTACTTGAAAATATCTACTTCTGATTTTAGATATACAATTTGAATATCAGATCTAAGTCAATAGTTTGACGTTTTTTACTTAATAATAACAAAGTTTTATTTTAGAATAGTGAATTTGTAAATCAAAACTAATTTATTAGTTTAAAGTATTTTACTTGAAAATATCTAAGTCTGATTTTAGAAATGACAATTTGAAAATCAGATCTAAGTTAATAGTTCGATGTTCTTTAATTCAATAGAACTAAGTCTTATTTGAGAATAGTGAATTTGTAAATCAAAACTAAGTTATTAGTTTGAAGTTTTTCACATTGAAATAACTAATACGTATTTTTGTAATCTAAATTTGTAAATCAAAGCTAAGGTTATAGTTTGTAGTTCTTCACTTGAAAATATCTACTTCTGGTATTAGAAATGACAATTTGAAAATCAGATCTAAGTTAATATTTTGACGTTCTTTACTTCAAAATACCTAAGTCTTATTTTAGAATTGTGAATTTGTAAATCAGAACTAAGTTTTTAATTTGAAGCTTTTTACTTGAAAAAATCTACTTCTGATTTTAGAAATGACAATTTGAAAATCAGATCCAAGTTAATAATTTGACGTTTTTTACTTCAAAACAACTAAGTCTTATTTTAGTATAGTGAATTTGTAAATCAAAACTAAGTTATTAGTATGAAGTTCTTCACTTCAAAAAAAAACTACCACTGATTTTAGAAATGACAATTTGAAAATCAGATCTAAGTTAATAGTTTGACGTTCTTTACTTCAAAATAACTAAATTTTATTTTAGAATAGTTAACTTGTAAATCAAAACTAAGTTATTAGTTTGAAGTTTTTTACTTGAAAATATCTACTTCTGATTTTAGAAATGACAATTTGAAAATCAGATCTAAGTTAATAGTTTGACGTTCTTTACTTCAAAACAACTAAGTCTTATTTTAGCATAGTGAATTTGTAAATCAAAACTAAGTTATTAGTATGAAGTTCTTCACTTGAAAAAAACTACCACTGATTTTAGAAATGACAATTTGAAAATCAGATCTAAGTTAATAGTTTGATGTTCTTTACATCAATATAACTAAATTTTATTTTAGAATAATTAACTTGTAAATCAAAACTAAGTTATTAGTTTGAAGTTTTTTACTTGAAAATATCTACTTCTGATTTTAGAAATGACAATTTGAAAATCAGATCTAAGTTAATAGTTTGACGTTCTTTACTTCAAAATAACGAAGTTTTATTTTAGACTAGTGAATTTGTAAATCAAAACTAAGTTATTAGTTTAAAGTGTTTTACTTCAATTTTACTAATTCGGATCTTAGTAATGTAAATTTGGAAATCAAATCTAAGGTTGTTGTTTGAAGTCCTTTACCTGAAAATATCTACTTCTGATTTTAGAAATTACAATTTAAAAATCAGGTCTAAGTTAATAGTTTGACGTTTTTACTTCAAAATAACTAAGTCTTATTTTAGACTAGTAAATTTGTAAATCATAAATTAGTTATTAGTTTGAAGTTCTTTACTTGAAATTATCTACTACTGATTTTAGAAATGACAATTTGAAAATCAGATATAGCTATTAGTTTGACGTTTTTTACTTCAAAATAACTAAGTCTTATTTTAGACTAGTGAATTTGTAAATTAAAACTAAGTTATTAGTATGAAGTTCTTCACTTGAAAAAAACTACCACTGATTTTAGAAATGACAATTTGAAAATCAGATCTAAGTTAATAGTTTGACGTTCTTTACTTTAAAATAACTAAGACTTATTTTAGAATAGTCAATTTGTAAATCAAAGCTAAGTTACTAGTGTGAAGTTCTTTACTTGAAAATATCTACTTCTGATTTTAGAAATGACAATTTGAAAATCAGGTCTAAGTTAATAGTTTGACGTTTTTATTTCAAAATAACTAAGACTTATTTTAGACTAGTAAATTTGTAAATTAAAACTAAGTTATTTGTTTGAAGTTCTTTACTTGAAAATATCTACTACTGATTTTAGAAATGACAATTTGAAAATCAGATCTAAGTTAATAGTTTGAAGTTTTTTACTTCAAAATAACTACGTTTATTTTAGTATAGTAAATTTGTAAGTCAAAGCTATGTTATTAGTTTGAAGTTCTTTACTTGAAATTATCTACTTCTGATTTTAAAAATTACAATTTGAAAATCAGATATAAGTTAATAGTTTGACGTTCTTTACTTCAAAATAACTAAGAATTAAAATATCCACTTCTTGTTTTAGAAATGACAATTTGAAAATCAGATCTAAGTTAATAGTTTGACGTTCTTTACTTCTAAATAACTAAGTCTTATTTTAGTATAGTGAATTTGTAATTTAAAACAAAGTTATTAGTTTGAAGTTCTTTACTTGAAAATATATACTAATGATTTTAGAAATGACAATTTGAAAATCAGATCTAAGTTAACAGTTTGACGTTCTTTACTTTAAAATAACTAAGTCTTATTTTAGACTAGTGAATTTGTAAATTAAAACTAAGTTATTAGTATGAAGTTCTTCACTTGAAAAAAACTACCACTGATTTTAGAAATGACAATTTGAAAATCAGATCTAAGTTAATAGTTTGACGTTCTTTACTTCAAAATAACTAAGTCTTATTTTAGAATACTCAATTTGTAAATCAAGGCTAAGTTATTAGTTTAAAGTTGTTTACTTGAAAATATCTACTTCTGATTTTAGAAATGACAATTTGAAAATCAGATCTAAGTTAATAGTTTGACGTTCTTTACTTCAAAACAACTAAGTCTTATTTTAGTATAGCGAATTTGTAAACCAAAACTAAGTTATTAGTATGAAGTTCTTCACTTGAAAAAAACTACCACTGATTTTAGAAATGACAATTTGAAAATCAGATCTAAGTTAATAGTTTGATGTTCTTTATTTTAAAATAACTAAGTCTTATTTTAGAATACTCAATTTGTAAATCAAGGCTAAGTTATTAGTTTAAAGTTTTTTACTTGAAAATATCTACTACTTATTTTAGAAATGACAATTTAAAAATCAGATCTAAGTTAATAGTTTGACGTTCTTTATTTCTAAATAACTAAGTCTTATTTTAGTATAGTGAAGTTGTAATTTAAAACACAGCTATTAGTTTGATGTTCTTTACTTGAAAATATCTACTACTGATTTTAGAAATGACAATTTGAAAATCAGATCTAAGTTAACAGTTTGACGTTCTTTACTTTAAAATAACTAAGTCTTATTTTAGACTAGTGAATTTGTAAATTAAAACTAAGTTATTAGTATGAAGTTCTTCACTTGAAAAAAACTACCACTGATTTTAGAAATGACAATTTGAAAATCAGATCTAAGTTAATAGTTTGACGATATTTACTTCAAAATAACTAAGTCTTATTTTAGAATACTCAATTTGTAAATCAAGGCTAAGTTATTAGTTTAAAGTTGTTTACTTGAAAATATCTACTTCTGATTTTAGAAATGATAATTTGAAAATCAGATCTAAGTTAATAGTTTGACGTTTTTTACTTCAAAACAACTAAGTCTTATTTTAGTATAGTGAATTTGTAAACCAAAACTAAGTTATTAGTATGAAGTTCTTCACTTGAAAAAAACTACCACTGATTTTAGAAATGAAAATTTGAAAATCAGATCTAAGTTAATAGTTTGACGTTCTTTACTTCAAAATAACTAAGTCTTATTTTAGAATACTAAATTTGTAAATCAAGGCTAAGTTATTAGTTTAAAGTTCTTTACTTGAAAATATCTACTTCTTGTTTTAGAAATGACAATTTGAAAATCAGATCTAAGTTAATAGTTTGACGTTCTTTACTTTAAAATAACTAAGACTTATTTTAGAATAGTCAATTTGTAAATCAAAGCTAAGTTACTAGTGTGAAGTTCTTTACTTGAAAATATCTACTTCTGATTTTAGAAATGACAATTTGAAAATCAGGTCTAAGTTAATAGTTTGACGTTTTTATTTCAAAATAACTAAGACTTATTTTAGACTAGTAAATTTGTAAATTAAAACTAAGTTATTTGTTTGAAGTTCTTTACTTGAAAATATCTACTACTGATTTTAGAAATGACAATTTGAAAATCAGATCTAAGTTAATAGTTTGAAGTTTTTTACTTCAAAATAACTACGTTTATTTTAGTATAGTAAATTTGTAAGTCAAAGCTATGTTATTAGTTTGAAGTTCTTTACTTGAAATTATCTACTTCTGATTTTAAAAATTACAATTTGAAAATCAGATATAAGTTAATAGTTTGACGTTCTTTACTTCAAAATAACTAAGAATTAAAATATCCACTTCTTGTTTTAGAAATGACAATTTGAAAATCAGATCTAAGTTAATAGTTTGACGTTCTTTACTTCTAAATAACTAAGTCTTATTTTAGTATAGTGAATTTGTAATTTAAAACAAAGTTATTAGTTTGAAGTTCTTTACTTGAAAATATATACTAATGATTTTAGAAATGACAATTTGAAAATCAGATCTAAGTTAACAGTTTGACGTTCTTTACTTTAAAATAACTAAGTCTTATTTTAGACTAGTGAATTTGTAAATTAAAACTAAGTTATTAGTATGAAGTTCTTCACTTGAAAAAAACTACCACTGATTTTAGAAATGACAATTTGAAAATCAGATCTAAGTTAATAGTTTGACGTTCTTTACTTCAAAATAACTAAGTCTTATTTTAGAATACTCAATTTGTAAATCAAGGCTAAGTTATTAGTTTAAAGTTGTTTACTTGAAAATATCTACTTCTGATTTTAGAAATGACAATTTGAAAATCAGATCTAAGTTAATAGTTTGACGTTCTTTACTTCAAAACAACTAAGTCTTATTTTAGTATAGCGAATTTGTAAACCAAAACTAAGTTATTAGTATGAAGTTCTTCACTTGAAAAAAACTACCACTGATTTTAGAAATGACAATTTGAAAATCAGATCTAAGTTAATAGTTTGATGTTCTTTATTTCAAAATAACTAAGTCTTATTTTAGAATACTCAATTTGTAAATCAAGGCTAAGTTATTAGTTTAAAGTTTTTTACTTGAAAATATCTACTTCTTGTTTTAGAAATGACAATTTAAAAATCAGATCTAAGTTAATAGTTTGACGTTCTTTATTTCTAAATAACTAAGTCTTATTTTAGTATAGTGAAGTTGTAATTTAAAACACAGCTATTAGTTTGATGTTCTTTACTTGAAAATATCTACTACTGATTTTAGAAATGACAATTTGAAAATCAGATCTAAGTTAACAGTTTGACGTTCTTTACTTTAAAATAACTAAGTCTTATTTTAGACTAGTGAATTTGTAAATTAAAACTAAGTTATTAGTATGAAGTTCTTCACTTGAAAAAAACTACCACTGATTTTAGAAATGACAATTTGAAAATCAGATCTAAGTTAATAGTTTGACGATATTTACTTCAAAATAACTAAGTCTTATTTTAGAATACTCAATTTGTAAATCAAGGCTAAGTTATTAGTTTAAAGTTGTTTACTTGAAAATATCTACTTCTGATTTTAGAAATGATAATTTGAAAATCAGATCTAAGTTAATAGTTTGACGTTTTTTACTTCAAAACAACTAAGTCTTATTTTAGTATAGTGAATTTGTAAACCAAAACTAAGTTATTAGTATGAAGTTCTTCACTTGAAAAAAACTACCACTGATTTTAGAAATGAAAATTTGAAAATCAGATCTAAGTTAATAGTTTGACGTTCTTTACTTCAAAATAACTAAGTCTTATTTTAGAATACTAAATTTGTAAATCAAGGCTAAGTTATTAGTTTAAAGTTCTTTACTTGAAAATATCTACTTCTTGTTTTAGAAATGACAATTTGAAAATCAGATCTAAGTTAATAGTTTGACGTTCTTTACTTCTAAATAGCTAAGTCTTATTTTAGTATAGTGAATTTGTAATTTAAAACTAAGTTATTAGTATGAAGTTCTTCACTTGAAAAAAACTACCACTGATTTTAGAAATGACAACTTGAAAATCAGTAACTTCAAAATCAATAGTTTGACGTTCTTTACTTCAAAATAACTAAGTCTTATTTTAGAATACTCAATTTGTAAAACAAAGCTAAGTTATCAGTTTAAAGGTGTTTACTTGAAAATATCTTCTTCTGATTTTAGAAATGACAATTTGAAAATCAGATCTAAGCTAATAGTTTAACGTTCTTTCCTTCAAAACAACTAAGTCTTATTTTAGTATAGTGAATTTGTAAACCAAAACTAAGTTGTTAGTATGAAGTTCTTCACTTGAAAAAAACTACCACTGATTTTAGAAATGACAATTTGAAAATCAGATCTAAATTAACAGTTTGACGTTCTTTACTTTAAAATAACTAAGTCTTATTTTAGACTAGTGAATTTGTAAATTAAAACTAAGTTGTTAGTATGAAGTTCTTCACTTGAAAAAAACTACCACTGATTTTAGAAATGACAATTTGAAAATCAGATCTAAGTTAATAGTTTGACGTTCTTTACTTCAAAACAACTAAGTCTTATTTTAGTATAGTGAATTTGTAAACCAAAACTAAGTTATTAGTATGAAGTTCTTCACTTGAAAAAAACTACCACTGATTTTAGAAATGACAATTTGAAAATCAGATCTAAGTTAATAGTTTGACGTTCTTTACTTCAAAATAACTAAGTCTTATTTTAGAATACTCAATTTGTAAATCAAGGCTAAGTTATTAGTTTAAAGTTCTTTACTTGAAAATATCCACTTCTTGTTTTAGAAATGACAATTTGAAAATCAGATCTAAGTTAATAGTTTGACGTTCTTTATTTCTAAATAACTAAGTCTTATTTTAGTATAGTGAATTTGTAATTTAAAACACAGCTATTAGTTTGAAGTTCTTTACTTGAAAATATCTACTACTGATTTTAGAAATGACAATTTGAAAATCAGATCTAAGTTAACAGTTTGACGTTCTTTACTTTAAAATAACTAAGTCTTATTTTAGACTAGTGAATTTGTAAATTAAAACTAAGTTATTAGTATGAAGTTCTTCACTTGAAAAACACTACCACTGATTTTAGAAATGACAATTTGAAAATCAGATCTAAGTTAAGAGTTTGACGATCTTTACTTCAAAATAACTAAGCCTTATTTTAGAATACTCAATTTGTAAATCAAGGCTAAGTTATTAGTTTAAAGTTGTTTACTTGAAAATATCTACTTCTGATTTTAGAAATGATAATTTGAAAATCAGATCTAAGTTAATAGTTTGACGTTTTTTACTTCAAAACAACTAAGTCTTATTTTAGTATAGTGAATTTGTAAACCAAAACTAAGTTATTAGTATGAAGTTCTTCACTTGAAAAAAACTACCACTGATTTTAGAAATGAAAATTTGAAAATCAGATCTAAGTTAATAGTTTGTCGTTCTTTACTTCAAAATAACTAAGTCTTATTTTAGAATACTAAATTTGTAAATCAAGGCTAAGTTATTAGTTTAAAGTTCTTTACTTGAAAATATCTACTTCTTGTTTTAGAAATGACAATTGGAAAATCAGATCTAAGTTAATAGTTTGACGTTCTTTACTTCTAAATAACTAAGTCTTATTTTAGTATAGTGAATTTGTAATTTAAAACTAAGCTATTAGTATGAAGTTCTTCACTTGAAAAAAACTACCACTGATTTTAGAAATGACAACTTGAAAATCAGATCTAAGTTAATAGTTTGACGTTCTTTACTTCTAAATAACTAAGTCTTATTTTAGAATACTCAATTTGTAAAACAAAGCTAAGTTATTAGTTTAAAGGTGTTTACTTGAAAATATCTTCTTCTGATTTTAGAAATGACAATTTGAAAATCAGATCTAAGTTAATAGTTTGACGTTCTTTACTTCAAAACAACTAAGTCTTATTTTAGTATAGTGAATTTGTAAACCAAAACTAAGTTGTTAGTATGAAGTTCTTCACTTGAAAAAAACTACCACTGATTTTAGAACTGACATTTTGAAAATCAGATCTAAGTTAATAGTTTGACGTTCTTTACTTCAAAATAACTAAGTCTTATTTTAGAATACTCAATTTGTAAATCAAGGCTAAGTTATTAGTTTAACTAAGTCTTATTTTAGACTAGTGAATTTGTAAATTAAAACTAAGTTATTAGTATGAAGTTCTTCACTTGAAAAAAACTACCACTGATTTTAGAAATGACAATTTGAAAATCAGATCTAAGTTAATACTTTGACGTTCTTTACTTCAAAACAACTAAGTCTTATTTTAGTATAGTGAATTTGTAAACCAAAACTAAGTTATTAGTATGAAGTTCTTCACTTGAAAAAAACAACCACTGATTTTAGAAATGACAATTTGAAAATCAGATCTAAGTTAATAGTTTGACGTTCTTTACTTCAAAATAACTAAGTCTTATTTTAGAATACTCAATTTGTAAATCAAGGCTAAGTTATTAGTTTAAAGTTCTTTACTTGAAAATATCCATTTCTTGTTTTAGAAATGACAATTTGAAAATCAGATCTAAGTCAATAGTTTGACGTTCTTTACTTCTAAATAACTAAGTCTTATTTTAGTATAGTGAATTTGTAATTTAAAACAAAGTTATTAGTTTGAAGTTCTTTACTTGAAAATATCTACTACTGATTTTAGAAATGACAATTTGAAAATCAGATCTAAGTTAACAGTTTGACGTTCTTTACTTTAAAATTACTAAGTCTTATTTTAGACTAGTGAATTTGTAAATTAAAACTAAGTTATTAGTATGAAGTTCTTCACTTGAAAAAAACTACCACTGATTTTAGAAATTACAATTTGAAAATCAGATCTAAGTTAATAGTTTTACGTTCTTTACTTCAAAATAACTAAGTCTTATTTTAGAATACTCAATTTGTAAATCAAGGCTAAGTTATTAGTTTAAAGTTGTTTACTTGAAAATATCTACTTCTGATTTTAGAAATGACAATTTGAAAATCAGATCTAAGTTAAAAGTTTGGCGTTCTTTACTTCAAAACAACTAAGTCTTATTTTAGTATAGCAAATTTGTAAACCAAAACTAAGTTATTTGTATGAAGTTCTTCACTTGAAAAAAACTACCACTGCTTTTAGAAATGACAATTTGAAAATCAGATCTAAGTTAATAGTTTGACGTTCTTTATTTCAAAATAACTAAGTCTTATTTTAGAATACTCAATTTGTAAATCAAGGCTAAGTTATTAGTTTAAAGTTTTTTACTTGAAAATATCTACTTCTTGTTTTAGAAATGACAATTTAAAAATCAGATCTAAGTTAATAGTTTGACGTTCTTTATTTCTAAATAACTAAGTCTTATTTTAGTATAGTGAATTTGTAATTTAAAACACAGCTATTAGTTTGAAGTTCTTTACTTGAAAATATCTACTACTGATTTTAGAAATGACAATTTGAAAATCAGATCTAAGTTAACAGTTTGACGTTCTTTACTTTAAAATAACTAAGTCTTATTTTACACTAGTGAATTTGTAAATTAAAACTAAGTTATTAGTATGAAGTTCTTCACTTGAAAAAAACTACCACTGATTTTAGAAATGACAATTTGAAAATCAGATCTAAGTCAATAGTTTGACGTTTTTTACTTCAAAATAACTAAATTTTATTTTAGAATAGTTAACTTGTAAATCAAAACTAAGTTATTAGTTTGAAGTTTTTTACTTGAAAATATCTACTTCTGATTTTAGAAATGACAATTTGTAAATCAGATCCAAGTTAATAGTTTGACGTTCTTTACTTCAAAATAACTAAGTCTAATTTTAGACTAGTAAACTTGTAAATCAAAACTAAGTTTTAGTTAGAAGTTCTCTACTTGAAAATATCTACTGCTGATTTTAGAAATGACAATTTGAAAATCAGATCTAAGTTAATAGTTTGACGTTTTTTACTTAAAAATAACTATGTGTTATTTTAGAATAGAGAATTTGTAAATCAAAACTAAGTTATTAGTTTGAAGTTCTTACTTTGAAATATCTACTTCTTTTTTAAGAAATGACAATTTGAAAATCAGATCTAAGTTAATAGTATGGCGTTCTTAACTTCAAAATAGATAAGTCTTATTTAAGAATACTGTATTTGTAAATCAAAACTAAGTTGTTAGTTTGAAGTAATTTATTTGAAAATATCTACTTCTGATTTTAGAAATGATAATTTGAAAATCAGATCTAAGTTAATAGTTTGACGTTCTTTACTTCAAAATAAATAAGTTTTATTTTAGAATACTGTTTTTGTAAATCAAATCTAAGTTATTAGTTTGAAGTTCTTTACTTGAAAATAACTACTTCTGATTTTAGAAATGACAATTTGAAAATCAGATCTAAGTTAATAATTTGACGTTCTTTACTTCAAAACAACTAAGTCTTATTTTAGTATAGTGAATTTGTAAATCAAAATTAAGTTGTTAGTTTGAAGTCTATACTTGAAAAAATCTACTACTGATTTTATAAATGACAATTTGAAAATCAGATCTAAGTTAATAGTTTGACGTTCTTTACATCAAAATAACTAAGCCTTATTTTAGAATAGTGAATTTGTAAATCAAAACCAAGTTATTAGTTTGAAGTTCTTTACTTGAAAATATCTACTTCTGATTTTAGATATACAATTTGAATATCAGATCTAAGTCAATAGTTTGACGTTTTTTACTTAATAATAACAAAGTTTTATTTTAGAATAGTGAATTTGTAAATCAAAACTAATTTATTAGTTTAAAGTATTTTACTTGAAAATATCTAAGTCTGATTTTAGAAATGACAATTTGAAAATCAGATCTAAGTTAATAGTTCGATGTTCTTTAATTCAATAGAACTAAGTCTTATTTGAGAATAGTGAATTTGTAAATCAAAACTAAGTTATTAGTTTGAAGTTTTTCACATTGAAATAACTAATACGTATTTTTGTAATCTAAATTTGTAAATCAAAGCTAAGGTTATAGTTTGTAGTTCTTCACTTGAAAATATCTACTTCTGGTATTAGAAATGACAATTTGAAAATCAGATCTAAGTTAATATTTTGACGTTCTTTACTTCAAAATACCTAAGTCTTATTTTAGAATTGTGAATTTGTAAATCAGAACTAAGTTTTTAATTTGAAGCTTTTTACTTGAAAAAATCTACTTCTGATTTTAGAAATGACAATTTGAAAATCAGATCCAAGTTAATAATTTGACGTTTTTTACTTCAAAACAACTAAGTCTTATTTTAGTATAGTGAATTTGTAAATCAAAACTAAGTTATTAGTATGAAGTTCTTCACTTCAAAAAAAAACTACCACTGATTTTAGAAATGACAATTTGAAAATCAGATCTAAGTTAATAGTTTGACGTTCTTTACTTCAAAATAACTAAATTTTATTTTAGAATAGTTAACTTGTAAATCAAAACTAAGTTATTAGTTTGAAGTTTTTTACTTGAAAATATCTACTTCTGATTTTAGAAATGACAATTTGAAAATCAGATCTAAGTTAATAGTTTGACGTTCTTTACTTCAAAACAACTAAGTCTTATTTTAGCATAGTGAATTTGTAAATCAAAACTAAGTTATTAGTATGAAGTTCTTCACTTGAAAAAAACTACCACTGATTTTAGAAATGACAATTTGAAAATCAGATCTAAGTTAATAGTTTGATGTTCTTTACATCAATATAACTAAATTTTATTTTAGAATAATTAACTTGTAAATCAAAACTAAGTTATTAGTTTGAAGTTTTTTACTTGAAAATATCTACTTCTGATTTTAGAAATGACAATTTGAAAATCAGATCTAAGTTAATAGTTTGACGTTCTTTACTTCAAAATAACGAAGTTTTATTTTAGACTAGTGAATTTGTAAATCAAAACTAAGTTATTAGTTTAAAGTGTTTTACTTCAATTTTACTAATTTGGATCTTAGTAATGTAAATTTGGAAATCAAATCTAAGGTTGTTGTTTGAAGTCCTTTACCTGAAAATATCTACTTCTGATTTTAGAAATTACAATTTAAAAATCAGGTCTAAGTTAATAGTTTGACGTTTTTACTTCAAAATAACTAAGTCTTATTTTAGACTAGTAAATTTGTAAATCATAAATTAGTTATTAGTTTGAAGTTCTTTACTTGAAATTATCTACTACTGATTTTAGAAATGACAATTTGAAAATCAGATATAGCTATTAGTTTGACGTCTTTTACTTCAAAATAACTAAGTCTTATTTTAGACTAGTGAATTTGTAAATTAAAACTAAGTTATTAGTATGAAGTTCTTCACTTGAAAAAAACTACCACTGATTTTAGAAATGACAATTTGAAAATCAGATCTAAGTTAATAGTTTGACGTTCTTTACTTTAAAATAACTAAGACTTATTTTAGAATAGTCAATTTGTAAATCAAAGCTAAGTTACTAGTGTGAAGTTCTTTACTTGAAAATATCTACTTCTGATTTTAGAAATGACAATTTGAAAATCAGGTCTAAGTTAATAGTTTGACGTTTTTATTTCAAAATAACTAAGACTTATTTTAGACTAGTAAATTTGTAAATTAAAACTAAGTTATTTGTTTGAAGTTCTTTACTTGAAAATATCTACTACTGATTTTAGAAATGACAATTTGAAAATCAGATCTAAGTTAATAGTTTGAAGTTTTTTACTTCAAAATAACTACGTTTATTTTAGTATAGTAAATTTGTAAGTCAAAGCTATGTTATTAGTTTGAAGTTCTTTACTTGAAATTATCTACTTCTGATTTTAAAAATTACAATTTGAAAATCAGATATAAGTTAATAGTTTGACGTTCTTTACTTCAAAATAACTAAGAATTAAAATATCCACTTCTTGTTTTAGAAATGACAATTTGAAAATCAGATCTAAGTTAATAGTTTGACGTTCTTTACTTCTAAATAACTAAGTCTTATTTTAGTATAGTGAATTTGTAATTTAAAACAAAGTTATTAGTTTGAAGTTCTTTACTTGAAAATATATACTAATGATTTTAGAAATGACAATTTGAAAATCAGATCTAAGTTAACAGTTTGACGTTCTTTACTTTAAAATAACTAAGTCTTATTTTAGACTAGTGAATTTGTAAATTAAAACTAAGTTATTAGTATGAAGTTCTTCACTTGAAAAAAACTACCACTGATTTTAGAAATGACAATTTGAAAATCAGATCTAAGTTAATAGTTTGACGTTCTTTACTTCAAAATAACTAAGTCTTATTTTAGAATACTCAATTTGTAAATCAAGGCTAAGTTATT
The DNA here is from genome assembly GCA_911387805.1 of Cantharis rustica. Taxonomy (NCBI): domain Eukaryota; kingdom Metazoa; phylum Arthropoda; class Insecta; order Coleoptera; family Cantharidae; genus Cantharis; species Cantharis rustica. The sequence continues at coordinate 27,016,575 of OU426878.1, read as the reverse complement.
AGTTTAAAGTTGTTTACTTGAAAATATCTACTTCTGATTTTAGAAATGACAATTTGAAAATCAGATCTAAGTTAATAGTTTGACGTTCTTTACTTCAAAACAACTAAGTCTTATTTTAGTATAGCGAATTTGTAAACCAAAACTAAGTTATTAGTATGAAGTTCTTCAATTGAAAAAAACTACCACTGATTTTAGAAATGACAATTTGAAAATCAGATCTAAGTTAATAGTTTGATGTTCTTTATTTCAAAATAACTAAGTCTTATTTTAGAATACTCAATTTGTAAATCAAGGCTAAGTTATTAGTTTAAAGTTTTTTACTTGAAAATATCTACTTCTTGTTTTAGAAATGACAATTTAAAAATCAGATCTAAGTTAATAGTTTGACGTTCTTTATTTCTAAATAACTAAGTCTTATTTTAGTATAGTGAAGTTGTAATTTAAAACACAGCTATTAGTTTGATGTTCTTTACTTGAAAATATCTACTACTGATTTTAGAAATGACAATTTGAAAATCAGATCTAAGTTAACAGTTTGACGTTCTTTACTTTAAAATAACTAAGTCTTATTTTAGACTAGTGAATTTGTAAATTAAAACTAAGTTATTAGTATGAAGTTCTTCACTTGAAAAAAACTACCACTGATTTTAGAAATGACAATTTGAAAATCAGATCTAAGTTAATAGTTTGACGATATTTACTTCAAAATAACTAAGTCTTATTTTAGAATACTCAATTTGTAAATCAAGGCTAAGTTATTAGTTTAAAGTTGTTTACTTGAAAATATCTACTTCTGATTTTAGAAATGATAATTTGAAAATCAGATCTAAGTTAATAGTTTGACGTTTTTTACTTCAAAACAACTAAGTCTTATTTTAGTATAGTGAATTTGTAAACCAAAACTAAGTTATTAGTATGAAGTTCTTCACTTGAAAAAAACTACCACTGATTTTAGAAATGAAAATTTGAAAATCAGATCTAAGTTAATAGTTTGACGTTCTTTACTTCAAAATAACTAAGTCTTATTTTAGAATACTAAATTTGTAAATCAAGGCTAAGTTATTAGTTTAAAGTTCTTTACTTGAAAATATCTACTTCTTGTTTTAGAAATGACAATTTGAAAATCAGATCTAAGTTAATAGTTTGACGTTCTTTACTTCTAAATAACTAAGTCTTATTTTAGTATAGTGAATTTGTAATTTAAAACTAAGTTATTAGTATGAAGTTCTTCACTTGAAAAAAACTACCACTGATTTTAGAAATGACAACTTGAAAATCAGTAACTTCAAAATCAATAGTTTGACGTTCTTTACTTCAAAATAACTAAGTCTTATTTTAGAATACTCAATTTGTAAAACAAAGCTAAGTTATTAGTTTAAAAGTGTTTACTTGAAAATATCTTCTTCTGATTTTAGAAATGACAATTTGAAAATCAGATCTAAGCTAATAGTTTAACGTTCTTTCCTTCAAAACAACTAAGTCTTATTTTAGTATAGTGAATTTGTAAACCAAAACTAAGTTGTTAGTATGAAGTTCTTCACTTGAAAAAAACTACCACTGATTTTAGAAATGACAATTTGAAAATCAGATCTAAATTAACAGTTTGACGTTCTTTACTTTAAAATAACTAAGTCTTATTTTAGACTAGTGAATTTGTAAATTAAAACTAAGTTGTTAGTATGAAGTTCTTCACTTGAAAAAAACTACCACTGATTTTAGAAATGACAATTTGAAAATCAGATCTAAGTTAATAGTTTGACGTTCTTTACTTCAAAACAACTAAGTCTTATTTTAGTATAGTGAATTTGTAAACCAAAACTAAGTTATTAGTATGAAGTTCTTCACTTGAAAAAAACTACCACTGATTTTAGAAATGACAATTTGAAAATCAGATCTAAGTTAATAGTTTGACGTTCTTTACTTCAAAATAACTAAGTCTTATTTTAGAATACTCAATTTGTAAATCAAGGCTAAGTTATTAGTTTAAAGTTCTTTACTTGAAAATATCCACTTCTTGTTTTAGAAATGACAATTTGAAAATCAGATCTAAGTTAATAGTTTGACGTTCTTTATTTCTAAATAACTAAGTCTTATTTTAGTATAGTGAATTTGTAATTTAAAACACAGCTATTAGTTTGAAGTTCTTTACTTGAAAATATCTACTACTGATTTTAGAAATGACAATTTGAAAATCAGATCTAAGTTAACAGTTTGACGTTCTTTACTTTAAAATAACTAAGTCTTATTTTAGACTAGTGAATTTGTAAATTAAAACTAAGTTATTAGTATGAAGTTCTTCACTTGAAAAACACTACCACTGATTTTAGAAATGACAATTTGAAAATCAGATCTAAGTTAAGAGTTTGACGATCTTTACTTCAAAATAACTAAGTCTTATTTTAGAATACTCAATTTGTAAATCAAGGCTAAGTTATTAGTTTAAAGTTGTTTACTTGAAAATATCTACTTCTGATTTTAGAAATGATAATTTGAAAATCAGATCTAAGTTAATAGTTTGACGTTTTTTACTTCAAAACAACTAAGTCTTATTTTAGTATAGTGAATTTGTAAACCAAAACTAAGTTATTAGTATGAAGTTCTTCACTTGAAAAAAACTACCACTGATTTTAGAAATGAAAATTTGAAAATCAGATCTAAGTTAATAGTTTGTCGTTCTTTACTTCAAAATAACTAAGTCTTATTTTAGAATACTAAATTTGTAAATCAAGGCTAAGTTATTAGTTTAAAGTTCTTTACTTGAAAATATCTACTTCTTGTTTTAGAAATGACAATTGGAAAATCAGATCTAAGTTAATAGTTTGACGTTCTTTACTTCTAAATAACTAAGTCTTATTTTAGTATAGTGAATTTGTAATTTAAAACTAAGCTATTAGTATGAAGTTCTTCACTTGAAAAAAACTACCACTGATTTTAGAAATGACAACTTGAAAATCAGATCTAAGTTAATAGTTTGACGTTCTTTACTTCTAAATAACTAAGTCTTATTTTAGAATACTGAATTTGTAAAACAAAGCTAAGTTATTAGTTTAAAGGTGTTTACTTGAAAATATCTTCTTCTGATTTTAGAAATGACAATTTGAAAATCAGATCTAAGTTAATAGTTTGACGTTCTTTACTTCAAAACAACTAAGTCTTATTTTAGTATAGTGAATTTGTAAACCAAAACTAAGTTGTTAGTATGAAGTTCTTCACTTGAAAAAAACTACCACTGATTTTAGAACTGACATTTTGAAAATCAGATCTAAGCTAATAGTTTGACGTTCTTTACTTCAAAATAACTAAGTCTTATTTTAGAATACTCAATTTGTAAATCAAGGCTAAGTTATTAGTTTAAAGTTCTTTACTTGAAAATATCTACTCTTATTTTAGACTAGTGAATTTGTAAATTAAAACTAAGTTATTAGTATGAAGTTCTTCACTTGAAAAAAACTACCACTGATTTTAGAAATGACAATTTGAAAATCAGATCTAAGTTAATACTTTGACGTTCTTTACTTCAAAACAACTAAGTCTTATTTTAGTATAGTGAATTTGTAAACCAAAACTAAGTTATTAGTATGAAGTTCTTCACTTGAAAAAAACAACCACTGATTTTAGAAATGACAATTTGAAAATCAGATCTAAGTTAATAGTTTGACGTTCTTTACTTCAAAATAACTAAGTCTTATTTTAGAATACTCAATTTGTAAATCAAGGCTAAGTTATTAGTTTAAAGTTCTTTACTTGAAAATATCCATTTCTTGTTTTAGAAATGACAATTTGAAAATCAGATCTAAGTCAATAGTTTGACGTTCTTTACTTCTAAATAACTAAGTCTTATTTTAGTATAGTGAATTTGTAATTTAAAACAAAGTTATTAGTTTGAAGTTCTTTACTTGAAAATATCTACTACTGATTTTAGAAATGACAATTTGAAAATCAGATCTAAGTTAACAGTTTGACGTTCTTTACTTTAAAATAACTAAGTCTTATTTTAGACTAGTGAATTTGTAAATTAAAACTAAGTTATTAGTATGAAGTTCTTCACTTGAAAAAAACTACCACTGATTTTAGAAATTACAATTTGAAAATCAGATCTAAGTTAATAGTTTTACGTTCTTTACTTCAAAATAACTAAGTCTTATTTTAGAATACTCAATTTGTAAATCAAGGCTAAGTTATTAGTTTAAAGTTGTTTACTTGAAAATATCTACTTCTGATTTTAGAAATGACAATTTGAAAATCAGATCTAAGTTAAAAGTTTGGCGTTCTTTACTTCAAAACAACTAAGTCTTATTTTAGTATAGCAAATTTGTAAACCAAAACTAAGTTATTTGTATGAAGTTCTTCACTTGAAAAAAACTACCACTGCTTTTAGAAATGACAATTTGAAAATCAGATCTAAGTTAATAGTTTGACGTTCTTTATTTCAAAATAACTAAGTCTTATTTTAGAATACTCAATTTGTAAATCAAGGCTAAGTTATTAGTTTAAAGTTTTTTACTTGAAAATATCTACTTCTTGTTTTAGAAATGACAATTTAAAAATCAGATCTAAGTTAATAGTTTGACGTTCTTTATTTCTAAATAACTAAGTCTTATTTTAGTATAGTGAATTTGTAATTTAAAACACAGCTATTAGTTTGAAGTTCTTTACTTGAAAATATCTACTACTGATTTTAGAAATGACAATTTGAAAATCAGATCTAAGTTAACAGTTTGACGTTCTTTACTTTAAAATAACTAAGTCTTATTTTACACTAGTGAATTTGTAAATTAAAACTAAGTTATTAGTATGAAGTTCTTCACTTGAAAAAAACTACCACTGATTTTAGAAATGACAATTTGAAAATCAGATCTAAGTTAATAGTTTGATGTTCTTTATTTCAAAATAACTAAGTCTTATTTTAGAATACTCAATTTGTAAATCAAGGCTAAGTTATTAGTTTAAAGGTTTTTACTTGAAAATATCTACTTCTTGTTTTAGAAATGACAATTTAAAAATCAGATCTAAGTTAATAGTTTGACGTTCTTTATTTCTAAATAACTAAGTCTTATTTTAGTATAGTGAAGTTGTAATTTAAAACACAGCTATTAGTTTGATGTTCTTTACTTGAAAATATCTACTACTGATTTTAGAAATGACAATTTGAAAATCAGATCTAAGTTAACAGTTTGACGTTCTTTACTTTAAAATAACTAAGTCTTATTTTAGACTAGTGAATTTGTAAATTAAAACTAAGTTATTAGTATGAAGTTCTTCACTTGAAAAAAACTACCACTGATTTTAGAAATGACAATTTGAAAATCAGATCTAAGTTAATAGTTTGACGATATTTACTTCAAAATAACTAAGTCTTATTTTAGAATACTCAATTTGTAAATCAAGGCTAAGTTATTAGTTTAAAGTTGTTTACTTGAAAATATCTACTTCTGATTTTAGAAATGATAATTTGAAAATCAGATCTAAGTTAATAGTTTGACGTTTTTTACTTCAAAACAACTAAGTCTTATTTTAGTATAGTGAATTTGTAAACCAAAACTAAGTTATTAGTATGAAGTTCTTCACTTGAAAAAAACTACCACTGATTTTAGAAATGAAAATTTGAAAATCAGATCTAAGTTAATAGTTTGACGTTCTTTACTTCAAAATAACTAAGTCTTATTTTAGAATACTAAATTTGTAAATCAAGGCTAAGTTATTAGTTTAAAGTTCTTTACTTGAAAATATCTACTTCTTGTTTTAGAAATGACAATTTGAAAATCAGATCTAAGTTAATAGTTTGACGTTCTTTACTTCTAAATAACTAAGTCTTATTTTAGTATAGTGAATTTGTAATTTAAAACTAAGTTATTAGTATGAAGTTCTTCACTTGAAAAAAACTACCACTGGTTTTAGAAATGACAACTTGAAAATCAGTAACTTCAAAATCAATAGTTTGACGTTCTTTACTTCAAAATAACTAAGTCTTATTTTAGAATACTCAATTTGTAAAACAAAGCTAAGTTATTAGTTTAAAGGTGTTTACTTGAAAATATCTTCTTCTGATTTTAGAAATGACAATTTGAAAATCAGATCTAAGCTAATAGTTTAACGTTCTTTCCTTCAAAACAACTAAGTCTTATTTTAGTATAGTGAATTTGTAAACCAAAACTAAGTTGTTAGTATGAAGTTCTTCACTTGAAAAAAACTACCACTGATTTTAGAAATGACAATTTGAAAATCAGATCTAAATTAACAGTTTGACGTTCTTTACTTTAAAATAACTAAGTCTTATTTTAGACTAGTGAATTTGTAAATTAAAACTAAGTTGTTAGTATGAAGTTCTTCACTTGAAAAAAACTACCACTGATTTTAGAAATGACAATTTGAAAATCAGATCTAAGTTAATAGTTTGACGTTCTTTACTTCAAAACAACTAAGTCTTATTTTAGTATAGTGAATTTGTAAACCAAAACTAAGTTATTAGTATGAAGTTCTTCACTTGAAAAAAACTACCACTGATTTTAGAAATGACAATTTGAAAATCAGATCTAAGTTAATAGTTTGACGTTCTTTACTTCAAAATAACTAAGTCTTATTTTAGAATACTCAATTTGTAAATCAAGGCTAAGTTATTAGTTTAAAGTTCTTTACTTGAAAATATCCACTTCTTGTTTTAGAAATGACAATTTGAAAATCAGATCTAAGTTAATAGTTTGACGTTCTTTATTTCTAAATAACTAAGTCTTATTTTAGTATAGTGAATTTGTAATTTAAAACACAGCTATTAGTTTGAAGTTCTTTACTTGAAAATATCTACTACTGATTTTAGAAATGACAATTTGAAAATCAGATCTAAGTTAACAGTTTGACGTTCTTTACTTTAAAATAACTAAGTCTTATTTTAGACTAGTGAATTTGTAAATTAAAACTAAGTTATTAGTATGAAGTTCTTCACTTGAAAAACACTACCACTGATTTGAGAAATGACAATTTGAAAATCAGATCTAAGTTAAGAGTTTGACGATCTTTACTTCAAAATAACTAAGTCTTATTTTAGAATACTCAATTTGTAAATCAAGGCTAAGTTATTAGTTTAAAGTTGTTTACTTGAAAATATCTACTTCTGATTTTAGAAATGATAATTTGAAAATCAGATCTAAGTTAATAGTTTGACGTTTTTTACTTCAAAACAACTAAGTCTTATTTTAGTATAGTGAATTTGTAAACCAAAACTAAGTTATTAGTATGAAGTTCTTCACTTGAAAAAAACTACCACTGATTTTAGAAATGAAAATTTGAAAATCAGATCTAAGTTAATAGTTTGTCGTTCTTTACTTCAAAATAACTAAGTCTTATTTTAGAATACTAAATTTGTAAATCAAGGCTAAGTTATTAGTTTAAAGTTCTTTACTTGAAAATATCTACTTCTTGTTTTAGAAATGACAATTGGAAAATCAGATCTAAGTTAATAGTTTGACGTTCTTTACTTCTAAATAACTAAGTCTTATTTTAGTATAGTGAATTTGTAATTTAAAACTAAGCTATTAGTATGAAGTTCTTCACTTGAAAAAAACTACCACTGATTTTAGAAATGACAACTTGAAAATCAGATCTAAGTTAATAGTTTGACGTTCTTTACTTCTAAATAACTAAGTCTTATTTTAGAATACTCAATTTGTAAAACAAAGCTAAGTTATTAGTTTAAAGGTGTTTACTTGAAAATATCTTCTTCTGATTTTAGAAATGACAATTTGAAAATCAGATCTAAGTTAATAGTTTGACGTTCTTTACTTCAAAACAACTAAGTCTTATTTTAGTATAGTGAATTTGTAAACCAAAACTAAGTTGTTAGTATGAAGTTCTTCACTTGAAAAAAACTACCACTGATTTTAGAACTGACATTTTGAAAATCAGATCTAAGCTAATAGTTTGACGTTCTTTACTTCAAAATAACTAAGTCTTATTTTAGAATACTCAATTTGTAAATCAAGGCTAAGTTATTAGTTTAAAGTTCTTTACTTTAAAATAACTAAGTCTTATTTTAGACTAGTGAAATTGTAAATTAAAACTAAGTTATTAGTATGAAGTTCTTCACTTGAAAAAAACTACCACTGATTTTAGAAATGACAATTTGAAAATCAGATCTAAGTTAATACTTTGACGTTCTTTACTTCAAAACAACTAAGTCTTATTTTTGTATAGTGAATTTGTAAACCAAAACTAAGTTATTAGTATGAAGTTCTTCACTTGAAAAAAACAACCACTGATTTTAGAAATGACAATTTGAAAATCAGATCTAAGTTAATAGTTTGACGTTCTTTACTTCAAAATAACTAAGTCTTATTTTAGAATACTCAATTTGTAAATCAAGGCTAAGTTATTAGTTTAAAGTTCTTTACTTGAAAATATCCATTTCTTGTTTTAGAAATGACAATTTGAAAATCAGATCTAAGTCAATAGTTTGACGTTCTTTACTTCTAAATAACTAAGTCTTATTTTAGTATAGTGAATTTGTAATTTAAAACAAAGTTATTAGTTTGAAGTTCTTTACTTGAAAATATCTACTACTGATTTTAGAAATGACAATTTGAAAATCAGATCTAAGTTAACAGTTTGACGTTCTTTACTTTAAAATTACTAAGTCTTATTTTAGACTAGTGAATTTGTAAATTAAAACTAAGTTATTAGTATGAAGTTCTTCACTTGAAAAAAACTACCACTGATTTTAGAAATTACAATTTGAAAATCAGATCTAAGTTAATAGTTTTACGTTCTTTACTTCAAAATAACTAAGTCTTATTTTAGAATACTCAATTTGTAAATCAAGGCTAAGTTATTAGTTTAAAGTTGTTTACTTGAAAATATCTACTTCTGATTTTAGAAATGACAATTTGAAAATCAGATCTAAGTTAAAAGTTTGGCGTTCTTTACTTCAAAACAACTAAGTCTTATTTTAGTATAGCAAATTTGTAAACCAAAACTAAGTTATTTGTATGAAGTTCTTCACTTGAAAAAAACTACCACTGCTTTTAGAAATGACAATTTGAAAATCAGATCTAAGTTAATAGTTTGACGTTCTTTATTTCAAAATAACTAAGTCTTATTTTAGAATACTCAATTTGTAAATCAAGGCTAAGTTATTAGTTTAAAGTTTTTTACTTGAAAATATCTACTTCTTGTTTTAGAAATGACAATTTAAAAATCAGATCTAAGTTAATAGTTTGACGTTCTTTATTTCTAAATAACTAAGTCTTATTTTAGTATAGTGAATTTGTAATTTAAAACACAGCTATTAGTTTGAAGTTCTTTACTTGAAAATATCTACTACTGATTTTAGAAATGACAATTTGAAAATCAGATCTAAGTTAACAGTTTGACGTTCTTTACTTTAAAATAACTAAGTCTTATTTTACACTAGTGAATTTGTAAATTAAAACTAAGTTATTAGTATGAAGTTCTTCACTTGAAAAAAACTACCACTGATTTTAGAAATGACAATTTGAAAATCAGATCTAAGTTAATAGTTTGACGATCTTTACTTCAAAATAACTAAGTCTTATTTTAGAATACTCAATTTGTAAATCAAGGCTAAGTTATTAGTTTAAAGTTGTTTACTTGAAAATATCTACTTCTGATTTTAGAAATGACAATTTGAAAATCAGATCTAAGTTAATAGTTTGACGTTCTTTACTTCAAAACAACTAAGTCTTATTTTAGTATAGTGAATTTGTAAACCAAAACTAAGTTATTAGTATGAAGTTCTTCACTTGAAAAAAACTACCACTGATTTTAGAAATGAAAATTTGAAAATCAGATCTAAGTAAATAGTTTGACGTTCTTTACTTCAAAATAACTAAGTCTTATTTTAGAATACTAAATTTGTAAATCAAGGCTAAGTTATTAGTTTAAAGTTCTTTACTTGAAAATATCTACTTCTTGTTTTAGAAATGACAATTTGAAAATCAGATCTAAGTTAATAGTTTGACGTTCTTTACTTCTAAATAACTAAGTCTTATTTTAGTATAGTGAATTTGTAATTTAAAACTAAGTTATTAGTATGAAGTTCTTCACTTGAAAAAAACTACCACTGATTTTAGAAATGACAATTTGAAAACAGATCTAAGTTAATAGTTTGACGTTCTTTACTTTAAAATAACTAAGTCTTATTTTAGAATACTCAATTTGTAAAACAAAGCTAAGTTATTAGTTTAAAGGTGTTTACTTGAAAATATCTACTTCTGATTTTAGAAATGACAATTTGAAAATCAGATCTAAGTTAATAGTTTGACGTTCTTTACTTCAAAACAACTAAGTCTTATTTTAGTATAGTGAATTTGTAAACCAAAACTAAGTTATTAGTATGAAGTTCTTAACTTGAAAAAAACTACCACTGATTTTAGAAATGAAAATTTGAAAATCAGATCTAAGTTAATAGTTTGACGTTCTTTACTTCAAAATAACTAAGTCTTATTTTAGAATACTAAATTTGTAAATCAAGGCTAAGTTATTAGTTTAAAGTTTTTTACTTGAAAATATCTACTTCTTGTTTTAGAAATGACAATTTGAAAATCAGATCTAAGTTAATAGTTTGACGTTCTTTACTTCAAAATAACTAAGTCTTATTTTAGAATACTCAATTTGTAAATCAAGGCTAAGTTATTAGTTTAAAGTTCTTTACTTAAAAATAACTAAGTCTTATTTTAGACTAGTAAATTTGTAAATTAAAACTAAGTTATTAGTATGAAGTTCTTCACTTGAAAAAAACTACCACTGATTTTAGAAATGACAATTTGAAAATCAGATCTAAGTTAATAGTTTGACGTTCTTTATTTCTAAATAACTAAGTCTTATTTTAGTATAGTGAATTTGTAATTTAAAACACAGCTATTAGTTTGAAGTTCTTTACTTGAAAATATCTACTACTGATTTTAGAAATGACAATTTGAAAATCAGATCTAAGTTAACAGTTTGACGTTCTTTACTTTAAAATAACTAAGTCTTATTTTACACTAGTGAATTTGTAAATTAAAACTAAGTTATTAGTATGAAGTTCTTCACTTGAAAAAAACTACCACTGATTTTAGAAATGACAATTTGAAAATCAGATCTAAGTTAATAGTTTGACGATCTTTACTTCAAAATAACTAAGTCTTATTTTAGAATACTCAATTTGTAAATCAAGGCTAAGTTATTAGTTTAAAGTTGTTTACTTGAAAATATCTACTTCTGATTTTAGAAATGACAATTTGAAAATCAGATCTAAGTTAATAGTTTGACGTTCTTTACTTCAAAACAACTAAGTCTTATTTTAGTATAGTGAATTTGTAAACCAAAACTAAGTTATTAGTATGAAGTTCTTCACTTGAAAAAAACTACCACTGATTTTAGAAATGAAAATTTGAAAATCAGATCTAAGTAAATAGTTTGACGTTCTTTACTTCAAAATAACTAAGTCTTATTTTAGAATACTAAATTTGTAAATCAAGGCTAAGTTATTAGTTTAAAGTTCTTTACTTGAAAATATCAACTTCTTGTTTTAGAAATGACAATTTGAAAATCAGATCTAAGTTAATAGTTTGACGTTCTTTACTTCTAAATAACTAAGTCTTATTTTAGTATAGTGAATTTGTAATTTAAAACTAAGTTATTAGTATGAAGTTCTTCACTTGAAAAAAACTACCACTGATTTTAGAAATGACAATTTGAAAATCAGATCTAAGTTAATAGTTTGACGTTCTTTACTTTAAAATAACTAAGTCTTATTTTAGAATACTCAATTTGTAAAACAAAGCTAAGTTATTAGTTTAAAGGTGTTTACTTGAAAATATCTACTTCTGATTTTAGAAATGACAATTTGAAAATCAGATCTAAGTTAATAGTTTGACGTTCTTTACTTCAAAACAACTAAGTCTTATTTTAGTATAGTGAATTTGTAAACCAAAACTAAGTTATTAGTATGAAGTTCTTAACTTGAAAAAAACTACCACTGATTTTAGAAATGAAAATTTGAAAATCAGATCTAAGTTAATAGTTTGACGTTCTTTACTTCAAAATAACTAAGTCTTATTTTAGAATACTAAATTTGTAAATCAAGGCTAAGTTATTAGTTTAAAGTTTTTTACTTGAAAATATCTACTTTTTGTTTTAGAAATGACAATTTGGAAATCAGATCTAAGTTAATAGTTTGACGTTCTTTACTTCAAAATAACTAAGTCTTATTTTAGAATACTCAATTTGTAAATCAAGGCTAAGTTATTAGTTTAAAGTTCTTTACTTAAAAATAACTAAGTCTTATTTTAGACTAGTAAATTTGTAAATTAAAACTAAGTTATTAGTATGAAGTTCTTCACTTGAAAAAAACTACCACTGATTTTAGAAATGACAATTTGAAAATCAGATCTAAGTTAATACTTTGACGTTCTTTACTTCAAAACAACTAAGTCTTATTTTAGTATAGTGAATTTGTAAACCAAAACTAAGTTATTAGTATGAAGTTCTTCACTTGAAAAAAACAACCACTGATTTTAGAAATGACAATTTGAAAATCAGATCTAAGTTAATAGTTTGACGTTCTTTACTTCAAAATAACTAAGTCTTATTTTAGAATACTCAATTTGTAAATCAAGGCTAAGTTATTAGTTTAAAGTTCTTTACTTGAAAATATCCATTTCTTGTTTTAGAAATGACAATTTGAAATTCAGATCTTAGTTAATAGTTTGACGTTCTTTACTTCTAAATAACTAAGTCTTATTTTAGTATAGTGAATTTGTAATTTAAAACAAAGTTATTAGTTTGAAGTTCTTTACTTGAAAATATCTACTACTGATTTTAGAAATGACAATTTGAAAATCAGATCTAAGTTAACAGTTTGACGTTCTTTACTTTAAAATTACTAAGTCTTATTTTAGACTAGTGAATTTGTAAATTAAAACTAAGTTATTAGTATGAAGTTCTTCACTTGAAAAGAACTACCACTGATTTTAGAAATTACAATTTGAAAATCAGATCTAAGTTAATAGTTTTACGTTCTTTACTTCAAAATAACTAAGTCTTATTTTAGAATACTCAATTTGTAAATTAAGGCTAAGTTATTAGTTTAAAGTTGTTTACTTGAAAATATCTACTTCTGATTTTAGAAATGACAATTTGAAAATCAGATCTAAGTTAATAGTTTGACGTTCTTTACTTCAAAACAACTAAGTCTTATTTTAGTATAGTGAATTTGTAAACCAAAACTAAGTTATTAGTATGAAGTTCTTCACTTGAAAAAAACTACCACTGATTTTAGAAATGAAAATTTGAAAATCAGATCTAAGTTAATAGTTTGACGTTCTTTACTTCAAAATAACTAAGTCTTATTTTAGAATACTAAATTTGTAAATCAAGGCTAAGTTATTAGTTTAAAGTTCTTTACTTGAAAATATCTACTTCTTGTTTTAGAAATGACAATTTGAAAATCAGATCTAAGTTAATAGTTTGACGTTCTTTACTTCTAAATAACTAAGTCTTATTTTAGTATAGTGAATTTGTAATTTAATACTAAGTTATTAGTATGAAGTTCTTCACTTGAAAAAAACTACCACTGATTTTAGAAATGACAATTTGAAAATCAGATCTAAGTTAATAGTTTGACGTTCTTTACTTCAAAATAACTAAGTCTCATTTTAGAATACCCAATTTGTAAAACAAAGCAAAGTTATTATTTTAAAGGTGTTTACTTGAAAATATCTACTTCTGATTTTAGAAATGACAATTTGAAAATCAGATCTAAGTTAATAGTTTGACGTTCTTTACTTCAAAACAACTAAGTCTTATTTTAGTATAGTGAATTTGTAAACCAAAACTAAGTTGTTAGTATGAAGTTCTTCACTTGAAAAAAACTACCACTGATTTTAGAAATAACAATTTGAAAATCATATCTAAGTTAGCAGTTTGACGTTCTTTACTTTAAAATAACTAAGTCTTATTTTAGACTAGTGAATTTGTAAATTAAAACTAAGTTATTAGTATGAAGTTCTTCACTTGAAAAAAACTACCACTGATTTTAGAAATGACAATTTGAAAATCAGATCTAAGTTAATAGTTTGACGTTCTTTACTTCAAAATAACTAAGTCTTATTTTAGAATACTCAATTTGTAAATCAAGGCTAAGTTAATAGTTTAAAGTTGTTTACTAGAAAATATCTACTTCTGATTTTAGAAATGACAATTTGAAAATCAGATCTAAGTTAATAGTTTGACGTTCTTTACTTCAAAACAAACAAGTCTTATTTTAGTATAGTGTATTTGTAAACCAAAACTAAGTTATTAGTATGAAGTTCTTCACTTGAAAAAAACTACCACTGATTTAAGAAATGACAATTTGAAAATCAGATCTAAGTTAATAGTTTGACGTTCTTTACTTCTAAATAACTAAGGCTTATTTTAGAATACTCAATTTGTAAATCAAGGCTAAGTTATTAGTTTAAAGTTCTTTACTTGAAAATATCTACTTCTTGTTTTAGAAATGACAATTTGAAAATCAGATCTAAGTTAATAGTTTGACGTTCTTTACTTCCAAATAACTAAGTCTTATTTTAGTATAGTGAATTTGTAATTTAAAACAAAGTTATAAGTTTGAAGTTCTTTACTTGAAAATATCTACTACTGATTTTAGAAATGACAATTTGAAAATCAGATCTAAGTTAACAGTTTGACGTTCTTTACTTTAAAATTACTAAGTCTTATTTTAGACTAGTGAATTTGTAAATTAAAACTAAGTTATTACTATGAAGTTCTTCACTTGAAAAAAACTACCACTGATTTTAGAAATGACAATTTGAAAATCAGATCTAAGTTAATAGTTTGACGTTCTTTACTTCAAAATAACTAAGTCTTATTTTAGAATACTCAATTTGTAAATCAAGGCTAAGTTATTAGTTTAAAGTTGTTTACTTGAAAATATCTACTTCTGATTTTTGAAATGACAATTTGAAAATCAGATCTAAGTTAATAGTTTGACGTTCTTTACTTCAAAACAACTAAGTATTATTTTAGTATAGTGAATTTGTAAACCAAAACTAAGTTATTAGTATGAAGTTCTTCACTTGAAAACAACTACCACTGATTTTAGAACTGATAATTTGAAAATCAGATCTAAGCTAATAGTTTGACGTTTTTTACTTCAAAATAACTAAGTCTTATTTTAGAATATTCAATTTGTAAATCAAGGCTAAGTTATTAGTTTAAAGTTCTTTACTTGAAAATATCTACTTCTTGTTTCAGAAATGACAATTTGAAAATTAGATCTAAGTTAATAGTTTGACGTTCTTTACTTCTAAATAACTAAGTCTTATTTTAGTATAGTGAATTTGTAATTTAAAACTAAGTTATTAGTATGAAGTTCTTCACTTGAAAAAAACTACCACTGCTTTTAGAAATGACAATTTGAAATTCAGATCTAAGTTAATAGTTTGACGTTCTTTATTTCAAAATAACTAAGTCTTATTTTAGAATACTCAATTTGTAAATCAAGGCTAAGTTATTAGTTTAAAGTTTTTTACTTGAAAATATCTACTTCTTGTTTTAGAAATGACAATTTAAAAATCAGATCTAAGTTAATAGTTTGACGTTCTTTATTTCTAAATAACTAAGTCTTATTTTAGTATAGTGAATTTGTAATTTAAAACACAGCTATTAGTTTGAAGTTTTTTACTTGAAAATATCTACTACTGATTTTAGAAATGACAATTTGAAAATCAGATCTAAGTTAACAGTTTGACGTTCTTTACTTTAAAATAACTAAGTCTTATTTTACACTAGTGAATTTGTAAATTAAAACTAAGTTATTAGTATGAAGTTCTTCACTTGAAAAAAACTACCACTGATTTTAGAAATGACAATTTGAAAATCAGATCTAAGTTAATAGTTTGACGATCTTTACTTCAAAATAACTAAGTCTTATTTTAGAATACTCAATTTGTAAATCAAGACTAAGTTATTAGTTTAAAGTTGTTTACTTGAAAATATCTACTTCTGATTTTAGAAATGACAATTTGAAAATCAGATCTAAGTTAATAGTTTGACGTTCTTTACTTCAAAACAACTAAGTCTTATTTTAGTATAGTGAATTTGTAAACCAAAACTAAGTTATTAGTATGAAGTTCTTCACTTGAAAAAAACTACCACTGATTTTAGAAATGAAAATTTGAAAATCAGATCTAAGTTAATAGTTTGACGTTCTTTACTTCAAAATAACTAAGTCTTATTTTAGAATACTAAATTTGTAAATCAAGGCTAAGTTATTAGTTTAAAGTTCTTTACTTGAAAATATCTACTTCTTGTTTTAGAAATGACAATTTGAAAATCAGATCTAAGTTAATAGTTTGACGTTCTTTACTTCTAAATAACTAAGTCTTATTTTAGTATAGTGAATTTGTAATTTAATACTAAGTTATTAGTATGAAGTTCTTCACTTGAAAAAAACTACCACTGATTTTAGAAATGACAATTTGAAAATCAGATCTAAGTTAATAGTTTGACGTTCTTTACTTCAAAATAACTAAGTCTCATTTTAGAATACCCAATTTGTAAAACAAAGCAAAGTTATTATTTTAAAGGTGTTTACTTGAAAATATCTACTTCTGATTTTAGAAATGATAATTTGAAAATCAGATCTAAGTTAATAGTTTGACGTTCTTTACTTCAAAACAACTAAGTCTTATTTTAGAATACTCAATTTGTAAATCAAGGCTAAGTTATTAGTTTAAAGTTCTTTACTTTAAAATAACTAAGTCTTATTTTAGACTAGTGAATTTGTAAATTAAAACTAAGTTATTAGTATGAAGTTCTTCACTTGAAAAAAACTACCACTGATTTTAGAAATGACAATTTGAAAATCAGATCTAAGTTAATACTTTGACGTTCTTTACTTCAAAACAACTAAGTCTTATTTTAGTATAGTGAATTTGTAAACCAAAACTAAGTTATTAGTATGAAGTTCTTCACTTGAAAAAAACAACCACTGATTTTAGAAATGACAATTTGTAAATCAGATCTAAGTTAATAGTTTGACGTTCTTTACTTCAAAATAACTAAGTCTTATTTTAGAATACTCAATTTGTAAATCAAGGCTAAGTTATTAGTTTAAAGTTCTTTACTTGAAAATATCCATTTCTTGTTTTAGAAATGACAATTTGAAAATCAGATCTAAGTTAATAGTTTGACGTTCTTTACTTCTAAATAACTAAGTCTTATTTTAGTATAGTGAATTTGTAATTTAAAACAAAGTTTTTAGTTTGAAGTTCTTTACTTGAAAATATCTACTACTGATTTTAGAAATGACAATTTGAAAATCAGATCTAAGTTAATAGTTTGACGTTCTTTACTTCAAAACAACTAAGTCTTATTTTAGTATAGCAAATTTGTAAACCAAAACTAAGTTATTTGTATGAAGTTCTTCACTTGAAAAAAACTACCACTGCTTTTAGAAATGACAATTTGAAATACAGATCTAAGTTAATAGTTTGACGTTCTTTATTTCAAAATAACTAAGTCTTATTTTAGAATACTCAATTTGTAAATCAAGGCTAAGTTATTAGTTTAAAGTTTTTTACTTGAAAATATCTACTTCTTGTTTTAGAAATGACAATTTAAAAATCAGATCTAAGTTAATAGTTTGACGTTCTTTATTTCGAAATAACTAAGTCTTATTTTAGTATAGTGAATTTGTAATTTAAAACACAGCTATTAGTTTGAAGTTCTTTACTTGAAAATATCTACTACTGATTTTAGAAATGACAATTTGAAAATCAGATCTAAGTTAACAGTTTGACGTTCTTTACTTTAAAATAACTAAGTCTTATTTTACACTAGAGAATTTGTAAATTAAAACTAAGTTATTAGTATGAAGTTCTTCACTTGAAAAAAACTACCACTGATTTTAGAACTGACATTTTGAAAATCAGATCTAAGTTAATAGTTTGACGTTCTTTACTTCAAAACAACTAAGTCTTATTTTAGTATAGTGAATTTGTAAACCAAAACTAAGTTATTAGTATGAAGTTCTTCACTTGAAAAAAACTACCACTGATTTTAGAAATGAAAATTTGAAAATCAGATCTAAGTTAATAGTTTGACGTTCTTTACTTCAAAATAACTAAGTCTTATTTTAGAATACTAAATTTGTAAATCAAGGCTAAGTTATTAGTTTAAAGTTCTTTACTTGAAAATATCTACTTCTTGTTTAGAAATGACAATTTGAAAATCAGATCTAAGTTAATAGTTTGACGTTCTTTACTTCTAAATAACTAAGTCTTATTTTAGTATAGTGAATTTGTAATTTAAAACTAAGTTATTAGTATGAAGTTCTTCACTTGAAAAAAACTACCACTGATTTTAGAAATGACAATTTGAAAATCAGATCTAAGTTAATAGTTTGACGTTCTTTACTTTAAAATAACTAAGTCTTATTTTAGAATACTCAATTTGTAAAACAAAGCTAAGTTATTAGTTTAAAGGTGTTTACTTGAAAATATCTACTTCTGATTTTAGAAATGACAATTTGAAAATCAGATCTAAGTTAATAGTTTGACGTTCTTTACTTCAAAACAACTAAGTCTTATTTTAGTATAGTGAATTTGTAAACCAAAACTAAGTTATTAGTATGAAGTTATTAACTTGAACAAAACTACCACTGATTTTAGAAATGAAAATTTGAAAATCAGATCTAAGTTAATAGTTTGACGTTCTTTACTTCAAAATAACTAAGTCTTATTTTAGAATACTAAATTTGTAAATCAAGGCTAAGTTATTAGTTTAAAGTTCTTTACTTGAAAATATCTACTTCTTGTTTTAGAAATGACAATTTGAAAATCAGATCTAAGTTAATAGTTTGACGTTCTTTACTTCTAAATAACTAAGTCTTATTTTAGTATAGTGAATTTGTAATTTAAAACTAAGTTATTAGTATGAAGTTCTTCACTTGAAAAAAACTACCACTGATTTTAGAAATGACAATTTGAAAATCAGATCTAAGTTAATAGTTTGACGTTCTTTACTTCAAAATAACTAAGTCTCATTTTAGAATACCCAATTTGTAAAACAAAGCAAAGTTATTAGTTTAAAGGTGTTTACTTGAAAATATCTACTTCTGATTTTAGAAATGACAATTTGAAAATCAGATCTAAGTTAATAGTTTGACGTTCTTTACTTCAAAACAACTAAGTCTTATTTTAGTATAGTGAATTTGTAAACCAAAACTAAGTTGTTAGTATGAAGTTCTTCACTTGAAAAAAACTACCACTGATTTTAGAAATAACAATTTAAAAATCATATCTAAGTTAGCAGTTTGACGTTCTTTACTTTAAAATAACTAAGTCTTATTTTAGACTAGTGAATTTGTAAATTAAAACTAAGTTATTAGTATGAAGTTCTTCACTTGAAAAAAACTACCACTGATTTTAGAAATGACAATTTGAAAATCAGATCTAAGTTAATAGTTTGACGTTCTTTACTTCAAAATAACTAAGTCTTATTTTAGAATACTCAATTTGTAAATCAAGGCTAAGTTATTAGTTTAAAGTTGTTTACTTGAAAATATCTACTTCTGATTTTAGAAATGACAATTTGAAAATCAGATCTAAGTTAATAGTTTGACGTTCTTTACTTCAAAACAACTAAGTCTTATTTTAGTATAGTGTATTTGTAAACCAAAACTAAGTTATTAGTATGAAGTTCTTCACTTGAAAAAAACTACCACTGATTTTAGAAATGACAATTTGAAAATCAGATCTAAGTTAATAGTTTGACGTTCTTTACTTCTAAATAACTAAGTCTTATTTTAGAATACTCAATTTGTAAATCAAGGCTAAGTTATTAGTTTAAAGTTCTTTACTTGAAAATATCTACTTCTTGTTTTAGAAATGACAATTTGAAAATCAGATCTAAGTTAATAGTTTGACGTTCTTTACTTCCAAATAACTAAGTCTTATTTTAGTATAGTGAATTTGTAATTTAAAACAAAGTTATAAGTTTGAAGTTCTTTACTTGAAAATATCTACTACTGATTTTAGAAATGACAATTTGAAAATCAGATCTAAGTTAACAGTTTGACGTTCTTTACTTTAAAATTACTAAGTCTTATTTTAGACTAGTGAATTTGTAAATTAAAACTAAGTTATTAGTATGAAGTTCTTCACTTGAAAAAAACTACCACTGATTTTAGAAATGACAATTTGAAAATCAGATCTAAGTTAATAGTTTGACGTTCTTTACTTCAAAATAACTAAGTCTTATTTTAGAATACTCAATTTGTAAATCAAGGCTAAGTTATTAGTTTAAAGTTGTTTACTTGAAAATATCTACTTCTGATTTTCGAAATGACAATTTGAAAATCAGATCTAAGTTAATAGTTTGACGTTCTTTACTTCAAAACAACTAAGTATTATTTTAGTATAGTGAATTTGTAAACCAAAACTAAGTTATTAGTATGAAGTTCTTCACTTGAAAACAACTACCACTGATTTTAGAACTGATAATTTGAAAATCAGATCTAAGCTAATAGTTTGACGTTTTTTACTTCAAAATAACTAAGTCTTATTTTAGAATATTCAATTTGTAAATCAAGGCTAAGTTATAAGTTTAAAGTTCTTTACTTGAAAATATCTACTTCTTGTTTCAGAAATGACAATTTGAAAATCAGATCTAAAATAATAGTTTGACGTTCTTTACTTCTAAATAACTAAGTCTTATTTTAGTATAGTGAATTTGTAATTTAAAACTAAGTTATTAGTATGAAGTTCTTCACTTGAAAAAAACTACTACTAATTTTAGAAATGACAATTTGAAAATCAGATCTAAGTTAATAGTTTGACGTTCTTTACTTCAAAATAACTAAGTCTTATTTTAGAATACTCAATTTGTAAATCAAGGCTAAGTTATTAGTTTAAAGTTGTTTACTTGAAAATAAGTACTTCTGATTTTAGAAATGACAATTTGAAAATCAGATCTAAGTTAACAGTTTGACGTTCTTTACTTTAAAATTACTAAGTCTTATTTTAGACTAGTGAATTTGTAAATTAAAACTAAGTTATTAGTATGAAGTTCTTCACTTGAAAAAAACTACCACCGATTTTAGAAATGACAATTTGAAAATCATATCTAAGTTAATAGTTTGACGTTCGTTACTTCAAAATAACTAAGTCTTATTTTAGAATACTCAATTTGTAAATCAAGGCTAAGTTATTAGTTTAAAGTTGTTTACTTGAAAATATCTACTTCTGATTTTAGAAATGACAATTTGAAAATCAGATCTAAGTTAATAGTTTGACGCTCTTTACTTCAAACCAACTAAGTCTTATTTTAGTATAGTGAATTTGTAAACCAAAACTAAGTTATTAGTATGAAGTTCTTCACTTGAAAAAAACTACCACTGATTTTAGAAATGACAATTTGAAAATCAGATCTAAGTTAATAGTTTGACGTTCTTTACTTCAAAATAACTAAGTCTTATTTTAGAATACTCAATTTGTAAATCAAGGCTAAGTTATTAGTTTAAAGTTCTTTACTTGAAAATATCTACTTCTTGTTTTAGAAATGACATTTTGAAAATCAGATCTAAGTTAATAGTTTGACGTTCTTTACTTCTAAATAACTAAGTCTTATTTTAGAATACTCAATTTGTAAATCAAGGCTAAGTTATTAGTTTAAAGTTGTTTACTTGAAAATATCTACTGCTGATTTTAGAAATGACAATTTGAAAATCAGATCTAAGTTAATAGTTTGACGTTCTTTACTTCAAAACAACTAAATCTTATTTTAGTATAGTGAATTTGTAAACCAAAACTAAGTTGTAAGTATGAAGTTCTTCACTTGAAAAAAACTACCACTGATTTTAGAAATGACAATTTGACAATCAGATATAAATTAACAGTTTGACGTTCTTTACTTTAAAATTACTAAGTCTTATTTTAGACTAGTGAATTTGTAAATTAAAACTAAGTTAATAGTATGAAGTTCTTCACTTGAAAAAAACTACCACTGATTTTAGAAATGACAATTTAAAAATCAGATCTAAGTTAATAGTTTGACGTTCTTTACTTCAAAACAACTAAGTCTTATTTTAGTATAGTGAATTTGTAAACCAAAACTAAGTTATTAGTATGAAGTTCTTCACTTGAAAAAAACTACCAATGATTTTAGAAATGACAATTTGAAAATCAGATCTAAGTTAATAGTTTGACGTTCTTTACTTCAAAATAACTAAGTCTTATTTTAGAATACTCAATTTGTAAATCAAGGCTAAGTTACTAGTTTAAAGTTCTTTACTTGAAAATATCTACTTCTTGTTTTAGAAATGACAATTTGAAAATCAGATCTAAGTTAATAGTTTGACGTTCTTTACTTCTAAATAACTAAGTCTTAAGTAAGAGAGCAATTTTTCACCCAAATAATAAAGTATGGTAAGGAAGTTGCAGGTTGGCTGGGATTTGCAAATCAAACGCTATCTCAGTTTGTCGACGTTTCGGACGCCTTTATGGGTCCATTCTCAAGACTAAGAAAAGAGAACAACAATATAAAACCGACAAAGTTCAAAAACAACGCTTTCAACACAGAAAACACCCAAAAAACTCACCGAAAAACCGAGTGATGTTGGCTCGTTTGATAACAGCATGTAAGGAGATATACATATACTATGTTGCACGAAAGATCACTCTCAACGAAGTCAACAATGTTAAAATATAAATAATAGATAAATATGACTCTGGTTAAAAACATACATTGAAATACAATTTTGTAAAATACCGCAAAAATTATTGTCCTCTATAACACCTTATTAAACTAAATGGTTATCAATTAAAACTAATTGATAGTGATGGAAACGTAAAAATATATGTGTTGGCTTGATAAAATTCAATTCTTTAAAGGTTAACGTTGAGGTAGGCAACCCATTATGTATCCTCCGCAGTATTAGTTATTAAATGTTGTCCATGGTGCTGATTCCGCTTCGGGCGAATCTGTGCGGAAAAAAGGATGAAGTGTGCTGTCATCAAGCAATGATAACTTAGTCAACAGGGGGGAAAAAACAACCTTGAAACAGAAGAAAATCCGAAGTTGGTGAGGTTACTGTGAATGCTGTTATTGTCCTGTCTTTATCTTGAATTTATTAAGAAGATCCCTGTAACCCGCATTGATGTACCTAAAATCAGTCTGCTTATTGATGTTGTTAGGTGTGGTGCTTATGTATGCTGCTTCCAGGAAGGTCCGTTTACTGTAGTTACTCTCAGTCGCCAAAATTTCTACGTCATTCTGAGAGAAACTGTGCGATGAGGTGAGTGCATGTTCTGCCAAACCAGTTGTACTGGATCCATGTTTTACGTCTTGCAGGTGTTGGTAGACGCGAGCAGCAAGTCTTTGTTTGGTTTGTCCGATGTAACACACATTGCATTGACATTTTATTTTGTAGACTACGTTGGCTTTGTCCGGTGGAGGAACCCTTTGTTTAGTTTTTGAGTATAAGATCCTACTTAAACTGCAATTATTACGGAACGCTAATCTCAACTCACCACTATCTATGGCCTCTTGAAAAGCATGTTTTATCTGGTGTTCCAAATAAGGATGGTAAGTTATTTTGCTGTATTTCGGAATTTGTTTATGATCTTCTGGTTCTGTAAGTGGATTAGGGGAATTGATACGATTCCTTCTAAATAAAACCCAATAATAGGGATTTAATAGCTCCATTTACCACCATCCCCATGGTCATGTTTATCCAACTTATAGCAATTATCTTTGACAACAGCTATTTCAATTTCCAAGGAAACTTTTACTCACAGTTGGAGGGATCCGCTATGGGTGATCCTTGCTCACCTTTTTTCTCCAGTTTGGTGATGAACGACTTACTTTATAATTTTTTCGGCGCGATAGATTTTGTGATCCCTTGCCTCCTCCTCTACGTAGATGATGTCTTTGCGGCTGTCCCGGCTACTGAGATAAAACGATGTGTAGAAATACTTAACAGCTTTGACAAAAAACTCAGTTTTACTTACGAAGTTGAATCGAATCGTTCTTTACCCTTTTTAGACCTTTTAATAACTAGAGAGGAAGACGGCACTCTCACAACGGATATTTACAGGAAACCATCATCAACGGAGAGACTGCTAAATTATGAATCCTCACATCCTAACAGCCAAAAGATGAGTGTTATTAATACACTTAAACATAGAATACAGACTTGTGTACCAAAAAATAAGATCCCTACGAGACTCTACGAACTTAAACTGCAACTCCTAAAAAACGGCTACCCCTCAAGATTGGTGGATTGGGTTTTATTTAGAAGGAATCGTATCAATTCCCCTAATCCACTTACAGAACCAGAAGATCATAAACAAATTCCGAAATACAGCAAAATAACTTACCATCCTTATTTGGAACACCAGATAAAACATGCTTTTCAAGAGGCCATAGATAGTGGTGAGTTGAGATTAGCGTTCCGTAATAATTGCAGTTTAAGTAGGATCTTATACTCAAAAACTAAACAAAGGGTTCCTCCACCGGACAAAGCCAACGTAGTCTACAAAATAAAATGTCAATGCAATGTGTGTTACATCGGACAAACCAAACAAAGACTTGCTGCTCGCGTCTACCAACACCTGCAAGACGTAAAACATGGATCCAGTACAACTGGTTTGGCAGAACATGCACTCACCTCATCGCACAGTTTCTCTCAGAATGACGTAGAAATTTTGGCGACTGAGAGTAACTACAGTAAACGGACCTTCCTGGAAGCAGCATACATAAGCACCACACCTAACAACATCAATAAGCAGACTGATTTTAGGTACATCAATGCGGGTTACAGGGATCTTCTTAATAAATTCAAGATAAAGACAGGACAATAACAGCATTCACAGTAACCTCACCAACTTCGGATTTTCTTCTGTTTCAAGGTTGTTTTTTCCCCCCTGTTGACTAAGTTATCATTGCTTGATGACAGCACACTTCATCCTTTTTTCCGCACAGATTCGCCCGAAGCGGAATCAGCACCATGGACAACATTTAATAACTAATACTGCGGAGGATACATAATGGGTTGCCTACCTCAACGTTAACCTTTAAAGAATTGAATTTTATCAAGCCAACACATATATTTTTACGTTTCCATCACTATCAATTAGTTTTAATTGATAACCATTTAGTTTAATAAGGTGTTATAGAGGACAATAATTTTTGCGGTATTTTACAAAATTGTATTTCAATGTATGTTTTTAACCAGAGTCATATTTATCTATTATTTATATTTTAACATTGTTGACTTCGTTGAGAGTGATCTTTCGTGCAACATAGTATATGTATATCTCCTTACATGCTGTTATCAAACGAGCCAACATCACTCGGTTTTTCGGTGAGTTTTTTGGGTGTTTTCTGTGTTGAAAGCGTTGTTTTTGAACTTTGTCGGTTTTATATTGTTGTTCTCTTTTCTTAGTCTTGAGAATGGACCCATAAAGGCGTCCGAAACGTCGACAAACTGAGATAGCGTTTGATTTGCAAATCCCAGCCAACCTGCAACTTCCTTAACTAAGTCTTATTTTAGTATAGTGAATTTGTAATTTAAAACAAAGTTATTAGTTTGAAGTTCTTTACTTGAAAATATCTACTACTGATTTTAGAAATGACAATTTGAAAATCAGATCTAAGTTAACAGTTTGACGTTCTTTACTTTAAAATAACTAAATCTTATTTTAGACTAGTGAATTTGTAAATTAAAACTAAGTTATTAGTATGAAGTTCTTCACTTGAAAAAAACTACCACTGATTTTAGAAATGACAATTTGAAAATCAGATCTAAGTTAATAGTTTGACGTTCTTTACTTCAAAACAACTAAGTCTTATTTTAGAATACTCAATTTGTAAATCAAGGCTAAGTTATTAGTTTAAAGTTGTTTACTTGAAAATATCTAGTTCTGATTTTAGAAATGACAATTTGAAAATCAGATCTAAGTTAATAGTTTGACGCTCTTTACTTCAAAACAACTAAGTCTTAATTTAGTATAGTGAATTTGTAAACCAAAACTAAGTTATTAGTATGAAGTTCTTCACTTGATAAAAACTACCACTGATTTTAGAAATGACAATTTGAAAATCAGATCTAAGTTAATAGTTAGACGTTCTCTACTTCAAAATAACTAAGTCTTATTATAGAATACTCAATTTGTAAATCAAGGCTAAGTTATTAGTTTAAAGTTCTTTACTTGAAAATATCTACTACTTGTTTTAGAAATGACAATTTGAAAATCAGATCTAAGTTAATAGTTTGACGTTCTTTACTTCTAAATAACTAAGTCTTATTTTAGTATAGTGAATTTGTAATTTAAAACTAAGTTATTAGTATGAAGTTCTTCACTTGAAAAAAACTACCACTGATTTTAGAAATGATAATTTGAAAATCAGATCTAAGTTAATAGTTTGACGTTCTTTACTTCAAAATAACTAAGTCTTATTTTAGAATACTCAATTTGTAAATCAAGGCTAAGTTATTAGTTTAAAGTTGTTTACTTGAAAATATCTACTTCTGATTTTAGAAATGACAATTTGAAAATCAGATCTAAGTTAATAGTTTGACGTTCTTTACTTCAAAACAACTAAGTCTTATTTTAGTATAGTGAATTTGTAAACCAAAACTAAGTTGTTAGTATGAAGTTTTTCACTTGAAAAAAACTACCACTGATTTTAGAAATGACAATTTGAAAATCAGATCTAAATTAACAGTTTGACGTTCTTTACTTTAAAATTACTAAATCTTATTTTAGACTAGTGAATTTGTAAATTAAAACTAAGTTATTAGTATGAAGTTCTTCACTTGAAAAAAACTACCACTGATTTTAGAAATGACAATTTGAAAATCAGATCTAAGTTAATAGTTTGACGTTCTTTACTTCAAAACAACCAAGTCTTATTTTAGTATAGTGAATTTGTAAACCAAAACTAAGTTATTAGTATGAAGTTCTTCACTTGAAAAAAACTACCACTGATTTTAGAAATGACAATTTGAAGATCAGATCTAAGTTAATAGTTTGACGTTCTTTACTTCAAAATAACTAAGTCTTATTTTAGAATACTCAATTTGTAAATCAAGGCTAAGTTATTAGTTTAAAGTTCTTTACTTGAAAATATCTACTTCTTGTTTTAGAAATGACAATTTGAAAATCAGATCTAAGTTAATAGTCTGACGTTCTTTAATTCTAAATAACTAAGTCTTATTTTAGTATAGTGAATTTGTAATTTAAAACAAAGTTATTAGTTTGAAGTTCTTTACTTGAAAATATCTACTACTGATTTTAGAAATGACAATTTGAAAATCAGATCTAAGTTAAAAGTTTGACGTTCTTTACTTTAAAATAACTAAGTCTTATTTTAGACTAGTGAATTTGTAAATTAAAACTAAGTTATTAGTATGAAGTTCTTCACTTGAAAAAAACTACCACTGATTTTAGAAATGACAATTTGAAAATCAGATCTAAGTTAATAGTTTGACGTTCTTTACTTCAAAATAACTAAGTCTTATTTAAGAATACTCAATTTGTAAATCAAGGCTAAGTTAATAGTTTAAAGTTGTTTACTTGAAAATATCTACTTCTGATTTTAGAAATGACAATTTGAAAATCAGATCTAAGTTAATAGTTTGACGTTCTTTACTTCAAAACAACTAAGTCTTATTTTAGTATAGTGAATTTGTAAACCAAAACTAAGTTATTAGTATGAAGTTCTTCACTTGAAAACAACTACCACTGATTTTAAAACTGACAATTTGAAAATCAGATCTAAGTTAATAGTTTGACGTTCTTTACTTCAAAATAACTAAGTCTTATTTTAGAATACTCAATTAGTAAATCAAGGCTTAGTTATTAGTTTAAAGTACTTTACTTGAAAATATCTACTTCTTGTTTTAGAAATGACAATTTGAAAATCATATCTAAGTTAATAGTTTGACGTTCTTTACTTCAAAATAACTAAGTCTTATTTTAGAATACTCAATTTGTAAATCAAGGCTAAGTTATTAGTTTAAAGTTGTTTACTTGAAAATAACTACTTCTGATTTTAGAAATGACAATTTGAAAATCGGATCTAAGTTAATAGTTTGACGTTCTTTACTTCAAAACAACTAAGTCTTATTTTAGTATAGTGAATTTGTAAACCAAAACTAAGTTGTTAGTTTGAAGTTCTTTACTTGAAAATATCTACTACTGATTTTAGAAATGACAATTTGAAAATCAGATCTAAGTTAACAGTTTGACGTTCTTTACTTTAAAATAACTAAGTCTTATTTTAGACTAGTGAATTTGTAAATTAAAACTAAATTATTAGTATGAAGTTCTTTACTTGAAAAAAACTACCACTGATTTTAGAAATGGCAAATTGAAAATCAGATCTAAGTTAATAGTTTGACGTTCTTTACTTCAAAATAACTAAGTCTTATTTTAGAATACTCAATTTGTAAATCAAGGCTAAGTTATTAGTTTAAAGTTGTTTACTTGAAAATATATACTTCTGATTTTAGAAATGACAATTTGAAAATCAGATCTAAGTTAATAGTTTGACGCTCTTTACTTCAAAACAACTAAGTCTTATTTTAGTATAGTGAATTTGTAAACCAAAACTAAGTTATTAGTATGAAGTTCTTCACTTGAAAAAAACTACCACTGATTTTAGAAATGACAATTTGAAAATCAGATCTAAGTTAATAGTTTGACGTTCTTTACTTCAAAATAACTAAGTCTTATTTTAGAATACTCAATTTGTAAATCAAGGCTAAGTTATTAGTTTAAAGTTCTTTACTTGAAAATATCTACTTCTTGTTTTAGAAATGACAATTTGAAAATCAGATCCAAGTTAATAGTTTGACGTTGTTTACTTCTAAATAACTAAGTCTTATTTTAGTATAGTGAATTTGTAATTTAAAACTAAGTTATTAGTATGAAGTTCTTCACTTGAAACAAACTACCGCTGATTTTAGAAATGACAATTTGAAAATCAGATCTAAGTTAATAGTTTGACGTTCTTTACTTCAAAATAACTAAGTCTTATTTTAGAATACTCAATTTGTAAATCAAGGCTAAGTTATTAGTTAAAAGTTGTTTACTTGAAAATATCTACTTCTGATTTTAGAAATGACAATTTGAAAATCAGATCTAAGTTAATAGTTTGACGTTCTTTACTTCAAAACAACTAAGTCTTATTTTAGTATAGTGAATTTGTAAACCAAAACTAAGTTGTTAGTATGAAGTTTTTCACTTGAAAAAAACTACCACTGATTTTAGAAATGACAATTTGAAAATCAGATCTAAATTAACAGTTTGACGTTCTTTACTTTAAAATTACTAAATCTAATTTTAGATTAGTGAATTTGTAAATTAAAACTAAGTTATTAGTATGAAGTTCTTCACTTGAAAAAAACTACCACTGATTTTAGAAATGACAATTTGAAAATCAGATCTAAGTTAATAGTTTGACGTTCTTTACTTCTAAATAACTAAGTCTTATTTTAGTATAGTGAATTTGTAATTTAAAACAAAGTTATTAGTATGAAGTTCTTCACTTGAAAAAAACTACCACTGATTTTAGAAATGACAATTTGAAAATCAGTTCTAAGTTAATAGTTTGACGTTCTTTACTTCAAAATAACTAAGTCTTATTTTAGAATACTCAATTTGTAAATCAAGGCTAAGTTATTAGTTTAAAGTTGTTTACTTGAAAATATCTACTTCTGATTTTACAAATGACAATTTGAAAATCAGATCTAAGTTAATAGTTTGACGTACTTTACTTCAAAATAACTAAGTCTTATTTTAGTATAGTGAATTTGTAAACCAAAACTAAGCTATTAGTATGAAGTTCTTCACTTGAAAACAACTACCACTGATTTTAGAAATGACAATTTGAAAATCAGATCTAAGTTAATAGTTTGACGTTCTTTACTTCAAAATAACTAAGTCTTATTTTAGAATACTCAATTTGTAAATCAAGGCTAAGTTATTAGTTAAAAGTTGTTTACTTGAAAATATCTACTTCTGATTTTAGAAATGACAATTTGAAAATCAGATCTAAGTTAATAGTTTGACGTTCTTTACTTCAAAACAACTAAGTCTTATTTTAGTATAGTGAATTTGTAAACCAAAACTAAGTTGTTAGTATGAAGTTTTTCACTTGAAAAAAACTACCACTGATTTTAGAAATGACAATTTGAAAATCAGATCTAAATTAACAGTTTGACGTTCTTTACTTTAAAATTACTAAATCTAATTTTAGATTAGTGAATTTGTAAATTAAAACTAAGTTATTAGTATGAAGTTCTTCACTTGAAAAAAACTACCACTGATTTTAGAAATGACAATTTGAAAATCAGATCTAAGTTAATAGTTTGACGTTCTTTACTTCTAAATAACTAAGTCTTATTTTAGTATAGTGAATTTGTAATTTAAAACAAAGTTATTAGTATGAAGTTCTTCACTTGAAAAAAACTACCACTGATTTTAGAAATGACAATTTGAAAATCAGTTCTAAGTTAATAGTTTGACGTTCTTTACTTCAAAATAACTAAGTCTTATTTTAGAATACTCAATTTGTAAATCAAGGCTAAGTTATTAGTTTAAAGTTGTTTACTTGAAAATATCTACTTCTGATTTTACAAATGACAATTTGAAAATCAGATCTAAGTTAATAGTTTGACGTACTTTACTTCAAAATAACTAAGTCTTATTTTAGTATAGTGAATTTGTAAACCAAAACTAAGCTATTAGTATGAAGTTCTTCACTTGAAAACAACTACCACTGATTTTAGAACTGACAATTTGAAAATCAGATCTAAGTTAATAGTTTGACGTTCTTTACTTAAAAATAACTAAGTCTTATTTTAGAATACTCAATTTGTAAATCAAAGCTAAGTTATTAGTTTAAAGTTCTTTACTTGAAAATATCCACTTCTTGTTTTAGAAATCACAATTTGAAAATCAGATCTAAGTTAATAGTTTGACGTTCTTTACTTCTAAAGAACTAAGTCTTATTTTAGTATAGTGAATTTGTAATTTAAAACTAAGTTATTAGTATGAAGTTCTTCACTTCAAAATAACTAAGTCTTATTTTAGAATACTCAATTTGTAAATCAAGGCTAAGTTATTAGTTTAAAGTTGTTTACTTGAAAATAACTACTTCTGATTTTAGAAATTACAATTTGAAAATCAGATCTAAGTTAATAGTTTGACGTTCTTTACTTCAAAACAACTAAGTCTTATTTTAGTATAGTGAATTTGTTAACCAAAACTAAGTTGTTAGTATGAAGTTTTTCACTTGAAAAAAACTACCACTGATTTTAGAAATGACAATTTGAAAATCAGATCTAAATTAACAGTTTGACGTTCTTTACTTTAAAATTACTAAATCTTATTTTAGACTAGTGAATTTGTAAATTAAAACTAAGTTATTAGTATGAAGTTCTTCACTTGAAAAAAACTACCACTGATTTTAGAAATGACAATTTGAAAATCAGATCTAAGTTAATAGTTTGACGTTCTTTACTTCAAAATAACTAAGTCTTATTTTAGAATACTCAATTTGTAAATCAAGGCTAAGTTATTAGTTTAAAGTTCTTTACTTGAAAATATCTACTTCTTGTTTTACAAATGACAATTTGAAAATCAGATCTAAGTTAATAGTTTGACGTTCTTTACTTAAAAATAACTAAGTCTTATTTTAGAATACTCAATTTGTAAATCAAAGCTAAGTTATTAGTTTAAAGTTCTTTACTTGAAATTATCCACTTCTTGTTTTAGAAATGACAATTTGAAAATCAGTTCTAAGTTAATAGTTTGACGTTCTTTACTTCTAAAGAACTAAGTCTTATTTTAGTATAGTGAATTTGTAATTTAAAACTAAGTTATTAGTATGAAGTTCTTCACTTGAAAAAAACTACCACTGATTTTAGAAATGACAATTTGAAAATCAGATCTAAGTTAATAGTCTGACGTTCTTTACTTCAAAATAACTAAGTCTTATTTTAGAATACTCAATTTGTAAATCAAGGCTAAGTTATTAGTTTAAAGTTGTTTACTTGAAATCAACTACTTCTGATTTTAGAAATGACAATTTGAAAATCAGATCTAAGTTAATAGTTTGACGTTCTTTACTTCAAAACAACTAAGTCTTATTTTAGTATAGTGAATTTGTAAACCAAAACTAAGTTGTTAGTTTGAAGTTCTTTACTTGAAAATATCTACTACTGATTTTAGAAATGACAATTTGAAAATCAGATTTAAGTTAACAGTTTGACGTTCTTTACTTTAAAATAACTAAGTCTTATTTTAGACTAGTGAATTTGTAAATTAAAACTAAGTTATTAGTATGAAGTTCTTCACTTGAAAAAAACTACCACTGATTTTAGAAATGACAAATTGAAAATCAGATCTAAGTTAATAGTTTGACGTTCTTTACTTCAAAATAACTAAGTCTTATTTTAGAATACTCAATTTGTAAATCAAGGCTAAGTTATTAGTTTAAAGTTGTTGACTTGAAAATATCTACTTCTGATTTTAGAAATGACAATTTGAAAATCAGATCTAAGTTAATAGTTTGACGTTGTTTACTTCTAAATAACTAAGTCTTATTTTAGTATAGTGAATTTGTAATTTAAAACTAAGTTATTAGTATGAAGTTCTTCACTTGAAAAAAACTACCACTGATTTTAGAAATGACAATTTGAAAATCAGATCTAAGTTAATAGTTTGACGTTGTTTACTTCAAAATAACTAAGTCTTATTTTAGAATACTCAATTTGTAAATCAAGGCTAAGTTATTAGTTTAAAGTTGTTTACTTGAAAATATCTACTTCTGATTTTAGAAATGACAATTTGAAAATCAGATCTAAGTTAATAGTTTGACGTTCTTTACTTCAAAACAAATAAGTCTTATTTTAGTATAGTGAATTTGTAAACCAAAACTAAGTTGTTAGTATGAAGTTCTTCACTTGAAAAAAACTACCACTGATTTTAGAAATGACAATTTGAAAATCAGATCTAAATTAACAGTTTGACGTTCTTTACTTTAAAATAACTAAGTCTTATTTTAGACTAGTGAATTTGTAAATTAAAACTAAGTTATTAGTATGAAGTTCTTCACTTGAAAAAAACTACCACTGATTTTAGAAATGACAATTTGAAAATCAGATCCAAGGTAATAGTTTGACGTTCTTTACTTCAAAACAACTAAGTCTTATTTTAGTATAGTGAATTTGTAACCAAAAACTAAGTTATTAGTATGAAGTTCTTCACTTGAAAAAAACTACCACTGATTTTAGAAATGACAATTTGAAAATCAGATCTAAGTTAATAGTTTGACGTTCTTTACTTCAAAATAACTAAGTCTTATTTTAGAATACTCAATTTGTAAATCAAGGCTAAGTCATTAGTTTAAAGTTCTTTACTTGAAAATATCTACTTCTTGTTTTAGAAATGACAATTTGAAAATCAGATCTAAGTTAATAGTTTGACGTTCTTTACTTCTAAATAACTAAGTCTTATTTTAGTATAGTGCATTTGTAATTTAAAACAAAGTTATTAGTTTGAAGTTCTTTACTTGAAAATATCTACTACTGATTTTAGAAATATCAATTTTAAAATCAGATCTAAGTTAAAAGTGTGACGTTCTTTACTTTAAAATAACTAAGTCTTATTTTAGACTAGTGAATTTGTAAATTAAAACTAAGTTATTAGTATGAAGTTCTTCACTTGAAAAAAACTACCACTGATTTTAGAAATGACAATTTGAAAATCAGATCTAAGTTAATAATTTGACGTTCTTTACTTCAAAATAACTAAGTCTTATTTTAGAATACTCAATTTGTAAATAAAGGTTAAGTTATTAGTTTAAAGTTGTTTACTTGAAAATATCTACTTCTGATTTTAGAAATGACAATTTGAAAATCAGATCTAAGTTAATAGTTTGACGTTCTTTACTTCAAAACAACTAAGTCTTATTTTAGTATAGTGAATTTGTAAACCAAAACGAAGTTATTAGTATGAAGTTCTTCACTTGAAAAAAACTACCACTGATTTTAGAAAAAACAATTTGAAAATCAGATCTAAGTTAATAGTTTGACGTTCTTTACTTCAAAATAACTAAGTCTTATTTTAGAATACTCAATTTGTAAATCAAGGCTAAGTTATTAGTTTAAAGTTCTTTACTTGAAAATATCTACTACTTGTTTTAGAAATGACAATTTGAAAATCAGATCTAAGTTAATAGTTTGACGTTCTTTACTTCTAAAGAACTAAGTCTTATTTTAGTATAGTGAATTTGTAATTTAAAACTAAGTTATTAGTATGAAGTTCTTCACTTGAAAAAAACTACCACTGATTTTAGAAATGACAATTTGAAAATCAGATCTAAGTTAATAGTTTGACGTTCTTTACTTCAAAATAACTAAGTCTTATTTTAGAATACTCAATTTGTAAATCAAGGCTAAGTTATTAGTTTAAAGTTCTTTACTTGAAAATATCTACTTCTTGTTTTAGAAATAACAATTTGAAAATCAGATCTAAGTTAATAGTTTGACGTTCTTTACTTCAAAACAACTAAGTCTTATTTTAGTATAGTGAATTTGTAAACCAAAACTAAGTTATTAGTATGAAGTTCTTCACTTGAAAAAAACTACCACTGATTTTAGAAATGACAATTTGAAAATCAGATCTAAGTTGATAGTTTGACGTTCTTTACTTCAAAATAACTAAGTCTTATTTTAGAATACTCAATTTGTAAATCAAGGCTAAGTTATTAGTTTAAAGTTGTTTACTTGAAAATATCTACTTCTGATTTTAGAAATGACAATTTGAAAATCAGATCTAAGTTAATAGTTTGACGTTCTTTACTTCTAAATAACTAAGTCTTTATTTAGTATAGTGAATTTGTAATTTAAAACAAAGTTATTAGTTTGAAGTTCTTTACTTGAAAATATCTACTACTGATTTTAGAAATAACAATTTGAAAATCAGATCTAAGTTAAAAGTGTGACGTTCTTTACTTTAAAATAACTAAGTCTTATTTTAGACTAGTGAATTTGTAAATTAAAACTAAGTTATTAGTATGAAGTTCTTCACTTGAAAAAAACTACCACTGATTTTAGAAATGACAATTTGAAAATCAGATCTAAGTTAATAATTTGACGTTCTTTACTTCAAAATAACTAAGTCTTATTTTAGTATAGTGAATTTGTAAACCAAAACTAAGTTATTAGTATGAAGTTCTTCACTTGAAAAAAACTACCACTGATTTTAGAAATGACAATTTGAAAATCAGATCTAAGTTAATAGTTTGACGTTCTTTACTTCAAAATAACTAAGTCTTATTTTAGAATACTCAATTTGTAAATCAAGGCTAAGTCATTAGTTTAAAGTTCTTTACTTGAAAATATCTACTTTTTGTTTTAGAAATGACAATTTGAAAATCAGATCTAAGTTAATAGTTTGACGTTCTTTACTTCTAAATAACTAAGTCTTATTTTAGTTTAGTGCATTTGTAATTTAAAACAAAGTTATTAGTTTGAAGTTCTTTACTTGAAAATATCTACTACTGATTTTAGAAATATCAATTTGAAAATCAGATCTAAGTTAAAAGTGTGACGTTCTTTACTTTAAAATAACTAAGTCTTATTTTAGACTAGTGAATTTGTAAATTAAAACTAAGTTATTAGTATGAAGTTCTTCACTTGAAAAAAACTACCACTGATTTTAGAAATGACAATTTGAAAATCAGATCTAAGTTAATAACTTGACGTTCTTTACTTCAAAATAACTAAGTCTTATTTTAGAATACTCAATTTGTAAATAAAGGTTAAGTTATTAGTTTAAAGTTGTTTACTTGAAAATATCTACTTCTGATTTTAGAAATGACAATTTGAAAATCAGATCTAAGTTAATAGTTTGACGTTCTTTACTTCAAAATAACTAAGTCTTATTTTAGAATACTCAATTTGTAAATCAAGGCTAAGTTATTAGTTTAAAGTTCTTTACTTGAAAATATGTACTTCTTGTTTTAGAAATGACAATTTGAAAATCAGATCTAAGTTAATAGTTTGACGTTCTTTACTTCTAAATAACTAAGTCTTATTTTAGTATAGTGAATTTGTAATTTAAAACTAAGTTATTAGTGTATGAAGTTCTTCACTTGAAAAAAACTACCACTGATTTTAGAAATGACAATTTGTAAATTAGATCTAAGTTAATAGTTTGACGTTCTTAACTTCAAAATAACTAAGTCTTATTTTAGAATACTCAATTTGTAAAACAAAGCTAAGTTATTAGTTTAAAGGTGTTTTCTTGAATATATCTACTTCTGATTTTAGAAATGACAATTTGAAAATCAGATCTAAGTTAATAGTTTGACGTTCTTTACTTCAAAACAACTAAGTCTTATTTTAGTATAGTGAATTTGTAAACCAAAACTAAGTTATTAGTATGACGTTCTTCACTTGAAAAAAACTACCACTGATTTTAGAAATGACAATTTGAAAATCAGATCTAAGTTAAAAGTTTGACGTTCTTTACTTTAAAATAACTAAGTCTTATTTTAGTATAGTGTATTTGTAAACCAAAACTAAGTTATTAGTATGAAGTTCTTCACTTGAAAAAAACTACCACTGATTTTAGAAATGACAATTTGAAAATCGGATCTAAGTTAATAGTTTGACGTTCTTTACTTCAAAATATCTACTACTGATTTTAGAAATGACAATTTGTAAATCAGATCTAAGTTAATAGTTTGACGTTCTTTACTTCAAAACAACTAAGTCTTATTTTAGTATAGTGAATTTGTAAACCAAAACTAAGTTATTAGTATGAAGTTCTTCACTTGAAAAAAACTACCACTGATTTTAGAAATGACAATTTGAAAATCAGATCTAAGTTAATAGTTTGACGTTCTTTACTTCAAAATAACTAAGTCTTATTTTAGAATACTCAATTTGTAAATCAAAGCTAAGTTATTATTTTAAAGTTCTTTACTTGAAAATATCTACTTCTTGTTTTAGAAATGACAATTTGAAAATCAGATCTAAGTTAATAGTTTGACGTTCTTTACTTCTAAATAACTAAGTCCTATTTTAGTATAGTGAATTTGTAATTTAAAACAAAGTTATTAGTTTGAAGTTCTTTACTTGAAAATATCTACTACTGATTTTAGAAATGACAATTTGAAAATCAGATCTAAGTTAACAGTTAGACGTTCTTTACTTTAAAATAACTAAGTCTTATTTTAGACTAGTGAATTTGTAAATTTAAACTAAGTTATTAGTATGAAGTTCTTCACTTGAAAAAAACTACCACTGATTTTAGAAATGACAATTTGAAAATCAGATCTAAGTTAATAGTTTGACGTTCTTTACTTCAAAATAACTAAGTCTTATTTTAGAATACTCAATTTGTAAATCAAGGCTAAGTTATTAGTTTAAAGTTGTTTACTTGAAAATATCTACTTCTGATTTTAGAAATGACAATTTGAAAATCAGATCTAAGTTAATAGTTTGACGTTCTTTACTTCTAAATAACTATGTCTTATTTTAGAATACTCAATTTGTAAATCAAGGCTATGTTATTAGTTTAAAGTTCTTTACTTGAAAATATCTACTTCTTGTTTTAGAAATGACAATTTGAAAATCAGATCTAAGTTAATAGTTTGACGTTCTTTACTTCTAAATATCTAAGTCTTATTTTAGTATAGTGAATTTGTAATTTAAAACTAAGTTATTAGTATGAAGTTCTTCACTTGAAAAAAACTACCACTGATTTTAGAAATGACAATTTGAAAATCAGATCTAAGTTAATAGTTTGACGTTCTTTACTTCAAAATAACTAAGTCTTATTTTAGAATACTCAATTTGTAAAGCAAGGCTAAGTTATTAGTTTAAAGTTCTTTACTTGAAAATATCTACTTCTTGTTTTAGAAATGACAATTTGAAAATCAGATCTAAGTTAATAGTTTGACGGTCTTTACTTCAAAACAACTAAGTCTTATTTTAGTATAGTGAATTTGTAAACCAAAACTAAGTTGTTAGTATGAAGTTCTTCACTTGAAAAAAACTACCACTGATTTTAGAAATGACAATTTTAAAATCAGATCTAAATTAACAGTTTGACGTTCTTTACTTTAAAATAACTAAGTCTTATTTTAGACTAGTGAATTTGTAAATTAAAACTAAGTTATTAGCATGAAGTTCTTCACTTGAAAAAAACTACCACTGATTTTAGAAATGACAATTTGAAAATCAGATCTAAGTTAATAGTTTGACGTTCTTTACTTCAAAACAAGTAAGTCTTATTTTAGTATAGTGAATTTGTAAACCAAAACTAAGTTATTAGTATGAAGTTCTTTACTTGAAAAAAACTACCACTGATTTTAGAAATGACAATTTGAAAATCAGATCTAAGTTAATAGTTTGACGTTCTTTACTTCTAAATAACTAAGTCTTATTTTAGTATAGTGAATTTGTAATTTAAAACAAAGTTATTAGTTTGAAGTTTTTTACTTGAAAATATCTACTACTGATTTTAGAAATAACAATTTGAAAATCAGATCTAAGTTAAAAGTTTGACGTTCTTTACTTCAAAATAACTAAGTCTTATTTTAGAATACTCAATTTGTAAATCAAAGCTAAGTTATTAGTTTAAACTTCTTTACTTGAAAATATCTACTTCTTGTTTTAAAAATGACAATTTGAAAATCAGATCTAAGTTAATAGTTTGACGTTCTTTACTTCTAACTAACTAAGTCTTATTTTAGAATACTCAATTTGTAAATCAAGGCAAGGTTATTAGTTTAAAGTTGTTTACTTGAAAATATCTACTTCTGATTTTAGAAATGACAATTTGAAAATCAGATCTAAGTTAATAGTTTGACGTTCTTTACTTCAAAACAACTAAGTCTTATTTTAGTATAGTGAATTTGTAAACCAAAACTAAGTTATTAGTATGAAGTTCTTCACTTGAAAACAACTACCACTGACTTTAGAAATGACAATTTGAAAATCAGATCTAAGTTAATAGTTTGACGTTCTTTACTTCAAAATAACTAAGTCTTATTTTAGAATACTCAATTTGTAAATCAAAGCTAAGTTATTAGTTTAAAATTCTTTACTTGAAAATATCTACTTCTTGTTTTAGAAATGACAATTTGAAAATCAGATCTAAGTTAATAGTTTGACGTTCCTTACTTCAAAATAACTAAGTCTTATTTTAGAATACTCAATTTGTAAATCAAGGCTAAGTTATTAGTTTAAAGTTGTTTACTTGAAAATATCTACTTCTGATTTTAGAAATGACAATTTGAAAATCAGCTCTAAGTTAATAGTTTGACGTTCTTTACTTCAAAACAACTAAGTCTTATTTTAGTATAGTGAATTTGTAAATTAAAACTAAGTTATTAGTATGAAGTTTTTCACTTGAAAAAAACTACCACTGATTTTATAAATGACAATTTGAAAATCAGATCTAA
This sequence comes from Cantharis rustica, assembly GCA_911387805.1. Lineage (NCBI taxonomy): Eukaryota > Metazoa > Arthropoda > Insecta > Coleoptera > Cantharidae > Cantharis > Cantharis rustica. Next base: position 26,977,086 of record OU426878.1, on the reverse strand, counting down.
GTTAATAGTTTGACCTTCTTTACTTCAAAATAACTAAGTCTTATTTTAGAATGCTCAATTTGTAAATCAAGGCTAAGTTATTAGTTTAAAGTTCTTTACTTGAAAATATCTACTTCTTGTTTTAGAAATGACAATTTGAAAATCAGATCTAAGTTAATAGTTTGACGTTCTTTACTTCTAAATATCTAAGTCTTATTTTAGTATAGTGAATTTGTAATTTAAAACTAAGTTATTAGTATGAAGTTCTTCACTTGAAAAAAACTACCACTGATTTTAGAAATGACAATTTGAAAATCAGATCTAAGTTAATAGTTTGACGATCTTTACTTCAAAATAACTAAGTCTTATTTTAGAATACTCAATTTGTAAATCAAGGCTAAGTTATTAGTTTAAAGTTGTTTACTTAAAAATATCTACTTCTGATTTTAGAAATGACAATTTGAAAATCAGATCTAAGTTAATAGTTTGACGTTCTTTACTTCTAATTAACTAAGTCTTATTTTAATATAGTGAATTTGTAATTTAAAACAAAGTTATTAGTTTGAAGTTCTTTACTTGAAAATATCTACTACTGATTTTAGAAATGACAATTTGAAAATCAGATGTAAGTTAACAGTTTGACGTTCTTTACTTTAAAATAACTAAGTCTTATTTTAGACTAGTGAATTTGTAAATTAAAACTAAGTTATTAGTATGAAGTTCATCACTTGAAAAAAACTACCACTGATTTTAGAAATGACAATTTGAAAATCAGATCTAAGTTAATAGTTTGACGTTCTTTACTTCAAAACAACTAAGTCTTATTTTAGTATAGTGAATTTGTAAACCAAAACTAAGTTGTTAGTATGAAGTTCTTCACTAGAAAAAAACTACCACTGATTTTAGAAATGACAATATTAAAATCAGATCTAAATTAACAGTTTGACGTTCTTTACTTTAAAATAACTAAGTCTTATTTTAGACTAGTGAATTTGTAAATTAAAACTAAGTTATTAGTATGAAGTTCTTCACTTGAAAAAAACTACCACTAATTTTAGAAATGACAATTTGAAAATCAGATCTAAGTTAATAGTTTGACGTTGTTTACTTTGAAATAACTAAGTTTTATTTTAGAATACTCAATTTGTAAATCAAGGCTAAGCTATTAGTTTAAAAATGTATACTTGAAAATATCTATTTCTGATTTTAGAAATAACAATTTGAAAATCAAATCTAAGTTAATAGTTTGACGTTCTTTACTTCAAAACAACTAAGTCTTATTTTAGACTAGTGAATTTGTAATTTAAAACGAAGTTATTAGTTTGAAATTCTTTACTTGAAAATATCTACTTCTGATTTTAGAAATGACAATTTGAAAATCAGATCTAAGTTAACAGTTTGAAGTTCTTTACTTTAAAATATCTACTACTGATTTTAAAAATGACAATTTGAAAATCAGATCTAAGTTAACAGTTTGACGTTCTTTACTTTAAAATAACTAAGTCTTATTTTAGACTAGTGAATTTGTAAATTAAAACTCAGTTATTAGTATTAAGTTCTTCACTTGAAAAAAACTACCACTGATTTTAGAAATAACAATTTGAAAATCAGATCTAAGTTAATAGTTTGACGTTCTTTACTTCAAAATAACTAAGTCTTATTTTAGAATACTCAATTTGTAAATCAAGGCTAAGTTATTAGTTTAAAGTCGTTTACTTGAAAATATCTACTTCTTGTTTTAGAAATGACAATTTGAAAATCAGATCTAAGTTAATATCTAAGTTAAGATCTAAGTTAATAGTTTGACGTTCATTACTTCTAAATAACTAAGTCTTATTTTAGTATAGTGAATTTGTAATTTAAAACTAAGTTATTAGTATGAAGTTCTTCACTTGAAAAAAACTACCACTGATTTTAGAAATGACAATTTGAAAATCAGATCTAAGTTAATAGTTTGACGTTCTTTACTTCAAAATAACTAAATCTTATTTTAGAATACTCAATTTGTAAATCAAGGCTAAGTTATTAGTTTAAAGTTGTTTACTTGAAAATATCTACTTCTGATTTTAGATTACTTCTAAATAACTAAGTCTTATTTTAGTATAGTGAATTTGTAATTTAAAACAAAGTTATTAGTATGAAGTTCTTCACTTGAAAAAAACTACCACTGATTTTAGAAATGACAAGTTCAAAATCAGATCTAAGTTAATAGTTTGACGTTTTTTACTTCAAAATAACTAAGTCTTATTTTAGAATACTCAATTTGTAAATCAAGGCTAAGTTATTAGTTTAAAGTTGTTTACTTGAAAATATCTACTTCTGATTTTAGAAATGACAATTTGAAAATCAGATCTAAGTTAATAGATTGATGTTTTTTACTTCAAAATAACTAAGTCTTATTTTAGAATACTCAATTTGTATATCAAGGCTAAGTTATTAGTTTAAAGTTGTTTACTTGAAAATATCTACTTCTTGTTTTAGAAATGACAATTTGAAAATCAGATCTAAGTTAATAGTTTGACGTTCTTTACTTCTAAATAACTAAGTCTTATTTTAGTATAGTGAATTTGTAATTTAAAACTAAGTTATTAGTATGAAGTTCTTCACTTGAAAAAAACTACCACTGATTTTAGAAATGACAATTTGAAAATCAGATCTAAGTTAATAGTTTGACGTTCTTTACTTCAAAATAACTAAATCTTATTTTAGAATACTCAATTTGTAAATCAAGGCTAAGTTATTAGTTTAAAGTTGTTTACTTGAAAATATATACTTCTGATTTTAGAAATGACAATTTTAAAATCAGATCTAAGTTAATAGTTTGATGTTCTTTACTTCAAAATAACTAAGTCTTATTTTAGAATACTCAATTTGTATATCAAGGCTAAGTTATTAGTTTAAAGTTCTTTACTTGAAAATATCTACTTCTTGTTTTAGAAATGACAATTTGAAAATCAGATCTAAGTTAATAGTTTGACGTTCTTTACTTCTAAATAACTAAGTCTTATTTTAGCATAGTGAATTTGTAATTTAAAACTAAGTTATTAGTATGAAGTTCTTCACTTGAAAAAAACTACCACTGATTTTAGAAATGACAATTTGAAAATCAGATCTAAGTTAATAGTTTGACGTTCTTTACTTCAAAATAACTAAGTCTTATTTTAGAATACTCTATTTGTAAATCAAGGCTAAGTTATTAGTTTAAAGTTGTTTACTTGAAGATATCTACTTCTGATTTTAGAAATGACAATTTGAAAATCAGATCTAAGTTAATAGTTTGACGTTCTTTACTTCAAAACAACTAAGTCTTATTTTAGTATAGTGAATTTGTAAACCAAAACTAAGTTATTAGTATGAAGTTCTTCACTTGAAAAAAACTACCACTGATTTTAGAAATGACAATTTGAAAATCAGATCTAAGTTAACAGTTTGACGTTCTTTACTTTAAAATAACTAAGTCTTATTTTGGACTAGTGAATTTGTAAATTAAAACTAAGTTATTAGTATGAAGATCTTCACTTGTAAAAAACTACCACTGATTTTAGAAATGACAATTTGATAATCAGATCTAAGTTAATAGTTTGACGTTCTTTACTTCAAAATAACTAAGTCTTATTTTAGAATACTCAATTTGTATATCAAGGCTAAGTTATTAGTTTAAAGTTCTTTACTTGAAAATATCTACTTCTTGTTTTAGAAATGACAATTTGAAAATCAGATCTAAGTTAATAGTTTGACGTTCTTTACTTCTAAATAACTAAGTCTTATTTTAGCATAGTGAATTTGTAATTTAAAACTAAGTTATTAGTATGAAGTTCTTCACTTGAAAAAAACTACCACTGATTTTAGAAATGACAATATTAAAATCAGATCTAAATTAACAGTTTGACGTTCTTTACTTTAAAATAACTAAGTCTTATTTTAGACTAGTGAATTTGTAAATTAAAACTAAGTTATTAGTATGAAGTTCTTCACTTGAAAAAAACTACCACTAATTTTAGAAATGACAATTTGAAAATCAGATCTAAGTTAATAGTTTGACGTTGTTTACTTTGAAATAACTAAGTTTTATTTTAGAATACTCAATTTGTAAATCAAGGCTAAGCTATTAGTTTAAAAATGTATACTTGAAAATATCTATTTCTGATTTTAGAAATAACAATTTGAAAATCAAATCTAAGTTAATAGTTTGACGTTCTTTACTTCAAAACAACTAAGTCTTATTTTAGACTAGTGAATTTGTAATTTAAAACGAAGTTATTAGTTTGAAATTCTTTACTTGAAAATATCTACTTCTGATTTTAGAAATGACAATTTGAAAATCAGATCTAAGTTAACAGTTTGAAGTTCTTTACTTTAAAATATCTACTACTGATTTTAAAAATGACAATTTGAAAATCAGATCTAAGTTAACAGTTTGACGTTCTTTACTTTAAAATAACTAAGTCTTATTTTAGACTAGTGAATTTGTAAATTAAAACTCAGTTATTAGTATTAAGTTCTTCACTTGAAAAAAACTACCACTGATTTTAGAAATAACAATTTGAAAATCAGATCTAAGTTAATAGTTGACGTTCTTTACTTCAAAATAACTAAGTCTTATTTTAGAATACTCAATTTGTAAATCAAGGCTAAGTTATTAGTTTAAAGTCGTTTACTTGAAAATATCTACTTCTTGTTTTAGAAATGACAATTTGAAAATCAGATCTAAGTTAATATCTAAGTTAAGATCTAAGTTAATAGTTTGACGTTCTTTACTTCTAAATAACTAAGTCTTATTTTAGTATAGTGAATTTGTAATTTAAAACTAAGTTATTAGTATGAAGTTCTTCACTTGAAAAAAACTACCACTGATTTTAGAAATGACAATTTGAAAATCAGATCTAAGTTAATAGTTTGACGTTCTTTACTTCAAAATAACTAAGTCTTATTTTAGAATACTCAATTTGTAAATCAAGGCTAAGTTATTAGTTTAAAGTTGTTTACTTGAAAATATCTACTTCTGATTTTAGATTACTTCTAAATAACTAAGTCTTATTTTAGTATAGTGAATTTGTAATTTAAAACAAAGTTATTAGTATGAAGTTCTTCACTTGAAAAAAACTACCACTGATTTTAGAAATGACAAGTTCAAAATCAGATCTAAGTTAATAGTTTGACGTTTTTTACTTCAAAATAACTAAGTCTTATTTTAGAATACTCAATTTGTAAATCAAGGCTAAGTTATTAGTTTAAAGTTGTTTACTTGAAAATATCTACTTCTGATTTTAGAAATGACAATTTGAAAATCAGATCTAAGTTAATAGATTGATGTTTTTTACTTCAAAATAACTAAGTCTTATTTTAGAATACTCAATTTGTATATCAAGGCTAAGTTATTAGTTTAAAGTTGTTTACTTGAAAATATCTACTTCTTGTTTTAGAAATGACAATTTGAAAATCAGATCTAAGTTAATAGTTTGACGTTCTTTACTTCTAAATAACTAAGTCTTATTTTAGTATAGTGAATTTGTAATTTAAAACTAAGTTATTAGTATGAAGTTCTTCACTTGAAAAAAACTACCACTGATTTTAGAAATGACAATTTGAAAATCAGATCTAAGTTAATAGTTTAACGTTCTTTACTTCAAAATAACTAAATCTTATTTTAGAATACTCAATTTGTAAATCAAGGCTAAGTTATTAGTTTAAAAATGTATACTTGAAAATATCTATTTCTGATTTTAGAAATAACAATTTGAAAATCAAATCTAAGTTAATAGTTTGACGTTCTTTACTTCAAAACAACTAAGTCTTATTTTAGACTAGTGAATTTGTAATTTAAAACGAAGTTATTAGTTTGAAATTCTTTACTTGAAAATATCTACTTCTGATTTTAGAAATGACAATTTGAAAATCAGATCTAAGTTAACAGTTTGAAGTTCTTTACTTTAAAATATCTACTACTGATTTTAAAAATGACAATTTGAAAATCAGATCTAAGTTAACAGTTTGACGTTCTTTACTTTAAAATAACTAAGTCTTATTTTAGACTAGTGCATTTGTAAATTAAAACTCAGTTATTAGTATTAAGTTCTTCACTTGAAAAAAACTACCACTGATTTTAGAAATAACAATTTGAAAATCAGATCTAAGTTAATAGTTTGACGTTCTTTACTTCAAAATAACTAAGTCTTATTTTAGAATACTCAATTTGTAAATCAAGGCTAAGTTATTAGTTTAAAGTCGTTTACTTGAAAATATCTACTTCTTGTTTTAGAAATGACAATTTGAAAATCAGATCTAAGTTAATATCTAAGTTAAGATCTAAGTTAATAGTTTGACGTTCTTTACTTCTAAATAACTAAGTCTTATTTTAGTATAGTGAATTTGTAATTTAAAACTAAGTTATTAGTATGAAGTTCTTCACTTGAAAAAAACTACCACTGATTTTAGAAATGACAATTTGAAAATCAGATCTAAGTTAATAGTTTGACGTTCTTTACTTCAAAATAACTAAATCTTATTTTAGAATACTCAATTTGTAAATCAAGGCTAAGTTATTAGTTTAAAGTTGTTTACTTGAAAATATCTACTTCTGATTTTAGATTACTTCTAAATAACTAAGTCTTATTTTAGTATAGTGAATTTGTAATTTAAAACAAAGTTATTAGTATGAAGTTCTTCACTTGAAAAAAACTACCACTGATTTTAGAAATGACAAGTTCAAAATCAGATCTAAGTTAATAGTTTGACGTTTTTTACTTCAAAATAACTAAGTCTTATTTTAGAATACTCAATTTGTAAATCAAGGCTAAGTTATTAGTTTAAAGTTGTTTACTTGAAAATATCTACTTCTGATTTTAGAAATGACAATTTGAAAATCAGATCTAAGTTAATAGATTGATGTTCTTTACTTCAAAATAACTAAGTCTTATTTTAGAATACTCAATTTGTATATCAAGGCTAAGTTATTAGTTTAAAGTTGTTTACTTGAAAATATCTACTTCTTGTTTTAGAAATGACAATTTGAAAATCAGATCTAAGTTAATAGTTTGACGTTCTTTACTTCTAAATAACTAAGTCTTATTTTAGTATAGTGAATTTGTAATTTAAAACTAAGTTATTAGTATAAAGTTCTTCACTTGAAAAAAACTACCACTGATTTTAGAAATGACAATTTGAAAATCAGATCTAAGTTAATAGTTTGACGTTCTTTACTTCAAAATAACTAAATCTTATTTTAGAATACTCAATTTGTAAATCATGGCTAAGTTATTAGTTTAAAGTTGTTTACTTGAAAATATATACTTCTGATTTTAGAAATGACAATTTGAAAATCAGATCTAAGTTAATAGTTTGATGTTCTTTACTTCAAAATAACTAAGTCTTATTTTAGAATACTCAATTTGTATATCAAGGCTAAGTTATTAGTTTAAAGTTCTTTACTTGAAAATATCTACTTCTTGTTTTAGAAATGACAATTTGAAAATCAGATCTAAGTTAATAGTTTGACGTTCTTTACTTCTAAATAACTAAGTCTTATTTTAGCATAGTGAATTTGTAATTTAAAACTAAGTTATTAGTATGAAGTTCTTCACTTGAAAAAAACTACCACTGATTTTAGAAATGACAATTTGAAAATCAGATCTAAGTTAACAGTTTGACGTTCTTTACTTTAAAATAACTAAGTCTTATTTTGGACTAGTGAATTTGTAAATTAAAACTAAGTTATTAGTATGAAGATCTTCACTTGTAAAAAACTACCACTGATTTTAGAAATGACAATTTGATAATCAGATCTAAGTTAATAGTTTGACGTTCTTTACTTCAAAATAACTAAGTCTAATTTTAGAATACTCAATTTGTAAATCAAGGCTAAGTTATTAGTTTAAAGTTGTTTACTTGAAAATATCTACTTCTGATTTTAGAAATGACAATTTGAAAATCAGATCTAAGTTAATAGTTTGACGTTCTTTACTTCAAAACAACTAAGTCTTATTTTAGTATAGTGAATTTGTAAACCAAAACTAAGTTATTAGTATGAAGTTCTTCACTTGAAAAAAACTACCACTGATTTTAGAAATGACAATTTGAAAATCAGATCTAAGTTAACAGTTTGACGTTCTTTACTTTAAAATAACTAAGTCTTATTTTGGACTAGTGAATTTGTAAATTAAAACTAAGTTATTAGTATGAAGATCTTCACTTGTAAAAAACTACCACTGATTTTAGAAATGACAATTTGATAATCAGATCTAAGTTAATAGTTTGACGTTCTTTACTTCAAAATAACTAAGTCTAATTTTAGAATACTCAATTTGTAAATCAAGGCTAAGTTATTAGTTTAAAGTTGTTTACTTGAAAATATCTACTTCTGATTTTAGAAATGACAATTTGAAAATCAGATCTAAGTTAATAGTTTGACGTTCTTTAATTCAAAACAACTAAGTCTTATTTTAGTATAGTGAATTTGTAAACCAAAACTAAGTTATTAGTATGAAGTTCTTCACTTGAAAAAAACTACCACTGATTTTAGAAATGACAATTTGAAAATCAGATCTAAGTTAATAATTTGACGTTCTTTACTTCTAAATAACTAAGTCTTATTTTAGAATACTCAATTTGTAAATCAAGGCTAAGTTATTAGTTTAAAGTTGTTTACTTGAAAATATCTACTTCTGATTTTAGATTACTTCTAAATAACTAAGTCTTATTTTAGTATAGTGAATTTGTAATTTAAAACAAAGTTATTAGTATGAAGTTCTTCACTTGAAAAAAACTACCACTGATTTTAGAAATGACAAGTTCAAAATCAGATCTAAGTTAATAGTTTGACGTTTTTTACTTCAAAATAACTAAGTCTTATTTTAGAATACTCAATTTGTAAATCAAGGCTAAGTTATTAGTTTAAAGTTGTTTACTTGAAAATATCTACTTCTGATTTTAGAAATGACAATTTGAAAATCAGATCTAAGTTAATAGTTTGACGTTCTTTACTTCTAAATAACTAAGTCTTATTTTAGTATAGTGAATTTGTTATTTAAAACTAAGTTATTAGTATGAAGTTCTTCACTTGAAAAAAACTACCACTGATTTTAGAAATGACAATTTGAAAATCAGATCTAAGTTAATAGTTTGACGTTCTTTACTTCAAAATAACTAAATCTTATTTTAGAATACTCAATTTGTAAATCAAGGCTAAGTTATTAGTTTAAAAATGTATACTTGAAAATATCTATTTCTGATTTTAGAAATAACAATTTGAAAATCAAATCTAAGTTAATAGTTTGACGTTCTTTACTTCAAAACAACTAAGTCTTATTTTAGACTAGTGAATTTGTAAATTAAAACTCAGTTATTAGTATTAAGTTCTTCACTTGAAAAAAACTACCACTGATTTTAGAAATAACAATTTGAAAATCAGATCTAAGTTAATAGTTTGACGTTCTTTACTTCAAAATAACTAAGTCTTATTTTAGAATACTCAATTTGTAAATCAAGGCTAAGTTATTAGTTTAAAGTCGTTTACTTGAAAATATCTACTTCTTGTTTTAGAAATGACAATTTGAAAATCAGATCTAAGTTAATATCTAAGTTAAGATCTAAGTTAATAGTTTGACGTTCTTTACTTCTAAATAACTAAGTCTTATTTTAGTATAGTGAATTTGTAATTTAAAACTAAGTTATTAGTATGAAGTTCTTCACTTGAAAAAAACTACCACTGATTTTAGAAATGACAATTTGAAAATCAGATCTAAGTTAATAGTTTGACGTTCTTTACTTCAAAATAACTAAATCTTATTTTAGAATACTCAATTTGTAAATCAAGGCTAAGTTATTAGTTTAAAGTTGTTTACTACTTTAAAATAACTAAGACTTATTTTAGACTAGTGAATTTGTAACTTAAAACTAAGTTATTAGTATGAAGTTCTTCACTTGAAAAAAACTACCACTGTTTTTAGAAATGACAAGTTCAAAATCAGATCTAAGTTAATAGTTTGACGTTTTTTACTTCAAAATAACTAAGTCTTATTTTAGAATACTCAATTTGTAAATCAAGGCTAAGTTATTAGTTTAAAGTTGTTTACTTGAAAATATCTACTTCTGATTTTAGAAATGACAATTTGAAAATCAGATCTAAGTTAATAGATTGATGTTCTTTACTTCAAAATAACTAAGTCTTATTTTAGAATACTCAATTTGTATATCAAGGCTAAGTTATTAGTTTAAAGTTGTTTACTTGAAAATATCTACTTCTTGTTTTAGAAATGACAATTTGAAAATCAGATCTAAGTTAATAGTTTGACGTTCTTTACTTCTAAATAACTAAGTCTTATTTTAGTATAGTGAATTTGTAATTTAAAACTAAGTTATTAGTATAAAGTTCTTCACTTGAAAAAAACTACCACTGATTTTAGAAATGACAATTTGAAAATCAGATCTAAGTTAATAGTTTGACGTTCTTTACTTCAAAATAACTAAATCTTATTTTAGAATACTCAATTTGTAAATCATGGCTAAGTTATTAGTTTAAAGTTGTTTACTTGAAAATATATACTTCTGATTTTAGAAATGACAATTTGAAAATCAGATCTAAGTTAATAGTTTGATGTTCTTTACTTCAAAATAACTAAGTCTTATTTTAGAATACTCAATTTGTATATCAAGGCTAAGTTATTAGTTTAAAGTTCTTTACTTGAAAATATCTACTTCTTGTTTTAGAAATGACAATTTGAAAATCAGATCTAAGTTAATAGTTTGACGTTCTTTACTTCTAAATAACTAAGTCTTATTTTAGCATAGTGAATTTGTAATTTAAAACTAAGTTATTAGTATGAAGTTCTTCACTTGAAAAAAACTACCACTGATTTTAGAAATGACAATTTGAAAATCAGATCTAAGTTAATAGTTTGACGTTCTTTACTTCAAAATAACTAAGTCTTATTTTAGAATACTCTATTTGTAAATCAAGGCTAAGTTATTAGTTTAAAGTTGTTTACTTGAAGATATCTACTTCTGATTTTAGAAATGACAATTTGAAAATCAGATCTAAGTTAATAGTTTGACGTTCTTTACTTCAAAACAACTAAGTCTTATTTTAGTATAGTGAATTTGTAAACCAAAACTAAGTTATTAGTATGAAGTTCTTCACTTGAAAAAAACTACCAATGATTTTAGAAATGACAATTTGAAAATCAGATCTAAGTTAACAGTTTGACGTTCTTTACTTTAAAATAACTAAGTCTTATTTTGGACTAGTGAATTTGTAAATTAAAACTAAGTTATTAGTATGAAGATCTTCACTTGTAAAAAACTACCACTGATTTTAGAAATGACAATTTGATAATCAGATCTAAGTTAATAGTTTGACGTTCTTTACTTCAAAATAACTAAGTCTAATTTTAGAATACTCAATTTGTAAATCAAGGCTAAGTTATTAGTTTAAAGTTGTTTACTTGAAAATATCTACTTCTGATTTTAGAAATGACAATTTGAAAATCAGATCTAAGTTAATAGTTTGACGTTCTTTAATTCAAAACAACTAAGTCTTATTTTAGTATAGTGAATTTGTAAACCAAAACTAAGTTATTAGTATGAAGTTCTTCACTTGAAAAAAACTACCACTGATTTTAGAAATGACAATTTGAAAATCAGATCTAAGTTAATAGTTTGACGTTCTTTACTTCTAAATAACTAAGTCTTATTTTAGAATACTCAATTTGTAAATCAAGGCTAAGTTATTAGTTTAAAGTTCTTTACTTGAAAATATCTACTTCTTGTTTTAGAAATGACAATTTGAAAATCAGATCTAAGGTAATAGTTTGACGTTCTTTACTTCTAAATAAGTAAGTCTTATTTTAGTATAGTGAATTTCTAATTTAAAACAAAGTTATTAGTTTGAAGTTCTTTACTTGAAAATATCTACTACTGATTTTAGAAATGACAATTTGAAAATCAGATCTAAGTAAAATAAGACTTAGTTGTTTAGAAGTAAAGAATGTCAAACTAATAACTAGATCTGATTTTCAGATTGTTATTTCTAAAATCAGAAGTAGATATTTTCAAGTAAAAAACTTCAAACTACAACCTTAGATTTAATTATCAAATTTACATTTCTAAGATCCGAATTACTAAATTTGAAGTAAAAAACTTTAAACTAATAACTTAGTATTGATTTACAAATTCACTAGTCTAAAATAAGACTTAGTTATTTTGAAGTAAAGAACGTCAAACTATTAACTTAGATCTGATTTTCAAATTGTCATTTCTAAAATCAGTAGTAGATTTTTTCAAGTATAGACTTCAAACTAATAACTTAGCTTTGATTTACAAATTGACAATTCTAAAATAAGACTTAGCTATTTTGAAGTAGTAAACGTCAAACTATTCACTTAGATGTGATTTACAAATTGTCATTTCTTAAATCAGAAGTAGATATTTCAAAGTAAAAAACTTCAAACTAATAATATAGTTTTGATTTACAAATTAACTGTTCTAAAATAAAATTTAGTTATTTTGATGTAAAGAACGTTAAAATATTAACTTAGATCTGATTTTCAAATTGTCATTTCTAAAATCTAAAGCAGATATTTTAAAGTAAACATCTTTTACCGTATAACTTAGCTATGATTTACAAATTGACTATTCTAAAATAAAACTTAATTATTTTGATATAAAGAATGTAAAACTGTTAACTTAGATCTAATTTTTAAATTGTCATTTCTAAAATCAGAAGTAGATATTTTTAAGTAAAGAACTTCAAACTACAACTTTAGATTTAATTTCCAAATTTACATTACTAAGATCCGAATTAATAAATTTGGAGTAAAAAAGTTTAAACTAATAACTTAGTTTTGATTTACAAATTCACTAGTCTAAAATAAGATTTAGTTCTTTTGAAGTAAAGAACGTCAAACTATTGAATTAGATCTGATTTTCAAATTGTCATTTCTAAAATCAGTAGTAGATTTTTTCAAGTAAAGAACTTCAAACTACAACTTTAGATTTGATTTCCAAATTTACATTACTAAGATCCGAATTAGAAAATTTGAAGTAAAAAAGTTTAAACTAATAACTTAGTTTTCATTTACAAATTCACTAGTCTAAAATAAGACTTAGTTATTTTGTAGTAAAGAACTTCAAATTAATAACTTAGTTATGATTTACAAATTGACTATTCTAAAATAAGACTTAGTTATTTTGATATAAAGAACGTCAAACTGTTAACTTAGATCTGATTTTTAAATTGTCACTTCTAAAATCTGAAGTAGATATTTTCAAGTAAAGAACTTCAAACTACAACTTTAGATTTGATTTCCAAATTTACATTACTAAGATCCGAATTTATAAATTTGGAATAAAAAAGTTTAAACTAATAACTTAGTTTTGATTTACAAATTCATTAGTCTAAAATGAAACTTAGTTATTTTGAAGTAAAGAACGTCAAATTATTAACTTAGATCTGATTTTCAAATTGTCATTTTTACAATCAGAAGTAGATATGTTCAAGCAAAGAACTTCAAATTAATAACTTAGCTTTGATTTAACAAGTTCACTATTCTAAAATAAGACTTAGTTATTTTGATGTAGAGAACGTCAAACTATTCATTTAGATATGATTTTCAAATTGTCAATTCTAAAATCAGTATTAGATATTTTCAAGTAAAGAACTTCAAACTAATAGCTTAGTTTTGATTTACAAATTTACTAGTTTAAAATAAGCTTTATTTATTTTGAAGTAAAAAACGTCAAACTATTAACTTAGACCTGATTTTCAAATTGTCATTTCTAAAATCAGAAGTAGATATTCTCATGTAAAGAACTCCAAACTAACAACTTAGCTTTGATTTACAAATTGACTATTCTAAAATAAGACTTAGTTATTTTGAAGTAAAGAACGTCAAACTATTAACTTAGATCTGATTTTTAAATTGTCATTTCTAAATCTGAAGTAGATAATTTTAAGTAAAGTACTTCAAACTAATAACTTAGTTTTGATTTACAAATTCACTAGTCTAAAATAAGACTTAGTTATTTAGAAGTAAAGAACGTCAAACTATTAACTTAGATCTAATTTTCAAATTGTCATTTCTAAAATCACAAGTAGATAATTTCAAGTAAAGAACTTCAAACTAATAACTTATTTTTGATTTACAAATTCACTAGTCTAAAATAAGACTTAGTTATTTTGAAGTAACGAACTTCAAACTATTAACTTAGATCTGATTTTCAAATTGTAATTTTTAAAATCAGAAGTAGTTATTTTCAAGTAAAGAACTTCAAACTTCAACCTTAGATTTGATTTCCAAATTTACATTACTATGATCCGAATTAGTAAATTTGAAGTAAAAAACTTTAAACTAATAACTTAGTTTTGATTTACAAATTCACTAGTCTAAAATAAGACTTAGTTATTTTGAAGTAAAGAACGTCAAACTATTAACTTTGATCTGATTTTCAAGTTGTCATTTCTAAAATCAGTAGTAGATATTTTCAAGTAAAGAACTTCAAACTAATAACTTAGTTTTGATTTACAAATTTACTAGTCTAAAATAGGACTTAGTTATTTTGAAGTAAAGAACGTCAAACTCTTAACTTAAATCTGATTTTCAAATTGTCATTTCCAAAACCAGAAGTAGATATTTTCAAGTGAAGAATTTCAAACTAATAAGTTAGTTTTGATTTAGAAATACAGTATTCTAAAATAAGACTTTTCTATTTTGAAGTAAAGAACGTCAAACTATTAACTACTAACAGATCTACTAACTAGAACTACTAACTTAGATCTGATTTTCAAATTGTCAGTTCTAAAATCAGTAGTAAATTTTTTCAAGTAAAGAACTTCAATCTAATAATTTAGTTTTGATTTACGAATACACTATTCTAAAATAAGACTTATCTATTTTGAAGTAAAGAACGTTAAACTATTAACTTAGATGTGATTTTCAAATTGGCATTTCTAAAATAAGAAGTAGATATTTTCAAGTAAAAACTTCAAACTAATAACTTAATTTTGATTAACAAATTCACTATACTAAAATAAGACTTAGTTGTTTAGAAGTAAAGAATGTCAAACTAATAACTAGATCTGATTTTCAGATTGTTATTTCTAAAATCAGAAGTAGATATTTTCAAGTAAAAAACTTCAAACTACAACCTTAGATTTAATTATCAAATTTACATTTCTAAGATCCGAATTACTAAATTTGAAGTAAAAAAATTTAAACTAATAACTTAGTTTTGATTTACAAATTCACTAGTCTAAAATAAGACTTAGTTATTTTGAAGTAAAGAACGTCAAACTATTAACTTAGATCTGATTTTCAAATTGTCATTTCTAAAATCGGTAGTAGTTTTTTTCAAGTTAAGAACTTCACACTAATAACTTAGTTTTGATTTACAAATTCACAATACTAAAATAAGACTTAGTTGTTTCGAAGTAAAGAACGTCAAACTATTAACTTAGAACTGATTTTCAAATTGTCATTTCAAAAATCAAAAGTAGATATTTTCAAGTAAAGAACTTCAAACTAATAACTTAGTTTTGATTTACAAATTTACTATTCTAAAATAAAATTTAATTATTTTGATGTAAAGAACGTTAAAATATTAACATAGATCTGATTTACAAATTGTCATTTCTAAAATCTGAAGCAGTTACTTTCAAGTAAAGAACTTTGAACTAATAACTTAGTGTTGATTTACAAATTCACTAGTCTAAAATAATACTTAGCTATTTTGAAGTAAAGAAGGTCAAACTATTAACTTAAATCTGATTTTCAAATTGTCATTTCTAAAATCTGAAGCAGATATTTTCAAATAAAATACTTCAAACTAACAACTTAGTTTTGACTTACAAATACAGTATTCTAAAATAAGATTTATATTTTGAAGTAAAGAACGTCAAACTATTAACTTAGATCTGATTTTCAAATTGTCATTTCTAAAATCAGTAGTAGATATTTTCAAGTGATGAACTTCAAACTAATAACTTAGTTTTGATTTACAAATTCACTATACTAAATTAAACTTAGTTATTTAGAAGTAAAGAACGTCAAACTATTAACTTAGATCTGATTTTCAAATTGTCATTTCTACAATCAAAAGTAGATATTTTCAAGTATAGAACTTTAAACTAATAACTTAACTTTGATTTACAAATTCACTATTCTAAAATAAGACTTAGTAATTTAGAAGTAAAGAACGTCAAACTATTAAATTAGATCTTATTTTCAAATTGACATTTCTAAAATCTGAAGCAGAAATTTTCAAAGAAAATACTTTAAATTAACAACTTAGTTTTGACTTACAAATACAGTATTCTAAAATAAGATTTATCTATTTTGAAGTAAAGAACGTCAAACTAGTAACTATATCTGATTTTCAAATTGTCATTTCTAAAACCAGTAGTAGATATTTTCAAGTACAGAACTTCAAACTAATAACTTAGTTTTGATTTACAACTTCACTATACTCAAATAAGACTTAGTGCTTTAGAAGTAAAGAACGTCAAACTACTAACATAGATCTGATTTTCAAATTGTCATTTCTAAAATCAGTAGTAGATTTTTTCAAGTATAGACTTCAAACTAATAACTTAGCTTTGATTTACAAATTGACAATTCTAAAATAAGACTTAGCTATTTTGAAGTAGTAAACGTCAAACTATTCACTTAGATGTGATTTACAAATTGTCATTTCTTAAATCAGAAGTAGATATTTCAAAGTAAATAACTTCAAACTAATAATATAGTTTTGATTTACAAATTAACTGTTCTAAAATAAAATTTAGTTATTTTGATGTAAAGAACGTTAAAATATTAACTTAGATCTGATTTTCAAATTGTCATTTCTAAAATCTAAAGCAGATATTTTAAAGTAAACATCTTTTACCGTATAACTTAGCTATGATTTACAAATTGACTATTCTAAAATAAAACTTAATTATTTTGATATAAAGAATGTAAAACTGTTAACTTAGATCTGATTTTCAAATTGTCATTTCTAAAATCAGTAGTAGATTTTTTCAAGTAAAGAACTTCAAACTACAACTTTAGATTTGATTTCCAAATTTACATTACTAAGATCCGAATTAGAAAATTTGAAGTAAAAAAGTTTAAACTAATAACTTAGTTTTCATTTACAAATTCACTAGTCTAAAATAAGACTTAGTTATTTTGTAGTAAAGAACTTCAAATTAATAACTTAGTTATGATTTACAAATTGACTATTCTAAAATAAGACTTAGTTATTTTGATATAAAGAACGTCAAACTGTTAACTTAGATCTGATTTTTAAATTGTCACTTCTAAAATCTGAAGTAGATATTTTCAAGTAAAGAACTTCAAACTACAACTTAAGATTTGATTTCCAAATTTACATTACTAAGATCCGAATTTATAAATTTGGAATAAAAAAGTTTAAACTAATAACTTAGTTTTGATTTACAAATTCATTAGTCTAAAATGAAACTTAGTTATTTTGAAGTAAAGAACGTCAAATTATTAACTTAGATCTGATTTTCAAATTGTCATTTTTACAATCAGAAGTAGATATGTTCAAGCAAAGAACTTCAAATTAATAACTTAGCTTTGATTTAACAAGTTCACTATTCTAAAATAAGACTTAGTTATTTTGATGTAGAGAACGTCAAACTATTCATTTAGATATGATTTTCAAATTGTCATTTCTTAAATCAGTAGTAGATATTTCAAAGTAAAGAACTTCAGACAATAACCTTAGATTTGATTTCCAAATTTATATTACTAAGTTTCCAAATAGTATATTTGAATTAAAAAACTTTAAACTAATAACTTAGTTTTGATTAACAAATTCACTAGTCTAAAATAAGACTTAGTTATTTTGAAGTAAAGAACGTCAAACTATTAACTTAGATCTCATTTTCAAATTGTCATTTCTAAAATCAGTCGTAGTTTTTTTCAAGTAAAGAACTTCATACTAATAACTTAGTTTTGATTTACAAATTCATTATTCTAAAATAAGACTTAGTTATTTTGAAGTAAAGAACGTCAAAATATTAACTTAGTTTTGTTTTACTAATTTACTATACTAAAATAAGACTTAGTTATTTTGAAGTAAAGAACGTCAAACTATTAACTAAGATCTTATTTTCATATTGTCAATTCTAAAATCAGAAGTAGATATTATCAAGTGAAAAACTTCAAACTAATAACTTAGTTTTGATTTACAAGTTAACTATTCTAAAAAAAAAAATAGTTATTTTGATGTAGAGAACGTCAAACTATTCATTTAGATATGATTTTCAAATTGTCATTTCTTTAATCAGAAGTAGATATTTTCAAGTAAAGAACTTCAAACTAATAACTTAGTTTTGATTTCCAAATACAGTATTCTAAAATAAGACTTATCTAATTAGAAGTAAAGAACGTCAAACTATTAACTTAGATCTGATTTTTAAATTATCATTTCTAAAATCAGAAGTAGATATTCTCAAGTAAAGAACTTCAAACTACAACCTTAGATTTGATTTAGATATTTACATTACTAAGATCCGAATTAGTAAATTTGAAATAAAAAACTTTAAACCAATAACTTAGTTTTGATTTACAAATTCAATAGTCTAAAATAAGACTTAGTTATTTTGAAGTAAAGAACGTCAAAGTATTAACTTAGATCTGATTTTCAAATTGTCATTTCTAAAATCAGAAGTAGATAATTTCAAGTAAAGAACTTCAAACTACAACCTTAGAATTGATTTCCAAATTTACATTACTAAGATCCGAATTAGTAAATTTGAAGTAAAAAACTTCAAACTAATAACTTAGTTTTGATTTACAAATTCACTATACTAAAAGAAAACTTAGTTGTTTTGAAGTAAAGAACGTCAAACTATTCACTTAGATCTGATTTTCAAATTGTCATTTCTAAAATCAGAAGTAGATATTTTCAAGTAAAAAACTTCAAACTAATAACTTAGATTTGATTTACAAATACAGTATTCTAAAATAAGACTTATCTATTTTGAAGTAAAGAACGTCAAACTATTAACTTAGATCTGATTTTCAAATTGTCATTTCTAAAATCAGTAGTAGATATTTTCAAGTATGGAAACTTCAAACTAATAACATAGCTTTGATTTACAAATTCACTGTACTAAAATAAGACTTAGTTATATTGAATTAAAGAACGTCAAACTATTAACTTAGATCTGATACTCAAATTGAATATCTAAAATCAGAAGTAGATATTTTCAAGTATAGAACTTCAATTTAATAAGTTAGTTTTGATTTACAAATTCACTATTATAAAGTAATACTTAGTTATTTTGAAGTAAAGAACGTCAAACTATTAACTTAGATCTGATTTTTAAATTATGATTGCTAAAATCAGAAGTAGATATTTTCAAGTATAGAACTTCAATTTAGTTAGTTAGTTTTGATTTACAAATTCACTATTTCAAGTAAGACTTAGTTATTTTGAAGTAAAGATCGTCAAACTATTAACTTAGATCTGATTTTCAAATTATCATTTCATAAATTTGAACTAGATATTTCAAAGTAAAGAACCTCAAACTAATAACTTAGTTTTGATTTACAAATTCACTATTCTAAAATAAGACTTAGTTTTTTTGAAGTAAAGAACGTCAAACTATTAACTTAGATCTGATTTTCAAATTGTCATTTATAAAATCAGTAGTAGATATTTTCAAGTAAAGAACTTCAAAATACAACCTTAGATTTGATTTCCATATTTACATTACTAGGATCCGAATTAGTAAATTTGAAGTAAAAAACTTTAAACTAATAAATTAGTTTTGATTTACAAATTCACTATACTAAAATAAGACTAAGTTATTTAGAAGTAAAGATCGTCAAACTATTAACTTAGATCTGATTTTCAAATTGTCATTTCTAAAATCATAAGTAGATATTTTCAAGTAAAGAACTTCAAACTAATAACTTAGCTTTGATTTACAAATCCACTATACTAAAATAAGACTTAGTTATTTTGAAGTAAAGTACGTGAAACTATTAACTTAGATATGATTTTCAATTTGTTATTTCTAAAAGCAGAAGTAGATATTTTCAAGTAAAAAACTTCAAACTACAAACTTAGAATTGATTTTTAAATGTACATTACTAAGATCAGAATTAGTAAATTTGAAGTAAAAACTTTAAACTAATAACTTAGTTTTGATTTACAAATTCACTATTCTAAAATAAGACTTAGTTATTTTGAAGTAAAGAACGTCAAACTATTAACTTAGATTTGATTTTTAAATTGTCATTTCTAAAATCAAAAGTAGATAAATTCAAGTAAAGAACTTCAAACTACAACCTTAGATTGGATTTCCAAGTTTACATTACTAAGATCCGAATTAGTAAATTTGAAATAAAAATCTTTAAACTAATAACTTAGTGTTGATTTACAAATTTACTAGTCTAAAATAAGACTTAGTTATTTAGAAGTAAAGAACGTCTAACTATTAACTTAGATCTAATTTTCAAATTGTCATTTCTAAAATCAGAAGTAGTTATTTTGAAGTAAAGTACTTCAAACTAATAACTTAGTTTTGATTTACAAATACAGTATTCTAAAATAAGACTTATCTATTTTGAAGTAAAGAATGTCAAACTCTTAACTTAGATCTGATTTTCAAATTGTCATTTCTAAAATCTGAAGCAGATATTTTCAAATAAAGTACTTCAAGCTAACAACTTAGTTTTGATTTACAAATACAGTATTTTAAAATAAGACTTATCTATTTTGAAGTAAAGAACGTCATACTATTAACTTAGATCTGATTTTCAAATTGTTATTTCTTAAAAAAGAAGTAGATATTTCAAAGTAAAGAACTTCAAAGCAATAACTTAGTTTTGATTTACAAATTTACTAAGCTAAAATAAGACTTAGTTATTTTGAAGTAAAAAACGTCAAACTATTAACTTAGACCTGATTTTCAAATTGTCATTTCTAAAATCAGAAGTAGATATTTTCAAGTAAAAAACTTCAAACTAATAACTTAGTTTTGATTTACAAATACAGTATTCTAAAATAAGACTAATCTATTTTGAAGTAAAGAACGTGAAACTATTAACTTAGATCTGATTTTGAAATTGTCATTTTTAAAATCAGAAGTAGATATTTTTAAGTAAAGTACTTTAAACTAATAACTTAGTTTTGATTTACAAATTCACTATACTAAAATAAGACTTAGTTATTTAGAAGTAAAGAACGTCAAACTATTCACTTAGATATGATTTTCAAATTGTCATTTCTTAAATCAGAAGTAGATATTTCAAAGTAAAGAACTTCAAACTAATAACTTAGTTTTGATTTACAAATTTACTAGGCTAAAATAAGACTTAGTTATTTTGAAGTAAAAAACGTCAAACTATTAACTTAGACCTGATTTTAAAATTGTCATTTGTAAAATCAGAAGTAGATTTTTTTAAGGAAAGAACTTTTAACAAATAACTTAGATTTGATTTACAAATTCACTATTCTAAAATAAGACTTAGTTATTTTGAAGTAAAGAACGTCAAACTATTAACTTAGATCTGATTTTCAAATTGTCATTTCTAAAATAAGAAGTAGATATTTTCAAGTAAAGAACTACACACTAATAACATAGCTTTGATTTACAAATTCACTATCCTAAAATAAGACTTACTTATTTTGTAATAAGAACTTCAGACTAATAACTTAGTTTTGATTTACAAATTTACTATTCTAAAATAAGACTTAGTTTCTTTGAAGTAAAGAACGTCAAACTATTAACTTAGATCTGATTTTAAAATTGTCATTTCTGAAATCAGAAGTAGATATTCACTAGTCTAAAATAAGACTTAGTTATTTTGAAGTAAAGAACGTCAAATTATTAAGTTAGATCTGATTTTTAAATTGTCATTTCTAAAATCTGAAGCAGATATTTTTAAATAAAGAACTTCAAACTAACAAGTTAGTTTTGATTTACAAATACAGTATTCTAAAATAAGACTTATCTATTTTGAAGTAAAGAACGTCAAACTATTAACTTAGATCTAATTTTCAAATTGTCATTTCTAAAATCAGAAGTAGTTATTTTGAAGTAAAGTACTTCAAACTAATAACTTAGTTTTGATTTACAAATACAGTATTTTAAAATAAGACTTATCTATTTTGAAGTAAAGAACGTCATACTGTTAACTTAGATCTGATTTTTAAATTGTCACCTCTAAAATCAGAAGTAGTTATTTTCAAGTAAAGAACTTCAAACTACAACTTTAGATTTGATTTCCAAATTTACATTACTAAGATCTGAATTTATAAATTTGGAGTAAAAAAGTTTAAACTAATAACTTAGTTTTGATTTACAAATTCATTAGTCTAAAATAAGAATTATCTATTTTAAAGTAACGAACGTCAAACTATTCACTTAGATCTGATTTTCAAATTGTCATTTCTGAAATCAGAAGTAATAATTTTCAAGTACAGAACTTCAAACTACAACCTTTGATTTAATTTCCACATTTACATTACTAAGATCCGAATTAGAAAATTTGAATTAAAAAACTTTAAACTAATAACTTAGTTTTGATTTACAAATTCACTAGTCTAAAATAAGACTTAGTTATTTTGAAGTAAAGAACGTCAAACTATTAACTTAGATCTGATTTTCAAATTGTCATTTCTAAAACCAGTGGTAATTATTTTCAAGTAAAGAACTTCAAACGACAACCTTAGATTTGATTTCCAAATTTATATTATTAAGATCCAAATTAGAAAATTTGAAGCAAAAAACTATAAACTCATATCTTAGTTTTGTTTTACAAATTCACTAGTCTAGAATAAGACTTAGTTATTTTGAAGTAAAGAACGTCAAACTATTAACTTAGATCTGATTTTCAAATTGTCATTTCTAAAGTCAGTAGTAGATATTTTCAAGTAAAGAACGACAAACTATTAACTTAAATCTGATTTTCAAAATGACATTTCTAAAATCAGAAGTAGATATTTTCAAGTAAAGAACTTTAAACTAATAACTTAGCTTTGATTTACAACTTGAGTATTCTAAAATAAGACTTAGTTATTTTGAAGTAAAGAACGTCAAACTATTAATTTAGATCTGATTTTCAAATAGTCATTTCTAAAATCAGTGGTAGTTTTTTTCAAGTGAAGAACTTCATACTAATAATTTAGTTTTGATTTACAAATTCACTCTACTAAAATAAGACTTAGTTGTTTTGAAGTAAATAACGTCAAGCTATTAACTTAGATCTGATTTTTAAATTGTAATTTCTAAAATCAGTAGTAATAATTTTCAAGTAAAGAACTTCAAACTACAACCTTAGATTTAATTTCCACATTTACATTACTAAGATCCGAATTAGAAAATTTGAAGTAAAAAACTTTAAACTAATAACTTAGTTTTGATTTACAAATTCACTAGTCTAAAATAAGACTTAATTATTTTGAAGTAAAGAACGTCAAACTATTAACTTAGATCTGATTTTCAAATTGTCATTTATAAAATCAGAAGTAGATATTTTTAAGTAAAGTACTTCAAACTAATAACTTAGTTTTGATTTACAAATACACTATTCTAAAATAAGACTTATCTATTTTGAAGTATAAAACGTCAAACTATTCACTTAGATCTGATTTTCAAATTGTCACTTCTTAAATCAGAATTAGATATTTCAAAGTAAAGAACTTCATACTAATTTCTTAGTTTTGATTTACAAATTCTCTATTCTAAAATAAGACTAAGTTATTTTGAAGTAAGGAACGTCAAACTATTAACTTAGATCTGATTTTCAAATTGTCATTTCTAAAATCAGTAGTAGATATTTTCAAGTAAAGAACTTCAAACTAATAACTTAGTTTTGATTTATTAATTTACTAGTCTAAAATAAGACTTAGTTATTTTGAAGTAAAAAACCTCAAACTATTAACTTAGACCTGATTTTCAAATTGTCATTTCTAAAATCACAAGTAGATATTTTCAAGTAAATAACTTCAAACTAATAAATTAGCTTTGATTTACAAATTGACAATTCTAAAATAAGACTTAGTAATTTTGAAGTAAACAACGTCAAACTATTAACTTAGATATGATTTTCAAATTTTAATTTCTAAAATCAGAAGTAATTATTTTCAAGTGAAGAACTTCAAACTACAACCTTAGATTTGATTTCCAAATTTACATTATTAAGATCCAAATTAGAAAATTTGAAGTAAAAAACTTTAAACTCATATCTTAGTTTTGTTTTACAAATTCACTAGTCTAGAATAAGACTTAGTTATTTTGAAGTAAAAAACGTCAAACTATTAACTTAGATCTGATTTTCAAATTGTCATTTCTAAAATCAGTAGTAGATAATTTCAAGTAAAGAACTGCAAACTAATAACTTAGTTTTAATTTACAAATTCACTATACTAAAATAAGACTTAGTTATTTAGGTGTAAAGAACGTCAAACTATTAACTTAAATCTGATTTTCAAAATGTCATTTCTAAAATCAGAAGTAGATATTTTCAAGTAAAGAACTTTTAACTAATAATTTAGCTTTGATTAACAAATTGAGGATTCTAAATCAAGACTTAGTTATTTTGAAGTAAAGAACGTCAAACTATTAATTTAGATCTGATTTTCAAATTGTCATTTCTAAAATCATTGGTAGTTTTTTTCAAGTGTAGAACTTCATACTAATAACTTAGTTTTGATTTACAAATTCACTATACTAAAATAAGACTTAGTTGTTTTGAAGTAAAGAACGTCAAGCTATTAACTTAGATCTGATTTTTAAATTGTAATTTCTAAAATCAGAAGTAGATATTTTCAAGTAAAGAACTTTAAACTAATAATTTAGCATTGATTAACAAATTGAGTATTCTAAATCAAGACTTAGTTATTTTGAAGTAAAGAACGTCAAACTATTAATTTAGATCTGATTTTCAAATTGTCATTTCTAAAATCAGTGGTAGTTTTTTTCAAGTGTAGAACTTCATACTAATAACTTAGTTTTGATTTACAAATTCACTATACTAAAATAAGACTTAGTTGTTTTGAAGTAAAGAACGTCAAGCTATTAACTTAGATCTGATTTTTAAATTGTAATTTCTAAAATCAGAAGTAATAATTTTCAAGTAAAGAACTTCAAACTACAACCTTAGATTTAATTTCCACATTTACATAACTAAGATCCGAATTAGAAAATTTGAAGTAAAAAACTTTAAACTAATGACTTAGTTTTGATTTACAAATTCACAAGTCTAAAATAAGACTTAGTTATTTTGAAGTAAAGAACGTCAAACTATTAACTTAGATCTAATTTTCAATTTGTCATTTCTAAAACCAGTGGTAGTTTTTTTCAAGTGAAGAACTTCATACTAATAACTTAGTTTTGATTTATAAATTCAATATTCTAAAATAAGACTTAGTTATTTTGAAGTAAAGAACGTCAAACTATTAACTTAGATCTGATTTTCAACTTGTCACTTCTTAAATCAGATGTGGATATTTCAAAGTAAAGAACTTCAAACTAATAACTTAGTTTTGATTTATAAATTCAATATTCTAAAATAAGACTTAGTTATTTTGAAGTAAAGAACGTCAAACTATTAACTTAGATCTGATTTTCAAATTGTCATTTCCAAAATCAGAAGTAGATATTTTCAAGTAAAAACTTCAAACTAATAACTTAGTTTTGATTTACAAGTTAACTATTCTAAAATAAAATTTAGTTTTTTTGATGTAAAGAACATCAAACTATTAACTTAGATCTGATTTTCAAATTGTCATTTCTAAAATCTAAAGCAGATATTTTCTAATAAAGAACTTCAAACTAACAACTTAGTTTTGATTTACAAATACAGTATTCTAAAATAAGACTTATCTATTTTGAAGCAAAGAACGTCAAACTATTAACTTAGATCTGATTTTCAAATTGTCATTTTTAAATCAGAAGTAGATATTTTTAAGTAAAGTACTTCAAAGTAATAACTTAGTTTTGACTTACAAATGCACTATTCTAAAATAAGACTTATCTATTTTAAAGTAACGAACGTCAAACTATTCACTTAGATCTGATTTTCAAATTGTCATTTCTTAAATCAGAATTAGATATTTCAAAGTAAAGAACTTCATACTAATTTCTTAGTTTTGATTTACAAATTCTCTATTCTAAAATAAGACTAAGTTATTTTGAAGTAAGGAACGTCAAACTATTAACTTAGATCTGATTTTCAAATTGTCATTTCTAAAATCAGTAGTAGATATTTTC
The DNA here is from genome assembly GCA_911387805.1 of Cantharis rustica. NCBI lineage: Eukaryota > Metazoa > Arthropoda > Insecta > Coleoptera > Cantharidae > Cantharis > Cantharis rustica. The sequence goes on along the minus strand of OU426878.1, from coordinate 26,950,877 downwards.
AAGTAAAGAACTTCAAACTAATAACTTAGTTTTGATTTATTAATTTACTAGTCTAAAATAAGACTTAGTTATTTTGAAGCAAAAAACCTCAAACTATTAACTTAGACCTGATTTTCAAATTGTCATTTCTAAAATCACAAGTAGATATTTTCAAGTAAATAACTTCAAACTAATAACTTAGCTTTGATTTACAAATTGACAATTCTATAATAACACTTAGTAATTTTGAAGTAAACAACGCCAAACTATTAACTTAGATCTGATTTTCAAATTGTAATTTCTAAAATCAGAAGTAATTATTTTCAAGTAAAGAACTTCAAACTACACCCTTAAATTTAGTTTCCAAATTTACATTATTAAGATCCAAATTAGAAAATTTGAAGTAAAAAACTTTAAACTCATATCTTAGTTTTGTTTTACAAATTCACTAGTCTAGAATAAGACTTAGTTATTTTGAAGTAAAAAACGTCAAACTAATAACTTAGATCTGATTTTCAAATTGTCATTTCTAAAATCAGTAGTAGATATTTTCAAGTAAAGAACTGCAAACTAATAACTTAGTTTTAATTTACAAACTCACTATACTAAAATAAAACCTAGTTATTTAGGAGTAAAGAACGTCAAACTATTAACTTAAATCTGATTTTCAAAATGTCATTTCTAAAATCAGAAGTAGATATTTTCAAGTAAAGAACTTTAAACTAATAACTTAGCTTTGATTTACAAATTGAGTATTCTAAAATAAGACTTAGTTATTTTGAAGTAAAGAACGTCAAACTATTAATTTAGATCTGATTTTCAAATAGTCATTTCTAAAATCAGTAGTAGTTTTTTTCAAGTGAAGAACTTCATACTAATAATTTAGTTTTGATTTATAAATTCACTATACTAAAATAAGACTTAGTTGTTTTGAAGTAACGAACGTCAAGCTATTAACTTAGATCTGATTTTTAAATTGTAATTTCTAAAATCAGAAGTAATAATTTTCAAGTAAAAAACTTCAAACTACAACCTTAGATTTAATTTCCACATTTACATTACTAAGATCCGAATTAGAAAATTTGAAGTAAAAAACTTTAAACTAATAACTTAGTTTTGATTTACAAATTCACTAGTCTAAAATAAGACTTAGTTATTTTGAAGTAAAGAACGTCAAACTATTAACTTAGATCTGATTTACAAATTGTTATTTCTAAAACCAGTGATAGTTTTCTTCAAGTGAAGAACTTCATACTAATAACTTAGTTTTGATTTACAAATTCAATATTCTAAAATAAGACTTAGTTATTTTGAAGTAAGGACGTCAAACTATTAACTTAGATCTGATTTTCAAATTGTCATTTATAAAATCAGAAGTAGATATTTTTAAGTAAAGTACTTCAAACTAATAACTTAGTTTTGATTTACAAATACACTATTCTAAAATAAGACTTACCTATTTTGATGTATAAAACGTCAAACTATTCACTTAGATCTGATTTTCAAATTGTCACTCCTTAAATCAGAAGTAGATATTTCAAAGTAAAGAACTTTAAACTAATAACTTAATTTTGATTTCCAAATTCACTATTCTAAAGTAAGACTTAATTATTTTGAAGTAAAGAACGTCAAACTAATAACTATATCTGATTTTCAAATTGTCATTTATAAAATCAGAAGTAGATATTTACAAGTAAAAACTTCAAACTTATAACTTAGTTTTGAATTACAAGTTAACTATTCTAAAATAAAATTTAGTTTTTTTGATGTAAAGAACATCAAACTATTAACTTAGATCTGATTTTCAAATTGTCATTTCTAAAATCTGAAGCAGATATTTTCTAATAAAGAACATTAAACTAACAACTTAGTTTTGATTTACAAATACAGTATTCTAAAATAAGACTTATCTATTTTGAAGCAAAGAACGTCAAACTATTAACTTAGATCTGATTTTCAAATTGTCATTTTTAAATCAGAAGTAGATATTTTTAAGTAAAGATCTTCAAACTAATAACTTATTTATGATTTACAAATTTACTAGTCTAAAATAAGACTTAGTTATTTTGAAGTAAAAAACGTCAAACTATTAACTTAGACCTGATTTTCAAATTGTAATTTCTAAAATCAGAAGTAGATATTTTCACGTAAAAAACTTCAAACAACAACCTTAGATTTGATTTACAAATTTACTATTCTAAAAAAAGACTTGGTTATTTTGAAGTAAAGAACGTCAAACTAATAACTATATCTGATTTTCAAATTGTCATTTCTAAAATCAGTAGTACATATTTTCAAGTAAAGAACTTTAAACTAATAACTTATTTTTGATTTACAAACTTACTAGTCTAAAATAAGACTTAGTTATTTTGAAGTAAAAAACGTAAAACAATTAACTTAGACCTGATTTTCAAATTGTAATTTCTAAAATCAGAAGTAGATATTTTCAGGTAAAGAACTTCAAACTACAACCTTAGATTGTACATTACTAAGTACATTACTAAGATCCGAATTAGTAAATTTGAAGTAAAAAAATTTAAACAAATAACTTAGTTTTGATTTTCAAATTCGCTAGTCTAAAATAAGACTTATCTATTTTGAAGTAAAAAACGTCAAACTATTAACTTAGATCTGATTTTCAACGTGTCATTTCTCAAATCAAAAGTAGATTTTTTCAAGTAAAAAGCTTCAAATTAAAAACTTAGTTATGATTTACAAATTCACAATTCTAAAATAAGACTTAGGTATTTTGAAGTAAAGAACGTCAAAATATTAACTTAGATCTGATTTTCAAATTGTCATTTCTAATACCAGAAGTAGATATTTTCAAGTGAAGAACTTCAAACTATAACCTTAGCTTTGATTTACAAATTTAGATTACAAAAATCCGTATTAGTTATTTCAATGTGAAAAACTTCAAACTAATAACTTAGTTTTGATTTACAAATTCACTATTCTAAAATAAGACTTAGTTCTATTGAATTAAAGAACATCGAACTATTAACTTAGTTCTGTTTTTCAAATTGTCATTTCTAAAATCAGACTTAGATATTTTCAAGTAAAATACTTTAAACTAATAAATTAGTTTTGATTTACAAATTCACTATTCTAAAATAAAACTTTGTTATTATTAAGTAAAAAACGTCAAACTATTGACTTAGATCTGATATTCAAATTGTATATCTAAAATCAGAAGTAGATATTTTCAAGTAAAGAACTTCAAACTAATAACTTGGTTTTGATTTACAAATTCACTATTCTAAAATAAGGCTTAGTTATTTTGAAGCAAAGAACGTCAAACTATTAACTTAGATCTAATTTTCAAATTGTCATTTATGGTATCAGTAGTAGATTTTTTCAAGTATAGATTTCAAACTAACAACTTAGTTTTGATTTACAAATTCACTATACCAAAATAAGACTTAGTTGTTTTGAAGTAAAAAACGTCAAATTATTAACTTAGATCTGATTTTCAAATTGTCATTTCTAAAATCAGAAGTAGTTATTTTCAAGTAAAGAACTTCAAACTAATAACTTAGATTTGATTTACAAAAACAGCATTCTAAAATAAAACTTATCTATTTTGAAGTAACGAACGTCAAACTATTAACTTAGATCTGATTTTCAAATTATCATTTCTAAAATCAGAAGTAGATATTTTTAAGTAAAGTACTTCAAACTAATAACTTAGTTTGGATTTAGAAATACACTATTCTAAAATAAGACTTATCTACTTTGAAGTAAAGAACGTCAAACTATTAACTTAGATCTGATTTTTAAATTGTCATTTCTAAAGTCTAAAGCAGATATTTTCAAATAAAGTACTTCAAACTAACAACTTAGTTTTGATTTACCAATACAGTATTCTAAAATAAGACTTATCTATTTTAAAGTAAAGAACGTCATACTATTAACTTAGATCTGATTTTCAAATTGTCAATTCTTAAAAAAGAAGTAGATATTTCAAAGTAAAGAACTTTAAACTAATAACTTAGTTTTGATTTACTAATTCTCTATTCTAAAATAACACATAGTTATTATGAAGTAAAGAACGTCAAACTATTAACTTAGATCTGATTATCAATTGTCATTTCTAAAATCAGTAGTAGATATTTTCAAGTAGAGAACTTCAAACTAAAACTTAGTTTTGATTTACAAGTTTACTAGTCTAAAATAAGACTTAGTTATTTTGAAGTAAAGAACGTCAAACTATTAACTTAGCTCTGATTTTCAAATTGTCATTCTAAAATCAGTAGAAGATATTTTCGAGTAAAAAACTTCAAACTAATAACATAGCTTTGATTTACAAATTCACTATACTAAAATAAGACTTAGTTATATTGAAGTAAAGAACGTCAAACTACTAACTTAGATCTGATTATCAAATTATCATTTTTAAAATAAGTAGATATTTTCAAGCAAAGAACTTCAAACTACAACCTTAGATTTGATTTCGATATTTACATTACTAAGATCCGAATTAGTAAATTTGAAATAAAAAACTTTAAACTAATAACTAAGTTTTGATTTACAAAATCACTAGTCTAAAATAAGACTTAGTTATATTGAAGTAAAGAACGCCAAACTATTAATTTAGATCTGATTTACAAATTGTCATTTCTAAAATCTGAAGCAGATATTTTCAAATAAAGAACTTCAAACTAATAACTTAGTTTTGATATACAAATTCACTATTTCAAATAAGACTTAGTTATTTTGAAGTAAAGATCGTCAAAGTTTTAACTTAGATCTGATTTTCAAATTGTCATTTCTAAAATCAGAAGTAGATTATTTCAAGTAAAGAGCTTCAAACTAATAACTTAGTTTTTATTTACAAATACACTATTCTAAAATAAGACTTATCTATTTTGAAGTCAAAAACGTCAAACTATTAACTTAGATCTGATTTTCAAAGTGCCATTTCTAAAATCAGAAGTAGATTTTTTCAAGTAAAAAGCTTCAAATTAAAAACTTAGTTCTGATTTACAAATTCACAATTCTAAAATAAGACTTAGGTATTTTGAAGTAAAGAACGTCAAAATATTAACTTAGATCTGATTTTCAAATGATCATTTCTAAAATCAGAAGTAGATATTTTTAAGTAAAGTACTTCAAACTAATAACTTAGTTTAGATTTAGAAATACACTATTCTAAAATAAGACTTATCTATTTTGAAGTAAAGAACGTCAAACTATTAACTTAGATCTGATTTTTAAATTGTCATTTCTAAAGTCTAAAGCAGATATTTTCAAATAAAGTACTTCAAACTAACAACTTAGTTTTGATTTACAAATACAGTATTCTAAAATAAGACTTATCTATTTTGAAGTAAAGAACGTCATACTATTAACTTAGATCTGATTTTCAAATTGTCATTTCTTAAAAAAAAGTAGATATTTCAAAGTAAAGAACTTTAAACTAATAACTTAGTTTTGATTTACAAATCCTCTATTCTAAAATAACACATAGTTATTTTGAAGTAAAGAACGTCAAACTATTAACTTAGATCTGATTTTCAAAATGTCATTTCTAAAATCTGAAGCAGATATTTTCAAATAAAGAACTTCAAACTAACAACTTAGTTTTGATTTAAAAATACAGTATTCTAAAATAAGACTTATCTATTTTGAAGTAAAGAACGTCAAACTATTAACTTAGATCTGATTTTCAAATTGTTATTTCTAAAATCAGAAGTAGATATTTTTAAGTAAAGTACTTCAAACTAATAACTTAGTTTTGATTTACAAATACAGTGTTCTAAAATAAGACTTATCTATTTTGAAGTAAAGAACGTCAAACTATTAACTTAGATCTAATTTTCAAATTGTCATTTCTAAGATCAGTAGTAGATATTTTCAAGTAAATAACTTCAAACTTATACCTTAGTTTTGATTTACAAATTCACTAGTGTGAAATAAGACTTAGTTATTTTGAAGTAAAAAACGGCATACTATTAACTTAGACCTGATTTTCAAATTGTTATTTCTAAAATCAGAAGTAGATATTTTTAAGTAAAGTACTTCAAACTAATAACTTAATTTTGATTTACAAATACAGTATTCTAAAATAAGACTTATCTATTTTGAAGTAAAAAACGGCATACTATTAACTTAGACCTGATTTTCAAATTGTTATTTCTAAAATCAGAAGTAGATATGTTCAAGTAAAGAACTTCAAATTATTAACTTCGCTTTGATTTACAAATTCACTATACTAAAATAAGACTTAGTTATATTGAAGTAAAGAACGGCATACTATTAACTTAGACCTGATTTTCAAATTGTTATTTCTAAAATCAGAAGTAAATATTTTCAAGTAAAGAACTTCAACCTACAACCTTAGATTTGATTTTGATATTTACATTACTAAGATCCGAATTAGTAAATTTGAAATAAAAAACTTTAAACTAATAACTTAGTTTTGATTTACAAATTCACTATTCTAAAATAAGACTTAGTTCTATTGAATTAAAGAACATCGAACTATTAACTTAGTTCTGTTTTTCAAATTGTCATTTCTAAAATCAGACTTAGATATTTTCAAGTAAAATACTTTAAACTAATAAATTAGTTTTGATTTACAAATTCACTATTCTAAAATAAAACTTTGTTATTATTAAGTAAAAAACGTCAAACTATTGACTTAGATCTGATATTCAAATTGTATATCTAAAATCAGAAGTAGATATTTTCAAGTAAAGAACTTCAAACTAATAACTTGGTTTTGATTTACAAATTCACTATTCTAAAATAAGGCTTAGTTATTTTGAAGCAAAGAACGTCAAACTATTAACTTAGATCTAATTTTCAAATTGTCATTTATGGTATCAGTAGTAGATTTTTTCAAGTATAGATTTCAAACTAACAACTTAGTTTTGATTTACAAATTCACTATACCAAAATAAGACTTAGTTGTTTTGAAGTAAAAAACGTCAAATTATTAACTTAGATCTGATTTTCAAATTGTCATTTCTAAAATCAGAAGTAGTTATTTTCAAGTAAAGAACTTCAAACTAATAACTTAGATTTGATTTACAAAAACAGCATTCTAAAATAAAACTTATCTATTTTGAAGTAACGAACGTCAAACTATTAACTTAGATCTGATTTTCAAATTATCATTTCTAAAATCAGAAGTAGATATTTTTAAGTAAAGTACTTCAAACTAATAACTTAGTTTGGATTTAGAAATACACTATTCTAAAATAAGACTTATCTACTTTGAAGTAAAGAACGTCAAACTATTAACTTAGATCTGATTTTTAAATTGTCATTTCTAAAGTCTAAAGCAGATATTTTCAAATAAAGTACTTCAAACTAACAACTTAGTTTTGATTTACCAATACAGTATTCTAAAATAAGACTTATCTATTTTAAAGTAAAGAACGTCATACTATTAACTTAGATCTGATTTTCAAATTGTCAATTCTTAAAAAAGAAGTAGATATTTCAAAGTAAAGAACTTTAAACTAATAACTTAGTTTTGATTTACTAATTCTCTATTCTAAAATAACACATAGTTATTATGAAGTAAAGAACGTCAAACTATTAACTTAGATCTGATTATCAATTGTCATTTCTAAAATCAGTAGTAGATATTTTCAAGTAGAGAACTTCAAACTAAAACTTAGTTTTGATTTACAAGTTTACTAGTCTAAAATAAGACTTAGTTATTTTGAAGTAAAGAACGTCAAACTATTAACTTAGCTCTGATTTTCAAATTGTCATTCTAAAATCAGTAGAAGATATTTTCGAGTAAAAAACTTCAAACTAATAACATAGCTTTGATTTACAAATTCACTATACTAAAATAAGACTTAGTTATATTGAAGTAAAGAACGTCAAACTACTAACTTAGATCTGATTATCAAATTATCATTTTTAAAATAAGTAGATATTTTCAAGCAAAGAACTTCAAACTACAACCTTAGATTTGATTTCGATATTTACATTACTAAGATCCGAATTAGTAAATTTGAAATAAAAAACTTTAAACTAATAACTAAGTTTTGATTTACAAAATGACTAGTCTAAAATAAGACTTAGTTATATTGAAGTAAAGAACGCCAAACTATTAATTTAGATCTGATTTACAAATTGTCATTTCTAAAATCTGAAGCAGATATTTTCAAATAAAGAACTTCAAACTAATAACTTAGTTTTGATATACAAATTCACTATTTCAAATAAGACTTAGTTATTTTGAAGTAAAGATCGTCAAAGTTTTAACTTAGATCTGATTTTCAAATTGTCATTTCTAAAATCAGAAGTAGATTATTTCAAGTAAAGAGCTTCAAACTAATAACTTAGTTTTTATTTACAAATACACTATTCTAAAATAAGACTTATCTATTTTGAAGTCAAAAACGTCAAACTATTAACTTAGATCTGATTTTCAAAGTGCCATTTCTAAAATCAGAAGTAGATTTTTTCAAGTAAAAAGCTTCAAATTAAAAACTTAGTTCTGATTTACAAATTCACAATTCTAAAATAAGACTTAGGTATTTTGAAGTAAAGAACGTCAAAATATTAACTTAGATCTGATTTTCAAATGATCATTTCTAAAATCAGAAGTAGATATTTTTAAGTAAAGTACTTCAAACTAATAACTTAGTTTAGATTTAGAAATACACTATTCTAAAATAAGACTTATCTATTTTGAAGTAAAGAACGTCAAACTATTAACTTAGATCTGATTTTTAAATTGTCATTTCTAAAGTCTAAAGCAGATATTTTCAAATAAAGTACTTCAAACTAACAACTTAGTTTTGATTTACAAATACAGTATTCTAAAATAAGACTTATCTATTTTCAAGTAAAGAACTTCAAACTACAACCTTAGATTTAATTTCCACATTCACATTACTAAGATCCCAATTAGAAAATTTGAAGTAAAAAACTTTAAACTAATAACTTAGTTTTGCTTTACAAATTAACTATTCTAAAATAAGACTTAGTTATTTTGAAGTAAAAAACGTCAAATTATTAACTTGGATCTGATTTTCAAATTGTCATTTTATGAAATCTGAAGCAGATATTTTCAAGTAAAAATCTTTAAACTAATAACTTAGTTTTGATTTACAAATTCACTATTCTAAAATAAGACTTAGTTATTTTGAAGCAAAGAACGTCAAACTATTAACTTAGATCTGATTTTCAAATTGTCATTTATAAAATCAGAAGTAGATATTTTCAAGTAAAGATCTTCAAACTAATAACTTATTTATGATTTACAAATTTACTAGTCTAAAATAAGACTTAGTTATTTTGAAGTAAAAAACGTCAAACTAATAGCTATATCTGATTTTCAAATTGTCATTTCTAAAATCAGTAGTAGATAATTTCAGGTAAAGATCTTCAAACTAATAACTTATTTATGATTTACAAATTTACTAGTCTAAAATAAGACTTAGTTTTTTGAAGTAAAAAACGTCAAACTATTAACTTAGACCTGATTTTCAAATTGTAATTTCTAAAATCAGCAGTAGATATTTTTACGTAAAAAACTTCAAACAACAACCTTAGATTTGATTTCCAAATTTACATTACTAAGATCCGAATTAGTAATTTTGAAGTATAAAACTTTAAACTAATAACTTAGTTTTGATTTACAAATTCACTAGTCTAAAATAAGACTTAGTTATTTTGAACTTAAAAACGTCAAACTATTAACTTAGATCTGATTTTCAAATTGTCATTTCTAAAATCAGAAGTAAATATTTTTCAGTAAAGTACTTCAAACTAATAACTTAGGTTTGATTTACAAATACACTATTCTAAAATAAGACTTATCTATTTTGAAGTAAAGAACGTCAAACTATTCACTTAGATCTGATTTTCAAATTGTCATTTCTTAAATCAGAAGTAGATATTTCAAAGTAAAGAAGTTCAAACTAATAACTTAGTTTTGATTTACAAATTTACTATTCTAAAAAAAGACTTGGTTATTTTGAAGTAAAGAACGTCAAACTAATAACTATATCTGATTTTCAAATTGTCATTTCTAAAATCAGTAGTACTTATTTTCAAGTAAAGAACTTTAAACTAATAACTTATTTTTGATTTACAAACTTACTAGTCTAAAATAAGACTTAGTTTTTTTGAAGTAAAAAACGTAAAACAATTAACTTAGACCTGACTTTCAAATTGTAATTTCTAAAATCAGAAGTAGATATTTTCAGGAAAAGTACTTCAAACAACAACCTTAGATTTGATTTCCAAATTTACATTACTAAGATCCGAATTAGGAAATTTGAAGTAAAAAACTTTAAACTAATAACTTAGTTTTGATTTACAAACTTAATAGTCTAAAATAAGACTTAGTTATTTTGAAGTAAAAAACGTCAAACTATTAACTTAGACCTGATTTTCAAATTGTAATTTCTAAATTCAGAAGTAGATATTTTCAGGTAAAGAACTTCAAACTTCAACCTTAGATTGTACATTACTAAGTACATTACTAAGATCCGAATTAGTAAATTTGAAGTAAAAAACTTTAAACTAATAACTTAGTTTTGATTTACAAATTCAGTAGTCTAAAATAAGACTTAGTTATTTTGAAGTAATGAACGTCAAACTATTAACTTAGATCTGATTTTCAAATTGTAATTTCCAAAATCAGAAGTCATCATTTTCAAGTAAAGAACTTTAAACTAAAACCTTAGATTTAAATTCCACATTTACATTACTAAGATCCGAATTAGAAAATTTGAAGTAAAAAATTTTAAACTAATAACTTAGTTTTGCTTTACAAATTCACTATTCTAAAATAAGACTTAGTTATTTTGAAGTAAAGAACGTCAAACTATTAACTTGGATCTGATTTACAAATTGTCATTTCTAAAATCAGAAGTAGATATTTTCAAGTAAAAAACTTCAAACTAATAACTTAGTTTTGATTTACAAGTTAACTATTCTAAAATAAAATTTAGTTATTTTGAAGTAAAGAACGTCAAACTATTGACTTAGATCTGCTTTTCAAATTGTCATTTATAAAATCAGAAGTAGATATTTTCAAGTAAAAAACTTCAAACTAATAGCTTAGTTTTGATTTACAAGTTAACTATTCTAAAATAAAATTTAGTTATTTTGAAGTAAAGAACGTCAAACTATTAACTTAGATCTGATTTTCAAATTGTCATTTATAATATCAGAAGTAGATATTTTCAAGTAAAGATCTTCAAACTAATAACTTATTTATGATTTACAAATTTACTAGTTTAAAATAATACTTAGTTATTTTGAAGTAAAAGACGTCAAACTAATAGCTATATCTGATTTTCAAATTGTCATTTCTAAAATCAGTAGTAGATAATTTCAAGTAAAGAATTTCAAACTAATAACTAATTTATGATTTACAAATTTACTAGTCTAAAATAAGACTTAGTTATTTTGAAGTAAAAACGTCAAACTATTAGCTTAGACCTGATTTTTAAATTGTAATTTCTAAAATCAGAAGTATATATTTTCAGGTAAAGGACTTCAAACAACAACCTTAGATTTGATTTCCAAATTTACATTACTAAGATCCGAATTAGTAATATTGAAGTAAAACACTTTAAACTAATAACTTAGTTTTGATTTACAAATTCACTAGTCTAAAATAAAACTTCGTTATTTTGAAGTAAAGAACGTCAAACTATTAACTTAGATTTGATTTTCAAATTGTCATTTCTAAAATCAGAAGTAGATATTTTCAAGTAAAAAACTTCAAACTAATAACTTAGTTTTGATTTAGAAGTTAATTATTCTAAAATAAAATTTAGTTATATTGATGTAAAGAACATCAAACTATTAACTTAGATCTGATTTTCAAATTGTCATTTCTAAAATCAGTGGTAGTTTTTTTCAAGTGAAGAACTTCATAGTAATAACTTAGTTTTGATTTACAAATTCACTATACTAAAATAAGACTTAGTTGTTTTGAAGTAAAGAACGTCAAACTATTAACTTAGATCTGATTTTCAAATTGTAATTTCCAAAATCAGAAGTAATCATTTTCAAGTAAAGAACTTCAAACTACAACCTTAGATTTAATTTCCACATTCACATTACTAAGATCCGAATTAGAAAATTTGAAGTAAAAAACTTTAAACTAATAACTTAGTTTTGCTTTACAAATTCACTATTCTAAAATAAGACTTAGTTATTTTGAAGTAAAGTAAGTCAAACTATTAACTTGGATCTGATTTTCAAATTGTCATTTTATGAAATCTGAAGCAGATATTTTCAAGTAAAAATCTTTAAACTAATAACTTAGTTTTGATTTACAAATTCACTATTCTACAATAAGACTTAGTTATTTTGAAGCAAAGAACGTCAAACTATTAACTTAGATCTGATTTTCAAATTGTCATTTATAAAATCAGAAGTAGATATTTTCAAGTAAAGATCTTCAAACTAATAACTTATTTATGATTTACAAATTTACTAGTCTAAAATAAGACTTAGTTATTTTGAAGTAAAAAACGTCAAACTAATAGCTATATCTGATTTTCAAATTGTCATTTCTAAAATCAGTAGTAGATAATTTCAGGTAAAGATCTTCAAACTAATAACTTAGGTTTGATTTACAAATACACTATTCTAAAATAAGACTTATCTATTTTGAAGTAAAGAACGTCAAACTATTCACTTAGATCTGATTTTCAAATTGTCATTTCTTAAATCAGAAGTAGATATTTCAAAGTAAAGAAGTTCAAACTAATAACTTAGTTTTGATTTACAAATTTACTATTCTAAAAAAAGACTTGGTTATTTTGAAGTAAAGAACGTCAAACTAATAACTATATCTGATTTTCAAATTGTCATTTCTAAAATCAGTAGTACATATTTTCAAGTAAAGAACTTTAAACTAATAACTTATTTTTGATTTACAAACTTACTAGTCTAAAATAAGACTTAGTTATTTTGAAGTAAAAACCGTAAAACAATTAACTTAGACCTGATTTTCAAATTGTAATTTCTAAAATCAGAAGTAGATATTTTCAGATAAAGAACTTCAAACTACAACCTTAGATTGTACATTACTAAGTACATTACTAAGATCCGAATTAGTAAATTTGAAGTAAAAAACTTTAAACAAATAACTTAGTTTTGATTTACAAATTCGCTAGTCTAAAATAAGACTTATCTATTTTGAAGTAAAAAACGTCAAACTATTAACTTAGATCTGATTTTCAACGTGTCATTTCTCAAATCAGAAGTAGATTTTTTCAAGTAAAAAGCTTCAAATTAAAAACTTAGTTATGATTTACAAATTCACAATTCTAAAATAAGACTTAGGTATTTTGAAGTAAAGAACGTCAAAATATTAACTTAGATCTGATTTTAAAATTGTCATTTCTAATACCAGAAGTAGATATTTTCAAGTGAAGAACTTCAAACTATAACCTTAGCTTTCATTTACAAATTTAGATTACAAAAATCCGTATTAGTTATTTCAATGTGAAAAACTTCAAACTAATAACTTAGTTTTGATTTACAAGTTAACTATTCTAAAATAAGACTTAGTTCTATTGAATTAAAGAACATCGAACTATTAACTTAGTTCTGTTTTTCAAATTGTCATTTCTAAAATCAGACTTAGATATTTTCAAGTAAAATACTTTAAACTAATAAATTAGTTTTGATTTACAAATTCACTATTCTAAAATAAAACTTTGTTATTATTAAGTAAAAACGTCAAACTATTGACTTAGATCTGATATTCAAATTGTATATCTAAAATCAGAAGTAGATATTTTCAAGTAAAGAACTTCAAACTAATAACTTGGTTTTGATTTACAAATTCACTATTCTAAAATAAGGCTTAGTTATTTTGAAGCAAAGAACGTCAAACTATTAACTTAGATCTAACTTTCAAATTGTCATTTATGGTATCAGTAGTAGATTTTTTCAAGTATAGACTTCAAACTAACAACTTAGTTTTGATTTACAAATTCATTATACCAAAATAAGACTTAGTTGTTTTGAAGTAAAAAACGTCAAATTATTAACTTAGATCTGATTTTCAAATTGTCATTTCTAAAATCAGAAATAGTTATTTTCAAGTAAAGAACTTCAAACTAATAACTTAGATTTGATTTACAAAAACAGCATACTAAAATAAAACTTATCTATTTTGAAGTAACCAACGTCAAACTATTAACTTAGATCTGATTTTCAAATTATCATTTCTAAAATCAGAAGTAGATATTTTTAAGTAAAGTACTTCAAACTAATAACTTAGTTTGGATTTAGAAATACACTATTCTAAAATAAGACTTATCTACTTTTAAGTAAAGAACGTCAAACTATTAACTTAGATCTGATTTTTAAATTGTCATTTCTAAAGTCTAAAGCAGATATTTTCAAATAAAGTACTTCAAACTAACAACTTAGTTTTGTTTTACAAATACAGTATTCTAAAATAAGACTTATCTATTTTAAAGTAAAGAACGTCATACTATTAACTTAGATCTGATTTTCAAATTGTCATTTCTTAAAAAAGAAGTAGATATTTCAAAGTAAAGAACTTTAAACTAATAACTTAGTTTTGATTTACTAATTCTCTATTCTAAAATAACACATAGTTATTTTGAAGTAAAAAACGTCAAACTATTAACTTAGATCTGATTTTCAAATTGTCATTTCTAAAATCAGTAGTAGATATTTTCAAGTAGAGAACTTCAAACTAAAACTTAGTTTTGATTTACAAGTTTACTAGTCTAAAATAAGACTTAGTTATTTTGAAGTAAAGAACGTCAAACTATTAACTTAGCTCTGATTTTCAAATTGTCATTCAAAAATCAGTAGAAGATATTTTCGAGTAAAAAACTTCAAACTAATAACATAGCTTTAATTTACAAATTCACTATACTAAAATAAGACTTAGTTATATTGAAGTAAAGAACGTCAAACTACTAACTTAGATCTAATTATCAAATTATCATTTTTAAAATAAGTAGATATTTTCAAGCAAAGAACTTCAAAGTACAACCTTAGATTTGATTTCGATATTTACATTACTAAGATCCGAATTAGTAAATTTGAAATAAAAAACTTTAAACTAATAACTAAGTTTTGATTTACAAATTCACTAGTCTAAAATAAGACTTAGTTATATTGAAGTAAAGAACGTCAAACTATTAATTTAGATCTGATTTACAAATTGTCATTTCTAAAATCTGAAGCAGATATTTTCAAATAAAGAACTTCAAACTAATAACTTAGTTTTGATATACAAATTCACTATTTCAAATAAGACTTAGTTATTTTGAAGTAAAGATCGTCAAAGTTTTAACTTAGATCTGATTTTCAAATTGTCATTTCTAAAATCAGAAGTAGATTATTTCAAGTAAAGAGCTTCAAACTAATAACTTAGTTTTGATATACAAATTCACTATTTCAAATAAGACTTAGTTATTTTGAAGTAAAGATCGTCAAAATATTAACTTAGATCTGATTTTCAAATTGTCATTTCTAATACCAGAAGTAGATATTTTCAAGTGAAGAACTTCAAACTATAACCTTAGCTTTGATTTACAAATTTAGATTACAAAAATACGTATTAGTTATTTCAATGTGAAAAACTTCAAACTAATAACTTAGTTTTGATTTACAAATTCACTATTCTAAAATAAGACTTAGTTCTATTGAATTAAAGAACATCGAACTATTAACTTAGATCTGATTTTCAAATTGTCATTTCTAAAATCAGACTTAGATATTTTCAAGTAAAATACTTTAAACTAATAAATTAGTTTTGATTTTTAAATTCACTATTCTAAAATAAATCTTTGTTATTATTAAGTAAAAAACGTCAAACTATTGACTTAGATCTGATATTCAATTTGTATATCTAAAATCAGAAGTAGATATTTTCAAGTAAAGAACTTCTAACTAATAACTTGGTTTTGATTTACAAATTCACTATTCTAAAATAAGGCTTAGTTATTTTGATGTAAAGAACGTCAAACTATTAACTTAGATCTGATTTTCAAATTGTCATTTATAAAATCAGTAGTAGATTTTTTCAAGTATAGACTTCAAATAACTTAGTTTTAATTTACAAATTCACTAGTCTAAAATAAGACTTAGTTATTTTAAAGTAAAGAACGTCAAACTGTTAACTTAGATCTGATTTTCAAATTGTCATTTCTAAAATCAGAAGTAGATATTTTCAAGTAAAGGATTTCAAACTAATAACTTCGTTTTAAATTACAAATTCATTATACTAAAATAAGACTTAGTTGTTTTGAAGTAAAGAACGTCAAACTATTAACTTAGATTTGATTTTCAAATTGTCATTTCTAAAATCAGAAGTAGATATTTTCAAGTAAACATTTTTAAACTAATAACTTAGCCTTGATTTACAAATTGAGTTTTCTAAAATAAAACTTAGTTATTTTGAAGTAAAGAACGTCAAACTATTAACTTAGATCTGATTTTCAAATTGTCATTTCTAAAATCAGTGGTAGTTTTTTTCAAGTGAAGAACTTCATACTAATAACTTAGTTTTAAATTACAAATTCACTATACTAAAATAAGACTTAGTTCTTTAGAAGTAAAGAACGTCAAACTATTAACTTAGATCTGATTTTCAAATTGTCATTTCTAAAACAAGAAGTAGATATTCTCAAGTAAAGAACTTTAAACTAATAACTTAGCTTTGATCTACAAATTGAGTATTCTAAAATAGGACTTAGTTATTTTGAAGTAAAGAACGTCAAACTATTAACTTAGATCTTATTTTCAAATTGTCATTTCTAAAATCAGTGGTAGTTTTTTTCAAGTTAAGAACTTCATACTAATAACTTATTTTTGGTTTACAAATTCACTATACTAAAATAAGACTTAGTTGTTTTGAAGTAAAGAACGTCAAACTATTAACTTAGATCTGATTTTCAAATTGTCATTTCTAAAATCAGTGGTAGTTTTTTTCAAGTGAAGAACTTCATACTAATAACTTAGTTTTGGTTTACAAATTCACCATACTAAAATAAGACTTAGTTGTTTTGAAGTAAAGAACGTCAAACTATTAACTTAGATCTGATTTTCAAATTGTCATTTCTAAAATCAGAAGTAGATATTTTCAAGTAAACAACTTTAAACTAATAACTTAGCCTTGATTTACAAATTGAGTATTCTAAAATAAGACTTAGTTATTTTAAAGTAAAGAACGTCAAACTATTAACTTAGATCTGATTTTCAAATCGTCATTTCTAAAATCAGTGGTAGTTTTTTTCAAGTGAAGAACTTCATACTAATAACTGAGTTTTAATTTACAAATTCACTAGTCTAAAATAAGACTTAGTTATTTTAAAGTAAAGAACGTCAAACTGTTAACTTAGATCTGATTTTCAAATTGTCATTTCTAAAATCAGTAGTAGATATTTTAAAGTAAAGAACCTCAAACTAATAACTTTGCTTTAAATTACAAATTCACTATACTAAAATAAGACTTAGTTATTTAGAAGTAAAGAACGTCAAACTATTAACTTAGATCTGATTTTCAAATTGTCATTTCTAAAACAAGAAGTAGATATTTTCAAGTAAACAACTTTAAACTAATAACTTGGCCTTGATTTACAAATTGAGTATTCTAAAATAAGACTTAGTTATTCTGAAGTAAAGAACGTCAAACTATTAACTTAGATCTGATTTTCAAATTGTCATTTCTAAAATCAGTGGTAGTTTTTTTCAAGTGAAGAACTTCATACTAATAGCTTAGTTTTAATTTACAAATTGACTAGTCTAAAATAAGACTTAGTTATTTAAAAGTAAAGAACGGCAAACTGTTAACTTAGATCTGATTTTCAAATTGTCATTTCTAAAATCAGTAGTAGATATTTTCAAGTAAAGAATTTCAAACTAATAGCTTCGTTTTAAATTACAAATTCACTATACTAAAATAAGACTTAGTTGTTTTGAAGTAAAGAACGTCAAACTATTAACTTAGATTTGATTTTCAAATTGTCATTTCTAAAATCAGAAGTAGATATTTTCAAGTAAACATTTTTAAACTAATAACTTAGCCTTGATTTACAAATTGAGTATTCTAAAATAAGACTTAGTTATTTTAAAGTAAAGAACGTCAAACTATTAACTTCGATCTGATTTTCAAATTGTCATTTCTAAAATCAGTGATAGTTTTTTTCAAGTGAAGAACTTCATACTAATAACTTAGTTTTAAATTACAAATTCACTATACTAAAAAAAGACTTAGTTCTTTAGAAGTTAAGAACGTCAAACTATTAACTTAGATCTGATTTTTAAATTGTCATTTCTAAAACAAGAAGTAGATATTTTCAAGTAAACAACTTTAAACTAATAACTTAGCCTTGATTTACAAATTGAGTATTCTAAAATAAGACTTAGTTATTTTGAAGTAAAGAACGTCAAACTATTAACTTAGATCTGATTTTCAAATTGTCATTTCTAAAATCAGTGGTAGTTTTTTTCAAGTTAAGAACTTCTTACTAATAACTTAGTTTTAATTTACCAATTCACTAGTCTAAATTAAGACTTAGTTATTTTAAAGTAAAGAACGTCAAACTGTTAACTTAGATCTGATTTTCAAATTGTCATTTCTAAAATCAGTAGTAGATATTTTCAAGTAAAGAATTTCAAACTAATAACTTCGTTTTAAATTACAAATTCACTATACTAAAATAAGACTTAGTTGTTTTGAAGTAAAGAACGTCAAACTATTAACTTAGATCTGATTTTCGAATTGTCATTTCTAAAATCAGTGGTAGTTTTTTTCAAGTTAAGAACTTCTTACTAATAACTTAGTTTTAATTTACAAATTCACTAGTCTAAATTAAGACTTAGTTATTTTAAAGTAAAGAACGTCAAACTATTAACTTAGATTTGATTTTCAAATTGTCATTTCTAAAATCAGAAGTAGATATTTTCAAGTAAACATTTTTAAACTAATAACTTAGCCTTGATTTACAAATTGAGTATTCTAAAATAAGACTGAGTTATTTTAAAGTAAAGAACGTCAAACTATTAACTTAGATCTGATTTTCAAATTGTCATATCTAAAATCAGTGGTAGTTTTTTTCAAGTGAAGAACTTCATACTAATAACTTAGTTTTAATTTACAAATTCACTAGTCTAAAATAAGACTTAGTTATTTTAAAGTAAAGAACGTCAAACTGTTAACTTAGTTCTGATTTTCAAATTGTCATTTCTAAAATCAGAAGTAGATATTTTCAAGTAAAGAATTTCAAACTAATAACTTCGTTTTAAATTACAAATTCATTATACTAAAATAAGACTTAGTTGTTTTGAAGTAAAGAACGTCAAACTATTAACTTAGCCTTGATTTACAAATTGAGTTTTCTAAAATAAAACTTAGTTATTTTGAAGTAAAGAACGTCAAACTATTAACTTAGATCTGATTTTCAAATTGTCATTTCTAAAATCAGTGGTAGTTTTTTTCAAGTGAAGAACTTCATACTAATAACTTAGTTTTAAATTACAAATTCACTATACTAAAATAAGACTTAGTTCTTTAGAAGTAAAGAACGTCAAACTATTAACTTAGATCTGATTTTCAAATTGTCATTTCTAAAACAAGAAGTAGATATTCTCAAGTAAAGAACTTTAAACTAATAACTTAGCTTTGATCTACAAATTGAGTATTCTAAAATAGGACTTAGTTATTTTGAAGTAAAGAACGTCAAACTATTAACTTAGATCTTATTTTCAAATTGTCATTTCTAAAATCAGTGGTAGTTTTTTTCAAGTTAAGAACTTCATATTAATAACTTATTTTTGGTTTACAAATTCACTATACTAAAATAAGACTTAGTTGTTTTGAAGTAAAGAACGTCAAACTATTAACTTAGATCTGATTTTCAAATTGTCATTTCTAAAATCAGTGGTAGTTTTTTTCAAGTGAAGAACTTCATACTAATAACTTAGTTTTGGTTTACAAATTCACCATACTAAAAGAAGACTTAGTTGTTTTGAAGTAAAGAACGTCAAACTATTAACTTAGATCTGATTTTCAAATTGTCATTTCTAAAATCAGAAGTAGATATTTTCAAGTAAACAACTTTAAACTAATAACTTAGCCTTGATTTACAAATTGAGTATTCTAAAATAAGACTTAGTTATTTTGAAGTAAAGAACGTCAAACTATTAACTTAGATCTGATTTTCAAATCGTCATTTCTAAAATCAGTGGTAGTTTTTTTCAAGTGAAGAACTTCATACTAATAACTGAGTTTTAATTTACAAATTCACTAGTCTAAAATAAGACTTAGTTATTTTAAAGTAAAGAACGTCAAACTGTTAACTTAGATCTGATTTTCAAATTGTCATTTCTAAAATCAGTAGTAGATATTTTAAAGTAAAGAACTTCAAACTAATAACTTTGCTTTAAATTACAAATTCACTATACTAAAATAAGACTTAGTTATTTAGAAGTAAAGAACGTCAAACTATTAACTTAGATCTGATTTTCAAATTGTCATTTCTAAAACAAGAAGTAGATATTTTCAAGTAAACAACTTTAAACTAATAACTTGGCCTTGATTTACAAATTGAGTATTCTAAAATAAGACTTAGTTATTCTGAAGTAAAGAACGTCAAACTATTAACTTAGATCTGATTTTCAAATTGTCATTTCTAAAATCAGTGGTAGTTTTTTTCAAGTGAAGAACTTCATACTAATAGCTTAGTTTTAATTTACAAATTGACTAGTCTAAAATAAGACTTAGTTATTTTAAAGTAAAGAACGGCAAACTGTTAACTTAGATCTGATTTTCAAATTGTCATTTCTAAAATCAGTAGTAGATATTTTCAAGTAAAGAATTTCAAACTAATAGCTTCGTTTTAAATTACAAATTCACTATACTAAAATAAGACTTAGTTGTTTTGAAGTAAAGAACGTCAAACTATTAACTTAGATTTGATTTTCAAATTGTCATTTCTAAAATCAGAAGTAGATATTTTCAAGTAAACATTTTTAAACTAATAACTTAGCCTTGATTTACAAATTGAGTATTCTAAAATAAGACTTAGTTATTTTAAAGTAAAGAACGTCAAACTATTAACTTCGATCTGATTTTCAAATTGTCATTTCTAAAATCAGTGATAGTTTTTTTCAAGTGAAGAACTTCATACTAATAACTTAGTTTTAAATTACAAATTCACTATACTAAAAAAAGACTTAGTTCTTTAGAAGTTAAGAACGTCAAACTATTAACTTAGATCTGATTTTTAAATTGTCATTTCTAAAACAAGAAGTAGATATTTTCAAGTAAACAACTTTAAACTAATAACTTAGCCTTGATTTACAAATTGAGTATTCTAAAATAAGACTTAGTTATTTTGAAGTAAAGAACGTCAAACTATTAACTTAGATCTGATTTTCAAATTGTCATTTCTAAAATCAGTGGTAGTTTTTTTCAAGTGAAGAACTTCATACTAATAACTTAGTTTTGGTTTACAAATTCACTATACTAAAATAAGACTTAGTTGTTTTGAAGTAAAGAACGTCAAACTATTAACTTAGATCTGATTTTCAAATTGTCATTTCTAAAATCAGAAGTATATATTTTCAAGTAAACAACTTTAAACTAATAACTAAGCCTTGATTTTCAAATTGAGTATTCTAAAATAAGACTTAGTTAATTTGAAGTAAAGAACGTCAAACTATTAACTTAGATCTGATTTTCAAATTGTCATTTCTAAAATCAGTGGTAGTTTTTTTCAAGTGAAGAACTTCATACTAATAACTGAGTTTTAATTTACAAATTCACTAGTCTAAAATAAGACTTAGTTATTTTAAAGTAAAGAACGTCAAACTGTTAACTTAGATATGATTTTCAAATTGTCATTTCTAAAATCAGTAGTAGATATTTTAAAGTAAAGAACTTCAAACTAATAACTTTGTTGTAAATTACAAATTCACTATACTAAAATAAGACTTAGTTATTTAGAAGTAAAGAACGTCAAACTATTAACTTAGATCTGATTTTCAAATTGTCATTTCTAAAACAAGAAGTAGATATTTTCAAGTAAACAACTTTAAACTAATAACTTAGCCTTGATTTACAAATTGAGTATTCTAAAATAAGACTTAGTTATTTTGAAGTAAAGAACGTCAAACTATTAACTTAGATCTGATTTTCAAATTGTCATTTCTAAAATCAGTGGTAGTTTTTTACAAGTGAAGAACTTCATACTAATAACTTAGATTTAATTTACAAATTCACTAGTCTAAAATAAGACTTAGTTATTTTAAAGTAAAGAACGTCAAACTGTTAACTTAGATCTGATTTTCAAATTGTCATTTCTAAAATCAGAAGTAGATATTTTCAAGTAAAGAATTTCAAACTAACAGCTTCGTTTTAAATTACAAATTCACTATACTAAAATAAGACTTAGTTGTTTTGAAGTAAAGAACGTCAAACTATTAACTTAGATTTGATTTTCAAATTGTCATTTCTAAAATTAGAAGTAGATATTTTCAAGTAAACATTTTTAAACTAATAACTTAGCCTTGATTTACAAATTGAGTATTCTAAAATAAGACTTAGTTATTTTAAAGTAAAGAACGTCAAACTATTAACTTAGATCTGATTTTCAAATTGTCATTTCTAAAATCAGTGGTAGTTTTTTTCAAGTGAAGAACTTCATACTAATAACTTAGTTTTAAATTACAAATTCACTATACTAAAATAAGACTTAGTTCTTTAGAAGTAAAGAACGTCAAACTATTAACTTAGATCTGATTTTCAAATTGTCATTTCTAAAACAAGAAGTAGATATTTTTAAGTAAAGAACTCTAAACTAATAACTTAGCTTTGATTTACAAATTGAGTATCCTAAGATAAGACTTAGTTATTTTGAAGTAAAGAACGTCAAACTATTAACTTAGATCTGATTTTCAAATTGTCATTTCTAAAATCAGTGGTAGTTTTTTTCAAGTGAAGAACTTCATACTAATAACTTAGTTTTGGTTTACAAATTCACTATACTAAAATAAGACTTAGTTGTTTTGAAGTAAAGAACGTAAAATTATTAACTTAGATCTGATTTTCAAATTGTCATTTCTAAAATCAGAAGTAGATATTTTCAAGTAAACAACTTTAAACTAATAACTTAGCCTTGATTTACAAATTGAGTATTCTAAAATAAGACTTAGTTATTTTGAAGTAAAAAACGTCAAACTATTAACTTAGACTTGATTTTCAAATTGTCATTTCTAAAATCAGAAGTAGATATGTTCAACTAAAAAACTTCAAATTAATAACTTAGCTTTGATTTACAAATTCACTATTCTAAAATAAGACTTAGTTATTTTGAAGTAAAGAACGTCAAACTATTAACTTAGATCTGATTTTCAAATTATCATTTTTAAAATGAGAAGTAGATATTTTCAAGTAAAGAACTTCAAACTACAACCTTAGATTTGATTTCGATATTTACATTACTAAGATCCGAATTAGAAAATTTGAAATAAAAAACTTCAAACTAACAACTAAGTAGTGATTTACAAATTCACTAGTTTAAAATAAGACTTATCTATTTTGAAGTAAAGAACGTCAAACTATTAACTTAGATCTGATTTTCAAATTGTCATTTTTAAAATCAGAAGTAGATATTTTTAAGTAAAGTACTTCTAACTAATAACTTAGTTTTGTTTTACAAGTTCACTATTCTAAAATAAGACTTAGTTATTTTGAAGTAAAGAACGTCAAACTACTAACTTAGATCTGAATTTCAAATTGTCATTTCTAAAATCTAAAGCAGATATTTTCAAATAAAGAATTTGAAACTAACAACTTAGTTTTGATTTACAAATTCACTATTCTAAAATAAGACTAAGTTATTTTGAAGAAAGGAACGTCAAACTATTAACTTAGATCTGATTTACAAATTGTCATTTCTAAAATCAGGAGTAGATATTTTCAAGTAAAGAACTTCAAACTAATAACTTAGTTTTGATTTACAAATTTACTAGTCTAAAATAAGTTTTAGTTATTTTGAAGTAAAAAACGTCAAACTATTAACTTAGACTTGATTTTCAAATTGTCATTTCTAAAATCAGAAGTAGATATGTTCAACTAAAAAACTTCAAATTAATAACTTAGCTTTGATTTACAAATTCACTATACTAAAATAAGACTTAGTTGTTTTGAAGTAAAGAACGTCAAACTATTAACTTAGATCTGATTTTCAAATTGTCATTTCTAAAATCAGAAATATATATTTTCAAGTACAGAACTTCAAACTAATAACTTAGATTTGTTTTACAAATTCACTATACTAAAATAAGATTTAGTTATTTAGAAGTAAAGAACGTCAAACTATTAATTTAGATCTGATTTTCAAATTGTCATTTCTAAAGTCAGAAGTAGATATTTTCAAGTAAAAAACTTCAAACTAATAACTTAGTTTTGATTTACAAATTAACTATTCTAAAACAAAATTTAGTTATTTTGATGTAAAAAACG
The DNA here is from genome assembly GCA_911387805.1 of Cantharis rustica. Taxonomy (NCBI): domain Eukaryota; kingdom Metazoa; phylum Arthropoda; class Insecta; order Coleoptera; family Cantharidae; genus Cantharis; species Cantharis rustica. The sequence goes on along the minus strand of OU426878.1, from coordinate 26,926,438 downwards.
TCAAACTATTAACTTAGATCTGTTTTTCAAATTGTCATTTCTAAAATCTAAAGCAGATATTTTCAAATAAAGAATTTGAAACTAACAACTTAGTTTTGATTTACAAATTCACTATTCTAAAATAAGACTAAGTTATTTTGAAGAAAGGAACGTCAAACTATTAACTTAGATCTGAATTACAAATTGTCATTTCTAAAATCAGGTGTAGATATTTTCAAGTAAAGAACTTCAAACTAATAACTTAGTTTTGATTTACAAATTTACTAGTCTAAAATAAGTTTTAGTTATTTTGAAGTAAAAAACGTCAAACTATTAACTTAGACTTGATTTTGAAATTGTCATTTCTAAAATCAGAAGTAGATATGTTCAACTAAAAAACTTCAAATTAATAACTTAGCTTTGATTTACAAATTCACTATTCTAAAATAAGACTTAGTTATTTTGAAGTAAAGAACGTCAAACTGTTAACTTAGATCTGATTTTCAAATTATCATTTTTAAAATCAGAAGTAGATATTTTCAAGTAAAGAACTTCAAACTACAACCTTAGATTTGATTTCGATATTTACATTACTAAGATCCGAATTAGAAAATTTGAAATAAAAAACTTCAAACTAACAACTAAGTATTGATTTACAAATTCACTAGTTTAAAATAAGACTTATCTATTTTGAAGTAAAGAACGTCAAACTATTAACTTAGATCTGATTTTCAAATTGTCATTTTTAAAATCAGAAGTAGATATTTTTAAGTAAAGTACTTCTAACTAATAACTTAGTTTTGTTTTACAAGTTCACTATTCTAAAATAAGACTTAGTTATTTTGAAGTAAAGAACGTCAAACTACTAACTTAGATCTGAATTTCAAATTGTCATTTCTAAAATCTAAAGCAGATATTTTCAAATAAAGAATTTGAAACTAACAACTTAGTTTTGATTTACAAATTCACTATTCTAAAATAAGACTAAGTTATTTTGAAGAAAGGAACGTCAAACTATTAACTTAGATCTGATTTACAAATTGTCATTTCTAAAATCAGGAGTAGATATTTTCAAGTAAAGAACTTCAAACTAATAACTTAGTTTTGATTTACAAATTTACTAGTCTAAAATAAGTTTTAGTTATTTTGAAGTAAAAAACGTCAAACTATTAACTTAGACTTGATTTTCAAATTGTCATTTCTAAAATCAGAAGTAGATATGTTCAACTAAAAAACTTCAAATTAATAACTTAGCTTTGATTTACAAATTCACTATACTAAAATAAGACTTAGTTGTTTTGAAGTAAAGAACGTCAAACTATTAACTTAGATCTGATTTTCAAATTGTCATTTCTAAAATCAGAAATATATATTTTCAAGTACAGAACTTCAAACTAATAACTTAGATTTGTTTTACAAATTCACTATACTAAAATAAGATTTAGTTATTTAGAAGTAAAGAACGTCAAACTATTAATTTAGATCTGATTTTCAAATTGTCATTTCTAAAGTCAGAAGTAGATATTTTCAAGTAAAAAACTTCAAACTAATAACTTAGTTTTGATTTACAAATTAACTATTCTAAAACAAAATTTAGTTATTTTGATGTAAAAAACGTCAAACTATTAACTTAGATCTGTTTTTCAAATTGTCATTTCTAAAATCTAAAGCAGATATTTTCAAATAAAGAATTTGAAACTAACAACTTAGTTTTGATTTACAAATTCACTATTCTAAAATAAGACTAAGTTATTTTGAAGAAAGGAACGTCAAACTATTAACTTAGATCTGAATTACAAATTGTCATTTCTAAAATCAGGTGTAGATATTTTCAAGTAAAGAACTTCAAACTAATAACTTAGTTTTGATTTACAAATTTACTAGTCTAAAATAAGTTTTAGTTATTTTGAAGTAAAAAACGTCAAACTATTAACTTAGACTTGATTTTGAAATTGTCATTTCTAAAATCAGAAGTAGATATGTTCAACTAAAAAACTTCAAATTAATAACTTAGCTTTGATTTACAAATTCACTATTCTAAAATAAGACTTAGTTATTTTGAAGTAAAGAACGTCAAACTGTTAACTTAGATCTGATTTTCAAATTATCATTTTTAAAATCAGAAGTAGATATTTTCAAGTAAAGAACTTCAAACTACAACCTTAGATTTGATTTCGATATTTACATTACTAAGATCCGAATTAGAAAATTTGAAATAAAAAACTTCAAACTAACAACTAAGTATTGATTTACAAATTCACTAGTTTAAAATAAGACTTATCTATATTGAAGTAAAGAACGTCAAACTATTAACTTAGATCTGATTTTCAAATTGTCATTTTTAAAATCTGAAGTAGCTATTTTTAAGTAAAGTACTTCTAACTAATAACTTAGTTTTGATTTACAAGTTCACTATTCTAAAATAAGACTTAGTTATTTTGAAGTAAAGAACGTCAAACTACAACCTTAGATTTGATTTCCAAATTTACATTACTAAGATCCGAATTAGTAAATTTGAAATAAATAACTTTAAACTAATAACTTAGTTTTGATTTACAAATTCACTAGTCTAAATTAAGACTTAGTTATTTTGAAGTAGAGAACGTCATACTGTTAACTTAGATCTGAATTTCAAATTGTCATTTCTAAAATCAGAAGTAGATAATTTCAAGTAAAGAACTTCAAACTACAACCTTAGATTTGATTTCCAAATTTACATTACTAAGATCCGAATTAGTAAATTTGAAGTAAAAAACTTTAAACTAATAACTTAGTTTTTATTTACAAATTCACTAGTATAAAATAAGACTTAGTTATTTTGAAGTAAAGAACGTCAAACTATTAACTTAAATCTGATTTTCAAATTGTCATTTCCAAAATCAGAAGTAGATATTTTCAAGTAAAGAACTTCAATCTACTAACTTAGTTTTGATTTACAAATACAGTATTCTAAAATAAGACTAATCTATTTTGAAGTAAAGAACGTCAAACTACTAACTTAGATCTGATTTTCAAATTGTCATTTCTAAGATCAGTAGTAGATATATTCAAGTAAAGAACGTCAAACTAATAACTTAGTTTTAATTTACAAATTCACTATACTAAAATAAGACTTAGTTATTTAGAAGTTAAGAACGTCACACTATTAACTTAGATCTGAATTTCAAATTGTCATTTCTAAAATCAAATGTAGAAATTTTCAAGTTTAGAACTTCAAACTAATAACTTAGCTTTGATTTCCAAATTCACTATTCTAAAATAAGACTTAGTAATTTTGAAGTAAAGAACGTCAAACTATTACGTTAGATCTGATTTTCAAATTGTCATTTCTAAAATCAGAAGTAGATATTTTCAAGTAAACAACTTCAAACTAATAACTTAGCTTTGATTTAGAAATTCACTATTCTAAACTAAGACTTAGTTATTTTGAAGTAAAGAACGTCAAACTACAACCTTAGATTTGATTTCCAAGTTTACATTACTAAGATCCGAATTAGTAAATTTGAAGTAAAAAACTTTAAACTAATAACTTAGTTTTGATTTACAATTTCACTACACTAAAATAAGACTTATTTGTTTAGAAGTAAAGAACGTCAAACTTTTAACATAGGCGTGATTTTCAAAATGTCATTACTAAAATCAGAAGTAGATATTTTCAAGTAAAGAACTTTAAACTACAACCTTAGATTTGATTTCCAAGTTTACATTACTAGATTCCGAATTTGTAAATTTGAAGTAAAAAACTTTAAAGTAATAACTTAGTTTTGATTTACAAATTCACTAGTCTAAAATAAGTCTTAGTTATTTTGAAGTGAAAAATGTCAAACTATTAACTTAGATCTGATTTTCAAATTTTCATTTCTAAAATTAGTAGTAGATATTTTCAAGTTAAGAACTTCAAACTAATAACTTAGTTTTAATTTACAAATTCACTATACTAAAATAAGAGTTAGTTATTTAGAAGTAAAGAACGTCAAACTATTAACTTAGATCTGAATTTCAAATTGTCATTTCTAAAATCAGAAGTAAATATTTTCAAGTAAAGAACTTCAAACTAATAACTTAGCTTTCATTTACAAATTCACTATTCTAAAATAAGACTTAGTTATTTTGAAGTAAAGAACGTCAAACTATTAACTTAGATTTGATTTTTAAATTGTCATTTCTAAAATCAGAAGTAGATAATTTCAAGTAAAGAACTTCAAACTACAACCTTAGATTTGATTTCCAAATTTACATTACTAAGATCCGAATTAGTAAATTTGAAGTAAAAAACTTTAAACTAATAACTTAGTTTTGATTTACAAATTCACTAGTCTAAAATAAGTGTTAGTTATTTTGAAGTGAAAAACGTCAAACTATTAACTTAGATCTGATTTTCAAATTGTCATTTCTAAAATTAGTAGTAGATATTTTCAAGTAAAGAACTTCATACTAATAACTTATTTTTGATTTACAAATTCACTATACTAAAATAAGACTTAGTTGGTTTGAAGTAAAGAACGTCAAACTATTAACTTAGATCTGATTTTCAAATTCTCAATTCTAAAATCTGAAGCAGATATTTTCAAATAAAGTACTTCACACTAACATCTTAGTTTTGATTTACAAATACAGTATTCTAAAATAAGACTTATCTATTTTGAAGTAAAGAACGTCGAACTATTAACTTAGATCTGATTTTCAAATTGTCAGTTCTTAAAAAAGAAGTAGATATTTCAAAGTAAAGAACTTTAAACTAATAACTTAGTTTTGATTTACAAATTCACTAGTCCAAAATAAGACTTAGTTATTTAGAAGTAAAGCACGTCAAACTATTAACTTAGATCTGATTTTCAAACTGTCATTTCTAAAATCAGTAGTAGTTTTTTTCAAGTAAAGAACTTCAGACCAATAACTTAGTTTTGATTTACAAATTCACTATACTAAAATAAGACTTAGTTGGTTTGAAGTAAAGAACGTCAAACTATTAACTTAGATCTGATTTTCAAATTGTCATTTCTAAAATCTGAAGCAGTTATTTTCAAATAAAGTAATTCAAACTAACATCTTAGTTTTGATTTACAAATACAGTATTCTAAAATAAGACTTATCTATTTTGAAGTAAAGAACGTCATACTATTAACTTAGATCTGATTTTCAAATTGTCAGTTCTTAAAAAAGAAGTAGATATTTCAAAGTAAAGAACTTCAAACTAATAACTTAGTTTTGATTTAGAAATTCTCTATTCTAAAATAAGACATAGTTATTTTGAAGTAAAGAACGTCAAACTATTAACTTAGATCTGATTTTCAAATTGTCATTTCTAAGATCAGTAGTAGATATTTTCATGTAAATAACTTCAAACTTATAACTTAGTTTTGATTTACAAATTCACTAGTGTGAAATAAAACTTAGTTATTTTGAAGAAAAAACCTCATACTATTAACTTAGACCTGATTTTCAAATTGTTATTTCTAAAATCAGTAGTAGATATGTTCAAGTAAAGAACTTCATACTAATAACTTAGTTTTGATTTACACATTCACTATACTAAAATAAGACTTAGTTGGTTTGAAGTAAAGAACGTCAAACTATTAACTTAGATCTGATTTTCAAATTGTCAATTCTAAAATCTGAAGCAGATATTTTCAAATAAAGTACTTCACACTAACATCTTAGTTTTGATTTACAAATACAGTATTCTAAAATAAGACTTATCTATTTTGAAGTAAAGAACGTCATACTATTAACTTAGATCTGATTTTCAAATTGTCAGTTCTTAAAAAAGAAGTAGATATTTCAAAGTAAAGAACTTTAAACTAATAACTTAGTTTTGATTTACAAATTCACTAGTCCAAAATAAGACTTAGTTATTTAGAATTAAAGCACGTCAAACTATTAACTTAGATCTGATTTTCAAACTGTCATTTCTAAAATCAGTAGTAGTTTTTTTCAAGTAAAGAACTTCAGACCAATAACTTAGCTTTGATTTACAAATTCACTATTCTAAAATAAGACTTAGTTATTTTGAAGTAAAGAACGTCAAACTATTAACTTAGATCTGATTTTCAAATTGTCATTTCTAAAATCAGTGGTAGTTTTTTTCAAGTGAAGAACTTCATACTAATAACTTAGTTTTAATTTACAAATTCACTATACTAAAATAAGACTTAGTTGTTTTGAAGTAAAGAACGTCAAATTATTAATTTAGATCTGATTTTCAAATTGTCATTTCTAAAATCTAAAGCACATATTTTCAAGTAAAGATCTTTAAACTAATAACTTAGTTTTGATTTACAAATTCAATATTCTAAAATAATACTTAGTTAATTTGAAGTAAAGAACGTCAAACTATTAACTTAACTCTGATTTTCAAATTGTCATTTATAAAATCAGAAGTAGATATTTTTAAGTAAAGTACTTCAAACTAATAACTTAGTTTTGATTTACAAATACACTATTCTAAAATAAGACTTATCTATTTTGAAGTAAAGAACGTCAAACTATTCACTTAGATCTGATTTTCAAATTGTCATTTCTTAAATCAGAAGTTGATATTTCAAAGTAAAGAACTTCAAACTAATAACTTAGTTTTGATTTCCAAATTCACTATTCTAAAGTAAGACTTAATTATTTTGAAGTAAAGAACGTCAAACTAATAACTATATCCGATTTTCAAATTGTCATTGCTAAAATCAGTAGTAGATATTTTCAAGTAAAGAACTTCAAACTAATAACTTATTTATGATTTACAAATTTACTAGTCTAAAATAAGACTTAGTTATTTTGAAGTAAAAAACGGCAAACTATTAACTTAAATCTGAATTTCAAATTGTCATTTCTAAAATCTAAAGAAAATATTTTCAAATAAAGATCTTTAAACTAATAACTTAGTTTTGATTTACAAATTCACTATTCTAAAATAAGACTTAGTTAGTTTGAAGTAAAGAACGTCAAACTATTCACTTAGATCTGATTTTCAAATTGTCATTTCTTAAATCAGAAGTAGATATTTCAAAGTAAAGAACTTCCAACTAATAACTTAGTTTTGATTTCCAAATTCACTATTCTAAAGAAAGACTTAATTATTTTTAAGTAAAGAACGTCAAACTAATAACTATATCTGATTTCCAAATTGTCATTTCTAAAATCAGTAGTACATATTTTCAAGTAAAGAACTTCAAACTAATAACTTAGATCTGATTTTTAAATTGTGATTACTAAAATCAGAAGTAGATATTTTCAAGTATAGAACTTCTATTTGATAAGTTTGTATTGATTTACAAATTCACTATTTTAAAGTAAGACTTAGTTATTTTAAAGTAAAAATCGTCAAACTATTAACTTAGCTCAGATTTTCAAATGGTCATTTCTAAAATCAAAAGTAGATATTTCAAAGTAAACAATTTCAAACTTATAACTTAGTTTTGATTTACAAATACACTATATTAAAATAAGACTTAGTTATTTAGAAGTAAAGAACGTCAAACTATTAACTTAAATCTGATTTTCAAATTGTCATTTCTAAAATCAGTAGTAGTTTTTTTCAAGTGAAGAACTTCATACTAATAACTTAGTTTTAATTTACAAATTCACTATACTAAAATAAGACTTAGTTGTTTTGAAGTAAAGAACGTCAAATTATTAATTTAGATCTGATTTTCAAATTGTCATTTCTAAAATCTAAAGCAGATATTTTCAAGTAAAGATCTTTAAACTAATAACTTAGTTTTAATTTACAAATTCAATATTCTAAAATAAGACTTAGTTGGTTTGAAGTAAAGAACGTCAAACTATTAACTTAGATCTGATTTTCAAAATGTCATTTCTAAAATCAGAAGTAGATATTTTCAAGTAAACAACTTTAAACTAATAACTTAGCCTTGATTTACAAATTGAGTATTCTAAAATAAGACTTAGTTATTTTGAAGTAAAGAACGTCAAACTATTAACTTAGATCTGATTTTCAAATTGTCATTTCTAAAATCAATGGTAGTTTTTTTCAAGTGAAGAACTTCATACTAATAACTTAGTTTTAATTTACAAATTCACTATACTAAAATAAGACTTAGTTGTATTGAAGTAAAGAACGTCAAATTATTAATTTAGATCTGATTTTCAAATTGTCATTTCTAAAATCTAAAGCAGATATTTTCAAGTAAAGATCTTTAAACTAATAACTTAGTTTTGATTTACAAATTCAATATTCTAAAATAATGTTTAGTTATTTTGAAGTAAAGAACGTCAAACTATTAACTTAACTCTGATTTTCAAATTGTCATTTATAAAATCAGAAGTAGATATTTTTAAGTAAAGTACTTCAAACTAATAACTTAGTTTTGATTTACAAATACACTATTCTAAAATAAGACTTATCTATTTTGAAGTAAAGAACGTCAAACTATTCACTTAGATCTGATTTTCAAATTGTCATTTCTTAAATCAGAAGTAGAGATGTTCAAGTAAATAACTTCAAACTAATAACTTAGTTTTGATTTACAAATTCACTATACTAAAATAAGACTTATTTGATTGGAAGTAAAGAAAGTCAAACTATCAACTTAGATCTGATTTTCAAGTTGTCATTTCTAAAATCAGAAGTAGAAATTTTCAAGGAAATAACTTCAAACTAATAACTTAGTTTAGATTTACAAATACACTATTCTACAATAATACTTATCTTGCTTGAAGTAAAGAACGTAAAACTATTAGCTTAGATCTGATTTACAATTTGTCATTTCTAAAACCAGAAGTAGATATTTTTAAGTAAAGAACTTCAAACTAATAACTTAGTTTTGATTTAAGAAGTCACTATTCTAAAATGAGACTTAGTTATTTTGAAGTAAAGAACGTCAAACTATATTAACTTAGATTTGTTTTTCAAATTGTTATTTCTAAAATCAGAAGTAGATAATTTCTAGTAAAGAGCTTCAAACAAATAAATTAGTTGTTATTTAAAAATACAATATTCTAAAATAAGACTTATCTATTTTGAAGTAAAAAACGTCAAACTATTAACTTAGATCTGATTTTCAAATTGTCATTTCTTAAATCAGAAGTAGATATTTCAAAGTAAATAACTTCAAACTTATAACTTAGGTTTGATTTACAAATTCACTAGTGTGAAATAAGACTTAGTTAGTTTGAAGTAAAAAACGTCAAACTATTAACTTAGTCCTGATTTTCAAATTGTTATTTCTAAAATCAGAAGTAGATATGGTCAAGTAAAGAACATCAAATTAATAACTTAGCTTTGATTTACGAATTGACTATTCTAAAATAAGTCTTAGTTATTTTGAAGTAAAAAACGTCAAACTATTATTTTAGACCTGTATTTCAAATTGTCATTTCTAAAATCAGAAGTAGATATTTTCAAGTAAACAACTTTAAACTAATAACTTAGCATTGATTTACAAATTGAGTATTCTAAAATAAGGCTTAGTTATTTTGAAGTAAAGAACGTCAAACTTTTAACTTAACTCTGATTTTCAAATTGTCATTTATAAAATCAGAAGTAGATATTTTTAAGTAAAGTACTTCAAACTAATAACCTAGTTTACATTTACAAATTCACTAGTCTAAAATAAGACTTAGTTAATTTGAAGTAAAAAACGTCAAATTATTAACTTAGATCTGATTTTCAAATTGTCATTTCTAAAATCTGAAGCAGATATTTTCATGTAAAGATCTTTAAACTAATAACTTAGTTTTGATTTACATATTCACTATTCTAAAATAATACTTAGTTATTTTGAAGTAAGGAACGTCAAACTATTAACTTAACTCTGATTTTCAAATTGTCATTTATAAAATCAGAAGGAGATGTTTTTAAGTAAAGTACTTCAAACTAATAACCTAGTTTACATTTACAAATTCACTAGTCTAAAATAAGACTTAGTTAATTTGAAGTAAAAAACGTAAAACTATTAACTTAGATCTGATTTTCAAATTTTCATATCTAAAATCAAAAGTAGATATTTTCAAGTAAAGACCTTCAAACTAATAACTTAGTTTTGATTTACAAATTCACTAGTCTAAAATAAGACTTAGTTATTTAAAAGTAAAGAACGTCAAACTGTTAACTTAGATCTGATTTTCAAATTGTCATTTCTAAAATCAGTAGTAGATATTTTCAAGTAAAGAACTTCAAACTAATAACTTTGTTTTAAATTACAAATTCACTATACTAAAATAAGACTTAGTTATTTAGAAGTAAAGAACGTCAAACTATTAACTTAGATCTGATTTTCAAATTGTCATTTCTAAAATCAGAAGTAGATATTTTCAAGTAAAGATCTTTAAACTAATAACTTAGCCTTGATTTACAAATTGAGTATTCTAAAATAAGACTTAGTTATTTTGAAGTAAAGAACGTCAAACTATTAACTTAGATCTGATTTTCAAATTGTCATTTCTAAAATCAGTGGTAGTTTTTTTCAAGTGAAGAACTTCATACTAATAACTTAGTTTTGGTTTACAAATTCACTATACTAAAATAAGACTTAGTTGTTTTGAAGTAAAGAACGTCAAACTATTAACTTAGATCTGATTTTCAAAATGTCATTTCTAAAATCAGAAGTAGATATTTTCAAGTAAACAACTTTAAACTAATAACTTAGCCTTGATTTACAAATTCACTAGTGTGAAATAAAACTTAGTTATTTTGAAGAAAAAACCTCATACTATTAACTTAGACCTGATTTTCAAATTGTTATTTCTAAAATCAGTAGTAGATATGTTCAAGTAAAGAACTTCAAATTAATAACTTAGCTTTTATTTACAAATTCACTATTCTAAAATAAGACTTAGTTATTTTGAAGTAAAGAACGTCAAACTATTAACTTAGCTCTGATTATTAAATTGTCATTTCTAAAATCAGTAGTAGATATTTTCAAGTAAAGAACTTCAAACTACAACCTTAGATTTGATTTCGATATTTACATTACTAAGATCCGAATTAGTAAATTTGAAATAAAAAACCTTAAACTAATAACTTAGTTTTGATTTACAAATTTACTAGTCTAAAATAAGACTTAGTTATTTTGAAGTAAAGAACGTCAAACTATAAACTTTGATCTGATTTTCAAACTGTCATTTCTAAAATCAGTAGTAGTTTTTTTCAAGTAAAGAACTTCATACTAATAACTTAGTTTTGATTTACAAATTCACTATACTACAATAAGACTTAGTTGGTTTGAAGTAAAAAACGTCAAACTATTAACTTAGATCTGATTTTTAAATTGTCATTTCTAAAATCTGAAGCAGATATTAGTACTTCAGATAAAGTACTTTAGATAAAGTACTTCAAACTAACAACTTAGTTTTGATTTACAAATACAGTATTCTAAAATAAGTCTTATCTATTTTGAAGTAAAGAACGTCATACTATTAACTTAGATCTGATTTTCAAATTGTCAGTTTTTAAAATAGAAGTAGATATTTCAAAGTAAAGAACTTCATACTAATAACTTACTTTTGATTTAGAAATTCTCTATTCTAAAATAAGACTTATCTATTTTGAAGTAAAGAACGTCAAACTATTAACTTTGATCTGATTTTCAAACTGTCATTTCTAAAATCAGTAGTTGTTTTTTTCAAGTAAAGAACTTCATACTAATAACTTAGTTTTGATTTACAAATTCACTATACTACAATAAGACTTAGTTGGTTTGAAGTAAAGAACGTCAAACTATTAACTTAGATCTGATTTTCAAATTGTCATTTCTAAAATCTGAAGCAGATATTAGTACTTCAGATAAAGTACTTCAAACTAACAACTTAGTTTTGATTTACAAATACAGTATTCTAAAATAAGACTTATCTATTTTGAAGTAAAGAACGTCATACTATTAACTTAGATCTGATTTTCAAATGGTCAGTTCTTAAAATAGAAGTAGATATTTCAAAGTAAAGAACTTCAAACTAATAACTTACTTTTGATTTAGAAATTCTCTATTCTAAAATAAGACATAGTTATTTTGAAGTAAAGAACGTCAAGCTATTAACTTAGATCTGATTTTCAAATTGTCATTTCTGAAATCAGTAGTAGATATTTTCAAGTAGAGAACTTGAAACTAATAACTTAGTTTTGATTTACAAATTTACTAGTCTAAAATAAGACTTAGTTATTTTGAAGTAAAAACGTCAAACTATTAAATTAAACCTGATTTTCAAATTGTCATTTCTAAAATCAGAAGTAGATTTCTTTAAGTAAAGAACTTTAAACAAATAACTTAGCTTTAATTTACAAATTCACTATTTTAAAATAATACTTAGTTATTTAGAAGTAAAGAACGTCAAACTATTAACTTAGATCTGATCTTCAAATTTTCATTTCTAAAATCATAAGTAGATAATTTCAAGTAAAGAACTTCAAACTACAACCTTAGATTTGATTTCCAAATTTAGATTACTAAGAGCCGAATTAGTAAATTTGAAGTAAAAAACTTTAAACTAATAACTTAGTTTTGATTTAGAAATTCACTAGTCTAAAATAAGACTAGTTATTTTGAAGTAAAGAACGTTAAACTATTAACTTAGATCTGATTTTCAAAATGTCATTTCTAAAAGCAGTAGTAGATTTTTTCAAGTATAGGTTTCAAACTAATAACCTAGTTTTGATTTACAAATTCACTATACTAAAATAAGACTTAGTTGTTTTGAAGTAAAGAACGTCAAACTATTAACTTAGATCTGATTTTCAAATTCACTATTCTAAAATAAGACTTAGTTATTTTGAAGTAAAGAACGTCAAACTACAACCTTAAATTTGATTTCCAAGTTTACATTACTAAGATCCGAATTAGTAAATTTGAAGTAAAAAACTTTAAACTAATAACTTAGTTTTGATTTACAATTTCGCTACACTAAAATAAGACTTATCTGTTTAGAAGTAAAGAACGTCAAACTTTTAACATAGGCGTGATTTTCAAATTGTCATTTCTAAAATCAGAAGTAGATATTTTCAAGTAAAGAACTTTAAACTACAACCTTAGATTTGATTTCCAAATTTACATTACTAAGATCCGAATTAGTAAATTTCAAGTAAAATACTTTAAAGTAATAACTTAGTTTTGATTTACAAATTCACTAGTCTAAAATAAGTCTTAGTTATTTTGTAGTGATAAATGTCAAGCTATTAACTTAGATCTGATTTTCAAATTGTCATTTCTAAAATTAGTAGTAGATATTTTCAAGTTAAGAACTTCAAACTAATAACTTAGTTTTAATTTACAAATTCACTATACTAAAATAAGCCTTAGTTGGTTTGAAGTAAAGAACGTCAAACTATTAACTTAAATCTGATTTTCAAATTGTCAATTCTAAAATCTGAAGCAGATATTTTCAAATAAAGTACTTCACACTAACATCTTAGTTTTGATTTACAAATACAGTATTCTAAAATAAGACTTATCTATTTTGAATTAAAAAACGTCATACTATTAACTTAGATCTGATTTTCAAATTGTCAGTTCTTAAAAAAGAAGTAGATATTTCAAAGTAAAGAACTTCAAACTAATAACTTAGTTTTGATTTAGAAATTCTCTATTCTAAAATAAGACATAGTTATTTTGAGGTAAAGAACGTCAAACTATTAACTTAGATCTGTTTTTCAAATTGTCATTTCTAAAATAAGTAGTAGATATTTTCAAGTAGAGAACTTGAAACTAACAACTTAGTTTTGATTAACAAATTTACTAGTCTAAAATAAGACTTAGTTATTTTGAAGTAAAGAACGTCAAACAATAAACTTAGATCTGATTTTCAAAATGTCATTTCTAAAATCACTAGCAGATTTTTTCAAGTATAGGTTTCAAACTAATAACTAGTTTTGATTTACAAATTCACTATACTAAAATAAGACTTAGTTGTTTTGAAGTAAAGAACGTCAAACTATTAACTTAGATCTTAATTTCAAATTGTCATTTCTAAAATCAGAAATATATATTTTCAAGTACAGAACTTCAAACTAATAACTTAGATTTGATTTACAAATTCACTATTCTAAAATAAGACTTAGTTATTTTGAAGTAAAGAACGTCAAACTATTAACTTAGATCTGATTTTCAAATTATCATTTTTAAAATCAGAAGTAGATATTTTCAAGTAAAGAACTTCAAACTACAACCTTAGATTTGATTTCGATATTTACATTACTAAGATCCGAATTAGAAAATTTGAAATAAAAAACTTCAAACTAACAACTAAGTATTGATTTACAAATTCACTAGTTTAAAATAAGACTTATCTATTTTGAAGTAAAGAACGTCAAACTATTAACTTAGATCTGATTTTCAAATTGTCATTTCTAAAATCAGAAATATATATTTTTAAGTACAGAACTTCAAACTAATAACTTAGATTTGATTTACAAATTCACTATACTAAAATAAGATTTAGTTATTTAGAAGTAAAGAACGTCAAACTATTAACTTAGATCTGATTTTCAAATTGTCATTTCTAAAGTCAGAAGTAGATATTTTCAAGTAAAAAACTTCAAACTAATAACTTAGTTTTGATTTACAAATTAACTATTCTAAAACAAAATTTAGTTATTTTGATGTAAAAAACGTCAAACTATTAACTTAGATCTGTTTTTCAAATTGTCATTTCTAAAATCTAAAGCAGATATTTTCAAATAAAGAATTTGAAACTAACAACTTAGTTTTGATTTACAAATTCACTATTCTAAAATAAGACTAAGTTATTTTGAAGAAAGGAACGTCAAACTATTAACTTAGATCTGATTTACAAATTGTCATTTCTAAAATCAGGAGTAGATATTTTCAAGTAAAGAACTTCAAACTAATAACTTAGTTTTGATTTACAAATTTACTAGTCTAAAATAAGTTTTAGTTATTTTGAAGTAAAAAACGTCAAACTATTAACTTAGACTTGATTTTCAAATTGTCATTTCTAAAATCAGAAGTAGATATGTTCAACTAAAAAACTTCAAATTAATAACTTAGCTTTGATTTACAAATTCACTATTCTAAAATAAGACTTAGTTATTTTGAAGTAAAGAACGTCAAACTATTAACTTAGATCTGATTTTCAAATTATCATTTTTAAAATCAGAAGTAGATATTTTCAAGTAAAGAACTTCAAACTACAACCTTAGATTTGATTTCGATATTTACATTACTAAGATCCGAATTAGAAAATTTGAAATAAAAAACTTCAAACTAACAACTAAGTATTGATTTACAAATTCACTAGTTTAAAATAAGACTTATCTATTTTGAAGTAAAGAACGTCAAACTATTAACTTAGATCTGATTTTCAAATTGTCATTTTTAAAATCAGAAGTAGCTATTTTTAAGTAAAGTACTTCTAACTAATAACTTAGTTTTGATTTACAAATTTACTAGTCTAAAATAAGTTTTAGTTATTTTGAAGTAAAAAACGTCAAACTATTAACTTAGACTTGATTTTCAAATTGTCATTTCTAAAATCAGAAGTAGATATGTTCAACTAAAAAACTTCAAATTAATAACTTAGCTTTGATTTACAAATTCACTATACTAAAATAAGACTTAGTTGTTTTGAAGTAAAGAACGTCAAACTATTAACTTAGATCTGATTTGCAAATTGTCATTTCTAAAATCAGAAATATATATTTTCAAGTACAGAACTTCAAACTAATAACTTAGATTTGTTTTACAAATTCACTATACTAAAATAAGATTTAGTTATTTAGAAGTAAAGAACGTCAAACTATTAATTTAGATCTGATTTTCAAATTGTCATTTCTAAAGTCAGAAGTAGATATTTTCAAGTAAAAAACTTCAAACTAATAACTTATAATAATAATAATAATAATAATAATACTTATTTATTAAGAACTAAATATACAAATTCTTATACAAATTCTTAATGGGATGGCTTCTAACAAGGTTAGTTTTTCAAGCCACCCGTCTCAGCTCAACAAACAAAAATCAACAAATATTAAAAAAAGACTATGCAGACATTTCGGCATAAACAGCAGCATCCAAATCACGGCGGAAGGACCTTACGCTAGTGGAGTCGTCAAAAAGGCTACGGTGTCTCTCCACAAATCTGGGCGCCAAACACGCAAAACACTGCTCGAAACCTGCCATGGAATGGGAGGGCACATCGAAATTTCCCAAATCCCGCAGAACACGTGCATGGCAAGCTGAACGGGGCCTAATCATTTGTCGAAGATAACTCGGCTCTCCGCTCTTCAAAATTTTGAAGATTATAACTCCAAAAAGTACCGAAAAACGATGTTCCATCCTGGGTATGCCATGTTCCCGATAGAAAGGAGTAACGTGGTCGTATCTACGCAGATCAAAGCAAAAACGCAGACACGAATTCTGCATGAGCTGGAGCCTGCGCCTATATTCCTGCGTGAGAAAACCGTAATATACCGCTGCACAGTATTCTATGTTAGATAAGAATTGTGTACTAACTGTATAAGAAGTGTACTAACAATTGACCACTTCACATGAGAAGGTAATAAGGTTTTAAACTGATACAGCGATCTAAGCTTGTAATAGCACACCCTAAGCTTACGGTCCACATGCAGACGAAAATTGAGCTCACTGTCCAAGACCAGACCCAAACTCCGAGCACAGTCCACAACCCTGACGGTTTCACCATCAATCGTAACAGACGATGTTGCAACGCTTAAAGCCCTACGCACCAGCCCAGGACTACCCAGGAACAGAAGCTCCGACTTCGCAGGGTTCAGAGTCAGACCATTCAATAACGACCAAACACGTATCGATTCGAGATTACGATTCAACATATCTATCGCAGTATCAATGTTCGAGGGCTGACATGATACATGTATTCGAGAATCATCGGCATAAAGATCGAGAGAGCAATCCGGATCAACTACTCTCTCCAAATCGGTCGTGTATAATATAAACAACAGTGGGGCAAGAATGCTTCCTTGCGGGACACCACGAAAAATAGTCAACGGCCGAGACACCTTTCCCGCTAACTCAACTACCTGGGATCTATCACGCAAATAACCCGCCAACCACCTACAGAGTAACTCGTCACAGCCATAATGGTGTAGTTTGGCTAAAAGACGATCATGTACAACCGAGTCAAAGGCCTTAGAATAGTCAAGAAGCACTAATAAGGTGACTTCAGAACGATCGATTGATGAAGCAATATCCGAGGTGAGCCGCAACAAAGAGGTCACAGTACTGTGGTGTGGTCTAAAACCTGATTGGGCAGGCGACAAAATATGGTGGAGTGCCAAATGATCACGTAAAGCATTCCTAATAAAAGACTCAGCTATCTTTGCAAAAGGCGATAAAATGCTAATAGGACGGAGATGAGAAAGCTCTACGGCCATTGGAACCTTAGAAAGTGGTCTGACACGTGAAGCCCTCCAGATAGATGGCACCTCTCCGGTTCTAAAGGAAAAATTTAACAAATTGCAGATCACCTCGCTGCAAAACGGAAGTACAAGCCTCAACATACGAAGACTGATACCATCAGGACCAAGAGCATTGGAGCGCAGAGCCCCAGCAACATCAATCAACGCCCCAGGTGTGACCTCACAAATAGAGAGCTCTTCCGCCCCCGAAAAAGACGAACCATTCAACCCCAAATCAATCCCCGCAGAAACTTCCGGAACAGATCCGAGAAAGTATGCGTTAATAAAATCTGGATCCTCACACAACCGTGCAGATATCTGACTAGATGGACGAGAATGAACGCCCCAAGAAGACAGGCACCGCCAAAGCTTTTTCGGATCTGAGCGATGAAGCACAAGCTGGCGGTTTATATAACTCGCCTTCTCCCTTCTGACAGCGCCCGATAGATAACTTCTGAGATCACGATAACATTCAAAATCAACACTTGAACGTGTGCGCCTATACTTGTTGTAGGCTCGCCTCTTCAACTTGGCCATCTCTCTGATTGTCCACGTAATCCACGGCTTACTCCTTTCTCTGCAAACTACTGTACGAATAGGAGCATGTACATTGAAAAGCGACAGAATGAGATCATTCAAGAACTCGACCTTAGAATCACATAGGGGTAACTCGTCAACGACACCCCACGGTAAGCTTGCCGCATCAGTTGAAAAATTAACCTGATCAAATTCACTAAAATCACGATAGGTGATCTTACGCGGTTCATGTGGCAACGCAGCCAAATTCAAGCAGCAATGCACCAAGTAGTGATCAGTAGAAGCCAAAAGATCGATAACGCCCTTGTGACGAGGGATTCGATGCTTGTCAATGCAGATGACATCCAATAAAGTGCTCGATGTTGAGGTAACACGCGTGGGATCCGTTATGATCTGATGAAGATCAAAAACATCAAGAATTCTCTGCAAGCGCGTCCGAGAAGGCGATGGAACAAGGTAATTAATGTTTATATCACCCATAACGATCAACTCACAGCACTCACCGCCAAGTAAAGAAAGAAATTCTTCCAACTCATTCAAACAGGAAAGAGCAATAGTAGGCGCCCTGTAAACTACCCCGATTCCGAATACGATACCATGAACTCTAATGCGAATCCACAGATGCTCCAAGCCACTAGCAAAGCGATGCCCCTCATGCAAAATTTTAAATGAAAATGCGTTACGAATGTACAACGCGACTCCCCCACCTCGGGTTGCCCTATCCGATCTAATGATTGTGTAATTTGGCAGATCAACAAGGTGAGAAGGAAAGTCGGGAGCAAGCCACGACTCAGATATTGCAATAATACTAAAGTGGTTTCCGGTTACGAAATCGGAGAACATGTGAAAATCAGACAACAACGATCGCACATTTATGTGTGCCACAGAAAAACATGAAGTAGTAACTGCCGAGCAAAGTTTGCAATTATCATGAATAGATGGTGCAGAAGAATCACGCACTACCCCGCTCCGGTCTCCCGCAGTGGACGACCCTCTAAAAAATTTTCACGGCTACCAGTGGCACTGCGGCTAACAACAGCCGGCCTGCGGTAGTAAAAATCGCGAATTGTAACCTCTCTAGGCCAAACCTCACCATTCAACAATCTGGGTGTATCACACTCCGGCACGCATATCTTAAAAGAACAATATTTCGTGTTTGAAGTCAAACTCTCACATGCTACATCCGAGATACCCACAACATTCCTGACATGCTCCGCAACTGTCTCAACAGCGGTGCCAGGCGCTAGATTATTCAAATGAAACCACCTTCGGCGAGCAGTTCCCGAAATGGAAAAATCGCTACCAGAACCACGCACACGTGGGCGACGGCGGGCATTCCGTCTCGTGCGATCAAGATTGGGACTCGTCTGCGGTGCCTGACTATTTAAGCCAGGTGCCACCATCTGGGACATGACACCACCTGCCCCACCAGCGTCACGACTGTCCCCCAAGCTGCCCCTCGAATGAGTCAAGGGGAGAACCGAAAGACGAGCCCCCGAAGCCGACCCCAACGCAGAAGCGTAAGATATCACCGAATCCTCGACAGATCCAGATACCCCCTCCCCCGCTGCAACAAACACCGGAGCGTCGGCATCAAGACCCCCCACAGCTCCCAACTGACAACCAACATCTGCAACCCCAGAAGTGGCAGACAAAGCAAGTCGATCAATTTCCTCTTTAAGCGATTTATTCTCAATTTTAAGACATTTATTCTCCTCCCTCAGGGCAGCCACCTCATCCGCCGCCACCCGCCCAGAATCAGATCCTACCAGCAACATCAACCCATCACGGAGCTTATCAAGATGCACATTAAGCAATCGGGAAATGATTCCCTCGAGGGCCACCAGATCAAACGGTGCAAAAATCGGCGACCCCGGTGCCGAAGGCGCAGGAGAGCAGTCAGGGATCGTAAGCGAAGCACCCTGGTCGTCATGGCCACTACAGAGCACAACACTCCAGTCGCTTTCAATCGGCGACACACCCTTTGTCAACCGGGCGCAACTTCTATGATAAACGTTATTGCAGCTGTTACACTTAGATGTGGCCAAGATGTCAACACATTTCTTCTTGCATTTCCTACAAACCCCGTTCATCTCTTACAATAAGGGAAAGGAAAAACACTGGGACACACGCTTCACACCAGCAGGGCCCGTTGCGGTGACTTACTAATTAAGACAAACAAGACAGGGCCAACGGATGGGAGACAAATAAAGGTGCAACAAGAGGAAAGGAAAATCATCAACCGCAATATTTTAGGTTAAAATTTTAGGTTAGAAATTTACAACCTCTACCAAAACGAACAAAAACAATATATGATGCAATACGACTCACCAACAATCGAATCATCTGTTGGTTATAATATGCCTCACAAATAAATCGGCAAAAATCACTTCAAATAAATTCTGAAATGACAGCAAGTATATACAGGGTCAGGCGCCGACATCGAATCTCGACTTAGTTTTGATTTACAAATTAACTATTCTAAAACAAAATTTAGTTATTTTGATGTAAAAAACGTCAAACTATTAACTTAGATCTGTTTTTCAAATTGTCATTTCTAAAATCTAAAGCAGATATTTTCAAATAAAGAATTTGAAACTAACTACTTAGTTTTGATTTACAAATTCACTATTCTAAAATAAGACTAAGTTATTTTGAAGAAAGGAACGTCAAACTATTAACTTAGATCTGAATTACAAATTGTCATTTCTAAAATCAGGTGTAGATATTTTCAAGTAAAGAACTTCAAACTAATAACTTAGTTTTGATTTACAAATTTACTAGTCTAAAATAAGTTTTAGTTATTTTGAAGTAAAAAACGTCAAACTATTAACTTAGACTTGATTTTGAAATTGTCATTTCTAAAATCAGAAGTAGATATGTTCAACTAAAAAACTTCAAATTAATAACTTAGCTTTGATTTACAAATTCACTATTCTAAAATAAGACTTAGTTATTTTGAAGTAAAGAACGTCAAACTGTTAACTTAGATCTGATTTTCAAATTATCATTTTTAAAATCAGAAGTAGATATTTTCAAGTAAAGAACTTCAAACTACAACCTTAGATTTGATTTCGATATTTACATTACTAAGATCCGAATTAGAAAATTTGAAATAAAAAACTTCAAACTAACAACTAAGTATTGATTTACAAATTCACTAGTTTAAAATAAGACTTATCTATATTGAAGTAAAGAACGTCAAACTATTAACTTAGATCTGATTTTCAAATTGTCATTTTTAAAATCTGAAGTAGCTATTTTTAAGTAAAGTACTTCTAACTAATAACTTAGTTTTGATTTACAAGTTCACTATTCTAAAATAAGACTTAGTTATTTTGAAGTAAAGAACGTCAAACTACAACCTTAGATTTGATTTCCAAATTTACATTACTAAGATCCGAAATAGTAAATTTGAAATAAATAACTTTAAACTAATAACTTAGTTTTGATTTACAAATTCACTAGTCTAAATTAAGACTTAGTTATTTTGAAGTAGAGAACGTCATACTGTTAACTTAGATCTGAATTTCAAATTGTCATTTCTAAAATCAGAAGTAGATAATTTCAAGTAAAGAACTTCAAACTACAACCTTAGATTTGATTTCCAAATTTACATTACTAAGATCCGAATTAGTAAATTTGAAGTAAAAAACTTTAAACTAATAACTTAGTTTTTATTTACAAATTCACTAGTATAAAATAAGACTTAGTTATTTTGAAGTAAAGAACGTCAAACTATTAACTTAAATCTGATTTTCAAATTGTCATTTCCAAAATCAGAAGTAGATATTTTCAAGTAAAGAACTTCAATCTACTAACTTAGTTTTGATTTACAAATACAGTATTCTAGAATAAGACTAATCTATTTTGAAGTAAAGAACGTCAAACTACTAACTTAGATCTGATTTTCAAATTGTCATTTCTAAGATCAGTAGTAGATATATTCAAGTAAAGAACGTCAAACTAATAACTTAGTTTTAATTTACAAATTCACTATACTAAAATAAGACTTAGTTATTTAGAAGTTAAGAACGTCACACTATTAACTTAGATCTGAATTTCAAATTGTCATTTCTAAAATCAAATGTAGAAATTTTCAAGTTGAGAACTTCAAACTAATAACTTAGCTTTGATTTCCAAATTCACTATTCTAAAATAAGACTTAGTAATTTTGAAGTAAAGAACGTCAAACTATTACGTTAGATCTGATTTTCAAATTGTCATTTCTAAAATCAGAAGTAGATATTTTCAAGTAAACAACTTCAAACTAATAACTTAGCTTTGATTTAGAAATTCACTATTCTAAAATAAGACTTAGTTATTTTGAAGTAAAGAACGTCAAACTACAACCTTAGATTTGATTTCCAAGTTTACATTACTAAGATCCGAATTAGTAAATTTGAAGTAAAAAACTTTAAACTAATAACTTAGTTTTGATTTACAATTTCACTACACTAAAATAAGACTTATTTGTTTAGAAGTAAAGAACGTCAAACTTTTAACATAGGCGTGATTTTCAAAATGTCATTACTAAAATCAGAAGTAGATATTTTCAAGTAAAGAACTTTAAACTACAACCTTAGATTTGATTTCCAAGTTTACATTACTAGATTCCGAATTTGTAAATTTGAAGTAAAAAACTTTAAAGTAATAACTTAGTTTTGATTTACAAATTCACTAGTCTAAAATAAGTCTTAGTTATTTTGAAGTGAAAAATGTCAAACTATTAACTTAGATCTGATTTTCAAATTTTCATTTCTAAAATTAGTAGTAGATATTTTCAAGTTAAGAACTTCAAACTAATAACTTAGTTTTTATTTACAAATTCACTATACTAAAATAAGAGTTAGTTATTTAGAAGTAAAGAACGTCAAACTATTAACTTAGATCTGAATTTCAAATTGTCATTTCTAAAATCAGAAGTAAATATTTTCAAGTAAAGAACTTCAAACTAATAACTTAGCTTTCATTTACAAATTCACTATTCTAAAATAAGACTTAGTTATTTTGAAGTAAAGAACGTCAAACTATTAACTTAGATTTGATTTTTAAATTGTCATTTCTAAAATCAGAAGTAGATAATTTCAAGTAAAGAACTTCAAACTACAACCTTAGATTTGATTTCCAAATTTACATTACTAAGATCCGAATTAGTAAATTTGAAGTAAAAAACTTTAAACTAATAACTTAGTTTTGATTTACAAATTCACTAGTCTAAAATAAGTGTTAGTTATTTTGAAGTGAAAAACGTCAAACTTTTAACTTAGATCTGATTTTCAAATTGTCATTTCTAAAATTAGTAGTAGATATTTTCAAGTAAAGAACTTCATACTAATAACTTATTTTTGATTTACAAATTCACTATACTAAAATAAGACTTAGTTGGTTTGAAGTAAAGAACGTCAAACTATTAACTTAGATCTGATTTTCAAATTCTCAATTCTAAAATCTGAAGCAGATATTTTCAAATAAAGTACTTCACACTAACATCTTAGTTTTGATTTACAAATACAGTATTCTAAAATAAGACTTATCTATTTTGAAGTAAAGAACGTCGAACTATTAACTTAGATCTGATTTTCAAATTGTCAGTTCTTAAAAAAGAAGTAGATATTTCAAAGTAAAGAACTTTAAACTAATAACTTAGTTTTGATTTACAAATTCACTAGTCCAAAATAAGACTTAGTTATTTAGAAGTAAAGCACGTCAAACTATTAACTTAGATCTGATTTTCAAACTGTCATTTCTAAAATCAGTAGTTGTTTTTTTCAAGTAAAGAACTTCAGACCAATAACTTAGTTTTGATTTACAAATTCACTATACTAAAATAAGACTTAGTTGGTTTGAAGTAAAGAACGTCAAACTATTAACTTAGATCTGATTTTCAAATTGTCATTTCTAAAATCTGAAGCAGATATTTTCAAATAAAGTAATTCAAACTAACATCTTAGTTTTGATTTACAAATACAGTATTCTAAAATAAGACTTATCTATTTTGAAGTAAAGAACGTCATACTATTAACTTAGATCTGATTTTCAAATTGTCAGTTCTTAAAAAAGAAGTAGATATTTCAAAGTAAAGAACTTCAAACTAATAACTTAGTTTTGATTTAGAAATTCTCTATTCTAAAATAAGACATAGTTATTTTGAAGTAAAGAACGTCAAACTATTAACTTAGATCTGATTTTCAAATTGTCATTTCTAAGATCAGTAGTAGATATTTTCATGTAAATAACTTCGAACTTATAACTTAGTTTTGATTTACAAATTCACTAGTGTGAAATAAAACTTAGTTATTTTGAAGAAAAAACCTCATACTATTAACTTAGACCTGATTTTCAAATTGTTATTTCTAAAATCAGTAGTAGATATGTTCAAGTAAAGAACTTCATACTAATAACTTAGTTTTGATTTACAAATTCACTATACTAAAATAAGACTTAGTTGGTTTGAAGTAAAGAACGTCAAACTATTAACTTAGATCTGATTTTCAAATTGTCAATTCTAAAATCTGAAGCAGATATTTTCAAATAAAGTACTTCACACTAACATCTTAGTTTTGATTTACAAATACAGTATTCTAAAATAAGACTTATCTATTTTGAAGTAAAGAACGTCATACTATTAACTTAGATCTGATTTTCAAATTGTCAGTTCTTAAAAAAGAAGTAGATATTTCAAAGTAAAGAACTTTAAACTAATAACTTAGTTTTGATTTACAAATTCACTAGTCCAAAATAAGACTTAGTTATTTAGAATTAAAGCACGTCAAACTATTAACTTAGATCTGATTTTCAAACTGTCATTTCTAAAATCAGTAGTAGTTTTTTTCAAGTAAAGAACTTCAGACCAATAACTTAGCTTTGATTTACAAATTCACTATTCTAAAATAAGACTTAGTTATTTTGAAGTAAAGAACGTCAAACTATTAACTTAGATCTGATTTTCAAATTGTCATTTCTAAAATCAGTGGTAGTTTTTTTCAAGTGAAGAACTTCATACTAATAACTTAGTTTTAATTTACAAATTCACTATACTAAAATAAGACTTAGTTGTTTTGAAGTAAAGAACGTCAAATTATTAATTTAGATCTGATTTTCAAATTGTCATTTCTAAACTCTAAAGCACATATTTTCAAGTAAAGATCTTTAAACTAATAACTTAGTTTTGATTTACAAATTCAATATTCTAAAATAATACTTAGTTAGATTGAAGTAAAGAACGTCAAACTATTAACTTAAATCTGAATTTCAAATTGTCATTTCTAAAATCTAAAGAAAATATTTTCAAATAAAGATCTTTAAACTAATAACTTAGTTTTGATTTACAAATTCACTATTCTAAAATAAGACTTAGTTAGTTTGAAGTAAAGAACGTCAAACTATTCACTTAGATCTGATTTTCAAATTGTCATTTCTTAAATCAGAAGTAGATATTTCAAAGTAAAGAACTTCCAACTAATAACTTAGTTTTGATTTCCAAATTCACTATTCTAAAGAAAGACTTAATTATTTTTAAGTAAAGAACGTCAAACTAATAACTATATCTGATTTCCAAATTGTCATTTCTAAAATCAGTAGTACATATTTTCAAGTAAAGAACTTCAAACTAATAACTTAGATCTGATTTTTAAATTGTGATTACTAAAATCAGAAGTAGATATTTTCAAGTATAGAACTTCTATTTGATAAGTTTGTATTGATTTACAAATTCACTATTTTAAAGTAAGACTTAGTTATTTTAAAGTAAAAATCGTCAAACTATTAACTTAGCTCAGATTTTCAAATGGTCATTTCTAAAATCAAAAGTAGATATTTCAAAGTAAACAATTTCAAACTTATAACTTAGTTTTGATTTACAAATACACTATATTAAATTAAGACTTAGTTATTTAGAAGTAAAGAACGTCAAACTATTAACTTAAATCTGATTTTCAAATTGTCATTTCTAAAATCAGTAGTAGTTTTTTTCAAGTGAAGAACTTCATACTAATAACTTAGTTTTAATTTACAAATTCACTATACTAAAATAAGACTTAGTTGTTTTGAAGTAAAGAACGTCAAATTATTAATTTAGATCTGATTTTCAAAATGTCATTTCTAAAATCAGAAGTAGATATTTTCAAGTAAACAACTTTAAACTAATAACTTAGCCTTGATTTACAAATTGAGTATTCGAAAATAAGACTTAGTTATTTTGAAGTAAAGAACGTCAAACTATTAACTTAGATCTGATTTTCAAATTGTCATTTCTAAAATCAATGGTAGTTTTTTTCAAGTGAAGAACTTCATACTAATAACTTAGTTTTAATTTACAAATTCACTATACTAAAATAAGACTTAGTTGTATTGAAGTAAAGAACGTCAAATTATTAATTTAGATCTGATTTTCAAATTGTCATTTCTAAAATCTAAAGCAGATATTTTCAAGTAAAGATCTTTAAACTAATAACTTAGTTTTGGTTTACAAATTCAATATTCTAAAATAATGTTTAGTTATTTTGAAGTAAAGAACGTCAAACTATTAACTTAACTCTGATTTTCAAATTGTCATTTATAAAATCAGAAGTAGATATTTTTAAGTAAAGTACTTCAAACTAATAACTTAGTTTTGATTTACAAATACACTATTCTAAAATAAGACTTATCTATTTTGAAGTAAAGAACGTCAAACTATGCACTTAGATCTGATTTTCAAATTGTCATTTCTTAAATCAGAAGTAGAGATGTTCAAGTAAATAACTTCAAACTAATAACTTAGTTTTGATTTACAAATTCACTATACTAAAATAAGACTTATTTGATTGGAAGTAAAGAAAGTCAAACTATCAACTTAGATCTGATTTTCAAATTGTCATTTCTAAAATCAGAAGTAGAAATTTTCAAGGAAATAACTTCAAACTAATAACTTAGTTTAGATTTACAAATGCACTATTCTACAATAATACTTATCTTGCTTGAAGTAAAGAACGTAAAACTATTAGCTTAGATCTGATTTACAATTTGTCATTTCTAAAACCAGAAGTAGATATTTTTAAGTAAAGAACTTCAAACTAATAACTTAGTTTTGATTTAAGAAGTCACTATTCTAAAATGAGACTTAGTTATTTTGAAGTAAAGAACGTCAAACTATATTAACTTAGATTTGTTTTTCAAATTGTTATTTCTAAAATCAGAAGTAGATAATTTCTAGTAAAGAGCTTCAAACAAATAAATTAGTTCTTATTTAAAAATACAATATTCTAAAATAAGACTTATCTATTTTGAAGTAAAAAACGTCAAACTATTATTTTAGACCTGTATTTCAAATTGTCATTTCTAAAATCAGAAGTAGATATTTTCAAGTAAACAACTTTAAACTAATAACTTAGCATTGATTTACAAATTGAGTATTCTAAAATAAGGCTTAGTTATTTTGAAGTAAAGAACGTCAAACTTTTAACTTAACTCTGATTTTCAAATTGTCATTTATAAAATCAGAAGTAGATATTTTTAAGTAAAGTACTTCAAACTAATAACCTAGTTTACATTTACAAATTCACTAGTCTAAAATAAGACTTAGTTAATTTGAAGTAAAAAACGTCAAATTATTAACTTAGATCTGATTTTCAAATTGTCATTTCTAAAATCTGAAGCAGATATTTTCAAGTAAAGATCTTTAAACTAATAACTTAGTTTTGATTTACATATTCACTATTCTAAAATAATACTTAGTTATTTTGAAGTAAAGAACGTCAAACTATTAACTTAACTCTGATTTTCAAATTGTCATTTATAAAATCAGAAGGAGATGTTTTTAAGTAAAGTACTTCAAACTAATAACCTAGTTTACATTTACAAATTCACTAGTCTAAAATAAGACTTAGTTAATTTGAAGTAAAAAACGTAAAACTATTAACTTAGATCTGATTTTCAAATTTTCATATCTAAAATCAAAAGTAGATATTTTCAAGTAAAGACCTTCAAACTAATAACTTAGTTTTGATTTACAAATTCACTAGTCTAAAATAAGACTTAGTTATTTAAAAGTAAAGAACGTCAAACTGTTAACTTAGATCTGATTTTCAAATTGTCATTTCTAAAATCAGTAGTAGATATTTTCAAGTAAAGAACTTCAAACTAATAACTTTGTTTTAAATTACAAATTCACTATACTAAAATAAGACTTAGTTATTTAGAAGTAAAGAACGTCAAACTATTAACTTAGATCTGATTTTCAAATTGTCATTTCTAAAATCAGAAGTAGATATTTTCAAGTAAAGATCTTTAAACTAATAACTTAGCCTTGATTTACAAATTGAGTATTCTAAAATAAGACTTAGTTATTTTGAAGTAAAGAACGTCAAACTATTAACTTAGATCTGATTTTCAAATTGTCATTTCTAAAATCAGTGGTAGTTTTTTTCAAGTGAAGAACTTCATACTAATAACTTAGTTTTGGTTTACAAATTCACTATACTAAAATAAGACTTAGTTGTTTTGAAGTAAAGAACGTCAAACTATTAACTTAGATCTGATTTTCAAAATGTCATTTCTAAAATCAGAAGTAGATATTTTCAAGTAAACAACTTTAAACTAATAACTTAGCCTTGATTTACAAATTGTGTATTCTAAAATAAGACTTAGTTATTTTGAAGTAAAGAACGTCAAACTATTAACTTAGATCTGATTTTCAAATTGCCATTTCTAAAATCAGTGGTAGTTTTTTTCAAGTGAAGAACTTCATACTAATAACTAAGTTTTAATTTACAAATTCACTATACTAAAATAAGACTTAGTTGTTTTTAAGTAAAGAACGTCAAATTATTAATTTAGATCTGATTTTCAAATTGTCATATCTAAAATCTAAAGCAGATATTTTCGAGTAAAGATCTTTCAACTAATAACTTAGTTTTGATTTACAAATTCAATATTCTAAAATAATACTTAGTTATTTTGAAGTAAAGAACGTCAAACTATTAACTTAACTCTGATTTTCAAATTGTCATTTATAAAATCAGAAGTAGATATTTTTAAGTAAAGTACTTCAAACTAATAACTTAGTTTTGATTTACAAATACACTATTCTAAAATAAGACTTATCTATTTTGAAGTAAAGAACGTCAAACTATTCACTTAGATCTGATTTTCAAATTGTCATTTCTTAAATCAGAAGTTGATATTTCAAAGTAAAGAACTTCAAACTAATAACTTAGTTTTGATTTCCAAATTCACTATTCTAAAGTAAGACTTAATTATTTTGAAGTAAAGAACGTCAAACTAATAACTATATCCGATTTTCAAATTGTCATTGCTAAAATCAGTAGTAGATATTTTCAAGTAAAGAACTTCAAACTAATAACTTATTTATGATTTACAAATTTACTAGTCTAAAATAAGACTTAGTTATTTTGAAGTAAAAAACGGCAAACTATTAACTTATATCTGATTTTCAAATTGTCATTTCTAAAATCTAAAGCAAATATTTTCAAATAAAGATCTTTAAACTAATAACTTAGTTTTGATTTACAAATTCACTATTCTAAAATAAGACTTAGTTAGTTTGAAGTAAAGAACGTCAAACTATTCACTTAGATCTGATTTTCAAATTGTCATTTCTTAAATCAGAAGTAGATATTTCAAAGTGAAGAACTTCCAACTAATAACTTAGTTTTGATTTACAAATTCACTATTCTAAAGTAAGACTTAATTATTTTTAAGTAAAGAACGTCAAACTAATAACTATATCTGATTTTGAAATTGTCATTTCTAAATCAGTAGTACATATTTTCAAGTAAAGAACTTCAAACTAATAACTTAGATTTGATTTTCAAATTATTATTTTACAAAATCAGAAGTAGAGATGTTCAAGTAAATAACTTCAAACTAATAACTTAGTTTTCATTTACAAATTCACTATACTAAAATAAGACTTATTTGTTTAGAAATAAAGAACGTCAAACTATTAACTTAGATCTGAATTTTAAATTGTGATTACTAAAATCAGAAGTAGATATTTTCAAGTATAGAACTTCTATTTGATAAGTTTGTATTGATTTACAAATGCACTATTTTAAAGTAAGACTTAGTTATTTTAAAGTAAAAATCGTCAAACTATTAACTTAGATCAGATTTTCAAATTGTCAATTCTAAAATCAGTAGTGGATATTTTCAAGTAAAGAACTTCAAACTAATAACTTAGTTTTGATTTAAAAATACACTATACTAAAATAAGACTTAGTTATTTAGAAGTAAAGAACGTCAAACAATTAACTTAGATCTGATTTTCAAATTGTTATTTTACAAAATCAGAATTAGAGATGTTCAAGTAAATAACTTCAAACTAATAACTTAGTTTTGATTTACAAATTCACTATACTAAAATAAGACTTATTTGTTTAAAAGTAAAGAACGTCAAACTATTAACTTAGATCTGATTTTTAAATTGTGATTACTAAAATCAAAAGTAGATAATTTCAAGTATAGAACTTCTATTTAATAAGTATGTATTGATTTACAAATTCACTATTTTAAAGTAAGACTTAGTTATTTTGAAGTAAAAATCGTCAAACTATTAACTTCGATCTGATTTTCAAATGGTCAATTCTAAAATCAGAAGTAGATATTTCAAAGTAAACAACTTCAAACTTATAACTTAGTTTTGATTATCAAATACACTATACTAAACTAAGACTTAGTTATTTAGAAGTAAAGAACGTCAAACTATTAACTAAGATCTAATTTTCAAATTGTTATTTCTAAAATCAGAAGTAGAGATGTTGAAGTAAATAACTTCAAACTAATAACTTAGTTTTGATTATCAAATACACTATACTAAACTAAGACTTAGTTATTTAGAAGTAAAAAACGTCAAACTATTATTTTAGACCTGTATTTCAAATTGTCATTTCTAAAATCAGAAGTAGATATTTTCAAGTAAACAACTTTAAACTAATAACTTAGCATTGATTTACAAATTGAGTATTCTAAAATAAGGCTTAGTTATTTTGAAGTAAAGAACGTCAAACTTTTAACTTAACTCTGATTTTCAAATTGTCATTTATAAAATCAGAAGTAGATATTTTTAAGTAAAGTACTTCAAACTAATAACCTAGTTTACATTTACAAATTCACTAGTCTAAAATAAGACTTAGTTAATTTGAAGTAAAAAACGTCAAATTATTAACTTAGATCTGATTTTCAAATTGTCATTTCTAAAATCTGAAGCAGATATTTTCAAGTAAAGATCTTTAAACTAATAACTTAGTTTTGATTTACATATTCACTATTCTAAAATAATACTTAGTTATTTTGAAGTAAAGAACGTCAAACTATTAACTTAACTCTGATTTTCAAATTGTCATTTATAAAATCAGAAGGAGATGTTTTTAAGTAAAGTACTTCAAACTAATAACCTAGTTTACATTTACAAATTCACTAGTCTAAAATAAGACTTAGTTAATTTGAAGTAAAAAACGTAAAACTATTAACTTAGATCTGATTTTCAAATTTTCATATCTAAAATCAAAAGTAGATATTTTCAAGTAAAGACCTTCAAACTAATAACTTAGTTTT
Source organism: Cantharis rustica (assembly GCA_911387805.1). Taxonomy (NCBI): domain Eukaryota; kingdom Metazoa; phylum Arthropoda; class Insecta; order Coleoptera; family Cantharidae; genus Cantharis; species Cantharis rustica. Next base: position 26,895,027 of record OU426878.1, on the reverse strand, counting down.
GATTTACAAATTCACTAGTCTAAAATAAGACTTAGTTATTTAAAAGTAAAGAACGTCAAACTTTTTTTTTTTTTTTTTTTTTTTTGTGTTCGTTGGGAGTGGGGAAACCTTGCATAGGCCCCCCCCCAATGAGAGGGAGGGAGTGTCAGATTCTTACTGACTAAAACCCCACTCCGTAGAGACGCCGGGATTCGCTTCCGCATTACTTCCGAACGGCTCACTTCAAGTCATAATTGCTTGCTTCACCCTTTCGGGTCTTTATGCTTCTTTGTTGTTAATTTATTGTATCTTTCTTGCTTTATGGTTGTCTATTGGGGCATAGCTTCGCGTTGATCAGTTTCTTTAGTGGAAATGACTTCTACTGCAAATGCTGCTACGGCTGTCCAGTTTGCTTCTTTTTCCATCATAAATTCTACCAGGTTGTCCGGTGTCAAGTTCTTCACAGCTATCTCCAGGAGTTCGCCACGCTGGGTTTGCCATTTTTCGCATTCAAAAAAAGTGTGGAGTACTGTATCAACTTCGCCACAGTAAGGGCAATAGTGGTTGTCAACCCTCTGGAACCGGTAGAGATATTCCTGGAAACACCCGTGTCCTCCTAGCAGCTGTGTTAATTCATACGACAGCGTGCCGTGCGCTCTATTGCACCACGCTTCAATGCTGGGAATTAGCCGGTGAGTCCACCTGCCCTTCTCGCTGTCGTCCCATCTTTTCTGCCAGCTGTTCAACGAGCACTTGCGCAACTCGTTGTACGACATAAGCACTTTTTTGTATTTTGAGCTCCTTTCTACTGCCAGGAGATCGATTGGAACCATAGACGCCAAGACTAGCAGAGCATCGGTTGACGTTGTTCTATACGCCCTAGCCACTCTCAAAGCCATCTTTCGCTGCACTTTCGCGTATCGCATGGCATAGCTTGCGTATTTCTGCAAGCTGTCTGCCCAAATTGGGGCCCCGTACAACATAACTGAATGTGCTACTGAGGCCAGAAGTCTTCTTTTCGGCTCCGATGGACCACCAATGTTTGGTAGCAATCTGGAGATCATAGTCGCCGCCTTGGTTGCTCTATCCGCCGATTGGGTTATGTGGTCACCAAAGTTGATATATTTATCAACTTGTATCCCCAAAATTCTAATTGATTTCTTATCGGTGGGTCTAACTATGCTGCCCTCTACTTTAATTTTTATTGGAGAGTGTTGTCTCTTCCCGCTTGCAAGAAGCATTTCTGTTTTCTGTGGGACAATTGCTAAGCCATTGTCCCGCAACCAATTGCAGATGGCCTGTACCGCAGCTTCTGTTTTCCACTGAATCTCTTCTTCGGTCTTTGCGACCGCTACTAATGTGAGGTCATCCGCAAAACCTACTAGTTCTACTCCCTCTGGCATATGTAGACGCAAGACACCGTCATAGGTTAGGTTCCACAAGGTCGGCCCAAGTACCGAGCCCTGCGGAACTCCTCCAGTCATCTTAAATCTCATGGTCTTTCCTGCCTCCTGAGCAGTTATCCACCTGTCTTTAAAGTAGCTGTCGATAACTTTCCTAATGTAGGGACTCATACCTCTGCGTGACAACTCACTGGTGATGTTTCCCCATCTCACCGTGTTAAAGGCGTTTCTTACATCCAGGGCCACCAGTAGTGGGAACCTACGAGTATACCGCGTACCCTCTCTGGCTTCACGGGCAATGCTTACGATTTTCTCAATCGCACTTGTTGTGGACTTCTTCTTTCTGAAGCCGTATTGCTTATCCGACAGCCCTTCGCCCTCTTCTATCTCTGTATGCATTCTTTCTAGGAGCATCCTTTCGAAAAGCTTCCCCACATGGTTCAAGAGGCATAGGGGTCTATAGGAATTCGGCTGTCCCATAGGTTTGTCCCCCTTGCGGATCAAGATCAGGTTTGCCGCCTTCCAGCTTTTAGGGTATGTTCCGCTATTAATTATTTTGTTGAAGGCGTTGATGTAGTGCTTGGGCTGTGTCTCTCCCACCTTCTTAACCAGTACCGCAGGGATGCCATCTGGGCCGGGTGCCTTATTATTTTTTATCGTTGCCAGCGCCGTTTTCAGTTCGGCTTCGGTAAACAGAGGGATAGAAGATGCTGGGGTGCTATGTTGTTGTACTATAGGCTGTGGTTGTACTTGCTCCGCACAGTGTGGAAATAGTTCCGCCAATATCGGCTCAAGTTGGTCTTCCTCTATTCCCGTGCTGTTTCGTGCCCCGAATCTCTTGGTCACGATTTTGTACGCTTTTCCCCAAACATCGTCATCCAGCTCCCTAATAAGGCTGTCCCAGTTTCTCTTCTTACTATTGTCAATTTCTTTCGACAAGTTCCTTCTGGCTTCTCTTAAGTTCACTTTGAGTAGATCTGAATTTTTCTGGTTTCTTGCCAACGCTCTATAATATTGGCGTCTGGCTCTTGTGCAGAGTTTTCGAAGCGTCGCAATTTCTTCCGTCCACCAGTATACCGGCGGTCGCTTACAAGACGTTTTAGGCATGCAGCTTTCGCACGCTTGCTGCAGAAACTCGTCCAATGATGCGCTGGTGTCGTCATTTGGCTCCTTGGTGGATAGAAACTCGACTAATTTGTCTTCGTTTATCTTTTTCCAGGTCCATCTCATTTGTGGGGTCCTCTTCGTGGCATTTATTGCGACTTGAAACTGCACGTAGCGGTGATCACTAGACGTTTCTTCATCCAGCACCATCCAATTAGAAACGCGGTTCGAGAGCGACTGGGTGGCCAGGGTGACGTCAAGTATAGATCTACACGCTCCTCTTTCGAAGGTTGGTTGTTCGCCTTCGTTTAGTACGACCATTTCATACTCCACAATTAGCTCGGATAGCAGAGTCCCTCTTTGATCTTCCGTTTTCTGATGGTCTGAGTTTTCTACTTTGGGGATTCCCCACTCAGGCGATTTGGCATTGAAATCTCCTCCTATTATAGCAGGTCTGCCTCTTGTCTTAATTTGCTCAAACAGTGCCAATAACTCGTTCTCTACTACTTGCCGCTGCTCGTTTGGTGAGTGGTAGCAGGAATAAACATCGTATTCTCCAAGATTTATCCATACGAAGGTGTTACCAATGCCTCTTCCCCTTATCTCTATATCGGCCGCCACAATTAAAGCCGATTTGCCATCCAGACTAATAATTCGATCTGCAGTCGGACTTGCTGCCCATCGTTGGTTTGGTTCGCTGATGATCGCGACACCAATGTTTCTTCTGTGCATAGTCTCATACAGGAGGTCCTGGGCAGCTTTTGCACAATTTAGGTTAATTTGCAACATCTGAACTTCTGTTAAGGCCCGTGCACTCCCGTCCGTTTGTTCGGTGTGCGCCCCCGCAGTCGTAGCACTTCGTGTTCGCTTTGCAGCTTGCGATCTTGTGGCCTTGTTCGCCGCAGTTGAGACATCTGTCGCCTCTAGCTCCTGTGCAGCTAGATGCCGGGTGTCCATCGCCCCAACATCTTGGGCAGAACCCAAGAAAAAACTGTCGGACTCTACAGCCGGAAATCATTCCAACAGTTACTCTGCCGAGCTCTAGTAGTTTACCCGCTGCCATCTCATCGCAGCTAACCACCGCCGTTTGTGTGCCACCAAATGCTGGGCGGAGAGATCGTAGGTGTAGGTATCTCTCTTGGCCAACATAACGTCTCAGACATGCTATAACTTCTTCTTCGTCTACCAGTTCGTCAAGATCTAATATCTTTAGGTCAATTTTGTGGAAGAGTTTGTGTATCTGTATCTCGCCCATTTTTTCGCTAAGCTTTTCGTAGAACTGCGTGTTGTCATTTCCAATTCCGGGTTCGACAAGGACGTCACCGCCTTTTGTTTTGACCACCTTGCCTACCGTGTCGCCACTGTTCTTTAGGCAATCTTTTAGCTTTGTTAAGACTTCTTTGTAAGAGAGAGTCTCGGTAGCTTTAATGAGTAGCGCCGGAGGTTTTTTATTTTCTTTATGTTTTGATGTTTTATTAATAGTTGCAGCCTTCTCCATCGCTTCAGCTTTCTCTTTTCTTTCTTTTGTACGTTGTTTTGCTTTAGCTCTCTTGTTACGAATCTTCTCAAGAGGGTCAATAAAACCGTCGTTTTTTTCGGATTGGCTGTTTTCTATCTCATTGGCGACTTTTGCGGTTGGGTAGGGACTGCTTGCAGCTAACGGTTTCTGCGTCAGCCTGGTTGCTAAACTTTGAGGGAAATTGTTTTTCATCGTTTCCTCGGCGAGCTCGGGCCTGAGTCCCGAGATGCTTGTTGACTGGTTGACGCAGATTTTGGTGCATCTTTCTTCTGCGGCTTCTAGGTGTTTTTGTACTTCGCCCACTTTTTTGCCTAGCGACTTCATTTCATCTACCAGCTCTTGCATCCTATCCATCTGCTCGGGTGTGAAGGATGTCTCAAACTGCCTTTCATGAATAGTTTCCAACGACTGAGTCAAAGACCCCACGGCGTCGTCCATAGTTTGAACTTTTTCTAGGGTAGCCTTTACATTCATTTCGACTGTTCTCAGCACTTCGATCTGCAATTCAACACCTTCTGTGTTGGGATCCGGTCTATTTTGATAAAGACGCGCCTCAGTCTTTACCTTTGCGACTTCCTTGTTGCACAGTGCTACTTGCGATGACAGATCTTTTATTAGCATTCCCTGTTTGCCTATTTCCTGTACTAGCTCCGCCATTATTGGGAAAACTTCTTCCGACGGTTTTCTAACTTCTTCAGTGCTTATCTTCTCAATTTTTCTTTGCATTTGTGTCAGCATGGTTTTTAAAGACACTGGAACATTCTTACATTCTTTCTGTTGGAGAAAGTCAGTTATTTTAGAAATATGTTTTCTAAGATCTTCTCGTCCTCTTCCAGTTGCTGGTGAGTACGTCCCAGCCTGGTTGCCTACTTGAGACGTAGAACGGTCGCTTGCTGACGGTCGGTGGGGGCCCGCTCCAAGTCCACCCGACCCGACCGGTACTGGGGTATCCCTCCCCTGCACCGTAATCATCGTTTCATTATCTTTGTCCATATTCATGCTAGGTTCATCTTTTGGAGATTTCTGTCGGGGCCTCCTACCCTTAGCCAGGTTGTTCCAGTTTTTAAGCGCCGGAAGCTCGCTTTTCGCACTCTTCCGTTGGCATTACCCAGGGTCCACCACGAGGAGGTGGAAGAGTACTTGCTAGCAGAGCTCTTAGTGAGACAGGCCTTACTCGGGGTTTTGTTGCTGCACACTTTCTGGCAAGGCATGCAGCCCCCGAGACCCGTACTAGCCGTCGGACAAAGAACGTCAACCTGAACGTCAAACTGTTAACTTAGATCTGATTTTCAAATTGTCATTTCTAAAATCAGTAGTAGATATTTTCAAGTAAAGAACTTCAAACTAATAACTTTGTTTTAAATTACAAATTCACTATACTAAAATAAGACTTAGTTATTTAGAAGTAAAGAACGTCAAACTATTAACTTAGATCTGATTTTCAAATTGTCATTTCTAAAATCAGAAGTAGATATTTTCAAGTAAAGATCTTTAAACTAATAACTTAGCCTTGATTTACAAATTGAGTATTCTAAAATAAGACTTAGTTATTTTGAAGTAAAGAACGTCAAACTATTAACTTAGATCTGATTTTCAAATTGTCATTTCTAAAATCAGTGGTAGTTTTTTTCAAGTGAAGAACTTCATACTAATAACTTAGTTTTGGTTTACAAATTCACTATACTAAAATAAGACTTAGTTGTTTTGAAGTAAAGAACGTCAAACTATTAACTTAGATCTGATTTTCAAAATGTCATTTCTAAAATCAGAAGTAGATATTTTCAAGTAAACAACTTTAAACTAATAACTTAGCCTTGATTTACAAATTGTGTATTCTAAAATAAGACTTAGTTATTTTGAAGTAAAGAACGTCAAACTATTAACTTAGATCTGATTTTCAAATTGCCATTTCTAAAATCAGTGGTAGTTTTTTTCAAGTGAAGAACTTCATACTAATAACTAAGTTTTAATTTACAAATTCACTATACTAAAATAAGACTTAGTTGTTTTTAAGTAAAGAACGTCAAATTATTAATTTAGATCTGATTTTCAAATTGTCATATCTAAAATCTAAAGCAGATATTTTCGAGTAAAGATCTTTAAACTAATAACTTAGTTTTGATTTACAAATTCAATATTCTAAAATAATACTTAGTTATTTTGAAGTAAAGAACGTCAAACTATTAACTTAACTCTGATTTTCAAATTGTCATTTATAAAATCAGAAGTAGATATTTTTAAGTAAAGTACTTCAAACTAATAACTTAGTTTTGATTTACAAATACACTATTCTAAAATAAGACTTATCCATTTTGAAGTAAAGAACGTCAAACTATTCACTTAGATCTGATTTTCAAATTGTCATTTCTTAAATCAGAAGTTGATATTTCAAAGTAAAGAACTTCAAACTAATAACTTAGTTTTGATTTCCAAATTCACTATTCTAAAGTAAGACTTAATTATTTTGAAGTAAAGAACGTCAAACTAATAACTATATCGATTTTCAAATTGTCATTGCTAAAATCAGTAGTAGATATTTTCAAGTAAAGAACTTCAAACTAATAACTTATTTATGATTTACAAATTTACTAGTCTAAAATAAGACTTAGTTATTTTGAAGTAAAAAACGGCAAACTATTAACTTATATCTGATTTTCAAATTGTCATTTCTAAAATCTAAAGCAAATATTTTCAAATAAAGATCTTTAAACTAATAACTTGGTTTTGATTTACAAATTCACTATTCTAAAATAAGACTTAGTTAGTTTGAAGTAAAGAACGTCAAACTATTCACTTAGATCTGATTTTCAAATTGTCATTTCTTAAATCAGAAGTAGATATTTCAAAGTGAAGAACTTCCAACTAATAACTTAGTTTTGATTTACAAATTCACTATTCTAAAGTAAGACTTAATTATTTTTAAGTAAAGAACGTCAAACTAATAACTATATCTGATTTTCAAATTGTCATTTCTAAACGACTAATAACTTAGTTTTGATTTACAAATTCACTATACTAAAATAAGACTTAGTTGGTTTGAAGTAAAGAACGTCAAACTATTAACTTAGATCTGATTTTCAAATTGTCAATTCTAAAATCTGAAGCAGATATTTTCAAATAAAGTACTTCACACTAACATCTTAGTTTTGATTTACAAATACAGTATTCTAAAATAAGACTTATCTATTTTGAAGTAAAGAACGTCATACTATTAACTTAGATCTGATTTTCAAATTGTCAGTTCTTAAAAAAGAAGTAGATATTTCAAAGTAAAGAACTTTAAACTAATAACTTAGTTTTGATTTACAAATTCACTAGTCCAAAATAAGACTTAGTTATTTAGAATTAAAGCACGTCAAACTATTAACTTAGATCTGATTTTCAAACTGTCATTTCTAAAATCAGTAGTAGTTTTTTTCAAGTAAAGAACTTCAGACCAATAACTTAGCTTTGATTTACAAATTCACTATTCTAAAATAAGACTTAGTTATTTTGAAGTAAAGAACGTCAAACTATTAACTTAGATCTGATTTTCAAATTGTCATTTCTAAAATCAGTGGTAGTAAAGAACGTCAGACTATTACGTTAGATCTGATTTTCAAATTGTCATTTCTAAAATCAGAAGTAGATATTTTCTAGTAAACAACTTCAAACTAATAACTTAGCTTTGATTTAGAAATTCACTATTCTAAAATAAGACTTAGTTATTTTGAAGTAAAGAACGTCAAACTACAACCTTAGATTTGATTTCCAAGTTTACATTACTAAGATCCGAATTAGTAAATTTGAAGTAAAAAACTTTAAACTAATAACTTAGTTTTGATTTACAATTTCACTACACTAAAATAAGACTTATTTGTTTAGAAGTAAAGAACGTCAAACTTTTAACATAGGCGTGATTTTCAAAATGTCATTTCTAAAATCAGAAGTAGATATTTTCAAGTAAAGAACTTTAAACTACAACCTTAGATTTGATTTCCAAATTTACATTACTAGATTCCGAATTTGTAAATTTGAAGTAAAAAACTTTAAAGTAATAACTTAGTTTTGATTTACAAATTCACTAGTCTAAAATAAGTCTTAGTTATTTTGAAGTGAAAAATGTCAAACTATTAACTTAGATCTGATTTTCAAATTTTCATTTCTAAAATTAGTAGTAGATATTTTCAAGTTAAGAACTTCAAACTAATAACTTAGTTTTAATTTACAAATTCACTATACTAAAATAAGAGTTAGTTATTTAGAAGTAAAGAACGTCAAACTATTAACTTAGATCTGAATTTCAAATTGTCATTTCTAAAATCAGAAGTAAATATTTTCAAGTAAAGAACTTCAAACTAATAACTTAGCTTTGATTTACAAATTCACTATTCTAAAATAAGACTTAGTTATTTTGAAGTAAAGAACGTCAAACTATTAACTTAGATTTGATTTTTAAATTGTCATTTCTAAAATCAGAAGTAGATAATTTCAAGTAAAGAACTTCAAACTACAACCTTAGATTTGATTTCCAAATTTACATTACTAAGATCCGAATTAGTAAATTTGAAGTAAAAAACTTTAAACTAATAACTTAGTTTTGATTTACAAATTCACTAGTCTAAAATAAGTGTTAGTTATTTTGAAGTGAAAAACGTCAAACTTTTAACTTAGATCTGATTTTCAAATTGTCATTTCTAAAATTAGTAGTAGATATTTTCAAGTAAAGAACTTCATACTAATAACTTATTTTTGATTTACAAATTCACTATACTAAAATAAGACTTAGTTGGTTTGAAGTAAAGAACGTCAAACTATTAACTTAGATCTGATTTTCAAATTGTCAATTCTAAAATCTGAAGCAGATATTTTCAAATAAAGTACTTCACACTAACATCTTAGTTTTGATTTACAAATACAGTATTCTAAAATAAGACTTATCTATTTTGAAGTAAAGAACGTCATACTATTAACTTAGATCTGATTTTCAAATTGTCAGTTCTTAAAAAAGAAGTAGATATTTCAAAGTAAAGAACTTTAAACTAATAACTTAGTTTTGATTTACAAATTCACTAGTCCAAAATAAGACTTAGTTATTTAGAAGTAAAGCACGTCAAACTATTAACTTAGATCTGATTTTCAAACTGTCATTTCTAAAATCAGTAGTAGTTTTTTTCAAGTAAAGAACTTCAGACCAATAACTTAGTTTTGATTTACAAATTCACTATACTAAAATAAGACTTAGTTGGTTTGAAGTAAAGAACGTCAAACTATTAACTTAGATCTGATTTTCAAATTGTCATTTCTAAAATCTGAAGCAGTTATTTTCAAATAAAGTAATTCAAACTAATGTAACAACCCAAGAAATTTAAAACTAAAATTTTTTTGGTTGTTCGTAGTTTTAGTAAGTAAAAATATTTTAAATATTGTAAAAATATTAAGTTAATATTAATTAAGTCATTATTATTATAACATAATTATTAATATGTTATTATTAGCTATAATTGCACTCGGGGATTTTAAAGTAGGAAATAAGTTGCAAAAATGATATCATCATTTTTGGAAAATAAACAAATTAGTTCCGAAATTTTTTTCGTTTTTAGTGAAATGATCTAATCGAAAACACTTACAAAATTTACACGTGGATGAGCTTATTTTCTTAAATTATTAAGGAAAACTTAGAGCCAAAGTTTTGATCACTTGAAAATATTAATGCACGTGTCTATTTTTGAAAAATAAGGTAAATAACCTCTTTAATTAGTTTGACGTGGCTGCCTTACACAAAGTATGATTTGTCAAGGGGGGAGACCTTTAAACAAAAATTAGGGAGGAGAATCAATATAAAAAAGGGCACACACAAAAAGGCAAAAAGAGAGCAGGTTTTGACCCATTTAAGGGAACTGCTGTTTCATTTTTAACTTGAGTTGAGAAAATTTGAGTAATTTTCTTTTGTGTGACTTCGCGATTTGAATATTTAAGTTCAGTGTGAATTTAAATTAATTATTTTAGTTATCACTTTAACTAATTGAATTCGGTTTACGTTTTAAATGACAAATTTGAGACGTGTTGATTTTTTTTATATAAGTGTTTGTGTTTAAATGGTAAGAACTTTTAAAATTTTTTACTGTTTTTTTTTCTGTTGTTTTGGGCTATTTTGTAAGCTATATAATATTTCTTTTTATTTTTGGGGAAGTTGTCAATAACGTGACAACTTATATTTTGTTTTTGCATTTTGGAACTAATGCGTGTTTATTTGAAATAATTGTTTTATTTTGGTTAATGCATTAAAATTAGGATTTAATGTAAACATAATTTGTTTTAAGTATTTTCGTGCAGTTATTTTTTTTTATTATTAAATTTAAATAAATAATCACTGTAAGCTTAACATTGGGTGTTTTTTTTTTGATATTCTTATTTCTTTCGAACGACGCAAACAATTTTTAAATTTATCGTTAGCCGTCGGTTCACGTTTCCAGAAAGAGGAGGATTGGTGAAACGAATTTCCAGTAGCTACCAAAAATAAATATTAAATTTTTTTTTTTTTTAAGTGATAACGAGAAGAAAAGTTCATTAGCATTGAGAATAAGGGATGGTGGCAGCTTTATAAAAATAAATATTTCTCTATTTCTCAGGAACTCGATTTAAGTTAGCACTTTGATCTAACGTTGGAGCATCTCAAAACTCCGGCTTAGAACATGAAAAATTAAAAATAAATAACCAACAAAACCCCGTAGGTTACATTTGGTAGCACGCGGTGGGATTTTATTGATTTGATAGATATAGGATATATCAAATATTATTGAGTTATTTTTATTTTATTATTTGTAATAAACTTTCAAGTAGGAAGTTATATTTACCTTTAGGAATTCGTTTAAAGGAAAAAAAAAAAAAAATTTTTTTCAAGAGATCAATTTAGGAAAAGTTACCCTAAAGAAAATATATATAATTTGCAATAAAGTTGGCATGATAATGCTGATAAAAATTTTTGTGCATATTGGTTCTAATAATTTTTTTTTATTTACACAAAGCGTGTAGATTATAGATTGCTTACAAATTTGCACAAATCGTGTAAATTTTAGTTTTGCTTAATGTAAAAATTATATTTATTTACAGAGGTATATTTTCTTTGTAAAACATTTTGTGCATACTTCGTATATATTTTATATTGTTGAGCAACAGTAAAATATGAATACTGGCGACGAAAATCAATCAGCTTCAGGAGATGACGGTTCAGGTAATGTGGGCACCCTGCCATGGGTTCCACATACATTAGCGCCAAGAACCCCGCGACTGACGACCACGGCGACGGCACCGTTACAACAAGTAGGAGCCCCGTATTATAGTTTAGGGACTATAGCTGCTACCTTGGAAAGTTTTAATGGTAAAGAAGTTCTTAGATATTTCGACAAGTTAGAGCAGCGTAGTCGATTAGATAATTGGGCGGAAGCAGATACTTTAAAAATACTAAAATATCGACTTGTAGGTTCCGCGTATGAATTTTTCAAATCCGATACTACCCTTGATGCACTTAATTATGCTGAGTTCAAAAAGAGGTTAATAATAAAATTTACTCCACGAAAACAACCTGGGGAAGACCAATTAAGATTAAATAGGTGTTTCCAGGGTCCTGGCGAAACCGTTAGTACATTTTGCACTAGGATACGTACTCTTGGGGGTAAAGTGTTGAAAGAAGATTTGCGTACATCCCAGCCCGAAGAGGAACCAGGGTTACGAAAAAAGAATATAGAATTGATGGTGAATCAATTCAAAATGGGGTTGAAACGGGATTTATTTAGGTCGCTTGGTGCTGTTTTAATAGGTACGGATAATTTAACACTTGAAAAATGCGAGGAGTTGGCAGAACGACACGAAATGGTTCAAGAAATGCTTCAAGGAAAGCGTAATCAAGATGTGGCGGAACTGAGAGAAGTTACTTGCAATCGGTGTAATAAAATTGGACATTATGCTCGTGATTGTTTTCCGAAAACAGAACAACGGCCGTGTTATATTTGTAAGAAGTTAGGTCACTGGGCAGATCACTGTCCACAAAGATTTACTGGGGGTGCAGAAAAGCAGAAGGACAATCAAAGGCCCTGTTATATTTGTAAGGAATTAGGGCATTGGGCCAATCGATGTCCACAAAAATCTACAGAAGGGTATGCAAACCATAAAAATACTAGAATTTCGGGGTCATTAAATGAAGGTCAACCACCAAGGAAAAGTCGAGGTCAGGAATTTTATAGGTCAAGGGAACACACCGGTGCAGGTTCCTCGGCGTACCAATCCAAACCAGGAAATGATCGATTTGGAAAACCAATGGCAACCAAATCGGGAGAAACAAAGAAATCTTTAAACAATTAAGGTCCACTACCGATCCCCAGGTAGAAGACCGGAGATGGAGACGAGAGGGGAACAAAAGATTAGATATTTTGAAAGAAATTAAAGTTGTAAACTTAAGGTCGGTTCCACACATTGCGGTGTTACAGGTTAATGGCATTTTCTGCAGGTGTCTAGTAGATACGGGTGCAGCCGCTACGCTAGTTCAACGCAAATTGGTTCCAGAAGAGATGATAGATCCAGACGGAGCTGAGGGCTTGATGTTGACAGGGGTTACGGGTCATAAATTAAGGGTATATGGTACAGCAGAAGTTTCAGTAGGAACCGCGGATGGCGACGGACAAGACGACGCTCTGGCTGAACATTCGATGGTGGTCTGCGATGAGAATTTGTTAAATGAAGTTCAAGTTTTAATAGGAAGGGATTTCTTATCAGCCCAACGAGCAGTGATCAATTATGAAAAGAATCCAATCATGCTGATTTGGGGCCAACGAATTCCATTGTACACAGTGGAAGAATGTCAAGAGAATTTAGGCATCTGGGGGGTGGTTAAACAAAAACGAAAAAGAAATGGTACAATTTCCACTTATACGGGTAGAATAATAGTAGTCGCGAAAAATAACGATGATTACATTCGGACAACAAATGCGGTTTCCTCCAAAGTAAATAAAATAGAAAAAGGAGGCATAACAAAGGTAATTAGAAATTCTTCAAACAATCAATCGGAATGTACTAATGTCACTCGATTAGAAAATTTTAAACCTCAGTATGATGAATGGAAAGAATGGTTGGAGTATATCGCGGATATCTTTGGTCAGTATAAACTAAAGAAATCCATTTCGAAAAATGAATCTACGAAAATTCAAGGTGTTAAACAAAAGGTAGACAAATTACCCTCAACAAACAAAAAAACAAGGGTATTAACGGAAGGAAAGAAAATGAAGAAAAATGCGGATCAATTTGATTGGGACAAAATTGAGAATGTGGACGACGCTCCTGTGATTAAAGGTTCTAACAGGCATCCAGAAAAGCGTCCAAATCAAAAAGGAAAGAAGATGGCTACAACACCGGCGTCCCGACGCACTGATGTAACACGTAAAACACCAATGGAAATCTCTGTTACGGTGCAAACATATGGGGACCTGGGAGACAGCGATAGCGATAGCAAGAATAACAAAGTCGTTTTTAATAAACTCCAAATTAAAAATGAAGAATCTGTTATTGATCGAGTTGAGGAAATGAATTATCGGGCTGACAAATGGTTAGAACGACAAACGCAGGATAGATACGATGAGACCGAAGTACTTTTAATGGAAGATATAATTATATTTCCGCGGTCGGAATGCCTTTGTAATGCGAGATTAAATAAAACACTTGAAGGAAAGTATGCGGTTATCGAATCAAAGGAAATAGGTATCGATTTTGTGCATATTGCAAATTCTATAATAAAAATTTCCAATCAAGTGCCAATAAGAATTATAAATTTGACTAACAATAAAGTCGTAGTACCAAAAGGGAGAGTTGTTGCTGTGGCAGTTCTCGCAGAGGAACAAAGTAAAGTTGATCGGCAAAAAGGGCTGATAAATAAAATAGATCCATCAAACGATGATTGGATCGAAAGAGGTTTTGAATTGGATCATTTAGATCCTATTAGCAAACGGGAAATGTTAAAATTATTGAGGCGATTTAGCGGTTTATTTAGAGAAGATGATGACGAATTGACATGCACTACAAAAGTTAAACATGCCATTATTTTACAACCAGGTTCCAAACCCGTTTGTAAGGCACCTTATAGAATTCCCTACAAGCAAAGAGAGGTGTTACAAGAAGAAATTGATAGGTTGTTAGCTGCTGGAACCATTCGGGATTCTTCCAGTCCATGGTCAGCACCTGTGGTTTTAGTAACAAAAAGGTTGCCAGACGGTACGGAAAAAGTACGAATGTGCATCGACTATAGATCAATTAATGATTTGACCCAGTCGGAATATTACCCTATTCCGAACGTAGCCGATCTTCTCCAAGGGTACAAGTCCGGAGACAAAGTGCTCTTCACTGTTATCGATGTAGCTGAAGCGTATCATCAAATTGAAATGGATGAAAAATCAATACCATTAACGGGGTTTAGTACTTTTCAAGGACATTACGAGTATGTAAAAATGCCGTTTGGGCTAAAAAACGCTCCAGGTACTTTTCAAAGATTCATGAATATAACATTGTCCGGGTTAACTGGAGAAATTTGTATGGTTTATTTGGATGATATAATTATTCATAATTCAGAGGGGGAGATAGATCATATTCAAAGGATAGCAAAAGTGTTTGAAAGACTACAAGAATCGAATATAAAACTTCGACCCAAGAAATGTAATTTTTTACAGAAAAAAGTAAAATATTTAGGCCATGTTATTACTCAGGAAGGTGTGCAACCTAATCCGGAGAAAGTACAAGCTATTAAAGATTTCCCTATTCCTAGAACAGTAAAAGGGGTGCGATCATTTTTAGGGATGATAAATTGGTATAGAAGATTTATACCAAATATTGCGGAAATAGCGGCACCTCTAACGCACCTTACGAAAAAAGATGTAAAATTCGCAATTACCGATAAAACATTAAATGCAATTAAAATTTTAAAGAGCGCGTTAACGTCCGATACACTATTAGTGTACCCTGATTTTACACAGGAATTTATTTTAGCAACAGACGCCAGCGGTGTTGGTACTGGCGCTGTATTGAGTCAAATACGCGATGGGCAAGAACGGCCAGTTGCTTATGCTAGTAAGAAATTTGGTAAAGCTGAGTTAAATTATTCCACTACAGAAAAGGAATTGTTGGGGGTAGTCTATGGAATTAAACAATTTAGGTGTTATTTATATGGTCGAAAATTTACGGTGATAACAGATCACCGTCCTTTGAAGTGGATGTTGAATATGCGCGACCCTAATTCTAGACTTATTCGTTGGACCTTAACCCTAGCGGAATATGATTATAAGGTAGTCCATCGACCTGGTAGGTTACATGGAAATGCTGACGGACTTAGTAGAATGTATAGTAAGGAAGAACACTTTAGGGATCTGAGCTATAGTGAATTTCAGGAATATTTATTGCATAATAGTTTACCGCAAACGTGCAGTTATACTATAAAACAAGATGACTTATTTAAAGCGCCAGACGGTCATGCGATGGCGCATTGCGTTTCCGAAGATTTAGAAATGAGTAAGGGAATTGCGCTAGATTTTAGAAAAAAATTGGGGTCAATAGATATTTTGAAAAAACAACGAAAAAGGGTAGGTGAAGTAGCAGAATTACGGTTACCAACGAGAAATGTGTATTATTTAATTACAAAGAAATGCTATTTCCATAAACCAACTTATGAGTCGCTATGGGAAACTTTAGTAGAGCTAAAGGCTCGTTTAACACAAAATGGGGACAATAATTTAGCCCTTCCTAAGTTGGCATGTGGGTTAGACGGTCTGGATTGGACCAAAGTTGAAGAGATGTTAAAATTTATATTTCAGGACGCCACGATAGGCATATGTGTTTACGACCTCCCTCGGGAGGAAAAGATTAAGGTAGTTCGTGCAAACCAAGAGGAAGAAAATATCATCCCGGAATGGAGCACGACCGCGTTAGTCGATGCCCAGTCGAAGGACGAATTTTGTCAGAAGATTATAAATTTGATCGGTGACAATGATTGTGAGAACGCGGGTCCGTATGTACTGGACAAGGAAGGGTTGGTTTATAAATTCGATGAGGAATCCACTGACTATAAATTAATTATTCCCACCGAGTTTATAAAAAGGGTGTTGAAGGATTTTCATGACTCTCCAATGGCGAGTCACCCGGGTCAGAAGAAAACCTTAGATAACATAAAAAGACGATTTTATTGGAAAACTATGAAAGCAGATGTCACCAAGTACTGCTCTGAGTGCGATGCTTGCAATCAAAGGAAAACTTCCCCGCATTTCAAAAAGGTGCCTTTGCAACATTTTTCGGCTACGTGTGAACCGTGGGAATTAACGTCTATGGATATAGTTGGGCCATTGGTTCCAACCCTAAGTGGGAATAAGTATTTATTAACATTTCAGGATTATTTCACAAAATATGCTGAGGCAATTCCCATTCCGGATCAAAAAGCCGATACTATTGCGCGCGCGTTCGTAGAATTTATAGTCGCGCGTCATGGAGCCCCTAAAAGGTTGCTGACAGATCAAGGTGCAAATTTTACTTCTAAATTATTTAAGGAAGTTTGTGAAATATTAGGGGTAAAGAAAATTCATACTTCTAGTTATGCGCCTACTACGAATGGACAGATAGAGCGAATGCATCGTGTTTTAAAAGATTCTCTATCTCACTATTTATCCCCAACTCAACAAGATTGGGATACATGGGTTCCCCTGGTTATGATGGCATACAGAGGAAATGTTCATAGTACAACAGGATACAGTCCATATTTCCTGTTACATGGAAGGGATCAAACCCTCCCGATGGATGAATTTGTTAAATTAGATAGAGTAAAATATGATACCGCCGAAAATTATGCTTCGGAATTACAAGCGCGATTAAAACGAGTGTATGACCAGGTATTTGAAAATACAGAGTCAGCAAAAGTTAAACGGGCTCGCCAATTTAACAAGAAAACATTGGAACGCTGTTTTCAGGTAGGTAACCTAGTATACTTACGAGATTTGGCGTCAAAAATGGGTTTATCAAAAAAATTAAGTAAACCATGGATTGGTCCGTTTGAAATTATTGATGTAATAGGTCCAGTAACGTACAGAATAAGAAGGATTGGTTCGCGAAAAGAACAAATAGTTCACGTGAATAGGTTAAAACCCTTTTTGAGTAAAAGTACTGGAAGTAAAATCAAAATTTCACTACCTCGGGTGAATTTGGAATCCGAGACTTCAGAAAGGGAAAGTAACGCTTCGGATAATGAAAGTGATGAAGACTCGGTGGACTCCGACGTCGACAAAGCGCCGCTAAAATTAGCAATGCCTCCTCCTCTGTGGAATGTCATTAGGCCACCGCCAATTATCAATGTGACGCCGAATGTTTCCGATGAATCTGGTGGCAGTGACAGTGAGAGCGAAATATATTGCTCAGTTACGGACGAGGAAAATTTAGGGGTGGAATCCGAACCTACCCCGTTACGTAGGTCAACGCGGGTGCGACGACCTCCAAATAGATTAGACCTTTAAAAAGGCAAATTTAAACCCTGTGTAGCCGTCGGGGATAGAATAACGCTACAGCCTTCCCTATGGCTTGTGGGTAGGAGTCCTGCCAAAATAGAAGTAATAAAAGTGATATGTACGAGGTGAGGGTCCGATGTGAGTCACCGCAGAACCCTGTGTAGCCGTCGGGGATAGAATAACGCTACAGCCTTCCCTATGGCTTGTGGGTAGGAGTCCTGCCAAAATAGAAGTAATAAAAGTGATATGTACGAGGTGAGGGTCCGATGTGAGTCACCGCAGAACCCTGTGTAGCCGTCGGAGATAGAATAACGCTACAGCCTTTCCTATGGCTTGTGGGTAGGAGTCCTGCCAAAATAGAAGTTTTAAGAGTGATATGTACGAGGTGAGGGTCCGATGTGAGTCACCGCAGGAAAATTTATAAAACATTAATCATTTGATGAAGACAAATGAATTATTTTTTTTAAATGAATGAATGAATGATCGAATGCCGATACTTTCAGAGCACGGGGTTGTATCCTCTAAAAGTGAAATTCAATGTTGGTATTTGTTCCAACTTTGTAAAATATTTTATATTATAGGATTACCGCAAATTTCCAGGTACAGAGTTTGAATCAATGAGTTTCTATATCTATGCATTTGGAAATTTCTCGATTACATTTTGACTCGAAAAAGGTAAAATGTATAAATGATCCAGTAAAAGACTTAAAAGGTTATTTTTTTTGTGACAGTTTGTCACTTATTAAAACTTGAATGCTCGTGTTGGTTTTTCCAATTTAATTTTTATTGATCTAAATTTTTGTTATGGATTAAAGTTCTTTTTTTCTTTTTCTTCTGAAAATGATTTTGTTTCAGGTTCTTGTATTATACATAGAGGACTTCGGTCCTAGAGTTACGAATAAGTAATTCAATTGGTACAAGATGATTGTTAATAGTTTTAAAATTATTTAATGGTTTAAATTTTTTATCTTCGTATTACTGTATTTTTTTTTCTCAGGGTTTTGTATCATAGACATAGAACTTTGCTTCTAGAAATTACAAATGAGTAACTTAATAGATACAAAACAAATGTTAATTTTATTGTTTTACTTATGATTGTTTTGGGTCTTAAGTTTGTTTTTGTTTTCTTTCTCTTAAATGATCCCTTGAAGGCTACACTCAAACTTTAAATTGTGTGATAAAAGCGCGTGCGGAGAAAAACTTACAACAGTGATTCGCATTAACTAATAAACAAAGTGACAGAGCTTCGTCATGTTGAACATTCGTAAACAATACGCGGAGTGGACATCGGTAGTGTTATTTTCCTTGTGGGTATGCCAGGCTTCCACCCTCATCGCCTACGATTGTGAAGATCAGGGAAGCGACATAACTGCTGTATCAATTCGTGACGTAGCAGAATGCCCGGAACCAGAAAAAAAGTACACCAGCACGGAGATAGGTATACAAGTCATACAGAAAAATGACATCAAACTACAAAAAGTGTTAACGTGTTTGGTGGAAGTTACCCGAATTATGAGTTACTGTGGGATGCATAGTCATAGCTCCCTAGTAGCAGGGGGCATATCAAGTTTCGTTTACCAAATTGGAAAGGAAGAATGCGCCAATGTTCATAGATACAGAACTTTAAATATTTATCAGCAACAAATAGGAAAAATTGTGATGAATGGAACAACTTCTGCATCATTGACCATGGTAGGTCAGGTAGACGCAACTGGAAGTTGTAAAGGAGTTACCTATCACGAAGGAGGCCAAAGTTGGGAAAATGTCTACGTATTAGCAACAATCAGAATACAAGTCCAAGATTATCTTGCCAAGGTCAAACTAGAAGAAAATCTATTGAGTTTATTAGGTGGCGTGACTTGCCCATTCACTGGAGGTCACTGTTTCGACACCATCTTGGGAGAAACTGTATGGGAAGACACTACGTCAACCCAATGTGATGACAACTTAAGCCTATTATATCGTGGTCCTGCGACCCAAGTGATAAACAATAACAATCAAGAAAAAATTATTGTGGTCGAAAGTGGGGATAAACTTTTTGCATTATCTTTGAAGAAAAGTACGATATTGTGTAATCAAGAAGTGTGGCAAACGGAACATCCGCGACTTGTAGTAGTGATCGGTTTGATAAACAGCTATCTCCAACCGAAAATGCAAGTGCATGCGCAGAACACAGACCTTACTAGTTATGTGAATAGCAAATTCCTCTACATTGAACAATCGGTCAAAAGGAATATAAATCGGCTATACACAGACACGGTTCATAGACGATGCTTAGTGCAACGAGAAGTGTTAAGAAATCGATTATTAATGGCACCGTTTGCGCCACACGCGATTAGTCAAACATTAAAATTGGACAAAGGGTATGTTGGGAGAGTATTGGGGGAGGTGCTATACGTTATGAGGTGCGTTCCCAAACTAGTAAAGATTCGACGATCGAACAAATGTTTTCATGAACTCCCAATAGAGGTGGATAATAAAACTATGTATATGGCACCCGTGACTAGAATTATTCAAGGACATGCTGAAGAAGTAGAATGCAATGGACTAACTCCACCATTGTACTACATTGACAACGAATGGGTTGGGTTAACGCCTTATCCCACTATTAAAAACAGTCCTCAACAACTAACTGTGGACGTAGATCCAAAACTAAAATTTAGTCCAATACAACCGGTGGGTCAATATGGACTCTATACGCAGGAAGAAGTCAGCAAAGTCCAACAAGTACTAACTTTTGGCGTGGAACGGAAAGCTGTAGAAAATATTATAGCCCGTCGAGTTGCTGGATTAGAAGCTGGAAGTCAAGGGTTCTCGACCCTTAAAATGTTTAACCCGGAAGAAATGAAAGAACTTGCTCATTCCACTATGAAACAAGTATGGGGATGGTTCACTGATATTGGAATGTTTTTCAGTGGATTAATAGGATTTTACACTATATTTAAAATGATTAAATATTGCATAGGTGTAATACTAAATGGATTTCACTTGTATG
This sequence comes from Cantharis rustica, assembly GCA_911387805.1. Lineage (NCBI taxonomy): Eukaryota > Metazoa > Arthropoda > Insecta > Coleoptera > Cantharidae > Cantharis > Cantharis rustica. The sequence goes on along the minus strand of OU426878.1, from coordinate 26,874,525 downwards.
AAACCATGGGTTGTGGTTTATCTATTTTGGCTAGTTTGTGGAATACACTAGCCACACTATTGATGCATCGTCACCAATGGCAAACAAATGGAAATTCGGAAGAGACCGAATTAACCAAGGTCACAGTACATGATCAAGCATCCAGTTGTAATCAACAAAAGCCATCACTGTACCCAGCGTTGCCTACTCAACATTGGACGGATCAACCATTCAATCGTGTCAACGGAGAAGGCATCAGTACTACCGCTTCACCTGGCATGGCCCCCATCTAAATTTTTTTTGTGCTTATAACATAGACCGTGTGCGTAACAGAAACTTGCTTAGTTTCTGCTTAGTGCTTAGTGCTTAGTCCGAGTTCAGCAAATATACTTCGCCGAAGAGAACTATAACACGACATGGGAAACATTTTTTTTTAAAGAAAAAAAAAAGTTGTGCGTTAGGTAGTAATTTTGTATATCTTAATTTAGTTTGGTAGAATAAGACGGGTTGATAAAAGTATGTGGCTCTGGTGAGCTCACATCTTTTTTTTTGGGGGAAGTAATGTAACAACCCAAGAAATTTAAAACTAAAATTTTTTTGGTTGTTCGTAGTTTTAGTAAGTAAAAATATTTTAAATATTGTAAAAATATTAAGTTAATATTAATTAAGTCATTATTATTATAACATAATTATTAATATGTTATTATTAGCTATAATTGCACTCGGGGATTTTAAAGTAGGAAATAAGTTGCAAAAATGATATCATCATTTTTGGAAAATAAACAAATTAGTTCCGAAATTTTTTTCGTTTTTAGTGAAATGATCTAATCGAAAACACTTACAAAATTTACACGTGGATGAGCTTATTTTCTTAAATTATTAAGGAAAACTTAGAGCCAAAGTTTTGATCACTTGAAAATATTAATGCACGTGTCTATTTTTGAAAAATAAGGTAAATAACCTCTTTAATTAGTTTGACGTGGCTGCCTTACACAAAGTATGATTTGTCAAGGGGGGAGACCTTTAAACAAAAATTAGGGAGGAGAATCAATATAAAAAAGGGCACACACAAAAAGGCAAAAAGAGAGCAGGTTTTGACCCATTTAAGGGAACTGCTGTTTCATTTTTAACTTGAGTTGAGAAAATTTGAGTAATTTTCTTTTGTGTGACTTCGCGATTTGAATATTTAAGTTCAGTGTGAATTTAAATTAATTATTTTAGTTATCACTTTAACTAATTGAATTCGGTTTACGTTTTAAATGACAAATTTGAGACGTGTTGATTTTTTTTATATAAGTGTTTGTGTTTAAATGGTAAGAACTTTTAAAATTTTTTACTGTTTTTTTTTCTGTTGTTTTGGGCTATTTTGTAAGCTATATAATATTTCTTTTTATTTTTGGGGAAGTTGTCAATAACGTGACAACTTATATTTTGTTTTTGCATTTTGGAACTAATGCGTGTTTATTTGAAATAATTGTTTTATTTTGGTTAATGCATTAAAATTAGGATTTAATGTAAACATAATTTGTTTTAAGTATTTTCGTGCAGTTATTTTTTTTTATTATTAAATTTAAATAAATAATCACTGTAAGCTTAACATTGGGTGCTTTTTTTTTGATATTCTTATTTCTTTCGAACGACGCAAACAATTTTTAAATTTATCGTTAGCCGTCGGTTCACGTTTCCAGAAAGAGGAGGATTGGTGAAACGAATTTCCAGTAGCTACCAAAAATAAATATTAAATTTTTTTTTTTTTTAAGTGATAACGAGAAGAAAAGTTCATTAGCATTGAGAATAAGGGATGGTGGCAGCTTTATAAAAATAAATATTTCCCTATTTCTCAGGAACTCGATTTAAGTTAGCACTTTGATCTAACGTTGGAGCATCTCAAAACTCCGGCTTAGAACATGAAAAATTAAAAATAAATAACCAACAAAACCCCGTAGGTTACACTAACATCTTAGTTTTGATTTACAAATACAGTATTCTAAAATAAGACTTATCTATTTTGAAGTAAAGAACGTCATACTATTAACTTAGATCTGATTTTCAAATTGTCAGTTCTTAAAAAAGAAGTAGATATTTCAAAGTAAAGAACTTTAAACTAATAACTTAGTTTTGATTTACAAATTCACTAGTCCAAAATAAGACTTAGTTATTTAGAATTAAAGCACGTCAAACTATTAACTTAGATCTGATTTTCAAACTGTCATTTCTAAAATCAGTAGTAGTTTTTTTCAAGTAAAGAACTTCAGACCAATAACTTAGCTTTGATTTACAAATTCACTATTCTAAAATAAGACTTAGTTATTTTGAAGTAAAGAACGTCAAACTATTAACTTAGATCTGATTTTCAAATTGTCATTTCTAAAATCAGTGGTAGTTTTTTTCAAGTAAAGAACTTCATACTAATAACTTAGTTTTAATTTACAAATTCACTATACTAAAATAAGACTTAGTTGTTTTGAAGTAAAGAACGTCAAATTATTAATTTAGATCTGATTTTCAAATTGTCATTTCTAAAATCTAAAGCACATATTTTCAAGTAAAGATCTTTAAACTAATAACTTAGTTTTGATTTACAAATTCAATATTCTAAAATAAGACTTATCTATTTTGAAGTAAAGAACGTCAAACTATTCACTTAGTTCTGATTTTCAAATTGTCATTTCTTAAATCAGAAGTTGATATTTCAAAGTAAAGAACTTCAAACTAATAACTTAGTTTTGATTTCCAAATTCACTATTCTAAAGTAAGACTTAATTATTTTGAAGTAAAGAACGTCAAACTAATAACTATATCCGATTTTCAAATTGTCATTGCTAAAATCAGTAGTAGATATTTTCAAGTAAAGAACTTCAAACTAATAACTTATTTATGATTTACAAATTTACTAGTCTAAAATAAGACTTAGTTATTTTGAAGTAAAAAACGGCAAACTATTAACTTAAATCTGAATTTCAAATTGTCATTTCTAAAATATAAAGAAAATATTTTCAAATAAAGATCTTTAAACTAATAACTTAGTTTTGATTTACAAATTCACTATTCTAAAATAAGACTTAGTTAGTTTGAAGTAAAGAAGGTCAAACTATTCACTTAGATCTGATTTTCAAATTGTCATTTCTTAAATCAGAAGTAGATATTTCAAAGTAAAGAACTTCCAACTAATAACTTAGTTTTGATTTCCAAATTCACTATTCTAAAGTAAAACTTAATTATTTTTAAGTAAAGAACGTCAAACTAATAACTATATCTGATTTCCAAATTGTCATTTCTAAAATCAGTAGTACATATTTTCAAGTAAAGAACTTCAAACTAATAACTTAGATCTGATTTTTAAATTGTGATTACTAAAATCAGAAGTAGATATTTTCAAGTATAGAACTTCTATTTGATAAGTTTGTATTGATTTACAAATTCACTATTTTAAAGTAAGACTTAGTTATTTTAAAGTAAAAATCGTCAAACTATTAACTTAGATCAGATTTTCAAATGGTCATTTCTAAAATCAAAAGTAGATATTTCAAAGTAAACAATTTCAAACTTATAACTTAGTTTTGATTTACAAATACACTATATTAAAATAAGACTTAGTTATTTAGAAGTAAAGAACGTCAAACTATTAACTTAAATCTGATTTTCAAATTGTCATTTCTAAAATCAGTAGTAGTTTTTTTCAAGTGAAGAACTTCATACTAATAACTTAGTTTTAATTTACAAATTCACTATACTAAAATAAGACTTAGTTGTTTTGAAGTAAAGAACGTCAAATTATTAATTTAGATCTGATTTTCAAATTGTCATTTCTAAAATCTAAAGCAGATATTTTCAAGTAAAGATCTTTAAACTAATAACTTAGTTTTGATTTACAAATTCAATATTCTAAAATAAGACTTAGTTGGTTTGAAGTAAAGAACGTCAAACTATTAACTTAGATCTGATTTTCAAAATGTCATTTCTAAAATCAGAAGTAGATATTTTCAAGTAAACAACTTTAAACTAATAACTTAGCCTTGATTTACAAATTGAGTATTCTAAAATAAGACTTAGTTATTTTGAAGTAAAGAACGTCAAACTATTAACTTAGATCTGATTTTCAAATTGTCATTTCTAAAATCAATGGTAGTTTTTTTCAAGTGAAGAACTTCATACTAATAACTTAGTTTTAATTTACAAATTCACTATACTAAAATAAGACTTAGTTGTATTGAAGTAAAGAACGTCAAATTATTAATTTAGATCTGATTTTCATATTGTCATTTCTAAAATCTAAAGCAGATATTTTCAAGTAAAGATCTTTAAACTAATAACTTAGTTTTGATTTACAAATTCAATATTCTAAAGTAATGATTAGTTATTTTGAAGTAAAGAACGTCAAACTATTAACTTAACTCTGATTTTCAAATTGTCATTTATAAAATCAGAAGTAGATATTTTTAAGTAAAGTACTTCAAACTAATAACTTAGTTTTGATTTACAAATACACTATTCTAAAATAAGACTTATCTATTTTGAAGTAAAGAACGTCAAACTATTCACTTAGATCTGATTTTCAAATTGTCATTTCTTAAATCAGAAGTAGAGATGTTCAAGTAAATAACTTCAAACTAATAACTTAGTTTTGATTTACAAATTCACTATACTAAAATAAGACTTATTTGATTGGAAGTAAAGAAAGTCAAACTATCAACTTAGATCTTATTTTCAAATTGTCATTTCTAAAATCAGAAGTAGAAATTTTCAAGGAAATAACTTCAAACTAATAACTTAGTTTAGATTTACAAATACACTATTCTACAATAATACTTATCTTGCTTGAAGTAAAGAACGTAAAACTATTAGCTTAGATCTGATTTACAATTTGTCATTTCTAAAACCAGAAGTAGATATTTTTAAGTAAAGAACTTCAAACTAATAACTTAGTTTTGATTTAAGAAGTCACTATTCTAAAATGAGACTTAGTTATTTTGAAGTAAAGAACGTCAAACTATATTAACTTAGATTTAATTTTCAAATTGTTATTTCTAAAATCAGAAGTAGATAATTTCTAGTAAAGAGCTTCAAACAAATAAATTAGTTCTTATTTAAAAATACAATATTCTAAAATAAGACTTATCTATTTTGAAGTAAAAAACGTCAAACTATTAACTTAGATCTGATTTTCAAATTGTCATTTCTTAAATCAGAAGTAGATATTTCAAAGTAAATAACTTCAAACTTATAACTTAGGTTTGATTTACAAATTCACTAGTGTGAAATAAGACTTAGTTAGTTTGAAGTAAAAAACGTCAAACTATTAACTTAGTCCTGATTTTCAAATTGTTATTTCTAAAATCAGAAGTAGATATGGTCAAGTAAAGAACATCAAATTAATAACTTAGCTTTGATTTACAAATTGACTATTCTAAAATAAGTCTTAGTTATTTTGAAGTAAAAAACGTCAAACTATTATTTTAGACCTGTATTTCAAATTGTCATTTCTAAAATCAGAAGTAGATATTTTCAAGTAAACAACTTTAAACTAATAACTTAGCATTGATTTACAAATTGAGTATTCTAAAATAAGGCTTAGTTATTTTGAAGTAAAGAACGTCAAACTATTAACTTAACTCTGATTTTCAAATTGTCATTTATAAAATCAGAAGTAGATATTTTTAAGTAAAGTACTTCAAACTAATAACCTAGTTTACATTTACAAATTCACTAGTCTAAAATAAGACTTAGTTAATTTGAAGTAAAAAACGTCAAATTATTAACTTAGATCTGATTTTCAAATTGTCATTTCTAAAATCTGAAGCAGATATTTTCAAGTAAAGATCTTTAAACTAATAACTTAGTTTTGATTTACATATTCACTATTCTAAAATAATACTTAGTTATTTTGAAGTAAAGAACGTCAAACTATTAACTTAACTCTGATTTTCAAATTGTCATTTATAAAATCAGAAGGAGATATTTTTAAGTAAAGTACTTCAAACTAATAACCTAGTTTACATTTACAAATTCACTAGTCTAAAATAAGACTTAGTTAATTTGAAGTAAAAAACGTAAAACTATTAACTTAGATCTGATTTTCAAATTTTCATATCTAAAATCAAAAGTAGATATTTTCAAGTAAAGACCTTCAAACTAATAACTTAGTTTTGATTTACAAATTCACTAGTCTAAAATAAGACTTAGTTATTTAAAAGTAAAGAACGTCAAACTGTTAACTTAGATCTGATTTTCAAATTGTCATTTCTAAAATCAGTAGTAGATATTTTCAAGTAAAGAACTTCAAACTAATAACTTTGTTTTAAATTACAAATTCACTATACTAAAATAAGACTTAGTTATTTAGAAGTAAAGAACGTCAAACTATTAACTTAGATCTGATTTTCAAATTGTCATTTCTAAAATCAGAAGTAGATATTTTCAAGTAAAGATCTTTAAACTAATAACTTAGCCTTGATTTACAAATTGAGTATTCTAAAATAAGACTTAGTTATTTTGAAGTAAAGAACGTCAAACCATTAACTTAGATCTGATTTTCAAATTGTCATTTCTAAAATCAGTGGTAGTTTTTTTCAAGTGAAGAACTTCATACTAATAACTTAGTTTTGGTTTACAAATTCACTATACTAAAATAAGACTTAGTTGTTTTGAAGTAAAGAACGTCAAACTATTAACTTAGATCTGATTTTCAAAATGTCATTTCTAAAATCAGAAGTAGATATTTTCAAGTAAACAACTTTAAACTAATAACTTAGCCTTGATTTACAAATTGTGTATTCTAAAATAAGACTTAGTTAGTTTGAAGTAAAGAACGTCAAACTATTAACTTAGATCTGATTTTCAAATTGCCATTTCTAAAATCAGTGGTAGTTTTTTTCAAGTGAAGAACTTCATACTAATAACTAAGTTTTAATTTACAAATTCACTATACTAAAATAAGCCTTAGTTGTTTTTAAGTAAAGAACGTCAAATTATTAATTTAGATCTGATTTTCAAATTGTCATATCTAAAATCTAAAGCAGATTTTTTCGAGTAAAGATCTTTAAACTAATAACTTAGTTTTGATTTACAAATACACTATTCTAAAATAAGACTTATCTATTTTGAAGTAAAGAACGTCAAACTATTCACTTAGATCTGATTTTCAAATTGTCATTTCTTAAATCAGAAGTTGATATTTCAAAGTAAAGAACTTCAAACTAATAACTTAGTTTTGATTTCCAAATTCACTATTCTAAAGTAAGACTTAATTATTTTGAAGTAAAGAACGTCAAACTAATAACTATATCCGATTTTCAAATTGTCATTGCTAAAATCAGTAGTAGATATTTTCAAGTAAAGAACTTCAAACTAATAACTTATTTATGATTTACTAATTTACTAGTCTAAAATAAGACTTAGTTATTTTGAAGTAAAAAACGGTAAACTATAAACTTATATCTGATTTTCAAATTGTCATTTCTAAAATCTAAAGCAAATATTTTCAAATAAAGATCTTTAAACTAATAACTTAGTTTTGATATACAAATTCACTATTCTAAAATAAGACTTAGTTAGTTTGAAGTAAAGAACGTCAAACTATTCACTTAGATCTGATTTTCAAATTGTCATTTCTTAAATCAGAAGTAGATATTTCAAAGTAAAGAACTTCCAACTAATAACTTAGTTTTGATTTACAAATTCACTATTCTAAAGTAAGACTTAATGATTTTTAAGTAAAGAACGTCAAACTAATAACTATATCTGATTTTCAAATTGTCATTTCTAAATCAGCAGTACATATTTTCAAGTAAAGAACTTCAAACTAATAACTTAGATTTGATTTTCAAATTATTATTTTACAAAATCAGAAGTAGAGATGTTCAAGTAAATAACTTCAAACTAATAACTTAGTTTTCATTTACAAATTCACTATACTAAAATAAGACTTATTTGTTTAGAAATAAAGAACGTCAAACTATTAACTTAGATCTGAATTTTAAATTGTGATTACTAAAATCAGAAGTAGATATTTTCAAGTATAGAACTTCTATTTGATAAGTTTGTATTGATTTACAAATGCACTATTTTAAAGTAAGACTTAGTTATTTTAAAGTAAAAATCGTCAAACTAATAATTTAGATCAGATTTTCAAATTGTCAATTCTAAAATCAGTAGTAGATATTTTCAAGTAAAGAACTTCAAACTAATAACTTAGTTTTGATTTAAAAATACACTATACTAAAATAAGACTTAGTTATTTAGAAGTAAAGAACGTCAAACTATTAACTTAGATCTGATTTTCAAATTGTTATTTTACAAAATCAGAATTAGAGATGTTCAAGTAAATAACTTCAAACTAATAACTTAGTTTTGATTTACAAATTCACTATACTAAAATAAGACTTATTTGTTTAAAAGTAAAGAACGTCAAACTATTAACTTAGATCTGATTTTTAAATTGTGATTACTAAAATCAAAAGTAGATAATTTCAAGTATAGAACTTCTATTTAATAAGTATGTATTGATTTACAAATTCACTATTTTAAAGTAAGACTTAGTTATTTTGAAGTAAAAATCGTCAAACTATTAACTTCGATCTGATTTTCAAATGGTCAATTCTAAAATCAGAAGTAGATATTTCAAAGTAAACAACTTCAAACTTATAACTTAGTTTTGATTATCAAATACACTATACTAAACTAAGACTTAGTTATTTAGAAGTAAAGAACGTCAAACTATTAACTAAGATCTAATTTTCAAATTGTTATTTCTAAAATCAGAAGTAGAGATGTTGAAGTAAATAACTTCAAACTAATAACTTAGTTTTGATTTACAAATTCACTATACTAAAATAAGACTTATTTGATTAAAAGTAAAGAAAGTCAAACTATCAACTTAGATCTGATTTACAAATTGTCATTTCTAAAAATCAGAAGTAGAAATTTTCAAGTAAAGAACTTTAACTACATCTTTAGTTTAGATTTTCAAATTTACATTACTAAAATCCGAATTAGTAAATCTGAAATAAAAAACTTCAAACTAATAACTTAGTTCTGATTTACAAATTCACTATTCTAAAATAAGACTTAGTTATTTTGAAGTAAAGAACGTCAAACTATTAACTTAGATCTGATTTACAATTTATCATTTCTAAAACCAGAAGTAGATATTTTCTAGTAAAGAGCTTCAAACTATAACCTTAGCTTTGATTTACAAAGTTACATTCCAAAATTCCGTATTAGTTATTTCAATGTGCAAAACTTCAAACTAATAACTTAGTTTTGATTTAAAAAGTCAGTATTCTAAAATGAGACTTAGTTATTTTTAAGTAAAGAACGTCAAACTATATTAACTTAAATTTGATTTTCATATTGTTATTTCGAAAATCAGAAGTAGATAATTTCAAGTAAAGAGTTTCAAACAAATAAATTAGTTCTTATTTACAAATACAATATTCTAAAATAAGACTTATCTATTTTGAAGTAAAAAACGACAAACTATTAACTTGGATCTGATTTTCAAATTGTCATTTCTAAAATCAGAAGTAGATACTTCAAAGTAAGAAACTTCAAACTAAAAACTTAGTTTTGATTTACAAATTCACTATTCTAAAATAAGACTTAGTTGTTTTAAAGTAAAGAACGTCAAACTATTAACTTAGATATGTTTTTTAAATTGCGATTACTAAAATCAGAAGTAGATATTTTCAAGTATAGAACTTCTATTTGATAAGTTAATTTTGATTAAGAAATTCACTATTTTAAAGTAAGACTTAGTTATTTTGAAGTAAAAAACGTCAAACTATTAACTTAGACCTGTATTTCAAATTGTCATTACTAAAATCAGAAGTAGATATTTTCAAGTAAAGAACTTTAAATTAATAACTTAGCTTTGATTTACAAATTGAATATTCTAAAATAAGTCTTAGTTATTTTGAAGTAAACAACGTCAAACTATTAACTTAGATCTGATTTTCAAATTGTAATTTCTAAAATCAGTGGTAGATATTTTTCAAGTAAAGAACTTCAAACTACAACCTTAGATTTGATTTCCAAATTTACATTACTAAGATCCGAATTAGTAAATTTGACGTAAAAAACTTTAAACTAATAACTTAGTTTTGATTTACAAATACACTAGTCTAAAGTAATACTTAGCTATTTTGAAGTAAAGAACGTCAAACTATTAACTTAGATCTGATTTTCAAATTGTCAATTCTAAAATCAGTAGTAGATATTTTCAAATAAAGTACTTCAAACTAACAACTTAGTTTTGATTTACAAATTTACTAGTCTAAAATAAGACTTAGTTATTTTGAAGAAAAGAACGTCAAACTATTAACGTGGACCTAATTTTCAAATTGTCATTTCTAAAATCAGCAATAGATATTTTCAAATAAAGAACTTAAAACTACATCCTTAGTTTAGATTTTCAAATTTACATTACTAAAATCCGAATTAGTAAATCTGAAATAAAAAACTTCAAACTAATAACTTAGTTTAGATTTACAAATACGCTATTCTACAATAATGCTTATCTTGTTTGAAGTAAAGAACATAAAACTATTAACTTAGATCAGTTTTTCAAAGTGTCATTTCTAAAATCAGAAGTAGAATTTTTCAAGTAAAAAACTTCAAACTAATAACTTAGTTCCAATTTACAAATTCACTATTCTAAAATAAGACTTAGTTATTTTGAAGTAAAGAACGTCAAACTATTAACTTAGATCTGATATTCAAATTGTATATCTAAACTCAGAAGTAGATATTTTCAAGTAAAGAACTTCGAACTAATAACTTAGTTTTGATTTACAAATTCACTATTCTAAAATAAGACTTAGTTCTATTAAATTAAAGAACATCGAACTATTAACTTAGATCTGATTTTCAAATTGTCATTTCTAAAATCTGACTTAGATATTTTCAAGTAAAATACTTTAAACTAATAAATTAGTTTTGATTTAGAAATTCACTATTCTAAAATAAAACTTTGTTATTATTAAGTAAAAAATGTCAAACTATTGACTTAGATCTGATATTCGAATTGTATATCTAAACTCAGAAGTAGATATTTTCAAGTAAAAAACTTCAAACTAATAACTTGGTTTTGATTTACAAATTCACTATTCTAAAATAAGGCTTAGTTATTTTGAAGTAATAAACGGCAAACTATTAACTTAGATCTGATTTTCAAATTGTCATTTATAAAATCAGTAGTAGATTTTTTCAAGTATAGACTTCAAACTAACAACTTAGTTTTGATTTACAAATTCACTATACTAAAATAAGACTTAGTTGTTTTGAAGTAAAGAACGTCAAATTATTAACTTAGATCTGATTTTCAAATTGTCATTTCTAAAATCAGAAGTAGTTATTTTCAAGTAAAGAACTTCAAACTAATAACTTAGATTTGATTTACAAAAACAGTATTCTAAAATAAAACTTATCTATTTTGAAGTAAAGAACGTCAAACTATTAACGTAGATCTGATTTTCAAATTATCATTTCTAAAATCACAAGTACATATTTTCAAGTAAAGAACTTCAAACTAATAACTTAGCTTTGATTTACATATTGACTATTCTAAAATAAGACTTAGTTATTTTGAAGTAAAAAACGTCAAACTATTACCTTAGAACTGATTTTCAAATTGTAATTTCTAAAATCAGAAGTAGATATTTTCAAGTAAATAACTTCAAACTTATAACTTAGTTTTGATTTGCAAATTCACTAGTGTGAAATAAGACTTAGTTATTTTGAAGTAAAAAACGTCATACTATTAACTTAGTCCAGATTTTCAAATTGTTATTTCTAAAATCAGAAGTAGATATGTTCAAGTAAAGAACTTCAAATTAATAGCTTAGCTTTGATTTACAAATTCACTATACTAAAATAAGACTGAGTTGTTATGAAGTAAAGAACGTCAAACCATTAACTTAGATCTGATTTTCAAATTGTCATTTTTAAAATCAGAAGTAAATATTTTCAAGTAAAGAACTACAAACTAATAACTTAGTTTTGATTTACAAATTCACTATTCTAAGTTAAGACTAAGTTATTTTGAAGTAAGGTACGTCAAACTTTTAACTTAGATCTGATTTTCAAATTGTCATTTCTAAAATCAGTAGTAGTTATTTTTAAGTAAAGAACTTCAAACAACAACCTTAGATTTGATTTCGATATTTACATTACTAAGATCCGAATTAGTAAATTTGAAATAAAAAACTTTAAACTAATAACTTAGTTTTGATTTACAAAATCACTAGTCTAAAATTAGACTTAGTTATTTTGAAGTAAAGAACGTCAAACTATTAACTTAGATCTGATTTTCAAATTGTCTATGCTAAAATTAGTAGTAGTTTTTATCAAGTAAAGAACTTCATACTAATAACTTAGTTTTGATTTACAAATTCACTATACTAAAATAAGACTTAGTTGGTTTGAAGTAAAGAACGTCAAACTATTAACTTAGATCTAATTTTCAAATTGTCAGTTCTAAAATCTGAAGCAGATATTTTCAAATAAAAAACTTCAAACTAACAACTTAGTGGAGATTTACAAATACAGCATTCTTAAATAAGACTTATCTATTTTGAAGTAAAGAACGTCAAACTATTAACTTAGATCTGATTTTCAAATTGTCATTTCTAAAATCATTGGTAGTTTTTTTCAAGTGAAGAACTTCATACTAATAACTTAGTTTTAAATTACAAATTCACTATTCTAAAATAAGACTTAGTTATTTAGAAGTAAAGAACGTCAAATTATTAACTTAGATCTGATTTTCAAATTGTCATTTCTAAAACAAGAAGTAGATATTTTCAAGTAAATAACTTTAAACTAAGAACTTAGCCTTGATTTATAAATTGAGTATTCTAAAATAAGACTTAGTTATTTTGAAGTAAAGAACGTCAAACTATTAACTTAGATCTGATTTTCAAATTGTCATTTCTAAAATCAGTGGTTTTTTTTTTCAAGTGAAGAACTTCATACTAATAACTTAGTTTTAATTTACAAATTCACTAGTCTAAAATAAGACTTAGTTATTTTAAAGTAAAGAACGTCAAACTGTTAACTTAGATCTGATTTTCAAATTGTCATTTCTAAAATCAGTGGGAGTTTTTTTCAAGTGAAGAACTTCATACTAATAACTTAGTTTTGGTTTACAAATTCACTATACTAAAATAAGACTTAGTTGTTTTGGAGTAAAGAACGTCAAACTGTTAACTTAAATCTGATTTTCAAATTGTCATTTCTGAGATCAGTAGTAGACATTTTAAAGTAAAGAACTTCAAACTAATAACTTTGTTTTAAATTACAAATTCACTATACTAAAATAAGACTTAGTTATTTAGAAGTAAAGAACGTCAAACTATTAACTTAGATCTGATTTTCAAATTGTCATTTCTAAAATCAGTGGTAGTTTTTTTCAAGTGAAGAACTTCATACTAATAACTTAGTTTTGGTTTACAAATTCACTATACTAAAATAAGACTTAGTTGTTTTGGAGTAAAAAACGTCAAACTATTAACTTAGATCTGATTTTCAAATTGTCATTTCTAAAATCAGAAGTAGATATTTTCAAGTAAACAACTTTAAACTAATTACTTAGCCTTGATTTACAAATTGAGTATTCTAAAATAAGACTTAGTTATTTTGAAGTAAAGAACGTCAAACTATTAACTTAGATCTGATTTTCAAATTGTCATTTCTAAAATCAGTGGTAGTTTTTTTCAAGTAAAGAACTTCATACTAATAACTTAGTTTTAATTTACAAATTCACTATACTAAAATAAGACTTAGTTGTTTTGAAGTAAAGAACGTCAAATTATTAATTTAGATCTGATTTTCAAATTGTCATTTCTAAAATCTAAAGCACATATTTTCAAGTAAAGATCTTTAAACTAATAACTTAGTTTTGATTTACAAATTCAATATTCTAAAATAAGACTTATCTATTTTGAAGTAAAGAACGTCAAACTATTCACTTAGTTCTGATTTTCAAATTGTCATTTCTTAAATCAGAAGTTGATATTTCAAAGTAAAGAACTTCAAACTAATAACTTAGTTTTGATTTCCAAATTCACTATTCTAAAGTAAGACTTAATTATTTTGAAGTAAAGAACGTCAAACTAATAACTATATCCGATTTTCAAATTGTCATTGCTAAAATCAGTAGTAGATATTTTCAAGTAAAGAACTTCAAACTAATAACTTATTTATGATTTACAAATTTACTAGTCTAAAATAAGACTTAGTTATTTTGAAGTAAAAAACGGCAAACTATTAACTTAAATCTGAATTTCAAATTGTCATTTCTAAAATATAAAGAAAATATTTTCAAATAAAGATCTTTAAACTAATAACTTAGTTTTGATTTACAAATTCACTATTCTAAAATAAGACTTAGTTAGTTTGAAGTAAAGAAGGTCAAACTATTCACTTAGATCTGATTTTCAAATTGTCATTTCTTAAATCAGAAGTAGATATTTCAAAGTAAAGAACTTCCAACTAATAACTTAGTTTTGATTTCCAAATTCACTATTCTAAAGTAAAACTTAATTATTTTTAAGTAAAGAACGTCAAACTAATAACTATATCTGATTTCCAAATTGTCATTTCTAAAATCAGTAGTACATATTTTCAAGTAAAGAACTTCAAACTAATAACTTAGATCTGATTTTTAAATTGTGATTACTAAAATCAGAAGTAGATATTTTCAAGTATAGAACTTCTATTTGATAAGTTTGTATTGATTTACAAATTCACTATTTTAAAGTAAGACTTAGTTATTTTAAAGTAAAAATCGTCAAACTATTAACTTAGATCAGATTTTCAAATGGTCATTTCTAAAATCAAAAGTAGATATTTCAAAGTAAACAATTTCAAACTTATAACTTAGTTTTGATTTACAAATACACTATATTAAAATAAGACTTAGTTATTTAGAAGTAAAGAACGTCAAACTATTAACTTAAATCTGATTTTCAAATTGTCATTTCTAAAATCAGTAGTAGTTTTTTTCAAGTGAAGAACTTCATACTAATAACTTAGTTTTAATTTACAAATTCACTATACTAAAATAAGACTTAGTTGTTTTGAAGTAAAGAACGTCAAATTATTAATTTAGATCTGATTTTCAAATTGTCATTTCTAAAATCTAAAGCAGATATTTTCAAGTAAAGATCTTTAAACTAATAACTTAGTTTTGATTTACAAATTCAATATTCTAAAATAAGACTTAGTTGGTTTGAAGTAAAGAACGTCAAACTATTAACTTAGATCTGATTTTCAAAATGTCATTTCTAAAATCAGAAGTAGATATTTTCAAGTAAACAACTTTAAACTAATAACTTAGCCTTGATTTACAAATTGAGTATTCTAAAATAAGACTTAGTTATTTTGAAGTAAAGAACGTCAAACTATTAACTTAGATCTGATTTTCAAATTGTCATTTCTAAAATCAATGGTAGTTTTTTTCAAGTGAAGAACTTCATACTAATAACTTAGTTTTAATTTACAAATTCACTATACTAAAATAAGACTTAGTTGTATTGAAGTAAAGAACGTCAAATTATTAATTTAGATCTGATTTTCATATTGTCATTTCTAAAATCTAAAGCAGATATTTTCAAGTAAAGATCTTTAAACTAATAACTTAGTTTTGATTTACAAATTCAATATTCTAAAGTAATGATTAGTTATTTTGAAGTAAAGAACGTCAAACTATTAACTTAACTCTGATTTTCAAATTGTCATTTATAAAATCAGAAGTAGATATTTTTAAGTAAAGTACTTCAAACTAATAACTTAGTTTTGATTTACAAATACACTATTCTAAAATAAGACTTATCTATTTTGAAGTAAAGAACGTCAAACTATTCACTTAGATCTGATTTTCAAATTGTCATTTCTTAAATCAGAAGTAGAGATGTTCAAGTAAATAACTTCAAACTAATAACTTAGTTTTGATTTACAAATTCACTATACTAAAATAAGACTTATTTGATTGGAAGTAAAGAAAGTCAAACTATCAACTTAGATCTTATTTTCAAATTGTCATTTCTAAAATCAGAAGTAGAAATTTTCAAGGAAATAACTTCAAACTAATAACTTAGTTTAGATTTACAAATACACTATTCTACAATAATACTTATCTTGCTTGAAGTAAAGAACGTAAAACTATTAGCTTAGATCTGATTTACAATTTGTCATTTCTAAAACCAGAAGTAGATATTTTTAAGTAAAGAACTTCAAACTAATAACTTAGTTTTGATTTAAGAAGTCACTATTCTAAAATGAGACTTAGTTATTTTGAAGTAAAGAACGTCAAACTATATTAACTTAGATTTAATTTTCAAATTGTTATTTCTAAAATCAGAAGTAGATAATTTCTAGTAAAGAGCTTCAAACAAATAAATTAGTTCTTATTTAAAAATACAATATTCTAAAATAAGACTTATCTATTTTGAAGTAAAAAACGTCAAACTATTAACTTAGATCTGATTTTCAAATTGTCATTTCTTAAATCAGAAGTAGATATTTCAAAGTAAATAACTTCAAACTTATAACTTAGGTTTGATTTACAAATTCACTAGTGTGAAATAAGACTTAGTTAGTTTGAAGTAAAAAACGTCAAACTATTAACTTAGTCCTGATTTTCAAATTGTTATTTCTAAAATCAGAAGTAGATATGGTCAAGTAAAGAACATCAAATTAATAACTTAGCTTTGATTTACAAATTGACTATTCTAAAATAAGTCTTAGTTATTTTGAAGTAAAAAACGTCAAACTATTATTTTAGACCTGTATTTCAAATTGTCATTTCTAAAATCAGAAGTAGATATTTTCAAGTAAACAACTTTAAACTAATAACTTAGCATTGATTTACAAATTGAGTATTCTAAAATAAGGCTTAGTTATTTTGAAGTAAAGAACGTCAAACTATTAACTTAACTCTGATTTTCAAATTGTCATTTATAAAATCAGAAGTAGATATTTTTAAGTAAAGTACTTCAAACTAATAACCTAGTTTACATTTACAAATTCACTAGTCTAAAATAAGACTTAGTTAATTTGAAGTAAAAAACGTCAAATTATTAACTTAGATCTGATTTTCAAATTGTCATTTCTAAAATCTGAAGCAGATATTTTCAAGTAAAGATCTTTAAACTAATAACTTAGTTTTGATTTACATATTCACTATTCTAAAATAATACTTAGTTATTTTGAAGTAAAGAACGTCAAACTATTAACTTAACTCTGATTTTCAAATTGTCATTTATAAAATCAGAAGGAGATATTTTTAAGTAAAGTACTTCAAACTAATAACCTAGTTTACATTTACAAATTCACTAGTCTAAAATAAGACTTAGTTAATTTGAAGTAAAAAACGTAAAACTATTAACTTAGATCTGATTTTCAAATTTTCATATCTAAAATCAAAAGTAGATATTTTCAAGTAAAGACCTTCAAACTAATAACTTAGTTTTGATTTACAAATTCACTAGTCTAAAATAAGACTTAGTTATTTAAAAGTAAAGAACGTCAAACTGTTAACTTAGATCTGATTTTCAAATTGTCATTTCTAAAATCAGTAGTAGATATTTTCAAGTAAAGAACTTCAAACTAATAACTTTGTTTTAAATTACAAATTCACTATACTAAAATAAGACTTAGTTATTTAGAAGTAAAGAACGTCAAACTATTAACTTAGATCTGATTTTCAAATTGTCATTTCTAAAATCAGAAGTAGATATTTTCAAGTAAAGATCTTTAAACTAATAACTTAGCCTTGATTTACAAATTGAGTATTCTAAAATAAGACTTAGTTATTTTGAAGTAAAGAACGTCAAACTATTAACTTAGATCTGATTTTCAAATTGTCATTTCTAAAATCAGTGGTAGTTTTTTTCAAGTGAAGAACTTCATACTAATAACTTAGTTTTGGTTTACAAATTCACTATACTAAAATAAGACTTAGTTGTTTTGAAGTAAAGAACGTCAAACTATTAACTTAGATCTGATTTTCAAAATGTCATTTCTAAAATCAGAAGTAGATATTTTCAAGTAAACAACTTTAAACTAATAACTTAGCCTTGATTTACAAATTGTGTATTCTAAAATAAGACTTAGTTAGTTTGAAGTAAAGAACGTCAAACTATTAACTTAGATCTGATTTTCAAATTGCCATTTCTAAAATCAGTGGTAGTTTTTTTCAAGTGAAGAACTTCATACTAATAACTAAGTTTTAATTTACAAATTCACTATACTAAAATAAGCCTTAGTTGTTTTTAAGTAAAGAACGTCAAATTATTAATTTAGATCTGATTTTCAAATTGTCATATCTAAAATCTAAAGCAGATTTTTTCGAGTAAAGATCTTTAAACTAATAACTTAGTTTTGATTTACAAATACACTATTCTAAAATAAGACTTATCTATTTTGAAGTAAAGAACGTCAAACTATTCACTTAGATCTGATTTTCAAATTGTCATTTCTTAAATCAGAAGTTGATATTTCAAAGTAAAGAACTTCAAACTAATAACTTAGTTTTGATTTCCAAATTCACTATTCTAAAGTAAGACTTAATTATTTTGAAGTAAAGAACGTCAAACTAATAACTATATCCGATTTTCAAATTGTCATTGCTAAAATCAGTAGTAGATATTTTCAAGTAAAGAACTTCAAACTAATAACTTATTTATGATTTACTAATTTACTAGTCTAAAATAAGACTTAGTTATTTTGAAGTAAAAAACGGCAAACTATAAACTTATATCTGATTTTCAAATTGTCATTTCTAAAATCTAAAGCAAATATTTTCAAATAAAGATCTTTAAACTAATAACTTAGTTTTGATATACAAATTCACTATTCTAAAATAAGACTTAGTTAGTTTGAAGTAAAGAACGTCAAACTATTCACTTAGATCTGATTTTCAAATTGTCATTTCTTAAATCAGAAGTAGATATTTCAAAGTAAAGAACTTCCAACTAATAACTTAGTTTTGATTTACAAATTCACTATTCTAAAGTAAGACTTAATGATTTTTAAGTAAAGAACGTCAAACTAATAACTATATCTGATTTTCAAATTGTCATTTCTAAATCAGCAGTACATATTTTCAAGTAAAGAACTTCAAACTAATAACTTAGATTTGATTTTCAAATTATTATTTTACAAAATCAGAAGTAGAGATGTTCAAGTAAATAACTTCAAACTAATAACTTAGTTTTCATTTACAAATTCACTATACTAAAATAAGACTTATTTGTTTAGAAATAAAGAACGTCAAACTATTAACTTAGATCTGAATTTTAAATTGTGATTACTAAAATCAGAAGTAGATATTTTCAAGTATAGAACTTCTATTTGATAAGTTTGTATTGATTTACAAATGCACTATTTTAAAGTAAGACTTAGTTATTTTAAAGTAAAAATCGTCAAACTAATAATTTAGATCAGATTTTCAAATTGTCAATTCTAAAATCAGTAGTAGATATTTTCAAGTAAAGAACTTCAAACTAATAACTTAGTTTTGATTTAAAAATACACTATACTAAAATAAGACTTAGTTATTTAGAAGTAAAGAACGTCAAACTATTAACTTAGATCTGATTTTCAAATTGTTATTTTACAAAATCAGAATTAGAGATGTTCAAGTAAATAACTTCAAACTAATAACTTAGTTTTGATTTACAAATTCACTATACTAAAATAAGACTTATTTGTTTAAAAGTAAAGAACGTCAAACTATTAACTTAGATCTGATTTTTAAATTGTGATTACTAAAATCAAAAGTAGATAATTTCAAGTATAGAACTTCTATTTAATAAGTATGTATTGATTTACAAATTCACTATTTTAAAGTAAGACTTAGTTATTTTGAAGTAAAAATCGTCAAACTATTAACTTCGATCTGATTTTCAAATGGTCAATTCTAAAATCAGAAGTAGATATTTCAAAGTAAACAACTTCAAACTTATAACTTAGTTTTGATTATCAAATACACTATACTAAACTAAGACTTAGTTATTTAGAAGTAAAGAACGTCAAACTATTAACTAAGATCTAATTTTCAAATTGTTATTTCTAAAATCAGAAGTAGAGATGTTGAAGTAAATAACTTCAAACTAATAACTTAGTTTTGATTTACAAATTCACTATACTAAAATAAGACTTATTTGATTAAAAGTAAAGAAAGTCAAACTATCAACTTAGATCTGATTTACAAATTGTCATTTCTAAAAATCAGAAGTAGAAATTTTCAAGTAAAGAAGTTTAACTACATCTTTAGTTTAGATTTTCAAATTTACATTACTAAAATCCGAATTAGTAAATCTGAAATAAAAAACTTCAAACTAATAACTTAGTTCTGATTTACAAATTCACTATTCTAAAATAAGACTTAGTTATTTTGAAGTAAAGAACGTCAAACTATTAACTTAGATCTGATTTACAATTTATCATTTCTAAAACCAGAAGTAGATATTTTCTAGTAAAGAGCTTCAAACTATAACCTTAGCTTTGATTTACAAAGTTACATTCCAAAATTCCGTATTAGTTATTTCAATGTGCAAAACTTCAAACTAATAACTTAGTTTTGATTTAAAAAGTCAGTATTCTAAAATGAGACTTAGTTATTTTTAAGTAAAGAACGTCAAACTATATTAACTTAAATTTGATTTTCATATTGTTATTTCGAAAATCAGAAGTAGATAATTTCAAGTAAAGAGTTTCAAACAAATAAATTAGTTCTTATTTACAAATACAATATTCTAAAATAAGACTTATCTATTTTGAAGTAAAAAACGACAAACTATTAACTTGGATCTGATTTTCAAATTGTCATTTCTAAAATCAGAAGTAGATACTTCAAAGTAAGAAACTTCAAACTAAAAACTTAGTTTTGATTTACAAATTCACTATTCTAAAATAAGACTTAGTTGTTTTAAAGTAAAGAACGTCAAACTATTAACTTAGATATGTTTTTTAAATTGCGATTACTAAAATCAGAAGTAGATATTTTCAAGTATAGAACTTCTATTTGATAAGTTAATTTTGATTAAGAAATTCACTATTTTAAAGTAAGACTTAGTTATTTTGAAGTAAAAAACGTCAAACTATTAACTTAGACCTGTATTTCAAATTGTCATTACTAAAATCAGAAGTAGATATTTTCAAGTAAAGAACTTTAAATTAATAACTTAGCTTTGATTTACAAATTGAATATTCTAAAATAAGTCTTAGTTATTTTGAAGTAAACAACGTCAAACTATTAACTTAGATCTGATTTTCAAATTGTAATTTCTAAAATCAGTGGTAGATATTTTTCAAGTAAAGAACTTCAAACTACAACCTTAGATTTGATTTCCAAATTTACATTACTAAGATCCGAATTAGTAAATTTGACGTAAAAAACTTTAAACTAATAACTTAGTTTTGATTTACAAATACACTAGTCTAAAGTAATACTTAGCTATTTTGAAGTAAAGAACGTCAAACTATTAACTTAGATCTGATTTTCAAATTGTCAATTCTAAAATCAGTAGTAGATATTTTCAAATAAAGTACTTCAAACTAACAACTTAGTTTTGATTTACAAATTTACTAGTCTAAAATAAGACTTAGTTATTTTGAAGAAAAGAACGTCAAACTATTAACGTGGACCTAATTTTCAAATTGTCATTTCTAAAATCAGCAATAGATATTTTCAAATAAAGAACTTAAAACTACATCCTTAGTTTAGATTTTCAAATTTACATTACTAAAATCCGAATTAGTAAATCTGAAATAAAAAACTTCAAACTAATAACTTAGTTTAGATTTACAAATACGCTATTCTACAATAATGCTTATCTTGTTTGAAGTAAAGAACATAAAACTATTAACTTAGATCAGTTTTTCAAAGTGTCATTTCTAAAATCAGAAGTAGAATTTTTCAAGTAAAAAACTTCAAACTAATAACTTAGTTCCAATTTACAAATTCACTATTCTAAAATAAGACTTAGTTATTTTGAAGTAAAGAACGTCAAACTATTAACTTAGATCTGATATTCAAATTGTATATCTAAACTCAGAAGTAGATATTTTCAAGTAAAGAACTTCGAACTAATAACTTAGTTTTGATTTACAAATTCACTATTCTAAAATAAGACTTAGTTCTATTAAATTAAAGAACATCGAACTATTAACTTAGATCTGATTTTCAAATTGTCATTTCTAAAATCTGACTTAGATATTTTCAAGTAAAATACTTTAAACTAATAAATTAGTTTTGATTTAGAAATTCACTATTCTAAAATAAAACTTTGTTATTATTAAGTAAAAAATGTCAAACTATTGACTTAGATCTGATATTCGAATTGTATATCTAAACTCAGAAGTAGATATTTTCAAGTAAAAAACTTCAAACTAATAACTTGGTTTTGATTTACAAATTCACTATTCTAAAATAAGGCTTAGTTATTTTGAAGTAATAAACGGTAAACTATTAACTTAGATCTGATTTTCAAATTGTCATTTATAAAATCAGTAGTAGATTTTTTCAAGTATAGACTTCAAACTAACAACTTAGTTTTGATTTACAAATTCACTATACTAAAATAAGACTTAGTTGTTTTGAAGTAAAGAACGTCAAATTATTAACTTAGATCTGATTTTCAAATTGTCATTTCTAAAATCAGAAGTAGTTATTTTCAAGTAAAGAACTTCAAACTAATAACTTAGATTTGATTTACAAAAACAGTATTCTAAAATAAAACTTATCTATTTTGAAGTAAAGAACGTCAAACTATTAACGTAGATCTGATTTTCAAATTATCATTTCTAAAATCACAAGTACATATTTTCAAGTAAAGAACTTCAAACTAATAACTTAGCTTTGATTTACATATTGACTATTCTAAAATAAGACTTAGTTATTTTGAAGTAAAAAACGTCAAACTATTACCTTAGAACTGATTTTCAAATTGTAATTTCTAAAATCAGAAGTAGATATTTTCAAGTAAATAACTTCAAACTTATAACTTAGTTTTGATTTGCAAATTCACTAGTGTGAAATAAGACTTAGTTATTTTGAAGTAAAAAACGTCATACTATTAACTTAGTCCAGATTTTCAAATTGTTATTTCTAAAATCAGAAGTAGATATGTTCAAGTAAAGAACTTCAAATTAATAGCTTAGCTTTGATTTACAAATTCACTATACTAAAATAAGACTGAGTTGTTATGAAGTAAAGAACGTCAAACCATTAACTTAGATCTGATTTTCAAATTGTCATTTTTAAAATCAGAAGTAAATATTTTCAAGTAAAGAACTACAAACTAATAACTTAGTTTTGATTTACAAATTCACTATTCTAAGATAAGACTAAGTTATTTTGAAGTAAGGTACGTCAAACTTTTAACTTAGATCTGATTTTCAAATTGTCATTTCTAAAATCAGTAGTAGTTATTTTTAAGTAAAGAACTTCAAACAACAACCTTAGATTTGATTTCGATATTTACATTACTAAGATCCGAATTAGTAAATTTGAAATAAAAAACTTTAAACTAATAACTTAGTTTTGATTTACAAAATCACTAGTCTAAAATTAGACTTAGTTATTTTGAAGTAAAGAACGTCAAACTATTAACTTAGATCTGATTTTCAAATTGTCTATGCTAAAATTAGTAGTAGTTTTTATCAAGTAAAGAACTTCATACTAATAACTTAGTTTTGATTTACAAATTCACTATACTAAAATAAGACTTAGTTGGTTTGAAGTAAAGAACGTCAAACTATTAACTTAGATCTAATTTTCAAATTGTCAGTTCTAAAATCTGAAGCAGATATTTTCAAATAAAAAACTTCAAACTAACAACTTAGTGGAGATTTACAAATACAGCATTCTTAAATAAGACTTATCTATTTTGAAGTAAAGAACGTCAAACTATTAACTTAGATCTGATTTTCAAATTGTCATTTCTAAAATCATTGGTAGTTTTTTTCAAGTGAAGAACTTCATACTAATAACTTAGTTTTAAATTACAAATTCACTATTCTAAAATAAGACTTAGTTATTTAGAAGTAAAGAACGTCAAATTATTAACTTAGATCTGATTTTCAAATTGTCATTTCTAAAACAAGAAGTAGATATTTTCAAGTAAATAACTTTAAACTAAGAACTTAGCCTTGATTTATAAATTGAGTATTCTAAAATAAGACTTAGTTATTTTGAAGTAAAGAACGTCAAACTATTAACTTAGATCTGATTTTCAAATTGTCATTTCTAAAATCAGTGGTTTTTTTTTTCAAGTGAAGAACTTCATACTAATAACTTAGTTTTAATTTACAAATTCACTAGTCTAAAATAAGACTTAGTTATTTTAAAGTAAAGAACGTCAAACTGTTAACTTAGATCTGATTTTCAAATTGTCATTTCTAAAATCAGTGGGAGTTTTTTTCAAGTGAAGAACTTCATACTAATAACTTAGTTTTGGTTTACAAATTCACTATACTAAAATAAGACTTAGTTGTTTTGGAGTAAAGAACGTCAAACTGTTAACTTAAATCTGATTTTCAAATTGTCATTTCTGAGATCAGTAGTAGACATTTTAAAGTAAAGAACTTCAAACTAATAACTTTGTTTTAAATTACAAATTCACTATACTAAAATAAGACTTAGTTATTTAGAAGTAAAGAACGTCAAACTATTAACTTAGATCTGATTTTCAAATTGTCATTTCTAAAATCAGTGGTAGTTTTTTTCAAGTGAAGAACTTCATACTAATAACTTAGTTTTGGTTTACAAATTCACTATACTAAAATAAGACTTAGTTGTTTTGGAGTAAAAAACGTCAAACTATTAACTTAGATCTGATTTTCAAATTGTCATTTCTAAAATCAGAAGTAGATATTTTCAAGTAAACAACTTTAAACTAATTACTTAGCCTTGATTTACAAATTGAGTATTCTAAAATAAGACTTAGTTATTTTGAAGTAAAGAACGTCAAACTATTAACTTAGATCTGATTTTCAAATTGTCATTTCTAAAATCAGTGGTAGTTTTTTTCAAGTGAAGAACTTGATACTAATAACTTAGTTTTAAATTACAAATTCACTATTCTAAATAAAGACTTAGTTATTTAGAAGTAAAGAACGTCAAACTATTAACTTAGATCTGATTTTCAAATTGTCATTTCTAAAACAAGAAGTAGATAGTTTCAAGTAAAGAACTTTAAACTAATAACTTAGCCTTGATTTACAAATTGAGTATTCTAAAATAAGACTTAGTTATTTTGTAGTAAAGAACGTCAAACTATTAACTTAGATCTGATTTTCAAATTGTCATTTCTTAAATCAGAAGTAGTTTTTTTCAAGTGAAGAACTTCATACTAATAACTTAGTTTTGGTTTACAAATTCACTATACTAAAATAGGACTTAGTTGTTTTGAAGTAAAGATCGTCAAACTATTAACTTAGATCTGATTTTCAAATTGTCATTTCTAAAATCAGAAGTAGATATTTTCAAGTAAACAACTTTAAACTAATTACTTAGCCTTGATTTACAAATTGAGTATTCTAAAATAAGACTTAGTTATTTTGAAGTAAAGAACGTCAAACTATTAACTTAGATCTGATTTTCAAATTGTCATTTCTAAAATCAGTGGTAGTTTTTTTCAAGTGAAGAACTTCATACTAATAACTTAGTTTTAATTTACAAATTCACTAGTCTAAAATAAGACTTAGTTATTTTAAAGTAAAAAACGTCAAACTGTTAACTTAGATCTGATTTTCAAATTGTCATTTCTAAAATCAGTAGTAGATATTTTAAAGTAAAGAACTTCAAACTAATAACTTTGTTTTAAATTACAAATTCACTATACTAAAATAAGACTTAGTTATTTAGAAGTAAAGAACGTCAAACTATTAACTTAGATCTGATTTTCAAATTGTCATTTCTAAAACAAGAAGTAGATATTTTCAAGTAAACAACTTTAAACTAATAAGTTAGCCTTGATTTACAAATTGAGTTTTCTAAAATGAGACTTAGTTATTTTGAAGTAAAGAACGTCAAACTATTAACTTAGATCTGATTTTCAAATTGTCATTTCTAAAATCAGTGGTAGTTTTTTTCAAGTGAAGAACTGCCTACTAATAACTTAGTTTTAATTTACAAATTCACTAGTCTAAAATAAGACTTAGTTATTTTAAAGTAAAAAACGTCAAACTGTTAACTTAGATCTGATTTTCAAATTGTAATTTCTAAAATCAGTAGTAGATATTTTCAAGTAAAGAATTTCAAACTAATAACTTCGTTTTAAATTACAAATTCACTATACTAAAATAATACTTAGCTGTTTTGAAGTAAAAAACGTAAAACTATTAACTTAGATTTGATTTTCAAATTGTCATTTCTAAAATCAGAAGTAGATATTTTCAAGTAAACAACTTTAAACTATTAACTTAGTCTTGATTTACAAATTGAGTATTCTAAAATAAGACTTAGTTATTTTAAAGTAAAGAACGTCAAACTATTAACTTAGATCTGATTTTCAAATTGTTAATTCCAAAATCAGTGGTAGTGTTTTTCAAGTGAAGAACTTCATACTAATAACTTAGTTTTAAATTACAAATACACTATACTAAAATAAGACTTAGTTATTTAGAAGTAAAGAACGTCAAACTGTTAACTTAGATCTGAATTTCAAATTGTCATTTCTAAAACAAGAAGTAGATATTTTCAAGTAAAGAACTTTAAACTAAGAACTTAGCCTTGATTTACAAATTGAGTATTCTAAAATAAGACTTAGTTATTTTGAAGTAAAGAACGTCAAACTATTAACTTAGATCTGATTTTCAAATTGTCATTTCTAAAATCAGTGGTAGTTTTTTTCAAGTGAAGAACTTCATACTAATAACTTAGTTTTAAATTACAAATTCACTATACTAAAATAAGACTTAGTTATTTAGAAGTAAATAACGTCAAACTATTAACTTAGATCTGATTTTCAAATTGTCATTTCTAAAACAAGAAGTAGATAGTTTCAAGTAAACATCTTTAAACTAATAACTTAGCCTTGATTTACAAATTGAGTATTCTAAAATAAGACTTAGTTATTTTGAAGTAAAGAACGTCAAACTATTAACTTAGATCTGCTTTTCAAATTGTCATTTCTAAAATCAGTGGTAGTTTTTTTCAAGTGAAGAACTTCATACTAATAACTTAGTTTTAATTTACAAATTCACTAGTCTAAAATAAGACTTAGTTATTTTAAAGTAAAGAACGTCAAACTGTTAACTTAGATCTGATTTTCAAATTGTCATTTCTAAAATCAGTAGTAGATATTTTAAAGTAAAGAACTTCAAACTAATAACTTTGTTTTAAATTACAAATTCACTATACTAAAATAAGACTTAGTTATTTAGAAGTGAAGAACGTCAAACTATTAACTTAGATCTGATTTTCAAATTGTCATTTCTAAAACAAGAAGTAGATATTTTCAAGTAAACAACTTTAAACTAATAACTTAGCCTTGATTTACAAATTGAGTATTCTAAAATAAGACTTAGTTATTTTGAAGTAAAGAACGTCAAACTATTAACTTAGATCTGATTTTCAAATTGTCATTTCTAAAATCAGTGGTAGTTTTTTTCAAGTGAAGAACTTCATACTAATAACTTAGTTTTGGTTTACAAATTCACTATACTAAAATAGGACTTAGTTGTTTTGAAGTAAAGATCGTCAAACTATTAACTTAGATCTGATTTTCAAATTGTCATTTCTAAAATCAGAAGTAGATATTTTCAAGTAAACAACTTTAAACTAATAACTTAGCCTTGATTTACAAATTGAGTATTCTAAAATAAGACTTAGTTATATTGAAGTAAAGAACGTCAAACTATTAACTTAGATCTGATTTTCAAATTGTTAATTCCAAAATCAGTGGTAGTGTTTTTCAAGTGAAGAACTTCATACTAATAACTTAGTTTTAAATTACAAATACACTGTACTAAAATAAGACTTAGTTATTTAGACGTAAAGAACGTCAAACTGTTAACTTAGATCTGATTTTCAAATTGTCATTTCTAAAACAAGAAGTAGATATTTTCAAGTAAAGAACTTTAAACTAAGAACTTAGCCTTGATTTACAAATTGAGTATTCTAAAATAAGACTTAGTTATTTTAAAGTAAAGAACGTCAAACTATTCACTTAGATCTGATTTTCAAATTGTCATTTCTAAAATCAGTGGTAGTTTTTTTCAAGTGAAGAACTTCATACTAATAACTTAGTTTTAAATTACAAATTCACTATACTAAAATAAGACTTAGTTATTTAGAAGTAAAGAACGTCAAACTGTTAACTTAGATCTGATTTTCAAATAGTCATTTCTAAAACAAGAAGTAGATATTTTCAAGTAAAGAACTTTAAACTAAGAGCTTAGCCTTGATTTACAAATTGAGTATACTAAAATAAGACTTAGTTATTTTGAAGTAAAGAACGTCAAACTATTAACTTAGATCTAATTTTCAAATTGTCATTTCTAAAACTAGAAGTAGATATTTTCAAGTAAAGAACTTCAAACTAATAACTTAGCCTTGATTTTCAAATTCACTATACTAAAATAAGACTTTGTTATATTGAAGTAAAGAACGTCAAACTATTAACTTACATCTGATCTTCAAATTATCATTTTTAAAATCAGATGTAGATATTTTCAAGTAAAGTACTTCAAACTACAACCTTAGATTTGATTTCGATATTTACATTACTAAGATCCCACTTAGTAAATTTGAAATAAAAAACTTTAAACTAATAACTTAGTTTTGATTTACACATTCACTAGTCTAAAATAAGACTTAGTAGGTTTGAAGTAAAGAACGTCAAACTATTAACTTAGATCTGATTTTCAAATTGTCATTTCTAAAATCTGAAGCAGATATTTTCAAATAAAGTACTTCAAACTAACAACTTAGTTTTGATATACAAATACAGTATTCTAAAATAAGACTTATCTATTTTGAAGTAAAGAACGTCATTCTATTAACTTAGCCTTGATTTACAAATTGAGTATTCTAAAATAAGACTTAGTTATTTTGAAGTAAAGAACGTCAAACGATTAACTTAGATCTGATTTTCAAATTGTCATTTCTAAAATCAGTGGTAGTTTTTTTCAAGTGAAGAACTTCATACTAATAACTTAGTTTTAATTTACAAATTCGCTATACTAAAATAAGACTTAGTGGTTTTGAAGTAAAGAACGTCAAACTATTAACTTAGATCTGATTTTCAAGTTGTCAATTCTAAAATCAGAAGTAGATATTTTCAAGTAAAAAACTTCAAACTAATAACTTAGTTTTGATTTACAAATTAACTATTCTAAAATAAAATTTAGTTACTTTGATGTAAAGAACGTCAAACTATTAACTTAGATCTGATTTTCGAATTGTCATTTCTAAAATCAGAAGTAGATATTTTCAAGTAAAGAACTTCAAACTAATAACTTAGTTTTGATTTACAAATTCACTCTACTAAAATAAGACTTAGTTGTTTTGAAGTAAAGAACGTCAAACTATTAACTTAGATCTGATTTTCAAATTGTCATTTCTAAAATCAGTGGTAGTTTCTGTCAAGTAAAGAACTTCATACTAATAACTTAGTTTTGATTTACAAATTCACTATACTAAAATAAGACTTAGTGGTTTTGAAGTAAAGAACGTCAAACTATTAACTTAGATCTGATTTTCAAGTTGTCAATTCTAAAATCAGAAGTAGATATTTTACGCTAACGATATATTACGCTATTCTAAAATAAGACTTATCTATTTTAAAGTAAGGAACGTGAAACTATTCACTTAGATCTGATTTTCAAATTGTCATCTCTTAAATCAGAAGTAGATATTTCAAAGTAAAGAACTTCAAACTAATAACTTAGTTTTGATTTACAAATTTACTATCCTAAAATAAAAGTTAGTTATTTTGAAGTAAAGACCGTCAAGCTATTAACTTAGATCTGATTTACTAATTGTCATTTTCAAAATCAGAAGTAGATATTTTCAAGTAAAGAACTTCAAACTACAACTTTAGATTTGATTTCCAAATTTACATTACTAAGATCCGAATAGGTAAATTTGAAGTAAAAAACTTTAAACTAATAACTTAGTTTTGATTTACAAATTCACTAGTCGAAAATAAGACTTAGTTATTTTGAAGTAAAGAACGTTAAAATTTTAACTTAGATCTGATTTGCAAATTGTCATTTCTAAAATCAGAAGTAGATATTTTCAAGTAAAGAACTTTAAACTAATAACTTAGTTTTGATTTACAAATTAACTATTCTAAAGTAAAATTTAGTTATTTCGATGTAAAGAACGTTAAAATTTTAACTTAGATCTGATTTGCAAATTGTCATTTCTAAAATCAGTAGTAGATATTTTCAAGTAAAGAACTTTAAACTAATAACTTAGTTTTGATTTACAAATTAACTATTCTAAAGTAAAATTTAGTTATTTCGATGTAAAGAACGTTAAAATTTTAACTTAGATCTGATTTGCAAATTGTCATTTCTAAAATCAGTAGTAGATATTTTCAAGTAAAGAACTTTAAACTAATAACTTAGTTTTAATTTACAAATTTACTAGTCTAAAATAAGACTTAGTTATTTTGAATTAAAAACGTCAAACTATTAACTTAGACCTGATTTTCAAATTGTCATTTCTAAAATCAGTGGTAGTTTTTTTCAAGTGAAGAACTTCATACTAATAACTTAGTTTTGGTTTACAAATTCACTATACTAAAATAAGACTTAGTTGTTTTGAAGTAAAGAACGTGAAACTATTCACTTAGATCTGATTTTCAAATTGTCATCTCTTAAATCAGAAGTAGATATTTCAAAGTAAAGAACTTCAAACTAATAACTTAGTTTTGATTTACAAATTAACTATTGTAAAATAAAATTTAGTTATTTTGAAGTAAAGACCGTCAAGCCATTAACTTAGATCTGATTTTCAAATTGTCATTTCTAAAATCAGAAGTAGATATTTTCAAGTAAAGAACTTCAAACTAATAACTTAGTTTTGATTTAGAAAATCACTCTACTAAAATAAGACTTAGTTGTTTTGAAGTAAAGAACTTCAAACTACAACCTTAGATTTCATTTCCAAATTTACATTACTAAGATCCGAATTAGTAAATTTGAAGTAAAAAATTTTAAACTAATAACTCAGTTTTGATTTACAAATTAACTAGTCTAAAATAAGACTTAGTTACTTTAAAGTAAAGAACGTCAAACGCCTAACTTAGATCTGCTTTTCAAATTGTTATTTCTAAAATCAGTGGTAGTTTGTGTCAAGTAAAGAACTTCATACTAATAACTTAGTTTTGATTTACAAATTCACTATACTAAAATAAGACTTAGTTGTTTTGAAGTAAAGAATGTCAAACTATTAACTTAGATCTGATTTTCAAATTGTCATTTCTTAAATCAGAAGTAGATATTTCAAAGTAAAGAACTTCAAACTAATAACTTAGTTTTGATTTACAAATTTACTAGACTAAAATAAGACTTAGGTATTTTGAAGTAAAGAACGTCAAACTATTAACTTAGATCTGATTTTCAAATTGTCATTTCTAAAATCAGAAGTAGATATTTTACGCTAACGATATATTACGCTATTCTAAAATAAGACTTATCTATTTTAAAGTAAAGAACGTGAAACTATTCACTTAGATCTGATTTTCAAATTGTCATCTCTTAAATCAGAAGTAGATATTTCAAAGTAAAGAACTTCAAACTAATAACTTAGTTTTGATTTACAAATTAACTATTGCAAAATAAAATTTATTTATTTTGAAGTAAAGACCGTCAAGCTATTAACTTAGATCTGATTTACAAATTGTCATTTTTAAAATCAGAAGTAGATATTTTCAAGTAAAGAACTTCAAACTACAACTTTAGATTTGATTTCCAAATTTACATTACTAAGATCCGAAATAGTAAATTTGAAGTAAAAAACTTTAAACTAATAACTTAGTTTTGATTTACAAATTCACTAGTCTAAAATAAGACTTAGTTATTTTGAAGTAAAGAACGTTAAAATTTTAACTTAGATCTGATTTGCTAATTGTCATTTCTAAAATCAGAAGTAGATATTTTCAAGTAAAGAACTTTAAACTAATAACTTAGTTTTGATTTACAAATTAACTATTCTAAAGTAAAATTTCGTTATTTCGATGTAAAGAACGTTAAAATTTTAACTTAGATCTGATTTGCAAATTGTCATTTCTAAAATCAGTAGTAGATATTTTCAAGTAAAGAACTTTAAACTAATAACTTAGTTTTGATTTACAAATTAACTATTCTAAAGTAAAATTTAGTTATTTCGATGTAAAGAATGTTAAAATTTTAACTTAGATCTGATTTGCAAATTGTCATTTCTAAAATCAGTAGTAGATATTTTCAAGTAAAGAACTTTTAACCAATAACTTAGTTTTAATTTACAAATTTACTAGTCTAAAATAAGACTTAGTTATTTTGAATTAAAAACGTCAAACTATTAACTTAGACCTGATTTTCAAATTGTCATTTCTAAAATCAGTGGTAGTTTTTTTCAAGTGAAGAACTTCATACTAATAACTTAGTTTTGGTTTACAAATTCACTATACTAAAATAAGACTTAGTTGTTTTGAAGTAAAGAACGTGAAACTATTCACTTACATCTGATTTTCAAATTGTCATCTCTTAAATCAGAAGTAGATATTTCAAAGTAAAGAACTTCAAACTAATAACTTAGTTTTGATTTACAAATTAACTATTGTAAAATAAAATTTAGTTATTTTGAAGTAAAGACCGTCAAGCCATTAACTTAGATCTGATTTTCAAATTGTCATTTCTAAAATCAGAAGTAGATATTTTCAAGTAAAGAACTTCAAACTAATAACTTAGTTTTGATTTAGAAAATCACTCTACTAAAATAAGACTTAGTTGTTTTGAAGTAAAGAACTTCAAACTACAACCTTAGATTTCATTTCCAAATTTACATTACTAAGATCCGAATTAGTAAATTTGAAGTAAAAAATTTTAAACTAATAACTCAGTTTTGATTTACAAATTCACTAGTCTAAAATAAGACTTAGTTACTTTAAAGTAAAGAACGTCAAACGCCTAACTTAGATCTGCTTTTCAAATTGTTATTTCTAAAATCAGTGGTAGTTTGTGTCAAGTAAAGAACTTCATACTAATAACTTAGTTTTGATTTACAAATTCACTATACTAAAATAAGACTTAGTTGTTTTGAAGTAAAGAACGTCAAACTATTAACTTAGATCTGATTTTCAAATTGTCATTTCTTAAATCAGAAGTAGATATTTCAAAGTAAAGAACTTCAAACTAATAACTTAGTTTTGATTTACAAATTTACTAGACTAAAATAAGACTTAGGTATTTTGAAGTAAAGAACGTCAAACTATTAACTTAGATCTGATTTTCAAATTGTCATTTCTAAAATCAGAAGTAGATATTTTACGCTAACGATATATTACGCTATTCTAAAATAAGACTTATCTATTTTAAAGTAAAGAACGTGAAACTATTCACTTAGATCTGATTTTCAAATTGTCATCTCTTAAATCAGAAGTAGATATTTCAAAGTAAAGAACTTCAAACTAATAACTTAGTTTTGATTTACAAATTAACTATTGTAAAATAAAATTTATTTATTTTGAAGTAAAGACCGTCAAGCTATTAACTTAGATCTGATTTACAAATTGTCATTTTTAAAATCAGAAGTAGATATTTTCAAGTAAAGAACTTCAAACTACAACTTTAGATTTGATTTCCAAATTTACATTACTAAGATCCGAATTAGTAAATTTGAAGTAAAAAACTTTAAACTAATAACTTAGTTTTGATTTACAAATTCACTAGTCTAAAATAAGACTTAGTTATTTTGAAGTAAAGAACGTAAAATTTTCACTTAGATCTGATTTGCTAATTGTCATTTCTAAAATCAGAAGTAGATATTTTCAAGTAAAGAACTTTAAACTAATAACTTAGTTTTGATTTACAAATTAACTATTCTAAAGTAAAATTTCGCTATTTCGATGTAAAGAACGTTAAAATTTTAACTTAGATCTGATTTGCAAATTGTCATTTCTAAAATCAGTAGTAGATATTTTCAAGTAAAGAACTTTAAACTAATAACTTAGTTTTGATTTACAAATTAACTATTCTAAAGTAAAATTTAGTTATTTTGATGTAAAGAATGTTAAAATTTTAACTTAGATCTGATTTGCAAATTGTCATTTCTAAAATCAGTAGTAGATATTTTCAAGTAAAGAACTTTTAACCAATAACTTAGTTTTAATTTACAAATTTACTAGTCTAAAATAAGACTTAGTTATTTTGAATTAAAAACGTCAAACTATTAACTTAGACCTGATTTTCAAATTGTCATTTCTAAAATCAGAAGTAAATATTTTCAAGTAAAGACCTTCAAACTAATAACTTAGCTTTGATTTACAAATTGATAATTCTAAAATAAGACTTAGTTATTTAGAAGTAAAGAACGTCAAACTGTTAACTTAGATCTGATTTTCAAATTGTAATTTTTAAATCAGAAGTAGATATTTTAAAGTAAAGAACTTCAAACTACAACCTTAGATTTGATTTCCAAATTTACATTACTAAGATCCGAATTAGTAAATTTGAAGTAAAAAATTTTAAACTAATAACTCAGTTTTGATTTACAAATTCACTAGTCTAAAATAAGACTTAGTTACTTTAAAGTAAAGAACGTCAAACGCCTACCTTAGATCTGCTTTTCAAATTGTTATTTCTCAAATCAGTGGTAGTTTGTGTCAAGTAAAGAACTTCATACTAATAACTTAGTTTTGATTTACAAATTCACTATACTAAAATAAGACTTAGTGGTTTTGAAGTAAAGGACGTCAAACTATTAACTTAGATCTGATTTTCAAGTTGTCAATTCTAAAATCAGAAGTAGATATTTTCAAGTAAAAAACTTCAAACTAATAACTTAGTTTTGATTTACAAATTAACTATTCTAAAATAAAATTTAGTTATTTTGATGTAAAGAACGTCAAACTATTAACTTAGATCTGATTTTCAAATTGTCATTTCTAAAATCTGAAGCAGATATTTTCAGATAAAGAACTTCAAACTACCAACTTAGTTTTGATTTACAAATTTACTATTCTAAAATAAGTCTTAGTTATTTTTAAGTACAGAACGTCAAACTATTAACTTAGATCTGATTTTCAAATTGTCATTTCTAAAATCAGAAGTAGATAGTTTACGCTAACGATATATTACGCTATTCTAAAATAAGACTTATCTATTTTAAAGTAAAGAACGTCAAACTGTTAACTTAGATCTGATTTTCAAATTGTCATTTCTAAAATCAGTAGTAGATATTTTCAAGTAAAGAATTTCAAACTAATAACTTCGTTTTAAATTACAAATTCACTATACTAAAATAAGACTTAGCTGTTTTGAAGTAAAGAACGTCAAACTATTAACTTAGATCTGATTTTCAAGTTGTCAATTCTAAAATCAGAAGTAGATATTTTCAAGTAAAAAACTTCAAACTAATAACTTAGTTTTGATTTACAAATTAACTATTCTAAAATAAAATTTAGTTACTTTGATGTAAAGAACGTCAAACTATTAACTTAGATCTGATTTTCAAATTGTCATTTCTAAAATCAGAAGTAGATATTTTCAAGTAAAGAACTTCAAACTAATAACTTAGTTTTGATTTACAAATTCACTCTACTAAAATAAGACTTAGTTGTTTTGAAGTAAAGAACGTCAAACTATTAACTTAGATCTGATTTTCAAATTGTCATTTCTTAAATCAGAAGTAGATATTTCAAAGTAAAGAACTTCAAACTAATAACTTAGTTTTGATTTACAAATTTACTAGACTAAAATAAGACTTAGGTATTTTGAAGTAAAGAACGTCAAACTATTAACTTAGATCTGATTTTCAAATTGTCATTTCTAAAATCAGAAGTAGATATTTTACGCTAACGATATATTACGCTATTCTAAAATAAGACTTATCTATTTTAAAGTAAGGAACGTGAAACTATTCAGTTAGATCTGATTTTCAAATTGTCATCTCTTAAATCAGAAGTAGATATTTCAAAGTAAAGAACTTCAAACTATTAACTTAGTTTTGACTTACAAATTAACTATCCTAAAATAAAAGTTAGTTATTTTGAAGTAAAGACCGTCAAGCTATTAACTTAGATCTGATTTACTAATTGTCATTTTCAAAATCAGAAGTAGATATTTTCAAGTAAAAAACTTTAAACTACAACTTTAGATTTGATTTCCAAATTTACATTACTAAGATCCGAATAGGTAAATTTGAAGTAAAAAACTTTAAACTAATAACTTAGTTTTGATTTACAAATTCACTAGTCTAAAATAATACTTAGTTATTTTGAAGTAAAGAACGTTAAGATTTTAACTTAGATCTGATTTGCAAATTGTCATTTCTAAAATCAGAAGTAGATATTTTCAAGTAAAGAACTTTAAACTAATAACTTAGTTTTGATTTACAAATTAACTATTCTAAAGTAAAATTTAGTTATTTCGATGTAAAGAACGTTAAAATTTTAACTTAGATCTGATTTGCAAATTGTCATTTCTAAAATCAGTAGTAGATATTTTCAAGTAAAGAACTTTAAACTAATAACTTAGTTTTGATTTACAAATTAACTATTCTAAAGTAAAATTTAGTTATTTCGATGTAAAGAACGTTAAAATTTTAACTTAGATCTGATTTGCAAATTGTCATTTCTAAAATCAGTAGTAGATATTTTCATGTAAAGAACTTTAAACTAATAACTTAGTTTTGATTTACAAATTAACTATTCTAAAGTAAAATTTAGTTATTTCGATGTAAAGAACGTTAAAATTTTAACTTAGACCTGATTTTCAAATTGTCATTTCTAAAATCAGAAGTAAATATTTTCAAGTAAAGACCTTCAAACTAATAACTTAGCTTTGATTTACAAATTGATAATTCTAAAATAAGACTTAGTTATTTAGAAGTAAAGAACGTCAAACTGTTAACTTAGATCTGATTTTCAAATTGTAATTTTTAAATCAGAAGTAGATATTTTAAAGTAAAGAACTTCAAACTACAACCTTAGATTTGATTTCCAAATTTATATTACTAAGATCCGAATTAGTAAATTTGAAGTAAAAAATTTTAAACTAATAACTCAGTTTTGATTTACAAATTCACTAGTCTAAAATAAGACTTAGTTACTTTAAAGTAAAGAACGTCAAACGCCTACCTTAGATCTGCTTTTCAAATTGTTATTTCTCAAATCAGTGGTAGTTTGTGTCAAGTAAAGAACTTCATACTAATAACTTAGTTTTGATTTACAAATTCACTATACTAAAATAAGACTTAGTGGTTTTGAAGTAAAGGACGTCAAAC
This sequence comes from Cantharis rustica, assembly GCA_911387805.1. Taxonomy (NCBI): domain Eukaryota; kingdom Metazoa; phylum Arthropoda; class Insecta; order Coleoptera; family Cantharidae; genus Cantharis; species Cantharis rustica. Next base: position 26,837,102 of record OU426878.1, on the reverse strand, counting down.
TATTAACTTAGATCTGATTTTCAAGTTGTCAATTCTAAAATCAGAAGTAGATATTTTCAAGTAAAAAACTTCAAACTAATAACTTAGTTTTGATTTACAAATTAACTATTCTAAAATAAAATTTAGTTATTTTGATGTAAAGAACGTCAAACTATTAACTTAGATCTGATTTTCAAATTGTCATTTCTAAAATCTGAAGCAGATATTTTCAGATAAAGAACTTCAAACTACCAACTTAGTTTTGATTTACAAATTTACTATTCTAAAATAAGTCTTAGTTATTTTTAAGTACAGAACGTCAAACTATTAACTTAGATCTGATTTTCAAATTGTCATTTCTAAAATCAGAAGTAGATAGTTTACGCTAACGATATATTACGCTATTCTAAAATAAGACTTATCTATTTTAAAGTAAAGAACGTCAAACTGTTAACTTAGATCTGATTTTCAAATTGTCATTTCTAAAATCAGTAGTAGATATTTTCAAGTAAAGAATTTCAAACTAATAACTTCGTTTTAAATTACAAATTCACTATACTAAAATAAGACTTAGCTGTTTTGAAGTAAAGAACGTCAAACTATTAACTTAGATCTGATTTTCAAGTTGTCAATTCTAAAATCAGAAGTAGATATTTTCAAGTAAAAAACTTCAAACTAATAACTTAGTTTTGATTTACAAATTAACTATTCTAAAATAAAATTTAGTTACTTTGATGTAAAGAACGTCAAACTATTAACTTAGATCTGATTTTCGAATTGTCATTTCTAAAATCAGAAGTAGATATTTTCAAGTAAAGAACTTCAAACTAATAACTTAGTTTTGATTTACAAATTCACTCTACTAAAATAAGACTTAGTTGTTTTGAAGTAAAGAACGTCAAACTATTAACTTAGATCTGATTTTCAAATTGTCATTTCTTAAATCAGAAGTAGATATTTCAAAGTAAAGAACTTCAAACTAATAACTTAGTTTTGATTTACAAATTTACTAGACTAAAATAAGACTTAGGTATTTTGAAGTAAAGAACGTCAAACTATTAACTTAGATCTGATTTTCAAATTGTCATTTCTAAAATCAGAAGTAGATATTTTACGCTAACGATATATTACGCTATTCTAAAATAAGACTTATCTATTTTAAAGTAAGGAACGTGAAACTATTCACTTAGATCTGATTTTCAAATTGTCATCTCTTAAATCAGAAGTAGATATTTCAAAGTAAAGAACTTCAAACTATTAACTTAGTTTTGACTTACAAATTAACTATCCTAAAATAAAAGTTAGTTATTTTGAAGTAAAGACCGTCAAGCTATTAACTTAGATCTGATTTACTAATTGTCATTTTCAAAATCAGAAGTAGATATTTTCAAGTAAAAAACTTTAAACTACAACTTTAGATTTGATTTCCAAATTTACATTACTAAGATCCGAATAGGTAAATTTGAAGTAAAAAACTTTAAACTAATAACTTAGTTTTGATTTACAAATTCACTAGTCTAAAATAATACTTAGTTATTTTGAAGTAAAGAACGTTAAGATTTTAACTTAGATCTGATTTGCAAATTGTCATTTCTAAAATCAGAAGTAGATATTTTCAAGTAAAGAACTTTAAACTAATAACTTAGTTTTGATTTACAAATTAACTATTCTAAAGTAAAATTTAGTTATTTCGATGTAAAGAACGTTAAAATTTTAACTTAGATCTGATTTGCAAATTGTCATTTCTAAAATCAGTAGTAGATATTTTCAAGTAAAGAACTTTAAACTAATAACTTAGTTTTGATTTACAAATTAACTATTCTAAAGTAAAATTTAGTTATTTCGATGTAAAGAACGTTAAAATTTTAACTTAGACCTGATTTTCAAATTGTCATTTCTAAAATCAGAAGTAAATATTTTCAAGTAAAGACCTTCAAACTAATAACTTAGCTTTGATTTACAAATTGATAATTCTAAAATAAGACTTAGTTATTTAGAAGTAAAGAACGTCAAACTGTTAACTTAGATCTGATTTTCAAATTGTAATTTTTAAATCAGAAGTAGATATTTTAAAGTAAAGAACTTCAAACTACAACCTTAGATTTGATTTCCAAATTTACATTACTAAGATCCGAATTAGTAAATTTGAAGTAAAAAATTTTAAACTAATAACTCAGTTTTGATTTACAAATTCACTAGTCTAAAATAAGACTTAGTTACTTTAAAGTAAAGAACGTCAAACGCCTACCTTAGATCTGCTTTTCAAATTGTTATTTCTCAAATCAGTGGTAGTTTGTGTCAAGTAAAGAACTTCATACTAATAACTTAGTTTTGATTTACAAATTCACTATACTAAAATAAGACTTAGTGGTTTTGAAGTAAAGGACGTCAAACTATTAACTTAGATCTGATTTTCAAGTTGTCAATTCTAAAATCAGAAGTAGATATTTTCAAGTAAAAAACTTCAAACTAATAACTTAGTTTTGATTTACAAATTAACTATTCTAAAATAAAATTTAGTTATTTTGATGTAAAGAACGTCAAACTATTAACTTAGATCTGATTTTCAAATTGTCATTTCTAAAATCTGAAGCAGATATTTTCAGATAAAGAACTTCAAACTACCAACTTAGTTTTGATTTACAAATTTACTATTCTAAAATAAGTCTTAGTTATTTTTAAGTACAGAACGTCAAACTATTAACTTAGATCTGATTTTCAAATTGTCATTTCTAAAATCAGAAGTAGATAGTTTACGCTAACGATATATTACGCTATTCTAAAATAAGACTTATCTATTTTAAAGTAAAGAACGTGAAACTATTCACTTAGATCTGATTTTCAAATTGTCATCTCTTAAATCAGAAGTAGATATTTCAAAGTAAAGAACTTCAAACTAATAACTTAGTTTTGATTTACAAATTAACTATTGTAAAATAAAATTTAGTTATTTTGAAGTAAAGACCGTCAAGCCAATAACTTAGATCTGATTTTCAAATTGTCATTTCTAAAATCAGAAGTAAATATTTTCAAGTAAAGACCTTCAAACTAATAACTTAGCTTTGATTTACAAATTGATAATTCTAAAATAAGACTTAGTTATTTAGAAGTAAAGAACGTCAAACTGTTAACTTAGATCTGATTTTCAAATTGTAATTTTTAAATCAGAAGTAGATATTTTAAAGTAAAGAACTTCAAACTACAACCTTAGATTTGATTTCCAAATTTACATTACTAAGATCCGAATTAGTAAATTTGAAGTAAAAAATTTTAAACTAATAACTCAGTTTTGATTTACAAATTCACTAGTCTAAAATAAGACTTAGTTACTTTAAAGTAAAGAACGTCAAACGCCTACCTTAGATCTGCTTTTCAAATTGTTATTTCTCAAATCAGTGGTAGTTTGTGTCAAGTAAAGAACTTCATACTAATAACTTAGTTTTGATTTACAAATTCACTATACTAAAATAAGACTTAGTGGTTTTGAAGTAAAGGACGTCAAACTATTAACTTAGATCTGATTTTCAAGTTGTCAATTCTAAAATCAGAAGTAGATATTTTCAAGTAAAAAACTTCAAACTAATAACTTAGTTTTGATTTACAAATTAACTATTCTAAAATAAAATTTAGTTATTTTGATGTAAAGAACGTCAAACTATTAACTTAGATCTGATTTTCAAATTGTCATTTCTAAAATCTGAAGCAGATATTTTCAGATAAAGAACTTCAAACTACCAACTTAGTTTTGATTTACAAATTTACTATTCTAAAATAAGTCTTAGTTATTTTTAAGTACAGAACGTCAAACTATTAACTTAGATCTGATTTTCAAATTGTCATTTCTAAAATCAGAAGTAGATAGTTTACGCTAACGATATATTACGCTATTCTAAAATAAGACTTATCTATTTTAAAGTAAAGAACGTCAAACTGTTAACTTAGATCTGATTTTCAAATTGTCAATTCTAAAATCAGAAGTAGATATTTTCAAGTAAAAAACTTCAAACTAATAACTTAGTTTTGATTTACAAATTAACTATTCTAAAATAAAATTTAGTTACTTTGATGTAAAGAACGTCAAACTATTAACTTAGATCTGATTTTCGAATTGTCATTTCTAAAATCAGAAGTAGATATTTTCAAGTAAAGAACTTCAAACTAATAACTTAGTTTTGATTTACAAATTCACTCTACTAAAATAAGACTTAGTTGTTTTGAAGTAAAGAACGTCAAACTATTAACTTAGATCTGATTTTCAAATTGTCATTTCTTAAATCAGAAGTAGATATTTCAAAGTAAAGAACTTCAAACTAATAACTTAGTTTTGATTTACAATTTTACTAGACTAAAATAAGACTTAGGTATTTTGAAGTAAAGAACGTCAAACTATTAACTTAGATCTGATTTTCAAATTGTCATTTCTAAAATCAGAAGTAGATATTTTACGCTAACGATATATTACGCTATTCTAAAATAAGACTTATCTATTTTAAAGTAAGGAACGTGAAACTATTCACTTAGATCTGATTTTCAAATTGTCATCTCTTAAATCAGAAGTAGATATTTCAAAGTAAAGAACTTCAAACTATTAACTTAGTTTTGACTTACAAATTAACTATCCTAAAATAAAAGTTAGTTATTTTGAAGTAAAGACCGTCAAGCTATTAACTTAGATCTGATTTACTAATTGTCATTTTCAAAATCAGAAGTAGATATTTTCAAGTAAAAAACTTTAAACTACAACTTTAGATTTGATTTCCAAATTTACATTACTAAGATCCGAATAGGTAAATTTGAAGTAAAAAACTTTAAACTAATAACTTAGTTTTGATTTACAAATTCACTAGTCTAAAATAATACTTAGTTATTTTGAAGTAAAGAACGTTAAGATTTTAACTTAGATCTGATTTGCAAATTGTCATTTCTAAAATCAGAAGTAGATATTTTCAAGTAAAGAACTTTAAACTAATAACTTAGTTTTGATTTACAAATTAACTATTCTAAAGTAAAATTTAGTTATTTCGATGTAAAGAACGTTAAAATTTTAACTTAGATCTGATTTGCAAATTGTCATTTCTAAAATCAGTAGTAGATATTTTCAAGTAAAGAACTTTAAACTAATAACTTAGTTTTGATTTACAAATTAACTATTCTAAAGTAAAATTTAGTTATTTCGATGTAAAGAACGTTAAAATTTTAACTTAGATCTGATTTGCAAATTGTCATTTCTAAAATCAGTAGTAGATATTTTCAAGTAAAGAACTTTAAACTAATAACTTAGTTTTGATTTACAAATTAACTATTCTAAAGTAAAATTTAGTTATTTCGATGTAAAGAACGTTAAAATTTTAACTTAGACCTGATTTTCAAATTGTCATTTCTAAAATCAGAAGTAAATATTTTCAAGTAAAGACCTTCAAACTAATAACTTAGCTTTGATTTACAAATTGATAATTCTAAAATAAGACTTAGTTATTTAGAAGTAAAGAACGTCAAACTGTTAACTTAGATCTGATTTTCAAATTGTAATTTTTAAATCAGAAGTAGATATTTTAAAGTAAAGAACTTCAAACTACAACCTTAGATTTGATTTCCAAATTTACATTACTAAGATCCGAATTAGTAAATTTGAAGTAAAAAATTTTAAACTAATAACTCAGTTTTGATTTACAAATTCACTAGTCTAAAATAAGACTTAGTTACTTTAAAGTAAAGAACGTCAAACGCCTACCTTAGATCTGCTTTTCAAATTGTTATTTCTCAAATCAGTGGTAGTTTGTGTCAAGTAAAGAACTTCATACTAATAACTTAGTTTTGATTTACAAATTCACTATACTAAAATAAGACTTAGTGGTTTTGAAGTAAAGGACGTCAAACTATTAACTTAGATCTGATTTTCAAGTTGTCAATTCTAAAATCAGAAGTAGATATTTTCAAGTAAAAAACTTCAAACTAATAACTTAGTTTTGATTTACAAATTAACTATTTTAAAATAAAATTTAGTTATTTTGATGTAAAGAACGTCAAACTATTAACTTAGATCTGATTTTCAAATTGTCATTTCTAAAATCTGAAGCAGATATTTTCAGATAAAGAACTTCAAACTACCAACTTAGTTTTGATTTACAAATTTACTATTCTAAAATAAGTCTTAGTTATTTTTAAGTACAGAACGTCAAACTATTAACTTAGATCTGATTTTCAAATTGTCATTTCTAAAATCAGAAGTAGATAGTTTACGCTAACGATATATTACGCTATTCTAAAATAAGACTTATCTATTTTAAAGTAAAGAACGTGAAACTATTCACTTAGATCTGATTTTCAAATTGTCATCTCTTAAATCAGAAGTAGATATTTCAAAGTAAAGAACTTCAAACTAATAACTTAGTTTTGATTTACAAATTAACTATTGTAAAATAAAATTTAGTTATTTTGAAGTAAAGACCGTCAAGCCAATAACTTAGATCTGATTTTCAAATTGTCATTTCTAAAATCAGAAGTAGATATTTTCAAGTAAAGAACTTCAAACTAATAACTTAGTTTTGATTTAGAAAATCACTCTACTAAAATAAGACTTAGTTGTTTTGAAGTAAAGAACTTCAAACTACAACCTAAGATTTTATTTCCAAATTTACATTACTAAGATCCGAATTAGTAAATTTGAAGTAAAAAATTTTAAACTAATAACTCAGTTTTGATTTACAAATTCACTAGTCTAAAATAAGACTTAGTTACTTTAAAGTAAAGAACGTCAAACGCCTAACTTAGATCTGCTTTTCAAATTGTTATTTCTAAAATCAGTGGTAGTTTGTGTCAAGTAAAGAACTTGATACTAATAACTTAGTTTTGATTTACAAATTCACTATACTAAAATAAGACTTGGTTGTTTTGAAGTAAAGAACGTCAAACTATTAACTTAGATCTGATTTTCAAATTGTCATTTCTTAAATCAGAAGTAGATATTTCAAAGTAAAGAACTTCAAACTAATAACTTAGTTTTGATTTACAAATTTACTAGACTAAAATAAGACTTAGGTATTTTGAAGTAAAGAACGTCAAACTATTAACTTAGATCTGATTTTCAAATTGTCATTTCTAAACTCAGAAGTAGATATTTCACGCTAACGATATATTACGCTATTCTAAAATAAGACTTATCTATTTTAAAGTAAAGAACGTGAAACTATTCACTTAGATCTGATTTTCAAATTGTCATCTCTTAAATCAGAAGTAGATATTTCAAAGTAAAGAACTTCAAACTAATAACTTAGTTTTGATTTACAAATTAACTATTGTAAAATAAAATTTATTTATTTTGAAGTAAAGACCGTCAAGCTATTAACTTAGATCTGATTTACAAATTGTCATTTTTAAAATCAGAAGTAGATATTTTCAAGTAAAGAACTTCAAACTACAACTTTAGATTTGATTTCCAAATTTACATTACTAAGATCCGAATTAGTAAATTTGAAGTAAAAAACTTTAAACTAATAACTTAGTTTTGATTTACAAATTCACTAGTCTAAAATAAGACTTAGTTATTTTGAAGTAAAGAACGTTAAAATTTTAACTTAGATCTGATTTGCTAATTGTCATTTCTAAAATCAGAAGTAGATATTTTCAAGTAATGAATTTTAACTAATAACTTAGTTTTGATTTACAAATTAAATATTCTAAAGTAAAATTTAGTTATTTCGATGTAAAGAACGTTAAAATTTTAACTTAGATCTGATTTGCAAATTGTCATTTCTAAAATCAGTAGTAGATATTTTCAAGTAAAGAACTTTAAACTAATAACTTAGTTTTGATTTACAAATTAACTATTCTAAAGTAAAATTTAGTTATTTCGATGTAAAGAATGTTAAAATTTTAACTTAGATCTGATTTGCAAATTGTCATTTCTAAAATCAGTAGTAGATATTTTCAAGTAAAGAACTTTAAACTAATAACTTAGTTTTGATTTACAAATTAACTATTCTAAAGTAAAATTTAGTTATTTCGTTGTAAAGAACGTTAAAATTTTAACTTAGATCTGATTTGCAAATTGTCATTTCTAAAATCAGTAGTAGATATTTTCAAGTAAAGAACTTTAAACTAATAACTTAGTTTTGATTTACAAATTAACTATTCTAAAGTAAAATTTAGTTATTTCGATGTAAAGAACGTTAAAATTTTAACTTAGACCTGATTTTCAAATTGTCATTTCTAAGATCAGAAGTAAATATTTTCAAGTAAAGACCTTCAAACTAATAACTTAGCTTTGATTTACAAATTGATAATTCTAAAATAAGACTTAGTTATTTAGAAGTAAAGAACGTCAAACTGTTAACTTAGATCTGATTTTCAAATTGTAATTTTTAAATCAGAAGTAGATATTTTAAAGTAAAGAACTTCAAACTACAACCTTAGATTTGATTTCCAAATTTACATTACTAAGATCCGAATTAGTAAATTTGAAGTAAAAAATTTTAAACTAATAACTCAGTTTTGATTTACAAATTCACTAGTCTAAAATAAGACTTAGTTACTTTAAAGTAAAGAACGTCAAACGCCTACCTTAGATCTGCTTTTCAAATTGTTATTTCTCAAATCAGTGGTAGTTTGTGTCAAGTAAAGAACTTCATACTAATAACTTAGTTTTGATTTACAAATTCACTATACTAAAATAAGACTTAGTGGTTTTGAAGTAAAGGACGTCAAACTATTAACTTAGATCTGATTTTCAAGTTGTCAATTCTAAAATCAGAAGTAGATATTTTCAAGTAAAAAACTTCAAACTAATAACTTAGTTTTGATTTACAAATTAACTATTCTAAAATAAAATTTAGTTATTTTGATGTAAAGAACGTCAAACTATTAACTTAGATCTGATTTTCAAATTGTCATTTCTAAAATCTGAAGCAGATATTTTCAGATAAAGAACTTCAAACTACCAACTTAGTTTTGATTTACAAATTTACTATTCTAAAATAAGTCTTAGTTATTTTTAAGTACAGAACGTCAAACTATTAACTTAGATCTGATTTTCAAATTGTCATTTCTAAAATCAGAAGTAGATAGTTTACGCTAACGATATATTACGCTATTCTAAAATAAGACTTATCTATTTTAAAGTAAAGAACGTGAAACTATTCACTTAGATCTAATTTTCAAATTGTCATCTCTTAAATCAGAAGTAGATATTTCAAAGTAAAGAACTTCAAACTAATAACTTAGTTTTGATTTACAAATTAACTATTGTAAAATAAAATTTAGTTATTTTGAAGTAAAGACCGTCAAGCCATTAACTTAGATCTGATTTTCAAATAGTCATTTCTAAAATCAGAAGTAGATATTTTCAAGTAAAGAACTTCAAACTAATAACTTAGTTTTGATTTAGAAAATCACTCTACTAAAATAAGACTTAGTTGTTTTGAAGTAAAGAACTTCAAACTACAACCTAAGATTTTATTTCCAAATTTACATTACTAAGATCCGAATTAGTAAATTTGAAGTAAAAAATTTTAAACTAATAACTCAGTTTTGATTTACAAATTCACTAGTCTAAAATAAGACTTAGTTACTTTAAAGTAAAGAACGTCAAACGCCTAACTTAGATCTGCTTTTCAAATTGTTATTTCTAAAATCAGTGGTAGTTTGTGTCAAGTAAAGAACTTGATACTAATAACTTAGTTTTGATTTACAAATTCACTATACTAAAATAAGACTTGGTTGTTTTGAAGTAAAGAACGTCAAACTATTAACTTAGATCTGATTTTCAAATTGTCATTTCTTAAATCAGAAGTAGATATTTCAAAGTAAAGAACTTCAAACTAATAACTTAGTTTTGATTTACAAATTTACTAGACTAAAATAAGACTTAGGTATTTTGAAGTAAAGAACGTCAAACTATTAACTTAGATCTGATTTTCAAATTGTCATTTCTAAAATCAGAAGTAGATATTTTACGCTAACGATATATTACGCTATTCTAAAATAAGACTTATCTATTTTAAAGTAAAGAACGTGAAACTATTCACTTAGATCTGATTTTCAAATTGTCATCTCTTAAATCAGAAGTAGATATTTCAAAGTAAAGAACTTCAAACTAATAACTTAGTTTTGATTTACAAATTAACTATTGTAAAATAAAATTTATTTATTTTGAAGTAAAGACCGTCAAGCTATTAACTTAGATCTGATTTACAAATTGTCATTTTTAAAATCAGAAGTAGATATTTTCAAGTAAAGAACTTCAAACTACAACTTTAGATTTGATTTCCAAATTTACATTACTAAGATCCGAATTAGTAAATTTGAAGTAAAAAACTTTAAACTAATAACTTAGTTTTGATTTACAAATTCACTAGTCTAAAATAAGACTTAGTTATTTTGAAGTAAAGAACGTTAAAATTTTAACTTAGATCTGATTTGCTAATTGTCATTTCTAAAATCAGAAGTAGATATTTTCAAGTAAAGAACTTTAAACTAATAACTTAGTTTTGATTTACAAATTAACTATTCTAAAGTAAAATTTAGTTATTTCGATGTAAAGAACGTTAAAATTTTAACTTAGATCTGATTTGCAAATTGTCATTTCTAAAATCAGTAGTAGATATTTTCAAGTAAAGAACTTTAAACTAATAACTTAGTTTTGATTTACAAATTAACTATTCTAAAGTAAAATTTAGTTATTTCGATGTAAAGAATGTTAAAATTTTAACTTAGATCTGATTTGCAAATTGTCATTTCTAAAATCAGTAGTAGATATTTTCAAGTAAAGAACTTTAAACTAATAACTTAGTTTTAATTTACAAATTTACTAGTCTAAAATAAGACTTAGTTATTTTGAATTAAAAATGTCAAACTATTAACTTAGACCTGATTTTCAAATTGTCATTTCTAAAATCAGAAGTAAATATTTTCAAGTAAAGACCTTCAAACTAATAACTTAGCTTTGATTTACAAATTGATAATTCTAAAATAAGACTTAGTTATTTAGAAGTAAAGAACGTCAAACTGTTAACTTAGATCTGATTTTCAAATTGTAATTTTTAAATCAGAAGTAGATATTTTAAAGTAAAGAACTTCAAACTACAACCTTAGCTTTGATTTCCAAATTTACATTACTAAGATCCGAATTAGTAAATTTGAAGTAAAAAATTTTAAACTAATAACTCAGTTTTGATTTACAAATTCACTAGTCTAAAATAAGACTTAGTTACTTTAAAGTAAAAAACGTCAAACGCCTAACTTAGATCTGCTTTTCAAATTGTTATTTCTAAAATCAGTGGTAGTTTGTGTCAAGTAAAGAACTTCATACTAATAACTTAGTTTTGATTTACAAATTCACTATTCTAAAATAAGACTTAGTGGTTTTGAAGTAAAGGACGTCAAACTATTAACTTAGATCTGATTTTCAAGTTGTCAATTCTAAAATCAGAAGTAGATATTTTCAAGTAAACAACTTTAAACTAATAACTGAGCCTTGATTTACTAATTGAGTATTCTAAAATAAGACTTAGTTATTTTGAAGTAAAGAACGTCAAACTATTAACTTAGATCTGATTTTCAAATTGTCATTTCTAAAATCAGAGGTAGTTTTTTTCAAGTGAAGAACTGCCTACTAATAACTTAGTTTTAACTTACAAATTCACTAGTCTAAAATAAGACTTAGTTATTTTAAAGTAAAGAACGTCAAACTGTAACTTAGATCTGATTTTCAAATTGTCATTTCTAAAATCAGTAGTAGATATTTTCAAGTAAAGAATTTCAAACTAATAACTTCGTTTTAAATTACAAATTCACTATACTAAAAAAAGACTTAGCCTTGATTTACTAATTGAGTATTCTAAAATAAGACTTAGTTATTTTGAAGTAAAGAACGTCAAACTATTAACTTAGATCTGATTTTCAAATTGTCATTTCTAAAATCAGTGGTAGTTTTTTTCAAGTGAAGAACTGCCTACTAATAACTTAGTTTTAACTTACAAATTCACTAGTCTAAAATAAGACTTAGTTATTTTAAAGTAAAGAACGTCAAGCCATTAACTTAGATCTGATTTTCAAATTGTCATTTCTAAAATCAGAAGTAGATATTTTCAAGTAAAGAACTTCAAACTAATAACTTAGTTTTGATTTAGAAAATCACTCTACTAAAATAAGACTTAGTTGTTTTGAAGTAAAGAACTTCAAACTACAACCTAAGATTTTATTTCCAAATTTACATTACTAAGATCCGAATTAGTAAATTTGAAGTAAAAAATTTTAAACTAATAACTCAGTTTTGATTTACAAATTCACTATACTAAAATAAGACTTGGTTGTTTTGAAGTAAAGAACGTCAAACTATTAACTTAGATCTGATTTTCAAATTGTCATTTCTTAAATCAGAAGTAGATATTTCAAAGTAAAGAACTTCAAACTAATAACTTAGTTTTGATTTACAAATTTACTAAACTAAAATAAGACTTAGGTATTTTGAAGTAAAAAACGTCAAACTATTAACTTAGATCTGATTTTCAAATTGTCATTTCTAAAATCAGAAGTAGATATTTTACGCTAACGATATATTACGCTATTCTAAAACAAGACTTATCTATTTTAAAGTAAAGAACGTGAAACTATTCACTTAGATCTGATTTTCAAATTGTCATCTCTTAAATCAGAAGTAGATATTTCAAAGTAAAGAACTTCAAACTAATAACTTAGTTTTGATTTACAAATACAGTATTCTAAAAGGTGACTTATCTATTCTGAAGTAAAGAACGTCAAACTATTAACTTAGATCTGATTTTAAAATTGTCATTTCTAAAATCAGAAGTAGATATTTTCAAGTAAAAAACTTCAAACTAATAACTTAGCTTTGATTTACAAATTCACTATTCTAAAATAAGACTTAGTAATTTTGAAGTAAAGAACGTCAAACTATTAACTTAGATCTGATTTTCAAATTGTCATTTCCAAAATCAGAAGTAGATATTTTCAAGTAAAGAACTTTAAACTATTAACTTAGATCTGATTTTCAAATTGTCATTTCTGAAATCAGTAGTAGTAATTTTCAAGTAAAGAACTTCAAACTAATAACTTAGTTTTGATTTCCAAATGCACTATACTAAGTTAAGACTTATCTATTTTGAAGTAAAGAACTTCAAACTATTAACTTAGATCTGATTTTCAAATTGTCGTTTCTAAAATCAGAAGTATATAATTTCAAGTAAAAAACTTCAAACTACAACCTTAGATTTGATTTCCAAATTTACATTACGTAAATTTGCAGTAAATAACTTTAAACTAATAACTTAGTTTTGATTTACAAATACAGTATTCTAATATAAAACTTAGTTATTTTGAAGTAAAGAACGTCAAACTATTAACTTAGATCTGATTTTCAAATTGTTATTTCTAAAATCAGAAGTAGATATTTTCAAGTAAAGAACTTCAAACTAATAACTTAGCTTTGATTTACAAATTCACTATTCTAAAATAAGACTTAGTTATTTTGAAGTAAAGAACGTCAAACTATTAACTTAGATCTGATTTTCAAATTGTCATTTCTAAAATCAGAAGTAAATAATTTCAAGTAAAGAACTTCAAACTACAACCTTAAATTTGATTTCCAAATTTACATTACTAAGATCCGAATTAGTAAATTTGAAGTAAAAAACTTTAAACTAATAACTTAGTTTTGATTTACAAATTCACTAGTCTAAAATAAGATTTGGTTATTTTGAAGTAAAGAACGTCAAACTATTAACTTAGATCTGATTTTCAAATTGACATTTCCAAAATCAGAAGTAGATATTTTTAAGTAAAGTACTTCAGACTACAACCTTAGATTTAATTTCCAAATTTATATTACTAAGATCCGAAATAGTACACTATTCTAAAATAAGACTTATCTATTTTAAAGTAAAGAACGTCAAACTATTCACTTAGATCTGATTTTCAAATTGTCATTTCTTAAATCAGAAGTAGACATTTCAAAGTAAATAACCTCAAACTTATAACTTAGGTTTGATTTACAAATTCACTAGTGTAAAATAAGACTTAGTTATTTTGAAGTATAAAACGTCAAACTATTAACTTAGATCTGATTTTCAAATTGTCATTTCAAAAATCAGTAGTAGAGATTTTCAAGTAAAGAACTTCAAACTAATAACTTAGTTTTGATTTACAAATTCACTATACTAAAATAAGACTTAGTTATTTAGAAGTAAAGAACGTCAAATTATTAACTTAGATCGAATTATCAAATTGTGATTTCTAAAATAAGAAGTAGATATTTTCAAGTAAAGAACTTCACACTAATATCATAACTTTGATTTACAAATTTACTATACTAAAATAAGACTTAGTTATTTTGAAGTAAAGAACGTCAAACTATTAACTTAGATTTAATTATCAAATTGTGATTTCTAAAATAAGAAGTAGATATTTTCAAGTAGTGAAATTCATACTAATAACATAACTTTAATTTACAAAGTCACTATACTAAAATAAGACTTAGTTATTTAGAAGTAAAGAACGTCAAACTAATAACTTAGATCTGAGTTTCAAATTGTCATTTCTGAAATCAGAAGTAGATATTTTGAAGTAAAGAACTTCAAACTATTAACTTAGATCTGATTTTCAAATTGTCATTACTTAAATCAGAAGTAGATATTTCAAAGTAAATAACTTCAATCTTATAACTTAGTTTTGATTTAGAAATTCACTAGTGTAAAATAAGACTTAGTTATTTTGAAGTATAAAGCGTCAAACTATTAACTTAGATCTGATTTTCAAATTGTCATTTCTAAAATCAGTAGTAGATATCTTCAAGTAAAGAACCTCAAACTAATAACTTAGTTTTGATTTACAAATTCACTATACTAAAATAAGACTTAGTTATTTAGAAGTAAAGAACGTCAAACTATTAACTTAGATCTAATTATCAAATTGTGATTTCTAGAATAAGAAGTAGATATTTTCAACTAAAGAACTTCACACTAATAACATAACTTTAATTTTCAAAGTCACTATTCTAAAATAAGACGTAATTATTAGGTGGTAAAGAACGTCAAACTATTAACTTAGATCTGATTTTCAAATTGTCATTTCTAAAATCAGAAGTAGATATTTTCAAGTAAAGAATTTTAAACTATATACTTAGCTTAAATTTACAAAGTCACTATACTAAAATAAGACTTAGTTATTTAGTAGTAAAGAACGTCAAACTATTAACTTAGATCTTATTTTCAAATAGTCATTTCTAAAATCAGTAGTATATATTTTCAAGTAAAGAACTTCAAACTATTAACTTAGTTTTAATTTACAAAGTCACTATACTAAAATAAAACTTAGTTATTTAGAAGTAAAGTTTGTCAAACTATTAACTTAAATCTGAGTTTCAAATTGTCATTTCTGAAATCAGAAGTAGATATTTTCAAGTAAAGAACTTCAAACTAATAACTTAGCTTTGATTTAGAAATACACTATTCTAAAATAAGACTTATCTATTTTAAAGTAAAGAACGTCAAACTATTCACTTAGATCTGATTTTCAAATTGTCATTTCTAAAATCAGTAGTAGATATCTTCAAGTAAAGAACCTCAAACTAATAACTTAGTTTTGATTTACAAATTCACTATACTAAAATAAGACTTAGTTATTTAGAAGTAAAGAACGTCAAACTATTAACTTAGATCTAATTATCAAATTGTGATTTCTAGAATAAGAAGTAGATATTTTCAACTAAAGAACTTCACACTAATAACATAACTTTAATTTTCAAAGTCACTATTCTAAAATAAGACGTAATTATTAGGTGGTAAAGAACGTCAAACTATTAACTTAGATCTGATTTTCAAATTGTCATTTCTAAAATCAGAAGTAGATATTTTCAAGTAAAGAATTTTAAACTATATACTTAGCTTAAATTTACAAAGTCACTATACTAAAATAAGACTTAGTTATTTAGTAGTAAAGAACGTCAAACTATTAACTTAGATCTTATTTTCAAATAGTCATTTCTAAAATCAGTAGTATATATTTTCAAGTAAAGAACTTCAAACTATTAACTTAGTTTTAATTTACAAAGTCACTATACTAAAATAAAACTTAGTTATTTAGAAGTAAAGTTTGTCAAACTATTAACTTAAATCTGAGTTTCAAATTGTCATTTCTGAAATCAGAAGTAGATATTTTCAAGTAAAGAACTTCAAACTAATAACTTAGCTTTGATTTAGAAATACACTATTCTAAAATAAGACTTATCTATTTTAAAGTAAAGAACGTCAAACTATTCACTTAGATCTGATTTTCAAATTGTCATTTCTTAAATCAGAAGTAGACATTTCAAAGTAAATAACCTCAAACTTATAACTTAGGTTTGATTTATAAATTCACTGGTGTAAAATAAGAGTTAGTTATTTTGAAGTAAAAAACGTCAAACTATTAACTTAGACCTGATTTTCAAATTGTTATGTTTAAAATCAGTAGTAGATATTTTCAAGGAAAGAACTTCAAACTAAAACTTAGTTTAGATTTACAAATTCACTATTCTAAAATGAGACTTAGTTATTTTGAAGTAAAGAACGTCAAACTATTAACTTAGATCTGATTTTCAAATTGTAATTTCTAAACTCAGAAGTAGATATTTTCAAGTAAAGAACTTCAAACTACAGCCTTATATTTGATTTCCAAATTTACATTACTTAGATTCGAATTGGTAAATTTGAAGTAAAAAACTTTAAACTAATAACTTAGTTTTGATTTACAAATTCACTAGTCTAAGATAAGCATTAGTTATTTTGAAGTTAAGTACGTCAAACTGTTAACTTGTTAACTTAGATCTAATTTTCATATTGTCATTTCTAAAATTAATAGGAGATTTTTTCAAGTATAGACTTCAAACTATTAAATTAGTTTTGATTTACAAATAGAGTATTCTAAAATAAGACTTATCTATTTTGAAGTAAAGAACGTCAAACTATTAACTTAGAACTGATTTTCAAATTGTCATTTCCAAAATCATTAGTAGACTTTTTCAAATATATACTTCAAACTAATAACTTAGTTTTGATCTACAAATTCACTAGTCTAAAATAAGACTTAGTTATTTTGAAATAAAGAACATCAAAGTACTAACTTAGATCTGATTTTCAAATTGTCATTTTTAAAATCAGAAGTAGATATTTGTAAGTATAGAATTTCAAACTAATAACTTAGTTTTGATTTAGTAATACACTATTCTAAAATAAGACTTAACTATTTTAAAGTAAAGAAAGTCAAACTATTAACTTAGATCTGATTTTCAAATTGTCATTTCTAAAATCAGAAGTAAATATTTTCGAGTAAAGAACTTCAAACTAATAACTTAGCTTTGATTTACAAATTCACTATTCTAAAATAAGACTTAGTTATTTTGAATTAAAGAACGTCAAACTATTAACTTAGATCTGATTTTCAAATTGTCATTTCTAAAATCAGAAATAAATATTTTCAAGTAAAGAACTTCAAACTAATAACTTAGCTTTGATTTACAAATTCACTATTCTAAAATGAGACTTAGTTATTTTGACGTAAAGAACGTCAAACTATTAACTTAGATCTGTTTTTCAAATTGTAATTTCTAAACTCAGAAGTAGATATTTTCAAGTAAAGAACTTCAAACTACAACCTTAGATTTGATTTCCAAATTTACATTACTAAGATCCCAATTAGTAAATTTGAAGTAAAAAACTTTAAACTAATAACTTAGTTTTGATCTACAAATTCACTAGTCTAAAATAAGACTTAGTTATTTTGAAGTAAAGAACGTCAAACTATTAACTTAGATCTGATTTTCAAATTGGCATTTCTAAAATCTGAAGCAGATATTTTCAAATAAAGAACTTCAAACTAACAACTTAGTTTTGATTTACAAATACAGTATTCTAAAATAAGACTTATATATTTTGAAGTAAAGAACGTCAAACTATTAACCTAGATCTGATTTTCAAATTGTTAGTTCTAAAATTAGTAGTAGATATTTTCAAGTTAAGAACTTCAAACTAATATCTTAGTTTTAATTTACAAAGTCACTGTACTAAAATAAGGCTTAGTTATTTAGAAGCAAAGAACGTCAAACTATTAACTTAGATCTGATTTTCAAATTGGCATTTCTAAAATCTGAAGCAGATATTTTCAAATAAAGAACTTCAAACTAACAACTTAGTTTTGCTTTACAAATACAGTATTCTAAAATAAAACTTATCTATTTTGAAGTAAAGAACGTCAAACTATTAACTTCGATCTGATTTTCAAATTGTGATTTCTTAAATCAGAAGTAGATATTTCAAAGTAAAGAACTTCAAACTAATCACTTAGTTTTGATTTACTAATTCACTATTCTAAAATAAGACTTAGTTATTTAGAAGTAAAAAACGACAAACTATTAACTTAGATCTGATTTTCAAATTGTCATTTTTAAAATTAGAAGTAGATATTTTCAAGTAAAGAACTTCAAAGTAGAACCTTAGATTTGATTTCCAAATTTACATTACTATGTTCCGAATTAGTGAATTTGAAGTAAATAAACTTTAAACTAATAACTTAGCTTTGATTTACAAATACAGTATTCTAAAATAAGACTTATCTATTTTGAAGTAAAGAACGTCAAACTATTCACTTAGATCTGATTTTCAAATTGTCATTTTTAAAATCAGAAGTAGATATTTTCAAGTAAAGAACTTCAAACTACAACCTTAGATTTGATTTCCAAATTTACATTACTAAGTTCCGAATTAGTAAATTTGAAGTAAAAAACTTTAAACTAACAACGTAGTTTAGATTTACAAATCCAGTATTGTAAAATAAGACTTATCTATTTTGAAGTAAAGAACTTCAAACTAATAACTTAGTTTTGTTTTACAAATTTACTAGTATAAAATAAGACTTAGTTATTTTGAAGTAAAAAACGTCAAACTATTAACTTAGATCTGATTTTCAAATTGTAACTTCTAAACTCAGAAGTAGATATTTTCAAGTAAAGAACTTCAAACTACAGCCTTAGATTTGATTTCCAAATTTACATTACTATGTTCCGAATTAGTGAATTAGAAGTAAAAAACTTTAATCTAATAACTTAGCTTTGATTTACAAATACAGTATTCTAAAATAAGACTTATCTATTTTGAAGTAAAGAACGTCAAACTATTAACTTAGATCTGATTTTCAAATTGTCATTTCTAAAATCAGAAGTAGATATTTTCAAGTAAAGAACTTTAAATTAATAACTAAGCTTTGATTTACAAATTCACTATTCTAAAATAAACTTGGTTATTTAGAAGTAAAGAACGTCAAACTGTTAACTTAGATCTGATTTTCAAATTGTCATTTCTAAAATCAGAAGTATATATTTTCAAGTAAAAAACTTCAAACTAATAACTCAGTTTTGATTTACAAGTTAACTATTCTAAAAGAAAATTTAGA
Organism: Cantharis rustica; assembly: GCA_911387805.1. Lineage (NCBI taxonomy): Eukaryota > Metazoa > Arthropoda > Insecta > Coleoptera > Cantharidae > Cantharis > Cantharis rustica. Next base: position 26,817,686 of record OU426878.1, on the reverse strand, counting down.
TATTTTGATGTAAAGAACGTCAAACTATTAACTTAGATCTGATTTTCAAATTGTCATTTCCTAAACCAGAAATAGATATTTTCAAGTAAAGAACTTCAAACTTATAACTTATTTTTGATTTACAAATTCACTATACTAAAATAAGAGTTAGTTGTTCAGAAGTAAAGAACGTCAAACTGTTAACTTAGATCTGATTTTCAAATTGTCATTTCTAAAATCAGAAGTAAATATTTTCAAGTTAAGAACTTCAAACTACAACCTAAGATTTGATTTCCAAACTTACATTACTAAGATCCGAATTAGTAAATTTGAAGTAAAAAACTTTAAAATAATAACTTAGGTTTGATTTACAAATTCGCTAGTCTAAAATAAGACTTAGTTATTTTGAAGTAAAGAACGTCAAACGATTAACTTAGATCTGATTGTCAAATTGTCATTTCTAAAATCAGAAGTAGATATTTTCAAGTAAAGAACTTCAAACTAATAACGTGATTTTGTTTTAGAAATACACTATTCTAAAATAAGACTTATCTATTTTGAAGTAAAGAACGTCAAACTATTAACTTAGAACTGATTTTCAAATTTACATTACTAAGATCCGAATTAGTAAATTTGAAGTAAAAAACTTTAAACTAATAACTTAGTTTTGATTTACAAATTCACTAGTCTAAAATAAGACTTAGTTATTTTGAAGTAAAGAACGTCAAACTATTAACATAGATCTGATTTTCAAATTATCGCTTCTAAAATCAGTAGTAGATATTTTCAAGTAAAGAACTTCAAACTAATAACATAGTTTTGATTTACAAATTCACTATACTAAAATAAGACTTATTTATTTAGAAGTAAAAAACGACAAACTATTAACTTAGATCTGATTTTCAAATTGTCATTTCTAAAATTAGAAGTAGATATTTTTAAGTAAAGAACTTCAAACTACAACCTTAGATTTGATTTCCAAATTTACATTACTATGTTCCGTATTAGTGAATTTGAAGTAAAAATCTTTAAACTAATAACTTAGCTTTGCTTTACAAATACAGTATTGTAAAATAAGACTTATCTATTTTGAAGTAAAGAACTTCAAACTAATAACTTAGTTTTGTTTTACAAATTTACTAGTATAAAATAAGACTTAGTTATTTTGAAGTAAAAAACGTCAAACTATTAACTTAAACCTGATTTTTAAATTGTCATTTCTAAAATCAGAAGTAGATATTTTCATGTAAAGAACTTCAAACTAATAACTTAGCTTTGATTTACAAATTGACTATGCTAAAATTAGACTTAGTTATTTTGAAGTAAAGAACGTCAAACTATTAACTTAGATCTGATTTTCAAATTGTAATTTCTAAACTCAGAAGTAGATATTTTCAAGTAAAGAACTTCAAACTACAACCTTAGTTTTGATTTCCAAATTTACATTACTAAGATCCGAATTAGCAAATTTGAAGTAAAAAACTTTAAACTAATAACTTAGTTTTGATCTACAAATTCACTAGTCTAAAATAAGACTTAGTTATTTTGAAGTAAAGAACGTCAAACTATTAACTTAGATCTGATTTTCAAATTGTCATTTCTAAAATCAGAAGGATATATGTATTTTCAAGTAAAGAACTTCAAACTAACAACTTAGCTTTGATTTACAAATTCAGTATTCTTAAATAAGACTTAGTTATTATGATGTAAAGAACGTCAAACTATTAACTTAGATCTGATCTTCAAATTGTCATTTCTATAATCAGAAGTAAATTATTTCAAGTAAAGAACTTCAAACTAATAACTTAGCTTTAATTTACAAATTCAATATTCTGAAATAAGGCTTAGTTATATTAAATTAAAGAACGTCAAACTATTAACTTAGATCTGATTTTCAAAATGTTATATCTAAAATCAGACGTAGATAATTTCAAGTAAAGAACTTCAAACTACAACCTTAGATTTGATTTCCAAATTTACATTACTAAGATCGGAATTAGTAAATTTGAAGTAAAAAACTTTAAACTAATAAGTTAGTTTTGATTTACAAATTCACTAGTCTAAAATAAGAGTTAGTTATTTTAAAGTAAAGAACGTCAAACTATTAACTTAGATCTGATTTTCAAATGGTCATTTCTAAAATCAGAAGTAAATTATTTCAAGTAAAGAACTTCAAACTAATAACTTAGCTTTGATTTACAAATTCAATATTCTTAAATAAGACTTAGTTATATTAAATTAAAGAACGTCAAACTATTAACTTAGATCTGATTTTCAAATTGTTATATCTAAAATCAGACGTAGATATTTTCAAGTAAAGAACTTCAAACTACAACCTTACATTTGATTTCCAAATTTACATTACTAAGATCGGAATTAGTAAATTTGAAGTAAAAAACTTTAAACTAATAACTTAGTTTTGATTTACAAATTCACTAGTCTAAAATAAGACTTAGTTATTTATAAGTAGAAAACGTCAAACTATTAACTTAGATCTGATTTTCAAATTGACATTTCTAAAATTAGAAGTAGATATTTGCAAGTAAAGAACTTCTAACTAATAACTTAGCTTTGATTTACAAATTCACTTTTTTTAATAAGACTTAGTAATTTTGAAGTAAAGAACGTCAAACTATTAACTTAGATCTGATTTTCAAATTGTCATTTCTAAAATCAGAAGTAGATATTTTCAAGTAAAGAGCTCCAAACTACAACCTTAGATTTGATTTCCAAATTTACATTACTATGTTCCGTATTAGTGAATTTGAAGTAAAAAACTTTAATCTAATAACTTAGCTTTGATTTACAAATACAGTATTCTAAAATAAGACTTATCTATTTTGAAGTAAAGAACGTCAAACTATTAACTTAGATCTGATTTTCAAATTGTCATTTCTAAAATCAGAAGTAGATATTTTCAAGTAAAAAACTTCAAACTACAACCTTTGATTTGATTTCCAAATTTACATTACTAAGTTCCGAATTAGTAAATTTGAAGTAAAAAGCTTTAAACTAACAACTTAGTTTAGATTTACAAATACAGTATTGTAAAATAAGACTTATGTAATTTGAAGTAAAGAACGTCAAACTATTAACTTAAATCTGATTTTCAAATTGTTATTTCTTAAATCAGAAGTAGATATTTCAAAGTAAAGAACTTCAAACTACAACCTTAGATTTGATTTCCAAATTTACTAGTCTAAATAAGACTTAGTTATTTTGAAGTTAAGTACGTCAAACTGTTAACTTAGATCTGATTTTCAAATTGTCATTTCTAAAATTAATAGTAGATTTTTTCAAGTATAGACTTCAAACTAATAACTTAGTTTTGATTTACAAATACAGTATTCTAAAATAAGACTTATCTATTTTGAAGTAAAGAACGTCAAACTATTAACTTCGATCTGATTTTCAAATTGAGTTTCAAATTGATTTTCCAAAATCATTAGTAGATTTTTTCAAATATATACTTCAAACTAATAACTTAGTTTTGATTTACAAATTCACTATATTAAAATAAGTCTTATTTGTTTAGAAGTAAAGAACGTCTAACTATTAACTTAGAACTGAATTTCAAATTGTCATTTCCAAAAGCAGAAATAGATATTTTCAAGTAAAGAACTTCAAACTTATAACTTCTTTTTGATTTACAAATTCACTATACTAAAATAAGAGTTAGTTGATCAGAAGTAAAGAACGTCAAACTGTTAACTTAGATCTGATTTTCAAATTGTCATTTCTAGAATCAGAAGTACATATTTCAAAGTAAAGAACTTCAAACTAATAACTTAGTTTTGATTTACTAATTCACTATTCTAAAATTAGACTTGGTTATATTGAAGTAAAGAACGCTAAACTATTAACCTAGATTTGATTTTCAAATTGTCATTTCTAAAATCAGTAGTAGATATTTTCAAGTAAAGAACTTCAAACTAATAACTTAGTTTTGATTTACAAATTTACTAGTCTAAATAAGACTTAGTTATTTTGAAGTAAAAAACGTCAAACTATTAACTTAAACCTGATTATCAAATTGTCATTTCTAAAATCAGAAGTAGATATTATCAAGTAAAGAACTTCAAACTACAACCTTAGATTTGATTTCCAAATTAACATTACTAAGATCCGAATTGGTAAATTTGAAGTAAAAAACTTTAAACTAATAACTTAGTTTTGATTTACAAATTCACTAGTCTAAGATAAGAATTAGTTATTTTGAAGTTAAGTACCTCAAACTGTTAACTTAGATCTGATTTTCAAATTGTCATTTCTAAAATTAATAGTAGATTTTTTCAAGTATAGACTTCAAACTAATAACTTAGTTTTTATTTACAAATACAGTATTCTAAAATAAGACTTATCTATTTTGAAGTAAAGAACGTCAAACTATTAACTTAGATCTGATTTTCAAATTGTCATTTCTTAAATCAGAAGTAGATATTTCAAAGTAAAGAACTTCAAACTAATCACTTAGTTTTGATTTACTAATTCACTATTCTAAAATAAGACTTAGTTGTTCAGAAGTAAAGAACGTCAAACTGTTAACTTAGATCTGATTTTCAAATTGTCATTTCTAAAGTCAGAAGTAGATAATTTCAAGTAAAAAACTTCAAACGACAACCTTAGATTTGATTTCCAAATTTACATTACTAAGATCCGAATTAGTAAATTTGAAGTAAAAAACTTTAAACTAATAACTTAGTTTTGATTTACAAATTCACTCGTCTAAAATTAGACTTAGTTATGTTGAAGTACAGAACGTCAAACTGTTAACTTAGATCTGATTTTCAAATTGTCATTTCTAAAATTAATAGTAGATTTTTTCAAGTATAGACTTCAAACTATTAACTTAGTTTTGATTTACAAATACAGTATTCTAAAATAAGACTTATCTATTTTGAAGTAAAGAACGTCAAACTATTAACTTAGATCTGATTTTCAAATTGTCATTTCCAAAATCATTAGTAGGTTTTTTCAAATATATACTTCAAACTAATAACTTAGTTTTGATCTACAAATTCACTAGTCTAAAATAAGACTTAGTTATTTTGAAGTAAAGAACGTCAAACTATTAACTTAGATCTGATTTTCAAATTGTCATTTTTAAAATCAGAAGTAGATATTTTTAAGTAAAGTACTTCAAACTAATAACTTAGTTTTGATTTACAAATGCACTATTCTAAAATAAGACTTATCTATTTTGAAATAAAGAACGTCAAACTATTAACTTAGATCTGATTTTCAAATTGTCATTTCTAAAATCAGAAGTAGATATTTTCAAGTAAAGAACTTTAAATTAATAACTAAGCTTTGATTTACAAATTCACTATTCTAAAATAAACTTGGTTATTTAGTAGTAAAGAACGTCAAACTGTTAACTTAGATCTGATTTTTAAATTGTCATTTCTAAAATCAGAAGTAGATATTTTCAAGTAAAAAACTTCAAACTAATAACTCAGTTTTGATTTACAAGTGAACTATTCTAAAAGAAAATTTAGTTTTTTTGATCTAAAGTACGTCAAACTATTAACTTAGATCTGATTTTCAAATTGTCATTTCTAAAATTTGAAGCAGACTTTTTCAAAAAAAAAACTTCAAACTAACAACTTAGTTTTGATTTACAAATACAGTATTCTAAAATAAGGTTTATCTATTTTGAAGTGAAGAACGTCAAACTATTAACTTAGATCTAATTTTCAAATTGTCATTTTTAAAATCAGAAGTAGATATTTTTAAGTAAAGTACTTCAAACTTATAACTTAGTTTTAATTTACGAATGCACTATTCTAAAGTAAGACTTATCTATTTTGAAGTAAAGAACGTCAAACTATTCACATAGATCTGATTTTCAAATTGTCATTTCTAAAATAAGAAGTAGTTATTTTCAAGTAAAGAACTTCAAACTAATAACATAGTTTTGATTTACAAATTCACTATTCTAAAATAAGACTTGGTTATTTAGAATTTCAAAAACGTCAAACTATTAACTTAGATCTGATTTTCAAATTGTCATTTTCAAAATCAGTAGTAGATATTTTCAAGTAAAAAACTTCAAACTAATAACTTAGCTTTGATTTACAAATTCACTATTTCAAAATAAGACTTAGTTATTTTGAATTAAAAAACGTCAAACTATTAACTTAGATCTGATTTTCAAATTGTCATTTCTAAAATCAGAAGTAGATATTTTCAAGTAAAAAACTTCAAACTACAACCTTAGATTTGATTTCCAAATTTACATTACTAAGTTCCGAATTGGTAAATTTGAAGTAAAAAACTTTAAACTAATAACTTAGTTTTGATTTACAAATTTACCTTCTAAAATAAGTTTTATTTGTTTAGAAGTCAAGAACGAAAAACTATTAACTTAGAACTCAATTTCAAATTATCATTACCAAAACCAGAAATAGATATTTTCAAGTAAAGAACTTCAAACTAATAACTAATTGTTGATTTACAAATTCACTATACTAAAATAAGAGTTAGTTGTTCAGAAGTAAAGAACGTCAAACTGTTAACTTAGATCTGATTTATAAATTGTCATTTCTAAAATTAGAAGTAAATATTTTCAAGTAAAGAACTTCAATCTAATAACTTAGCTTTGATTTACAAATTCACTATTCTAAAATAAGACTTAGTTATTTTGAAGTAAAGAACGTCAAACTATTAACTTAGATCTGATTTTCAAATTGTCATTTCTAGAATCAGAAGTAGATATCTTCAAGTAAAGAACTTTAAACTACAACCTAAGATTTGATTTCCAAATTTACATTACTAAGATCCGAATTAGTAAATTTGAAGTAAAGAACTTTAAAATAATAACTTAGGTTTGATTTACAAATTCACTAGTCTAAAATAAGACTTAGTTATTTTGAAGTAAAGAACGTCAAACTATTAACTTAGATCTGATTTTCAAATTGTCATTTCTAAAATCAGAAGTAGATATTTTCAAGTAAAGAACTTCAAACTAATAACTTAGTTTTGATTTAGTTATACACTATTCTAAAATAAGACTTATCTATTTTAAAGTAAAGAACGTCAAACTATTAACTTAGATCTGATTTTCAAATTGTCATTTCTAAAATCAGAAATAAATATTTTCAAGTAAAGAACTTCAAACTAATTACTTAGCTATGATTTACAAATTCACTATTCTAAAATGAGACTTAGTTATTTTGAAGTAAAGAACGTAAACTATTCACTTAGATCTGATTTTCAAATTGTCATGTCTAAAATCAGAAGTAGATATTTTCAAGTAAAGAACTTCAAACTACAACCTTAGATTTGATTTCCAAATTTACATTACTAAATTCCGAATTAGTAATTTTGAAGTAAAAACTTTAAACTAACAACTTAGTTTAGATTTACAAAAACTGTATTGTAAAATAGGACTTATCTATTTTGAAGTAAAGAACGTCAAACTATTAACTTAGATCTGATTTTCAAATTGTCATTTCTTAAATCAGAAGTAGATATTTCAAAGTAAAGAACTTCAAACTAATCACTTAGTTTTGATTTACTAATTCACTAGTCTAAAATTAGACTTAGTTATTTTGAAGTACAGAACGTCAAACTATTAACTTAGATCTGATTTTCAAATTATCATTTCTAAAATCAGTAGTAGATATTTTCAAGTAAAGAACTTCAAACTAATAACATAGTTTTGATTTACAAATTCACTATACTAAGATAAGACTTAGTTATTTAGAAGTAAAAAACGACAAACTATTAACTTAGATCTGATTTTGAAATTGTCATTTTTAAAATCAGTAGTAGAGATTTTCAAGTTAAGAACATCAAACTAATATCTTAGTTTTAATTTACAAAGTCACTGTACTAAAATAAGGCTTAGTTATTTAGAAGCAAAGAACATCAAACTATTAACTTAGATCTGATTTTCAAATTGTCATTTCTAAAATCAGAAGTAGATATTTTCAAGTAAAGAACTTTAAATTAATAACTAAGCTTTGATTTACAAATTCACTATTCTAAAATAAACTTGGTTATTTAGAAGTAAAGAACGTCAAACTGTTAACTTAAATCTGATTTTTAAATTGTCATTTCTAAAATCAGAAGTAGATATTTTCAAGTAAAAAACTTCAAACTAATAACTCAGTTTTGATTTATAAGTGAACTATTCTAAAAGAAAATTTAGTTATTTTGATCTAAAGTACGTCAAACTATTAACTTAGATCTGATTTTCAAATTGTCATTTCTAAAATTTGAAGCAGACTTTTTCAAAAAAAGAACTTCAAACTAACAGCTTAGTTTTGATTTACAAATACAGTATTCTAAAATAAGGTTTATCTATTTTGAAGTAAAGAACGTCAAACTATTAACTTAGATCTGATTTTCAAATTGTCATTTCTAAAATCAGATGTAGAAATTTTCAAATAAAGAACTTCAAACTAACAACTTAGTTTTGATTTACAAATACAGTATTCTAAAATAAGACTAAGTTATTTTGAAGTAAGGAACGTCAAACTATTATGTTAGATCTGATTTTCAAATTGTCAATTCTAAAATCAGTATTAGATATATTCTAGTAAAGAACTTGAAACCAATAGCTTAGTTTTGATTTACAAATTTACTAGTTTAAAATAAGCCTTAGTTATTTTGAAGTAAAAAACGTCAAACTATTAACTTAGATCTGATTTTCAAATTGTCATTTCTAAAATCAGAAGTAGATATTCTCATGTAAAGAACTTCAAACTAATAACTTAGCTTTGATTTACAAATTCACTATACTAAAATAAGGCTTAGTTATGTAGAATTAAAGAACGTCAAACTATCAACTTAGATCTGATTTTTAAATTGTCATTTCTAAAATCAGAAGTAGATATTTTCAAGTAAAGAACTTCTAACTAACAACTTAGCTTTGATTTACAAATTCACTATTCTAAAATAATACTTAGTTATTTAGAAGTAAAGAACGTCAAACTATTAACTTAGATCTTATTTTCAAATTGTCATTTCTAAAATCAGTAGTAGATATTTTCAAGTAAAGAACTTCAAACTAATAACTTAGTTTTAATTTACAAATTCACTATACTAAAATAAGACTTAGTTATTTAGAAGTTAAGAACGTCAAACTATTAACTTAGATCTGATTTTCACATTGTCATTTCTAAAATCAGAAGTAGATATTTTCAAGTAATGAACCTCAAACTAACAACTTAGCTTTGATTTACAAATTCACTATTCTAAAATAAGACTTAGTTATTTTGAAGTAAAGAACGTCAAACTATTAACTTAGATCTGATTTTCAAATTGTCAATTCTAAAATCAGAAGTAGATAATCTCAAGGAAAGAACTTCAAACTACAACCATAGATTTCATTTCCAAATTTACATTACTACGATCCGAATTAGTAAATGTAAAGTAAAAAACTTTAAACTAACAACTTAGTTTAGATTTACAAATACAGTATTGTAAAATAAGACTTATCTATTTTGAAGTAAAGAACTTCAAACTAATAACTTAGTTTTGTTTTACGAATTTACTAGTCTAAAATAAGACTTAGTTGTTTTGAAGTAAAAAACGTCAAATTATTAACTTAGATCTGATTTTCAAATTGTCATTTCCAAAATCAGAAGTAGATATTTTCAAGTAAAGAACTTCAAACTAATAACTTAGCTTTGATTTACAAATTGACTATTCTAAAATGAGATTTAGTTATTTTGAAGTAAAGAACGTCAAACTATTAACTTAGATCTGATTTTCAAATTGTCATTTCTTAAATCAGAATTAGATATTTTCAAGTAAAAAACTTTAAATTAATAACTAAGCTTTGATTTACAAATTCACTATTCTAAAATAAACTTGGTTATTTAGAAGTAAAGAACGTCAAACTAATAACTTGGATCTGATTTTCAAATTCTCATTTCTAAAATCAGAAGTAGATATTTTCAAGTAAAAAACTTCAAACTAATAACTCAGTTTTGATTTACAAGTTAACTATTCTAAAATAAAATTTAGTTATTTTGAATTAAAGAACGGCAAACTATTAACTTAGATCTGATTTTCAAATTGGCATTTCTAAAATAAGAAGTAGATATTTTCAAGTAAAGAACTTCAAACTAATAACTTAGTTTTGATTTACAAATTCACTATTCTAAAATAAGACTTGGTTATTTAGAAGTAAAGAACGTCAAACTATTAACTTAGATCTGATTTTCAAATTGTCATTTTCAAAATCAGTAGTAGATATTTTCAAGTAAAGAACTTCATACTAATAACTTAGCTTTGATTTACAAATTCACTATACTAAAATAAGACTTAGTTATTTAGAAGTAAAGAACGTCAAACTATTAACTTAGATCTGATTTTCAAATTGTCATTTCTAAAATCAGTAGTAGATATTTTCAAGTGAAGAACTTCAAACTAATAACTTAGTTTTGATTTACAAATGTACTAGTCTAAAATATAACTTAGTTATTTTGAAGTAAAAAACGTCAAGCTATTAACTTAGACCTGATTTTCAAATTGTCATTTTTTAAATCAGAAGTAGATATTTTCAAATAAAGAACTTCGAACTAACAACTTAAATTTGATTTGCAAATACAGTATTCTAAAATAAGACTTATCTATTTTGAACTAAAGAACGTCTAACTATTAACTTAGATCTGATTTTCAAATTATCATTTCTAAAATCAGAAGTAGATAATTTCAAGTAAGGAACTTCAAACTACAACCTTAGATTTAATGTCCAAATTTACAGTACGTAAATTTGAAGTAAAAAACTTTAAACTAATAACTTAGTTTTGATCTACAAATTCACTAGTCTAAAATAAGACTTAGTTATTTTGAAGTAAAGAACGTCAAACTATTAACTTAGATCTGATTTTCAAATTGTCATTTCTAAATTCAGAAGTAGATTATTTCAAGTAAAGAACTTCAAACTACAACCTTAGATATGATTTCCAAATTTACATTACGTAAATTTGAAGTAAATAACTTTAAACTAATAACTTAGTTTTGATTTACAAATACAGTATTCTAATATAAGACTTAGTTATTTTGAAGTAAAGAACGTCAAACTATTAACTTAGATCTGATTTTCAAATTGTCATTGCTAAAATCAGAAGTAGATATTTTCAAGTAAAGAACTTCAAACTAATAACTTAGCTTTGATTTACAAATTCACTATTCTAAAATAAGACTTAGTTATTTTGAAGTAAGGAACGTCAAACTATTATGTTAGATCTGATTTTCAAATTGTCAATTCTAAAATCAGTATTAAATATATTCTAGTAAAGAACTTGAAACTAATAGCTTAGTTTTGATTTACAAATTTACTAGTTTAAAATAAGCCTTAGTTATTTTGAAGTAAAAAACGTCAAACTATTAACTTAGATCTGATTTTCAAATTGTCATTTCTAAAATCAGAAGTAAATATTATCAAGTAAAGAACTTCAAACTACAACCTTAGATTTGATTTCCAAATTAACATTACTAACATCCGAATTGGTAAATTTGAAGTAAAAAACTTTAAACTAATAACTTAGGTTTGATTTACAAATTCACTAGTCTAAGATAAGAATTAGTTATTTTGAAGTTAAGTACGTCAAACTGTTAACTTAGATCTTATTTTCAAATTGTCATTTCTAAAATCAGAAGTAGATATTTTCAAGTAATGAACCTCAAACTAACAACTTAGCTTTGATTTACAAATTCACTATTCTAAAATAAGACTTAGTTATTTTGAAGTAAAGAACGTCAAACTATTAACTTAGATCTGATTTTCAAATCGTCAATTCTAAAATCAGAAGTAGATAATCTCAAGGAAAGAACTTTAAACTACAACCATAGATTTCATTTTCAAATTTACATTACTACGATCCGAATTAGTAAATGTGAAGTAAAAAACTTTAAACTAATAACTTAGTTTTGATTTACAAATTCTTTAGTCTAAAATAATACTTAGTTATTTTGAATTAAAGAACATCAAACTACTCACCTAGATTTGATTTTCAAATTGTCATTTCTAAAATCAGTAGTAGATATTTTCAAGTAAAGAACTTCGAACTAATAACTTAGTTTTGATTTACAAATACAGTATTCTAAAATAAGACTTATCTATTTTGAAGTAAAAAACGTCAAACTATTAACTTCGATCTGATTTTCAAATTGATTTTTAAATTGATTTTCCAAAATCAGTAGTAGATTTTTTTAAATATATACTTCAAACTAATAACTTAGTTTTGATTTACAAATTCACTATACTAAAATAAGTCTTATTTGTTTAGAAGTAAAGAACGTCAAACTATTAACTTAGAACTGAATTTCAAATTATCATTTCCAAAACCAGAAATAGATATTTTCAAGTAAAGAACTTCAAACTTATAACTTACTTTTCATTTAGAAATTCACTATACTAAAATAAGAGTTAGTTGCTCAGAAGTAGAGAACGTCAAACTGTTAACTTAGATCTGAATTTCAAAATGTCATTTCTAAAATCAGAAGTAAATATTTTCAAGTAAAGAACTTCAATCTAATAACTTAGCTTTGATTTACAAATTCACAATTCTAAAATAAGACTTGGTTATTTTGAAGTAAAGAACGTCAAACAATAGTTTGACGTTCAAACAATAAACTAAGTTAATAAACTTAGATCTGCTTTTCAAATTGTCATTTCTAGAATCAGAAGTAGATATCTTCAAGTAAAGAACTTTAAACTACAACCTAAGATTTGATTTCCAAATTTAGATTACTAAGATCCGAGTTAGTAAATTTCAAGTAAAAAACTTTAAAATAATAACTTAGGTTTGATTTACAAATTCACTAGTCTAAAATTAGACTTAGTTATTTTGAAGTACAGAACGTCAAAGTGTTAACTTAGATCTGATTTTCAAATTGTCATTTCTAAAATTAATAGTAGATTTTTTCAAGTATAGACTTCAAACTATTAACTTAGTTTTGATTTACAAATACAGTATTCTAAAATAAGACTTATCTATTTTGAAGTAAAGAACGTCAAACTATTAACTTAGATCTGATTTTCAAATTGTCATTTCCAAAATCATTAGTAGGTTTTTTCAAATATATACTTCAAACTAATAACTTAGTTTTGATCTACAAATTCACTAGTCTAAAATAAGACTTAGTTATTTTGAAGTAAAGAACGTCAAACTATTAACTTAGATCTGATTTTCAAATTGTCATTTTTAAAATCAGAAGTAGATATTTTTAAGTAAAGTACTTCAAACTAATAACTTAGTTTTGATTTACAAATGCACTATTCTAAAATAAGACTTATCTATTTTGAAATAAAAAACGTCAAACTATTCACTTAGATCTGATTTTCAAATTGTCATTTCTAAAATCAGAAGCAGATATTTTCAAGTAAAGAACTTCAAACTAATAACTTAGTTTTGATTTAGTAATACACTATTCTAAAATAAGACTTATCTATTTTAAAGTAAAGAACGTCAAACTATTAACTTAGATCTGATTTTCAAATTGTCATTTCTAAAATCAGAAATAAATATTTTCAAGTAAAGAACTTCAAACTAATAACTTAGCTTTGATTTACAAATTCACTATTCCAAAATAAGACTTAGTTATTTTGAAGTAAAGAAAGTAAACTATTCACTTAGATCTGATTTTCAAATTGTCATGTCTAAAGCCAGAAGTAGATATTTTCAAGTAAAGAACTTCAAACTACAACCTTAGATTTGATTTCCAAATTTACATTACTACATTCCGAATTAGTAATTTTGAAGTAAAAACTTTAAACTAACAACTTAGTTTAGATTTACAAATACAGTATTGTAAAATAAGACTTATCTATTTTGAAGTAAAGAACGTCAAACTATTAACTTAGATCTGATTTTCAAATTGTCATTTCTTAAATCAGAAGTAGATATTTCAAAGTAAAGAACTTCAAACTAATCACTTAGTTTTGATTTCCTAATTCACTATTCTAAAATAAGACTTAGTTGTTCAGAAGTAAAGAACGTCAAACTGTTAACTTAGATCTGATTTTCAAATTGTCATTTCTAAAGTCAGAAGTAGATAATTTCAAGTAAAGAACTTCAAACTACAACCTTAGATTTGATTTCCAAATTTACATTACTAAGATCCAAATTAGTAAATTTGAAGTAAAAAACTTTAAACTAATAACTTAGTTTTGATTTACAAATTCACTAGTCTAAAATTAGACTTAGTTATTTTGAAGTACAGAACGTCAAACTGTTAACTTAGATCTGATTTTCAAATTGTCATTTCTAAAATTAATAGTAGATTTTTTCAAGTATAGACTTCAAACTATTAACTTAGTTTTGATTTACAAATACAGTATTCTAAAATAAGACTTATCTATTTTGAAGTAAAGAACGTCAAACTATTAACTTAGATCTGATTTTCAAATTGTCATTTCCAAAATCATTAGTAGGTTTTTTCAAATATATACTTCAAACTAATAACTTAGTTTTGATCTACAAATTCACTAGTCTAAAATAAGACTTAGTTATTTTGAAGTAAAGAACGTCAAACTATTAACTTAGATCTGATTTTCAAATTGTCATTTTTAAAATCAGAAGTAGATATTTTTAAGTAAAGTACTTCAAACTAATAACTTAGTTTTGATTTACAAATGCACTATTCTAAAATAAGACTTATCTATTTTGAAATAAAAAACGTCAAACTATTCACTTAGATCTGATTTTCAAATTGTCATTTCTTAAATCAGTAGTAGATATTTTCAAGTAAAGAACTTCAAACTACAACCTTAGATTTGATTTCCAAATTGACATTACTAAGATCCGAATTAGGAAATTTGAAGTAAAAAACTTTAAACTAATAACTTAGTTTTGATTTACAAATTCACTAGCCTAAAATAAGACTTAGTTATTTTGAAATAAAGAACGTCAAACTATTAACTTAGATCTGATTTTCAAATTGTCATTTCTAAAATCAGTAGTAAAGATTTTCAAGTTAAGAACTTCAAACTAATATCTTAGTTTTAATTTACAAAGTCACTGTACTAAAATAAGGCTTAGTTATTTACAAGCAAAGAACGTCAAACTATTAACTTAGATCTGATTTTCAAATTGTCATTTCTAAAATCATAAGTAGATATTTTCAAGTAAAGAACTTTAAATTAATAACTAAGCTTTGATTTACAAATTCACTATTCTAAAATAAACTTGGTTATTTAGAAGTAAAGAACGTCAAACTGTTAACTTAGATCTGATTTTTAAATTGTCATTTTCAAAATCAGTAGTAGATATTTTCAAGTAAAGAACTTCAAACTAATAACTTAGTTTTGATTTACAAATTTATTAGTCTAAAATAAGACTTAGTTAATTTGAAGTAAAAAACGTCAAACTATTAACTTAGACCTGATTTTCAAATTCTCGTTTCTAAAATCAGAAGTAAATTTTTTTAAGTAAAAAACTTCAAACTAATAACTTAGCTTTGATTTACACATTCACTATTCTAAAATAAGACTTAGTTATTTTGATGTAGAGATCGTCAAACTATTAACTTAGATCTGATTTTCAAATTGACATTTCTAAAATCAGAAGTAGATAATTTCAAGTAAAGAACTTCAAACCAATAACATAGCTTTGAATTACAAATTCACTAAACTAAAATAAACTTAGTTATTTTGAAGTAAAAAACGTCAAACTATTAACTTATATCTGAGTTTCAAATTGTCATTTCTAAAATCAGAAGTAGATATTTTCAAATAAAGAACTTCAAACTAATAACTTAGCTTTGATTTACAAATTGACTATTCTAAAATAAGTTTTAGTTATTTTGAAGTAAAGAACGTCAAACTATTACCTTAGATATGATTTCCAAAATGGCTTTTTCTAAAATCAGTAGTAGATATTTTAAAGTAAAGAACTTCAAACTAATAACTTAGTTTTGATTTACAAATTCACTTGTCTTAAATAAGATTTAGTTATTTTGAAGTAAAAACGTCAAACTATTAACATAGACCGGATTTTCAAATTGTCATTTCTAAAATCAGAAGTAGATATTTTCTAATAAAGAACTTCAAACTAATAACTTAGCTTTGATTTCCAAATTGACTATTCTAAAATAAGTCTTAGTTATTTTGAAGTAAAGAACGTCAAACTATAACTTGGATCTGATTTTCAAATTGTCATTTCTAAAATAAGAAGTAGATATTTTCAAGTAAAAAACTTCAAAATACAACCTTAGGATTTATTCTCAAATTTATATTTCTAAGATCTGAATTTGTAAATTTGAAGTAAAAAACTTTAAAAAAATAGCTTAGCTTTGATTTACAAATTCACTAGTCTAAAATAACACTTAGTTATTTTGAAGTAAAGAACGTCAAACTATTAACTTAGATCTGATTTTCAAATTGTCATTTCTAAAATCAGAAGTAGATATTTCAAAGTTAAAACTACATACTAATAACTTTGTTTTGATTTACAAATTCACTATCCTAAAATAAGACTTAGTTATTTAGAAATAAATAACGTCAAACTATTAACTTAAATCTGATTTACAAATTGTCATTTCTAAAATCAGAAGTAGATATTTCAAAGTTAAGAACTACAAACTAATAACTTTGTTTTGATTTACAAATTCACTATTCTAAAATGAGACTAAGTCATTTTGTAGTAAAAAACGACAAACTATTAACTTAGACCTGATTTTCAAATTGTCATTTCTAAAATCAGAAGTAGATATTTTTAAGTAAAGAACTTCAAACTAATAACTTAGTTTTGATTTACAAATACAGTATTCTAAAATAAGACTTATCTATTTTGAAGTATAGAACGTCAAACTATTAAGTTAGATCTGATTTTCAAATTGTCATTTTTAAAATCAGAAATAGATATTTTTAAGTAAAGTACTTCAAACTAATAACTTAGTTTTGATTTACAAGTTAACTATTCTAAAATAAAATTTAGTTATTTTGATGTAAAGAAAGTCAAACTATTCGCTTAGATATGATTTTCAAATTGTCATTTCTAAGATCAGTAGTAGATATTTTCAAGTAAATAACTTCAAACTAATAACTTAGTTTTGATTTGCAAATTAACTATTCTAAAACAAAATTAGTTATTTTGATGTAAAGAGCGTCAAACTTTTAACTTAGATCTGATTTTCAAATTGTCATTTCTAAAATCTAAAGCAGATATTTTCAAATAGAGAACTTCAAACTAACAACTTAGTTTTGATTTACAAATACAGTATTCTAAAATAAGAATTATCTATTTTGAAGTAAAGAACGTCAAACCATTAACTTAGATCTGATTTTCAAAATGTCATTTTTAAAATCAGAAGTAGATATTTTTAAGTAAAGTACTTCAAACTTATAACTTAGTTTTGATTTACAAATGCACTATTCTAAAGTAAGAATTAGTTATTTTGAAGTAAAAAACGTCAAACTAATAACTATTTTTTCTGATCTGATTTTCTTACAACCTTAGATTTGATTTCCAAATTTGCATTACTAAGATCCGAAATAGTAAATTTGAAGTAAAAAACTTTAAACTAATAACTTAGTTTTCATTTACAAATTCACTAGTCTAAAATAAGACTTAGTTATTTTAAAGTAAAGAACGCCAAACTATTAACTTAGATCTGATTTTCAAATTATTATTTCTAAAATCAGAAATAGATATTTTTAAGTAAAGTACTTCAAACTAATAACTTAGGTTTTATTTACAAATACACTATTCTAAAATAAGACTTATCTATTTTGAAGTAAAGAACGTCAAACTGTTAACTTAGATCTGATTTTCAAATTGTCATTTCTAAAATTAATAGTAGATTTTTTCAAGTATAGACTTCAAACTATTAACTTAGTTTTGATTTACAAATACAGTATTCTAAAATAAGACTTATCTATTTTGAAGTAAAGAACGTCAAACTATTAACTTAGATCTGATTTTCAAATTGTCATTTCCAAAATCATTAGTAGGTTTTTTCAAATATATACTTCAAACTAATAACTTAGTTTTGATCTACAAATTCACTAGTCTAAAATAAGACTTAGTTATTTTGAAGTAAAGAACGTCAAACTATTAACTTAGATCTGATTTTCAAATTGTCATTTTTAAAATCAGAAGTAGATATTTTTAAGTAAAGTACTTCAAACTAATAACTTAGTTTTGATTTACAAATGCACTATTCTAAAATAAGACTTATCTATTTTGAAATAAAAAACGTCAAACTATTCACTTAGATCTGATTTTCAAATTGTCATTTCTTAAATCAGTAGTAGATATTTTCAAGTAAAGAACTTCAAACTACAACCTTAGATTTGATTTCCAAATTGACATTACTAAGATCCGAATTAGGAAATTTGAAGTAAAAAACTTTAAACTAATAACTTAGTTTTGATTTACAAATTCACTAGCCTAAAATAAGACTTAGTTATTTTGAAATAAAGAACGTCAAACTATTAACTTAGATCTGATTTTCAAATTATCATTTCTAAAATCAGTAGTAAAGATTTTCAAGTTAAGAACTTCAAACTAATATCTTAGTTTTAATTTACAAAGTCACTGTACTAAAATAAGGCTTAGTTATTTACAAGCAAAGAACGTCAAACTATTAACTTAGATCTGATTTTCAAATTGTCATTTCTAAAATCATAAGTAGATATTTTCAAGTAAAGAACTTTAAATTAATAACTAAGCTTTGATTTACAAATTCACTATTCTAAAATAAACTTGGTTATTTAGAAGTAAAGAACGTCAAACTGTTAACTTAGATCTGATTTTTAAATTGTCATTTTCAAAATCAGTAGTAGATATTTTCAAGTAAAGAACTTCAAACTAATAACTTAGTTTTGATTTACAAATTTATTAGTCTAAAATAAGACTTAGTTAATTTGAAGTAAAAAACGTCAAACTATTAACTTAGACCTGATTTTCAAATTCTCGTTTCTAAAATCAGAAGTAAATTTTTTTAAGTAAAAAACTTCAAACTAATAACTTAGCTTTGATTTACACATTCACTATTCTAAAATAAGACTTAGTTATTTTGATGTAGAGATCGTCAAACTATTAACTTAGATCTGATTTTCAAATTGACATTTCTAAAATCAGAAGTAGATAATTTCAAGTAAAGAACTTCAAACCAATAACATAGCTTTGAATTACAAATTCACTAAACTAAAATAAACTTAGTTATTTTGAAGTAAAAAACGTCAAACTATTAACTTATATCTGAGTTTCAAATTGTCATTTCTAAAATCAGAAGTAGATATTTTCAAATAAAGAACTTCAAACTAATAACTTAGCTTTGATTTACAAATTGACTATTCTAAAATAAGTTTTAGTTATTTTGAAGTAAAGAACGTCAAACTATTACCTTAGATATGATTTCCAAAATGGCTTTTTCTAAAATCAGTAGTAGATATTTTAAAGTAAAGAACTTCAAACTAATAACTTAGTTTTGATTTACAAATTCACTTGTCTTAAATAAGATTTAGTTATTTTGAAGTAAAAACGTCAAACTATTAACATAGACCGGATTTTCAAATTGTCATTTCTAAAATCAGAAGTAGATATTTTCTAATTAAGAACTTCAAACTAATAACTTAGCTTTGATTTCCAAATTGACTATTCTAAAATAAGTCTTAGTTATTTTGAAGTAAAGAACGTCAAACTATAACTTGGATCTGATTTTCAAATTGTCATTTCTAAAATAAGAAGTAGATATTTTCAAGTAAAAAACTTCAAAATACAACCTTAGGATTTATTCTCAAATTTATATTTCTAAGATCTGAATTTGTAAATTTGAAGTAAAAAACTTTAAAAAAATAGCTTAGCTTTGATTTACAAATTCACTAGTCTAAAATAACACTTAGTTATTTTGAAGTAAAGAACGTCAAACTATTAACTTAGATCTGATTTTCAAATTGTCATTTCTAAAATCAGAAGTAGATATTTCAAAGTTAAAACTACATACTAATAACTTTGTTTTGATTTACAAATTCACTATCCTAAAATAAGACTTAGTTATTTAGAAATAAATAACGTCAAACTATTAACTTAAATCTGATTTACAAATTGTCATTTCTAAAATCAGAAGTAGATATTTCAAAGTTAAGAACTACAAACTAATAACTTTGTTTTGATTTACAAATTCACTATTCTAAAATGAGACTAAGTCATTTTGTAGTAAAAAACGACAAACTATTAACTTAGACCTGATTTTCAAATTGTCATTTCTAAAATCAGAAGTAGATATTTTTAAGTAAAGAACTTCAAACTAATAACTTAGTTTTGATTTACAAATACAGTATTCTAAAATAAGACTTATCTATTTTGAAGTATAGAACGTCAAACTATTAAGTTAGATCTGATTTTCAAATTGTCATTTTTAAAATCAGAAATAGATATTTTTAAGTAAAGTACTTCAAACTAATAACTTAGTTTTGATTTACAAGTTAACTATTCTAAAATAAAATTTAGTTATTTTGATGTAAAGAAAGTCAAACTATTCGCTTAGATATGATTTTCAAATTGTCATTTCTAAGATCAGTAGTAGATATTTTCAAGTAAATAACTTCAAACTAATAACTTAGTTTTGATTTGCAAATTAACTATTCTAAAACAAAATTAGTTATTTTGATGTAAAGAGCGTCAAACTTTTAACTTAGATCTGATTTTCAAATTGTCATTTCTAAAATCTAAAGCAGATATTTTCAAATAGAGAACTTCAAACTAACAACTTAGTTTTGATTTACAAATACAGTATTCTAAAATAAGAATTATCTATTTTGAAGTAAAGAACGTCAAACCATTAACTTAGATCTGATTTTCAAAATGTCATTTTTAAAATCAGAAGTAGATATTTTTAAGTAAAGTACTTCAAACTTATAACTTAGTTTTGATTTACAAATGCACTATTCTAAAGTAAGAATTAGTTATTTTGAAGTAAAAAACGTCAAACTAATAACTATTTTTTCTGATCTGATTTTCTTACAACCTTAGATTTGATTTCCAAATTTGCATTACTAAGATCCGAAATAGTAAATTTGAAGTAAAAAACTTTAAACTAATAACTTAGTTTTCATTTACAAATTCACTAGTCTAAAATAAGACTTAGTTATTTTAAAGTAAAGAACGCCAAACTATTAACTTAGATCTGATTTTCAAATTATTATTTCTAAAATCAGAAATAGATATTTTTAAGTAAAGTACTTCAAACTAATAACTTAGGTTTTATTTACAAATACACTATTCTAAAATAAGACTTATCTATTTTGAAGTAAAGAACGTCAAACTATTCACTTAGATCTGATTTTCAAATTGTCATTTTTTAAATCAGAAGTAGATATTTCAAAGTAAAGAACTTCAAACTAATAACTTAGTGTTGATTTACAAATTTACTATTCTAAAGTAAGACTTAGGTATTTTGAAGTAAAGA
Source organism: Cantharis rustica (assembly GCA_911387805.1). Classification (NCBI taxonomy): domain Eukaryota; kingdom Metazoa; phylum Arthropoda; class Insecta; order Coleoptera; family Cantharidae; genus Cantharis; species Cantharis rustica. Next base: position 26,796,332 of record OU426878.1, on the reverse strand, counting down.
ACGTCAAACTATTAACTTAGACCTGATTTTCAAATTGTAATTTCTAAAATCAGAAGTAGATATTTTCAGGTAAAGAACTTCAAACTACAACCTTAGATTGTACATTACTAAGTACATTACTAAGATCCGAATTAGTAAATTTGAAGTAAAAAACTTTAAACTAATAACTTAGTTTTGATTTACAAATTCACTAGTCTAAAATAAGACTTAGTTATTTTGAAGTAAAGAACGTCAAACTATTAACTTAGATCTGATTTTTATTTGTCATTTCTAAAATCAGTAGTAGATATTTTCAAGTAAAGAACTTCAAACTAATAACTTAGTTTTTATTTACAAATTCACTATACTAAAATAAGACTTAGTTATTTTGAAGTAAAAAAAGTCAAACTATTAACTTAGATCTGATTTTCAAATTGTCATTTCTAAAATCAGTAGCAGATATTTTCAAGTAGAAAACTTCAAACTAATAACTTAGTTTGGATTTACAAGTTTACTAGTCTAAAATAAGACTTAGTTATTTAGAAGTAAAGAACGTCAAACTATTAACTTAGACCTGATTTTCAAATTGTCATTTCTAAAATCAGAAGTAGATTTTTTTAAGGAAAGATTTGTAAACAAATAACTTAGCTTTGATTTACAAATTCAATATTCTAAAATAAGACTTAGTTATTTTGAAGTAAAGAACGTCAAAGTATTAACTTAGGTCTGATTTTCAAATTGTCATTTCTAAAATCAGTAGTAGATATTTACAAGTAGAGAACTTCAAACTAATAACTTAGTTTTGATTTACAAATTAACTAGTCTAAAATAAGATTAAGTTATTTTGTAGTAAAGAACGTCAAACTATTAACTTAGACCTGATTTTCAAATTGTCAATTCTAAAATCAGAAGTAGATTTTTTCAAGTATAGACTTCAGACTAATAACTTAGTTTTGATTTACAAATTCACTATACTAAAATAAGACTTAGTTGTTTTGAAGTAAAGAACGTCAAACTATTAACTTAGATCTGATTTTCAAATTCTCATTTCTAAAATCCGAAGTAGATATTTTCAAGTAAAGAACTTTAAACTAATAACTTAGCTATGATTTGCAAATTAACTGTTCTAAAATAAGACTTAGTTATTTTCAAGTAAAGAACGTCAAACTATTAACTTAGATCTGATTTTCAAATTGTCATTTCTAAAATCAGAAGTAGATATTTCAAAGTAAAGAACTTCAAACTAATAACTTAGTGTTGATTTACAAATTTACTATTCTAAAGTAAGACTTAGGTATTTTGAAGTAAAGAACGTCAAACTATTAACTTAGACCTGATTTTCAAATTGTAATTTCTAAAATCAGAAGTAGATATTTTCAGGTAAAGAACTTCAAACTACAACCTTAGATTGTACATTACTAAGTACATTACTAAGATCCGAATTAGTAAATTTGAAGTAAAAAACTTTAAACTAATAACTTAGTTTTGATTTACAAATTCACTAGTCTAAAATAAGACTTAGTTATTTTGAAGTAAAGAACGTCAAACTATTAACTTAGATCTGATTTTTATTTGTCATTTCTAAAATCAGTAGTAGATATTTTCAAGTAAAGAACTTCAAACTAATAACTTAGTTTTTATTTACAAATTCACTATACTAAAATAAGACTTAGTTATTTTGAAGTAAAAAAAGTCAAACTATTAACTTAGATCTGATTTTCAAATTGTCATTTCTAAAATCAGTAGCAGATATTTTCAAGTAGAAAACTTCAAACTAATAACTTAGTTTGGATTTACAAGTTTACTAGTCTAAAATAAGACTTAGTTATTTAGAAGTAAAAAACGTCAAACTATTAACTTAGACCTGATTTTCAAATTGTCATTTCTAAAATCAGAAGTAGATTTTTTTAAGGAAAGATTTGTAAACAAATAACTTAGCTTTGATTTACAAATTCAATATTCTAAAATAAGACTTAGTTATTTTGAAGTAAAGAACGTCAAAGTATTAACTTAGGTCTGATTTTCAAATTGTCATTTCTAAAATCAGTAGTAGATATTTACAAGTAGAGAACTTCAAACTAATAACTTAGTTTTGATTTACAAATTAACTAGTCTAAAATAAGATTAAGTTATTTTGTAGTAAAGAACGTCAAACTATTAACTTAGACCTGATTTTTAAATTGTCAATTCTAAAATCAGAAGTAGATTTTTTCAAGTATAGACTTCAGACTAATAACTTAGTTTTGATTTACAAATTCACTATACTAAAATAAGACTTAGTTGTTTTGAAGTAAAGAACGTCAAACTATTAACTTAGATCTGATTTTCAAATTCTCATTTCTAAAATCCGAAGTAGATATTTTCAAGTAAAGAACTTTAAACTAATAACTTAGCTATGATTTGCAAATTAACTATTCTAAAATAAGACTTAGTTATTTTCAAGTAAAGAACGTCAAACTATTAACTTAGATCTGATTTTCAAATTGTCATTTCTAAAATCAGAAGTAGATATTTTCAAGGAAAGAACTTTAAACTAATAACTTAGCTGTGATTTACAGATTCACTAGTCTAAAATAAGACTTAGTTATTTTGAAGTAAATTACGTCAAACTATTAACTTAGATCTGATTTTCAAATTGTCATTTCTAAAATCAGAAGTAGATTCTTTTAAGGAAAGATTTGTAAACAAATAACTTAGCTTTGATTTACAAATTCAATATTCTAAAATAAGACTTAGTTATTTTGAAGTAAAGAACGTCAAAGTATTAACTTAGATCTGATTTTCAAATTGTCATTTCTAAAATCAGTAGTAGATATTTTCAAGTAGAGAACTTCAAAATAATAACTTATTATAACTATCACTTAGTTTTGATTTACAAATTCACTATTCTAAAGTAAGACTTGGTTATTCTGAAGTAAAGAACGTCAAACTATTAATTTAAATCTGATTTTCAAATTGTCATTTCTAAAATCAGAAGTAGATATTTTCAAGTAAAGAACTTTAAACTAATAACTTAGCTTTGATTTACAAATTGAGTATTCTAAAATAAGACTTAGTTATATTGAAGTAAAGAACGTCAAACTATTAACTCAGTTCTGATTTTCAAATTGTCATTTCTAAAATCAGTGGTAGTTTCTTTCAAGTGAAGAACTTCATACTAATAACTTAGTTTTGATCTACAAATTCACTATACTAAAATAAGACTTAGTTGTTTTAAAGTAAAGAACGTCAAACTATTAACTTAGATCTGTTTTTCAAATTGTAATTTTTAAAATCAGAAGTAATCATTTTCAAGTAAAGAACTTCAAACTACAACCTTAGATTTAATTTCCACATTTACATTACTAAGATCCGAATTAGAAAATTTGAAGTAAAAAACTTTAAACTAATAACTTAGTTTTGATTTACAAATTCACTAGTCTAAAATAAGACTTAGTTATTTTAAAGTAAAGAACGTCAAACTATTAACTTAGATCTGATTTTCAAATTGTCATTTCTAAAATCAGAAGTAGATATTTTAGAGTAAGGAACTTTAATCTAATAACTTAGCTTTGATCTACAAATTCAGTATTCTAAAATAAGACTTAGTTATTTTGAAGTAAAGAACGTCAAACTATTAACTTAGATCTGATTTTCAAATTGTCATTTCTAAAATCAGTGGTAGGTTTTTCCAAGTGAAGAACTTCATACTAATAGCTTAGTATTGATTTACAAATTCGATATACTAAAATAAGACTTAGTTGTTTTGAAGTAAAGAACGTCAAATTATTAACTTAGATCTGATTTTCAAATTATCATTTCTAAAATCTGAAGCAGATATTTTCAAGTAAAAATCTTTAAACTAATAACTTAGTTTTGATTTACAAATTCACTATTCTAAAATAAGACTTAGTTATTTTGAAGTAAAGAACGTCAAACTATTAACTGAACTCTGATTTTCAAATTGTCATTTATAAAATCAGAAGTAGATATTTTTAAGTAAAGTACTTCAAACTAATAACTTAGCTATGATTTACAAATTGAGTATTCTAAAATTAGACTTAGTTGTTATGAAGTAAAGAACGTCAAACTAACTTAGATCTGATTTTCAAATTGTCATTTCCAAAATCAGAAGTAGATGTTTTCAATTAAAGAACTTCAAACTAATAACTTAGTTTTGATTTACAAATTCACTAGTCTAAAATAAGACTTAGTTATTTTGAAGTAAAGAACGTCAAACTGTTAACTTAGATCTGATTTTCAAATTGTCATTACTAAAATCAGTAGTAGATTTTTTCAAGTATAGACCTCAAACAAATAACTTAGTTTTGATTTACAAATACACTATGCTAAAATAAGACTTATTTGTTTAGAAGTAAAGAACGTCAAACTATTAACTTAACTCTGATTTTCAAATTGTCCTTTCCAAAATCAGAAGTAGATAATTTCAAGTAAAGAACTTCAAACTAATAACTTAGTTTTGATTTACAAATTCACTATATTAAAATAAGACTTAGTTGTTCAGAAGTAAAGAACGTCAAACTATTAACTTAGATCTGATTTTCAAATTGTCATTTCTAAAATCAGAAGTAGATATTTTCAGGTAAAGAACTTCAAACTACAACCTTAGATTTGATTTCCAAAATTTCATTATTAAGATCCGAATTAGTAAATTAGAAGTAAAAAACTTTAAACTAATAACTTAATTTTTGATTTACAAATTCACTAGTCTAAAATAAGACTTAGTTATTTTGAAGTAAAGAACGTCAAACTGCTAACTTAGATCTGATTTTCAAATTGTCATTTCTAAAATCAGTAGTAGATATTTTGAAGTATAGAACTTCAAACTAATAACTTAGTTTTAATTTACAAATTCACTATACTAAAATAAGACTTAGTTATTTTGAAGTAAAGAACGTCAAACTATTAACTTATATCTGATTTTCATATTGTCATTTCTAAAATCTAAAGCAGATATTTTCAAATAAAGAACTTCAAACTAAAACCTTAGTTTTGATTTACAAATTCACTATACTAAAATAAAACTTAGTTGTTCAGAAGTAAAGAACGTCAAACTATTAACTTAGATCTGATTTTCAAATTTCCATTTTTAAAATCAGAAGTAGATATTTTTAAGTAAAGTACTTCAAACTAATAACTTAGTTTTGATTTACAAATGCACTAGTCTAAAATAAGACTTAGTTATTTTGAAGTAAAGAACGTCAAACTAGTAACTTAGTTCTGATTTTCAAATTGCCATTTTTAAAATCAGAAGTAGATATTTTTAAGTAAAGTACTTCAAACTAATAACATAGTTTTGATTTACAAATACACTCTTCTAAAATAAGACTTAGTTGTTTTGAACTAAGAACGTCAAACTATTAACTTAGATCTGATTTTCAAATTGTCATTTCTAAAATCAGAAGTAGATATTTTAGAGTAAGGAACTTTAATCTAATAACTTAGCTTTGATCTACAAATTCAGTATTCTAAAATAAGACTTAGTTATTTTGAAGTAAAGAACGTCAAACTATTAACTTAGATCTGATTTTCAAATTGTCATTTCTAAAATCAGTGGTAGTTTTTTTCAAGTGAAGAACTTCATACTAATAGCTTAGTATTGATTTACAAATTCGATATACTAAAATAAGACTTAGTTGTTTTGAAGTAAAGAACGTCAAATTATTAACTTAGATCTGATTTTCAAATTGTCATTTCTAAAATCTGAAGCAGATATTTTCAAGTAAAAATCTTTAAACTAATAACTTAGTTTTGATTTACAAATTCACTATTCTAAAATAAGACTTAGTTATTTTGAAGTAAAGAACGTCAAACTATTAACTGAACTCTGATTTTCAAATTGTCATTTATAAAATCAGAAGTAGATATTTTTAAGTAAAGTACTTCAAACTAATAACTTAGCTATGATTTACAAATTGAGTATTCTAAAATTAGACTTAGTTGTTATGAAGTAAAGAACGTCAAACTAACTTAGATCTGATTTTCAAATTGTCATTTCCAAAATCAGAAGTAGATGTTTTCAATTAAAGAACTTCAAACTAATAACTTAGTTTTGATTTACAAATTCACTAGTCTAAAATAAGACTTAGTTATTTTGAAGTAAAGAACGTCAAACTGTTAACTTAGATCTGATTTTCAAATTGTCATTACTAAAATCAGTAGTAGATTTTTTCAAGTATAGACCTCAAACAAATAACTTAGTTTTGATTTACAAATACACTATGCTAAAATAAGACTTATTTGTTTAGAAGTAAAGAACGTCAAACTATTAACTTAACTCTGATTTTCAAATTGTCCTTTCCAAAATCAGAAGTAGATAATTTCAAGTAAAGAACTTCAAACTAATAACTTAGTTTTGATTTACAAATTCACTATATTAAAATAAGACTTAGTTGTTCAGAAGTAAAGAACGTCAAACTATTAACTTAGATCTGATTTTCAAATTGTCATTTCTAAAATCAGAAGTAGATATTTTCAGGTAAAGAACTTCAAACTACAACCTTAGATTTGATTTCCAAAATTTCATTATTAAGATCCGAATTAGTAAATTAGAAGTAAAAAACTTTAAACTAATAACTTAATTTTTGATTTACAAATTCACTAGTCTAAAATAAGACTTAGTTATTTTGAAGTAAAGAACGTCAAACTGCTAACTTAGATCTGATTTTCAAATTGTCATTTCTAAAATCAGTAGTAGATATTTTGAAGTATAGAACTTCAAACTAATAACTTAGTTTTAATTTACAAATTCACTATACTAAAATAAGACTTAGTTATTTTGAAGTAAAGAACGTCAAACTATTAACTTATATCTGATTTTCATATTGTCATTTCTAAAATCTGAAGCAGATATTTTCAAATAAAGAACTTCAAACTAAAACCTTAGTTTTGATTTACAAATTCACTATACTAAAATAAAACTTAGTTGTTCAGAAGTAAAGAACGTCAAACTATTAACTTAGATCTGATTTTCAAATTTCCATTTTTAAAATCAGAAGTAGATATTTTTAAGTAAAGTACTTCAAACTAATAACTTAGTTTTGATTTACAAATGCACTAGTCTAAAATAAGACTTAGTTATTTTGAAGTAAAGAACGTCAAACTAGTAACTTAGTTCTGATTTTCAAATTGCCATTTTTAAAATCAGAAGTAGATATTTTTAAGTAAAGTACTTCAAACTAATAACATAGTTTTGATTTACAAATACACTCTTCTAAAATAAGACTTAGTTGTTTTGAACTAAGAACGTCAAACTATTAACTTAGATCTGATTTTCAAATTGTCATTTCTAAAATCAGAAGTAGATATTTTCAAGTAAAGAACTTCAAACTACAACCTTAGATTTGATTTCGAAATTTACATAACTAAGATTCGAATTAGTATATTTGAAGTAAAAAACTTTAAACTAATAACTTAGTTTTGATTTACGAATTCACTAGTCTAAAACAAGACTTAGTTATTTTAAAGTAAAGAACGTCAAACTATTAACTTAGATCTGATTTTCATAGTGTAATTTCTAAAATCAGGAGTAATAATTTTCAAGTAAAGAACTTCAAACTACAACCTTAGATTTGATTTCCAAATTTACATTATTAAGATCCAAATTAGAAAATTAGAAGTAAAAAACTTTAAAATAATAACTTAGTTTTGGTTTACAAATTCACTAGTCTAAAATAAGACTTAATTATTTTGAAGTAAAAAACGTCAAACTATTAACTTAGATCTGATTTTCAAATTGTCATTTCTAAAATCAGTAGTAGATATTTTCAAGTAAAGAACTTCAAACTAATAACTTAGTTTTAATGTACAAATTCACTATAGTAAAATAAGACTTAGTTATTTAGAAGTAAAGAACGTCAAACTATTAACTTAGATCTGATTTTCAAATTGTCATTTCTAAAATCAGAAGTAGATATTTTCAAGTAAAAAACTTCAAACTAATAACTTAGTTTTGATTTACAAGTTAACTATTCTAAAATAAAATTTTGTTATTTTGATGTAAAGAACATCAAACTATTAGCTTAGATCTGATTTTCAAATTTTAATTTCTAAAATCTGAAGTAGACATTTTTAAGTAAAGTACTTCAAACTAATAACTTACGTTTGATTTACAAATACACTATTCTAAAATAAGACTTATCTATTTAGAAGTAAAGAACGTCAAACTATTCACTTAGTTCTGATTTTCAAATTGTCATTTGTTAAATCAGAAATAGATATTTCAAAGTAAAGAACTTCAAACTAATAACTTAGTTTTGATTTACAAATTCACTATTCTAAAGTAAGACTTGGTTATTTTGAAGTAAAGAACGTCAAACTATTAATTTAAATCTGATTTTCAAATTGTCATTTCTAAAATCAGAAGTAGATATTTTCAAGTAAAGAACTTTAAACTAATAACTTAGCTTTGATTTTACAAATTGAGTATTCTAAAATAAGACTTAGTTATATTGAAGTAAAGAACGTCAAACTATTAACTCAGTTCTGATTTTCAAATTGTCATTTCTAAAATCAGTGGTAGTTTTTTTCAAGTGAAGAACTTCATACTAATAACTTAGTTTTGATCTACAAATTCACTATACTAAAATAAGACTTAGTTGTTTTAAAGTAAAGAACGTCAAACTATTAACTTAGATCTGTTTTTCAAATTGTAATTTCTAAAATCAGAAGTAATCATTTTCAAGTAAAGAACTTCAAACTACAACCTTAGATTTAATTTCCACATTTACATTACTAAGATCCGAATTAGAAAATTTGAAGTAAAAAACTTCAAACTAATAACTTAGTTTTGATTTACAAATTCACTATACTAAAATAAGACTTAGTTATTTAGAAATAAAGAACGTCAAACTATTAACTTAGATCTGATTTTCAAATTGTCATTTCTAAAATAAGAAGTAGATAGTTTCAAGTAAAGAACTTCAAACTAATAACTTAGTTTTGATTTACAAATTAACTATAATAAAATAAGACTTAATTATTTTGAAGTAAAGAACGTCAAACTATTAACTTAGATCTGATTTTCAAATTGTCACTTCTAAAATCAGAATAGATATTTTCACGTAAAGATCTGCAAACTAATAACTTAGTTTTGATTTACAAATTCACTATACTAAAATAAGACTTATTTGTTTAGAAGTAAAGAACGTCAAACTATTAACTTAGATCTGATTTTCAAATTGTCATTTCCAAAATCAGAATTAGATATTTTAAAGTAAAGAACTTCAAACTAAAAACCTAGTTTTGATTTACAAAAACAGTATTCTAAAATAAGACTTATCTATTTTGATGTAAAGAAAGTCAAACTATTCACTTAGATCTGATTTTCAAATTTCATTTCCTAAATCAGAAGTAGATATTTCAAGGTAAATAACTTTAAACTTATAACTTAGTTTTGATTTACAATTTCACTATTCTAAAATAAGACTTAGTTTCTTTGAAGTAAAGAACGTCAAACTATTAACTTAGATCTGATATTCAAATTGTCATTTCTGAAATCAGTAGTAAATATTTCAAAGAAAAGAACTTCAAACTAATAACTTAGTTTTGATTTACAAATCCAATATTCTAAAATAAGACTTATCTATTTTGAAGTAAAGAACGTCAAACTATTAACTTAGATATGATTTTCAAATTGTCATTTCTGAAATCAGAAGTAGATATTTCAAAGTAAAGAACTTTAAACTAATAACTTAGTTTTGATTTACAGATTCACTAGTCTAAATAAGACTTAGTTATTTTGAAGTAAAAAAAGTCAAACTATTAACTTAGATCTGTTTTTCAAATTGTAATTTTTAAAATCAGAAGTAATCATTTTCAAGTAAAGAACTTCAAACTACAACCTTAGATTTAATTTCCACATTTACATTACTAAGATCCGAATTAGAAAATTTGAAGTAAAAAACTTTAAACTAATAACTTAGTTTTGCTTTACAAATTCACTAGTCTAAAATAAGACTTAGTTATTTTGAAGTAAAAAACGTCAAACTATTAACTTAGATCTGATTTTCAAATTGTCATTTCTAAAATCAGAAGTAGATATTTTAGAGTAAGGAACTTTAAACTAATAACTTAGCTTTGATCTACAAATTCTGTATTCTAAAATAAGACTTAGTTATTTTGAAGTAAAGAACGTCAAACTATTAACTTAGATCTGATTTTCAAATTGTCATTTCTAAAATCTGAAGCAGATAATTTCAAGTAAAAATCTTTAAACTAATAACTTAGTTTTGATTTACAAATTCACTATTCTAAAATAAGACTTAGTTATTTTGAAGTAAAGAACGTCAAACTATTAACTGAACTCTGATTTTCAAATTGTCATTTATAAAATCAGAAGTAGATATTTTTAAGTAAAGTACTTCAAACTAATAACTTAGCTATGATTTACAAATTGAGTATTCTAAAATAAGACTTAGTTGTTATGAAGTAAAGAACGTCAAACTAACTTAGATCTGATTTTCAAATTGTCATTTCCAAAATCAGAAGTAGATGTTTTCAATTAAAGAACTTCAAACTAATAACTTAGTTTTGATTTACAAATTCACTAGTCTAAAATAAGACTTAGTTATTTTGAAGTAAAGAACGTCAAACTGTTAACTTAGATCTGATTTTCAAATTGTCATTTCTAAAATCTGAAGCAGATAATTTCAAGTAAAAATCTTTAAACTAATAACTTAGTTTTGATTTACAAATTCACTATTCTAAAATAAGACTTAGTTATTTTGAAGTAAAGAACGTCAAACTATTAACTGAACTCTGATTTTCAAATTGTCATTTATAAAATCAGAAGTAGATATTTTTAAGTAAAGTACTTCAAACTAATAACTTAGCTATGATTTACAAATTGAGTATTCTAAAATAAGACTTAGTTGTTATGAAGTAAAGAACGTCAAATTAACTTAGATCTGATTTTCAAATTGTCATTTCCAAAATCAGAAGTAGATGTTTTCAATTAAAGAACTTCAAACTAATAACTTAGTTTTGATTTACAAATTCACTAGTCTAAAATAAGACTTAGTTATTTTGAAGTAAAGAACGTCAAACTGTTAACTTAGATCTGATTTTCAAATTGTCATTACTAAAATCAGTAGTAGATTTTTTCAAGTATAGACCTCAAACAAATAATTTAGTTTTGATTTACAAATACACTATGCTAAAATAAGACTTATTTGTTTAGAAGTAAAGAACGTCAAACTATTAACTTAACTCTGATTTTCAAATTGTCCTTTCCAAAATCAGAAGTAGATAATTTCAAGTAAAGAACTTCAAACTAATAACTTAGTTTTGATTTACAAATTCACTATATTAAAATAAGACTTAGTTGTTCAGAAGTAAAGAACGTCAAACTATTAACTTAGATCTGATTTTCAAATTGTCATTTCTAAAATCAGAAGTAGATATTTTCAAGTAAAGAACTTCAAACTACAACCTTAGATTTGATTTCGAAATTTACATAACTAAGATTCGAATTAGTATATTTGAAGTAAAAAACTTTAAACTAATAACTTAGTTTTGATTTACGAATTCACTAGTCTAAAATAAGACTTAGTTATTTTAAAGTAAAGAACGTCAAACTATTAACTTAGATCTGATTTTCATAGTGTAATTTCTAAAGTCAGGAGTAATAATTTTCAAGTAAAGAACTTCAAACTACAACCTTAGATTTGATTTCGAAATTTACATAACTAAGATTCGAATTAGTATATTTGAAGTAAAAAACTTTAAACTAATAACTTAGTTTTGATTTACGAATTCACTAGTCTAAAACAAGACTTAGTTATTTTAAAGTAAAGAACGTCAAACTATTAACTTAGATCTGATTTTCATAGTGTAATTTCTAAAATCAGGAGTAATAATTTTCAAGTAAAGAACTTCAAACTACAACCTTAGATTTGATTTCCAAATTTACATTATTAAGATCCAAATTAGAAAATTAGAAGTAAAAAACTTTAAAATAATAACTTAGTTTTGGTTTACAAATTCACTAGTCTAAAATAAGACTTAATTATTTTGAAGTAAAAAACGTCAAACTATTAACTTAGATCTGATTTTCAAATTGTCATTTCTAAAATCAGTAGTAGATATTTTCAAGTAAAGAACTTCAAACTAATAACTTAGTTTTAATGTACAAATTCACTATAGTAAAATAAGACTTAGTTATTTAGAAGTAAAGAACGTCAAACTATTAACTTAGATCTGATTTTCAAATTGTCATTTCTAAAATCAGAAGTAGATATTTTCAAGTAAAAAACTTCAAACAAATAACTTAGTTTTGATTTACAAGTTAACTATTCTAAAATAAAATTTTGTTATTTTGATGTAAAGAACATCAAACTATTAGCTTAGATCTGATTTTCAAATTTTAATTTCTAAAATCTGAAGTAGACATTTTTAAGTAAAGTACTTCAAACTAATAACTTAGGTTTGATTTACAAATACACTATTCTAAAATAAGACTTATCTATTTAGAGGTAAAGAACGTCAAACTATTCACTTAGTTCTGATTTTCAAATTGTCACTTGTTAAATCAGAAATAGATATTTCAAAGTAAAGAACTTCAAACTAATAACTTAGTTTTGATTTACAAATTCACTATTCTAAAGTAAGACTTGGTTATTTTGAAGTAAAGAACGTCAAACTATTAATTTAAATCTGATTTTCAAATTGTCATTTCTAAAATCAGAAGTAGATATTTTCAAGTAAAGAACTTTAAACTAATAACTTAGCTTTGATTTTACAAATTGAGTATTCTAAAATAAGACTTAGTTATATTGAAGTAAAGAACGTCAAACTATTAACTCAGTTCTGATTTTCAAATTGTCATTTCTAAAATCAGTGGTAGTTTTTTTCAAGTGAAGAACTTCATACTAATAACTTAGTTTAGATCTACAAATTCACTATACTAAAATAAGACTTAGTTGTTTTAAAGTAAAGAACGTCAAACTATTAACTTAGATCTGTTTTTCAAATTGTAATTTCTAAAATCAGAAGTAATCATTTTCAAGTAAAGAACTTCAAACTACAACCTTAGATTTAATTTCCACATTTACATTACTAAGATCCGAATTAGAAAATTTGAAGTAAAAAACTTTAAACTAATAGCTTAGTATTGATTTACAAATTCGATATACTAAAATAAGACTTAGTTGTTTTGAAGTAAAGAACGTCAAATTATTAACTTAGATCTGATTTTCAAATTGTCATTTCTAAAATCTGAAGCAGATATTTTCAAGTAAAAATCTTTAAACTAATAACTTAGTTTTGATTTACAAATTCACTATTCTAAAATAAGACTTAGTTATTTTGAAGTAAAGAACGTCAAACTATTAACTTAACTCTGATTTTCAAATTGTCATTTATAAAATCAGAAGTAGATATTTTTAAGTAAAGTACTTCAAACTAATAACTTAGTTTTGATTTACAAATACACTATTCCTAAATAAGACTTATCTATCTTAAAGTAAAGAACGTCAAACTATTCACTTAGATCTGTTTTTCAAATTGTCATTTCTTAAATCAAAAGTAGATATTTCAAAGTAAAGAACTTCAAACTAATAACTTAGTTTTGATTCCAAATTCACTATTCTAAAGTAAGACTTAATTATTTTGAAGTAAAGAACGTCAAACTAATAACTATATCTGATTTTCAAATTGTCATTTTTAAAATCAGAAGTAGATATTTTTAACTAAAGTACTTCAAACTAATAACTTCGCTATGATTTACAAATTGAGTATTCTAAAATAAGACTTAGTTGTTATGAAGTAAAGAACGTCAAACTATTAACTTAGATCTGATTTTCAAATTGTCATTTCCAAAATCAGAAGTAGATGTTTTCAATTAAAGAACTTCAAACTAATAACTTAGTTTTGATTTACAAATTCACTAGTCTAAAATAAGACTTAGTTATTTTGAAGTAAAGAACGTCAAACTGTTAACTTAGATCTGATTTTCAAATTGTCATTACTAAAATCAGTAGTAGATTTTTGCAAGTATAGACCTCAAACAAATAACTTAGTTTTGATTTACAAATACACTATGCTAAAATAAGACTTATTTGTTTAGAAGTAAAGAAGGTCAAACTATTAACTTAACTCTGATTTTCAAATTGTCCTTTCCAAAATCAGAAGTAGATATTTTCAAGTAAAGAACTTCAAACTAATAACTTAGTTTTGATTTACAAATTCACTATATTAAAATAAGACTTAGTTGTTCAGAAGTAAAGAACGTCAAACTATTAACTTAGATCTGATTTTCAAATTGTCATTTCTAAAATCAGAAGTAGATATTTTCAAGTAAAGAACTTCAAACTAATAACTTAGCTTTGATTTACCAATTTACAATTCTAAAATAAGACTTATCTATTTTGAAGTAATGAACGTCAAACTATTAACTTACATCTGATTTTCAAATTGTCATTTCTGAAATCAGAAGTTGTAATTTCAAAGTAAAGTACTTTAAACTAATAACATAGTTTTGATTTACAATTTCACTATTCTAAAATAAGACTTAGTTTCTTTGAAGTAAAGAACGTCAAACTATTAACTTAGAACTGATATTCAAATTGTCATTTCTGAAATCAGTAGTAGATATTTCAAAGTAAAAAACTTCAAACTAATAACTTAGTTTTGATTTAGAAATTCACTTTTTTAAATAAGACTTATCTATTTTAAAGTAAAGAACGTCAAACTATTAACTTTGATCTGTTTTTCAAATTGTCATTTCTGAAATCAGAAGTAGATATTTCAAAGTACAGAACTTTAAACTAATAACTTAGTTTTGATTTACAGATTCACTAGTCTAAAAAAGACTTAGTTATTTTGAAGTAAAAAACGTCAAACTATTAACTTAGATCTGATTTTCAAATTGTCATTTTTGAAATCAGAAGTAGATATTTTCAAGTAAAGTACTTCAAACAAATAACTTAGTTTTGATTTACAGAGCCAATATTCTAAATTAAGACTTATCTCTTTTGAAGTAAAGAACGTCAAACTATTAACTTAGATCTGATTTTCAAATTGTCATTTCTGAAATCAGAAATAGTTATTTTAAAGTATCGAACTTTAAACTAATAACTTAGTTTTGATTTACAAATTCACTATTCTATAATAGTACTTAGTTATTTTGAAGTAAACAATGTCAAACTACTAACTTAGATATGATTTTCAATTTGTCATTTCTGAAATCGGAAATAGATATTTTAAAGTATCGAACTTTAAATTAATAACTTAGTTTTGATTTACAAATTCACTATTCTAAAATAGTACTTAGTTATTTTGAAGTAAAGAACTTCAAACTATTTACTTAGATCTGATTTTCAAATTATGATTTCTAAGATCAGTTGTAGATATTTTCAAGTAACGAACTTCAAACTAATAACTTAGTTTTGATTTACAATTACACTAGTCTAAAATAAGACTTAGTTATTTTGAAGTAAAAAACGTCAAACTATTAACTTAGATCTGATTCTCAAATTGTCATTTCTGAAATGAGAAGTAGATATTTCAAAGTATGGAACTTTAAACTTATAACTTAGTTTTGATTTTCAAATTCACTATTCTAAAATATTACTTAGTTATTTTGAAGTAAAGAACGTCAAACTATTAACTTAGATCTGATCTTCAAATTATGATTTCTAAAATTTGAAAAAGATAATTTCAAGTAAAAAACTTCAAACTAATAACTTAGTTTTATTTTACAAATACGGTATTCTAGATTAAGACTTATCAATTTTGTGGTAAAGAACGTCAAACTACTAACTTAATTCTGATTTTCAAATTGTCATTTCTAAAATCAGAAGTAGATATTTGCAAGTAAAGATCTTTAAACTATAAACTTAGCTTTGATTTTCAAATTTATATTACATAAATCCGTATTAGTTGATTTGAAGTAAAAAACTTCAAACTAATAACTTAGTTTTGATTTACAAATTCACTATTCTAAAATGAGATTTAGTCATTTCGAAGTAAAGTACATCAAACTATTAACTTCGATTTTATTTTCAAAGTAACATTTCTAAAATCAGAGTTAGTTATTTAGAAGTAAATAACATCAAACTATTAACTTAGATCTCACTTTAAAATTGTCATTTCTGAAATCAGAAGTTGTTATTTCAAAGTAAAGAAGTTCAAACTAATAACTTAGTTTTGATTTACAAATTCACTATTCTAAAATAAGACTTAGTTATTTAGAAGTAAAGAACGTCAAACTATTAACTTAGATCTGATTTTTAAATTGTCATTTCTAAAATAAGAAGTAGATAGTTTCAAGTAAAGAACTTCAAACTAATAACTTAGTTTTGATTTACAAATTCACTATACTAAAATAAGACTTAGTTATTTAGAAGTAAAGAACGTCAAACTATTAACTTAGATCTGATTTTCAAATTGTCATTTCTAAAATAAGAAGTAGATAGTTTCAAGTAAAGAACTTCAAACTAATAACTTAGTTTTGATTTACAAATTCACTATACTAAAATAAGACTTAATTATTTAGAAGTAAAGAACGTCAAACTATTAACTTAGATCTGATTTTCAAATTGTCACTTCTAAAATCAGAATAGATATTTTCACGTAAAGATCTGCAAACTAATAACTTAGTTTTGAGTTACAAATTCACTATACTAAAATAAGACTTATTTGTTTAGAAGTAAAGAACGTCAAACTATTAACTTAGATCTGATTTTCAAATTGTCATTTCCAAAATCAGAATTAGATATTTTAAAGTAAAGAACTTCAAACTAAAAACCTAGTTTTGATTTACAAAAACAGTATTCTAAAATAAGACTTATCTATTTTGATGTAAAGAAAGTCAAACTATTCACTTAGATCTGATTTTCAAATTTCATTTCCTAAATCAGAAGTAGATATTTCAAAGTAAATAACTTTAAACTTATAACTTAGTTTTGATTTACAAATTCACTATTCTAAAATAAGACTTAGTTTCTTTGAAGTAAAGAACGTCAAACTATTAACTTAGATCTGATATTCAAATTGTCATTTCTGAAATCAGTAGTAAATATTTCAAAGTAAAGAACTTCAAACTAATAACTTAGTTTTGATTTACAAATCCAATATTCTAAAATAAGACTTATCTATTTTGAAGTAAAGAACGTCAAACTATTAACTTAGATATGATTTTCAAATTGTCATTTCTGAAATCAGAAGTAGATATTTCAAAGTAAAGAACTTTAAACTAATAACTTAGTTTTGATTTACAGATTCACTAGTCTAAATAAGACTTAGTTATTTTGAAGTAAAAAAAGTCAAACTATTAACTTAGATCTGATTTTCAAATTGTCATTTATAAAATCAGTAGTAGATATTTTCAAGTAAAGTACTTCAAACGAATAACTTAGTTTTGATTTACAAAGCCAATATTCTACAAAAAGACTTATCTATTTTGAAGTAAAGAACGTCAAACTATTAACTAAGATCTGATTTTCAAATTGTCATTTCTGAAATCATAAGTAGATTTTTCAAAGGAAAGAATTTCAAACAAATAACTTAGTTTTGATTTACATATTCACTATTCTAACATAAGACTTAGTTTTTTTGAAGTAAAGCACATCAAGCTATTAACTTAGATTTGATTTACAAATTCACTATTCTAAAATGAGATTTAGTTATTTCGAAGTAAAAAACGTCAAACTATTAACTTCGATTTTATTTTCAAAGTAACATTTCTAAAATAAGACTTAATTATTTAGAAGTAAAGAACGTCAAACTATTAACTTAGATCTGATTTTCAAATTGTCACTTCTAAAATCAGAATAGATATTTTCACGTAAAGATCTTCAAACTAATAACTTAGTTTTGATTTACAAATTCAATATTCTAAAATAAGACTTAGTTTTTTTGAAATAAAGAACGTCAAACCATTAACTTAGATCTGATTTTCAAATTGTCATTTTTAAAATCAGTAGTAGATATTTTCAAGTAAAGATCTTCAAACTAATAACTTAGTTTTGATTTACAAATTTACTAGTCTAAAATAAGACTTAGTTATTGTGAAGTAAAAAGTGAAAAACTTCAAACTAATAACTTAGCTTTGATTTACAAATGGACTATTCTAAAATAAGTCTTAGTTATTTTGAAGTAAAGAACGTCAAACTATTAACTTAGATCTGATTTTCAAATTGTAATTTCTAAAATCAGTAGTAGATATTTTCAAGTAAAAAACTTCAAACTACAACCTTAGATTTGATTTCGAAATTTACATTACTAAGATCCGAATTAGTAAATTTAAAGTAAAAACTTTAAACTAATAACTTAGTTTTAATTTACAAATTCACTAGTCTTAAGTAATACTTAGTTATCTTGAAGTAAAGAACCACAAACTTTTAACTTAGATCTGATTTTCAAATTGTCATTTCTAAAATCAGAAGTAGATATTTTCAAGTAAAGACGTTCAAACTGATAACTTAGTTTTGATTTACAAATTCACTATACTAAAATAAGATTTAGTTATTTAGAAGTAAAGAACGTCAAACTATTAACTTAGATCTGATTTTCAAATTTTCATTTCTAAAATCAGAAGTAGCTATTTTTACGTATAGAACTTCAAACTAATAACTTAGTTTTGATTTAGAAATACACTATTATAAAATAAAACTTATCTATTTTGAAGTAAAGAAAGTCAAACTATTCACTTAGATCTGATTTTCAAATTGTCATTTCTGAAATCAGAAGTAGATATTTCAAAGTAAATAACTTCAAACTAACAACTTAGTTTTGATTTACAAATACAGTATTCTAAAATAAGACTTATCTATTTTGAAGTAAAGTACGTCAAACTATTTCCTTAGATCTGTTTTTCAAATTGTCATTTCTAAAATCAGAAGTAGATATTTTTAAATAAAAAACTTCAAACTAGAAACTTAGTTTTGATTTACAAATTTACTATACTAAAATAAGACTTAGTTATTTAGAAGTAAAAAACGTCAAACAATAAACTTAGATCTGAATTTCAAATTGTCATTTCTAAAATCAAAAGTAGATATTTTCAAGTAAGGAACTTCAAACTAATAACTTAGTTTTGATTTACAAATTTACCATACTAAAATAAGACTTAGTTATTTAGAAGTAAAAAACGTCAATAAATAAGCTTAGATCTGAATTTCAAATTGTCATTTCTAAAATCAGAAGTAGATATTTTCAAGTAAAGAACTTCAAACTTATAACTTAGCTTTGATTTACAAATCCACTATTCTAAAATAAACTTAGATATTTTGAAATTAAGAACGTCAAACTAATAACTAGATCTGATTTTCAAATTGTCATTTCTAAAATCAGAAGTAGATATTTTCAAGTAAAGAACTTTAAACTAATAACTAGGTTTTGATTTACAAATTTGCTAGTCTAAAATAAGACTTAGTTATTTTGAAGTAAAAAATGTCAAACTATTAACTTAGACCTGATTGTCAAATTGTAATTTCTAAAATCAGTAGTAGATATTTTCAAGTAAATAACTTCAAACTACAACTTTAGATTTGAATTCCAAATTTACATTACTAAGATCCGAATTAGTAAATTTGAAGTAAAAAACTTTAAACTAATAACTTAGTTTTGATTTACAAATTCACTAGTCTAAATTAAGACTTAACTATTAACTTAGATCTGATTTTCAAATTGTCATTTCTAAAATCAGAAGTAGATATTTTCATGTAAAGAACTAGAAACTATAACCTTAACTTTAATTTTTAAAATTTCAGTACAAAAATCCGTATTAGTTAATTTGAAAAAAAAAACTTCAAATTAATAACTTACTTTTATTTAGAAATTCACTATTTTAAATAAGACTTAGTTATTTTGAAGTAAAGATAGTCAAACTATTAACTTAGATCTAATTTCCAAATTGTCAGAAGTCAAAAAATCAGAAGTAGATATTTGCAAGTACAATACTTCAAACTAATCAGTTAGTTTTGATTTACAAATTCACTATACTAAAGTATGACTTAGTTATTTTGAAGTAAAAATCGTCAAACAATTAATTTAGTTCTGATTTTCAAATTGTCATTTCTAAAATGAGAAGTAGATAAATTCAAGTAAAGAGCTTCAAACTAATAACTGAGTTTTGATTTACAAATACACTATTCTAAAATAAGACTTATTTATTTTGAAGTTAAAACGTCTAACTATTTACTTAGATCTGATTTTCAAATTGTCATATCTAAAACCAGAAGTAGATATTTCAAAGAGAAAAACTTCAAACTAAAAACTTAGTTTTGATTTACAAATTCACTATTCTAATATAAGACTTCGTTATTTTGAAGTAAAGATCGTCAAACTATTAACTTAGTTCTGATTTTCAAATTGTAATTTCAAAAATCTGGAGTAAATATTTTCAAGTATAGTTTCAAGCTAATAACTTAGGTTTGATTTACAAATTCACTATTCTAAAATAAGACTTAGTAATTTTGAAGTAAAAATCGTCAAACTATTAACTTAGATCTGATTTTCAAATTGTCATTTCTAAAATCAGAAGTAGTTATTATCTAGTAAAGCACTTCAAATTAATAACTTAGTTTTGATTTACAAATGCGCTAGTCTAAAATAAGATTTGGTTATGTTGAACCAAAGAGCGTGAAAATATTAACATAGATCTGATTCTCAAATAGCCATTTGTAAAATCAGAAGTACATATTTTCAAGTAAAGAACTTCAAACTAATAACTTAGATTTGATTTACTAATTCACTACACTATGATAAGGCTTAGTTATTTTAAAGTAAAGAACGTCAAACTATTAACTTAGATCTGCTTTTCAAATTGTCATTTTTAAAATCAGAAGTAGATATTATCAAGTAAAAAACTTCAAACTAATAACTTAATTTTGATTTACTTATTTACTATTCTAAAATAAAACTTAGTTATTTTGAAGTAAATACCGGCAAACTATTAAGTTAATTCTGATTTTCAAATTGTCATTTCTAAAATCAGAATTAGCTATTTTCAAGTAAAGAACTTCAAACTACAACCCTAGATTGGCCTTTTAAATTTACATTACTAAGATTCGAATTAGAAATTTGAACTAAAAATCTTTAAACTAATAACTTAGTTTTGATTTACAAATGCCCCAGTCTAAAATAAGACTTAGTTATTTTGAAGTAAAAAGCGTCAAACTATTAACTTAGATCTGAATTTCAAATTGTCATTTCTAAAATCAGAAGTAGATATTTCCAAGTAAGGAACTTGAAACTAATAACTTAGTTTTGATTTACAAATTAACTATTCTAAAATAAGATTTAGTTATGTTTAACTAAAGAACGTCAAACTAATAACTTAGATCTGAATTTTAAATTGTATTTCTAAAATCAGAAGTAGATATTTTCTAGTAAAGAACTTGAAACTAATAACTTAGTTTTTATTTACAAATACACTATTCTAAAGTAAGACTTAGTTATTTTGAAGACAAGAACATCAAACTTTTAACTTAGTTCTGATTTTCAAATTGTCATTTCTAAAATCAGGAGTAGATATTTTCAAGTATAGAACTTCAAACTAATAACTTAGTTTTGCTTTACAAATTCACTATTCTACAATAAGGCTTAGTTATTTTGAAGTAAAGAACGACAAACTATTAACTTAGACCTGACTTTCAAATTCTATTTCTAAAATCAGAAGTAAATATTTTCAAGTTAAGAACTTCATACTAATAACTTAGTTTTGATTTACTAATTTACTATTCTAAAATAAGACTTAGTTATTTTGAAGTAAAAAACGTCAAACCATTAACTTAGATCTGATTTTCAAATTGTCATTACTAAAAGCAGAAGTAGATATTTTCAAGTAAAGAACTTCAAACCAATAATTTAGTTTGTTTGAAGTAAAGAACGACAAACTATTAACTTAGACCTGACTTTCAAATTCTATTTCTAAAATCAGAAGTAAATATTTTCAAGTTAAGAACTTCATACTAATAACTTAGTTTTGATTTACTAATTTACTATTCTAAAATAAGACATAGTTATTTTGAAGTAAAACACGTCAAACTATTAACTTAAAGCTGAATTTTCAAATTGTCATTTTTAAAATCAGAAGTAGATATTTTCAAGTAAAGAACTTCAAACTAATAATATAGTCTTGATTTACAAATTCACTATTCTAAAATAAGACTTAGTTATTTTGAAGTAAAGATCGTCAAACCAACGTCAAAACGTCAAAAAACTAAGATCTGATTTTCAAATTGTCATTTCTAAAATTAGAAGTAGATATTTTCAAGTAAAGAACTCCAAACTGTAACCTTAGATTTGATTTTCAAATTTACATTACTAAAATCCGTATTAGTTAATTTGTAGTAAAAAACTTTAAACTAAAAACTTAGTTTTGATTAACAAATTCACTATTCTAAAATAAGACTTAGTTATTTTGAAGTTAAGAACGTCAAACTATTAATTTAAATTTGATTTACAAATTGTCATTTCTAAAATCAGTAATAGATATTTTCAAGTATAAAACTGCAAACTAATTACGTAGTTTTGATTTACAAATTCACTAGTCTAAAATAAGACTTAGTTATTTTTAAGTAAATAACGTCAACTATTAACTTAGATCTGATTTTCAAATTGTCATTTCTAAAATCAGAATTAGATATTTTTAAGTAAAGAACTTCAGACTACAACCTAAGGTTTGATTTTCAAATTTACATTACTAAGATCCGTATTAGTAAATTTGTAGTGAAAAACTTTAAAGTAAAAACTTAGTTTTGATTTACAAATTCACCAGTCTAAAATAAGACTTATTTATTTTGAAGTTAAGAAAGTCAAACTATTAACTTAGATCCGATTTTAAAATTGTCATTTCTAAAATAAGATGTAGTTATTTTCAAGTAAACATCTTCAAACTATTTCTTTAGCTTTGATTTTCAAATTTACCTTACAAAAATCCGTTTTAATTCATTTGAAGTAAAAAACTTCAAATGAATAACTAAGTTTTGATTTACAAATTCACTATTCTAAAATAAGACTTAGTTATTTTGAAGTAAAGACCGTTAAACTATTAAGTTAGAACTGATTTTCAAATTGTCATTTCTAAAATTAGAAGTAGATATTTTCAAGTAAAGTACTTCAAACAAATAATTTAGCTTGATTTACAAATAAACTATTCTAAAATAAGACTTAGTTATTTTGCAGTAAAAAATGTCAAACTATTAATTTAGATCAGATTTGCAAATTGTCATTTCTAAAATCAGAAGTAGATATTTTTAAGTAAAAAACTTCAAACTAATAACTTAATTTAGATTTACAAATAAAGTATTCTAAAATAAGCCATATCTATTTTGAAGTAAATGCCGTCAATTTAATAACTTAGATCTGATTTTCAAATTGTCATTTCTAAAATCAGAAGTCGATATTTTCAAGTAAAAAACTTCTAAGTACATCCTTAGATTTGATTTCCAAATTTACATCACTAAAATACGAATTAGTAAAGTTGAAGTAAAAAACTTTAAACTAATAATTTAGTTTTGATTTATAAATTTACTAGTCTAAAATAAGACTTATGCCCGGTTTCTCAATCGCGACTTAAGTTCCAGGTAGAGCTTAAGCTGCAGCTTAAGTTCCGACTGTTGCTTAAACCGTTGCACATTAGAGCTTAGCACCGGTTACGGCTCAAGCTCGACCTTAAATGTAAGATGCCGATTTCGACGACTTAAGACGTAGATCACAACCTATAACAATAGTTGCTAATAATAAAATTATTTAGTAGAGCATAAGTGTTCTGTGTTTTTAAATATGAATTATGTATTATTTTAAAAAATTTTACTTGCTCTATGGTCAGGTTATTTATTACTATGTTTGAGCGTATTTGTTCTTGTCCTCTGAATGCCATCACTTTTGTTTTATTTCGAATTTTACCATATTGTATTCTTTTATGGTTTGGCTCAGTTTAAAAACTAAGTTCGTAAAAAGCATGATTATTACAAAATCTTGGTAGTTCAGATTTGAGCAATGTTCCCTTCATTTGCGGATACTTCTTAAGAGTCACAATGCCAATATTTGAAGACGCCGACATTCTCGATAAAATTGAAAAATTCAATTATAGAAACGGCACAATGAGAACAACGTTCAAGAACAAAACCAATCAAATTACTGCGTTCAAAGTCAATAAGACAATTTCGGTACCAAGCATAACTATTGTGAGTGAACTATTAGAGTGAAACTAAGACGATTACCAAGAAAAATGAAAGACGAATTCAGAATGCCAAAATGAGGTTCCTACGGGCAGTAGCAGAATACCAAAACACAGATTAAAAAAATAATACCGATATAAGAACCAACTGCCGAAGAAAAGCTTCCATAACAGGCTGAGAGGAAGCCCCCCCAGAAAAAGTTAAAACAACCAATTCGAGTGAAGTGGTCCACTAGTAACGGACTACCAGTCTAAAACTTGCAGATAATGATGATCATGAATTGTGTATAGACTTGATAGATGTCGATAGAGTGGACATTATTGATAATGTTGAAGAGATTCAAGTAATCACAATTATTATTCCGATGAAGAATTTTTTAAAAGGTTTGGGTTAACTAAACTTATTGCTTCAAATTTAATAGTGGAAATTCAGGAACAGCTTGCAAATAGAACGAATGGGTATCTTGTTTTTTCCTTCTAATTTTATACTTATTCCATTTTAATCTTAAAATTTTTCAGTAATAATTATGTTTGTTCTAAAGATCAACGTTTAATAACTTTGCGTGACTATGCTACTGGGGGCCATTTAACGACAATATTGGAGATTATATTCATTGTGGTAAACCTACTGTCTCACGAATTGCAGCAAGAGTAGAACTATTGCTCTACTTTCCAAGAAATATATAATACATTTGCCAATAAATAAGGCAGAACTTACCAAACCTCTGTATAATTGTAAAATATCAATAATTTGATAATGTAAAAATCTGTTGTGTTTTGGTATTGTCAGTGTCACTTGCAATTTTATTAGATTTTACGACGTTGCCAAATTGACTGTCAGCTAAGCAATTGCCTAGATAACGCGACGTAATAATATTTTGGTGCAACTCGGCTTAGGCCCCAGGTAGAGCTTAGACGCGGTTAGCCCTTAGCCAGGCAACAGCTTAAGTTGCGATTGAGAAATAACATTAGTTATTTTGATGTAAAGAACGTCAAACTATTAATTTAGATCTGATTTTCAAATTGTCATTTCTTAAATCAGTAATAGATTTTTTCAAGTAAAAAACTGCAAACTAATTACGTAGATATGATTTACAAATTCACTAGTCTAAAATAAGACTTAGTTATTTTGAAGTAAAAAACGTCAAACTATTAACTTAGGTCTGATTTTCAAATTGTTATTTCTAAAATCAGAAGTAGATATTCTCAAGTAAAAAACTTCAAACTAATAACTTAGTTATGATTTACAAATTCACTCTTCTAAAATAAGACTTAGTTATTATGAAGTAAAGAACGTCAAACTATTAACTTAGATTTGATTTTCAAATTGTTATTTCTAAAATCAGAAGTAGATATTTTCAAGTAAAGAACTTCAAACTAATAACTTAGTTTTGATTTACAAATTCATATTCTAAAATAAGACTTAGTTATTTTGAAGTAAAAAACGTCAAACCATTAACTTAGATCTGATTTTCAAATTGTCATTACTAAAACCAGAAGTAGATATTTTCAAGTAAAGAACTTCAAACTAATAATCTAGTTTTGATTTCCAAATTTACTATTCTAAAATAAGACTTAATTATTTTGAAGTAAAGAACGTCAAACTATTAATTTAAATCTGATTTACAAATTGTCATTTCTAAAATCAGTAATAGATATTTTCAAGTAAAAAACTGCAAACTAATTACGTAGTTTTGTTTTACAAATTCACTAGTCTAAAATAAGACTTAGTTATTTTTAAGTAAATAACGTCAACTATTAACTTAGATCCGATTTTGAAATTGTCATTTCTAAAATCAGAATTAGATATTTTCAAGTAAAAAACTTCAGACTACAACCTAAGGTTAGATTTTCAAATTTCAAATATCAAAACTAATAACTTAGTTTTGATTTACAAATTCACTATTCTATAATAGTACTTAGTTATTTTGAAGTAAACAAGGTCAAACTATTAACTTAGATATAATTTTGAAATTATCATTTCTAAAAACAGTAGTAGATATTTTCAAGTAAAAAACTTCAAACTACAACCTTAAAGTGTAACCTCCACAGGAAGTTTTACGTTAGTTTTAAATGTTAACTTACTATTCTTCATTTGAACGTTTGTCGATATTAAGAGTTTCGTTTCATTCTATTCGTCTTGGCTCTCCTGTTCTTGAACCAATTCGAAACCGCGTCGCTTCTAAGACCAAGTTGAAGCGCCAGTTCATCTCTTCTGCTGGGAGAAAGATATTGCGATTTTTGCAAAAACTCTTCTTCTAAGATGGCGGTTTGTTGGGCAGTGTAGACGGTTCTACTAACCGTTACGTTTCTGGTTTTAGTATCGCCTCGTCTCTGAGCGATCGATGTATTCCTTGGATAAGGGCTGAAACGATGAGAATGGTTTTGGCGTTCTTTAAGGCGCGATTTACAACCAACGACCGCCTTTTCATCTGAAGATGTTGGTGGTACTTTTGCAGGACTCTTTAGTAGTTTTTCGGCTTGCCAATCCTCAACCGCGTAATAGATTACAGATTCGGTCGAAGTGATTTCGGGCACGCGCACGAGATAATAACCGGGCGGAATGTTTTCGCGCGGAGATGGTGCGACGTGATCGATGTTTGTTTTGGCAATAGATGATGTTGATGCCAAACCAACGGGATCGTTTCGCGGAGTTTTTTCAACTTCCACGTTCACGGGAAGCGTGGATCTTGCGTCCGGTATGGGCTCTTCCTTTGGCCCCATCGAAACATTTTGGAAGCTTACGTCCTTTATGATGTCGTCAATATTATTTGCGAATTCTGTGTCCGAACAATCGTTATCGAGTAATCGCAATGCATCTAACAAGTAGATTCTGTCACTATCGTCGGATATACAGTCTTTAGACGCTTCGCGCGAAGTTGGTGAGACCTGATCGATGTTTCGTTCGGCAATAGATGATGATGATGCCAAATTAACGGAATCGTTTGGCGGGGTTTTTTCAACCTCCACGATCACGGGAAGCGTGGATCTTGCGTCCGGTATGGACTCTACCCTTAGCCCCATCAAAACATTTGGGAACCTTGCGTCGTGTGAATTAATATCCTCTGCGAATTCTTCTTCCGAATAATCGCTATCGGACACTTGCAAATCATTTAACAAATCGGATTTGTCACGATCGGATAAAGAGTCGAAATCTATGTTTGGCATAGAACCATCCGCCATTGCAATTGGTAGATATAGAAAAATTATAATTTAAGTATAAAAATTAATTAAAATATGTTTTTAAATAATTTAAAAATTAATTTTTATTTAAATTATTTCTATTATTATAAATTATATTATTATTTAAAAATTTGTTATAATTTTTTAAAATTGGTTACAATTTTTAAATAATAATTAATTAAGCGTAAATAAATTTTCTTTTAATCGTAAGAATTAAAAAATTTTTAATCGTAAAAAATCACAATTAAATAAAAGCAGTACGTCTGTCTCTGATGAGGTGCTAGTACCTTCTGAAGAATATTGAGTCGAGCTTTCGGTTGTATACAATTTTTGGATTTAACGGTAAAAAAGTAACGGTAAAAAAAAGGGTTGGGGGGGCGGCAGTTTTTCGAGGAAATGTAACGGTAAATGAAATTTAAACATAATTTGAAATTATTATTTTTGCTATAAAGATAGAAAAGATTGTAGAGTGTTAATAAAAATCGCTAACGTAAAATAATAATGCTCGTGATTGCATAAAAATAAATAATTTAATCGTTTATTAATAATTGTTATTGTTCCGAATTTTGGTGGTTCGGCATCACCAAAAAGACATGTCACGCCTCGCCGCGCCTGTCCCCGAAGCAGTAATGGGGTAAGAACAATATGTGTGAAAAACTATCACTTGTCGCTCCGAGCAATAAACATGTGAATTTAAAGTGTAACTTCCAAAGGAAGTTTTACGTTAGTTTTAAATGTTAACTTACTATTCTTCATTTGAACGTTTGTCGATATTAAGAGTTTCGTTTCATTCTATTCGACTTGGCTCTCCTGTTCTTGAACCAATTCGAAACCGCGTCGCTTCTAAGACCAAGTTGAAGCGCCAGTTCATCTCTCCTGCTGGGAGAAAGATATTGCGATTTTTGCAAAAACTCTTCTTCTAAGATGGCGGTTTGTTGGGCAGTGTAGACGGTTCTACTAACCGTTACTTTTCTGGTTTTAGTATCGCCTCGTCTCTGAGCGATCGATGTATTCCTTGGATAAGGGCTGAAACGATGAGAATGGTTTTGGCGTTCTTTAAGGCGCGATTTACAACCAACGACCGCCCTTTTATCTGAAGATGTTGGTGGTACTTTTGCAGGACTCTTTAGTAGTTTTTCGGCTTGCCAATCCTCAACCGCGTAATAGATTACAGATTCGGTCGAAGTGATATCGGGCACGCGCACGAGATAATAACCGGGCGGAATGTTTTCGCGCGGAGATGGTGCGACGTGATCGATGTTTGTTTTGGCAATAGATGATGTTGATGCCAAACCAACGGGATCGTTTCGCGGAGTTTTTTCAACTTCCACGTTCACGGGAAGCGTGGATCTTGCGTCCGGTATGGGCTCTTCCTTTGGCCCCATCGAAACATTTTGGAAGCTTACGTCCTTTATGATGTCGTCAATATTATTTGCGAATTCTGTGTCCGAACAATCGTTATCGAGTAATCGCAATGCATCTAACAAGTAGATTCTGTCACTATCGTCGGATATGCAGTCTTTAGACGCTTCGCGCGAAGTTGGTGAGACGTGATCGATGTTTCGTTCGGCAATAGATGATGATGATGCCAAATTAACGGAATCGTTTGGCGGGGTTTTTTCAACCTCCACGATCACGGGAAGCGTGGATCTTGCGTCCGGTATGGACTCTACCCTTAGCCCCATCAAAACATTTGGGAACCTTGCGTCGTGTGAATTAATATCCTCTGCGAATTCTTCTTCCGAATAATCGCTATCGGACACTTGCAAATCATTTAACAAATCGGATTTGTCACGATCGGATAAAGAGTCGAAATCTATGTTTGGCATAGAAGCATCCGCCATTGCAATTGGTAGATATAGAAAAATTATAATTTAAGTATGAAAATTAATTAAAATATGTTTTTAAATAATTTAAAAATTAATTTTTATTTAAATTATTTCTATTATTATAAATTATATTATTATTTAAAAATTTGTTATAATTTTTTAAAATTGGTTACAATTTTTAAATAATAATTATTTAAGCGTAAATAAATTTTCTTTTAATCGTAAGAATTAAAAAATTTTTAATCGTAAAAAATCACAATTAAATAAAAGCAGTACGTCTGTCTCTGATGAGGTGCTAGTACCTTCTGAAGAATATTGAGTCGAGCTTTCGGTTGTATACAATTTTTGGATTTAACGGTAAAAAGGTAACGGTAAAAAAGAGGGATGGGCGGGTGGCAGTTTTTCGAGGAAATGTAACGGTAAATGAAATTTAAACATAATTTGAAATTATTATCTTTGCTATAAAGATAGAAAAGATTGTAGAGTGTTAATAAAAATCGCTAACGTAAAATAATAATGCTCGTGATTGCATAAAAGTAAATAATGTAATCGTTTATTAATAATTGTTATTGTTCCGAATTTTGGTGGTTCGGCATCACCAAAAAGACATGTCACGCCTCGCCGCGCCTGTCCCCGAAGCAGTAATGGGGTAAGAACAATATGTGTGAAAAACTATCACTTGTCGCTCCGAGCAATAAACATGTGAATTTAAAGTGTAACTTCCAAAGGAAGTTTTACGTTAGTTTTAAATGTTAACTTACTATTCTTCATTTGAACGTTTGTCGATATTAAGAGTTTCGTTTCATTCTATTCGACTTGGCTTTCCTGTTCTTGAACCAATTCGAAACCGCGTCGCTTCTAAGACCAAGTTGAAGCGCCAGTTCATCTCTCCTGCTGGGAGAAAGATATTGCGATTTTTGCAAAAACTCTTCTTCTAAGATGGCGGTTTGTTGGGCAGTGTAGACGGTTCTACTAACCGTTACGTTTCTGGTTTTAGTATCGCCTCGTCTCTGAGCGATCGATGTATTCCTTGGATAAGGGCTGAAACGATGAGAATGGTTTTGGCGTGCTTTAAGGCGCGATTTACAACCAACGACCGCCTTTTCATCTGAAGATGTTGGTGGTACTTTTGCAGGACTCTTTAGTAGTTTTTCGGCTTGCCAATCCTCAACCGCGTAAAAGATTACAGATTCGGTCGAAGTGATTTCGGGCACGCGCACGAGATAATAACCGGGCGGAATGTTTTCGCGCGGAGATGGTGCGACGTGATCGATGTTTGTTTTGGCAATAGATGATGTTGATGCCAAACCAACGGGATCGTTTCGCGGAGTTTTTTCAACTTCCACGTTCACGGGAAGCGTGGATCTTGCGTCCGATATGGGCTCTTCCTTTGGCCCCATCGAAACATTTTGGAAGCTTACGTCCTTTATGATGTCGTCAATATTATTTGCGAATTCTGTGTCCGAACAATCGTTATCGAGTAATCGCAATGCATCTAACAAGTAGATTCTGTCACTATCGTCGGATATACAGTCTTTAGACGCTTCGCGCGAAGTTGGTGAGACGTGATCGATGTTTCGTTCGGCAATAGATGATGATGATGCCAAATTAACGGAATCGTTTGGCGGGGTTTTTTCAACCTCCACGATCACGGGAAGCGTGGATCTTGCGTCCGGTATGGACTCTACCCTTAGCCCCATCAAAACATTTGGGAACCTTGCGTCGTGTGAATTAATATCCTCTGCGAATTCTTCTTCCGAATAATCGCTATCGGACACTTGCAAATCATTTAACAAATCGGATTTGTCACGATCGGATAAAGAGTCGAAATCTATGTTTGGCATAGAAGCATCCGCCATTGTAATTGGTAGATATAGAAAAATTATAATTTAAGTATGAAAATTAATTAAAATATGTTTTTAAATAATTTAAAAATTAATTTTTATTTAAATTATTTCTATTATAAATTATATTATTATTTAAAAATTTGTTATAAATTTTTAAAATTGGTTACAATTTTTAAATAATAATTATTTAAGCGTAAATAAATTTTTTTTTAATCGTAAAAATTAAAAACTTTTTAATCGTAAAAAATCACAATTAAATAAAAGCAGTACGTCTGTCTCTGATGAGGTGCTAGTACCTTCTGAAGAATATTGAGTCGAGCTTTCGGTTGTATACAATTTTTGGATTTAACGGTAAAAAGGTAACGGTAAAAAAGAGGGATGGGCGGGCGGCAGTTTTTCGAGGAAATGTAACGGTAAATGAAATTTAAACATAATTTGAAATTATTATCATTGCTATAAAGATAGAAAAGATTGTAGAGTGTTAATAAAAATCGCTAACGTAAAATAATAATGCTCGTGATTGCATAAAAATAAATAATGTAATCGTTTATTAATAATTGTTATTGTTCCGAATTTTGATGGTTCGGCATCACCAAAAAGACATGTCACGCCTCGCCGCGCCTGTCCCCGAAGCAGTAATGGGGTAAGAACAATATGTGTGAAAAACTATCACAAAGGTTGTAGTTTGAAGTTTTTTACTTGAAAATATCTACTTCTGATTTTAGAAATGACAATTTGAAAATCAGATCTAAGTTAATAGTTTGACGTTCTTTACTTCAAAATTACTAAGTCTTATTAAAAATAGTGAATTTGTAAATCAAAGCTAAGTTATTAGTTAGAAGTTCTTTACTTGCAAATATCTACTTCTAATTTTAGAAATGACAATTTGAAAATCAGATCTAAGTTAATAGTTTGACGTTCTTTAATTTAATATAACTAAGTCTTATTTTAGAATATTGAATTTGTAAATCAATGCTAAGTTATTAGTTTGAAGTTCTTTACTTGAAATAATTTACTTCTGATTTTAGAAATGACAATTTGAAAATCAGATCTAAGTTAATAGTTTGACGTTCTTTACATCATAATAACTAAGTCTTATTTAAGAATACTGAATTTGTAAATCAAAGCTAAGTTGTTAGTTTGAAGTTCTTTACTTGAGAATTTTTCCTTCTGATTTTAGAAATGACAATTTGAAAATCAGATCTAAGTTAACAGTTTGACGTTTTTTACTTCAAAATAACTAAGTCTTATTTTAGACTAGTGAATATGTAAATCAAGCCTAAGTTATTAGTTTAAAGTTTTTTTCTTCAAATTTACTAATTCGGATCTTAGTAATGTAAATTTGGAAATCAAATCTAACGTTGTAGTTTGAAGTTCTTTACTTGAAAATATCTACTACTGATTCTAGAAATGACAATTTGAAAGTCAGATCTAAGTTAATAGTTTGACGTTCTTTACTTCAAAATAACTAAGTCTTATTTTAGACTAGTGAATTTGTAAATCAAACCTAAGTTATTAGTTTAAAGTTTTTTTCTTCAAATTTACTAATTCGGATCTTAGTAATGTAAATTTGGAAATCAAATCTAAGGTTGTAGTTTGAAGTTTCCTTACTTGAAGATATCTACTTCTGATTCTAGAAATGACAATTTGAAAATCAGATCTAAGTTAATAGTTTGACGTTCTTTACTTCAAAATAACTAAGTCCTATTTTAGAATAGTGAATTAGTAAATCAAAACTAAGTGATTAGTTTGAAGTTCTTTACTTTGAAATATCTACTTCTGATTTAAGAAATGACAATTTGAAA
Organism: Cantharis rustica; assembly: GCA_911387805.1. Lineage (NCBI taxonomy): Eukaryota > Metazoa > Arthropoda > Insecta > Coleoptera > Cantharidae > Cantharis > Cantharis rustica. The sequence continues at coordinate 26,763,562 of OU426878.1, read as the reverse complement.
ATCAGATCTAAGTTAATAGTTTGACGTTCTTTACTTCAAAATAACTAAGTCTTATTTTAGACTAGTGAATTTGTAGATCAAAACTAAGTTATTAGTTTAAAGTTTTTTACTTCAAATTTACTAATTCGGATCTTAGTAATGTAAATTTGGAAATCAAAACTAAGGTTGTAGTTTGAAGTTCTTTACTTGAAAATATCTACTTCTGATTTTAGAAATGACAATTTAAAAATCAGGTTTAAGTTAATAGTTTGACGTTTTTTACTTCAAAATAACTAAGTCTTATTTTATACTAGTAAATTTGTAAAACAAAACTAAGTTATTAGTTTGAAGTTCTGTACTTCAAAATAGATAAGTCTTATTTTACAATACTGTATTTGTAAATTAAAGCTAAGTTATTAGTTTAAAGATTTTTATTTCAAATTCACTAATACGGAACATAGTAATGTAAATTTGGAAATCAAATCTAAGGTTGTAGTTTGAAGTTCTTTACTTGAAAATATCTACTTCTAATTTTAGAAATGACAATTTGAAAATCAGATCTAAGTTAATAGTTTGTCGTTTTTTACTTCTAAATAACTAAGTCTTATTTTAGTATAGTGAATTTGTAAATCAAAACTATGTTATTAGTTTAAAGTTCTTTACTTGAAAATATCTACTACTGATTTTAGAAATGATAATTTGATAATCAGATCTATGTTAATAGTTTGACGTTCTTTACTTCAAAATAACTAAGTCTTATTTTAGACTAGTGAATTTGTAAATCAAAACTAAGTTATTAGTTTAAAGTTTTTTACTTCAAATTTACTAATTCGGATCTTAGTAATGTAAATTTGAAAATCAGATCTAAGTTAATAGTTTGACGTTCTTTACTTCAAAATAACTAAGTCTCATTTTAGAATAGTCAATTTGTAAATCAAAGCTAAGTTATTAGTTTGAAGTTGTTTACTTGAAAATATCTACTTCTGATTTTAGAAATGACAATTTAAAAATCAGGTTTAAGTTAATAGTTTGACGTTTTTTACTTCAAAATAACTAAGTCTTATTTTATACTAGTAAATTTGTAAAACAAAACTAAGTTATTAGGTTGAAGTTCTTTACTTCAAAATAGATAAGTCTTATTTTACAATACTGGATTTGTAAATCTAAACTGCGTTGTTAGTTTAAAGTTTTTTACTTCAAATTTACTAATTCGGAACTTAGTAATGTAAATTTGGAAATCAAATCTAAGGTTGTAGTTTGAAGTTCTTTACTTGAAAATATCTACTTCTGATTTTAGACATGACAATTTGAAAATCAGATCTAAGTTAATAGTTTGACGTTCTTTACTTTAAAGTAGATAAGTCTCATTTTAGAATAGTGAATTTGTAAATCAAAGCTAAGTTAATAGTTTGAAGTTCTTTACTTGAAAATATTTATTTCTGATCTTAGAAATGACAATTTGAAAATCAGATCTAAGTTAATAGTTTGACGTTCTTTACTTTAAAGTAGATAAGTCTTATTTTAGAATAGTGTATATCTAAATCAAAACTAAGTTATTAGTTTGAAGTTCTTTACTTGAAAATATCTACTTCTGATTTTAGAAATGACAATTTGAAAATCAGATCTAAGTTAATAGTTTGACGTTCTTTACTTCAAAATAACTAAGTCTTATTTTAGACTAGTGAATTTGTAATTCAAACCTAAGTTATTATTTTAAAGTTTTTTACTTCAAAATTACTAATTCGGATCTTAGTAATGTAAATTTGGAAACAAATCTTAGGTTGTAGTTTGAAGTTCTTTACTTGAAGATATGTACTTCTGATTCTAGAAATGACAATTTGAAAATCAGATCTAAGTTAACAGTTTGACGTTCTTTACTTCTGAACAACTAACTCTTATTTTAGTATAGTGAATTTGTAAATCAAAAATAAGTTATAAGTTTGAAGGTCTTTACTTGAAAATTTCTACTACTGATTTTAGAAATGACAATTTGAAAATCAGATCTAAGTTAATAGTTTGACGTTCTTTACTTCAAAACAACTAAGTTTTATTTTAGTATAGTGAATTTGTAAACCAAAACTAAGTTATTAGTATGAAGTTCTTCACTTAAAAAAAACTACCACTGATTTTAGAAATGACAATTTAAAAATCAGATCTAAGTTAATAGTTTGACGTTCTTTACTTCAAAATAACTAAGTCTTATTTTAGAATACTCAATTTGTAAATCAAGGCTAAGTTATTAGTTTAAAGTTCTTTACTTGAAATTATCTACTTCTTGTTTTAGAAATGACAATTTGAAAATCAGATCTAAGTTAATAGTTTGACGTTCTTTACTTCTAAATAACTAGGTCCTATTTTAGTATAGTGAATTTGTAATTTAAAACAAAGTTATTAGTTTGAAGTTCTTTACTTGAAAATATCTACTATTGATTTTAAAAATGACAATTTGAAAATCAGATCTAAGTTAACAGTTTGACGTTCTTTACTTTAAAATAACTAAGTCTTATTTTAGACTAGTGAATTTGTAAATTAAAACTAAGTTATTAGTATGAAGGTCTTCACTTGAAAAAAACTACCACTGATTTTAGAAATGACAATTTGAAAATCAGAGCTAAGTTAATAGTTTGACGTTCTTTACTTCAAAATAACTAAGTCTTATTTTAAAATACTCAATTTGTAAATCAAGGCTAAGTTATTAGTTTAAAGTTGTGTACTTGAAAATATCTACTTCTGATTTTAGAAATGACAATTTGAAAATCAGATCTAAGTTAATAGTTTGACGTTCTTTACTTCTAAATAACTAAGTCTTATTTTAGTATAGTGAATTTGTAATTTAAAACAAAGTTATTAGTTTGAAGTTCTTTACTTGAAAATATCTACTACTGATTTTAGAAATGACAATTTGAAAATCAGATCTAAGTTAACAGTTTGACGTTTTTTACTTTAAAATAACTAAGTCTTATTTTAGACTAGTGAATTAGTAAATTAAAACTAAGTTATTAGTATGAAGTTCTTCACTTGAAAAAAACTACCACTGATTTTAGAAATGACAATTTGAAAATCAGATCTAAGTTAATAGTTTGACGTTCTTTACTTCAAAATAACTAAGTCTTATTTTAGAATACTCAATTTGGAAATCAAATCTAAGGTTGTAGTTTGAAGTTCTTTACTTGAAAATATCTACTTCTAATTTTAGAAATGACAATTTGAAAATCAGATCTAAGTTAATAGTTTGTCGTTTTTTACTTCTAAATAACTAAGTCTTATTTTAGTATAGTGAATTTGTAAATCAAAACTATGTTATTAGTTTAACGTACTTTACTTGAAAATATCTACTACTGATTTTAGAAATGATAATTTGAAAATCAGATCTATGTTTAATAGTTTGACGTTCTTTACTTCAAAATAACTAAGTCTTATTTTAGACTAGTGAATTTGTAAATCAAAACTAAGTTATTAGTTTAAAGTTTTTTACTTCAAATTTACTAATTCGGATCTTAGTAATGTAAATTTGAAAATGAGATCTAAGTTAATAGTTTGACGTTCTTTACTTCAAAATAGATAAGTCTTATTTTAGAATAGTGTATTTCTAAAACAAAATCAAGTTATTAGTTTGAAGTTCTTTACGTGAAAATATCTACTTCTGATTTTAGAAATGACAATTTGAAAATCAGATCTAAGTTAATCGTTTGACGTTCTTTACTACAAAATAACTAAGTCTTATTTTAAACTAGTGAATTTGTAAATCAAACCTAAGTTATTATTTTAAAGTTTTTTACTTCAAATTTACTAATTCGGATCTTAGTAATGTAAGTTTGGAAATCAAATCTTAGGTTGTAGTTTGAAGTTCTTTACTTGAAGATATCTACTTCTGATTCTAGAAATGACAATTTGAAAATCAGATCTAAGTTAATAGTTTGACGTTCTTTACTTCAAAATAACTAAGTCTTATTTTAGATTAGTGAATTTGTAAATCAAAGCTAAGTTATTAGATTGAAGTTCTTTACTTGAAAATATTTACTTCTGATTTTAGAAATGACAATTTGAAAATCAGATCTAAGTTAACAGTTTGACGTTCTTTACTTCTGAACAACTAACTCTTATTTTAGTATAGTGAATTTGTAAATCAAAAATAAGTTATAAGTTTGAAGTTCTTTACTTGAAAATATCTATTTCTGGTTTTGGAAATGACAATTTGAAAATCAGATCTAAGTTAATAGTCTGACGTTCTTTACTTCAAAATAACTAAGTCTTATTTTAGGTTAGTGAATTTGTAAATCAAAACTAAGTTATTAGTTTAAAGTATATATTTGAAAAAATCTACTAATGATTTTGGAAATGACAATTTGAAAATCAGTTCTAAGTTACTAGTTTGACGTTCTTTACTTCAAAATAGATAAGTCTTATTTTAGAATACTCTATTTGTAAATCATAACTAAGTTAATAGTTTGAAGTCTATACTTGAAAAAATCTCCTATTAATTTTAGAAATGACAATTTGAAAATTAGATCCAAGTTAACAGTTTGACGTACTTAACTTCAAAATAACTAATGCTTATCTTAGACTAGTGAATTTGTAAATCAAAACTAAGTTATTAGTTTAAAGTTTTTTACTTCAAATTTACCAATTCGAATCTTAGTAATGTAAATTTTGAAATCAAATCTAAGGTTTTAGTTTGAAGTTCTTTACTTGATAATATCTACTTCTGATTTTAGAAATGACAATTTCATAATCAGGTCTAAGTTAATTAGTTTGACGTTTTTTACTTCAAAATAACTAAGTCCTATTTAGACTAGTAAATTTGTAAATCAAAACCAAGTTATTAGTTTGAAGTTCTTTACTTGAAAATATTTACTACTGATTTTAGAAATGACAATTTGAAAATCAAATCTAGGTTTATAGTTTGACGTTCTTTACTTCAAAATAACTAAGTCTCATTTTAGAATAGTCAATTTGTAAATCAAAGCTAAGTTATTAGTTTGAAGTTGTTTACTTGAAAATATCTACTTCTGATTTTAGAAATGACAATTTAAAAATCAGGTTTAAGTTAATAGTTTGACGTTTTTTACTTCAAAATAACTAAGTCTTATTTTATACTAGTAAATTTGTAAAACAAAACTAAGTTATTAGCTTGAAGTTCTTTACTTCAAAATAGATAAGTCTTATTTTACAATACTGCATTTGTAAATCTAAACTACGTTGTTAGTTTAAAGTTTTTTACTTCAAATTTACTAATTCGGAACTTAGTAATGTAAATTTGGAAATCAAATCTAAGGTTCTAGTTTGAAGTTCTTTACTTGAAAATATCTACTTCTGATTTTAGAAATGACAATTTCAAAATGAGATCTAAGTGAATAGTTTGACGTTCTTTACTTCAAAATAGATAAGTCTTATTTTAGAATACTGTATTTGTAAATCAAAGCTAAGTTATTAGTTTAAAGTTTTTTACTTCAAATTCACTAATTCGGAACATAGTAATGTAAATTTGGAAATCAAATCTAAGGTTCTAGTTTGAAGTTCTTTACTTGAAAATATCTACTTCTAATTTTAAAAATGACAATTGGAAAATCAGATCTAAGTTAATAGTTTGTCGTTTTTTACTTCTAAACAAATAAGACTTATTTTAGTATAGTGAATTTGTAAATCAAAACTAAGTTATTAGTTTGAAGTATATATTTGACAAAATCTACTAATGATTTTGGAAAATCAATTTGAAACTCAATTTGAAAATCAGATCGAAGTTAATAGTTTGACGTTCTTTACTTCAAAATAGATAAGTCTTATTTTAGAATACTGTATTTGTAAATCAAAACTAAGTTATTAGTTTGAAGTCTATACTTGAAAAAATCTACTATTAATTTTAGAAATGACAATTTAAAAATCAGATCTAAGTAAACAGTTTGACGTACTTAACTTCAAAATAAATAATTCTTATCTTAGACTAGTGAATTTGTAAATCAAAACTAAGTTATTAGTTTAAAGTTTTTTACTTCAAATTTACCAATTCGGATCTTAGTAATGTAAATTTGGAAATCAAATTTAAGGTTGTAGTTTGAGGTTCTTTACTTGATAATATCTACTTCTGATTTTAGAAATGACAATTTGATAATCAGGTCTAAGTTAATAGTTTGACGTTCTTTACTTCAAAATAACTAAGTCTTATTTAGACTAGTAAATTTGTAAATCAAAACTAAGTTATTAGTTTGAAGTCTATACTTGAAAAAATCTACTATTAATTTTAGAAATGACAATTTAAAAATCAGATCTAAGTAAACAGTTTGACGTACTTAACTTCAAAATAAATAATTCTTATCTTAGACTAGTGAATTTGTAAATCAAAACTAAGTTATTAGTTTAAAGTTTTTTACTTCAAATTTACCAATTCGGATCTTAGTAATGTAAATTTGGAAATCAAATTTAAGGTTGTAGTTTGAGGTTCTTTACTTGATAATATCTACTTCTGATTTTAGAAATGACAATTTGAAAATCAAATCTAGGTTAATAGTTTGGCGTTCTTTATTTCAATATAACCAAGTCTTATTTAAGAATAGTGAATTAGTAAATCAAAACTACGTTATTAGTTTGAAGTTCTTTACTTTGAAATATCTACTTCTGATTTAAGAAATGACACTTTGAAAATCAGATCTGGGTTAATAGTTTGACGTTCTTTACTTCAAAATAACTAAGTCTTATTTTAGGCTAGTGAATTTGTAAATCAAAACTAAGTTATTAGTTTAAAGTTTTTAACTTCAAATTGCCTAATTCGGATCTTAGTAATGTAAATTTGGAAATCAAATCTAAGGTTGTAGTTTGAAGTTCTTTACTTGAAAATATCTACTACTGATTTAAGAAATGACAATTTGAAAATCAGATCTAAGTGAATAGTTTGACGTTCTTTACTTCAAAATAACTAAGTCTTATTTTAGAATAGTGAATTAGTAAATCAAACCTAAGTTATTAGTTTAAAGTTTTTTTCTTCAAATTTACTAATTCGGATCTTAGTAATGTAAATTTGGAAATCAAATCTAAGGTTGTAGTTTGAAGTTCTTTACTTGAAGATATCTACTTCTGATTCTAGAAATGACAATTTGAAAATCAGATCTAAGTTAATAGTTTGACGTTCTTTACTTCAAAATAACTAAGTCTTATTTTAGAATAGTGACTTAGTAAATCAAAACTAAGTGATTAGATTAAAGTTCTTTACTTTGAAATATCTACTTCTGATTTAAGAAATGACAATTTGAAAATCAGATCTAAGTTAATAGTTTGACGTTCTTTACTTCAAAATAACTAAGTCTTATTTTAGACTAGTGAATTTGTAGATCAAAACTAAGTTATTAGTTTAAAGTTTTTTACTTCAAATTTACTAATTCGGATCTTAGTAATGTAAATTTGGAAATCAAAACTAAGGTTGTAGTTTGAAGTTTTTTACTTGAAAATATCTACTTCTGATTTTAGAAATGACAATTTAAAAATCAGGTTTAAGTTAATAGTTTGACGTTTTTTACTTCAAAATAACTAAGTCTTATTTTATACTAGTAAATTTGTAAAACAAAACTAAGTTATTAGTTTGAAGTTCTGTACTTCAAAATAGATAAGTCTTATTTTACAATACTGTATTTGTAAATCAAAGCTAACTTATTAGTTTAAAGATTTTTACTTCAAATTCACTAATACGGAACATAGTAATGTAAATTTGGAAATCAAATCTAAGGTTGTAGTTTGAAGTTCTTTACTTGAAAATATCTACTTCTAATTTTAGAAATGACAATTTGAAAATCAGATCTAAGTTAATAGTTTGTCGTTTTTTACTTCTAAATAACTAAGTCTTAATTTAGTATAGTGAATTTGTAAATCAAAACTATGTTATTAGTTTAAAGTTCTTTACTTGAAAATATCTACTACTGATTTTAGAAATGATAATTTGAAAATCAGATCTATGTTAATAGTTTGACGTTCTTTACTTCAAAATAACTAAGTCTTATTTTAGACTAGTGAATTTGTAAATCAAAACTAAGTTATTAGTTTAAAGTTTTTTACTTCAAATTTACTAATTCGGATCTTAGTAATGTAAATTTGAAAATCAGATCTAAGTTAATAGTTTGACGTTCTTTACTTCAAAATAGATAAGTCTTATTTTAGAATAGTGTATTTCTAAAACAAAATCAAGTTATTAGTTTGAAGTTCTTTACGTGAAAATATCTACTTCTGATTTTAGAAATGACAATTTGAAAATCAGATCTAAGTTAATCGTTTGACGTTCTTTACTACAAAATAACTAACTCTTATTTTAAACTCTTGAATTTGTAAATCAAACCTAAGTTATTATTTTAAAGTTTTTTACTTCAAATTTACTAATTCGGATCTTAGTAATGTAAGTTTGGAAATCAAATCTTAGGTTGTAGTTTGAAGTTCTTTACTTGAAGATATCTACTTCTGATTCTAGAAATGACAATTTGAAAATCAGATCTAAGTTAATAGTTTGACGTTCTTAACTTCAAAATAACTAAGTCTTGTTTTAGATTAGTGAATTTGTAAATCAAAGCTAAGTTATTAGATTGAAGTTCTTTACTTGAAAATATTTACTTCTGATTTTAGAAATGACAATTTGAAAATCAGATCTAAGTTAACAGTTTGACGTTTTTTACTTCTGAACAACTAACTCTTATTTTAGTATAGTGAATTTGTAAATCAAAAATAAGTTATAAGTTTGAAGTTCTTTACTTGAAAATATCTATTTCTGGTTTTGGAAATGACAATTTGAAAATCAGATCTAAGTCTGACGTTCTTTATTTCAAAATAACTAAGTCTTATTTTAGGCTAGTGAATTTGTAAATCAAAACTAAGTTATTAGTTTAAAGTTTTTAACTTCAAATTGCCTAATTCGGATCTTAGTAATGTAAATTTGGAAATCAAATCTAAGGTTGTAGTTTGAAGTTCTTTACTTGAAAATATCTACTACTGATTTAAGAAATGACAATTTGAAAATCAGATCTAAGTGAATAGTTTGTCGTTCTTTATTTCAAAATAGATAAGTCTTATTTTAGAATAGTGCATTTGTAAATCAAAACTAAGTTATTAGTTTGAAGTACTTTACTTAAAAATATCTACTTCTGATTTTAAAAATGACAATTTGAAAATCAGATCTAAGTTAATACTTTGACGTTCTTTATTTCAAAATAACTAAGTCTTATTTTAGACTAGTGAATTTGTAGATCAAAACTAAGTTATTAGTTTGAAGTATATATTTGAAAAAATCTACTAATGATTTTGGAAATGACAATTTGAAAATCAGTTCTAAGTTAATAGTTTGACGTTCTTTACTTCAAAATAGATAAGTCTTATTTTAGAATACTCTATTTGTAAATCATAACTAAGTTAATAGTTTGAAGTCTATACTTGAAAAAATCTCCTATTAATTTTAGAAATGACAATTTGAAAATTAGATCCAAGTTAACAGTTTGACGTACTTAACTTCAAAATAACTAATGCTTATCTTAGACTAGTGAATTTGTAAATCAAAACTAAGTTATTAGTTTAAAGTTTTTTACTTCAAATTTACCAATTCGAATCTTAGTAATGTAAATTTGGAAATCAAATCTAAGGTTTTAGTTTGAAGTTCTTTACTTGATAATATCTACTTCTGATTTTAGAAATGACAATTTCATAATCAGGTCTAAGTTAATTAGTTTGACGTTTTTTACTTCAAAATAACTAAGTCTTATTTAGACTAGTAAATTTGTAAATCAAAACTAAGTTATTAGTTTGAAGTTCTTTACTTGAAAATATTTACTACTGATTTTAGAAATGACAATTTGAAAATCAAAACTAGGTTAATAGTTTGACGTTCTTTACTTCAAAATAACTAAGTCTCATTTTAGAATAGTCAATTTGTAAATCAAAGCTAAGTTAATAGTTTGACGTTTTTTACTTCAAAATAACTAAGTCTTATTTTATACTAGTAAATTTGTAAAACAAAACTAAGTTATTAGGTTGAAGTTCTTTACTTCAAAATAGATAAGTCTTATTTTACAATACTGCATTTGTAAATCTAAACTACGTTGTTAGTTTAAAGTTTTTTACTTCAAATTTACTAATTCGGAACTTAGTAATGTAAATTTGGAAATCAAATCTAAGGTTCTAGTTTGAAGTTCTTTACTTGAAAATATCTACTTCTGATTTTAGAAATGACAATTTCAAAATGAGATCTAAGTGAATAGTTTGACGTTCTTTACTTCAAAATAGATAAGTCTTATTTTAGAATACTGTATTTGTAAATCAAAGCTAAGTTATTAGTTTAAAGTTTTTTACTTCAAATTCACTAATTCGGAACATAGTAATGTAAATTTGGAAATCAAATCAAAGGTTCTAGTTTGAAGTTCTTTACTTGAAAATATCTACTTCTAAATTTAAAAATGACAATTGGAAAATCAGATCTAAGTTAATAGTTTGTCGTTTTTTACTTCTAAATAAGTAAGTCTTATTTTAGTATAGTGAATTTGTAAATCAAAACTATGTTATCAGTTTGAAGTTTTTTACTTGAAAATATCTACTACTGATTTTAGAAATGATAATTTGAAAATCAGATCTAAGTTAATAGTTTGACGTTCTTTACTTCAAAATAACTAAGTTTTATTTTAGACTAGTGAATTTGTAAATCAAAACTAAGTTATTAGTTTAAAGTTTTTTACTTCAAATTTACTAATTCGGATCTTAGTAATGTAAATTTGGAAATCAAATCTAAGGTTGTAGTTTGAAGTTCTTTACTTGAAATAATCTACTTCTGATTTTAGAAATTACAATTTGAAAATCAGATCTAAGTTAATAGTTTGACGTTCCTTACTTCAAAATAACTAAGTCTCATTTTAGGATAGTCAATTTGTAAATCAAAGCTAAGTTATTCCTTTGAAGTTCTTTACTTGAAAATATCTACTTCTAATTTTAAAAATGACAATTTGAAAATCAGATCTAAGTTAATAGTTTGTCGTTTTTTACTTCTAAATAACTAAGTCTTATTTTAGAATAGTGAATTAGTAAATCAAAACTAAGTGATTAGTTTGAAGTTCTTTACTTTGAAATATCTACTTCTGATTTAAGAAATCACAATTTGAAAATCAGATTTAAGTGAATAGTTTGACGTTCTTTACTTCAAAAAAACTAAGTCTCATTTTAGAATAGTGAATTTGTAAATCAAAGCTATGTTATTAGTTTGAAGTTCTTTACTTGAAAATATTTATTTCTGATTTTAGAAATGACAATTTGAAAATCAGATCTAAGTTAATAGTTTGACGTTCTTTACTTTAAAATAGATAAGTCTTATTTTAGAATAGTGTATTACTAAATCAAAACTAAGTTATTAGTTTGAAGTTCTTTACTTGAAAATATCTACTTCTGATTTTAGAAATGACAATTTGCAAATCAGATCTAAGTTAATAGTTTGACGTTCTTTACTTCAAAATAACTAAGTCTTATTTTAGACTAGTGAATTTGTAAATCAAAACTAAGTTATTAGTTTAAAGTTTTTTACTTCAAATTTACTAATTCGGATCTTAGTAATGTAAATTTGGAAATCAAATCTAAGGTTGTAGTTTGAAGTTCTTTACTTGAAATAATCTACTTCTGATTTTAGAAATTACAATTTGAAAATCAGATCTAAGTTAATAGTTTGACGTTCCTTACTTCAAAATAACTAAGTCTCATTTTAGGATAGTCAATTTGTAAATCAAAGCTAAGTTATTCGTTTGAAGTTCTTTACTTGAAAATATCTACTTCTAATTTTAAAAATGACAATTTGAAAATCAGATCTAAGTTAATAGTTTGTCGTTTTTTACTTCTAAATAACTAAGTCTTATTTTAGAATAGTGAATTAGTAAATCAAAACTAAGTGATTAGTTTGAAGTTCTTTACTTTGAAATATCTACTTCTGATTTAAGAAATCACAATTTGAAAATCAGATTTAAGTGAATAGTTTGACGTTCTTTACTTCAAAAAAACTAAGTCTCATTTTAGAATAGTGAATTTGTAAATCAAAGCTATGTTATTAGTTTGAAGTTCTTTACTTGAAAATATTTATTTCTGATTTTAGAAATGACAATTTGAAAATCAGATCTAAGTTAATAGTTTGACGTTCTTTACTTTAAAATAGATAAGTCTTATTTTAGAATAGTGTATTACTAAATCAAAACTAAGTTATTAGTTTGAAGTTCTTTACTTGAAAATATCTACTTCTGATTTTAGAAATGACAATTTGCAAATCAGATCTAAGTTAATAGTTTGACGTTCTTTACTTCAAAATAACTAAGTCTTATTTTAGACTAGTGAATTTGTAAATCAAACCTAAGTTATCATTTTAAAGTTTTTTACTTCAAATTTACTAATTCGGATCTTAGTAATGTAAATTTTGAAATCAAATCTTAGGTTGTAGTTTAAAGTTCTTTACTTGAGAATATCTACTTCTGATTCTAGAAATGACAATTTGAAAATCAGATCTAAGTTAATAGTTTGACGTTCTTTACTTCAAAATAACTAAGTCTTATTTTAGAATAGTGAATTTGTAAATCAAAGCTAAGTTATTAGATTGAAGTTTTTTACTTGAAAATATTTACTTCTGATTTTAGAAATGACAATTTGAAAATCAGATCTAAGTTAACAGTTTGACGTTCTTTACTTCTGAACAACTAACTCTTATTTTAGTATAGTGAATTTGTAAATCAAAAATAAGTTATAAGTTTGAAGTTCTTTACTTGAAAATATCTATTTCTGGTTTTGGAAATGACAATTTGAAAATCAGATCTAAGTTAATAGTCTGACGTTCTTTACTTCAAAATAACTAAGTCTTATTTTAGGCTAGTGAATTTGTAAATCAAAACTAAGTTATTAGTTTAAAGTTTTTAACTTCAAATTGCCTAATTCGGATCTTAGTAATGTAAATTTGGAAATCAAATCTAAGGTTTTAGTTTGAAGTTCTTTACTTGATAATATCTACTTCTGATTTTAGAAATGACAATTTGATAATCAGGTCTAAGTTAATAGTTTGACGTTTTTTACTTGAAAATAACTAAGTCTTATTTAGACTAGTGAATTTGTAAATCAAAAATAAGTTATAAGTTTGAAGTTCTTTACTTGAAAATATCTATTTCTGGTTTTGGAAATGACAATTTGAAAATCAGATCTAAGTTAATAGTCTGACGTTCTTTACTTCAAAATAACTAAGTCTTATTTTAGGCTAGTGAATTTGTAAATCAAAACTAAGTTATTAGTTTAAAGTTTTTAACTTCAAATTGCCTAATTCGGATCTTAGTAATGTAAATTTGGAAATCAAATCTAAGGTTTTAGTTTGAAGTTCTTTACTTGATAATATCTACTTCTGATTTTAGAAATGACAATTTGATAATCAGGTCTAAGTTAATAGTTTGACGTTTTTTACTTCAAAATAACTAAGTCTTATTTTAGACTAGTGAATTTGTAGATCAAAACTAAGTTATTAGTTTGAAGTATATATTTGAAAAAATCTACTAATGATTTTGGAAATGACAATTTGAAAATCAGATCTAAGTTAATAGTTTGTCGTTTTTTACTTCTAAATAACTAAGTCTTATTTTAGTATAGTGAATTTGTAAATCAAAACTATGTTATTAGTTTGAAGTTTTTTACTTGAAAATATCTACTACTGATTTTAGAAATGATAATTCAAAAATCAGATCTAAGTTAATAGTTTGACGTTCTTTACTTCAAAATAACTAAGTCTTATTTTAGACTAGTGAATTTGTAAATCAAAACTAAGTTATTAGTTTAAAGTTTTTTACTTCAAATTTACTAATTCGGATCTTAGTATCTTAGATCTAAGTTAATAGTTTGACGTTCTTTACTTCTAAACAAATAAGTCTTATTTCAGTATAGTGAATTTGTAAATCAAAACTAAGTTATTAGTTTGAAGTCTATACTTGAAAAAATCTACTACTGATTTTGGAAATGACAATTTAAAAATCAGGTCTAAGTTAATAGTTTGACTTTCCATACTTCAAAATAACTTAATCTTATTTTAGAATAGTGAATTTGTAAATCAAAACTAAGTTATTAGTACCCAAGCAGCACAAATCCGTCAAAAATGTATATATACGGTAACGATATTTACATAACGGTACGGCATCGGTTTGCCCAATTTATCGTTACTGTTTTAAGGTGTCATTTTTGTACAGATCCGGTACAGATATTTTCGTAACGGTATGGCATTGATTTACCACCGCTTTTGCCGTTACTGTTTTGATGTATCATTTATGTACTTTAATGTACAGGAATTTTTGTAACGGTACGGTATTGATTTGCCCAATTTTCCGTTACTGAATTGGTGAATCATTTATGTACCTATTATATGTTGATTTTTTATGAACGGAATATTTAGAAATTTACAGTGTCGTTTGGGTACATAAAATTTACGGGCCTAATCGGCACTGATGTTTAATTAAAAAAAAAATTAAAAAATATACAATAATAATTAAAAAAATTAATTTTTGTAATTATTTAGAAATTTGATATTTAAATTGATGACTTGCGTCAAGCGGTGTTTTATTTATAATTATTCAGATACCATTACACATTTATTTAAATTTGTACTATAAATTTTAATTATTTAATTAGAATTTACGATGTTGCTCATTGGGCTCTGGTTGATGTTTGGTTCATTCCTGAAATATCTGAAATTTAACATTAATCACCTAATAATATTTACTTACATTTTTTTTCCGAACGGGGATTCGAACCTGTGCTGCTTTAGCCCTTCTAATCTAAAGGTAACTACTTTAACCCCCACGCCTACGAAGGGTATACAGAGAATTTATGTTTGATGATAGTCAATATCAACTTTTCAATAATAACTATATTAATTCAGTTTAAAAATATCAAGGAATATAATTTATATAAATTACTTTAATTTATTACTTTAATTAGTATTTCATTCAAAATAATTTAAAACCACGTGTAATATTTTTTAAATTAAGACAAGTAAATAACTGTTTTTACTTTATTATTAAAAAAAAATATTTATTGTTTAATTTTTATTTTATTGTTAATTATTATTAATACAAAATATTGTTATATTTTTTATAATTATACAAAAGTATATAAAATAATTTAGATTTCATTTTTAAGGTAAGTTTACACAGGATATTCATTATTTGATTGTCAATTTCAATTACTCATTAATCACTATTTTAATTCAGTTTAAAAATATCAGTGTTGAATTAGAATAAATTAAAGTTTTTAGAAACGTTTCAGATCAATTTATTATATTATGAATTATTTTAAATAAAATAAAATTAGCAGAAAATTAGAGAACACGTGTCATACTGTATATGTTATTACTTTCAGCGGCATAACTACAAAATTTGCGATCGTGTTCAAAGTTTGTCGTGGGGCTCCCTTTCCTAAGCGTTAAAAAATTATTGCATAATACAACAGCGCTTATAATAATTATAAGTAGTACTATTTATATTTTACTATACGGTACAAATTATTTAAACAAAATTATATTAAAATATTAAAAATAACAAATACAAATTATTTAAAGTATTCTAATGACGTTTTTGACGCAATTTCTGCGCAGTGTGGTTCAAAGATGATATTATAAATTTTAAGACTTCTTGTTATGAAGTTATTAGATTTTATTTTAATCATTTTTCAGTTCTACAGAAATAATCCCTACATGTTTCTTGTTTTTAACAATTGCAGTACGAATACTAAAATTTTGAATCATTTTTGAAACGTCCAATTTTTTGCATCCTTATTTTCTATCGAAAAATCTTACCTCACCTATCGAATTACGAAGAGAGTTTTTTATTAATTTTATTAATTTTAATTGACGGTCTTCACAACCGTGGCCTATGATATACTATTTTTTTCAGTACAATTAAAAATATGGTTACAAGGGTTACTAAATAATTTTTTATTGATTTTGCTTTACTGAAAAAAATTTCATTTTTATCTAACGATGTTAACAATAAATTAGTTAACATTTTTATGACATCCAAATAAATTATGGAAAAACCCTAAAATATATGCACAAAGGAATTTTAAGATTTCAGGTAATTTCAAAGGGATAAGCGGTGCCTAACTTAGGTAAATTAAACCGGAAACATGGTACTTAAATTGTTGCATTCTATCGACAAATTTGATAATCTAAACAATTCTGTTATATTGTATTCTCTTGTATTAAAAATCTACTATTTTAATCTTTTACGTCTCCTCGAAAATATTATATCCAAGGAATGTGTTTTATTTAAGATTTTACGAAACTTATGCTTTTTGACGTAGATTCTCGGTGCTCACTAGTATTTGATTTAAAAAAAATTATAACCACGTGTAAATTATTTTTAAATAAAGACCAATAACTAACTGTTTTTAATACCCTAGTTGCGTACCTCCCAGAAACATACGAAAAGCCGTCTTGTGGACCATGCTTGTGGATAAATTTTGTCTAAACTGAGATGCCTAAATGTTCATGTTTATATGTTATTCGGTAGAAAAAATATTAGTAAAATTAGATATTTTATTTTTTGTTATGTAATAATTATTATAAACTGTAGATGGTCTTTTAAGTGGTTTAGGTTGGTAAGAGTACATATTCATGATGAATTTTATATAAAAGAAAATAAACAATGTTTTGTTATCAAAATTTACAAGTAGCAATAAAAACAAGTGTTTAGTTGAAATAATTCGCTTTTTACATTATGAGTTCAGTCTTTTGTATCGGGTCCACTTATTTTATCTTAGTAGTACCCCAGAAAATTTAACGAATGTAAGAAATCTTTGATTTTTGTTCAAGATGTCCTTTAATTTATTATTGACAATTATACCTACTCCCTTGTTCTCTAAAGATTTCTTTCTGAAATTATTTATAATTTATTCTGATTCTACTAAGGAAGCGTCCATTAATTACGTAAGGACAATTTTTCTAATTTTTGACACCCCTTCCCTCACGTAAGGATACGTAAAATTGTTTCAACACCGTCTCTCTCAACTTACGTTTTTTTTAAATTAATGTTGCTCTTTTTCATATAGCATTCCGCTGGCTAATTTTTGGCCACTTAAAAATTACGTAAAAATTTTAAAAAGCATGAAAGTTATCTTTGAAACTTAATTGTTTTCGAATATCATGACATTCTTTTGTAGGTACAAAAAGTTTTCTGCAAATTTTCTCTCATTACTACGGTAGATGTCGAGCAAAGCTTTTTGATTTATAAGCAGGTGTTAAACGACTAACGACAATCTTTCATAGTAGGAAATTTGGAAAAATATAAAATAATTAATTTTTTTATAATTATAAAACGAATGTCTAAGTAATAATTAATAAAAATTACAATTTGATAATTTTTAGTGCTTTTTTTTTATAGTTTGTAAGCCTTTTTTTGTGTTTTTAAACTTTTTAAAGCAATCAATTTAAAACAGTTATAAATTCTTTAAAATGGTTAAGATTATTAACATGTGATAATATATTTTTATAAAATTAATTTTTACAAATGAATAAAGTATCTTATATACTGTTATAGATTTTTACATGTTACATGAAATTGAAATAAAATTTAATTCATAACTTACATAATTTTGTTCAAATACTATTTAAATGAATGATATAGCTTGCTACATAATATGTTATAACTTTATGTTTCAATTTTCGGAATCTCATCAGGCAAACCTGGAAAAATTATTAAAATGATTGAGAAGTTATGCTATTAAATTCAAACTTGATTAATAGTCAAATTTTTTTGACTTTTGTAAAAACAAAATTATACCTACTTGAAGCTTGAATAAGTAAATAAACTTATTTTGAAAAATTTTAAACTGGAGAACTAAACCAACCCAAAACAAGCTATAACATTCATTTAAATAGTTTTTCAACAATATTATGTAAGTTATTAATTAAATTTTATTTCAATTTCATGTAACATGGAAAAATTAATTTTATAAATATATGTATATAAATTATGTATTCTTTCAAACACGAAATCAAAACAAAATATTATGTTAAATAATGGTATCAAAATAGTTAAGCTAAAATCATAACTTTAAATAATTAATAATGCATTTTTATATATTAGATACTATGAAATTGTAACTACCAAAACATTGCTATTTAAACTGCACTTATTAGATATTAAACCGGCAATGTAAAAATCGTAACCATCAATTCATAATATACCTGTACATATTGGCTACTACAATTTTGGTGCCGAGACGTTAAGTTTAAAACTGCATCTAAACGGTATCATATGTTTCAATATATTTTAGTTATTCAAATTTCATTACATATCTGATACATCATTTGGCTTTATAATAACGGTATGAAATTATATGCATTGAAACTATACTGCAAGGGTACAGTGCAAATATGAATGAAAACTTAAGTGCCGCTTAAGTACCTTTTTGATACTTAACTTTCAGGTATGAAAAAATATGTACCGCTTAAGTACCTTTATAATACTTAATTTACAGGTCTGAAAATGAAATTCATAACTTACCTATTCGTTATACTTCAATGTTATACAGGTACAAAACCGACGTTGGTGTTGCTTGGGTATGAAGTTCTTTACTTTGAAATATCTACTTCTGATTTAAGAAATGACAATTTGAAAATTAGATCTAAGTGAATAGTTTGACGTTCTTTACTTCAAAATAGATAAGTCTTATCTTAGAATAGTGCATTTGTAAATCAAAACTAAGTTATTAGTTTGAAGTACTTTACTGTAAATATCTACTTCTGATTTTAAAAATGACAATTTGAAAATCAGATATAAGTTAATAGTTTGACGTTCTTTACTTCAAAATAGATAAGTCTTATTTTAGAATACTGTATTTGTAAATTAAAACTAAGTTGTTAGTTTGAAGTTCTTTATTTGAAAATATCTGCTTCAGATTTTAGAAATACAATTTGTATATTAGATCTAAGTTAATAATTTGAGGTTCTTTACTTCTGAACAACTAAGTCTTATTTCAGTATAGTGAATTTGTAAATCAAAACTAAGTTTTTAGTTTGAAGTTCTTTACTTGAAAATATCAACTTCTGATTTTAGAAATTACAATTTGAAAATCAGGTCTAAGTTAATAGTTTGACGTTTTCACTGCAAAATAACTAAGTCTTATTTTAGACTAGTGAATTTGTAAATCACAACTAAGTTATAAGTTTGATGTTCTTTACTTGAAAATATCTACTACTGATTTTAGAAATGACAATTTAAAAATCAGATCTAAATTAATAGTTTGACGTTCTTTACTTCAAAATGACTAACAAGGGAAACGTCAGGTATGCGAAATTTTGTTTTGGTTTATACTTATACTACGTAAAGATTACACCTAGGACATTACGTGAATGAAATAGTAGCGCGCCATATTCAGCCAATTTTGAGAAAATTGAATTTAAAAATTTCATCTTTTTGCCTGAAATAACGTGATAAAAGTTAAAACTTGCAACAAAGGTTCCGTGGTAACGTGGTAGAGTGATGGCTTTAATAAGCGAGGGTTCTAGGTTCAATTCTAGCATCGGTACATGTTTTTTTCAAATATTTTTTTTTTTAATTAATTTTCTTTTTAAGTAATATCTAAATTAACATATATTTAATAATTATTGGAAATTATTAATTTTTCAGATCTCAACATTCGGACGATATCGTTTTGTCTCACTAACAGTATTTTCAAACATTTCTTAAATTGATTATTATTCGAAACGTTCAAAAATTTTTGGAATTTGTTAAAAATTATATTTTTTAATTAAATAAGTATTTATTTATATATTTTTCGTATTTTATTTATATATTTAATAAGAAATGAAAAGTTACATAATTGAATGAGTATTTACATATTATATGAAGTATATTATTATTATACATATTAATTATTTTCTGATCATTTTACATTGTATAATTTTTTACACCGACGTTTCGCACGATCCCGGGTGGTATTCATCGTAAAACAGTAAGTTTTACGGCATCTAGTAATTAATAATTAATTAAAAATTAATAATTTCGAATAATTAATAAATATCTGTTAATTAACATATTACTTAAAAAGAAAATTAATTAAAAAAAAATATTTGAAAAAAAAAGTACGGATGCTGGAATCGAACCTAGAACCGTTGCTTATTCAAGCCACCACTCTACCTCGTTACCACGGAACCTTTGTTGCAAGTTTTATCTTTTATTATTTAGTTATTTCGTGCAAAAAGAAGAATTTTTCAAAGTCGATTTTCTCAAAATTGGCTGAATATGGCGCGCTACTATTTCGTTCACGTAATGCCTTAGATGTAATCTTTACGTAATGTAAGTATAAACCAAAACAAAATTTCGCATACCTGACGTTTCCCTTGTAAGTCTTATTTTAGACTAGTGAAGTTGTAAATCAAAACTAAGTTATTAGTTTAAAGTTTTTTACTTCAAATTTACTAATTCGCATCTTAGTAATGTAAATTTGAAAATCAAATCTAATTTTGTAGTTCGAAGTTCTTTACTTGAAAACATCTACTACTAATTTTAGAAACGACAATTTGAAAATCAGATCTAAGTTAATAGTTTGACGTTCGTTACTTCAAAATAACTAAGTCTTATTGTAGAATAGTTAATTAGTACATCAATGCTAAGTTATTAGTTTAAAGTTCTTTACTTGAAAATAACTACTTCTGATTTTCGAAATGACAATTTGAAAATCAGATTTAGGTTAATAGTTTGACGTTCTTTACTTCAAAACAACTAAGTCTTATTTTAGTATAGTGAATTTGTAAATCGAATCTAAGTTATTAGTTTAAAGTTTTTTACTACAAATTTACTAATTCGGATCTTAGTAATGTAAATTTGGAAATCAAATCTGAGGTTGTAGTTTGAAGTTCTTTACCTGAAAATATCTACTTCTGATTTTAGAAATTACAATTTGAAAATCAGATCTAGTTATTAGTTTGACGTTCTTTACTTCAAAATAACTAAGCCTTATATTAGAATAGTGAATTTGTAAATCAAAACTAAGTTGTTAGATTGAAGTTCTTTGTTGGAAAATATCTGCTTAAGTTTTTAGAAATGACAATTTGAAAATCAGATCTAAGTTTATAGTTTGACGTTCTTTACTTCAAAATAACTAAATCTTATTTTAGACTAATGAATTTGTAAATCAAAACTAAGTTATTAGTTTAAAGTTTTTTACTTCAAATTTACTAATTCAGATCTTAGAAATGTAAATTTGAAAATCAAATCTAAGGTTCTATTTTGAAGTTTTTTACTTGAAAATATGTACTTCTGATTTTAGAAATGACAATTTCAAAATCAGATCTAGTTATTAGTTTGACGTTCTTTACTTCAAAATAACTAAACCTTATATTAGAATAGTGAATTTGTAAATCAAAACTAAGTTATTAGTTTAAAGTTCTTTACTTGAAAATATCTGCTTCAGATTTTAGAAATGACAATTTGAAAATCAGATCTAAGTTAATATTTTAACGTTCTTTACATCAAAATAACTAAATTTTATTTTAGAATAGTTAATTTGTAAATCAAAACTAAGTTATTAGTTTGAAGTTCTGTACTTGAAAATATCTACTTCTGATTTTAGAAATGACAATTTGAAAATCAGATCTGAGTTAATAGCTTGACGTTTTTTACTTCAAAACAACTATATCTGATTTTAGTATAGTGAATTTGTAAATCGAAACTAAGTTATAAGTATGAAGTTCTTTACTTGAAAAAAACTGCCACTGACTTTAGAAATGACAATTTGAAAATCAGATCTAAGTTAATAGTTTGACGCTCTTTACTTCAAAACGACTAAGTCTTATTTTAGACTAGTGAATTTGTAAATCAAAACTAAGTTATTAGTTTAAAGTTTTTTACTCTAAATTTACTAATTCGGATCTTAGTAATGTAAATTTGTAAAACATATCTAAGGTTGTAGTTTGAAGTTCTTTACTGGAAAACATCTACTTCTAATTTTAGAAATGATAATTTGAAAATCATATCTAAGTTAATAGTTTGACGTACTTAACTTCAAAATAACTAAGTCTTATTTTAGAATAGTGAATTTGTAAATCAAAGCTAAGTTATTAGTTTAAAGTTCTTTACTTGAATATATCTACTTCTGATTTTAGAAATGAAAATTTGAAAATCAGATCTAAGTTAATTGTTTGACGTTCTTTACTTCTAAATAACTAAGTCTTATTTTAGTATAGTGAATTTGTAAATTAAAACTAAGTTATTAGTTTGAAGTTCTTTATTTGAAAATTTCTACTACTGATTTTAGAAATGACAATTTGAAAATCAGATCTCAGTTAATAGTTTTACGATCTTAACTTCAAAATAACTAAGTCTTAGTTTAGAATTGTCAATTTGTAAATCAAGGCTAAGTTATTAGTTTGAAGTTTTTTACTGGAAAATATCTACTTCTGATTTTAGAAATGACAATTTGTAAATCAGATCTAAGTTATTAGTTTGACGTTTTTTACTTCAAAATGACTAAGTCTTATTTTAGACTAGTGAATTTGTAAATCAAAACTAAGTTATTAGTTTAAAGTTTTTTACTTCAAATTTACAAATTCGGATCTTAGTAATGTAAATTTGGAAATCAAATCTAATTTTGTAGTTTAAAGTTCTTTACTTGGAAACATCTACTACTAATTTTAGAAACGACAATTTGAAAATCAGATCTAAGTTAATAGTTTGACGTTCTTTACTTTAAAAGAACTAAGTCTTATTGTAGAATAGTTAATTTGTACATCAAAGCTAAGTTATTAGTTTAAAGTTCTTTACTTGAAAATAACTACGTCTGATTTTCGAAATGACAATTTGAAAATCAGATTTAAGTTAATAGTTTGACGTTCTTTACTTCAAAACAACTAAGTCTTATTTTAGTATAGTGAATTTGTAAATCAAAACTAAGTTATTAGTATGAAGTTCTTTACTTAAAAATATCTACTTCTGATTTTACTAGAAATTACAATTTGAAAATCAGATCTAAGTTAATAGTTTGACGTTCTTTACTTCAAAATAACTAAGTCTTATTTTAGAATTTTCAATTTGGAAATCAAAGCTAAGTTATTAGTTTGAAGTTCTTGACTGGAAAATATCTACTTCTGATTTTGGAAATGACAATTTAAAAATCAAGTCTAAGTTAATAGTTTGACGTTCCTTACTTCAAAATAACTTAATCTTATTTTAGAATAGTGAATTTGTAAATCAAAACTAAGTTATTAGTATGAAGTTCTTTACTTTGAAATATCTACTTCTGATTTAAGAAATGACAATTTGAAATTTAGATCTAAGTGAATAGTTTGACGTTCTTTACTTCAAAATAGATAAGTCTTATCTTAGAATAGTGCATTTGTAAATCAAAACTAAGTTATTAGTTTGAAGTACTTTACTGTAAATATCTACTACTGATTTTAAAAATGACAATTTGAAAATCAGATATAAATTAATAGTTTGACGTTCTTTACTTCAAAATAGATAAGTTTTATTTTAGAATACTGTATTTGTAAATCAAAACTAAGTTGTTAGTTTGAAGTTCTTTATTTGAAAATATCTGCTTCAGATTTTAGAAATACAATTTGTATATTAGATCTAAGTTAATAATTTGAGGTTCTTTCCTTCTGAACAACTAAGTCTTATTTTAGGATAGTGAATTTGTAAATCAAAACTAAGTTTTTAGTTTGAACTTCTTTACTTGAAAATATCAACTTCTGATTTTAGAAATTACAAATTGAAAATCAGGTCTAAGTTAATCGTTTGACGTTTTCACTGCAAAATAACTAAGTCTTATTTTAGACTAGTGAATTTGTAAATCACAACTAAGTTATAAGTTTGAAGTTCTTTACTTGAAAATATCTACTACTGATTTTAGAAATTACAATTTGAAAATCAGATCTAAGTTAGTAGTTTGACGTTCTTTACTTCAAAATAACTAAATCTTATTTTAGACTAATGAATTTGTAAATCAAAACTAAGTTATTAGTTTGAAGTACTTTACGAAAAGATAACTACTTCTGATTTTAGAAATGACAATTTGAAAATCAGATCTAAGTTAATAGTTTGACGTTCTTTACTTCAAAATAGATAAGTCTGATTTTAGAATACTTTATTTGTAAATCAAAACTAAGTTGTTAGTTTGAAGTTCTTTATTTGAAAATATCTGCTTCAGATTTTAGAACTGACAATTTGAAAATTAGATCTAAGTTAATAGTTTGACGTTCTTTACTTCAAAATAACTAAGTCTTATTTTAGACTAGTAAATTTGTAAATCAAAACTAAGTTATTAGTTTAAAGTTTTTTACTTCAAATTTACTAATTCGGATCTTAGAAATGTAAATTTGAAAATCAAATCTAAGGTTCTATTTTGAAGTTTTTTACTTGAAAATATGTACTTCTGATTTTAGAAATGACAATTTGAAAATCAGATCTAGTTATTAGTTTGACGTTCTTTACATCAAAATAACTAAGCCTTATATTAGAATAGTGAATTTGTAAATCAAAACTAAGTTATTAGTTTAAAGTTTTTTACTTGAAAATATCTGCTTCATATTTTAGAAATGACAATTTGAAAATCAGATCTAAGTTAATATTTTAACGTTCTTTACATCAAAATAACTAAATTTTATTTTAGAATAGTTAATTTGTAAATCAAAACTAAGTTATTAGTTTGAAGTTCTGTACTTGAAAATATCTACTTCTGATTTTAGAAATGACAATTTGAAAATCAGATCTGAGTTAATAGCTTGACGTTTTTTACTTCAAAACAACTAATTCTGATTTTAGTATAGTGAATTTGTAAATCGAAACTAAGTTATAAGTATGAAGTTCTTTACTTGAAAAAAACCGCCACTGACTTTAGAAATGACAATATGAAAATCAGATCTAAGTTAATAGTTTGACGCTCTTTACTTCAACACGACTAAGTCTTATTTTAGACTAGTGAATTTGTAAATCAAAACTAAGTTATTAGTTTAAAGTTTTTTACTCTAAATTTACTAATTCGGATCTTAGTAATGTAAATTTGTAAATCATATCTAAGGTTATAGTTTGAAGTTCTTTACTGGAAAACATCTACTTCTAATTTTAGAAATGATAATTTGAAAAACATATCTAAGTTAATAGTTTGACGTACTTAACTTCAAAATAACTAAGTCTTAATTTAGAATAGTGAATTTGTAAATCAAAGCTAAGTTATTAGTTTAAAGTTCTTTACTTGAATATATCTACTTCTGATTTTAGAAATGACAATTTGAAAATCAGATCTAAGTTAATTGTTTGACGTTTTTTACTTCTAAATAACTAAGTCTTATTTTAGTATAGTGAATTTGTAAATCAAAACTAAGTTATTAGTTTGAAGTTCTTGACTTGAAAATATCTACTTCTGATTTTAGAAATGACAATTTGAAAATCAGATCTAAGTTAATAGTTTGACGTTCATTACTTTAAAATAACTAAGTCTTATTGTAGAATAGTTAATTTGTACATCAAAGCTAAGTTATTAGTTTAAAGTTCTTTACTTGAAAATAACTACTTCTGATTTTCGAAATGACAATTTGAAAATCAGATTTAAGTTAATAGTTTGACGTTCTTTACTTCAAAACAACTAAGTCTTATTTTAGTATAGTGAATTTGTAAATCAAAACTAAGTTATTAGTATGAAGTTCTTTACTTAAAAATATCTACTTCTGATTTTACTAGAAATTACAATTTGAAAATCAGATCTAAGTTAATAGTTTGACGTTCTTTACTTCAAAATAACTAAGTCTTATTTTAGAATTTTCAATTTGGAAATCAAAGCTAAGTTATTAGTTTGAAGTTCTTGACTGGAAAATATCTACTTCTGATTTTGGAAATGACAATTTAAAAATCAAGTCTAAGTTAATAGTTTGACGTTCCTTACTTCAAAATAACTTAATCTTATTTTAGAATAGTGAATTTGTAAATCAAAACTAAGTTATTAGTATGAAGTTCTTTACTTTGAAATATCTACTTCTGATTTAAGAAATGACAATTTGAAATTTAGATCTAAGTGAATAGTTTGACGTTCTTTACTTCAAAATAGATAAGTCTTATCTTAGAATAGTGCATTTGTAAATCAAAACTAAGTTATTAGTTTGAAGTACTTTACTGTAAATATCTACTTCTGATTTTAAAAATGACAATTTGAAAATCAGATATAAATTAATAGTTTGACGTTCTTTACTTCAAAATAGATAAGTTTTATTTTAGAATACTGTATTTGTAAATCAAAACTAAGTTGTTAGTTTGAAGCTCTTTATTTGAAAATATCTGCTTCAGATTGTAGAAATACAATTTGTATATTAGATCTAAGTTAATAATTTGAGGTTCTTTCCTTCTGAACAACTAAGTCTTATTTTAGGATAGTGAATTTGTAAATCAAAACTAAGTTTTTAGTTTGAACTTCTTTACTTGAAAATATCAACTTCTGATTTTAGAAATTACAAATTGAAAATCAGGTCTAAGTTAATAGTTTGACGTTTTCACTGCAAAATAACTAAGTCTTATTTTAGACTAGTGAATTTGTAAATCACAACTAAGTTATAAGTTTGAAGTTCTTTACTTGAAAATATCTACTACTGATTTTAGAAATTACAATTTGAAAATCAGATCTAGTTATTAGTTTGACGTTCTTTACTTTAAAATAACTAAGCCTTATATTAGAATAGTGAATTTGTAAATCAAAACTAAGTTGTTAGATTGAAGTTCTTTGTTTGAAAATATCTGCTTAAGTTTTTAGAAATGACAATTTGAAAATCAGATCTAAGTTAGTAGTTTGACGTTCTTTACTTCAAAATAACTAAATCTTATTTTAGACTAATGAATTTGTAAATCAAAACTAAGTTATTAGTTTGAAGTACTTTACGTAAAGATAACTACTTCTGATTTTAGAAATGACAATTTGAAAATCAGATCTAAGTTAATAGTTTGACGTTCTTTACTTCAAAATAACTAAGTCTTATTTTAGACTAGTAAATTTGTAAATCAAAACTAAGTTATTGGTTTAAAGTTTTTTACTTCAAATTTACTAATTCGGATCTTAGAAATGTAAATTTGAAAATCAAATCTAAGGTTCTATTTTGAAGTTTTTTACTTGAAAATATGTACTTCTGATTTTAGAAATGACAATTTGAAAATCAGATCTAGTTATTAGTTTGACGTTCTTTACATCAAAATAACTAAGCCTTATATTAGAATAGTGAATTTGTAAATCAAAACTAAGTTATTAGTTTAAAGTTTTTTACTTGAAAATATCTGCTTCATATTTTAGAAATGACAATTTGAAAATCAGATCTAAGTTAATATTTTAACGTTCTTTACATCAAAA
Source organism: Cantharis rustica (assembly GCA_911387805.1). Classification (NCBI taxonomy): domain Eukaryota; kingdom Metazoa; phylum Arthropoda; class Insecta; order Coleoptera; family Cantharidae; genus Cantharis; species Cantharis rustica. Next base: position 26,736,247 of record OU426878.1, on the reverse strand, counting down.
TAACTAAATTTTATTTTAGAATAGTTAATTTGTAAATCAAAACTAAGTTATTAGTTTGAAGTTCTGTACTTGAAAATATCTACTTCTGATTTTAGAAATGACAATTTGAAAATCAGATCTGAGTTAATAGCTTGACGTTTTTTACTTCAAAACAACTAATTCTGATTTTAGTATAGTGAATTTGTAAATCGAAACTAAGTTATAAGTATGAAGTTCTTTACTTGAAAAAAACCGCCACTGACTTTAGAAATGACAATATGAAAATCAGATCTAAGTTAATAGTTTGACGCTCTTTACTTCAACACGACTAAGTCTTATTTTAGACTAGTGAATTTGTAAATCAAAACTAAGTTATTAGTTTAAAGTTTTTTACTCTAAATTTACTAATTCGGATCTTAGTAATGTAAATTTGTAAATCATATCTAAGGTTATAGTTTGAAGTTCTTTACTGGAAAACATCTACTTCTAATTTTAGAAATGATAATTTGAAAAACATATCTAAGTTAATAGTTTGACGTACTTAACTTCAAAATAACTAAGTCTTAATTTAGAATAGTGAATTTGTAAATCAAAGCTAAGTTATTAGTTTAAAGTTCTTTACTTGAATATATCTACTTCTGATTTTAGAAATGACAATTTGAAAATCAGATCTAAGTTAATTGTTTGACGTTTTTTACTTCTAAATAACTAAGTCTTATTTTAGTATAGTGAATTTGTAAATCAAAACTAAGTTATTAGTTTGAAGTTCTTGACTTGAAAATATCTACTTCTGATTTTAGAAATGATAATTTGAAAATCAGATCTAAGTTAATAGTTTGACGTTCTTAACTTCAAAATAACTAAGTCTTAGTTTAGAGTTGTCAATTTGTAAATCAAGGCTATGTTATTAGTTTGAAGTTCTTTACTGGAAAATATCTACTTCTGATTTTAGAAATGACAATTTGAAAATCAGATCTAAGTTAATAGTTTGACGTTTTTTACTTCAAAATACCTAAGTCTTATTTTAGACTAGTAAATTTGTAAATCAAAACTAAGTTATTAGTTTGAAGTTCTTGACTTGAAAATATCTACTACTGATTTTAGAAATGAAAATTTGAAAATCAGATCTAAGTTAATAGTTTGACGTTCTTAACTTCAAAATAACTAAGTCTTAGTTTAGAATTGTCAATTTGTAAATCAAGGCTAAGTTATTAGTTTGAAGTTCTTTACTGGAAAATATCTACTTCTGATTTTAGAAATGACAATTTGAAAATCAGATCTAAGTTAATAGTTTGCCGTTTTTTACTTCAAAATACCTAAGTCTTATTTTAGACTAGTAAATTTGTAAATCAATACTAAGTTATTAGTTTGAAGTTCTTGACTTGAAAATATCTACTACTGATTTTAGAAATGAAAATTTGAAAATCAGATCTAAGTTAATAGTTTGACGTTCCTAACTTCAAAAGTAACTTAGTCTTATTTTAGAATAGTGAATTTGTAAATCAAAACTAAGTTATTAGTATGAAGTTCTTTACTTTGAAATATCTACTTCTGATTTAAGAAATGACAATTTGAAAATCTGATCTAAGTTAATAGTTTGACGTTCTTTACTTCAAAATAACTAAGTCTTATTTTAGAATAGTGAAGTTGTAAATCAAAACTAAGTTATTAGTTTGAAGTTCTTTACTTTGAAATATCTACTTCTGATTTCAGAAATGACCAATTGAAAATGAGTTCTAAGTTAATAGTTTGACGTTCTTTACTTCAAAAAAACTAATTCTTATCTTATACTAGTGAATTTGTAAATCAAAACTAAGTTATTAGTTTAAAGTTTTTCACTTCAAATTTACCAATTCGGATTTTAGTAATGTAAATTTGGAAATCAAATCTAAGGTTGTAGTTTGAAGTTCTTTACTTGAAGATATCTACTTCTGATTTTAAAAATGACAATTTGAAAATCAGATCAAAGTTAATAGTTTGACGATCTCTACATTAAAATAACTAAGTCTTATTTTAGAATAGTGAATTTGTAAATCAAAGCTAAGTTATTAGTTTGAAGTTATTTACTTGAAGATATCTACTTCTGATTTTGGAAATGACAGTTTGAAAATCAGATCAAAGTTAATAGTTTGACGTCCTTTACTTCTAAACAAATAAGTCTTATTTTAGTATAGTGAATTTGTAAATCAAAACTAAGTTGTTAGTTTGAAGTTCTTTATTTGAAAATATCTGATTCAGATTTTAGAAATGACAACTTGAAAATCAGATCTAAGTTAATAGTTTGACGTTCTTTACTTCAAGATAACTAAGTCTTATTTTAGACTAGTAAATTTGTAAATCAAAACTAAGTTATTAGTTTGAAGTTCTTTACTTGAAAACATCTACTACTGATTTTAGAAATGACAATTTGAAAATCAGATCTAAGGTAATAGTTTGGCGTTCTTTACTTCAAAATAACTAAGTCCTATTTTAGACTAGTGAATTTGTAAATCAAAACTAAGTTATTGGTTTGAAGTTCTTTACTTCAAAATTTCTACTTCTGATTGTAGAAATGACAATTTGAAAATCAGATCTAAGTTAATAGTTTGACGTTCTTTACTTCAAAATAACTAAGTCTTATTTTATACTAGTGAATTTGTAAATCAAAACTAAGTTATTAGTTTAAAGTTTTTTACTTGAAGTTTACTAATTCGGATCTTAGTAATGTAAATTTCGAAATCAAATCTATGGTTGTATTTTGAAGTTCTTTTCTCGAAAATATCTACTTCTGATTTTAGAAATGACAATTTGAAAATCAAATCTAGTTATTAGTTTGACGTTTTTTACTTCAAAATAACTAAGTCTTAATTTAGAATAGTGAATTTGTAAATCAAAACTAAGTTCTTAGTTTGATGTTCTTTACTTTGAAATATCTACTTCTGATTTAAGAAAAGACAATTTGAAAATCTGATCTAAGTTAATAGCTTGATGTTCTTTACATTAAAATAACTAAAATTTATTTTAGAATAGTTAACTTGTAAATCAAAACTAAGTTATTAGTTTGAAGTTTTTTACTTGAAAATATCTACTTCTGATTTTGGAAATGACAATATGAAAATCAGATCTAAGTTAATAGTTTGACGTTCTTTACTTCCAAACAAATAAGTCTTATTTTAGTATAGTGAATTTGTAAATCAAAACCAGGTTATTAGTTTGAAGTTTTTTACGTGAAAATATCTACTTTTGATTTTGGAAATGACAATTTGAAAATCAGATCTAAGTTATTAGTTTGAAGTCTATACTTGGAAAAAACTATTACTGACTTTAGTAATGACAATTTGAAAATCAGATCTAAGTTAATAGTTTGACGTTCTTTACTTCAAAATAACTGAGTCCTACTTTAGACTAGTGAATTTGTAAATCAAAACTAAGTTATTAGTTTAAAGTTTTTTACTTAAAAATATCTACTACTGATTTTAGAAATTACAATTTGAAAATCAGATCTAAGTTAATAGTTTGACGTTGTTTACTTCAAATTAACTAAGTCTTATTTTAAAATTGTCAATTTGTAAATCAAAGCTAAGTTATTAGTTTGAAGTTATTTACTTAAAAATATCTAATTCTGATTTTAGTTATGACAATTTAAAAATCAGGTCTAAGTAAATAGTTTGACATTTTTTATTCTTAAAAATAACTAAGTCTTATTTTAGACTAGTAAATTAGTAAATCAAAACTAAGTTATTAGTTAGAAGTTTTTACTTGAAAATATCTACTACTGATTTTAGAAATGATAATTTGAAAATCAGATCTAAGTTAATAGTGTGATGTTCTTTACATCAAAATAACTAAATTTTATTTTAGAATAGTTAACTTGTAAATCAAAACTAAGTTATTAGTTTGAAGTTTTTTACTTGAAAATATCTACTTCTGATTTTAGAACTGACAATTTGAAATTCAGATCTAAGTTAATAGTTTGACGTTCTTTACTTCTGAATAACTAAGTCTTATTTTAGTATAGTAAATTTGTAAATCAAAACTAAGTTATTAGTTTAAAGTTTTTTACTTCAAATTTACTAATTCGGATTTTAGTAATGTAAATTTGGAAATCAAAACTAAGGTTGTAGTTTGAAGATCTTTACTTGAAAATATCTACTTCTGATTTTAGAAATGACAATTTGAAAATCAGATCTAAGTTAATAGTTTGACGTTTTTTACTTCAAAACAACTAAGTCTTATTTTAGTATAGTGAATTTGTAAATCAAAACTAAGTTATTAGTATGAAGTTCTTCACTTGAAAAAAACTAGCACTGACTTTAGAAATGACAATTTGAAAATCAGATCTAAGTTAATAGTTTGACGTTCTTTACTTCAAAATAACTAAGTCTTATTTTAGACTAGTGAATTTGTAAATCAATACTAAGCTATTAGTTTAAAGTTTTTTACCTCAAATTTATTGATTCGGATCTTAGTAATGTAAATTTTAAAATAAAATCTAAGGTTGTAGTTTATAGTTCTTTACTTAAAAATATCTACTTCTGATTTTAGAAATGACAATTTGAAAATCAGGTCTAAGTTAATAGTTTGACGGTCTTTACATCAAAATAACTAAATTTTATTTTAGAATAGTTAACTTGTAAATCAAAACTAAGTTATTAGTTTGAAGTTATTTACTTGTAAATATCTACTTCTTATTTTAGAAATGACAATTTGAAAATCAGATCTAAGTTAATAGTTTGACGTTCTTTACATCAAAATAACTAAATTTTGTTTTAGAATAGTTAACTTGTAAATCAAAACTAAGTTATTAGTTTGAAGTTTTTTACTTGAAAAATATCTACTTCTGATTTTAGAAATGACAATTTGAAAATCATATGTAAGTTAATAGTTTGACGTTTTTCACTTCAAAAAAACTAAGACTTATTTTAGACTAGTGAGTTTGTAAATCAAAACAAAGTTATTAGTATAATTTTTTTTACTTCAAATTTACTAATTCGGATCTTAGTAATGTAAATTTGGAAAACAAATCGAAGGTTGTAGTTTAAAGTTCTTTACTTGAAAATATCTACTATTGATTTTAGAAATGACAATTTGAAAATCAGGTTTAAGTTAATAGTTTGACGTTCTTTACTTCTAAACAAATAAGTCTTATTTTAGTATAGTGAATTTGTAAATTAAAACTTAGTTATTAGTTTGAAGTTCTTGACTTGAAAATATCTACTACTAATTTTAGAAATGACATTTAAAAAATCACATCTAAGTTAATAATTTGACGTTTTACACTTCAAAATAACTAAGACTTATTTTAGACTAGTGAATTTGTAAATCAATACTAAGTTATTAGTTTAAAGTTTTTACTTCAAATTTACTGATTCGGATCTTAGTAATGTAAATTTGGAAATCAAATCTAAGTTTGTAGTTTAAAGTTCTTTACTTGAAAATATCTACTTCTGATTTTAGAAATGACAATTTGAAAATCAGATCTAAGTTAATAGTTTGACGTTCTTTACTTCAAAATAACTAAATTTTGTTTTAGAATAGTTAACTTGAAAATCAAAACTAAGTTATTAGTTTGAAGTTTTTTACTTGAAAATATCTACTTCTGATTTTAGAAATGACAATTTGAAATACATATCTAAGTTAATAGTTTGACGTTCTTTACTTCTAAATAGCTAAGTCTTATTTTAGTATAGTGAATTTGTAAATCAAAACTAAGTTTTTAGTTTGAAGTTCTTTACTTGAAAATATCTACTACTGATTTTAGAAATGACAATTTGAAAATCAGATCTAAGTTAATAGTTTGACGTTCTTTACTTCAAAATAACTAAGTCTTATAGTATAGGATAGTTAATCTGTAAATCAAAGCCAAGTTATTAGTGTGTAGTTCTTTACTTGAAAATATCTACTTCTTATTTTAGAAATGAAAATTTGAAAATCAGATCTAAGTTAATAGTTTGACGTTCTTTACTTCTAAATAACTAAGTCTTATTTTAGTATAGTGAATTTGTAAATCAAAACTAAGTTATTAGTTAGAAGTTCTTTATTTGAAAATTTCTACTACTGAATTTAGAAAACAAAATTTAAAAATCAGATCTAAGTTAAAAGTTTGACTTTCTTTACTTCTAAATAACTAAGTCTTATTTTAGAATAGTGTATTTCTAAATTAAAACTAAGTTATTAGTTTGAAGTTTTTTACTTCAAATTTACTAATTCGGATCTTAGTAATGTAAATTTGGAAATCAAATCTAAGGTTGTAGTTTGACGTTCTTTACTTCAAAATAACTAAGTCTTATTTTAGAATAGTGAATTTGTAAATTAAAGCTAAGTTATTAGTTTGAAGTTCTTTACTTGAAAATTTCTACTTCTGATTTTAGAAATGACAATTTGAAAATCAGATCTAAGTTAATAGTTTGACGTTCTTTACTTCTAAACAAATAAGTCTTATTTTAGTATAGTGAATTTCTAAATCAAAGCTAAGCTATTAGTTTGAAGTTCTTTACTTGTAAATATCTACTTCTGATTTTAGAAATGACAATTTGAAAATCAGATCTAAGTTAATAGTTTGACGTTCTTTACTTCTAAATAACTAACTCTTATTTTAGTATAGTGAATTTGTAAATTAAAACTAAGTTATTAGTTTGAAGTTCTTGACTTGAAACATTCTACTACTAATTTTAGAAATGACAATTTGAAAATCAGATCTAAGTTAATAGTTTGACGTTTTTCACTTCAAAATAACTAAGACTTATTTTAGACTAGTGAATTTGTAAATCAAAACTCAGTTATTAGTTTAAAGTTTTTTACTTCAAATTTACTGATTCGGATCTTAGTAATGTAAATTTGGAAATCAAATCTAAGGTTGTAGTTTAAAGTTCTTTACTTGAAAATATCTACTTCTGATTTTAGAAATGACAATTTGAAAATCAGGCCTAAGTTAATAGTTTGACGATCTTACTTCTAAACAAATAACTCTTATTTTAGTATAGTGAAATTGTAAATCAAAACTAAGTTATTAGTTTGAAGTCTATACTTGAAAAAATCTACTACTGATTTTAGAAATGACAATTTGAATTTCAGATCTATGTTAACAGTATGACGTTCTCTACTTCAAAATAACTAAGTGTTAATTTAGACTAGTGAATTTGTAAATCAAAACTAAGTTATTAGTTTAAAGTTTCTTACTTCTAATTTACTAATTCGGATCTTAGTAATGTAAATTTGGAAATCAAATCTAAGGTTGTAGTTTGACGTTTTTTACTTCAAAATAACTAAGTCTTATTTTAGAATAGTGAATTTGTAAATCAAAGCTAAGTTATTAGTTTGAAGTTCTTTACTTGAAAATTTCTACACCTGATTTTAGAAATGATGATTTGAAACTCAGATCTAAGGTAATAGTTTGACGTTCTTTACTTCAAAATAACTAAGTCTTATTTTAGAATAGTGAATTTGTAAATCAAATTTAAGTTATTATTTTAAAGTTTTTTACTTCAAACTTACTAATTCCGATCTTAGTAATGTAAATTTGTAAATCAAATCTAAGGTTGTAGTTTGAAGTTCTTTACTTGAAATTATCTACTACTGATTTTAGAAATGACAATTTAAAAATTAATTCTAAGTTAATAATTTGACGTTCTTTACTTCAAAATAACTAAGTCTTATTTTCGAATAGTGAATTTGTAAATCAAAGCTAAGTTATTAGTTTGAAGTTCTTTACTTGTAAATATCTACTTCTGATTTTAGAAATGACAATTTGAAAATCAGATCTAAGTTAATAGTTTGACGTTTTTGACTTCTAAATAACTAACTCTTATTTTAGTATAGTTAATTTGTAAATTAAAACTAAGTTATTAGTTTGAAGTTCTTTACTTGAAAATATCTACTACTAATTTTAGAAATGACAATTTGAAAATCAGATCTAAGTTAATAGTTTGACGTTCTTTATTTCAAAATAACTAAGTTTTATATTAGAATAGTCAATTTGTAAATCAAAGCTAAGTAATTAGTTTGAAGTTCTTTACTTGAAAATATCTACTTCTGATTTTAGAAATGACAATTTGAAAATCAGGTCTAAGTTAATAGTTTTACGTTTTTTACTTCAAATAAACTTAGTGTTATTTTAGACTAATAAATTTATAAATCAAAACTAAGTTATTAGTTTGTAGTTCTTTACTTTGAAATATCTACTTCTGATTTAAGAAATGACAATTTGAATATCATATCTAAGTGAATAGTTTGACGTTCTTTACATCAAAATAACTAAAATTTATTTTAGAATAGTGAATTTGTAAATCAAAGCTAAGTTATTAGTTTGAAGTTTTTTACTTGAAAATATCTACTTCTGATTTTAGAAATGACAATTTTAAAAATCAGAACTAAGTTGATAGTTTGACGTTCTTTACTTCAAAATAACTAAGTCTTATTTTAGAATAGAGAATTTGTAAATCAAAGCTAAGTTAATAGTTTGACGTTCTTTACTTCAAAATAACTATATCTAATTTTAGACTAGTGAATTTGTAATCAAAACCAACTTATTAGTGTGAAGTATTTTACTTCAAATGAACTAATACTGATATTTGTAATGTAAATTTGAAAAGCAAAGCTAAGGTTATAGTTTGAGGATCTTTACTTAAAAATATCTACTTCTGATTTCAGAAATGACAATTTTAAAATCAGATCTAAGTTAATAGTTTGACGTTCTTTACTTCAAAATAACTAAATTTTATTTTAGAATACTTAATTTGTAAATCAAAACTAAGTAATTAGTTTGAAGTTCTTTACTTGAAAATATCTACTGCTGATTTTAGAAAAGACAATTTGAAAATCAGATCTAAGTTAATAGTTTGACGTTCTTACTTCAAAATAACTAAGTATTATTTTAAGATAGTGAATTTGTAAATCAAAACTAACTTATTAGTTTTAAGTTCTTTACTTGAAAATATCTACTACTGATTTTACAAATGACAATTTGAAAATCAGATCTAAGTTAATAGTTTGACGTTCCTTACTTCAAAATAACTTAATCTTATTATAGAATAGTGAATTTGTAAATCGAAGCTAAGTTATTAGTTTGAAGTTCTTTACTTGAAAATTTCTACTTCTGATTTTAGAAATGACAATTTGAAAATCAGGTGTAAGTTAATACTTTGACGTTTTTTACTTCAAATAAACTTAGTCTTATTTTAGACTAATAAATTTGTAAATCAAAACTAAGTTATTAGTTTGTAGTTCTTTACTTTGAAATATCTACTTCTGATTTAAGAAATGACAATTTGAAAATCATATCTAAGTGAATAGTTTGACGTTCTTTACATCAAAATAACTAAAATTTATTTTAGAATAGTGAATTTGTAAATCAAAGCTAAGTTATTAGTTTGAAGTTTTTTACTTGAAAATATCAACTTCTGATTTTAGAAATGACAATTTTAAAATCAGATCTAAGTTAATAGTTTGACGTTCTTACTTCAAAATAACTAAGTATTAGTTTAGGATAGTGAATTTGTAAATCAAAACTAACTTATTAGTTTTAAGTTCTTTACTTGAAAATATCTACTACTGATTTTAGAAATGATAATTTGAAAATCAGATCTAAGTTTAAAGTTTGACGTTATTTACTTCAAAATAACTAAGTATTATTTTAGACTAGTGAATATGTAAATCAAAACTCAGTTATTAGATTGAAGTTCTTTACTTGAAAATTTCTACTACTGATTTTAGAAATGACAATTTGAAAAGCAGATCTATGTTAATAGTTTGACGTTCTTTACTTTAAAATAACTAAGTATTATTTTAAAATAGTGAATTTAAAATCAAATCTAAGTTATAAATTTGAAGTTCTTTACTTGAAAATATCTACTACTGATTTAAGAAATGACCATTTGAAAATCAGATCTGAGTTAATAGTTTGACGTTCTTTACTTCAAAATAACAAAGTGTTTATTTAGAATAGTGAATTTCTAAATCAAAAATAAGTTATTAGTTTGAAGTTCTTTAATTAAAAATATCTAATTCTGATTTTAGAAATGACAATTTGAAAATCAGGTCTAAGTTAATAGTTTGACGTTCTTAACTTCTAAACAAATAAGTCTTATTTTAGTATAGTGAAATTGTAAATCAAAACTAAGTTATTAGTTTGAAGTCTATACTTGAAAAAATCTACTACTGATTTTAGAAATGACAAGTTGAAATACAGATCTAAGTTAACAGTATGACGTTCTCTACTTCAAAATAACTAAGTCTTAATTTAGACTAGTGTATTTGTAAATCAAAACTAAGTTATTAGTTTAAAGTTTTTTACTTCAAATTTACTAATTCGGATCTTAGTACTGTAAATTTGGAAATCAAATCTAAGGTTGTAGTTTGACGTTTTTTACTTCAAAACAACTAAGTCTTATGTTAGAATAGTGAATTTTAAATCAAAGCTAAGTTATTAGTTTGAAGTTCTTTACTTGAAAATTTCTACTTCTGCTTTTAGAAATGATGATTTGAAAATCAGATCTAAGGTAATAGTTTGACGTTCTTTACTTCAAAATAACTAAGTCTTATTTTAGAATAGTGAATTTGTAAATCAAAGCTAAGTTATTACTTTGAAGTTCTTTACTTGAAAATTTCTACTTCTGATTTTAGAAATGATGATTTGAAAATCAGATATAAGTTAATAGTTTGACGTTCTTTACTTCTAAATAACTAAGTCTTATTTTAGTATAGTGAATTTGTAAATTAAAACTAAGTTATTAGTTTGACGTTCTTTACTTGAAAATATCTACTACTGATCTTAGAAATGACAATTTGAAAATCAGCTTTAAGTTAGTAGTTTGACGTACTTTACTTCAAAATAGATAAGTCTTATTTTAGAATACTGTATTTGTAAATCAAAACTAACTTATTAGTTTGAAGTTCTTTACTTGAAAATATCTACTTCTGATTTTGGAAATGACAGTTTGAAAATCAGATTTAAGTTAATAGTTTGACGTTCTTTACTTCAAAATAACTAAGTCTTATTTTAGACTAGTGAATTTGTAAATCAAAACTAAGCTATTAGTTTAAAGTTTTTTACTTCAAATTTACTGATTCGGATCTTAGTAATGTAAATTTGGAAATAAAATGTAAGGTTGTAGTTTAAAGTTCTTTACTTGAAAATATCTACTTCTGATTTTAGAAATGACAATTTGAAAATCAGATCTAAGTTAATAGTTTGACGTTCTTTACATCAAAATAACTAAATTTTGTTTTAGAATAGTTAACTTGTAAATCAAAACTAAGTTATTAGTTTGAAGTTTTTTGCTTGAAAATATCTACTTCTGATTTTAGAAATGACAATTTGAAAATCAGATCTAAGTTAAAAGTTTGACTTTCTTTACTTCTAAATAACTAAGTCTTATTTTAGAATAGTGTATTTCTAAATTAAAACTAAGTTATTAGTTTGAAGTTTTTTACTTCAAATTTACTAATTCGGATCTTAGTAATGTAAATTTGGAAATCAAATCTAAGGTTGTAGTTTGACGTTCTTTACTTCAAAATAACTAAGTCTTATTTTAGAATAGTGAATTTGTAAATTAAAGCTAAGTTATTAGTTTGAAGTTCTTTACTTGAAAATTTCTACTTCTGATTTTAGAAATGACAATTTGAAAATCAGATCTAAGTTAATAGTTTGACGTTCTTTACTTCTAAACAAATAAGTCTTATTTTAGTATAGTGAATTTCTAAATCAAAGCTAAGCTATTAGTTTGAAGTTCTTTACTTGTAAATATCTACTTCTGATTTTAGAAATGACAATTTGAAAATCAGATCTAAGTTAATAGTTTGACGTTCTTCACTTCTAAATAACTAACTCTTATTTTAGTATAGTGAATTTGTAAATTAAAACTAAGTTATTAGTTTGAAGTTCTTGACTTGAAACATTCTACTACTAATTTTAGAAATGACAATTTGAAAATCAGATCTAAGTTAATAGTTTGGCGTTTTTCACTTCAAAATAACTAAGACTTATTTTAGACTAGTGAATTTGTAAATCAAAACTCAGTTATTAGTTTAAAGTTTTTTACTTCAAATTTACTGATTCGGATCTTAGTAATGTAAATTTGGAAATCAAATCTAAGGTTGTAGTTTAAAGTTCTTTACTTGAAAATATCTACTTCTGATTTTAGAAATGACAATTTGAAAATCAGGCCTAAGTTAATAGTTTGACGATCTTTACTTCTAAACAAATAACTCTTATTTTAGTATAGTGAAATTGTAAATCAAAACTAAGTTATTAGTTTGAAGTCTATACTTGAAAAAATCTACTACTGATTTTAGAAATGACAATTTGAATTTCAGATCTATGTTAACAGTATGTTACTTACTCTTTAAGAAACTTATTGCCGGCGTTGCTCAGTCGTTGATAAAAAATTAACAAAGAGAATTTCGGGGGGGTTGTAAATTGCTTATTGTTTTAGGAATTCCTCAAGAAAAAAAACACAATAAAATTCAAGTTTATAATAGGTAAATTAAAATTCATTATATAAAAAATTAAAGTCTTTGGTTCAATAACCTAATAATATTACACACACAAAAAAATATACCTAAATCTAACAAATTGCTTACCAGCTAGTTATTTACACAAAAAACATAAATGGTAGTAAACATCTATTGCAGCCGTTGACCCAAGTAGAAACTACCACAATAATGCAGGTTGCACTAAGATTGACACTCGTACATTTATGAATGACACCAAGATAATATTTAGTTTTTTTGTAGTCACCCCGGATCGGTATTAAATTGGATAACACAAAATTGTTTTTAGACACTTTATATGAAGATAATTTATGCCAATAATGTTCAATATTGTTTTTGCAATGCACTTTGCAATTTTTTAAGACACAAATGTTTTTAATTGTAATCACCCCGGATCGGTATTAAATTGGATAACACAAAATTATTTTCAGTCACTGATAAGTTAATATAATTTATATCAATAATGTTTTATATTGTTTTTGCAATGCACTTTGCAATTTTTTAAGGTACAAATGTTTTTAATTGTAATCACCCCGGATCGGTATTAAATTGGATGACACAAAATTGTTTTTAATCACTTTAATATGAAGATAATTTATATCAAAAATGTTTAATATTGTTTTTGCAATGCACTTTGCAATTTTTTAAGGCACAAATGTTTTTAATTGTAATCACCCGGGATCGATATTAAATTGGATAACACAAAATTATTTTTAGTCACTGTTAAGTTAAGATAATTTATTTAAATGATTTTTGTTTGCAAAAAAGACTTGTCCGAAAATCGATAAGAAAAGATAAAAAGGTAAAGTTGTTTCGAACGGTAGTGATTTTTGAAAAAAAGCCCCGGCTCCTCTCGATCATTCCTTATATAACAATTTTCTCCTTCCATCAAATGTTACCCAGGGCCGTGAGAAAAGAAAATTGTAAGAATCTCAAAAAAATAAATCTATTAACACAAGAGTAAATGGTATTTAAGCAAAATACTAGAAAATTATTATTGACTTCGAGATTATTAGGAACGGAAATTCACACGATCTGTAAGCTAAACAAAAATATTGGAACGAAATTTACGAGATATTTTTATAAACATAGAAGGTACCTTAAGCTAATTGATCACAAAATAAGTTACAAAATAATATTTTCCCACGGACCACTAGAAAATCGCGTTATAACAAAGAATTTGATTTTGAAAAATTTTTATTAATTATTGAGAATTTTTTTCGTGCAAAAGGATGTACGAGGTTGATACAACAACGTAACACTCCCCGCAAAGCACCAATAAAAAAATAAAAAGAAATTTGCACATGAAAAAATAAGAAATGAGAAGACATAAACTACACGAAGATGTCCGGGTACAATACAATAAAATTAGGTTTTATTTGAGAATAAGTAAAAGAATTCACGGGTATGCGAGCCATCAAAAAAATAAAAATTCTACGAGGAACAAGAATTTTCCGGCTTACCAAGTGAAATAGAGAGAACTAAGTTCTTTATCACAAAGAAAATTTTTACACAGAAAACTTGAGCTAAAAAATACGATAGAAAAAATTTAAAATTGAATTATAACCAAATAGTTGAACCAAACTCGAAAAGTAGTTGATTGGTTCACTTTCGGCTATCATAAGTTGGGCACCACCTAATTTTTATCCTAATGATTTTGAGCAAAAAATTGGAAAACCCTTAAATCATAAACTAAGTAGAACACAATAATCCGAAATTGGATGAAGGACGACACATTGGTTTTCACGGAGGGAATGTATATTAGATGACGGCCACTATTCTGAATTTAAATATATTCAATAGGCTTACACGGAGGAATAAACTATATGTTAATCTACACCGTAGTTTTTACCAACTCATCAGGATGAAAAAATGCTTTTCGAGAACTAAGAAATCATTGATCCGCGTCACAATGCCTTCTGGAAAAGTACAGGAATACACATCAAATCATTACGAATGAGTTAGAATTCAAAACGTAGATTTTTGAAGAAAGAATCATATTTACAATTTAAAATTAACTTAAAAATAAGTTTTATTCCTAATCTCAATTGAAATTCACAATAAACATTCGACAGGGCTCCGTTTAATCGATCAAATTTATCAATACAGTAGAAGACAATGCAGATATTATAATGGACAACAAGATTGAAGAGGAATAAATAAAAAATCAAATATACATAAGGTATTTCAGCGTATACTTTCTGAAAAACACGAAGAAGGACGATGATCAATTCAAATGATACTAATCACACCTTGTAATATAAAAAATAAAATGATTTCGTGTAATTTTAATTACTTAAAACTACGTGTTAACTTACATAGCTGTAAGGAAATATACTAATTCATTATTCTGGGTTTGTCACATTTCGAATTGTGTGTCCAGAAGACAAGACTGTCACTCTTAAAATCAAATAAAAGATATTAATTCCCTGATAATAATAAAAATTATTCAGGTAATTTTAACAGAAATTTGGTTTTTTTAATAGATACCTAACGAGAGAAAATTAAAATTGCAACGGGCGTTTACCCTCAAATTTTAAAGTTGGACCTATTCAAGTTCATCGAACTATGTTTACCAAAAATATTGTAAAAATAAAAAAACTTAAATTATGCGTTTTTTTTCACAGACAAGTAAAAAAATAATATTTACTGAATAGGGCATTACTCGAATTTTTAAAGTTGACCTACTTATGTGGCTTACTGATCTAGAAACGGCATTTCGGTAGTCATAAATTAGACTTAACTGTAAATATACTATAAACCCTTAACAAAAGATATAGTGAAAATAGTTTCAGACAGGGCGGTATCGAGGAATATTTTATTCTAAATATGAGCCTTGATTATTGATTTATAAAAAAATTTTCAACATTAGATCGAAAATGTTAATTAAACAGGAGATCAATGGAGAAGAAGATAATTTGTAAGAATTGGAGGAATTGTGAACAAAAAATTAAAATAGTGGGATTATAATTAATTGATAGACGCAGTTTAAGGCCATACCCGGGGCCGTGAGAAAAGAAAATGTTAGATACGGGATAAAAAAAAGATATCAAGTTACCTGAGGTTAGTTCACAAAACTTTGTAACTGACTTCATTAAACTTTTACTTTGCAAACCGTCGACTGTCTACAAAGGAAAAATTCAACATTTAGCCATCAACTCGGAAAAGCATAAGAAACTCGAAGTAATTTGATTTAAGTCAAAAAAAATACAGTTAAAAATTTGAATAGAAACGGAAAACAGAAAAAAAAAATAAGTTTAAATTTCAATTTCATCATTCTCAGGGTCGCTATTATCACCTTTATATAATTTTAGATCCTTCACGTGCCACCGTCCTATATTTTGATTGTTTGAATTTATTAATTCGTAAGTTAATTGCCCAATTTTCTTGATTACTGTACATAAGATGTATTTAGGTGCTAGTTTTGCAGCGAAATTTCGGGTTTTATCTGAAAGTACCATATTGCGTTTCCACACTTTCTGATTTACTTCAAAAGTTAAGGGACGTTTGCGTAAGTCGTAACGTTTTTTACTGTTATCGTAAGAAGTTTTAAGATTACGACGAACTCTTATATAAATCTGGAATGGCCTGGTGGTCTTCATCAGTTAATATTTTTTGTTCATTATTAATAACGTCATTATCATTCGGGGCGGTACCAAAAAAATCTCCGGAAATAGGGATAAAACGTTTAAAGACGAGATAGGATGGGGTGAACTTAGTCACATCATGTTTCGCAGTTCGAATGGCCTGTGCGATTTTATGGATATTTTCGTCCCAACGATTGTGCTCTGATTTTATATATGATGATATAGCTGTTACCAATACACGATTAACTCGTTCAGTCGGATTAACTTGAGGATGATATTTGGCATTAAACCAAATTTTCTGTACACCATATGAATCAGTGAGTGCTTTGAATTCTTTAGATATAAATTGCACACCGTTGTCACATAATATTATTTGCGGAATTCAAAAAATTAGAAAAACTTGATTTTCTATAAATTTTACCACGCCAGCTGCCGTGGCCTTCGCCATGGGGTGTACTAAAACAAATTTGGAAAACCAATCCGTGACGACCAATAAATGTTGATTTCCTCGTTTTGATCGAGGTAATGGACCTAAAAGATCAACGGACAGAAGTTGAAAAGGGAACGAAATGTTTTTATATTGACCCATGAGACCTGGTCGAGCTAAGTTTGTACTCTTCTGCGCTCCGCAAATAAGACAATTATCAACATAATTTTTAATGTCGCGATACATTTTAGGCCAATAATATAATTCACTTATACGAGACATTGTTTTTGCAATTCCAAAATGTGCGGAGGTTGGTTCATCATGACACCGTTTTAAAATTTCTACTCGATTTGCAGTGGGAACGACCAATTTCCAATCTGGAATATTCGATTTTACTGGAAGAGAGTTAGAGATATATTTGTACAAACGATCATCTTGTATTTTAAAGTAGGGGTAATTGTCGGGTTCTCTTCGAACGTGGTCAACCATTTGGCTATACCATTCATCTGGGATTAAATTTTCGATATGAAGAGAAGCGACATCCCGAGATAAGATATCAGGGACGATATTTAATTTGCCCGGACGATGACGAACTTGGAAGGTATGTTGAGCAAGTGAAAGAGCCCAACGAGATAAACGCCCACTAGGGTTCTGAATTCGATGCAAAAATTGCAATGCGGCACAGTCGGTAATAACAACAAATTCAGTCCCCTCTATATAACCTCGAAATTTATTTATCGCAAACATGACCGCTATTAATTCACGCTCTGTGGCCGAATATTTTTGCTCTGCGGAAGTTAAAGCGCGACTAGCATAGGCAACGGGATGCTCTAATCCACCTTGATCTTGAAAAAGAATTGCTCCAACTCCTACCAAACTAGCATCGGTCTGAATATAAAATTGTTTACTAAAATCGGGACTTATTAATATAGGAGCGCAAGTAATAAGTTTTTTAATTTCACAAAAGGCCAGTTCGGCTTCGGGACTCCATTGAATGATTTGACCTTTTTTCTTATTCTTAATTAATGCCGTAATCGGTGACGATACAGAAGACAAATTAGGAAGAAAGATACGATAGTAACTAATGAGTCCGATTAACCGTTTTACTTCAGTGGTAGTTCGGGGAGTTTTAAATTTATTAATGGCCGATACTTTCTCTGGGTCAGGACGTAGACCGAATTCGTCCACAATAAATCCTAAAAATGTAAGAGACTTACAACAAAATTCGCATTTATCAAAATTGACCTTGAAACCTGCTGCACCTAAGCGTTCATAAATTGTAGTTAGAGTGGCAATATGTTCCTCAAAAGTAGGAGAGGCAATGATAATGTCGTCAAGGTACACGAATGCTTCATCCTTGTGTAAAACGGAACCTAACGTGCGTTCCATAGCGCGTTGTAAACATTGAGGTGAATTTGACAAACCAAATGGCATTCTCTTAAATTCAAAAAGCCCTCTCCCCGGAACGCAAAAAGCTGTCTTAGGTCGAGATGACGGTTCTAAAGGGATTTGCCAAAACGCTTTTCGTAAGTCGATAGACGAGAGAAACTTGGCATTGCGTAATCGATTTAAGATACTGTCAGTACGCGGAATGGGGTAACTGTCCTTAATCGTGAGGGCGTTCAACCGTCTTCCGTCAAAACAAGTACGTACTTCACCGTTTTTCTTTTTAATTAAGAGCAGAGGGCTACACCACGAAGAAAATGATTCCTGAATAACGTCATCTTTAAGCATTTGATCAATTTCGGCATGCATTTTTGATTGCATACAGGGACTCAGAGGATATTGTTTTTGTTTAAAAGGTAGCGCGGTTCCTGTATCGATAAAATGTGAAACAGTCTTAACGTAACCTAGTTCTCCGGTAGCCAAAGATTTAAATTTCCCCATTATGATATTTAATTCCTCTTGTTGAGCAGGATTTAAGTTAGTTGATTTTGCAACATTTTCAAGGAAAGAAATCTCGTTTTGAACTTGAGATTCGAAAGTAAAATTATCAAAATGTAATGATAATTGAAATATTTTACAAAAGTCTGCACCAAGTAGAAAACCATAAGATAATTGGGGTACTATAAGAAAATTTACTACTTTTTCTAACCCGTGTAATCGAATCCGTAATGGTAATGTACCCGACACTTTACTTGTACCACCGTTGGCAACTTTGATTTCATTAATCGAAGATGGTTGAATTTTAGTCACTGTTTGTTTACTTAATAAATTAAAACCGTTTTTGCCAATTAGCGAAGACATTGCGCCAGTGTCCAATAACGCGGTTACTTTAATATTTCCGATATTTAGTTCTAGATGAGGTCTATTATCACAAGGTTTTTTTACCATGACCGGTGATACGTCATTTAAAGGTTCATGAAAAATCCGCACTTGATTCAGCCATTTTTTCCAGTCTTTAGAATCGTGAAATTGTCTAAGTATTTTTCTTTCGCGGCACTTTGAAGATATTAATTTTGAAGCGGCAGTATCTCTTCGGTAGGACGATTTTGTAGGGTCAAGTTGCTGACGTCCGGGATTGAAGCAACTTGCATTTCGTTTCCCACACGATTATTCCGCACAAAATTTGTTGAACACATTGGACAGTTTGTTTTAGTCACATTTTGGAGGCCACACCCGAAACAAAATTTTCTTTTATATTTTGTACAATTGTTGTAACTGTGTCCTAGATTTTGGCAATTCCAACATTTGTAATTATTACTTGGAACGTGGATTAATTCATTAGACAATTTTTCTTGAACGTTGGAAACATTTTGGTGTTGTACGGTAGAAATATTTTTAGCCGGTCTCTGCTGACGAAATGAGACAAAATTTGAGTTATTATTCTTAAATGCTGGGGTTGGTTTATTATTGGCCGACACATTATGATTAATGAAGGTACGTTGTTGAGGTACAAAAGGGGTTTTATACCGTTCATGTAATTGCTGCAACTCTTGTACTTTTTTACATCGCTCTCTTAATAGAGTCAAATTAGGGTAATCATCTAATGCTATATGTGAAGCAAAGAATGGATTCAAATTTCTTAGAATTTGATTAATTATGTCTCTTTCCGAAACATTCACATCGATACGTCGATACATGAACTCTATATCCATAATAAAGGAAGAGATATCTTCATTTACACCTTGCTTTCGATTTCGCAATTGTTGCGTCATTTGATATTCAAAATCGCTTGGTAAAAATTCTTTTTTTAATTTTAAAACTAATTCATCCCAAGTAAAAATTGTTTTCTTAATGGCTCTAAGCCATTTAGATGCTTCGTTCGAAAAGAGATCGTGAGCTGAGGTAAACAATTCTTCGGAAGTGACACCACGGGATTCTCGCAAGTCGTCCACTTTATCTAAAAAATCCAAAATATTTTGCGGATCGTTATGTCCACCAAAGTTTATATTCCATTTGTAAATCGCTGGAAGTTTTTTAGCAGCTCCTTGGTATATAGTTGGATCGTTATTATTTAAGTTAATATTATTTTGAACTTTTACATCTACTTGTTTAACAGGAATTTCATCTAATGCACCTATCATTACTGCTAACTCCGCTTCTAACATGGTGATGAGAAACAACAAATCTTCTTGGTTTGTATATTGACGTAATAAACTCAAACGATTTTCAACATGTTTGATTTGTGAAGATACTTCTGTTCGTTTATTATCGGAAATTTCATTGAGGTTGTCTTCAATTAATTGTGCAATTCCATGTAATGATACATTTAATTGTTCTTCACTTGTTTTCCAATCTATATTTGTTAAAGATTGTTCAATAGAGGCATCTTTTAATACTTTTCGAAGTTGCGCTACTTTTTGTAATTTTGAACTTTTTGGAATTTGGCCTCTACTTGTGAGTTCAAAAACCAGCTGTTCTTCAGTTAAATAGATAATTTCCATATTCCCAAATTGTCAAAAACCGAAACAAAATTTAATTATATTTTTAACACAATTATTATAGATTAATTCGCACTATCAATGTTTAAATTTATTGTTTAATTTGTCTTTTATTAATTCACAAAAATATTTTACACGACGTTACGTTACGTAGTAAATGTTTAATAAACGAAAATATATGAATTATTTACCGAAATTGATTTAAATAACGCATTACTTTGAACTTGGATCAACTTACAAAAATTAATAAAGAGAGACATTTAAAAAAAAAACACCTAAATAAATTAACTCTAAATATACGAACTGTCTTAAGTTATTCCTAAAACACATCAAGCTTTTACAAATTCTTGCCACACGTTGGTTAAGCCAATTGTTACTTACTCTTTAAGAAACTTATTGCCGGCGTTGCTCAGTCGTTGATAAAAAATTAACAAAGAGAATTTCGGAGGGGTTGTAAATTGCTTATTGTTTTAGGAATTCCTCAAGAAAAAAAAACACAATAAAATTCAAGTTTATAATAGGTAAATTAAAATTCATTATATAAAAAATTAAAGTCTTTGGTTCAATAACCTAATAATATTACACACACAAAAAAATATACCTAAATCTAACAAATTGCTTACCAGCTAGTTATTTACACAAAAAACATAAATGGTAGTAAACATCTATTGCAGCCGTTGACCCAAGTAGAAACTACCACAATAATGCAGGTTGCACTAAGATTGACACTCGTACATTTATGAATGACACCAAGATAATATTTAGTTTTTTTGTAGTCACCCCGGATCGGTATTAAATTGGATAACACAAAATTGTTTTTAGACACTTTATATGAAGATAATTTATGCCAATAATGTTCAATATTGTTTTTGCAATGCACTTTGCAATTTTTTAAGACACAAATGTTTTCAATTGTAATCACCCCGGATCGGTATTAAATTGGATAACACAAAATTATTTTCAGTCACTGATAAGTTAAGATAATTTATATCAATAATGTTTTATATTGTTTTTGCAATGCACTTTGCAATTTTTTAAGGTACAAATGTTTTTAATTGTAATCACCCCGGATCGGTATTAAATTGGATGACACAAAATTGTTTTTAATCACTTTAATATGAAGATAATTTATATCAAAAATGTTTAATATTGTTTTTGCAATGCACTTTGCAATTTTTTAAGGCACAAATGTTTTTAATTGTAATCACCCGGGATCGATATTAAATTGGATAACACAAAATTATTTTTAGTCACTGTTAAGTTAAGATAATTTATTTAAATGATTTTTGTTTGCAAAAAAGACTTGTCCGAAAATCGATTAGAAAAGATAAAAAGGTAAAGTTGTTTCGAACGGTAGTGATTTTTGAAAAAAAGCCCCGGCTCCTCTCGATCATTCCTTATATAACAATTTTCTCCTTCCATCAAATGTTACCCAGGGCCGTGAGAAAAGAAAATTGTAAGAATCTCAAAAAAATAAATCTATTAACACAAGAGTAAATGGTATTTAAGCAAAATACTAGAAAATTATTATTGACTTCGAGATTATTAGGAACGGAAATTCACACGATCTGTAAGCTAAACAAAAATATTGGAACGAAATTTACGAGATATTTTTATAAACATAGAAGGTACCTTAAGCTAATTGATCACAAAATAAGTTACAAAATAATATTTTCCCACGGACCACTAGAAAATCGCATTATAACAAAGAATTTGATTTTGAAAAATTTTTATTAATTATTGAGAATCTTTTTCGTGCAAAAGGATGTACGAGGTTGATACAACAACGTAACAAGTATGACGTTCTCTACTTCAAAATAACTAAGTGTTAATTTAGACTAGTGAATTTGTAAATCAAAACTAAGTTATTAGTTTAAAGTTTTTTACTTCTAATTTACTAATTCGGATCTTAGTAATGTAAATTTGGAAATCAAAGCTAAGTTATTAGTTTGAAGTTCTTTACTTGAAAATTTCTACACCTGCTTTTAGAAATGATGATTTGAAAATCCGATCTAAGGTAATAGTTTGACGTTCTTTACTTCAAAATAACTAAGTCTTATTTTAGAATAGTGAATTTGTAAATCAAATTTAAGTTATTATTTTAAAGTTTTTTACTTCAAACTTACTAATTCGGATCTTAGTAATGTAAATTTGTAAATCAAATCTAAGGTTGTAGTTTGAAGTTCTTTACTTGAAATTATCTACTTCTGATTTTAGAAATGACAATTTAAAAATTAATTCTAAGTTAATAATTTGACGTTCTTTACTTCAAAATAACTAAGTCTTATTTTCGAATAGTGAATTTGTAAATCAAAGCTAAGTTATTAGTTTGAAGTTCTTTACTTGTAAACATCTACTTCTGATTTTAGAAATGACAATTTGAAAATCAGATCTAAGTTAATAGTTTGACGTTTTTGACTTCTAAATAACTAACTCTTATTTTAGTATAGTTAATTTGTAAATTAAAACTAAGTTATGAGTTTGAAGTTCTTTACTTGAAAATATCTACTACTAATTTTAGAAATGACAATTTGAAAATCAGATCTAAGTTAATAGTTTGACGTTCTTTACTTCAAAATAGATAAGTCTTATTTTAGAATACTGTATTTGTAAATCAAAACTAAGTTGTTAGTTTAAATTTTTTTATTTGAAAATATCTCCTTTAGATTTTAGAAATGACAATTTGAAAATCAGATCTAAGTTAATAGTTTGACGTTCTTTATTTCAAAATAACTAAGTTTTATATTAGAATAGTCAATTTGTAAATCAAAGCTAAGTAATTAGTTTGAAGTTCTTTACTTGAAAATATCTACTTCTGATTTTAGAAATGACAATTTGAAAATCAGGTCTAAGTTAATAGTTTTACGTTTTTTACTTCAAATAAACTTAGTGTTATTTTAGACTAATAAATTTATAAATCAAAACTAAGTTATTAGTTTGTAGTTCTTTACTTTGAAATATCTACTTCTGATTTAGGAAATGACAATTTGAATATCATATCTAAGTGAATAGTTTGACGTTCTTTACATCAAAATAACTAAAATTTATTTTAGAATAGTGAATTTGTAAATCAAAGCTAAGTTATTAGTTTGAAGTTTTTTACTTGAAAATATCTACTTCTGATTTTAGAAATGACAATTTTAAAAATCAGAACTAAGTTGATAGTTTGACGTTCTTTACTTCAAAATAACTAAGTCTTATTTTAGAATAGAGAATTTGTAAATCAAAGCTAAGTTAATAGTTTGACGTTCTTTACTTCAAAATAACTATATCTAATTTTAGACTAGTGAATTTGTAAGTCAAAACCAACTTATTAGTGTGACGTATTTTACTTCAAATGAACTAATACTGATATTTGTAATGTAAATTTGAAAAGCAAAGATAAGGTTATAGTTTGAGGATCTTTACTTAAAAATATCTACTTCTGATTTCAGAAATGACAATTTTAAAATCAAATCTAAGTTAATAGTTTGACGTTCTTTACTTCAAAATAACTAAATTTTATTTTAGAATACTTAATTTGTAAATCAAAACTAAGTAATTAGTTTGAAGTTCTTTACTTGAAAATATCTACTGCTGATTTTAGAAAAGACAATTTGAAAATCAGATCTAAGTTAATAGTTTGACGTTCTTACTTCAAAATAACTAAGTATTATTTTAGGATAGTGAATTTGTAAATCAAAACTAACTTATTAGTTTTAAGTTCTTTACTTGAAATTATCTACTACTGATTTTACAAATGACAATTTGAAAATCAGATCTAAGTTAATAGTTTGACGTTCCTTACTTCAAAATAACTTAATCTTATTATAGAATAGTGAATTTGTAAATCGAAGCTAAGTTATTAGTTTGAAGTTCTTTACTTGAAAATATCTACTTCTGATTTTAGAAATTACAATTTGAAAATCAGGTGTAAGTTAATACTTTGACGTTTTTTACTTCAAATAAACTTAGTCTTATTTTAGACTAATAAATTTGTAAATCAAAACTAAGTTATTAGTTTGTAGTTCTTTACTTTGAAATATCTACTTCTGATTTAAGAAATGACAATTTGAAAATCATATCTAAGTGAATAGTTTGACGTTCTTTACATCAAAATAACTAAAATTTATTTTAGAATAGTGAATTTGTAAATCAAAGCTAAGTTATTAGTTTGAAGTTTTTTACTTGAAAATATCTACTTCTGATTTTAGAAATGACAATTTTAAAATCAGATCTAAGTTAATAGTTTGACGTTCTTACTTCAAAATAACTAAGTATTAGTTTAGGATAGTGAATTTGTAAATCAAAACTAACTTATTAGTTTTAAGTTCTTTACTTGAAAATATCTACTACTGATTTTAGAAATGATAATTTGAAAATCAGATCTAAGTTTAAAGTTTGACGTTATTTACTTTAAAGTAACTAAGTATTATTTTAAAATAGTGAATTTAAAATCAAATCTAAGTTATAAATTTGAAGTTCTTTACTTGAAAATATCTACTACTGATTTAAGAAATGACCATTTGAAAATCAGATCTGAGTTAATAGTGTGACGTTCTTTACTTCAAAATAACAAAGTGTTATTTTAGAATAGTGAATTTCTAAATCAAAAATAAGTTATTAGTTTGAAGTTCTTTACTTGAAAATATCTACTACTGATTTTAGAAATGACAATTCGAAAATCAGATCTAAGTTAACAGTTTGACTTTCTTTACTTCATAATAACTAAGTCGTATTTTAGAACAGTGAATTTGTAAATCAAAGCTAAGTTATTAGTTTGCAGTTCTTTAATTGAAAGTAACTAATTCTGATTTTAGAAATGACAATTTGAAAATCAGATCTAAGTTTAAAGTTTGACGTTATTTACTTCAAAATAACTAAGTCTTATTTTAGACTAGTGAATATGTAAATCAAAACTCAGTTATTAGATTGAAGTTCTTTACTTGAAAATTTCTACTACTGATTTTTGAAATGACAATTTGAAAAACAGATCTATGTTAATAGTTTGACGTTCTTTACTTTAAAATAACTAAGCCGTATTTTAGAATAGTGAATTTGTAAATCAAAGTTAAGTTAATAGTTTGAAGTTCTTTACTTGAAAATATCTACTACTGATTTAAGAAATGACCATTTGAAAATCAGATCTGAGTTAATAGTTTGACGTTTTTTACTTCAAAATAACAAAGTGTTTATTTAGAATAGTGAATTTCTAAATCAAAAATAAGTTATTAGTTTGAAGTTCTTTAATTGAAAATATCTAATTCTGATTTTAGAAATGACAATTTGAAAATCAGGTCTAAGTTAATAGTTTGACGTTCTTTACTTCTAAACAAATAAGTCTTATTTTAGTATAGTGAAATTGTAAATCAAAACTAAGTTATTAGTTTGAAGTCTATACTTGAAAAAAACTACTACTGATTTTAGAAATGACAAGTTGACATACAGATCTAAGTTAACAGTATGACGTTCTCTACTTCAAAATAACTAAGTCTTAATTTAGACTAGTGTATTTGTAAATCAAAACTAAGTTATTAGTTTAAAGTTTTTTACTTCAAATTTACTAATTCGGATCTTAGTAATGTAAATTTGGAAATCAAATCTAAGGTTGGAGTTTGACGTTTTTTACTTCAAAACAACTAAGTCTTATGTTAGAATAGTGAATTTGTAAATCAAAGCTAAGTTATTAGTTTGAAGTTCTTTACTTGAAAATTTCTACTTCTGCTTTTAGAAATGATGATTTGAAAATCAGATCTAAGGTAATAGTTTGACGTTCTTTACTTCAAAATAACTAAGTCTTATTTTAGAATAGTGAATTTGTAAATCAAAGCTAAGTTATTACTTTGAAGTTCTTTACTTGAAAATTTCTACTTCCGATTTTAGAAATGATGATTTGAAAATCAGATATAAGTTAATAGTTTGACGTTCTTTACTTCTAAATAACTAAGTCTTATTTTAGTATAGTGAATTTGTAAATTAAAACTAAGTTATTAGTTTGACGTTCTTTACTTGAAAATATCTACTACTGATCTTAGAAATGACAATTTGAAAATCAGCTCTAAGTTAGTAGTTTGACGTACTTTGCTTCAAAATAGATAAGTCTTATTTTAGAATACTGTATTTGTAAATCAAAACTAACTTATTAGTTTGAAGTTCTTTACTTGAAAATATCTACTTCTGATTTTGGAAATGACAGTTTGAAAATCAGATTTAAGTTAATAGTTTGACGTTCTTTACTTCAAAATAACTAAGTCTTATTTTAGACTAGTGAATTTGTAAATCAAAACTAAGCTATTAGTTTAAAGTTTTTTACTTCAAATTTACTGATTCGGATCTTAGTAATGTAAATTTGGAAATAAAATGTAAGGTTGTAGTTTAAAGTTCTTTACTTGAAAATATCTACTTCTGATTTTAGAAATGACAATTTGAAAATCAGATCTAAGTTAATAGTTTGACGTTCTTTACATCAAAATAACTAAATTTTGTTTTAGAATAGTTAACTTGTAAATCAAAACTAAGTTATTAGTTTGAAGTTTTTTGCTTGAAAATATCTACTTCTGATTTTAGAAATGACAATTTGAAAATCAGATCTAAGTTAAAAGTTTGACGTTCTTTACTTCTAAATAACTAAGTCTTATTTTAGTATAGTGAATTTGTAAATCAAAACTAAGTTATTAGTTTGAAGTTCTTTACTTGAAAATATCAACTACTGATTTTAGAAATGACAATTTGAAAATCAGATCTAAATTAATAGTTTGACGTTCTTTACTTCAAAATAACTAAGTCTTATTTTAGGATAGTTAATTTGTAAATCAAAACTATGTTATTAGTGTGTAGTTCTTTACTTGAAAATTTCTACTACTGATTTTAGAAATGAAAATTTGAAAATTAGATCTAAGTTAATAGTTTGACGTTCTTTACTTCTAAATAACTAAGTCTTATTTTAGACTAGTGAATTTGTAAATCAAAACTAAGTTATTAGTTTGAAGTTCTTTACTTGTAAATTTCTACTACTGATTTTAGAAAAGAAAATTTGAAAATTAGATCGAAGTTAATAGTTTGACGTTCTTTACTTCTAAATAACTAAGTCTTATTTTAGACTAGTGAATTTGTAAATCAAAACTCAGTTATTAGTTTAAAGTTTTTTACTTCAAATTTACTGATTCGGATCTTAGTAATGAAAATTTGGAAATCGAATCTAAGGTTGTGGTTTAAAGTTTTTTACTTGAAAATATCTACTTCTGATTTTAGAAATGACAATTTGAAAATCAGGCCTAAGTTAATAATTTGACGTTCTTTACTTCTAAACAAATAACTCTTATTTTAGTATAGTGAAATTGTAAATCAAAACTAAGTTATTAGTTTGAAGTCTATACTTGAAAAAATCTACTACTGATTTTAGAAATGACAAGTTGAAATACAGATCTAAGTTAACAGTATGACGTTCTCTACTTCAAAATAACTAAGTCTTAATTTAGACTAGTAAATTTGTAAATCAAAACTAAGTTATTAGTTTAAAGTTTTTTACTTCAAATTTACTAATTCGGATCTTAGTAATGTAAATATGGAAATCAAATCTAAGGTTGTAGTTTGACGTTTTTCACTTCAAAATAACTAAGTCTTATTTTAGAATAGTGAATTTGTAAATCAAAGCTAAGTTATTAGTTTGAAGGTCTTTACTTGAAAATTTCTACTTCTGATTTTAGAAATGATGATTTGAAAATCAGATCTAAGGTAATAGTTTGACGTTCTTTACTTCAAAATAACTAAGTCTTATTTTAGACTAGTGAATTTGTAAATCAAAGCTAAGTTATTACTTTGAAGTTCTTTACTTGAAAATTTCTACTTCTGATTTTAGAAATGATGATTTGAAAATCAGATATAAGTTAATAGTTTGACGTTTTTTACTTCTAAATAACTAAGTGTTATTTTAGTATAGTGAATTTGTAAATTAAAACTAAGTTATTAGTTTGACGTTCTTTACTTGAAAATATCTATTTCTGATTTTAGAAATGACAATTTGAAAATCAGATCTAAGTTAAAAGTTTGACGTTCTTTACTTCTAAATAACTAAGTCTTATTTTAGTATAGTGAATTTGTAAATCAAAACTAAGTTATTAGTTTGAAGTTCTTTACTTGAAAATATCAACTACTGATTTTAGAAATGACAACTTGAAAATCAGATCTAAGTTAATAGTTTGACGTTGTTTACTTCTAAATAACTAAGTCTTATTTTAGACTAGTGAATTTGTAAATCAAAACTCAGTTATTAGTTTAAAGTTTTTTACTTCAAATTTACTGATTCGGATCTTAGTAATGTAAATTTGGAAATCAAATCTAAGGTTGTAGTTTAAAGTTTTTTACTTGAAAATATCTACTTCTGATTTTAGAAATGACAATTTGAAAATCAGGCCTAAGTTAATAGTTTGACGTTCTTTACTTCTAAACAAATAACTCTTATTTTAGTATAGTGAAATTGTAAATCAAAACTAAGTTATTAGTTTGAAGTCTATACTTGAAAATTTCTACTTCTGATTTTAGAAATGATGATTTGAAAATCAGATCTAAGGTAATAGTTTGACGTTCTTTACTTCAAAATAGCTAATTCTTATTTTAGAATGGTGAATTTGTAAATCAAAGCTAAGGTTATAATTTGAAGTACTTTACTTGAAAATATCTACTTCTGATTTTAGAAATGACAATTTGAAAATAAGATCTAAGTTAATACTTTGACGATCTATACTTCAAAATAACTAAGTCTTCTTTCAGAATAGCGAATTTGTAAATCAAAACTCAGTTATTAGTTTGAAGTTCTTTACTTGAAAATATCTACTTCTGATTTTAAAAATGACAATTTGAAAATCAGATCTAAGTTAATAGTTTGACGATTTTTACTTCAAAATTACTAAGTCTTTCTTTAGAATACTGAATTTGTAAATCAAAGCTAAGTTATTAGTTTGAAGTTCTTTACTTGAAAAAATCTACTACTGATTTTAGAAATGACAATTTGTAATTTAGATCTAAGTTAACAGTTTGACGTTCTCTATTTCAAAATAGCTAAGTCTTAATTTAGACTAGTGAATTTGTAAATCAAAACTAAGTTATTAGTATAAAGTTTTTTAATTCAAATTTACTAATTCGGATCTTAGTAATGTAAATTTGGAAATCAAATCTAAGGTTGTAGTTAGACGTTCTTTACTTCAAAATAACTAAGTCTTATTTTAGAATACTGAATTGGTAAATCAAAGCTAAGTTATTAGTTTGAAGTACTTTACTTGAAAATATCTACTTTTGATTTTAGAAATGAGAATTAAAAACATCAGATCTAAGGTAATAGTTTGACGTTCTTTGCTTCAAAATAACTAAGTCTTATTTTAGTATAGTGAATTTGTAAATTAAAACTAAGTTATTAGTTTGAAGTTCTTTACTTGAAAATATCTACTACTGATCTTAGAAATGACAATTTGAAAATCAGAACTAAGTTAATAGTATGACGTTCTTTACTTCAAAATAACCAAGTTTTATTTTAGAATAGTCAATTTGTAAATCAAAGCTAAGTTATTAGTTTGAAGTTCTTTACTTGAAAATATCTACTACTGATTTTACAAATGACAATTTAAAAATAAGATCTAAGTTAATACTTTGACGATCTATACTTCAAAATAACTAAGTCTTATTTCAGAATAGTGAATTTGTAAATCAAAACTCAGTTATTAGTTTGAAGTTCTTTACTTGAAAATATCTACTTCTGATTTTAGAAATGACAATTTGAAAATCAGATCTAAGTTAATAGTTTGACGATTTTTACTTCAAAATTAATAAGTCTTTCTTTAGAATAGTGAATTTGTAAATCAAAACTAAGTTATTAGTTTAATGTTTTTTACTTCAAATTTACTAATTCGGATCTTAGAAATGTAAATATGAAAATCTTATAAGGTTGTATTTAGAAGTTCTTTACTTGAAAATATCTATTACTGATTTTAGAAATGACAATTTGAAAATCAGATCTAGTTATTAGTTTGACGTTCTTTACTTCAAAATAACTAAGACTGATTTTAGAATAGTGAATTTGTAAATCGAAACTAAAGTATTAGTTTGAAGTTCTTTTCTTGAAAATATCTACTACTAATTTGAGAAATGACAATTTGAAAATCAGATCTAATTTAATAGTTTGACGATCTTTACTACAAATTAACTAAGTCTTACTTGAAATAGTGAATTTGTAAATCAAAAGTAACTTACTAAACTGAAGTGCTATACTTGAAAATATCTACTTCTGATTTTAGTAATCATAATTTAAAAATCAGATCTAAGTTATTAGTTTGACGTTCTTTACTTCAAAATAGCTAAGTCTTACTTTATAATAGTGAATTTGTAAATCAAAACTAACTTATTAAATTGAAGTTCTATACTTGAAAATATCTACTTCTGATTTTAGATATACTATTTGAGTATCAGATCTAAGTTAATAGTTTGACGATTTTTACTTAATAATAACAAAGTCTTATTTTAGAATAGTGAATTTGTAAATCAAAACTAATTTATTAGTTTAAAGTATTTTACTTGAAAATATCTAACTCTGATTTTAGAAATGACAATAAGAAAAACAGATCTAAGTTAATAGTTTGACGTTCTTTACTTTAGACTAGTGAATTTGTAAATCAAAACTAAGTTATTAGTTTAAAGTTTTTTACTTCAAATTTACTGATTCGGATCTTAGTAATGTAAATTTGGAAATAAAATGTAAGGTTGTAGTTTAAAGTTCTTTACTTGAAAATATCTACTTCTGATTTTAGAAATGACAATTTGAAAATCAGATCTAAGTTAATAGTTTGACGTTCTTTACATCAAAATAACTAAATTTTGTTTTAGAATAGTTAACTTGTAAATCAAAACTAAGTTATTAGTTTGAAGTTTTTTGCTTGAAAATATCTACTTCTGATTTTAGAAATGACAATTTGAAAATCAGATCTAAGTTAAAAGTTTGACGTTCTTTACTTCTAAATAACTAAGTCTTATTTTAGTATAGTGAATTTGTAAATCAAAACTAAGTTATTAGTTTGAAGTTCTTTACTTGAAAATATCAACTACTGATTTTAGAAATGACAATTTGAAAATCAGATCTAAATTAATAGTTTGACGTTCTTTACTTCAAAATAACTAAGTCTTATTTTAGGATAGTTAATTTGTAAATCAAAACTATGTTATTAGTGTGTAGTTCTTTACTTGAAAATTTCTACTACTGATTTTAGAAATGAAAATTTGAAAATTAGATCTAAGTTAATAGTTTGACGTTCTTTACTTCTAAATAACTAAGTCTTATTTTAGACTAGTGAATTTGTAAATCAAAACTAAGTTATTAGTTTGAAGTTCTTTACTTGTAAATTTCTACTACTGATTTTAGAAAAGAAAATTTGAAAATTAGATCGAAGTTAATAGTTTGACGTTCTTTACTTCTAAATAACTAAGTCTTATTTTAGACTAGTGAATTTGTAAATCAAAACTCAGTTATTAGTTTAAAGTTTTTTACTTCAAATTTACTGATTCGGATCTTAGTAATGAAAATTTGGAAATCGAATCTAAGGTTGTGGTTTAAAGTTTTTTACTTGAAAATATCTACTTCTGATTTTAGAAATGACAATTTGAAAATCAGGCCTAAGTTAATAATTTGACGTTCTTTACTTCTAAACAAATAACTCTTATTTTAGTATAGTGAAATTGTAAATCAAAACTAAGTTATTAGTTTGAAGTCTATACTTGAAAAAATCTACTACTGATTTTAGAAATGACAAGTTGAAATACAGATCTAAGTTAACAGTATGACGTTCTCTACTTCAAAATAACTAAGTCTTAATTTAGACTAGTAAATTTGTAAATCAAAACTAAGTTATTAGTTTAAAGTTTTTTACTTCAAATTTACTAATTCGGATCTTAGTAATGTAAATATGGAAATCAAATCTAAGGTTGTAGTTTGACGTTTTTCACTTCAAAATAACTAAGTCTTATTTTAGAATAGTGAATTTGTAAATCAAAGCTAAGTTATTAGTTTGAAGGTCTTTACTTGAAAATTTCTACTTCTGATTTTAGAAATGATGATTTGAAAATCAGATCTAAGGTAATAGTTTGACGTTCTTTACTTCAAAATAACTAAGTCTTATTTTAGACTAGTGAATTTGTAAATCAAAGCTAAGTTATTACTTTGAAGTTCTTTACTTGAAAATTTCTACTTCTGATTTTAGAAATGATGATTTGAAAATCAGATATAAGTTAATAGTTTGACGTTTTTTACTTCTAAATAACTAAGTGTTATTTTAGTATAGTGAATTTGTAAATTAAAACTAAGTTATTAGTTTGACGTTCTTTACTTGAAAATATCTATTTCTGATTTTAGAAATGACAATTTGAAAATCAGATCTAAGTTAAAAGTTTGACGTTCTTTACTTCTAAATAACTAAGTCTTATTTTAGTATAGTGAATTTGTAAATCAAAACTAAGTTATTAGTTTGAAGTTCTTTACTTGAAAATATCAACTACTGATTTTAGAAATGACAACTTGAAAATCAGATCTAAGTTAATAGTTTGACGTTGTTTACTTCTAAATAACTAAGTCTTATTTTAGACTAGTGAATTTGTAAATCAAAACTCAGTTATTAGTTTAAAGTTTTTTACTTCAAATTTACTGATTCGGATCTTAGTAATGTAAATTTGGAAATCAAATCTAAGGTTGTAGTTTAAAGTTTTTTACTTGAAAATATCTACTTCTGATTTTAGAAATGACAATTTGAAAATCAGGCCTAAGTTAATAGTTTGACGTTCTTTACTTCTAAACAAATAACTCTTATTTTAGTATAGTGAAATTGTAAATCAAAACTAAGTTATTAGTTTGAAGTCTATACTTGAAAATTTCTACTTCTGATTTTAGAAATGATGATTTGAAAATCAGATCTAAGGTAATAGTTTGACGTTCTTTACTTCAAAATAGCTAATTCTTATTTTAGAATGGTGAATTTGTAAATCAAAGCTAAGGTTATAATTTGAAGTACTTTACTTGAAAATATCTACTTCTGATTTTAGAAATGACAATTTGAAAATAAGATCTAAGTTAATACTTTGACGATCTATACTTCAAAATAACTAAGTCTTCTTTCAGAATAGCGAATTTGTAAATCAAAACTCAGTTATTAGTTTGAAGTTCTTTACTTGAAAATATCTACTTCTGATTTTAGAAATGACAATTTGAAAATCAGATCTAAGTTAATAGTTTGACGATTTTTACTTCAAAATTACTAAGTCTTTCTTTAGAATACTGAATTTGTAAATCAAAGCTAAGTTATTAGTTTGAAGTTCTTTACTTGAAAAAATCTACTACTGATTTTAGAAATGACAATTTGTAATTTAGATCTAAGTTAACAGTTTGACGTTCTCTATTTCAAAATAGCTAAGTCTTAATTTAGACTAGTGAATTTGTAAATCAAAACTAAGTTATTAGTATAAAGTTTTTTAATTCAAATTTACTAATTCGGATCTTAGTAATGTAAATTTGGAAATCAAATCTAAGGTTGTAGTTAGACGTTCTTTACTTCAAAATAACTAAGTCTTATTTTAGAATACTGAATTGGTAAATCAAAGCTAAGTTATTAGTTTGAAGTACTTTACTTGAAAATATCTACTTTTGATTTTAGAAATGAGAATTAAAAACATCAGATCTAAGGTAATAGTTTGACGTTCTTTGCTTCAAAATAACTAAGTCTTATTTTAGTATAGTGAATTTGTAAATTAAAACTAAGTTATTAGTTTGAAGTTCTTTACTTGAAAATATCTACTACTGATCTTAGAAATGACAATTTGAAAATCAGAACTAAGTTAATAGTATGACGTTCTTTACTTCAAAATAACCAAGTTTTATTTTAGAATAGTCAATTTGTAAATCAATGC
This sequence comes from Cantharis rustica, assembly GCA_911387805.1. Taxonomy (NCBI): domain Eukaryota; kingdom Metazoa; phylum Arthropoda; class Insecta; order Coleoptera; family Cantharidae; genus Cantharis; species Cantharis rustica. The sequence continues at coordinate 26,701,988 of OU426878.1, read as the reverse complement.
TAAGTTATTAGTTTGAAGTTCTTTACTTGAAAATATCTACTACTGATTTTACAAATGACAATTTAAAAATAAGATCTAAGTTAATACTTTGACGATCTATACTTCAAAATAACTAAGTCTTATTTCAGAATAGTGAATTTGTAAATCAAAACTCAGTTATTAGTTTGAAGTTCTTTACTTGAAAATATCTACTTCTGATTTTAGAAATGACAATTTGAAAATCAGATCTAAGTTAATAGTTTGACGATTTTTACTTCAAAATTAATAAGTCTTTCTTTAGAATAGTGAATTTGTAAATCAAAACTAAGTTATTAGTTTAATGTTTTTTACTTCAAATTTACTAATTCGGATCTTAGAAATGTAAATATGAAAATCTTATAAGGTTGTATTTAGAAGTTCTTTACTTGAAAATATCTATTACTGATTTTAGAAATGACAATTTGAAAATCAGATCTAGTTATTAGTTTGACGTTCTTTACTTCAAAATAACTAAGACTGATTTTAGAATAGTGAATTTGTAAATCGAAACTAAAGTATTAGTTTGAAGTTCTTTTCTTGAAAATATCTACTACTAATTTGAGAAATGACAATTTGAAAATCAGATCTAATTTAATAGTTTGACGATCTTTACTACAAATTAACTAAGTCTTACTTGAAATAGTGAATTTGTAAATCAAAAGTAACTTACTAAACTGAAGTGCTATACTTGAAAATATCTACTTCTGATTTTAGTAATCATAATTTAAAAATCAGATCTAAGTTATTAGTTTGACGTTCTTTACTTCAAAATAGCTAAGTCTTACTTTATAATAGTGAATTTGTAAATCAAAACTAACTTATTAAATTGAAGTTCTATACTTGAAAATATCTACTTCTGATTTTAGATATACTATTTGAGTATCAGATCTAAGTTAATAGTTTGACGATTTTTACTTAATAATAACAAAGTCTTATTTTAGAATAGTGAATTTGTAAATCAAAACTAATTTATTAGTTTAAAGTATTTTACTTGAAAATATCTAACTCTGATTTTAGAAATGACAATAAGAAAAACAGATCTAAGTTAATAGTTTGACGTTCTTTACTTTAGACTAGTGAATTTGTAAATCAAAACTAAGTTATTAGTTTAAAGTTTTTTACTTCAAATTTACTAATTCGGATCTTAGTAATGTAAATTTGGAAATCAAATCTAAGGTTGTAGTTTGAAGTTCTTTACTTGAAAAATATCTACTACTGATTTTAGAAATTACAATTTGAAAATCAGATGTAAGTTGTTAATAGTCTGACGTATTTTACTTCAAAATAACTAAGACTTATTTTAGAATAGTCAATTTGTAAATCAAAGCTAAGTTATTAGTTTGAAGTTCTTTACTTGAAAATATCTACTTCTGATTTTAGAAATGACAATTTGAAATACAGATCTAAGTTAATAGTTTGACGTTTTTTACTTCAAAATAACTAAGTCTTACTTTAAAATAGTGAATTTGTTAATCAAAATTAACTTATCAAATAGAAGTTTTATACTTGAAAATATCTACTTCTGATTTTAGTAATCGCAATTTAAAAATCAGATCTAAGTTAATAGTTTGACGTTCTTTACTTTAAAGTAACTAAGTCTTATTTTAGAATAGTGAATTTGTAAATCAAAACTTAGTTATTAGTTTGAAGTTCTATACTTGAAAATATCTACTCCTGATTTTAGAAATGACAATTTGAAAATCAGAACTAAGTTAATAGTTTGACGTTTTTTACTTCAAAATACCCTAGTCTAATTTTAGAATAGTGAATTTGTAAATCAAAACTAAGTATTTAGTTTGAAGTTTCTTACTTTGAAGTATCTACTTCTGATTTTAAAAATGACAATTTGAAAATAAGATCTAAGTTAATAGTTTGACGTACTTTACTTAATAATCACAAAGTCTTATTTTAGAATAGTGAATTTGTAAATCAAAACTAAATTATTAGTTTAAAGTATTTTACTTGAAAATATCTAAGTCTGATTTTAGAAATGACAATTAGAAAATCAGATCTAAGTTAATAGTTTGACGTTCTTTACTTCAAAACAACCAAGTCTTATTTTAGTATAGTGAATTTGTAAAACAAAACTAAGTTATTAGTATGAAGTTCTTTACTTGAAAAAAACTACCACTGATTTTAGAAATGACAATTTGAAAATCAGATCTAAGTTAGTAGTTTGACGTACTTTACTTCAAAATAGATAAGTCTTATTTTAGAATACTGTATTTGTAAATCAAAACTAACTTATTAGTTTGAAGTTCTTTACTTGAAAATATCTACTTCTGATTTTGGAAATGACAGTTTGAAAATCAGATTTAAGTTAATAATTTGACGTTCTTTACTTCAAAATAACTAAGTCTTATTTTAGACTAGTGAATTTGTAAATCAAAACTAAGTTATTAGTTTATAGTTTTTTACTTCAAATTTACTAATACGGAACTTAGCAATGTAAATTTGGAAATCAAATCTAAGGTTGTTGTTTGAAATTCTTTACTTGAAAATATCTACCTCTGATTTTAGAAATGACAATTTGAAAATCAGATCTAAGTTAGTAGTTTGACGTACTTTACTTCAAAATAGATAAGTCTTATTTTAGAATACTGTATTTGTAAATCAAAACTAACTTATTAGTTTGAAGTTCTTTACTTGAAAATATCTACTTCTGATTTTGGAAATGACAGTTTGAAAATCAGATTTAAGTTAATAGTTTGACGTTCTTTACTTCAAAATAACTAAGTCTTATTTTAGACTAGTGAATTTGTAAATCATAATTAAGCTTTAGTTTAAAGTTTTTTACTTCAAATTTACTGATTCGGATCTTAGTAATGTAAATTTGGAAATAAAATGTAAGGTTGTAGTTTAAAGTTCTTTACTTGAAAATATCTACTTCTGATTTTAGAAATGACAATTTGAAAATCAGGTCTAAGTTAATAGTTTGACGTTCTTTACTTCAAAATAATTAAGTCTTATTTTAGAATAGTGAATTTGAAAATCAAAACTAAGTTATTAGTTTGAAGTTCTTTACTTGAAAATATCTACTTCTGATTTTAGAACTACAGTTTGAAAATCAGAACTAAGTTAATAGTTTGTCGTTCTTTACTTCAAAATAACTAAGACTGATTTTAGAATAGTGAATTTGTAAATCGAAACTAAGGTATTAGTTTGAAGTTCTTTTCTTGAAAATATCTACTATTAATTTTAGAAATGACAATTTGAAAATTAGATCTAAGTTAATAGTTCGACGTTTTTGACTTCAAAATAGATAAGTCTTATTTTAGAATAGTGTATTTGTAATTAAAAACTAAGTTATTAGTTTAAAGCTCTTTACTTGAAATAATCTACTTCTGATTTTAGAAATGACAATTTGTAAATCAGATTTAATTTAATAGTTTGAGGATCTTTACTACAAATTAACTAAGTCTTACTTGAAGTAGTGAATTTGTAAATCAAAACCAACTTACTAAACTGAAGTTCTATATTTGAAAATATCTACTTCTGATTTTAGTAATCATAATTTAAAAATCAGATCTAGGTTAATAGTTTGACGTTCTTTACTTCAAAATAGCTAAGTCTTACTTTATAATAGTGAATTTGTAAATCAAAACTAACTTATTAAATTGAAGTTCTATACTTGAAAATATCTACTTCTGATTTTAGATATACTATTTGAGTATCAGATCTAAGTTAATAGTTTGACGATTTTTACTTAATAATTACAAAGTGTTATTTTAGAATAGTGAATTTGTAAATCAAAACTAATTTATTAGTTTAAAGTATTTTACTTGAAAATATCTAACTCTGATTTTAGAAATGACAATAAGAAAAACAGATCTAAGTTAATAGTTTGACGTTCTTTACTTCAAAATAACTAAGTGTTATTTTAGAATAGTGAATTTCTAAATCAAAAATAAGTTATTAGTTTGAAGTTCTTTACTAGAAAATATCTAGTTCTGGTTTTAGAAATGACAATTTGAAAATCAGACCTAAGTTAATAGTTTGACGTACTTTACTTAATAATCACAAAGTCTTATTTTAGAACAGTGAATTTGTAAATCAAAATTAAGTTATTAGTTTGAAGTTCTTTACTTGAAAATATCTACTTCTGATTTTAATAATCACAATTTAAAAATCAGATCTAAATTAATAGTTTCACGATATTTACTTCAAAATAACTAATTATTATTTTAGTATAGTGACTTCATAAATCAAAACTCAGTTACTAGTTTGAAGATTTTCAATTTGAAATAACTAATACGGATTTTGTAAAGCAAATTTCTAAATCAAAGCTAAGGTTATAGATTGAAGTTCTTTACTAGAAAATATCTACTTCTGGTTTTAGAAATGACATTTTGAAAATCAGACCTAAGTTAACAGTTTGACGTTCTTTACTTCTAAACAAATAAGTATTATTTTAGTACAGTGAATTTGTAAATCAAAACTAAGTTATTAGTTTGAAGTTATTTACTTGAACATATCTACTTCTGGTTTTCGAAATAACAATTTGAAACTCAGACCTAAGCTAATAATTTGACGTTCTTTACTTCTAAATAACTAAGTCTTATTTTAGTATAGTGTATTTGTAAATCAAAACTAAGTTATTAGTTAGAAGTTCTTTACTTGAAAATATCTACTTCTGATTTAAGAGATGACAATTTGAAAATCAGATCTAAGTTAATATTTTAACATTCTTTACATCAAAATAACTAAATTTTATTTTAGAATAGTTAATTTGTAAATCACAACTAAGTTATTGGTTCGAAGACCTTCCTTGTAAAATATCTACTTCTAATTTTAGAAATGACAATTTGAAAATCAGGTCTAAGTTAATAGTTTGACGTTTTTTACTTCAAAATACCTAAGTCTTATATTAGTCTAGTAAATTTGTAAATCAAAACTAAGTTATTAATTTGAAGTTCTTTACTTTGAAATATCTACTTCTGATTTAAGAAATCACAATTTGAAAATCAGATCTAAGTGAATAGTTTCAAGTTCTTTACTTTAAAATAGATAAGTCTTATTTTAGAATACCGCATTTCTAAATCAAAACTAATTTATTAGTTTGAAGTACTTTACTTAAAAATATCTACTTCTGATTTTAGAAATGACAATTTGAAAATCAGATCTAAGTTAATAGTTTGACGTACTTTACTTAATAATCACAAAGTCTTATTTTAGAACAGTGAATTTGTAAATCAAAACTAAGTTATTAGTTTAAAGTTTTTTACTTCAAGCTTACTAATTCGGATCTTAGAAATGTAAATTTGAAAATGAAATCTAAGGTTGTAGTTTGAAGTTATTTACTTGAAATTATCAACTTCTGATTTTAGAAATGACAATTTGAAAATCAGATCTAAGTTAATAGCTTGACGGTCTTTACTTCAAAATAACTAAATTTTATTTTACAATAGTTAATTTGTAAATCAAAACTAAGTTATTAGTTTGAAGTTCTTTACTTGTATCTATCATATATATCATCATGTATATCTACATCTGATTTTAGAAATGAGAATTTGAAAATGAGATCTAAGTTAATAGTTCGACGTTCTTTACTTCTAAATAACTATTCCTTATTTTAGAATACGGTTTTTGTAAATCAAAACTAAGTTAATAGTTTTAAGCTCTTTACTTCCAATTAACTAATACGGATTTTAGTAATGTGCATTTGAAAATCAAAGCGAAGGTTATAGTTTGAAGTTCTTTACTTGAAAATATCTACTTCTGATTTTAGAAATAAAAATTTGAAAATTAGATCTAAGTTAATAGTTTGACGTTCTTTACTTCAAAATAACTAAGTCTTATTTTAGACTAGTGAATTTTTAAATAAAAACTAAGTTATTAGTTTGAAGTTCTTTACTTGAAAATATCTACTTCTGATTTTAGAACTACAGTTTGAAAATCAGAACTAAGTTAATAGTTTGTCGTTCTTTACTTCAAAATAACTAAAACTGATTTTAGAATAATGAATTTGTAAATCGAAACTAAGGTATTAGTTAGAAGTTCTTTTCTTGAAAATATCTACTACTAATTTTAGAAATGACAATTTGAAAATCAGATCTAAGTTAATAGTTCGACGTTTTTGACTTCAAAATAGATAAGTCTTATTTTAGAATAGTGTATTTGTAATTAAAAACTAAGTTATTAGTTTAAAGCTCTTTACTTGAAATAATCTACTTCTGATTTTAGAAATGACAATTTGTAAATCAGATCTAATTTAATAGTTTGAGGATCTTTACTACAAATTAACTAAGTCTTACTTGAAATAGTGAATTTGTAAATCAAAACTAACTTACTAAACTGAAGTTCTATACTTGAAAATATCTACTTCTGATTTTAGTAATCATAATTTAAAAATCAGATCTAGGTTAGTAGTTTGACGTTCTTTACTTCAAAATAGCTAAGTCTTACTTTATAATAGTGAATTTGTAAATCAAAACTAACTTATTAAATTGAAGTTCTATACTTGAAAATATCTACTTCTGATTTTAGATATACTATTTGAGTATCAGATCTAAGTTAATAGTTTGACGATTTTTACTTAATAATTACAAAGTTTTATTTTAGAATAGTGAATTTGTAAATCAAAACTAATTTATTAGTTTAAAGTATTTTACTTGAAAATATCTAACTCTGATTTTAGAAATGACAATAAGAAAAACAGATCTAAGTTAATAGTTTGACGTTCTTTACTTCAAAATAACTAAGTGTTATTGTAGAATAGTGAATTTCTAAATCAAAAATAAGTTATTAGTTTGAAGTTCTTTACTAGAAAATATCTAGTTCTGGTTTTAGAAATGACAATTTGAAAATCAGACCTAAGTTAATAGTTTGACGTACTTTACTTAATAATCACAAAGTCTTATTTTAGAACAGTGAATTTGTAAATCAAAACTAATTTATTAGTTTAAAGTATTTTACTTGAAAATATCTAAGTCTGATTTTAGAAATGACAATTAAAAAATCAGATCTAAGTTAATAGTTTGACGTTCTTTAATTCAATATAACTAAGTCATATTTTAGAATAGTGAATTTGTAAATCAAAATTAAGTTATTAGTTTGAAGTTCTTTACTTGAAAATATCTACTTCTGATTTTAATAATCACAATTTAAAAATCAGATCTAAATTAATAGTTTCACGATATTTACTTCAAAATAACTAATTATTATTTTAGTATAGTGACTTCATAAATCAAAACTCAGTTACTAGTTTGAAGATTTTCAATTTGAAATAACTAATACGGATTTTGTAAAGCAAATTTCTAAATCAAAGCTAAGGTTATAGATTGAAGTTCTTTACTAGAAAATATCTACTTCTGGTTTTAGAAATGACATTTTGAAAATCAGACCTAAGTTAACAGTTTGACGTTCTTTACTTCTAAACAAATAAGTCTTATTTTAGTACAGTGAATTTGTAAATCAAAACTAAGTTATTAGTTTGAAGTTATTTACTTGAACATATCTACTTCTGGTTTTCGAAATAACAATTTGAAACTCAGACCTAAGCTAATAATTTGACGTTCTTTACTTCTAAATAACTAAGTCTTAATTTAGTATAGTGTATTTGTAAATCAAAACTAAGTTATTAGTTAGAAGTTCTTTACTTGAAAATATCTACTTCTGATTTAAGAGATGACAATTTGAAAATCAGATCTAAGTAAATAGTTTCACGTTCTTTACTTTAAAATAAATAAGTCTTATTTTAGAATAGCGTATTTGTAATTCAAAACTAAGTTATTAGTTTGGAGTACTTTACTTAAAAATATCTACTGCTCGTTTTAGAAATGACAATTTAAAAATCAGATCTAAGTTAATAGTTTGACGTTCTTTACTTCAAAATAGATAAGTCTTATTTTAAATACTGTATTTGTAAATCAAAACTAAGTTGTTAGTTTGAAGTTCTTTATCTGAAAATATCTGCTTCAGATTTTAGAAATGACAATTTGAAAATCAGATCTAAGTTAATAGTTTGACGTTCTTTACTTCAAAATAACTAAGTCTTATTTTAGACTAGTGAATTAGTAAACGAAAACTAAGTTATTAGTCTAAGGTTTTTTACTTCAAGCTTACTAATTCGGATCTTAGAAATGTAAATTTGAAAATCAAATGTAAGGTTGTAGTTTGAAGTTTTTTACTTGAAATTATCTACTTCTGATTTTAGCAATGACAATTTGAAAATCAGATCTAGTTATTAGTTAGTCGTTCTTTACTTCAAAATAACTAAGTCTTATTTTAGAATAGTGAATTTGTAGATCAAAACTAAGTTATTAGTTTGAAGTTCTTTACTTGAAAATATCTGCTTCAGATTTTATAAATGACAATTTGAAAATCAGATCTAAGTTAATATTTTAACATTCTTTACATCAAAATAACTAAATTTTATTTTAGAATAGTTAATTTGTAAATCACAACTAAGTTATTGGTTCGAAGACCTTCCTTGAAAATATCTACTTCTAATTTTAGAAATGACAATTTGAAAATCAGGTCTAAGTTAATAGTTTGACGTTTTTTACTTCAAAATACCTAAGTCTTATATTAGTCTAGTAAATTTGTAAATCAAAACTAAGTTATTAATTTGAAGTTCTTTACTTTGAAATATCTACTTCTGATTTAAGAAATCACAATTTGAAAATCAGATCTAAGTGAATAGTTTCACGTTCTTTACTTTAAAATAGATAAGTCTTATTTTAGAATACCGCATTTCTAAATCAAAACTAATTTATTAGTTTGAAGTACTTTACTTGAAAATATCTACTTCTGATTTTAGAAATGACAATTTGAAAATCAGATCTAAGTTAATAGTTTGACGTACTTTACTTAATAATCACAAAGTCTTATTTTAGAACAGTGAATTTGTAAATCAAAACTAAGTTATTAGTTTAAAGTTTTTTACTTCAAGCTTACTAATTCGGATCTTAGAAATGTAAATTTGAAAATGAAATCTAAGGTTGTAGTTTGAAGTTATTTACTTGAAATTATCTACTTCTGATTTTAGAAATAAAAATTTGAAAATTAGATCTAAGTTAATAGTTTGACGTTCTTTACTTCAAAATAACTAAGTCTTATTTTAGACTAGTGAATTTTTAAATAAAAACCAAGTTATTAGTTTGAAGTTATTTACTTTGAAATATCTACTTGTGATTTAAGAAATGACTATTTGTAAATCAGATCTATGTGAATAGTTTGACGTTTTTTACTACAAAATAGATAAGTCTTATTTTAGAATATTGTATTTGTAAATCAAAACTAAGTTATTAGTATGAAGTTCTTTACTTGAAACAAACTACCACTGATTTTAGAAATAACAATTTGAAAAGCAGATCTAAGTTAACAGTTTGACGTTCTTTACTTCAAAATAACTAATTCTTATTTTAGAATTATCAATTTGTAAATCAAAGCTAAGTTATTAGTTTGAAGGTCTTTACTTGAAAATATTTACTTCTGATTTTAGAAATGACAATTTGAAAATCAGGTCTAAGTTAATAGTTTGACGTTTTTAATTCAAAATAACTAGGTCTTATATTAGAATAGTAAATTTGTAAATTTGTAAATTAGAATAGTTAATTTGTAAATCAAAACTAAGTTATTAGTTTGAAGTTCTTTACTTGAAAATATCTACTTCTGATTTTAGAATTGACAACTTGAAAATCAGATCTAAGTTAATAGTTTCACGTTCTTTACTTCAAAACAACTAAATCTTATTTTAGTATTGTGAATTTGTAAATCAAAACTAAGTTATTAGTATGAAGTTCTTTACTTGAAACAAACTACCACTGATTTTAGAAATAACAATTTGAAAAGCAGATCTAAGTTAGGTGTTTGACGTTCTTTACTTTAAAGTAACTTTACTTCTAAATAACTAAGTCTTATTTTAGTATAGTGAATTTGCAAATCAAAACTAAGTTATTAGTTTAAAGTTTTTTACTTCAAATTTACTAATTCGGATCTTAGTAATGTAAAGTTGGAAATAAAATCTAAAGTTGTAGTTTGAAGTTCTTTACTTGAAAATATCTACTTCTGATTTTATAATTTACATTTTGAAAATCAGATCTAAGTTAATAGTTTGACGTTTTAGACTTCAAAATAACTAAGTCTTATTTTAGAATTGTCAATTTGTAAATCAAAGCTAAGTTATTAGTTTGAAGTTCTTTACTTGAAAATATCTACTTCTGATTTTAGAAATGACAATTTGAAATACAGGTCTAAAATAATAGTTTGACGTTTTTTACTTCAAAATAACTATGACTTATTTTAGAATAGTCAATTTGAAAATCAAAGCTAAGTTATTAATTTGATGTTCTTTACTTGAACATATCTAATTCTGATTAAGAAATAACAATTTGAAAATCAGGACTAACTTAATAGTTTGACGTTTTATACTTCAAAGTAACTAAGTCTTATTTCACACTAGTGAATTTGTAAATCAAAACTAAGTTATAAGTTTGAAGTTATTTACTTTGAAATATCTACTTCTGATTTAAGAAATGACAATTTGAAAATCAGATCTAAGTTAATAGTTTGACGTTATTTACTTCAAAATAGATAAGTCTTATTTTAGAATATTGTATTTTTAAATAAGAACTAATTTATTTGTTTGAAGCTATTTACTTGAATATATCTACTTCTGGTTTTAGAAATGACAAATTGTAAATCAGATCTAAGCTAATAGTTATGCGTTCTTTACTTCAAGCAAGATAAGTATTATTGTAGAATAGTGTATTTGTAAATCTAAACTAAGTTATTAGTTTGAAGTTTTTTATTTCAGATTTACTAATTCGGATTTTAGTAATGTAACTTTGAAAAACTAAACTAAGGATGTAGTTTGAAGTTCTTTACTTGAAAATTTCTACTTCTGATTTTAGAAGTGACAATTTGAAAATCAGATCTAAGTTGATAGTTTGACTTTCTTTACTTCCAATCAAATAAGTCTTATTTTATTAGTGAATTTGTAAATCAAAACTAAGTTATTAGTTTGAAGTTATTTACTTGAACATCTCTACTTCTGATTTTAGAAATAACAATTTGAAAATTAGATCTAAGTTAATAGTTTGACGTTCTTTACTTCTAAATAACTAAGTCTTATTTTAATATAGTGTATTTGTAAATCAAAACTAAGATATAAGTTTGAAATTGTTTACTTTGAGATATCTACTTTTGATTTTAGAAATGACCATTTGAAAATCAGATCTAAGTTAATAGTTTGACGATTTTTACTTCAAAATAACTAAGCCTTACTTTAAAATAGTGAATTTGTAAATCAATACAAACTTATCAAATAGAAGTTCTATACTTGAAAATATCTACTTCTGATTTTAGTAATCACAATTTAAAAATCAGATCTAAGTTAATAGTTTGACGTTCTTTATTTCTAAACAAATAAGTCTTATTTTAGTATAGTGAATTTGTAAATCAAAACTAAGTTATTAGTTTGAAGTTATTTACTTGAACATCTCTACTTCTGATTTTGTAAAATAACAATTTGAAAATTAGATCTAAGTTATTAGTTTGAAGTTCTTTACTTGAAAATATATACTTCTGTCTTTAGAAATGACAAATTGTAAATCAGATCTAAGCTAATAGTTTTACGTTCTTTACTTCAAACAAGATAAGTATTATTTTAGACTAGTGAATTTGTAAATTAAAACTAAGTTATTAGTTTAAAGTTTTTTACTTCAAATTTACTAATTCGGATCTTAGTAATGTAAAATTGGAAATCAAATCTAAGGTTGTAGTTTAAAGTTTTTTACTTGCAAATATCTACTTCTGATTTTAGAAATTACAAGTTGAAAATCAGGTCTAAGTTAATAGTTTGACGTTTTTTACTTCAAAATAACTAAGTCTTATTTTAGACTAGTAAATTTGTAAATCATAAATAAGTTATTAGTTTGAAGTTCTTTACTTGAAAATATCTACTACTGATTTTAGAAATGACAATTTGAAAATCAGATATTGTTATTAGTTTGACGTTCTTTACTTAAAAATAATTAAGTCTTACTTTAGAATAGTGAATTTGGAAATCAAAACTAAGTTATTAGTTGGAAGTTCTTTACTTTGAAATATCTACTTCTGATTTAAGAAATGACAATTTGAAAATCAGACCTAAGTTAATAGTTTGACGTTCTTTACTTCTAAACAAATAAGTCTTATTTTAGTATAGTGAATTTGTAAATCAAAACTAAGTTATTAGTTTGAAGTTATTTACTTGAACATATCTACTTCTGGATTTAGAAATAACAATTTGTAAATCAGATGTAAGTTAATAGTTTGACGTTCTTTACTTCAAAATAACTAAGTCTTATTTTAAAATAGTGAATTTGTAAATCAAAGCTAAGTTATTAGTTTGAAGTTTTTTATTTCAGATTTACTAATTCGGATTTTAGTAATGTAAATTTGAAAATCTTAACTAAGGATGTAGTTAAAGTTCTTTACTTGAAAATTTCTACTTCTGATTTTTAGAAATGACAATTTGTAAATCAGATCTAAGTTGATAGTTTGACTTTCTTTACTTCTAATCAAATAAGTCTTATTTTAGTATAGTGAATTTGTAAATCAAAACTAAGTTATTAGTTTGAATTTATTTACTTCAACATCTCTACTTCTGATTTTAGAAATAACAATTTGAAAATTAGATCTTAGTTAATAGTTTGACGTTCTTTACTTCTAAATAACTAAGTCTTAGTTTAGTATAGTGTATTTGATAATCAAAACTAAGTTATAAGTTTGAAGTTCTTTACTTGAAAATATCTACTACTGATTTTAGAATTGACAATTTGAAAATCAGATCTAAGTTAATAGTTTGACGTTCTTTACTTCGAAATAACTAAGTCTTACTTTACACTAGTGAATTTCTAAATCAAAACTAAGTTATTAGTTTAAAGTTATTTACTTCAAATTTACTAATTCGGATCTCAGTAATGTAAATTTGGAAATTTAATCTAAGGTTTACTTGAAAATATCTACTACTGATTTTAGAAATTACAATTATAAATCAGATCTAAATTAATAGTTTGACGTTTTTTACTTCAAAATAACTAACACTTATTTTAGAATAGTCAATTTGTAAATCAAGGCTAAGTTATTAGTTTGAAGTTCTTTACTTGAAAATATCTACTTCTGATTTTAGAAATGACAATTTGAAATACAGGTCTAAAATAATAGTTTGACGTTTTTTACTTCAAAATAACTAAGACTTATTTTAGAATAGTCAATTTGTAAATCAAGGCTAAGTTAGTAATTTGATGTTCTTTACTTGAACATATCTACTTCTGATTTTAGAAATAACAATTTGAAAATCAGGACTAACTTAATAGTTTGACGGTTTTTACTACAAAGTAACTAAGTCTTATCTCACACTAGTGAATTTGTAAATCAAAACTAAGTTATAAGTTTGAAGTTATTTACTTTGAAATATCTACTTCTAATTTAAGAAATGACAATTTGAAAATCAGATCTAAGTTAATAGTTTGACGTTTTTTACTTCAAAATAAATAAGTCTTATTTTAGAATATTGTATTTTTAAATAAAAACTAATTTATTTGTTTGAAGCTCTTTACTTGAAATTATCTACTTCTGATTTTAGAAATAACAATTTGAAAATCAAATCTAAGTTAATATAGTTTGACGTTTTTTACTTCAAAATAAATAAGTCTTATTTTAGAATATTGTATTTTTAAATAAAAACTAATTTATTTGTTTGAAGCTCTTTACTTGAAAATATCTACTACTGATTTTAGAAATGACAATTTGAAAATTAGATCTAAGTTAATAATTTGACGTTGTTTACTACAAAATAACTTAGTACTATTTTAGAATAGTGAATTAGTAAATCAATACTAAGTTATTAGTTTAAATTTCGAGACTTTGAAATATCTACTTCTGATTTCAGAAATGACAATTTGAAAATCAGATTTAGTTAATAGTTTGATGTTCTGTACTTTAAAGAAACTAAGTCTTATTTTAGAATAGTAAATCTGTAAATCAAAACTAAGTTATTAGTTTAAAGTTCTTTACTTTGAAATATGTACTTCTGATTTCAGAAATGACAATTTGAAAATCAGATCTAAGTTAATAGTTTGACGTTTTTTACTTCAAAATAACTAATTCGGTTCTTAGTAATGTAAATTTGGAAATCTAATCTAAGGTTGTAGTTTGAAGTTTTTTACTTGAAAATATCTACTTCTGATTTTAGAAATGACAATTTGAAAATCAGATCTAAGTTAACAGTTTGACGGTTTTTACTTCAAAATAGATAAGTCTTATTTTAGAATACTGTCTTTGTAAATCAAAACTAAGTTATTTGTTTGAAGTACTTTACTTGAAATAATCTACTTCTGATTTTAGAAATGACAATTTGAAAATCAGATCTAAGTTAACAGATTGACGTTCTTTACTTCAAAATAGATAAGTCTTATTTTAGAATACTGTCTTTGTAAATCAAAACTAAGTTATTTGTTTGAAGTAATTTACTTGAAAATATCTACTTCTGATTTTAGAAAAGACAATTTGAAAAGCAGTTCTAAATTAATAGTTTGACGTTTTTTCCTTCAAAATAACTTATTCGGATCTTAGTAATTCACATTTGGAAATCAAATCTAAGGTTGTAGTTTGAAGTTTTTTACTTGAAAATATCTACTTCTGTTTTTAGAAATGACAATTTGCAAATCAGATCTAAGTTAATGGTTTGACGTTCTTATTTCAAAGTAACTTAGTCTTATTTTAGAATAGTGAATTTGTAAAGCAAAACTAAGTTATTAGTTTGAAGTTATTTACTTGAAATTATCTGCTTCAGATTTTAGAAATCATAATTCGAAAATCAGATCTAAGTTAATAGTTTGACGTTTTTTACTTCAAAATAAGTAAGTCTTAATTTAGACTAGTGAATTTGTAAATCAAAACTAATCTAATAGTTTGAAATACTTTACTTGAAAATATCTACTTCAGATTTCAGAAATGACAAATTAAAAATCATATTTAAGTTAATAGTTTGATGTTCTTTACTTCAAAGAAACTAAGTCTTATTTTAGAATAGTGAATCTGTAAATCAAAACTAAGTTATTAGTTTAAAGTTCTTTACTTTGAAATATGTACGTCTGATTTCAGAAATGACAATTTGAAAATCAGATCTAAGTTAATAGTTTGACGTTTTTTACTTCAAAATAGATAAGTCTTATTTTAGAATATTGGATTAGTAAATCAAAAGTAAGTTATTTATTTGATGTACTTTACTTGAAAATATCTACTTATGATTTTAGAAATGACAATTTAAAAATCAGATCTAAGTTAACAGTTTGACGTTCTTTACCTCAAAATAGATAAGTCTTATTTTAGAATACTGTCTTTGTAAATCAAAACTAAGTTATTTGTTTTAAGTACTTTACTTGAAAATATCTACTTCTGATTTTATAAATGACAATTTGATAATCAGATCTAAGTTAATAGTTTGACATTTTTTACTTCAAAATACCTAGGTCTTATTTATACTAGTCAATTTGTAAATCAAAACTAAGTTATTAGTTTGAAGTTCTTTACTTGAAAATATCTACTACTGATTTTAGAAATGACAATTTAAAAATCAGAGGTAAGTTAATAGTTTGACGTTGTTTACTTGAAAATAACTAAGTACTATTTTAGAATAGTGAATTTGTAAATCGAAAATAAGTTATTAGTTTAAAGTTCGAGACTTTGAAATATCTACTTCTGATTTCAGAAATGACAATTTGAAAATCAGATCTAAGTTAATAGTTTGATGTTCTTTACTTCAAAGAAACTAAGTATTATTTTAGAATAGTGAATTTCTAAATCAAAACTAAGTTATTAGTTTAAAGTTCTTTACTTTGAAATATCTACTCCTGATTTTAGAAATGACAATTTGAAAATCAGAACTAAGTTAATAGTTTGACGTCCTTTACTTCAAAATAACTAAGTCTTATTTTAGAATAGTGAATTTGTAAATCAAAACTAAGTTTTTAGTTTGAAGTTCTTTACTTTGAAATATCTACTTCTGATTTCAGAAATGGCAATTTGAAAATCAGATCTAAGTTAATAGTTTGACGTTTTTTACTTCAAAATAACTAAGTATTATTTAAACTAGTGAATTTGTAAATCAAAACTAAGTTATTAGTTTAAAGTTCTTTACTTGAAAATATCTACTACTGATTTTAGAAATGACAATTTGAAAATCAGATCTAAGTTAATAATTTGACGTTGTTTACTTCAAAATAACTAAGTACTATTTTAGCATTGTGAATTTGTAAATCAATACTAAGTTTATAGTTTAAATTTCGAGACTTTGAAATATCTACTTCTGATTTCAGAAATGACAATTTGAAAATCAGATGTAAGTTAATAGTTTGACGTTGTTAACTTGAAAATAACTAAGTACTATTTTAGAATAGTGAATTTGTAAATCGAAAATAAGTTATTAGTTTAAAGTTCGAGACTTTGAAATATCTACTTCTGATTTCAGAAATGACAATTAGAAAATCAGATCTAAGTTAATAGTTTGATGTTCTTTACTTCAAAGAAACTAAGTATTATTTTAGAATAGTGAATTTCTAAATCAAAACTAAGTTATTAGTTTGAAATACTTTACTTGAAAATATCTACTTCAGATTTCACAAATGACAAATTAAAAATCATATTTAAGTTAATAGTTTGATGTTCTTTACTTCAAAGAAACTAAGTCTTATTTTAGAATAGTGAATCTGTAAATCAAAACTAAGTTATTAGTTTAAAGTTCTTTACTTTGAAATATGTACGTCTGATTTCAGAAATGACAATTTGAAAATCAGATCTAAGTTAATAGTTTGACGTTCTTTACTTCAAAATAGATAAGTCTTATTTTAGAATACTGTCTTTGCAAATCAAAACTAAGTTATTTGTTTTAAGTACTTTACTTGAAAATATCTACTTCTGATTTTATAAATGACAATTTGATAATCAGATCTAAGTTAAGAGTTTGACGTTTTTTACTTCAAAATACCTAGGTCTTATTTATACTAGTCAATTTGTAAATCAAAACTAAGTTATTAGTTTGAAGTTCTTTACTTGAAATTATCTGCTTCTGATTTTAGAAATGACAATTTGAAAATCAGATCTAAGTTAATAGTTTGACGTTTTTTACTTCAAAGTAACGTAGTGTTAGTTTAGAATAGTGAATTTGTAAATAACAACTAAGTTATTAGTTTGAAGTTCTTTACTTTGAAATACCTACTTCTGATTTCAGAAATGACATTTTGAAAATCAGATCTAAGTTAATATTTGACGTTTTCTACTTCAAAATAACTAAGTCTTATTTAGACTAGTGAATTTGTAAATCAAAACTAAGTTATTAGTTTAAAGTTCTTTACTTGAAAATATCTACTACTGATTTTAGAAATGACAATTTGAAAATTAGATCTAAGTTAATAATTTGACGTTGTTTACTACAAAATAACTTAGTACTATTTTAGAATAGTGAATTAGTAAATCAATACTAAGTTATTAGTTTAAATTTCGAGACTTTGAAATATCTACTTCTGATTTCAGAAATGACAATTTGAAAATCAGATTTAGTTAATAGTTTGATGTTCTGGACTTTAAAGAAACTAAGTCTTATTTTAGAATAGTAAATCTGTAAATCAAAACTAAGTTATTAGTTTAAAGTTCTTTACTTTGAAATATGTACTTCTGATTTCAGAAATGACAATTTGATAATCAGATCTAAGTTAATAGTTTGACGTTTTTTACTTCAAAATACCTAGGTCTTATTTATACTAGCCAATTTGTAAATCAAAACTAAGTTATTAGTTTGAAGTTCTTTACTTGAAAATATCTACTACTGATTTTAGAAATGACAATTTAAAAATCAGATGTAAGTTAATAGTTTGACGTTGTTTACTTGAAAATAACTAAGTACTATTTTAGAATAGTGAATTTGTAAATCGAAAATAAGTTATTAGTTTAAAGTTCGAGACTTTGAAATATCTACTTCTGATTTCAGAAATGACAATTTTAAAATCAGATCTAAGTTAATAGTTTGATGTTCTTTACTTCAAAGAAACTAAGTATTATTTTAGAATAGTGAATTTCTAAATCAAAACTAAGTTATTAGTTTAAAGTTCTTTACTTTGTAATATCTAGTTCTGATTTCAGAAATGACAATTTGAAAATCAGATCTAAGTTAATAGTTTGACGTTCTTTCCTTCAAAAGAGATAAGTCTTAATTTAGAATACTGTATTTCTAAAGTAAAACTAAGTTATTAGTTTGAAGTTCTTTACTTGAAATTATCTGCTTCTGATTTTAGAAATGACAATTTGAAAATCAGATCTAAGTTAATAGTTTGACGTTTTTTACTTCAAAGTAACGTAGTGTTAGTTTAGAATAGTGAATTTGTAAATAACAACTAAGTTATTAGTTTGAAGTTCTTTACTTTGAAATACCTACTTCTGATTTCAGAAATGACATTTTAAAAATCAGATCTAAGTTAATAGTTTGACGTTTTCTACTTCAAAATAACTAAGTCTTATTTAGACTAGTGAATTTGTAAATCAAAACTAAGTTATTAGATTAAAGTTCTTTACTTGAAAATATCTACTACTGATTTTAGAAATGACAATTTGAAAATTAGATCTAAGTTAATAATTTGACGTTGTTTACTACAAAATAACTTAGTACTATTTTAGAATAGTGAATTAGTAAATCAATACTAAGTTATTAGTTTAAACTTCGATCCTTTGAAATATCTACTTCTGATTTCAGAAATGACAATTTGAAAATCAGATTTAGTTAATAGTTTGATGTTCTGGACTTTAAAGAAACTAAGTCTTATTTTAGAATAGTAAATCTGTAAATCGAAACTAAGTTATTAGTTTAAAGTTCTTTACTTTGAAATATGTACTTCTGATTTCAGAAATGACAATTTGAAAATCAGATCTAAGTTAATAGTTTGACGTTCTTTACTTCAAAATAACTAATTCACTTCTTAGTAATGTAAATTTGGAAATCTAATCTAAGGTTGTAGTTTGAAGTTCTTTACTTGAAAATATCTACTTCTGATTTTAGAAATGACAATTTGAAAATCAGATCTAAGTTAACAGTTTGACGGTCTTTACTTCAAAATAGATAAGTCTTATTTTAGAATACTGTCTTTGTAAATCAAAACTAAGTTATTTGTTTGAAGTACTTTACTTGAAATAATCTACTTCTGATTTTAGAAATGACAATTTGAAAATCAGATCTATGTTGATAGTTTGACGTTTTTTACTTCAAAATAAGTAAGTCTTAATTTAGACTAGTGAATTTGTAAATCAAAACTAAGCTATTAGTTTGAAATGCTTTACTTGAAATTATCTACTTCTGATTTCAGAAATGACAAATTGAAAATCATATCTAAGTTAATAGTTTGATGTTCTTTACTTCAAAGAAACTAAGCCTTATTTCAAAATAGTAAATTTGTAAATCAAAACTAAGTTATTAGTTTGAAATACTTTACTTGAAACTATCTACTTCTGATTTTAGAAATGACAATTTGAAAAGCAGATCTAAATTAATAGTTTGACGTTTTTTCCTTCAAAATAACTTATTCGGATCTTAGTAATGTACATTTGGAAATCAAATCTAAGGTTGTAGTTTGAAGTTTTTTACTTGAAAATATCTACTACTGGTTTTAGAAATGACAATTTGAAAATCAGAACTAAGTTAATGGTTTGACGTTTTTTACTTCAAAGTATCTTAGTCTTATTTTAGAATAGTCAATTTGTAAAGCAAAACTAAGTTATTAGTTTGAAGTTATTTACTAGAAATTATCTGCTTCAGATTTTAGAAATCATAATTTGAAAATCAGATCTAAGTTAATAGTTTGACGTTCTTTACTTCAAAATAACTAAGTACTATTTTAGTATAGTGTATTTGTAAATCAAAACTAAGTTATTAGTTTAAAGTTCGATACTTTGAAATTTCTACTTCTGAATTCAGAATGGTTAATTTGAAAATCAGATCAAAGTTAATAATTTGACGTTTTTTACTTCAAAATAACTAAGTCTTATTTTAGACAAGTGAATTTGTAAATCTAAACTAAGTTATTAGTTTAAAGTTCGATACTCAGAAACATCTACTGCTGATTTCAGAAATGACAATTTGAAAATCATATCTAAGTTAATAGTTTGATGTTCCTTACTTCAAAGAAACTAAGTTTTTTTTTACAATAGTGAATTTGTAAATCAAAACTAAGTTATTTGTTTGAAGTTCTTTACTTTGAAAAATCTACTTCTGATTTCAGAAATGAAAATTTGAAATTCAGATCTAAGTTAATAGTTTGACGTTTTTTACTTGAAAATAACTAAGTCTTATTTAGACTAGTGAATTTGTAAATCAAAACTAAGTTATTAGTTTAAAGTTTTTTACTTGAAAATATCTACTACTGATTTTAGAAATGACAATTTGAAAATCAGATCTAAGTTAATAGTTTGACGTTGTTTACTTGAAAATAACTAAGTACTATTTTAGAATAGTGAATTTGTAAATCGAAAATAAGTTATTAGTTTAAAGTTCGAGACTTTGAAATATCTACTTCTGATTTCAGAAATGACAATTTGAAAATCAGATCTAAGTTAATAGTTTGATGTTCTTTACTTCAAAGAAACTAAGTATTATTTTAGAATAGTGAATTTCTAAATCAAAACTAAGTTATTAGTTTAAAGTTCTTTACTTTGTAATATCTAGTTCTGATTTCAGAAATGACAATTTGAAAATCAGATCTAAGTTAATAGTTTGACGTTCTTTCCTTCAAAAGAGATAAGTCTTAATTTAGAATACTGTATTTCTAAAGTAAAACTAAGTTATTAGTTTGAAGTTCTTTACTTGAAATTATCTGCTTCTGATTTTAGAAATGACAATTTGAAAATCAGATCTAAGTTAATAGTTTGACGTTTTTTACTTCAAAGTAACGTAGTGTTAGTTTAGAATAGTGAATTTGTAAATAACAACTAAGTTATTAGTTTGAAGTTCTTTACTTTGAAATACCTACTTCTGATTTCAGAAATGACATTTTGAAAATCAGATCTAAGTTAATAGTTTGACGTTTTCTACTTCAAAATAACTAAGTCTTATTTAGACTAGTGAATTTGTAAATCAAAACTAAGTTATTAGATTAAAGTTCTTTACTTGAAAATATCTACTACTGATTTTAGAAATGACAATTTGAAAATTAGATCTAAGTTAATAATTTGACGTTGTTTACTACAAAATAACTTAGTACTATTTTAGAATAGTGAATTAGTAAATCAATACTAAGTTATTAGTTTAAATTTCGAAACTTTGAAATATCTACTTCTGATTTCAGAATTAACAATTTGAAAATCAGATCTAAGTTAACAGTTTGACGGTTTTTACTTCAAAATAGATAAGTCTTATTTTAGAATACTGTCTTTGTAAATCAAAACTAAGTTATTTGTTTGAAGTACTTTACTTGAAATAATCTACTTCTGATTTTAGAAATGACAACTTGAAAATCAGATTTATGTTGATAGTTTGACGTTTTTTACATCAAAATAAGTAAGTCTTAATTTAGACTAGTGAATTTGTAAATCAAAACTAAGCTATTAGTTTGAAATGCTTTACTTGAAATTATCTACTTCTGATTTCAGAAATGACAAATTGAAAATCATATCTAAGTTAATAGTTTGATGTTCTTTACTTCAAAGAAACTAAGTCTTATTTCAAAATAGTGAATTTGTAAATCAAAACTAAGTTATTAGTTTGAAATACTTTACTTGAAACTATCTACTTCTGATTTTAGAAATGACAATTTGAAAAGCAGATCTAAATTAATAGTTTGACGTTTTTTCCTTCAAAATAACTTATTCGGATCTTAGTAATGTACATTTGGAAATCAAATCTAAGGTTGTAGTTTGAAGTTTTTTACTTGAAAATATCTACTACTGTTTTTAGAAATGACAATTTGAAAATCAGATCTAAGTTAATGGTTTGACGTTTTTTACTTCAAAATAAGTAAGTCTTATTTAGCCTAGTGAATTTGTAAATCAAAACTTAGTTATTAGTTTGAAGTTCTTTACTTGAAAATATCTACTACTGATTTTAGAAAAGACAATTTGAAAATCAGATCTAAGTTAATAGTTTGATGTTCTTTACTTAAAAGAAACTAAGTAATATTTTAGAATAGTGAATTTCTAAATCAAAACTAAGTTATTAGTTTAAAGTTCTTTACTTTGTAATATCTACTTCTGATTTCAGAAATGATAATTTGAAAATCAGATCTAAGTTAATAGTTTGACGTTCTTTACTTCAAAATGGATAAGTCTTAATTTAGAAAACTGTATTTGTAAAGCAAAAATAAGTTATTCGGTTGAAGTTCTTTACTTGAAATTATCTGCGTCAGATTTTAGAAATCATAATTTGAAAATCAGATCTAAGTTAATAGTTTGACGTTCTTTACTTCTAAGTAACGTAGTGTTAATTTAGAATAGTGAATTTGTAAATCAAAACGAAGTTATTAGTTTGAAGTTCTTTACTTTGAAATATCTACTTCTGATTTCAGAAATGACAATTTGAAAATCAGATCTAAGTTAATAATTTGACGTTGTTTACTTCAAAATAACTAAGTACTATTTTAGAATAGTGAATTTGTAAATCAATACTAAGTTACTAGTTTAAATTTCGAGACCTTGAAATATCTACTTCTGATTTCAGAAATGACAATTTGAAAATCAGATTTTAGTTAATAGTTTGATGTTCTGTACTTTAAAGAAACTAAGTCTTATTTTAGAATAGTGAATCTGTAAATCAAAACTAAGTTAATAGTTTAAAGTTCTTTACTTTGAAATATGTAGTTCTGATTTCAGAAATGACAATTTGAAAATCAGATCTAAGTTAATAGTTTGACGTCCTTTACTTCAAAATAGATAAGTCTTATTTTAGAATATTGGATTTGTAAATCAAAAGTAAGTTATTTATTTGAAGGACTTTACTTGAAAATATCTACTTATGATTTTAGAAATGACAATTTGAAAATCAAATCTAAATTAATAGTTAGATGTTCTTACTTCAAAGAAATTAAGCCTTATTGTAGAATAGTGAATTTGTAAATCAAAACTAAGTTATTAGTTTGAAATACTTTAATTGAAAATATCTACTTCTGATTTTAGAAATGACAATATGAAAATCAGATCTAAGTTAATGGTTTGACGTTCTTTACTACAAAGTAACTTAGTCTTATTTTAGCATAGTGAATTTGTAAATCAAAACTAAGTTATTTGTTTGAAGTTCTTTACTTGATCAATCTACTTCTGATTTAAGAAATGATTATTTGAAAAACAGATCTAAATTAATAGTCTGACGTTCCTTACTTCAAAATAGATAAGTCTAATTTTAGAATACTGTCTTTGTTAATCAAAACTAAGTTATTTGTTTGAAGTACTTTACTTGAAAATATCTACTTCTGATTTTAGAAATGACAATTTGAAAATCAGATCTAAGTTAATAGTTTGACGTTTTTTCCTTCAAAATAGATAAGTCTTAATTTAGAATACTGTATATGTAAAGTAAAACTAAGTTATTAGTTTGAAGTTCTTTACTTGAAATTATCTGCTTCAGATTTAGAAATCATAATTGTAAAATCAGATCTAAGTTAATAGTTTGACGTTCTTTACTTCAAAGTAACGTAGTGTTAGTTTAGAATAGTGAATTTGTAAATCAAAACTAAGTTATTAGTTAGAAGTTCTTTACTTTGAAATATCTACTTCTGATTTCAGAAATGACAATTTGAAAATCAGATTTAAGTTAATAGTTTGACGTTTTTTACTTCAAAATAACTAAGTATTATTTAAACTAGTGAATTTGTAAATCAAAACTAAGTTATTGGTTTAAAGTTCTTTACTTGAAAATATCTACTACTGATTTTAGAAATGACAATTTGAAAATCAGATCTAAGTTAATAATTTGACGTTGTTTACTTCAAAATAACTAAGTACTATTTTAGAATAGTGAATTTGTAAATCAATGCTAAGTTATTAGTTTAAATTTCGCGACTTTGAAATATCTACTTCTGATTTCAGAAATGACAATTTGAAAATCAGATGTCAGTTAATAGTTTGATGTTCTGTACTTTAAAGAAACTAAGTCTTATTTTAGAATAGTGAATCTGTAAATCAAAACTAAGTTATTAGTTTAAAGTTCTTTACTTTGAAATATGTACGTCTGATTTCAGAAATGACAATTTGAAAATCAGATCTAAGTTAATAGTTTGACGTTCTTTACTTCAAAATATATAAGTCTTATTTTAGATTATTGGATTTGTAAATCAAAAGTAAGTTATTTATTTGATGTACTTAACTTGAAAATATCTACTTATGATTTTAGAAATGACAATTTGAAAATCAGATCTAAGTTAATAGTTTGAAGTTTTTTACTTCAAAATAACTAATTCGGATCTTAGTAATGTAAATTTGGAAATCTAAACTAAGGTTGTAGTTTGAAGTTTTTTACTTGAAAATATCTACTTCTGATTTTAGAAATGACAATTTGAAAATCAGATCTAAGTTAACAGTTTGACGTTCTTTACTTCAAAATAGATAAGTCTTATTTTAGAATACTGTCTTTGTAAATCAAAACTAAGTTATTTGTTTGAAGTACTTTACTTGAAAATATCTACTTCTGATTTCAGAAATGACAAATTGAAAATCATATCTAAGTTAATAGTTTGATGTTCTTTACTTCAAAGAAACTAAGTCTTATTTTAAAATAGTGAATTTGTAAATCAAAACTAAGTTATTAGTTTGAAATACTTTACTTGAAAATATCTACTTCTGATTTTAGAAAAGACAATTTGAAAAGCAGTTCTAAATTAATAGTTTGACGTTTATTCCTTCAAAATAACTTATTCGGATCTTAGTAATGTACATTTGGAAATCAAATCTAAGGTTGTAGTTTGAAGTTTTTTACTTGAAAATATCTACTTCTGTTTTTAGAAATGACACATTGCAAATCAGATCTAAGTTAATGGTTTGACGTTCTTTACTTCAAAGTAACTTAGTCTTATTTTAGAATAGTGAATTTGTAAAGCAAAACTAAGTTATTAGTTTGAAGTTATTTACTTGAAATTATCTGCTTCAGATTTTAGAAATCATAATTCGAAAATCAGATCTAAGTTAATAGTTTGACGTTTTTTACTTCAAAATACCTAAGTCTTATTTAGACTAGTGAATTTGTAAATCAAAACTAAGTTATTAGTTTGAAGTTCTTTACTTGAAAATATCTACTACTGATTTTAGAAATGACAATTTAAAAATCAGATGTAAGTTAATAGTTTGACGTTGTTTACTTCTAAATAACTAAGTCTTATTTTAGTATAGTGACTTTGTAAATTAAAGTTATGTTATTAGTGTGAAGTTCTTTACTTGAAAATATCTATTTCTTATTTTAGAAATCACAATTTGATAATTAGATCTAAGTTAATAATTTGACGTTCTTTACTTCTAAATAACTAAGTCTTATTTTAGTATAGTGAATTTGTAAATCAAAACTAAGTTATTAGTTTGAAGTTCTTTACTTGAAAATATCTACTACTGATTTTAGAAATGACAATTTGAAAATCAGATCTAAGTTAATAGTTTGACGTTTTATACTTCAAAATAACTAAGTCTTATTTTACACTAGTGAATTTGTAAATCAAAACTAAGTTATAAGTTTGAAGTTATTTACTTTGAAATATCTACTTCTGATTTAAGTAATGACAATTTAAAAATCAGATCTAAGTGAATAGTTTGAAGTTCTTTACTTTAAAATAGATAAGTCTTATTTTAGAATAGTGTATTTCTAGATTAAAACTAAGTTATTAGTTTGAAGTACTTTACTTGAAAATATCTACTACTGATTTTATAAATGACAATTTGAAAATCAGATCTAAGTTAATAGTTTGACGTTCTTTACTTCAAAATAACTTAGTCTTATTTTAGAATAGTGAATTTGTAAATCAAAACTAAGTTATTAGTTTGAAGTTCTTAACTTTGAAATATCTACTTCTGATTTAAAAATGACAATTGGAAAATCAGATCTAACTTAATAGTTTGACGTTCTTTATTTCAAAATAGATAAGTCTTATTTTAGAATAGTGCATTAGTAAATCAAAACTAAGTTATTAGTTTGATGTACTTTACTTAAAAAAATCTTCTTCTGATTTTATTAATGACAATTAGAAAATCAAATCTAAGTTAATAGTTTGACGTTCTTTACTTCAAAATAGATAAGTCTTATTTTAGAATACTGTATTTGTAATTCAAAACTAAGTTATTAGTTTGAAGTACTTTACTTGGAAATATCTACTTCTGATTTTGGAAATGTCAATTTGAAAATCAGATCTAAGTTAATAGTTTGACGTTCTTTACTTCAAAATAAGCAAGTCTTATTTTAGACTAGTGAATTTGTAAATCAAAACTAAGTTATTAGTTTAAAGATCTTTACTTGAAAATATCTACTTGTGTTTTGGAAATGACAATTTGAAAATCAGATCTAAGTTAATAGTTTTACGTTCTTTACTTCAAAATAACTAAGTCTTATTTTAGTATAGTAAATTTGTAAATCAAAGTTATGATATTAGTGTGAAGTTCTTTACTTGAAAATTTCTACTTCTTATTTTAGAAATCACAATTTGATAATTCGATCTAAGTTAATAATTTGACGTTCTTTACTTCTAAATAACTAAGTCTTATTTTAGTATAGTGAATTTGTAAATCAAAACTAAGTTATTAGTTTGAAGTTCTTTACTTGAAAATATCTACTACTGATTTTAGAAATGACAATTTGAAAATCAGATCTAAGTTAATAGTTTGACGTTTTATACTTCAAAATAACTAAGTCTTATTTTACACTAGTGAATTTGTAAATCAAAACTAAGTTATAAGTTTGAAGTTATTTACTTTGAAATATCTACTTCTGATTTAAGTAATGACAATTTGAAAATCAGATCTAAGTGAATAGTTTGAAGTTCTTTACTTTAAAATAGATAAGTCTTATTTTAGAATAGTGTATTTCTAGATTAAAACTAAGTTATTAGTTTGAAGTACTTTACTTGAAAATATCTACTACTGATTTTAGAAATGACAATTTGAAAATCAGATCTAAGTTAATAGTTTGACGTTCTTTACTTCAAAATAACTTAGTCTTATTTTAGAATAGTGAATTTGTAAATCAAAACTAAGTTATTAGTTTGAAGTTCTTAACTTTGAAATATCTACTTCTGATTTAAAAATGACAATTGGAAAATCAGATCTAACTTAATAGTTTGACGTTCTTTATTTCAAAATAGATAAGTCTTATTTTAGAATACTGTATTTGTAATTCAAAACTAAGTTATTAGTTTGAAGTTCTTTACTTGAAAATATCTACTTCTGATTTTGGAAATGTCAATTTGAAAATCAGATCTAAGTTAATAGTTTGACGTTCTTTACATCAAAATAACCAAGTCTTATTTTAGACTAGTGAATTTGTAAATCAAAACTAAGTTATTAGTATGAAGTTCTTCACTTGAAAAAAACTACCACTGATTTTAGAAATGACAATTTGAAAATCAGATCTAAGTTAATAGTTTGACGTTCTTTACTTCCAAATAACTAAGTCTTATTTTAGTATAGTGAATTTGTAATTTAAAACAAAGTTATTAGTTTGAAGTTCTTTACTTGAAAATATCTACTACTGATTTTAGAAATGACAATTTGAAAATCAGATCTAAGTTAACAGTTTGACGTTCTTTACTTTAAAATTACTAAGTCTTATTTTAGACTAGTGAATTTGTAAATTAAAACTAAGTTATTAGTATGAAGTTCTTTACTTGAAAAAAACTACCACTGATTTTAGAAATGACAATTTGAAAATCAGATCTAAGTTAATAGTTTGACGTTCTTTACTTCAAAACAACTAAGTCTTATTTTAGTATAGTGAATTTGTAAACCAAAACTAAGTTATTAGTATGAAGTTCTTCACTTGAAAACAACTACCACTGATGTTAGAACTGACAATTTGAAAATCAGATCTAAGCTTATAGTTTGACGTTCTTTACTTCAAAATAACTAAGTCTTATTTTAGAATACTCAATTTGTAAATCAAGGCTAAGTTATTAGTTAAAAGTTTTTTACTTGAAAATATCTACTTCTTGTTTTTGAAATGACAATTTGAAAATCAGATCTAAGTTAATAGTTTGACGTTCTTTACTTCTAAATAACTAAGTCTTATTTTAGTATAGTGAATTTGTAATTTAAAACTAAGTTATTAGTATGAAGTTCTTCACTTGAAAAAAACTACTACTGATTTTAGAAATGACAATTTGAAAATCAGATCTAAGTTAATAGTTTGACGTTCTTTACTTCAAAATAACTAAGTCTTATTTTAGAATACTCAATTTGTAAATCAAGGCTAAGTTATTAGTTTAAAGTTGTTTACGTGAAAATATCTACTTCTGATTTTAAAAATGACAATTTGAAAATCAAATCTAAGTTAATAGTTTGACGTTCTTTACTTCAAAACAACTAAGTCTTATTTTAGTATAGTGAATTTGTAAACCAAAACTAAGTTGTTAGTATGAAGTTCTTCACTTGAAAAAAACTACCACTGATTATAGAAATGACAATTTGAAAATCAGATCTAAATTAACAGTTTGACGTTCTTTACTTTAAGATAACTAAGTCTTATTTTAGAATACTCAATTTGTAAATCAAGGCTAAGTTATTAGTTTAAAGTTCTTTACTTAAAAATATCTACTTCTTGTTTTAGAAATGACAATTTGAAAATCAGATCTAAGTTAATAGTTAGACGTTCTTTACTTCTAAATAACTAAGTCTTATTTTAGTATAGTGAATTTGTAATTTAAAACAAAGTTATTAGTTTGAAGTTCTTCACTTGAAAAAAACTACCACTGATTTTAGAAATGACAATTTGAAAATCAGATCTAAGTTAATAGTTTGACGTTCTTTACTTCAAAATAACTAAGTCTTATTTTAGAATACTCAATTTGTAAATCAAGGCTAAGTTATTAGTTTAAAGTTGTTTACTTGAAAATATCTACTTCTGATTTTAGAAATGACAATTTGAAAATCAGATCTAAGTTAATAGTTTGACGTTCTTTACTTCAAAACAACTAAGTCTTATTTTAGTATAGTGAATTTGTAAACCAAAACTAAGTTGTTAGTATGAAGTTCTTCACTTGAAAAAAACTACCACTGATTTTAGAAATGACAATTTGAAAATCAGATCTAAATTAACAGTTTGACGTTTTTTACTTTAAAATAACTAAGTCTTATTTTAGAATACTCAATTTGTAAATCTAGGCTAAGTTATTAGTTTAAAGTTGTTTACTTGAAAATAACTCGTTCTGATTTTAGAAATGACAATTTGAAAATCAGATCTAAGTTAATAGTTTGACGTTCTTTACTTCAAAACAACTAAGTCTTATTTTAGTATAGTGAATTTGTAAACCAAAACTAAGTTGTTAGTATGAAGTTCTTCACTTGAAAAAAACTACCACTGATTTTAGAAATGACAATTTGAAAATCAGATCTAAATTAACAGTTTGACGTTCTTTACTTCTAAATAACTAAGTTTTCTTTTAGTATAGTGAATTTGTAATTTAAAACTAAGTTATTAGTATGAAGTTCTTCACTTGAAAAAAACTACCACTGATTTTAGAAATGACAATTTGAAAATCAGATCTAAGTTAATAGTTTGACGTTCTTTACTTCAAAATAACTAAGTCTTATTTTAGAATACTCAATTTGTAAATCAAGGCTAAGTTATTAGTTTAAAGTTCTTTACTTGAAAATATCTACTTCTTGTTATAGAAATGACAATTTGAAAATCAGATCTAAGTTAATAGTTTGACGTTCTTTACTTCAAAACAACTAAGTCTTATTTTAGTATAGTGAATTTGTAAGCCAAAACTAAGTTGTTAGTATGAAGTTCTTCACTTGAAAAAAACTACCACTGATTTTAGAAATGACAATTTGAAAATCAGATCTAAATTAACAGTTTGACGTTCTTTACTTTAAAATAACTAAGTCTTATTTTAGACTAGTGAATTTGTAAATTAAAACTAAGTTATTAGTATGAAGTTCTTCACTTGAAAAGAACTACCACTGATTTTAGAAATGACAATTTGAAAACAGATCTAAGTTAATAGTTTGACGTTCTTTACTTCAAAATAACTAAGTCTTATTTTAGAATACTCAATTTGTAAATCAAGGCTAAGTTATTAGTTTAAAGTTCTTTACTTAAAAATATCTACTTCTTGTTTTAGAAATGACAATTTGAAAATCAGATCTAAGTTAATAGTTTGACGTTCTTTACTTCAAAATAACTAAGTCTTATTTTAGAATACTCAATTTGTAAATCAAGGCTAAGTTATTAGTTTAAAGTTGTTAACTTGAAAATATCTACTTCTGATTTTAGAAATGACAATTTGAAAATCAAATCTAAGTTAATAGTTTGACGTTCTTTACATCAAAACAGCTAAGTCTTATTTTAGTATAGTGAATTTGTAATTTAAAACGAAGTTATTAGTTTGAAATTCTTTACTTGAAAATATCTACTACTGATTTTAGAAATGACAATTTGAAAATCAGATCTAAGTTTACAGTTTGACGTTCTTTACTTTAAAATAACTAAGTCTAATTTTAGACTAGTGAATTTGTAAATTAAAACTAAGTTATTAGTAGGCAGTTCTTCACTTGAAAAAAACAACCACT
Organism: Cantharis rustica; assembly: GCA_911387805.1. Taxonomy (NCBI): domain Eukaryota; kingdom Metazoa; phylum Arthropoda; class Insecta; order Coleoptera; family Cantharidae; genus Cantharis; species Cantharis rustica. Next base: position 26,671,250 of record OU426878.1, on the reverse strand, counting down.
GATTTTAGAAATGACAATTTGAAAATCAGATCTATGTTAATAGTTTGACGTTCTTTACTTCAAAATAACTAAGTCTTATTTTAGAATACTCAATTTGTAAATCAAGGCTAAGTTATTAGTTTAAAGTTGTTTACTTGAAAATATCTACTTCTTGTTTTAGAAATGACAATTTGAAAATCAGATCTAAGTTAACAGTTTGACGTTATTTACTTCTAAATAACTAAGTCTTATTTTAGTATAGTGAATTTGTAATTTAAAACAAAGTTATTAGTTTGAAGTTCTTTACTTTAAAATATCTACTACTGATTTTAGAAATGACAATTTGAAAATCAGATCTAAGTTAACAGTTTGACGTTCTTTACTTTAAAATAACTAAGTCTTATTTTAGACTAGTGAATTTGTAAATTAAAACTAAGTTATTAGTATGAAGTTCTTCACTTGAAAAAAACTACCACTGATTTTAGAAATGACAATTTGAAAATCAGATCTAAGTTAATAGTTTGACATTCTTTACTTCAAAATAACTAAGTCTTATTTTAGAATACTCAATTTGTAAATTAAAACTAAGTTATTAGAATGAAGTTCTCCACTTGAAAAAAACTACCACTGATTTTAGAAATGACAATTTGAAAATCAGATCTAAGTTAATAGTTTGACGTTCTTTACTTCAAAACAACTAAGTCTTATTTTAGTATAGTGAATTTGTAAACCAAAACTAAGTTATTAGTATGAAGTTCTTCACTTGAAAAAAACTACCACTGATTTTAGAAAAGACAATTTGAAAATCAGATCTAAGTTAATAGTTTGACGTTCTTTACTTCAAAATAACTAAGACTTATTTTAGAATACTCAATTTGTAAATCAAGGCTAAGTTATTAGTTTGAAGTTCTTTACTTGAAAATATCTACTTCTTGTTTTAGAAATGACAATTTGAAAATCAGATCTAAGTTAATAGTTTGACGTTTCATTACTTCAAAATAACTAAGTCTTATTTTAGAATACTCAATTTGTAAATCAAGGCTAAGTTCTTAGTTTAAAGTTGTTTACGTGAAAATATCTACTTCTGATTTTAAAAATGACAATTTGAAAATCAAATCTAAGTTAATAGTTTGACGTTCTTTACTTCAAAACAGCTAAGTCTTATTTTAGTATAGTGAATTTGTAATTTAAAACGAAGTTATTAGTTTGAAATTCTTTACTTGAAAATATCTACTACTGATTTTAGAAATGACAATTTGAAAATCAGATCTAAGTTAACAGTTTGACGTTCTTTACTTTAAAATAACTAAGTCTTATTTTAGACTAGTGAATTTGTAAATTAAAACTAAGTTATTAGTAGGCAGTTCTTCACTTGAAAAAAACTACCACTGATTTTAGAAATGACAATTTGAAAATCAGATCTAAGTTAATAGTTTGACGTTCTTTACTTCAAAATAACTAAGTCTTATTTTAGAATACTCAATTTGTAAATCAAGGCTAAGTTATTAGTTTAAAGTTGTTTACTTGAAAATATCTACTTCTTGTTTTAGAAATGACAATTTGAAAATCAGATCTAAGTTAATAGTTTGACGTTTTTTACTTCTAAATAACTAAGTCTTATTTTAGTATAGTGAATTTGTAATTTAAAACAAAGTTATTAGTTTGAAGTTCTTTACTTTAAAATATCTACTACTGATTTTAGAAATGACAATTTGAAAATCAGATCTAAGTTAACAGTTTGACGTTCTTTACTTTAAAATAACTAAGTCTTATTTTAGACTAGTGAATTTGTAAATTAAAACTAAGTTATTAGTATGAAGTTCTTCACTTGAAAAAAACTACCACTGATTTTAGAAATGACAATTTGAAAATCAGATCTAAGTTAATAGTTTGACATTCTTTACTTCAAAATAACAAAGTCTTATTTTAGAATACTCAATTTGTAAATTAAAACTAAGTTATTAGAATGAAGTTCTCCACTTGAAAAAAACTACCACTGATTTTAGAAATGACAATTTGAAAATCAGATCTAAGTTAATAGTTTGACGTTCTTTACTTCAAAACAACTAAGTCTTATTTTAGTATAGTGAATTTGTAAACCAAAACTAAGTTATTAGTATGAAGTTCTTCACTTGAAAAAAACTACCACTGATTTTAGAAAAGACAATTTGAAAATCAGATCTAAGTTAATAGTTTGACGTTCTTTACTTCAAAATAACTAAGTCTTATTTTAGAATACTCAATTTGTAAATCAAGGCTAAGTTATTAGTTTGAAGTTCTTTACTTAAAATATCTACTTCTTGTTTTAGAAATGACAATTTGAAAATCAGATCTAAGTTAATAGTTTGACGTTCTTTACTTCAAAATAACTAAGTCTTATTTTAGAATACTCAATTTGTAAATCAAGGCTAAGTTCTTAGTTTAAAGTTGTTTACGTGAAAATATCTACTTCTGATTTTAAAAATGACAATTTGAAAATCAAATCTAAGTTAATAGTTTGACGTTCTTTACTTCAAAACAGCTAAGTCTTATTTTAGTATAGTGAATTTGTAATTTAAAACGAAGTTATTAGTTTGAAATTCTTTACTTGAAAATATCTACTACTGATTTTAGAAATGACAATTTGAAAATCAGATCTAAGTTAACAGTTTGACGTTCTTTACTTTAAAATAACTAAGTCTTATTTTAGACTAGTGAATTTGTAAATTAAAACTAAGTTATTAGTAGGCAGTTCTTCACTTGAAAAAAACTACCACTGATTTTAGAAATGACAATTTGAAAATCAGATCTAAGTTAATAGTTTGACGTTCTTTACTTCAAAATAACTAAGTCTTATTTTAGAATACTCAATTTGTAAATCAAGGCTAAGTTATTAGTTTAAAGTTGTTTACTTGAAAATATCTACTTCTTGTTTTAGAAATGACAATTTGAAAATCAGATCTAAGTTAATAGTTTGACGTTTTTTACTTCTAAATAACTAAGTCTTATTTTAGTATAGTGAATTTGTAATTTAAAACAAAGTTATTAGTTTGAAGTTCTTTACTTTAAAATATCTACTACTGATTTTAGAAATGACAATTTGAAAATCAGATCTAAGTTAACAGTTTGACGTTCTTTACTTTAAAATAACTAAGTCTTATTTTAGACTAGTGAATTTGTAAATTAAAACTAAGTTATTAGTATGAAGTTCTTCACTTGAAAAAAACTACCACTGATTTTAGAAATGACAATTTGAAAATCAGATCTAAGTTAATAGTTTGACATTCTTTACTTCAAAATAACAAAGTCTTATTTTAGAATACTCAATTTGTAAATTAAAACTAAGTTATTAGAATGAAGTTCTCCACTTGAAAAAAACTACCACTGATTTTAGAAATGACAATTTGAAAATCAGATCTAAGTTAATAGTTTGACGTTCTTTACTTCAAAACAACTAAGTCTTATTTTAGTATAGTGAATTTGTAAACCAAAACTAAGTTATTAGTATGAAGTTCTTCACTTGAAAAAAACTACCACTGATTTTAGAAAAGACAATTTGAAAATCAGATCTAAGTTAATAGTTTGACGTTCTTTACTTCAAAATAACTAAGTCTTATTTTAGAATACTCAATTTGTAAATCAAGGCTAAGTTATTAGTTTGAAGTTCTTTACTTGAAAATATCTACTTCTTGTTTTAGAAATGACAATTTGAAAATCAGATCTAAGTTAATAGTTTGACGTTCTTTACTTCAAAATAACTAAGTCTTATTTTAGAATACTCAATTTGTAAATCAAGGCTAAGTTCTTAGTTTAAAGTTGTTTACGTGAAAATATCTACTTCTGATTTTAAAAATGACAATTTGAAAATCAAATCTAAGTTAATAGTTTGACGTTCTTTACTTCAAAACAGCTAAGTCTTATTTTTGTATAGTGAATTTGTAATTTAAAACGAAGTTATTAGTTTGAAATTCTTTACTTGAAAATATCTACTACTGATTTTAGAAATGACAATTTGAAAATCAGATCTAAGTTAACAGTTTGACGTTCTTTACTTTAAAATAACTAAGTCTTATTTTAGACTAGTGAATTTGTAAATTAAAACTAAGTTATTAGTAGGCAGTTCTTCACTTGAAAAAAACTACCACTGATTTTAGAAATGACAATTTGAAAATCAGATCTAAGTTAATAGTTTGACGTTCTTTACTTCAAAATAACTAAGTCTTATTTTAGAATACTCAATTTGTAAATCAAGGCTAAGTTATTAGTTTAAAGTTGTTTACTTGAAAATATCTACTTCTTGTTTTAGAAATGACAATTTGAAAATCAGATCTAAGTTAATAGTTTGACGTTTTTTACTTCTAAATAACTAAGTCTTATTTTAGTATAGTGAATTTGTAATTTAAAACAAAGTTATTAGTTTGAAGTTCTTTACTTTAAAATATCTACTACTGATTTTAGAAATGACAATTTGAAAATCAGATCTAAGTTAACAGTTTGACGTTCTTTACTTTAAAATAACTAAGTCTTATTTTAGACTAGTGAATTTGTAAATTAAAACTAAGTTATTAGTATGAAGTTCTTCACTTGAAAAAAACTACCACTGATTTTAGAAATGACAATTTGAAAATCAGATCTAAGTTAATAGTTTGACGTTCTTTACTTCTAAATAACTAAGTCTTATTTTAGTATAGTGAATTTGTAATTTAAAACAAAGTTATTAGTTTGCAGTTCTTTACTTTAAAATATCTACTACTGATTTTAGAAATGACAATTTGAAAATCAGATCTAAGTTAACAGTTTGACGTTCTTTACTTTAAAATAACTAAGTCTTATTTTAGACTAGTGAATTTGTAAATTAAAACTAAGTTATTAGTATGAAGTTCTTCACTTGAAAAAAACTACCACTGATTTTAGAAATGACAATTTGAAAATCAGATCTAAGTTAACAGTTTGACGTTCTTTACTTTAAAATAACTAAGTCTTATTTTAGACTAGTGAATTTGTAAATTAAAACTAAGTTATTAGTAGGCAGTTCTTCACTTGAAAAAAACTACCACTGATTTTAGAAATGACAATTTGAAAATCAGATCTAAGTTAATAGTTTGACGTTCTTTACTTCAAAATAACTAAGTCTTATTTTAGAATACTCAATTTGTAAATCAAGGCTAAGTTATTAGTTTAAAGTTGTTTACTTGAAAATATCTACTTCTTGTTTTAGAAATGACAATTTGAAAATCAGATCTAAGTTAATAGTTTGACGTTCTTTACTTCTAAATAACTAAGTCTTATATTTTAGTATAGTGAATTTGTAATTTAAAACAAAGTTATAAGTTTGAAGTTCTTTACTTTAAAATATCTACTACTGATTTTAGAAATGACAATTTGAAAATCAGATCTAAGTTAACAGTTTGACGTTCTTTACTTTAAAATAACTAAGTCTTATTTTAGACTAGTGAATTTGTAAATTAAAACTAAGTTATTAGTATGAAGTTCTTCACTTGAAATAACTACCACTGATTTTAGAAATGACAATTTGAAAATCAGATCTAAGTTAATAGTTTGACGTTCTTTACTTCAAAATAACTAAGTCTTATTTTAGAATAGTGAATTTGTAAATCAAGGCTAAGTTATTAGTTTAAAGTTGTTTACTTGAAACTATCTACTTCTTGTTCTAGAAATGACAATTTGAAAATCAGATCTAAGTTAATAGTTTGACGTTCTTTACTTCTAAATAACTAAGTCTTATTTTAGAATAGTGAATTTGTAATTTAAAACTAAGTTATTAGTAGGAAGTTCTTCACTTGAAAAAAACTACCACTGATTTTAGAAATGACAATTTGAAAATCAGATCTAAGTTAATAGTTTGACGTTCTTTACTTCAAAATAACTAAGCCTTATTTTAGAATACTCAATTTGTAAATCAAGGCTAAGTTATTAGTTTAAAGTTGTTTACTTGAAAATATCTACTTCTGATTTTAGAAATGACAATTTGAAAATCAGATCTAAGATAATAGTTTGACGTTCTTTACTCCAAAACAACTAAGTCTTATTTTAGTATAGTGAATTTGTAAACCAAAACTAAGTTATTAGTATGAAGTTCTTCACTTGAAAAAAACTACCACTGATTTTAGAAATGACAATTTGAAAATCAGATCTAAGTTAATAGTTTGACGTTCTTTACTTCAAAACAACTAAGTCTTATTTTAGTATAGTGAATTTGTAAACCAAAACTAAGTTATTAGTATGAAGTTCTTCACTTGAAAAAAACTACCACTGATTTTAGAAATGACAATTTGAAAATCAGATCTAAGTTAATAGTTTGACGTTCATTACTTCAAAATAACTAAGGATTATTTTAGAATACTCAATTTGTAAATCAAGGTTAAGTTATTAGTTTAAAGTTCTTTACTTGAAAATATCTACTTCTTGTTTTAGAAATTACAATTTGAAAATCAGATCTAAGTTATCAGTTTGACGTTCTTTACTTTAAAATAACTAAGTCTTATTTTAGACTAGTGAATTTGTAAATCAGAACTAAGTTATTAGTTTGAAGTTTTTTACATTGAAATAACTAATACGGATTTTTGTACTGTATATTTGAAAATCAAAGCTAAGGTTATAGTTTGAAGTTCTTTACTTGAAAATATCTACTGCTGATTTTAGAAATGACAATTTGAAAATCAGATCTAGTTTAATAGTTTGACGTTCTTTACTTCAAAATAACTAAGTCTTATTTTAGAATAGTGAATTTGTAAATCAGAACTAAGTTATTAGTTTGAAGTTTTCTACTTTGAAATATCTACTTCTGATTTTAGAAATTACAATTTGAAAATCAGATCTAGATTAATTGTTTGACATTCTTTACTACAAATTATTTAAGTCTTATTTTAGAATAGTGAATTCATAAATCAAAACTAAGTTATTAGTTTGAAGTTCTTTACATTGAAATAACTAATACGGATTTTTGTACTGTATATTTGAAAATCAAAGCTAAGGTTATAGTTTGAAGTTCTTTACTTGAAAATATCTACTGCTGATTTTAGAAATGATACTTTGAAAATCAGATCTAAGTTAATAGTTTGACGTTCTTTCCTTCAATATAACTAAGTCTTACTTTAGTATAGTGAATTTGTAAAGCACAACCAACTTATTAGTTTTTAGTTCTTTACTTGTAAATATCTACTTCTGATTTTAGTAATCACAATTTAAAGAACAGATCTAAGTTAATAGTTTGACGTTCTTAACTGCAAAATAACTAAGTCTTACTTTAGAATAGAGAATTTGTAAATCAAAACTAAGTTATTAGTTTGACGTTCTTTACTTCAAAATAGATAAATCTAATTTTAGAATACTGTATTTGTAAATCAAAACTAAGTTATTAGTTTGAAGTACTTTACTTAAAAATATCTAAGTCTGATTTTAGAAATGACAATTTGAAAATCAGATCTAAGTTAATAGTTTGACGTTCTTTACTACAAAATAACTAAGTCCTATTTTAGAATAGTGAATTTGTAAATCAGACCTAAGTTATTAGTTTGATGTTTTTTACATTGAAATAACTAATACGGATTTTTGTACTGTATATTTGAAAATCAAAGCTAAGGTTATAGTTTGAAGTTCTTTACTTGAAAATATCTACTGCTGATTTTAGAAATGACAATTTGAAAATCACATCAAAGTTAATAGTTTGACGTTCTTTACTTCAAAATAGATAAGTCTTATTTTAGAATGCTGTATTTGTAAATCGCCACTAAGTTGTTAGTTTGAAGTTTTTTATTTGAAAATATCTGCTTCAGATTTTAGAACTGACAATTTGAAAGTTAGATCTAAGTTAATAGTTTGATGTTCTTTACTTCAAAGAAACTAAGTATTATTTTAGAATAGTGAATTTCTAAATCAAAACTAAGTTATTAGTTTAAAGTTCTTTACTTTGTAATATCTAGTTCTGATTCCAGAAATGACAATTTGAAAATCAGATCTAAGTTAATAGTTTGACGTTCTTTACTGCAAAAGAGATAAGTCTTAATTTAGAATGCTGTATTTGTAAAGTAAAACTAAGTTATTAGTTTGAAGTTCTTTACTTGAAATTATCTGCTTCTGATTTTAGAAATGACAATTTGAAAATCAGATCTAAGTTAATAGTTTGAAGTTTTTTACTTCAAAGTAACGTAGTGTTAGTTTAGAATAGTGAATTTGTAAATAACAACTAAGTTATTAGTTTGAAGTTCGTTACTTTGAAATACCTACTTCTGATTTCAGAAATGACATTTTGAAAATCAGATCTAAGTTAATAGTTTGACGTTTTCTACTTCAAAATAACTAAGTCTTATTTAGACTAGTGAATTTGTAAATCAAAACTAAGTTATTAGTTTAAAGTTCTTAACTTGAAAATATCTACTACTGATTTTAAAAATGACAATTTGAAAATTAGATCTAAGTTAATAATTTGACGTTGTTTACTACAAAATAACTTAGTACTATTTTAGCATAGTGAATTAGTAAATCAATACTAAGTTATTAGTTTAAATTTCGAGACTTTGAAATATCTACTTCTGATTTTAGAAATGACAATTTGAAAATCAGATCTAAGTTAACAGTTTGACGGTTTTTACTTCAAAATAGATAAGTCTTATTTTAGAATACTGTCTTTGTAAATCAAAACTAAGTTAATTGTTTGAAGTACTTTACTTGAAATAATCTACTTCTGATTTTAGAAATGACAACTTGAAAATCAGATTTATGTTGATAGTTTGACGTTTTTTACATCAAAATAAGTAAGTCTTAATTTAGACTAGTGAATTTGTAAATCAAAACTAAGCTATTAGTTTGAAATGCTTTACTTGAAATTATCTACTTCTGATTTCAGAAATGACAAATTGAAAATCATATCTAAGTTAATAGTTTGATGTTCTTTACTTCAAAGAAACTAAGTCTTATTTCAAAATAGTGAATTTGTAAATCAAAACTAAGTTATTAGTTTGAAATACTTTACTTGAAACTATCTACTTCTGATTTTAGAAATGACAATTTGAAAAGCAGATCTAAATTAATAGTTTGACGTTTTTTCCTTCAAAATAACTTATTCGGATCTTAGTAATGTACATTTGGAAATCAAATCTAAGGTTGTAGTTTGAAGTTTTTTACTTGAAAATATCTACTACTGTTTTTAGAAATGACAATTTGAAAATCATATCTAAGTTAATGGTTTGACGTTTTTTACTTCAAAATAAGTAAGTCTTATTTAGCCTAGTGAATTTGTAAATCAAAACTTAGTTATTAGTTTGAAGTTCTTTACTTGAAAATATCTACTACTGATTTTAGAAAAGACAATTTGAAAATCAGATCTAAGTTAATAGTTTGATGTTCTTTACTTAAAAGAAACTAAGTAATATTTTAGAATAGTGAATTTCTAAATCAAAACTAAGTTATTAGTTTAAAGTTCTTTACTTTGTAATATCTACTTCTGATTTCAGAAATGATAATTTGAAAATCAGATCTAAGTTAATAGTTTGACGTTCTTTACTTCAAAATGGATAAGTCTTAATTTAGAAAACTGTATTTGTAAAGCAAAAATAAGTTATTCGGTTGAAGTTCTTTACTTGAAATTATCTGCGTCAGATTTTAGAAATCATAATTTGAAAATCAGATCTAAGTTAATAGTTTGACGTTCTTTACTTCTAAGTAACGTAGTGTTAATTTAGAATAGTGAATTTGTAAATCAAAACGAAGTTATTAGTTTGAAGTTCTTTACTTTGAAATATCTACTTCTGATTTCAGAAATGACAATTTGAAAATCAGATCTAAGTTAATAATTTGACGTTGTTTACTTCAAAATAACTAAGTACTATTTTAGAATAGTGAATTTGTAAATCAATACTAAGTTACTAGTTTAAATTTCGAGACCTTGAATTATCTACTTCTGATTTCAGAAATGACAATTTGAAAATCAGATTTTAGTTAATAGTTTGATGTTCTGTACTTTAAAGAAACTAAGTCTTATTTTAGAATAGTGAATCTGTAAATCAAAACTAAGTTAATAGTTTAAAGTTCTTTACTTTGAAATATGTAGTTCTGATTTCAGAAATGACAATTTGAAAATCAGATCTAAGTTAATAGTTTGACGTCCTTTACTTCAAAATAGATAAGTCTTATTTTAGAATATTGGATTTGTAAATCAAAAGTAAGTTATTTATTTGAAGGACTTTACTTGAAAATATCTACTTATGATTTTAGAAATGACAATTTGAAAATCAAATCTAAATTAATAGTTAGATGTTCTTACTTCAAAGAAATTAAGCCTTATTGTAGAATAGTGAATTTGTAAATCAAAACTAAGTTATTAGTTTAAAATACTTTAATTGAAAATATCTACTTCTGATTTTAGAAATGACAATATGAAAATCAGATCTAAGTTAATGGTTTGACGTTCTTTACTACAAAGTAACTTAGTCTTATTTTAGCATAGTGAATTTGTAAATCAAAACTAAGTTATTTGTTTGAAGTTCTTTACTTGATCAATCTACTTCTGATTTAAGAAATGATTATTTGAAAAACAGATCTAAATTAATAGTCTGACGTTCCTTACTTCAAAATAGATAAGTCTAATTTTAGAATACTGTCTTTGTTAATCAAAACTAAGTTATTTGTTTGAAGTACTTTACTTGAAAATATCTACTTCTGATTTTAGAAATGACAATTTGAAAATCAGATCTAAGTTAATAGTTTGACGTTTTTTCCTTCAAAATAGATAAGTCTTAATTTAGAATACTGTATATGTAAAGTAAAACTAAGTTATTAGTTTGAAGTTCTTTACTTGAAATTATCTGCTTCAGATTTAGAAATCATAATTGTAAAATCAGATCTAAGTTAATAGTTTGACGTTCTTTACTTCAAAGTAACGTAGTGTTAGTTTAGAATAGTGAATTTGTAAATCAAAACTAAGTTATTAGTTAGAAGTTCTTTACTTTGAAATATCTACTTCTGATTTCAGAAATGACAATTTGAAAATCAGATTTAAGTTAATAGTTTGACGTTTTTTACTCCAAAATAACTAAGTATTATTTAAACTAGTGAATTTGTAAATCAAAACTAAATTATTGGTTTAAAGTTCTTTACTTGAAAATATCTACTACTGATTTTAGAAATGACAATTTGAAAATCAGATCTAAGTTAATAATTTGACGTTGTTTACTTCAAAATAACTAAGTACTATTTTAGAATAGTGAATTTGTAAATCAAAACTAAGTTATTAGTTTGAAGTTCTTAACTTTGAAATATCTACTTCTGATTTAAAAATGACAATTGGAAAATCAGATCTAACTTAATAGTTTGACGTTCTTTATTTCAAAATAGATAAGTCTTATTTTAGAATAGTGCATTAGTAAATCAAAACTAAGTTATTAGTTTGAAGTACTTTACTTAAAAAAATCTTCTTCTGATTTTATTAATGACAATTAGAAAATCAAATCTAAGTTAATAGTTTGACGTTCTTTACTTCAAAATAGATAAGTCTTAATTTAGAATACTGTATTTGTAATTCAAAACTAAGTTATTAGTTTGAAGTGCTTTACTTGGAAATATCTACTTCTGATTTTGGAAATGTCAATTTGAAAATCAGATCTAAGTTAATAGTTTGACGTTCTTTACTTCAAAATAACCAAGTCATATTTTAGACTAGTGAATTTGTAAATCAAAACTAAGTTATTAGTTTAAAGATCTTTACTTGAAAATATCTACTTCTGCTTTGGAAATGACAATTTGAAAATCAGATCTAAGTTAACAGTTTGACGTTCTTTACTTTAAAATTACTAAGTCTTATTTTAGACTAGTGAATTTGTAAATAAAACTAAGTTATTAGTATGAAGTTCTTTACTTGAAAAAAACTACCACTGATTTTAGAAATGACAATTTGAAAATCAGATCTAAGTTAATAGTTTGACGTTCTTTACTTCAAAATAACTAAGTCTTATTTTAGAATACTCAATTTGTGAATCAAGGCTAAGTTATTAGTTTAAAGTTGTTTACTTGAAAATATCTACTTATGATTTTCGAAATGACAATTTGAAAATCAGATCTAAGTTAATAGTTTGACGTTCTTTACTTCTAAATAACTAAGTCTTATTTTAGTATAGTGACTTTGTAAAATAAAGTTATGTTATTAGTGTGAAGTTCTTTACTTGAAAATATCTATTTCTTATTTTAGAAATCACAATTTGATAATTAGATCTAAGTTAATAATTTGACGTTCTTTACTTCTAAATAACTAAGTCTTATTTTAGTATAGTGAATTTGTAAATCAAAACTAAGTTATTAGTTTGAAGTTCTTTACTTGAAAATATCTACTACTGATTTTAGAAATGACAATTTGAAAATCAGATCTAAGTTAATAGTTTGACGTTTTATACTTCAAAATAACTAAGTCTTATTTTACACTAGTGAATTTGTAAATCAAAACTAAGTTATAAGTTTGAAGTTATTTACTTTGAAATATCTACTTCTGATTTAAGTAATGACAATTTAAAAATCAGATCTACGTGAATAGTTTGAAGTTCTTTACTTTAAAATAGATAAGTCTTATTTTAGAATAGTGTATTTCTAGATTAAAACTAAGTTATTAGTTTGAAGTACTTTACTTGAAAATATCTACTACTGATTTTATAAATGACAATTTGAAAATCAGATCTAAGTTAATAGTTTGACGTTCTTTACTTTAAAATAACTTAGTCTTATTTTAGAATAGTGAATTTGTAAATCAAAACTAAGTTATTAGTTTGAAGTTCTTAACTTTGAAATATCTACTTCTGATTTAAAAATGACAATTGGAAAATCAGATCTAACTTAATAGTTTGACGTTCTTTATTTCAAAATAGATAAGTCTTATTTTAAAATAGTGCATTAGTAAATCAAAACTAAGTTATTAGTTTGATGTACTTTACTTAAAAAAATCTTCTTCTGATTTTATTCATGACAATTAGAAAATCAAATCTAAGTTAATAGTTTGACGTTCTTTACTTCAAAATAGATAAGTCTTAATTTAGAATACTGTATTTGTAATTCAAAACTAAGTTATTAGTTTGAAGTACTTTACTTGGAAATATCTACTTCTGATTTTGGAAATGTCAATTTGAAAATCAGATCTAAGTTAATAGTTTGACGTTCTTTACTTCAAAATAACCAAGTCTTATTTTAGACTAGTGAATTTGTAAATCAAAACTAAGTTATTAGTTTAAAGATCTTTACTTGAAAATATCTACTTGTGTTTTGGAAATGACAATTTGAAAATCAGATCTAAGTTAATAGTTTGACGTTCTTTACTTCAAAATAACTAAGTCTTATTTTAGTATAGTAAATTTGTAAATCAAAGTTATGATATTAGTGTGAAGTTCTTTACTTGAAAATTTCTACTTCTTATTTTAGAAATCACAATTTGATAATTCGATCTAAGTTAATAATTTGACGTTCTTTACTTCTAAATAACTAAGTCTTATTTTAGTATAGTGAATTTGTAAATCAAAACTAAGTTATTAGTTTGAAGTTCTTCACTTGAAAATATCTACTACTGATTTTAGAAATGACCATTTGAAAATCAGATCTAAGTTAATAGTTTGACGTTTTATACTTCAAAATAACTAAGTCTTATTTTACACTAGTGAATTTGTAAATCAAAACTAAGTTATAAGTTTGAAGTTATTTACTTTGAAATATCTACTTCTGATTTAAGTAATGACAATTTGAAAATCAGATCTAAGTGAATAGTTTGAAGTTCTTTACTTTAAAATAGATAAGTCTTATTTTAGAATAGTGTATTTCTAGATTAAAACTAAGTTATTAGTTTGAAGTACTTTACTTGAAAATATCTACTACTGATTTTAGAAATGACAATTTGAAAATCAGATCTAAGTTAATAGTTTGACGTTCTTTACTTCAAAATAACTTAGTCTTATTTTAGAATAGTGAATTTGTAAATCAAAACTAAGTTATTAGTTTGAAGTTCTTAACTTTGAAATATCTACTTCTGATTTAAAAATGACAATTGGAAAATCAGATCTAACTTAATAGTTTGACGTTCTTTATTTCAAAATAGATAAGTCTTATTTTAGAATACTGTATTTGTAAATCAAAACTAAGTTATTAGTTTGAAGTTTTTTACTTGAAAATATCTACTTCTGATTTTGGAAATGTCAATTTGAAAATCAGATCTAAGTTAATAGTTTGACGTTCTTTACATCAAAATAACCAAGTCTTATTTTAGACTAGTGAATTTGTAAATCAAAACTAAGTTATTAGTATGAAGTTCTTCACTTGAAAAAAACTACCACTGATTTTAGAAATGACAATTTGAAAATCAGATCTAAGTTAATAGTTTGACGTTCTTTACTTCCAAATAACTAAGTCTTATTTTAGTATAGTGAATTTGTAATTTAAAACAAAGTTATTAGTTTGAAGTTCTTTACTTGAAAATATCTACTACTGATTTTAGAAATGACAATTTGAAAATCAGATCTAAGTTAACAGTTTGACGTTCTTTACTTTAAAATTACTAAGTCTTATTTTAGACTAGTGAATTTGTAAATTAAAACTAAGTTATTAGTATGAAGTTCTTTACTTGAAAAAAACTGCCACTGATTTTAGAAATGACAATTTGAAAATCAGATCTAAGTTAATAGTTTGACGTTCTTTACTTCAAAACAACTAAGTCTTATTTTAGTATAGTGAATTTGTAAACCAAAACTAAGTTATTAGTATGAAGTTCTTCACTTGAAAACAACTACCACTGATGTTAGAACTGACAATTTGAAAATCAGATCTAAGCTTATAGTTTGACGTTCTTTACTTCAAAATAACTAAGTCTTATTTTAGAATACTCAATTTGTAAATCAAGGCTAAGTTATTAGTTAAAAGTTTTTTACTTGAAAATATCTACTTCTTGTTTTTGAAATGACAATTTGAAAATCAGATCTAAGTTAATAGTTTGACGTTCTTTACTTCTAAATAACTAAGTCTTATTTTAGTATAGTGAATTTGTAATTTAAAACTAAGTTATTAGTATGAAGTTCTTCACTTGAAAAAAACTACTACTGATTTTAGAAATGACAATTTGAAAATCAGATCTAAGTTAATAGTTTGACGTTCTTTACTTCAAAATAACTAAGTCTTATTTTAGAATACTCAATTTGTAAATCAAGGCTAAGTTATTAGTTTAAAGTTCTTTACTTAAAAATATCTACTTCTTGTTTTAGAAATGACAATTTGAAAATCAGATCTAAGTTAATAGTTAGACGTTCTTTACTTCTAAATAACTAAGTCTTATTTTAGTATAGTGAATTTGTAATTTAAAACAAAGTTATTAGTTTGAAGTTCTTCACTTGAAAAAAACTACCACTGATTTTAGAAATGACAATTTGAAAATCAGATCTAAGTTAATAGTTTGACATTCTTTACTTCAAAATAACTAAGTCTTATTTTAGAATACTCAATTTGTAAATCAAGGCTAAGTTATTAGTTTAAAGTTGTTTACTTGAAAATATCTACTTCTGATTTTAGAAATGACAATTTGAAAATCAGATCTAAGTTAATAGTTTGACGTTCTTTACTTCAAAACAACTAAGTCTTATTTTAGTATAGTGAATTTGTAAACCAAAACTAAGTTGTTAGTATGAAGTTCTTCACTTGAAAAAAACTACCACTGATTTTAGAAATGACAATTTGAAAATCAGATCTAAGTTAATAGTTTGACGTTCTTTACTTCAAAATAACTAAGTCTTATTTTAGAATACTCAATTTGTAAATCAAGGCTAAGTTATTAGTTTAAAGTTCTTTACTTGAAAATATCTACTTCTTGTTTTAGAAATGACAATTTGAAAATCAGATCTAAGTTAATAGTTTGACGTTCTTTACTTCAAAATAACTAAGTCTTATTTTAGAATACTCAATTTGTAAATCAAGGCTAAGTTATTAGTTTAAAGTTGTTAACTTGAAAATATCTACTTCTGATTTTAGAAATGACAATTTGAAAATCAAATCTAAGTTAATAGTTTGACGTTCTTTACATCAAAACAGCTAAGTCTTATTTTAGTATAGTGAATTTGTAATTTAAAACGAAGTTATTAGTTTGAAATTCTTTACTTGAAAATATCTACTACTGATTTTAGAAATGACAATTTGAAAATCAGATCTAAGTTTACAGTTTGACGTTCTTTACTTTAAAATAACTAAGTCTAATTTTAGACTAGTGAATTTGTAAATTAAAACTAAGTTATTAGTAGGCAGTTCTTCACTTGAAAAAAACAACCACTGATTTTAGAAATGACAATTTGAAAATCAGATCTAAGTTAATAGTTTGACGTTCTTTACTTCAAAATAACTAAGTCTTATTTTAGAATAATCAATTTGTAAATCAAGGCTAAGTTATTAGTTTAAAGTTGTTTACTTAAAAATATCTACTTCTTGTTTTAGAAATGACAATTTGAAAATCAGATCTAAGTTAATAGTTTGACGTTATTTACTTCTAAATAACTAAGTCTTATTTTAGTATAGTGAATTTGTAATTTAAAACAAAGTTATTAGTTTGAAGTTCTTTACTTTAAAATATCTACTACTGATTTTAGAAATGACAATTTGAAAATCAGATCTAAGTTAACAGTTTGACGTTCTTTACTTTAAAATAACTAAGTCTTATTTTAGACTAGTGAATTTGTAAATTAAAACTAAGTTATTAGTATGAAGTTCTTCACTTGAAAAAAACTACCACTGATTTTAGAAATGACAATTTGAAAATCAGATCTAAGTTAATAGTTTGACATTCTTTACTTCAAAATAACTAAGTCTTATTTTAGAATACTCAATTTGTAAATTAAAACTAAGTTATTAGAATGAAGTTCTCCACTTGAAAAAAACTACCACTGATTTTAGAAATGACAATTTGAAAATCAGATCTAAGTTAATAGTTTGACGTTCTTTACTTCAAAACAACTAAGTCTTATTTTAGTATAGTGAATTTGTAAACCAAAACTAAGTTATTAGTATGAAGTTCTTCACTTGAAAAAAACTACCACTGATTTTAGAAAAGACAATTTGAAAATCAGATCTAAGTTAATAGTTTGACGTTCTTTACTTCAAAATAACTAAGTCTTATTTTAGAATACTCAATTTGTAAATCAAGGCTAAGTTATTAGTTTGAAGTTCTTTACTTGAAAATATCTACTTCTTGTTTTAGAAATGACAATTTGAAAATCAGATCTAAGTTAATAGTTTGACGTTCTTTACTTCAAAATAACTAAGTCTTATTTTAGAATACTCAATTTGTAAATCAAGGCTAAGTTCTTAGTTTAAAGTTGTTTACGTGAAAATATCTACTTCTGATTTTAAAAATGACAATTTGAAAATCAAATCTAAGTTAATAGTTTGACGTTCTTTACTTCAAAACAGCTAAGTCTTATTTTAGTATAGTGAATTTGTAATTTAAAACGAAGTTATTAGTTTGAAATTCTTTACTTGAAAATATCTACTACTGATTTTAGAAATGACAATTTGAAAATCAGATCTAAGTTAACAGTTTGACGTTCTTTACTTTAAAATAACTAAGTCTTATTTTAGACTAGTGAATTTGTAAATTAAAACTAAGTTATTAGTAGGCAGTTCTTCACTTGAAAAAAACTACCACTGATTTTAGAAATGACAATTTGAAAATCAGATCTAAGTTAATAGTTTGACGTTCTTTACTTCAAAATAACTAAGTCTTATTTTAGAATACTCAATTTGTAAATCAAGGCTAAGTTATTAGTTTAAAGTTGTTTACTTGAAAATATCTACTTCTTGTTTTAGAAATGACAATTTGAAAATCAGATCTAAGTTAATAGTTTGACGTTTTTTACTTCTAAATAACTAAGTCTTATTTTAGTATAGTGAATTTGTAATTTAAAACAAAGTTATTAGTTTGAAGTTCTTTACTTTAAAATATCTACTACTGATTTTAGAAATGACAATTTGAAAATCAGATCTAAGTTAACAGTTTGACGTTCTTTACTTTAAAATAACTAAGTCTTATTTTAGACTAGTGAATTTGTAAATTAAAACTAAGTTATTAGTATGAAGTTCTTCACTTGAAAAAAACTACCACTGATTTTAGAAATGACAATTTGAAAATCAGATCTAAGTTAATAGTTTGACGTTCTTTACTTCTAAATAACTAAGTCTTATTTTAGTATAGTGAATTTGTAATTTAAAACAAAGTTATTAGTTTGAAGTTCTTTACTTTAAAATATCTACTACTGATTTTAGAAATGACAATTTGAAAATCAGATCTAAGTTAACAGTTTGACGTTCTTTACTTTAAAATAACTAAGTCTTATTTTAGACTAGTGAATTTGTAAATTAAAACTAAGTTATTAGTATGAAGTTTTTCACTTGAAAAAAACTACCACTGATTTTAGAAATGACAATTTGAAAATCAGATCTAAGTTAACAGTTTGACGTTCTTTACTTTAAAATAACTAAGTCTTATTTTAGACTAGTGAATTTGTAAATTAAAACTAAGTTATTAGTAGGCAGTTCTTCACTTGAAAAAAACTACCACTGATTTTAGAAATGACAATTTGAAAATCAGATCTAAGTTAATAGTTTGACGTTCTTTACTTCAAAATAACTAAGTCTTATTTTAGAATACTCAATTTGTAAATCAAGGCTAAGTTATTAGTTTAAAGTTGTTTACTTGAAAATATCTACTTCTTGTTTTAGAAATGACAATTTGAAAATCAGATCTAAGTTAATAGTTTGACGTTCTTTACTTCTAAATAACTAAGTCTTATATTTTAGTATAGTGAATTTGTAATTTAAAACAAAGTTATAAGTTTGAAGTTCTTTACTTTAAAATATCTACTACTGATTTTAGAAATGACAATTTGAAAATCAGATCTAAGTTAACAGTTTGACGTTCTTTACTTTAAAATAACTAAGTCTTATTTTAGACTAGTGAATTTGTAAATTAAAACTAAGTTATTAGTATGAAGTTCTTCACTTGAAATAACTACCACTGATTTTAGAAATGACAATTTGAAAATCAGATCTAAGTTAATAGTTTGACGTTCTTTACTTCAAAATAACTAAGTCTTATTTTAGAATAGTGAATTTGTAAATCAAGGCTAAGTTATTAGTTTAAAGTTGTTTACTTGAAACTATCTACTTCTTGTTCTAGAAATGACAATTTGAAAATCATATCTAAGTTAATAGTTTGACGTTCTTTACTTCTAAATAACTAAGTCTTATTTTAGAATAGTGAATTTGTAATTTAAAACTAAGTTATTAGTAGGAAGTTCTTCACTTGAAAAAAACTACCACTGATTTTAGAAATGACAATTTGAAAATCAGATCTAAGTTAATAGTTTGACGTTCTTTACTTCAAAATAACTAAGCCTTATTTTAGAATACTCAATTTGTAAATCAAGGCTAAGTTATTAGTTTAAAGTTGTTTACTTGAAAATATCTACTTCTGATTTTAGAAATGACAATTTGAAAATCAGATCTAAGATAATAGTTTGACGTTCTTTACTCCAAAACAACTAAGTCTGATTTTAGTATAGTGAATTTGTAAACCAAAACTAAGTTATTAGTATGAAGTTCTTCACTTGAAAAAAACTACCACTGATTTTAGAAATGACAATTTGAAAATCAGATCTAAGTTAATAGTTTGACGTTCTTTACTTCAAAATAACTAAGCCTTATTTTAGAATACTCAATTTGTAAATCAAGGCTAAGTTATTAGTTTAAAGTTGTTTACTTGAAAATATCTACTTCTGATTTTAAAAATGACAATTTGAAAATCAAATCTAAGTTAATAGTTTGACGTTCTTTACTTCTAAATAACTAAGTCTTATTTTAGTATAGTAAATTTGTAATTTAAAACAAAGTTATAAGTTTGAAGTTTTTTACTTTAAAATATCTACTACTGATTTTAGAAATGACAATTTGAAAATCAGATCTAAGTTAACAGTTTGACGTTCTTTACTTTAAAATAACTAAGTCTTATTTTAGACTAGTGATTTTGTAAATTAAAACTAAGTTATTAGTATGAAGTTCTTCACTTGAAATAACTACCACTGATTTTAGAAATGACAATTTGAAAATCAGATCTAAGTTAATAGTTTGACGTTCTTTACTTCAAAATAACTAAGCCTTATTTTAGAATACTCAATTTGTAAATCAAGGCTAAGTTATTAGTTTAAAGTTGTTTACTTGAAAATATCTACTTCTGATTTTAGAAATGACAATTTGAAAATCAGATCTAAGTTAACAGCTTGACGTTCTTTACTTTAAAATAACTAAGTCTTATTTTAGACTAGTGAATTTGTAAATTAAAACTAAGTTATTAGTAGGCAGTTCTTCACTTGAAAAAAACTACCACTGATTTTAGAAATGACAATTTGAAAATCAGATCTAAGTTAATAGTTTGACGTTCTTTACTTCAAAATAACTAAGTCTTATTTTAGAATACTCAATTTGTAAATCAAGGCTAAGTTATTAGTTTAAAGTTGTTTACTTGAAAATATCTACTTCTTGTTTTAGAAATGACAATTTGAAAATCAGATCTAAGTTAATAGTTTGACGTTTTTTACTTCTAAATAACTAAGTCTTATTTTAGTATAGTGAATTTGTAATTTAAAACAAAGTTATTAGTTTGAAGTTCTTTACTTTAAAATATCTACTACTGATTTTAGAAATGACAATTTGAAAATCAGATCTAAGTTAACAGTTTGACGTTCTTTACTTTAAAATAACTAAGTCTTATTTTAGACTAGTGAATTTGTAAATTAAAACTAAGTTATTAGTATGAAGTTCTTCACTTGAAAAAAACTACCACTGATTTTAGAAATGACAATTTGAAAATCAGATCTAAGTTAATAGTTTGACGTTCTTTACTTCTAAATAACTAAGTCTTATTTTAGTATAGTGAATTTGTAATTTAAAACAAAGTTATTAGTTTGAAGTTCTTTACTTTAAAATATCTACTACTGATTTTAGAAATGACAATTTGAAAATCAGATCTAAGTTAACAGTTTGACGTTCTTTACTTTAAAATAACTAAGTCTTATTTTAGACTAGTGAATTTGTAAATTAAAACTAAGTTATTAGTATGAAGTTTTTCACTTGAAAAAAACTACCACTGATTTTAGAAATGACAATTTGAAAATCAGATCTAAGTTAACAGTTTGACGTTCTTTACTTTAAAATAACTAAGTCTTATTTTAGACTAGTGAATTTGTAAATTAAAACTAAGTTATTAGTAGGCAGTTCTTCACTTGAAAAAAACTACCACTGATTTTAGAAATGACAATTTGAAAATCAGATCTAAGTTAATAGTTTGACGTTCTTTACTTCAAAATAACTAAGTCTTATTTTAGAATACTCAATTTGTAAATCAAGGCTAAGTTATTAGTTTAAAGTTGTTTACTTGAAAATATCTACTTCTTGTTTTAGAAATGACAATTTGAAAATCAGATCTAAGTTAATAGTTTGACGTTTTTTACTTCTAAATAACTAAGTCTTATTTTAGTATAGTGAATTTGTAATTTAAAACAAAGTTATTAGTTTGAAGTTCTTTACTTTAAAATATCTACTACTGATTTTAGAAATGACAATTTGAAAATCAGATCTAAGTTAACAGTTTGACGTTCTTTACTTTAAAATAACTAAGTCTTATTTTAGACTAGTGAATTTGTAAATTAAAACTAAGTTATTAGTATGAAGTTCTTCACTTGAAAAAAACTACCACTGATTTTAGAAATGACAATTTGAAAATCAGATCTAAGTTAATAGTTTGACGTTCTTTACTTCTAAATAACTAAGTCTTATTTTAGTATAGTGAATTTGTAATTTAAAACAAAGTTATTAGTTTGAAGTTCTTTACTTTAAAATATCTACTACTGATTTTAGAAATGACAATTTGAAAATCAGATCTAAGTTAACAGTTTGACGTTCTTTACTTTAAAATAACTAAGTCTTATTTTAGACTAGTGAATTTGTAAATTAAAACTAAGTTATTAGTATGAAGTTTTTCACTTGAAAAAAACTACCACTGATTTTAGAAATGACAATTTGAAAATCAGATCTAAGTTAACAGTTTGACGTTCTTTACTTTAAAATAACTAAGTCTTATTTTAGACTAGTGAATTTGTAAATTAAAACTAAGTTATTAGTAGGCAGTTCTTCACTTGAAAAAAACTACCACTGATTTTAGAAATGACAATTTGAAAATCAGATCTAAGTTAATAGTTTGACGTTCTTTACTTCAAAATAACTAAGTCTTATTTTAGAATACTCAATTTGTAAATCAAGGCTAAGTTATTAGTTTAAAGTTGTTTACTTGAAAATATCTACTTCTTGTTTTAGAAATGACAATTTGAAAATCAGATCTAAGTTAATAGTTTGACGTTCTTTACTTCTAAATAACTAAGTCTTATATTTTAGTATAGTGAATTTGTAATTTAAAACAAAGTTATAAGTTTGAAGTTCTTTACTTTAAAATATCTACTACTGATTTTAGAAATGACAATTTGAAAATCAGATCTAAGTTAACAGTTTGACGTTCTTTACTTTAAAATAACTAAGTCTTATTTTAGACTAGTGAATTTGTAAATTAAAACTAAGTTATTAGTATGAAGTTCTTCACTTGAAATAACTACCACTGATTTTAGAAATGACAATTTGAAAATCAGATCTAAGTTAATAGTTTGACGTTCTTTACTTCAAAATAACTAAGTCTTATTTTAGAATAGTGAATTTGTAAATCAAGGCTAAGTTATTAGTTTAAAGTTGTTTACTTGAAACTATCTACTTCTTGTTCTAGAAATGACAATTTGAAAATCATATCTAAGTTAATAGTTTGACGTTCTTTACTTCTAAATAACTAAGTCTTATTTTAGAATAGTGAATTTGTAATTTAAAACTAAGTTATTAGTAGGAAGTTCTTCACTTGAAAAAAACTACCACTGATTTTAGAAATGACAATTTGAAAATCAGATCTAAGTTAATAGTTTGACGTTCTTTACTTCAAAATAACTTAGCCTTATTTTAGAATACTCAATTTGTAAATCAAGGCTAAGTTATTAGTTTAAAGTTGTTTACTTGAAAATATCTACTTCTGATTTTAGAAATGACAATTTGAAAATCAGATCTAAGATAATAGTTTGACGTTCTTTACTCCAAAACAACTAAGTCTGATTTTAGTATAGTGAATTTGTAAACCAAAACTAAGTTATTAGTATGAAGTTCTTCACTTGAAAAAAACTACCACTGATTTTAGAAATGACAATTTGAAAATCAGATCTAAGTTAATAGTTTGACGTTCTTTACTTCAAAATAACTAAGCCTTATTTTAGAATACTCAATTTGTAAATCAAGGCTAAGTTATTAGTTTAAAGTTGTTTACTTGAAAATATCTACTTCTGATTTTAAAAATGACAATTTGAAAATCAAATCTAAGTTAATAGTTTGACGTTCTTTACTTCTAAATAACTAAGTCTTATTTTAGTATAGTAAATTTGTAATTTAAAACAAAGTTATAAGTTTGAAGTTTTTTACTTTAAAATATCTACTACTGATTTTAGAAATGACAATTTGAAAATCAGATCTAAGTTAACAGTTTGACGTTCTTTACTTTAAAATAACTAAGTCTTATTTTAGACTAGTGATTTTGTAAATTAAAACTAAGTTATTAGTATGAAGTTCTTCACTTGAAATAACTACCACTGATTTTAGAAATGACAATTTGAAAATCAGATCTAAGTTAATAGTTTGACGTTCTTTACTTCAAAATAACTAAGCCTTATTTTAGAATACTCAATTTGTAAATCAAGGCTAAGTTATTAGTTTAAAGTTGTTTACTTGAAAATATCTACTTCTGATTTTAGAAATGACAATTTGAAAATCAGATCTAAGTTAACAGCTTGACGTTCTTTACTTTAAAATAACTAAGTCTTATTTTAGACTAGTGAATTTGTAAATTAAAACTAAGTTATTAGTAGGCAGTTCTTCACTTGAAAAAAACTACCACTGATTTTAGAAATGACAATTTGAAAATCAGATCTAAGTTAATAGTTTGACGTTCTTTACTTCAAAATAACTAAGTCTTATTTTAGAATACTCAATTTGTAAATCAAGGCTAAGTTATTAGTTTAAAGTTGTTTACTTGAAAATATCTACTTCTTGTTTTAGAAATGACAATTTGAAAATCAGATCTAAGTTAATAGTTTGACGTTTTTTACTTCTAAATAACTAAGTCTTATTTTAGTATAGTGAATTTGTAATTTAAAACAAAGTTATTAGTTTGAAGTTCTTTACTTTAAAATATCTACTACTGATTTTAGAAATGACAATTTGAAAATCAGATCTAAGTTAACAGTTTGACGTTCTTTACTTTAAAATAACTAAGTCTTATTTTAGACTAGTGAATTTGTAAATTAAAACTAAGTTATTAGTATGAAGTTCTTCACTTGAAAAAAACTACCACTGATTTTAGAAATGACAATTTGAAAATCAGATCTAAGTTAATAGTTTGACGTTCTTTACTTCTAAATAACTAAGTCTTATTTTAGTATAGTGAATTTGTAATTTAAAACAAAGTTATTAGTTTGAAGTTCTTTACTTTAAAATATCTACTACTGATTTTAGAAATGACAATTTGAAAATCAGATCTAAGTTAACAGTTTGACGTTCTTTACTTTAAAATAACTAAGTCTTATTTTAGACTAGTGAATTTGTAAATTAAAACTAAGTTATTAGTATGAAGTTTTTCACTTGAAAAAAACTACCACTGATTTTAGAAATGACAATTTGAAAATCAGATCTAAGTTAACAGTTTGACGTTCTTTACTTTAAAATAACTAAGTCTTATTTTAGACTAGTGAATTTGTAAATTAAAACTAAGTTATTAGTAGGCAGTTCTTCACTTGAAAAAAACTACCACTGATTTTAGAAATGACAATTTGAAAATCAGATCTAAGTTAATAGTTTGACGTTCTTTACTTCAAAATAACTAAGTCTTATTTTAGAATACTCAATTTGTAAATCAAGGCTAAGTTATTAGTTTAAAGTTGTTTACTTGAAAATATCTACTTCTTGTTTTAGAAATGACAATTTGAAAATCAGATCTAAGTTAATAGTTTGACGTTCTTTACTTCTAAATAACTAAGTCTTATATTTTAGTATAGTGAATTTGTAATTTAAAACAAAGTTATAAGTTTGAAGTTCTTTACTTTAAAATATCTACTACTGATTTTAGAAATGACAATTTGAAAATCAGATCTAAGTTAACAGTTTGACGTTCTTTACTTTAAAATAACTAAGTCTTATTTTAGACTAGTGAATTTGTAAATTAAAACTAAGTTATTAGTATGAAGTTCTTCACTTGAAATAACTACCACTGATTTTAGAAATGACAATTTGAAAATCAGATCTAAGTTAATAGTTTGACGTTCTTTACTTCAAAATAACTAAGTCTTATTTTAGAATAGTGAATTTGTAAATCAAGGCTAAGTTATTAGTTTAAAGTTGTTTACTTGAAACTATCTACTTCTTGTTCTAGAAATGACAATTTGAAAATCATATCTAAGTTAATAGTTTGACGTTCTTTACTTCTAAATAACTAAGTCTTATTTTAGAATAGTGAATTTGTAATTTAAAACTAAGTTATTAGTAGGAAGTTCTTCACTTGAAAAAAACTACCACTGATTTTAGAAATGACAATTTGAAAATCAGATCTAAGTTAATAGTTTGACGTTCTTTACTTCAAAATAACTAAGCCTTATTTTAGAATACTCAATTTGTAAATCAAGGCTAAGTTATTAGTTTAAAGTTGTTTACTTGAAAATATCTACTTCTGATTTTAGAAATGACAATTTGAAAATCAGATCTAAGATAATAGTTTGACGTTCTTTACTCCAAAACAACTAAGTCTGATTTTAGTATAGTGAATTTGTAAACCAAAACTAAGTTATTAGTATGAAGTTCTTCACTTGAAAAAAACTACCACTGATTTTAGAAATGACAATTTGAAAATCAGATCTAAGTTAATAGTTTGACGTTCTTTACTTCAAAATAACTAAGCCTTATTTTAGAATACTCAATTTGTAAATCAAGGCTAAGTTATTAGTTTAAAGTTGTTTACTTGAAAATATCTACTTCTGATTTTAAAAATGACAATTTGAAAATCAAATCTAAGTTAATAGTTTGACGTTCTTTACTTCTAAATAACTAAGTCTTATTTTAGTATAGTAAATTTGTAATTTAAAACAAAGTTATAAGTTTGAAGTTTTTTACTTTAAAATATCTACTACTGATTTTAGAAATGACAATTTGAAAATCAGATCTAAGTTAACAGTTTGACGTTCTTTACTTTAAAATAACTAAGTCTTATTTTAGACTAGTGATTTTGTAAATTAAAACTAAGTTATTAGTATGAAGTTCTTCACTTGAAATAACTACCACTGATTTTAGAAATGACAATTTGAAAATCAGATCTAAGTTAATAGTTTGACGTTCTTTACTTCAAAATAACTAAGCCTTATTTTAGAATACTCAATTTGTAAATCAAGGCTAAGTTATTAGTTTAAAGTTGTTTACTTGAAAATATCTACTTCTGATTTTAGAAATGACAATTTGAAAATCAGATCTAAGATAATAGTTTGACGTTCTTTACTCCAAAACAACTAAGTCTTATTTTAGTATAGTGAATTTGTAAACCAAAACTAAGTTATTAGTATGAAGTTCTTCACTTGAAAAAAACTACCACTGATTTTAGAAATGACAATTTGAAAATCAGATCTAAGTTAATAGTTTGACGTTCTTTACTTCAAAATAACTAAGCCTTATTTTAGAATACTCAATTTGTAAATCAAGGCTAAGTTATTAGTTTAAAGTTGTTTACTTGAAAATATCTACTTCTGATTTTAAAAATGACAATTTGAAAATCAAATCTAAGTTAATAGTTTGACGTTCTTTACTTCTAAATAACTAAGTCTTATTTTAGAATAGTGAATTTGTAATTTAAAACTAAGTTATTAGTTTGAAGTTTTTCACATTGAAATAACTAGTACGGAATTTTGGAATGCAACTTTGTAAATCAAAGCTAAGGTTATAGTTTGAAGTTCTTTACTAGAAAATATCTACTTCTGGTTTTAGAAATGACAAATTGTAAATCAGATCTAAGTTAATAGTTTGACGTTCTTTACTTCAAAATAACTAAGTCTTATTTTAGAATAGTGAATTTGTAAATCAGAACTAAGTTATTAGTTTGAAGTTTTTTATTTCAGATTTACTAATTCGGATTTTAGTAATGTAAATTTGAAAATCTAAACTAAAGATGTAGTTAAAGTTCTTTACTTGAAAATTTCTACTTATGATTTTTAGAAATGACAACTAGTAAATCAGATCTAAGTTGATAGTTTGACTTTCTTTACTTCTAATCAAATAAATCTTATTTTAGTATAGTGAATTTGTAAATCAAAACTTAGTTATTAGTTTGAAGTTCTTCACTTGAAAAAAACTACCACTGATTTTAGAAATGACAATTTGAAAATCAGATCTAAGTTAATAGTTTGACGTTTATTACTTCAAAATAACTAAGGATTATTTTAGAATACTCAATTTGTA
Organism: Cantharis rustica; assembly: GCA_911387805.1. Taxonomy (NCBI): domain Eukaryota; kingdom Metazoa; phylum Arthropoda; class Insecta; order Coleoptera; family Cantharidae; genus Cantharis; species Cantharis rustica. The sequence continues at coordinate 26,643,650 of OU426878.1, read as the reverse complement.
AATCAAGGTTAAGTTATTAGTTTAAAGTTCTTTACTTGAAAATTTCTACTTCTTGTTTTAGAAATGACAATTTGAAAATCAGATCTAAGTTAATAGTTTGACGTTCTTTACTTCAAAACAACTAAGTCTTATTTTAGTATAGTGAATTTGTAAACCAAAACTAAGTTATTAGTATGAAGTTCTTCACTTGAAAAAAACTACCACTGATTTTAGAAATGACAATTTGAAAATCAGATCTAAGTTAATAGTTTGACGTTCATTACTTCAAAATAACTAAGGATTATTTTAGAATACTCAATTTGTAAATCAAGGTTAAGTTATTAGTTTAAAGTTCTTTACTTGAAAATATCTACTTCTTGTTTTAGAAATTACAATTTGAAAATCAGATCTAAGTTATCAGTTTGACGTTCTTTACTTTAAAATAACTAAGTCTTATTTTAGACTAGTGAATTTGTAAATCAGAACTAAGTTATTAGTTTGAAGTTTTTTACATTGAAATAACTAATACGGATTTTTGTACTGTATATTTGAAAACCAAAGCTAAGGTTATAGTTTGAAGTTCTTTACTTGAAAATATCTACTGCTGATTTTAGAAATGACAATTTGAAAATCAGATCTAGTTTAATAGTTTGACGTTCTTTACTTCAAAATAACTAAGTCTTATTTTAGAATAGTGAATTTGTAAATCAGAACTAAGTTATTAGTTTGAAGTTTTCTACTTTGAAATATCTACTTCTGATTTTAGAAATTACAATTTGAAAATCAGATCTAGATTAATTGTTTGACATTCTTTACTACAAATTATTTAAGTCTTATTTTAGAATAGTGAATTCATAAATCAAAACTAAGTTATTAGTTTGAAGTTCTTTACATTGAAATAACTAATACGGATTTTTGTACTGTATATTTGAAAATCAAAGCTAAGGTTATAGTTTGAAGTTCTTTACTTGAAAATATCTACTGCTGATTTTAGAAATGATACTTTGAAAATCAGATCTAAGTTAATAGTTTGACGTTCTTTCCTTCAATATAACTAAGTCTTACTTTAGTATAGTGAATTTGTAAAGCACAACCAACTTATTAGTTTTTAGTTCTTTACTTGTAAATATCTACTTCTGATTTTAGTAATCACAATTTAAAGAACAGATCTAAGTTAATAGTTTGACGTTCTTAACTTCAAAATAACTAAGTCTTACTTTAGAATAGAGAATTTGTAAATCAAAACTAAGTTATTAGTTTGACGTTCTTTACTTCAAAATAGATAAATCTAATTTTAGAATACTGTATTTGTAAATCAAAACTAAGTTATTAGTTTGAAGTACTTTACTTAAAAATATCTAAGTCTGATTTTAGAAATGACAATTTGAAAATCAGATCTAAGTTAATAGTTTGACGTTCTTTACTACAAAATAACTAAGTCCTATTTTAGAATAGTGAATTTGTAAATCAGACCTAAGTTATTAGTTTGATGTTTTTTACATTGAAATAACTAATACGGATTTTTGTACTGTATATTTGAAAATCAAAGCTAAGGTTATAGTTTGAAGTTCTTTACTTGAAAATATCTACTGCTGATTTTAGAAATGACAATTTGAAAATCACATCAAAGTTAATAGTTTGACGTTCTTTACTTCAAAATAGATAAGTCTTATTTTAGAATGCTGTATTTGTAAATCGCCACTAAGTTGTTAGTTTGAAGTTTTTTATTTGAAAATATCTGCTTCAGATTTTAGAACTGACAATTTGAAAATTAGATCTAAGTTAATAGTTTGACGTTCTTTACTTCAAACCAACTAAGTCTTATTTTAGTATAGTGAATTTGTAAATCAAAACTAAGTTATTAGTATGAAGTTCTTTACTTGATAAAAACTACTACTGATTTTAGCATAGACAATTTGAAAATCAGATCTAAGTTAATAGTTTGACGTTCTTTACTTCAAAATAACTAAGTCTAATTTTCGACTAGTGATTTTGTAAATTAAAACTAAGTTATTAGTTTAAAGTTTTTTATTTCAAATTTACTAATTCGGATCTTAGTAATGTAAATATCGAAATCTAATCTAAGGTTGTTGTTTGAAGTTCTTTACTTTGTAGCGCGACCAATTTGCCTTTCCTAAATGGAAAGGTGAAATCGCAGCTACTGGGTAGCTACGGAAGCTTGAGCCAGAGGGTGGACTAACTTGTCGATTTTTCTTGCTATCACACACTCTTCTATTTACGGAAACCTGGTGCGTGGGCGCCAATTCGAATAAGTCGAATACAATGACTGGAACGGGGGGTTTAAATAAACGATTGATTCGGAAAAACAATAACAAAAGTATTTATTAATAAAAAAAATTATATTTACAAACTTAAACTAAATTATAAAATTACAAGGAAAACAGTACTGCGTACGGCACTGGTTGTTTACAAGTGTAATAAAAAATGGCTGGTGTATATTGATGTCGGTTTTAGTCTTCTGCACTTTTAGTTTCAACAAAGAGAAATTACAGGTAAATAAGGAGAATCTAATTTCAATGTTGTTACTGAAATATCAAACTAAAAGTTCCTTTTTTAGATTTTTAGAAGGACTACTAGTGTTTAACTGAATTGCTGGTTAATTCAAAGTTACGACTAAGATATTACTATTGCGGGATCTGGATTATGAGTATCTGTGTCTGAATCGTTGAATACTACTGGTTTGGTTATCTGGGATCTAATATAACCTATACGCGTCTTTGATTGTCGTTTCTACTGGTAACCAAATTATAACTATTTAGATGGTTTTTCGCCGGTGGGAATTTCTTTGCATTAACAGGTAGGACAAATCTTGTCTCGCCAGGCTATAAACAAGATCTTTTTAGGATGGAGAAGATGAAGTTGTCACGCCAGGCTTTAACAACTTCCGGAAAGGTAATCAGAGCAGGTATTATGAATGATTTTTAGGAATCTTGTCTCGCCAGGCTATAAACAAGATATTTTCAGGAAGGATGTGAGGATGTCGGCACGCCAGGCAGCAACGACGTACTGGAAAGCAGGATTAATTGAAACGATCGCTAAGCAGACACGTTTCTGAAGTATCGACTGCAACACTCTTTGAAATGATCGCCAAGCAGACCTATTTCGAAAGCATTAACGGAACAATACCTGCATTGGAAAGGAAAATTTATACCAAACCAAAACATTGGATGAAAACTTAACTGGTTCGTTTTCCTAATAGAATCCTCTGTCATCTTTACCAGTAGTTAAGGTATTACAGGTAATTGTAAACATCTAACAGGTTCCTTTTAACCAACTAAGATTGATAAAACTTAATACGCAACATGGGTTGCCTATCATTTAAATTTTACATTTTAAAAGGTTGTTTTACGATTTTAAATAAAATTTCATCAAAAAATGGTAGTTTCATTACAACCCCGTGCCTTCCGGGAAAACCGAATGTGCAAAAGACGACACCAACTAACACCAAGAAAAACTATTAGAATTCATAAAAAAAAACAACGCCAAGTATTTGGTTTTACTTCTGGTTCGCATTCTTCAGCAGCCGCTTCAATCGTCGGCAGCGCAGCTCTACTGGCTTACCGTCGCATAGGACGATGGACGTGTAAGGGCGTTTTTTCATCCCATTGTCTATGATCTTTTGGATAATTCCAATCTTGGTGATCATGGGCGGAGACACGATTACGTACCCGGTTGTGCTGGGGACTCGGGAGGCATCCACGGGCAACGAAATATCCTCTATGGGTATGGCCGGGCTGCTAGCTACCTTGGGATTCTCCCCTGGAAGTGGAATGTTCGCCACATATTGGTTGTCTTTCGGTATGGGCCTCGGAGTGGTTTCTACCAAAGAGACTATCGTTGATGTGGTAAGTGGTTTAACAGTAGGACGAACTTTGGTGGCCGGCGTTTTTCTTGCGGGAGCTCTGGCGATTCTCCGGGTACCTGTAAGATGGTTATTAAGCGTAAGAGTATCCATACCTTTTAACACCTCTGAGAAGGTGTCCTTCTTCTTGCTTCCCTTCTTACTGGTTACCAGTAAAGGTCGGGTTGGACGTCTTCCCCCGGTTGGATCTGGAGGTGGGATGCAACGTCTTCTCAATAACTCCGCTTCTCGTTTGGCTTTCCGCCACAGCTTCCTTTCTTGCATCCTCGACACGGGTCGTCTAGCCAGCGCCTGTATGTTCGGTGGAGGAAAATTCACCGCTTCTACTTCCTTCAGAATTTCTTCCAGAATGGCCTGCTCTCGATCTGGGTTGGTCTTGGGGTTTTCCATTAATTTCCGGTACCACTTTTACGTGTACGAACGCCACAAACTAAATTTATCAGATCGCTCTGGTGCAAGATGTTCATATGGAAAATGATACCTAATATCGCAATTAATTTTACACTTTTAAAACTAAAAATTTTCAAATTTAAAATTATTGCAGCAGGGTCGGATCAGGTTTGAAATACACTTTTCTTAAAATTCGGCAATACCCTCGGCGAGCTTTTCCAGGATAACCCTGCCCCAAAAAAGAATTGAAGGATACCTCTAGCCACCATTTGAACCAACCTTCCTTCTCCGGAATTGAAGGCTAGGGGGTTCTGGATCCACTTTGGTCATCCTCCGGACTGGACTGGACTGGGGCGGCCAAGCCATGCTAGGTAACTCGCCGGGACATCTCTTGCATTCAAAAAAAAATAATTAAAGGAAAGTTTTTCGCTTACCGATTTTTCCTATCTGTGGCTGATGGTCAGGTTTTTGCAGGGTTCTGGCGGTTGACTGGAAACGCTGAAATTTTCGATTTCTCGGTCGAGTTTCTTCTTTAGTTTCAGGACGTCTCGATTGTGTTTCTTCTTTAGTTTAACGACGTCTCGGTCGTGTTGTCTTCTTTAGTTTAACGACGTCTCGGTCGGGTTGTCTTCTTTAGTTTAACGACGTCTCGGTCGGGTTTTTCTGGTGGCGAATTCTGCGTGATCTACGCAATGGTTCTTCTTCTTCGGGTTCTTCATTCCTTCCCCTTAGGGAAATTTCGGCCTCTGGTAGTCGGGGTGTTGTACTCCACTTTATATCTTTTACGTGGGTTCTGCCGATCGGTTCCCCTGTTGGGGTGGTTAGTTCTACTACTACTGGTGATAATATTTTATTTATCACGTAAGGTCCGTGAAATTTAGGAGCCAGCTTAGCTATCACCCCTTCCGGTGCATTCGATAGAACTCTCTGGCGTTTATATACTAAATCTCCTACGATCGGCGATCGGTGGCGTCGTCTCTTATCGTAGTGTTTTTGTTGATGGGTGAAGGCGATGGCCAGGTTTTGTTGCGCTAACTCATGAAGTTCCCCGAGTTTACTCAGTTTCCCTCGGTGTAGTGCGGGGGATATTATGTGATCTGGAGGCAATGGCTGATCTGGTGAGCAATACAGTTCTCGGCCGAAGTTCAACATACACGGAGAAAAACCGGTAGATGCGTGTTGTGCTGTGTTTAGAGCGTATTGGATTTCTGGCAGAAATTCGTCCCACTTTCCATGTTGGTTGGCACATGACTGTGCGATCATCATCCCTATTGTCTTATTCGTTCTCTCTACCGGGTTGTTTTGAGGTGAGTAGGGGGGGGTAAATAGATGTTTTATATTTAACTCATTGGTGAGACTTGCCAATTCTCTGCTGATGTATGGAGTTCCATTGTCCGTCAGGATTTGTTCTGGTTTGCCAAATCTTAACAATACGCGGCTTTTTAACTCTTGGCACACTCCTTTTGCATTGGCTTGCCTGAGAGGGCACAGTTCCACCCATTTTGTAAACGTGTCCTGGAATACTAGCAGGTATTGAAATCCTCTCCGTGAACGTGGAAATGGTCCCATAAAATCGGAGCTGACCGTTTGCCAGGGATGTTGCGGTATTCGCGGGTGCATCTTCCCCACTGGAACTCCGACAGGTAGCTTGTACTGGTTACAAGCGTGGCAGGTTTTGACGTATTGAGCTACGTCGCGAATCAAGCCGGGCCAGTAATATGCCCTCATAATTCGAGCTGCCGTTTTAGCGACTCCTAGATGTCCGGCGGTTGCAAGATCGTGATTGGCACTCAGAATTGACTTTCTCTCTGGTTCTGGGATACATCTCTTCCACGGAGACGCTGGCAACGCTGGTGATGGTGGGAAACTTTTTGTACAGCTTTTCCCGTTTTATTCGGTATTCTGGATACTGATCAGGGTGTCTCTTAACTTTTAGCCACATCTTCCTGTACCATCTACAGACAGGAGTCGATCGTCTCAATGCGGCTGTCGGGATGGGTTCCTCTTTATTGTTTCGAGACAGCATGTCGGCCACGTAATTATTCTTGCCTGGTTGGTACTCAATTTTATAATCATAGCCCTGCAGCTCTAATATCCACCTGGCAAGTCGTCCTGTAGGATTAGGTTGGGCTTGTAACCAGCGCAGACTTCGGTGATCGCTTATCACTTTGAAGGTGTAGCCTTCCAAGTAATTTTTCAATTTCTTAATAGCCCACACCACTGCCAGGCATTCTAGTTCTGTAACTATATAGTTTTTTTCAGCTTTGATCAGGCTACGGCTAATGTAGGTGATGGGTCGGAAGCCCTCCGGATATTCTTGTTCCAGGACAGCTCCAAGTCCCAGATAACAAGCATCTGTTCTTAGTACAAACGGTTTAGTAAAATCCGGGCTGGCTAGCACAGGGGCAATGACTAAGGCATTCTTGAGGTTGGTGAAAGCTTCTTCTTGGGCCGCTTCCCAATTAAGTTTCTGGTTTTTCTTGAGTAGGTCCGTTAAGGGTCCGGCCATGTGAGAAAAATTGGGAATAAATTTCCGGTACCAAGATGCAGCACCGAGAAAACTTCGCACTTGTCGGACAGTGGTTGGGGTTTCGATCCTCTTTATGGCCTCCACTTTCTCAGGATCGGTTTGAATACCGGCTTGACTCACTACATGTCCCAGGTATTTAATTTCTGGTCTGCCGAATGAACACTTCTCTTCATGAATCTGGAGTCCTGTCTTTTTCAGGCGATCGAACACTTTCTTTAGATTGTCTAGGTGCTCTTTTAAGGTATTGCCTCTCACGATTATGTCGTCTATATAGCAATAGGCGATCCCTTCTAACTCCGGTCCGATTATTTGATCCAACAGTCTTTGGAAGGTAGCAGGTGCGGAGTGGAGACCAAACGGCATCACTTTAAACTGGTATAGCTCTCTTCCGGGCACTGTAAAAGCCGTTAGCGGTTTGCTTTCTTCGCTAAGGGGAATTTGCCAATATCCGTCTTTCAGATCGAGGGTACTAATATACTTGGCTCCTCTTAGCCCATCTAATATGGCCTGGATATAGGGTAACGGGTAAGCGTCCTTTTCGCTTAACTCGTTTAGCCTTCGGAAGTCGACGCAAAATCGATACTGGCCGTTAGGTTTCCGAACTAGGACAATCGGCGAGCTCCAGGGGCTATGAGATTTTTCGATTATCCCGGCGGCAAACATTTCATCAACTTTCTCATTGATGATCTCCTGGATCTTTGGGTTCCGGGGAAAATATCGTTGTTTGACGGGTTGCGCACCTGGTTTAAGCCGGATTTTATGATGTGCTTGCGATATAGGACCCTTAAGTTTCTTAAACTCTGGAAGATGTTCGTTTAGGAATTCGAGAAGTTTGTTATTCTCTCCTCCGGTGGTTTTAAGGGACCCAACTTCGCTGTTTTTCTTTGGTTGGGCTATTACCAGACGAGGAGGATTGAGCTTAATAGTGGCATGTAGCTGATTTAATATATTCATCCCGAGCCTTGGTGTTTAGGTCCGGCACATAGTTCCATTCACTCATGATATTCCGTGGGCCTATGCGGATGAGTACTCTAAACTTTGCTTTTATTTGGGTGGTGCGCCCATCAGCTAATAGTACCTCTCGAGAAGTGCTTATTTCTTGGCTGCGATCATGTCTTTTCAGGTATTGAAATATTTCTCTTCCGATAAAGCTTTCTGCCGCGCCGGTGTCTACCAATGTGAGGAACATTGAAGTTGTGGGTGTGTTTAGCGGTTTTGCTGCGTAGAGCGGTTGCGATGTGTTTTGCCGAGACGGGATAGTCTCTACTTCCGTTTCTCGCATTGCCAAAACAGGTGTGTTTCGATTGACCTTCCGGGTTTCTTTTAGCGTTCTCTCGGTTTCCTGTGTCAATTCGATTAACTCCTGGACGGTGGTGAAATCTCTTCGCCTTATTGTTAATTTGTACTCTGGTTTGAGATTCTGATGAATAATCTCTGCTTGTTCTGTGGCTGAAAATCTCTCGTAACGTCTCATCAACGTTAGCATGTCGGTTATATATTCTAACACTGGTTCGGTTGTATGGTGTTTGTTGAGGATTTCAGTTCCCAACCGGAATCGATCGTGATCAGCTCGTCCATGTGCTTCTATTATTTCTATACCACAAAAGCGGCCTGTCTTTAAATAATTCGGGCAGTGCCAAGAGAAGAGCATCCTCTGGCACACAGTAGCTGGTTTTTAACTCCTCCAATCTTTCAAGGAAGGATATTGGATCGGTTTTGCCGTCGAACCTCAGGTTCCATTTCCGCACACTGGTGCATATTTCTGCTGGTGTCATTGTTTTTTGTGATATCCCGGGAGAGCTTTGGGTTATCGTGACTCGAGGTTTCTGTCCTTGTCCTGTTTGGAAATATCCCTTTATGCTCTCGCGAATCTCCGCAATAGTGCCTGATGTTTTAAGTTTAAAGCTTTCTGCCAAACTGACTAATTCTGGCTTCTTTAGCGGGTTGAGCCATAAGAAGGTGTTTTCTTTTGGTGGCTGGGGAGACTCTATCGGATCGAAACCTTCGGTAAATGGAAGTGTTAACGGGCTGGTGATTTCTGGTGTAGTCCTTCCCATTAGATCGAGCGTGGGTATTTTAAGATTGTCCATTCTACAAAAGTGTTTATTAGCGTCGAGTTAGGGAGGTGTATCTAATTTCTATTATGATCGGGGTTGCCTATTCCTATTCTTTAATCAACAACCTATAGTTTCGGATCGCGGAAAAGCAAAAGTTTTTCTCGAGGGGGAGTGTGTGTAGCGGTCCCTGCGCGGGCGCCAAATTTGTAGCGCGACCAATTTGCCTTTCCTAAATGGAAAGGTGAAATCGCAGCTACTGGGTAGCTACGGAAGCTTGAGCCAGAGGGTGGACTAACTTGTCGATTTTACTATCTATCACACACTATCACACACTCTTCTATTTACGGAAACCTGGTGCGTGGGCGCCAATTCGAATAAGTCGAATACAATGACTGGAACGGGGGGTTTAAATAAACGATTGATTCGGAAAAACAATAACAAAAGTATTTATTAATAAAAAAAATTATATTTACAAACTTAAACTGAATTATAAAATTACAAGGAAAACAGTACTGCGTACGGCACTGGTTGTTTACAAGTGTAATAAAAAATGGCTGGTGTATATTGATGTCGGTTTTAGTCTTCTGCACTTTTAGTTTCAACAAAGAGAAATTACAGGTAAATAAGGAGAATCTAATTTCAATGTTGTTACTGAAATATCAAACTAAAAGTTCCTTTTTTAGATTTTTAGAAGGACTACTAGTGTTTAACTGAATTGCTGGTTAATTCAAAGTTACGACTAAGACATTACTATTGCGGGATCTGGATTATGAGTATCTGTGTCTGAATCGTTGAATACTACTGGTTTGGTTATCTGGGATCTAATATAACCTATACGCGTCTTTGATTGTCGTTTCTACTGGTAACCAAATTATAACTATTTAGATGGTTTTTCGCCGGTGGGAATTTCTTTACATTAACAGGTAGGACAAATCTTGTCTCGCCAGGCTATAAACAAGATCTTTTTAGGATGGAGAAGATGAAGTTGTCACGCCAGGCTTTAACAACTTCCGGAAAGGTAATCAGAGCAGGTATTATGAATGATTTTTAGGAATCTTGTCTCGCCAGGCTATAAACAAGATATTTTCAGGAAGGATGTGAGGATGTCGGCACGCCAGGCAGCAACGACGTACTGGAAAACAGGATTAATTGAAACGATCGCTAAGCAGACACGTTTCTGAAGTATCGACTGCAACACTCTTTGAAATGATCGCCAAGCAGACCTATTTCGAAAGCATTAACGGAACAATACCTGCATTGGAAAGAAAAATTTATACCAAACCAAAATATTGGATGAAAACTTAACTGGTTCGTTTCCCTAATAGAATCCTCTGTCATCTTTACCAGTAGTTAAGGTATTACAGGTAATTGTAAACATCTAACAGGTTCCTTTTAACCAACTAAGATTGATAAAACTTAATACGCAACATGGGTTGCCTATCATTTAAATTTTACATTTTAAAAGGTTGTTTTACGATTTTAAATAAAATTTCATCAAAAAATGGTAGTTTCATTACAACTTGAAAATAACTACTACTGATTTTAGCAATGACAATTTGAAAATCAGATCTAAGTTAAAAGTTTGACGTACCTTACTTCAAAATAACTTAGTCTTGTCTTAGAATAGTGAATTTGTAAATCAAAACTAAGTTATTAGTTTGTAGTTCTTTACTTGAAAATATCTACTTCTGATTTTAAAAATGACAATTTGAAAATCAGATCTAAGTTAATGGTTTGACGTTCTTTACTTCATAACAACTAAGTCTTATTTTAGTATAGTGAATTTGTAAATCAAAACTAAGTTATTAGTTTCAAGTTCTATACTTGAAAATATCAACTACTGATTTTAGAAATGACAATTTGAAAATCAGATCTAAGGTAATAGTTTGACGTTCTTTACTTCAAAATAACTATGTTTTATTTTAGAATAGAGAATTTGTAAATCAAAACTAAGTTATTAGTTTGAAGTTCTTTACTTTGAAATATCTACTTCTTTTCTAAGAAATGACAATTTGAAAATCAGATCTAAGTTAATAGAATGACGTTCTTTACTTCAAAATAGATAAGTCTTATTTTAGAATACTGTATTTGTAAATCAAAACTAAGTTGTTAGTTTGAAGTACTTTATTTGAAAATATCTGCTTCAGATTTTAGAAATGACAATTTGAAAATCAGATCTAAGTTAATAGTTTGACGTTCTTTACTTCAAACCTACTAAGTATTATTTTAGTATAGTGAATTTGTAAATCAAAACTAAGTTATTAGTTTGAAGTTCTTTACTTTGAAATATCTACTTCTTTTCTAAGAAATGACAATTTGAAAATCAGATCTAAGTTAATAGAATGACGTTCTTTACTTCAAAATAGATAAGTCTTATTTTAGAATACTGTATTTGTAAATCAAAACTAAGTTGTTAGTTTGAAGTACTTTATTTGAAAATATCTGCTTCAGATTTTAGAAATGACAATTTGAAAATCAGATCTAAGTTAATAGTTTGACGTTCTTTACTTCAAACCTACTAAGTATTATTTTAGTATAGTGAATGTGTAAATCAAAACTAAGTTATTAGTATGAAGTTTTTTACTTGATAAAAACTACTACTGATTTTAGAAATGATAATTTGAAAATCAGATCTAAGTTAATAGTTTGACGTTCTTTACTTCAAAATAACTAAGTCTTATTTTAGACTAGTGTATTTGTAAATCAAAACTAAGTTATTAGTTTAAAGTTTTTTATTTCAAATTTACTAATTCGGATCTTAGTAATGTAAATATCGAAATCAAATCTAAGGTTGTAGTTTGAAGTTCTTTACTTGAAAATATCTACTTCTGATTTTAAAAATGACAATTTGAAAATCAGATCTAAGTTAATGGTTTGACGTTCTTTACTTCATAACAACTAAGTCTTATTTTAGTATAGTGAATTTGTAAATCAAAACTAAGTTATTAGTTTCAAGTTCTATACTTGAAAATATCAACTACTGATTTTAGAAATGACAATTTGAAAATCAGATCTAAGGTAATAGTTTGACGTTCTTTACTTCAAAATAACTATGTTTTATTTTAGAATAGAGAATTTGTAAATCAGATCTAAGTTAATAGAATGACGTTCTTTACTTCAAAATAGATAAGTCTTATTTTAGAATAATGTATTTGTAAATCAAAACTAAGTAGTTAGTTTGAAGTACTTTATTTGAAAATATCTGCTTCAGATTTTAGAAATGACAATTTGAAAATCAGATCTAAGTTAATAGTTTGACGTTCTTTACTTCAAACCTACTAAGTATTATTTTAGTATAGTGAATTTGTAAATCAAAACTAAGTTATTAGTTTGAAGTTCTTTACTTTGAAATATCTACTTCTTTTCTAAGAAATGACAATTTGAAAATCAGATCTAAGTTAATAGAATGGCGTTCTTTACTTCAAAATAGATAAGTCTAATTTTAGAATACTGTATTTGTAAATCAAAACTAAGTTGTTAGTTTGAAGTACTTTATTTGAAAATATCTGCTTCAGATTTTAGAAATGACAATTTGAAAATCAGATCTAAGTTAATAGTTTGACGTTCTTTACTTCAAACCTACTAAGTATTATTTTAGTACAGTGAATGTGTAAATCAAAACTAAGTTATTAGTATGAAGTTTTTTACTTGATAAAAACTACTACTGATTTTAGAAATGATAATTTGAAAATCAGATCTAAGTTAATAGTCTGACGTTCTTTACTTCAATATAACTAAGTCTTATTTTAGTATAGTGAATTTTTAAATCAAAGCTAAGCTATTAATTTGAAGTTCTTTACTTGAACATATCTACTTCTGATTTTAGAAATAACAATTTGAAAATCAGGTCTAAGTTAATAGTATGACGTTTTTTACTTCAAAATAACTAAGTCTTATTTCACACTAGTGAATTTGCAAATCAAAACTAAGTTATAAGTTTGAAGTTATTTACTTGAAAATATCTACTTCTGATTTTAGAAATTACAATTTGAAAAACAGATCTAAGTTAATAGTTTGACGTTCTTTACTTCAAAATAGATAAGTTTTATTTTAGAATACTGTTTTTGTAAATCAAATCTAAGTTATTAGTTTGAAGTTCTTTACTTGAAAATAACTACTTCTGATTTTAGATATGACAATTTGAAAATCAGATCTAAGTTAATAATTTGACGTTCTTTACTTCAAAACAACTAAGTCTTATTTTAGTATAGTGAATTTGTAAATCAAAACTAAGTTGTTAGTTTGAAGTCTATACTTGAAAAAATCTACTACTGATTTTATAAATGACAATTTGAAAATCAGATCTAAGTTAATAGTTCGATGTTCTTTAATTTAATAGAACTAAGTTTTATTTTAGAATAGTGAATTTGTAATTCAAAACTAAGTTATTAGTTCGAAGTTCTTTACTTGAAAATAACTACTTCTGAGTTTAGATATACAATTTGAATATCAGATCTAAGTTAATAGTTTGACGTTCTTTACTTCAAAATAACTAAGTCTTATTTTAGAATAGTGAATTTGTAAATCGGAACTAAGTTATTAGTTTGAAGATTTTTACTTGAAAAAATTTACTTCTGATTTTAGAAATGACACTTTGAAAATCTGATCTAAGTTAATAGTTTTACTTTCTTTACTTCAAACAAGATAAGCATTATTGTAGAATAGTGTATTTGTAAATCTAAACTAAGTTATTAGTTTGAAGTTTTTTATTTCAGATTTACTAATTCGGATTTTAGTAATGTAAATTTGAAAATCTAGACTAAGGATGTAGTTTTAAGTTCTTTATTTGAAAATATCTACTGCTGATTTTAGAAATGACAATTTGAAAATTAGATCCACGTTAATAGTTTGGCGTTCTTTTCTTCAAAATAACTAAGTCTTATTTTAGACTAGTAAATTTGTAAATCAAAACTAAGTTATTAGTTCGAAGTTCTCTACTTGAAAATATCTACTACTGATTTTAGAAATGACACATTGAAAATCAGATCTAAGATAATAGTTTGACGTTCTTTACTTCAAAATAACTATGTGTTATTTTAGAATAGAGAATTTGTAAATCAAAACTAAGTTATTAGTTTGAAGTTCTTTACTTTGAAATATTTACTTTTTTTTAAAAAATGACAATTTTAAATCACATCTAAGTTTATAGTATGACGTTCTTTACTTCAAAATAGATAAGTCTTATTTTAGAATAGTGAATTTGTAAATCAAAACTAAGTTATTTGTTGGAAGTTCTTTACTTTGAAATATCTACTTCTGATTTAAGAAATGACAATTTGAAAATCAGATCTAAGTGAATAGTTTGACGTTCTTTACTTCAAACTAACTAAGTCTTATTTTAGAATAGTGAATTTGTAAATCAAAACTAAGTTATTAGTTTAAAGATCTTTATTTGAAAATATTTGCTTCAGATTTTAGAAATGACAATTTGAAAATCAGATCTAAGTTAATAGTTTGCCGTTATTTACTTCAAAATAACTAAGTCTTATTTTAGACTAGTAAATTTGTAAATCATAAATAAGTTATTAGTTTGAAGTTTTTTACTTGAAAATATCTACTACTGATTTTAGCAATGACAATTTGAAAATCGGATATAGTTATTAGTTTGACGTTCTTTACTTCAAAATAATTAAGTCTTACTTTAGAATACTCAATTTGTAAATCAAGGCTAAGTTATTAGTTTAAAGTTGTTTACTTGAAAATATCTACTTCTGATTTTAGAAATGACAATTTGAAAATCAGAACTAAGTTAATAGTTTGACGTTCTTTACTTCAAAACAACTAAGTCTTATTTTAGTATAGTGAATTTTTAAACCAAAACTAAGTTGTTAGTATGAAGTTCTTCACTTGAAAAAAACTACCACTGATTTTAGAAATGACAATTTGAAAATCAGATCTAAATTAACAGTTTGACGTTCTTTACTTTAAAATAACTAAGTCTTATTTTAGACTAGTGAATTTGTAAATTAAAACTAAGTTATTAGTATGAAGTTCTTCACTTGAAAAAAACTACCACTGATTTTAGAAATGACAATTTGAAAATCAGATCTAAGTTAATAGTTTGACGTTCTTTACTTCAAAACAACTAAGTCTTATTTTAGTATAGTGAATTTGTAAACCAAAACTAAGTTATTAGTATGAAGTTCTTCACTTGAAAAAAACTATCACTGATTTAAAAATGACAATTTGAAAATCAGATCTAAGTTAATAGTTTGACGTTCTTTACTTCAAAATAACTAAGTCTTATTTTAGAATACTCAATTTGTAAATCAAGGCTAAGTTATTAGTTTAAAGTTGTTTACTTGAAAATATCTACTTCTGATTTTAGAAATGACAATTTGAAAATCAGATCTAAGTTAATAGTTTGACGTTCTTTACTTCAAAACAACTAAGTCTTATTTTAGTGTAGTGAATTTGTAACCCAAAACTAAGTTATTAGTATGAAGTTTTTCACTTGAAAAAAACTACCACTGATTTTAGAAATGACAATTTGAAAATCAGCTCTAAGTTAATAGTTTGACGTTCTTTACTTCAAAACAACTAAGTCTTATTTTAGTATAGTGTATTTGTAAACCAAAACTAAGTTATTAGTATGAAGTTCTTCACTTGAAAAAAACTACCACTGATTTTAGAAATGACAATTTGAAAATCAGATCTAAGTTAATAGTTTGACGTTCTTTACTTCAAAATAACTAAGTCTTATTTTAGAATACTTAACTTGTAAATCAAGGCTAAATTATTAGTTTAAAGTTCTTTACTTGAAAATATCTACTTCTTGTTTTAGAAATGACAATTTGAAAATCAGATCTAAGTTAATAGTTTGACGTTCTTTACTTCTAAATAACTAAGTCTTATTTTAGTATAGTGAATTTGTAATTTAAAACAAAGTTATTAGTTTGAAGTTCTTTACTTTAAAATATCTACTACTGATTTTAGAAATGACAATTTAAAAATCAGATCTAAGTTAACAGTTTGACGTTTTTTACTTTAAAATAACTAAGTCTTATTTTAGACTAGTGAATTTGTAAATTAAAATTAAGTTATTAGTATGAAGTTCTTCACTTGAAAAAAACTACCACTGATTTTAGAAATGTCAATTTGAAAATCAGATCTAAGTTAATAGTTTGACGTTCTTTACTTCAAAATAACTAAGTCTTATTTTAGAATACTCAATTTGTAAATCAAGGCTAGGTTATTAGTTTAAAGTTGTTTACTTGAAAATATCTACTTCTGCTTTTAGAAATGACAATTTGAAAATCAGATCTAAGTTAATAGTTTGACGTTCTTTACTTCAAAACAACTAAGTCTTATTTTAGTATAGTGAATTTGTAAACCAAAGCTAAGTTATTAGTATGAAGTTCTTCACTTGAAAACAACTACCACTGATTTTAGAAATGACAATTTGAAAATCAGATCTAAGTTAATAGTTTGACGTTCTTTACTTCAAAATAACTAAGTCTTACTTTAGAATACTCAATTTGTAAATCAAGGCTAAGTTATTAGTTTAAAGTTGTTTACTTGAAAATATCTACTTCTTGTTTTAGAAATGACAATTTGAAAATCAGATCTAAGTTAATAGTTTGACGTTCTTTACTTCTAAATAACTAAGTCTTATTTTAATATAGTGAATTTGTTATTTAAAACAAAGTTATTAGTTTGAAGTTCTTTACTTGAAAATATCTACTACTGATTTTAGAAATGACAATTTGAAAATCAGATCTAAGATAACAGTTTGACGTTCTTTACTTTAAAATAACTAAGTCTTATTTTAGACTAGTGAATTTGTAAATTAAAACTAAGTTATTAGTATGAAGTTCTTCACTTGAAAAAAACTACCACTGATTTTAGAAATGACAATTTGAAAATCAGATCTAAGTTAATAGTTTGACGTTCCTTACTTCAAAATAACTAAGTCTTACTTTAGAATACTCAATTTGTAAATCAAGGCTAAGTTATTAGTTTAAAGTTGTTTACTTGAAAATATCTACTTCTGATTTTAGAAATGACAATTTGAAATTCAGATCTAAGTTAATAGTTTGACGTTCTTTACTGCAAAACATCTAAGTCTTATTTTAGTATAGTGAATTTCTAAACCAAAACTAAGTTATCAGTATGAAGTTCTTCACTTGAAAAAAACTACCACTGATTTTAGAAATGACAATTTGAAAATCAGATCTAACCTTAGATTTGATTTCCAAATTTACATTACTAAGATCCGAATTAGTAAATTTGAAGTAAAAACTTTAAACTAATAACTTAGTTTTGATTTACAAATTTACTAGTCTAAAATAAGACTTAGTTATTGTGAAGTAAAAAAGATCAAACTTTTAACTTAAATCTGATTTTCAAATTGTCATTTCTAAAATAAGAAGTAGATATTTTCAAGTAAAGAACTTCATACTAGAACCTTAGATTTGATTTCAAAATTTACATTACTATGATCCGAATTTGTAAATTTGAAGTAAAAAACTTTGAACTAATAACTTAGTTTTGATTTACAAATTCACTAGTCTAAAATAAGACTTAGTTATTTTGAAGTAAGGGACGTCAAACTAATAACTTAGATCTGATTTTCAAATTGGCATTTCTAAAATCTGAAGCAGATATTTTCAAATAAGGAATTTCAAACTAACAACTTTGTTTTGATTTAAAAATACAGTATTCTAAAGTAAGAGTTATCTCTTATGAAGTAAAGATCGTCAAACTATTAACTTAGATCTGATTTTCAAATTTTCATTTCTAAAATCAGAAGTAGATATTTTTAAGTAAAGTACTTCAAACTAATAACTTAGTTTTGATTTACCAATACACTATTCTAAAATAAAACTTATCTATTTTGAAGTAAAGTACGTCAAACTATTCACTTAGATCTGATTTTCAAATTGTCATTTCTTAAATCAGAAGTAGATATTTCAAAGTAAAGATCTTCAAACTAATAACTTAGTTTTGATTTACAAATTCACTATTCTAAAATAAGACTTAGTTATTTTGAAGTAAAGAACGTTAAACTATTAACTTAGATCTGATATTTAAATTATCATTTCTAAAATCAGCAGTAGATATTTTCAAGTAAAGAACTTCGAACTAATAACTTAGTTTTGATTTACAAATTCAGAATACTAAAATAAGACTTAGTTATTTAGAAGTTAAGAATGTCAAACTATTAACTTAGATCTGATTTTCAAATTGTCATTTCCAAAATCAGGAGTAGATATTTTCACGTAAAGAACTTCAAATTATAACTTAGCCCTGAATTACAAATTCACTATTCTAAAATAAGACATAGTTATTTTGAAGTAAAGTGCGTCAAACTATTAACTTAGACCTGATTTTCAAATTGTCATTTCTAAAATTAGTAGTAGATATTTTCAAGTTAAGAACTTCAAACTATTAACTTAGCTTTGATTTACAAATGGACTATTCTAAAATAAGTCTTAGTTATTTTGAAGTAAAGAACGTCAAACTATTAACTTAGATCTGATTTTCAAATTGTAATTTCTAAAATTAGTAGTAGATATTTTCAAGTAAAGAACTTCAAACTACAACCTTAGATTTGATTTCCAAATTTACATTACTAAGATCCGAATTAGTAAATTTGAAGTAAAAACTTTAAACTAATAACTTAGTTTTAACGTAGTAACGTAAGTAACGTTTACGTTACGTTAACGTTTACGTTAACGTTTTAACGTAAGTAAAGAACGTCAAACTATTAACTTAGTTTTGATTTACAAATTCACAATACTAAAATAAGACTTAGTTATTTACAAGTAAAGAACGTCAAAATATTAACTTAGATCTGATTTTCAAATTGTCATTTCTACAATCAGTTGTAGTTATTTTCAAGTAAAGAACTTCAAACTACAACTTTAGATTTGATTTCCAAATTTACATTACTAAGATCCGAATAAGTAAATTTGAAGTAAAAAACTTTAAACTAATAACTTAGTTTTAATTTACAAATTCAGTAGTCTTAAATAAGACTTAGTTATTTTGAAGTAAAGAACGTCAAACTATTAACTTAGATCTGATTTTCAAATTATCATTTCTAAAATCAGTAGTAGATATTTTCAAGTAAAGAACTTCAAACTACAACTTTAGATTTGATTTCCAAATTAACATTACTAAGGTCCGAATTAGTAAATTTGAAGTAAAAAAGTTTAAACTAATAACTTAGTTTTGATTTACAAATTCACTATACTAAAATAAGACTTAGTTATTTTGATGTAAAAAACGTCAAACTATTAACTTAGATCTGATTTTCAAATTGTTATTTCTAAAATCGGTAGTAGATTTTTTCAAGTATAGACTTTAAACTAATAACTTAGTTTTGATTTACAAATTCACTATACTAAAATAAGACTTAGTTATTTTGATGTAAAAAACGTCAAACTATTAACTTAGATCTGATTTTCAAATTGTTATTTCTAAAATCAGATGTAGATATTTACAAGTAAAGAACTTCAAACTACAACCTTAGATTTGATTTCCAAATTTCAATTACTAAGATCCGAATTACTAAATTTGGAGTAAAAACCTTTAAACTATTAATTTAGTTTTGATTTACAAATACACTAGTCTAAAATAAGACTTAGTTATTTTGAAGTAAAGAACGCCAAACTATTAACTTAGATCTGATTTTCAAATTGTCATTTCTAAAATCAGTAGTAGATTTTTTCAAGTATAGACTTCAAACTAGTAACTTAGTCTTGATTTACAAATTCACTATACTAAAAGAAAACTTTTGACTAATAAACGTCACACTATTAACATAGATCTGATTTTCAAATTGTCATTTCCAAAATCAGAAGTAGATATTTTCAAGTAAAGAACCTACAACAAATAACTAAGTTTTGATTTACAAATACAGTATTCTAAAATAAGACTTATATATTTTGAAGTAAAGAACGGCAAACTATTAACTTAGATCTGATTTTAAAATAGTCATTTCTAAAATTAGAAGTAGATATTTTCAAGTAAAGATCTTCAAACTATAACTATAGCTTAGATTTTAAAATTTACATTACAAATTGGTAAAAAACCGTATTGGTTCATTTGAAGTAAAAAACTTCAAACAATTAACATAGATCTTATTTTCAAATTGTCATTTCTAAAATCAGTAGTTCATATTTTAAAGTAAAAAACTTTAAACTAATAACTTAGTTTTGATTTACAAATTCACTAGTCTAAAATAAGACTTAGTTATTTTGAAGTAAAGAACTTCAAACGATTAACTTAGATCTGATTTTCAAATTGTCATTTCTAAAATCGGTAGTAGTTTTTTTTAAGTAAAGAACTTCATACTAATAACTTAGTTTTGATTTACAAATTCACAATACTAAAATAAGACTTAGTTGTTTTGAAGTAAAGAACGTCAAAGTATTAACTTAGATCTGATTTTCAAATTGTCATTTCTAAAATCTGAAGCAGATATTTTCAAATAAAATACTTCATACTAACAACTTAGTTTTGACTTACAAATACAGTATTCTAAAATAAGATTTATCTATTTTGAAGTAAAGAACGTCAAACTATTAACATAGATCTGATTTTCAAATAGTCATTTCTAAAATCAGTAGTAGATATTTTCAAGTAATGAACTTCAAACTAATAACTTAGTTTTGATTTACAAATTCACTATACTAAAATAAAACTTAGTTATTTAGAAGTAAAGAACGTCAAACTATTAACTTAGATCTGATTTTCAAATTGTCATTTCTAAAATCAGTAGTAGATTTTTTCAAGTATAGACTTCAAACTAGTAACTTAGTCTTGATTTACAAATTCACTATACTAAAAGAAGACTTTTGACTAATAAACGTCAAACTATTAACATAGATCTGATTTTCAAATTGTCATTTCCAAAATCAGAAGTAGATATTTTCAAGTAAAGAACCTACAACAAATAACTAAGTTTTGATTTACAAATACAGTATTCTAAAATAAGACTTATATATTTTGAAGTAAAGAACGGCAAACTATTAACTTAGATCTGATTTTAAAATAGTCATTTCTAAAATTAGAAGTAGATATTTTCAAGTAAAGATCTTCAAACTATAACTATAGCTTTGATTTTAAAATTTTCATTACAAATTGGTAAAAAACCGTATTGGTTCACTTGAAGTAAAAAACTTCAAACAATTAACATAGATCTTATTTTCAAATTGTCATTTCTAAAATCAGTAGTTCATATTTTCAAGTAAAAAACTTTAAACTAATAACTTAGTTTTGATTTACAAATTCACTAGTCTAAAATAAGACTTAGTTATTTTGAAGTAAAGAACTTCAAACGATTAACTTAGATCTGATTTTCAAATTGTCATTTCTAAAATCGGTAGTAGTTTTTTTCAAGTAAAGAACTTCACACTAATAACTTAGTTTTGTTTTACAAATTCACAATACTAAAATAAGACTTAGTTGTTTTGAAGTAAAGAACGTCAAACTATTAACTTAGATCTGATTTTCAAATTGTCATTTCAAAAATCAAAAGTAGATATTTTCATGTAAAGAACTTCAAACTAATAACTTAGTTTTGATTTACAAATTAACTATTCTAAAATAAAATTTAATTATTTTGATGTAAAGAACGTTAAAATATTAACATAGATCTGATTTACAAATTGTCATTTCTAAAATCTGAAGCAGTTACTTTCAAGTAAAAAACTTTGAACTAATAACTTAGTGTTGATTTACAAATTCACTAGTCTAAAATAATACTTAGCTATTTTGAAGTAAAGAACGTCAAACTATTAACTTAAATCTGATTTTCAAATTGTCATTTCTAAAATCTGAAGCAGATATTTTCAAATAAAATAATTCAAACTAACAACTTAGTTTTGACTTACAAATACAGTATTCTAAAATAAGATTTATCTATTTTGAGGTAAAGAACGTCAAACTATTAACTGAGATCTGATTTTCAAATTGTCATTTCTAAAATCAGTAGTAGATATTTTCAAGTAATGAACTTCAAACTAATAACTTAGTTTTGATTTACAAATTCACTATACTAAAATAAAACTTAGTTATTTAGAAGTAAAGAACGTCAAACTATTAACTTAGATCTGATTTTCAAATTGTCATTTCTAAAATCAGAAGTAGATATTTTCAAGTATAGAACTTTAAACTAATAACTTAGCTTTGATTTACAAATTTACTATTCTAAAATAAGACTTAGTTATTTTGAAGTAAAGAACGTCAAACTATTAAATTAGATCTTATTTTCAAATTGTCATTTCTAAAATCTGAAGCAGATATTTTCAAATAAAATACTTTAAACGAACAACTTAGTTTTGACTTCCAAATACAGTATTCTAAAATAAGATTTATCTATTTTGAAGTAAAGAACATCAAACTAATAACTATATCTGATTTTCAAATTGTCATTTCTAAAACCAGTAGTAGATATTTTCAAGTACAGAACTTCAAACTAATAACTTAGTTTTGATTTACAAATTCACTATACTAAAATAAGACTTAGTTGTTTAGAAGTAAAAACCGTCAAACTATTAACTTAGATCTGATTTTCAAATTGTCAGTTCTAAAATCAGTATTAGATTTTTTCAAGTAAAGAACTTCATACTAATAACTTAGTTTTGATTTACAACTTCACTATACTCAAATAAGACTTAGTGCTTTAGAAGTAAAGAACATCAAACTACTAACTTAGATCTGATTTTCAAATTGTCAGTTCTAAAATCAGTAGTAAATTTTTTCAAGTAAATAACTTCAATCCAATAATTTAGTTTTGATTTACGAATACACTATTATAAAATAAGACTTATCTATTTTGAAGTAAAGAACGTCAAACTATTAACTTAGATGTGATTTTCAAATTGGAATTTCTAAAATAAGAAGTAGATATTTTCAAGTAAAAACTTCAAGCTAATAACTTAGTTTTGATTTACAAATTCACTATACTAAAATAAGACTTAGTTGTTTAGAAGTAAAGAATGTCAAACTAATAACTAGATCTGATTTTCAAATTGTTATTTCTAAAATCAGAAGTAGATATTTTCAAGTAAAAAACTTCAAACTACAACCTTAGATTTAATTATCAAATTTACATTTCTAAGATCCGAATTACTAAATTTGAAGTAAAAAACTTTAAACTAATAACTTAGTTTTGATTTACAAATTCACTAGTCTAAAATAAGACTTAGTTATTTTGAAGTAAAGAACGTCAAACTATTAACTTAGATCTGAATTTCAAATTGTCAGTTCTAAAATCAGTAGTAGATATTTTCAAGTAAAGAACTTCAAACTAATAACTTAGTTTTGATTTAAATTTACTATACTAAAAAAAGACTTAGTTATTCAGAAGTAAAAAACGTCAAACTATTAACTTAGTTCTAATATTGAAATTGTTATTTCTTAAATCAGAAGTAGATATTTCAAAGTAAAGAACTTCAAACTAATAACTTAGTTTGTTCTACAAATTCACTATTCTAAAATAAGACTTAGTTATTTTGATGTAAAGAGCATCAAACTATTAACTTAGATCTGATTTTCAAATTGTCATTTCTAAAAACAGTAGTAGATTTTTTCAAGTATAGACTTCAAACTTAAAACTTAGTTTTGATTTACAACATCACTATACTAAAATAAGACTTATTTGTTTAGAAGTAAAGAACGTCAAACTATTAACTTAAATCTGATTTTCAAATTGTCATTTCTAAAATCAGTAGTAGATTTTTTCAAGTATAAACTTTAAACTAATAACTTAGTGTTGATTTACAACATCACTATACTATAATAAGACTTATTTGTTTAGAAGTACAGAACGTCAAACTATTAACTTAGATCTGTTTTTCTAATTGTCATTTCCTAAATCAGAAGTAGATATTTTCAATTAGAGAACTTCAAACTAATAACTTAGTTTTGATTTACAAATTTAATATATTTAGTTATTTAGAAGTAAAGAACGTCAAACTATTAACTTAGATCTGATTTTCAAATTGTCATTTCTAAAATCAGAAGTAGATATTTTCAAATAAAGAACTTCAACCTAACAACTTAGTTTTGATTTACAAATACAGTATTCTAAAATAAGACTTATCTATTTTGAAATAAAGAACGTCATACTATTAACTTAGATTGGATTTTCAAATTATCATTTCTTAAAAAAGAAGTAGATATTTCAAAGTAAAGAACTTCAAATTAATAACTTAGCTTTGATTTACAAATTCACTATACTAAAATAAAACTTAGTTATTTTCAAATAAAGAACGTCAAACTATTAACTTAGATCTAATTTTTAAATTATCATTTTTAAAATCAGAAATAGATATTTTCAAGTAAAGAACTTTAAACTACAACCTTAGATTTGATTTCGAAGTTTACATTACTAATATCCGAACTAGTAAATTTGAAATAAAAAACTTTAAACTAATAACTTATTTTTGATTTTAAATTCACTATGCTAAATTAATACTTAGTTATTTTGAAGTACAGAGCGTCAAACTATTAACTTAGATCTGATTTTCAAATTTTTATTTCTAAAATCAGAAGTAGATATTTTCAAGTAAAGAACTTCAAACTATAACCTTCGCTTTGATTTTCAAATGCACATTACTAAAATCCGTATTAGTTAATTGGAAGTAAACAGATTAAAACTAATAACTTAGTTTTGATTTGCAAATTCACTAGTCTAAAATAAGACTTAGTAATTTTGAAGTAAAGAACGCAAACTATTAACTTACATCTGATTTTCAAATTGTCATTTCTACAATCAGTTGTAGTTATTTTCAAGTAAAGAACTTCAAACTACAACTTTAGATTTGATTTCCTAATTTACATTACTAAGATCCGAATAAGTAAATTTGAAGTAAAAAACTTTAAACTAATAACTTAGTTTAAATTTACAAATTCAGTAGTCTAAAATAAGACTTAGTTATTTTGAAGTAAAGAACGTTAAACTATTAACTTAGATCTGATTTTCAAATTATCATTTCTAAAATCAGTAGTAGATATTTTCAAGTAAAGAACTTCAAACTACAACTTTAGATTTGATTTCCAAATTTACATTACTAAAGTCCGAATTAGTAAATTTGAAGTAAAAAAGTTTAAACTAATAACTTAGTTTTGATTTACAAATTAACTATTCTAAAATAAAATTTAATTATTTTGATGTAAAGAAGGTTAAAATATTAACATAGATCTGATTTACAAATTGTCATTTCTAAAATCTGAAGCAGTTACTTTCAAGTAAAGAACTTTGAACTAATAACTTAGTGTTGATTTACAAATTCACTAGTCTAAAATAATACTTAGCTATTTTGAAGTAAAGAACGTCAAACTATTAACTTAGATCTGATTTTCAAATTGTCATTTCAAAAATCAAAAGTAGATATTTACAAGTAAAGAACTTCAAACTAATAACTTAGTTTTGATTTACAAATTAACTATTCTAAAATAAAATTAAATTATTTCGATGTAAAGAACGTTAAAATATTAACATAGATCTGATTTACAAATTGTCATTTCTAAAATCAGAAGTAGATATTTTCAAGTAAAGAACTTCAAAATACAACCTTAGATTTGATTTTCAAATTAGATTTCTAAGATCCGAATTAGTAAATTTGAAGTAAAAAACTTTAAACTAATAACTTAGTGTTGATTTACAAATTCACTAGTCTAAAATAATACTTAGCTATTTTGAAGTAAAGAACGTCAAACTATTAACTTAGATCTGATTTTCAAATTGTCATTTCAAAAATCAAAAGTAGATATTTACAAGTAAAGAAATTCAAACTAATAACTTAGTTTTGATTTACAAATTCACTATACTAAAATAAGACTTAGTGCTTTAGAAGTAAAAAACGTCAAACTATTAACTTAGATCTGATTTTCAAATTGTCAGTTCTAAAATCAGTATTAGATTTTTTCAAGTAAAGAACTTCATACTAATAACTTAGTTTTGATTTACAACTTCAATATACTCAAATAAGACTTAGTGCTTTAGAAGTAAAGAACGTCAAACTACTAACTTAGATCTGATTTTCAAATTGTCAGTTCTAAAATCAGTAGTAAATTTTTTCAAGTAAAGAACTTCAATCTAATAATTTAGTTTTGATTTACGAATACACTATTCTAAAATAAGACTTATCTATTTTGAAGTAAAGAACGTCAATCTAATAACTTAGATGTGATTTTCAAATTGGCATTTCTAAAATAAGAAGTAAATATTTTCAAGTAAAAACTTCAAACTAATAACTTAGTTTTGATTAACAAATTCACTATACTAAAATAAGACTTAGTTGTTTAGAAGTAAAGAATGTCAAACTAATAACTTGATCTGATTTTCACATTGTTATTTCTAAAATCAGAAGTAGATATTTTCAAGTAAAAAACTTCAAACTACAACCTTAGATTTAATTATCAAATTTACATTTCCAAGATCCGAATTACTAAAATTGAAGTAAAAAACTTTAAACTAATAATTTAGTTTTGATTTACAAATTCACTAGTCTAAAATAAGACTTAGTTATTTTGAAGTAAAGAACGTCAAACTATTAACTTAGATCTGATTTTCAAATTGTCATTTCTTAAATCGGTAGTAGTTTTTTTCAACTAAAGAACTTCACACTAATAACTTAGTTTTGATTTACAAATTCACAATACTAAAATAAGACTTAGTTGTTTCGAAGTAAAGAACGTCAAACTATTAACTTAGATCTGATTTTCAAATTGTCATTTCAAAAATCAGAAGTAGATATTTTCAAGTAAAGAACCTACAACAAATAACTAAGTTTTGATTTACAAATACAGTATTCTAAAATAAGACTTATATATTTTGAAGTAAAGAACGGCAAACTATTCACTTAGATCTGATTTTAAAATAGTCATTTCTAAAATTAGAAGTAGATATTTTCAAGTAAAGATCTTCAAACTATAACTATAGCTTTGATTTTAAAATTTTCATTACAAATTGGTAAAAAACCGTATTGGTTCATTTGAAGTAAAAAACTTCAAACAATTAACATAGATCTTATTTTCAAATTGTCATTTCTAAAGTCAGTAGTTCATATTTTCAAGTAAAAAACTTTAAACTAATAACTTAGTTTTGATTTACAAATTCAGTAGTCTAAAATAAGACTTAGTTATTTTGAAGTAAAGAACTTCACACTAATAACTTAGTTTTGATTTACAAAATCACAATACTACAATAAGACTTAGTTGTTTTGAAGTAAAGAACGTCAAACTATTAACTTAGATCTGATTTTCAAATTGTCATTTCAAAAATCAAAAGTAGATATTTTCAAGTAACGAACTTCAAACTAATAACTTAGTTTTGATTTACAAATTACCTATTCTAAAATAAAATTTAATTATTTTGATGTAAAGAAGGTTAAAATATTAACATAGATCTGATTTACAAATTGTCATTTCTAAAATCTGAAGCAGTTACTTTCAAGTAAAGAACTTCAAACTACAACCTTAGATTTGATTTCGATATTTACATTACTAAGATCCGAATTAGTAAATTTGAAATAAAAAACCTTAAACTAATAACTTAGTTTTGATTTACAAATTTACTAGTCTAAAATAAGACTTAGTTATTTTGAAGTAAAGAACGTCAAACTATAAACTTTGATCTGATTTTCAAACTGTCATTTCTAAAATCAGTAGTAGTTTTTTTCAAGTAAAGAACTTCATACTAATAACTTAGTTTTGATTTACAAATACACTATTCTAAAATAAGACTTATCTATTTTGAAGTAAAGAACGTCAAACTATTCACTTAGATCTGATTTTCAAATTGTCATTTCTTAAATCAGAAGTTGATATTTCAAAGTAAAGAACTTCAAACTACTAACTTAGTTTTGATTTCCAAATTCAGTAGTCTAAAATAAGACTTAGTTATTTTGAAGTAAAGAACGTCAAACTATTAACTTAGATCTGATTTTCAAATTGTCATTTCTAAAATCAGAAGTAGATATTTTCAAATAAACAACTTCAAACTAATAACTTAGCTTTGATTTACAAATTCACTATTCTAAAATAGCCATAAAAAACCTATACGTCAAACTATTAACTTAGATCTGATTTTCAAACTGTCATTTCTAAAATCAGTAGTAGTTTTTTTCAAGTAAAGCACTTCAGACCAATAACTTAGTTTTGATTTACAAATTCACTATACTAAAATAAGACTTAGTTGGTTTGAAGTAAAGAACGTCAAACTATTAACTTAGATCTGAATTTCAAATTGTCATTTCTAAAATCAGAAGTAAATATTTTCAAGTAAAGAACTTCAAACTAATAACTTAGCTTTGATTTACGAATTCACTATACTAAAATAAGAGTTAGTTATTTAGAAGTAAAGAACGTCAAACTATTAACTTAGATCTGAAATTCAAATTGTCATTTCTAAAATCAGAAGTAAATATTTTCAAGTAAAGAACTTCAAACTAATAACTTAGCTTTGATTTACAAATTCACTATTCTAAAATAAGACTTAGTTATTTTGAAGTAAAGAACGTCAAACTATTAACTTAGATTTGATTTTTAAATTGTCATTTCTAAAATCAGAAGTAGATAATTTCAAGTAAAGAACTTCAAACTACAACCTTAGATTTGATTTCCAAATTTACATTACTAAGATCCGAATTAGTAAATTTGAAGTAAAAAACTTTAAACTAATAACTTAGTTTTGATTTACAAATTCACTAGTCTAAAATAAGTCTTAGTTATTTTGAAGTGAAAAACTTCAAACTTTTAACTTAGATCTGATTTTCAAATTGTCATTTCTAAAATTAGTAGTAGATATTTTCAAGTAAAGAACTTCACACTAACATCTTAGTTTTGATTTACAAATACAGTATTCTAAAATAAGATTTATCTATTTTGAAGTAAAGAACGTCATACTATTAACTTAGATCTGATTTTCAAATTGTCAGTTCTTAAAAAAGAAGTAGATATTTCAAAGTAAAGAACTTTAAACTAATAACTTAGTTTTGATTTACAAATTCACTAGTCTAAAATAAGACTTAGTTATTTAGAAGTAAAGCACGTCAAACTATTAACTTAGATCTGATTTTCAAACTGTCATTTATAAAATCAGTAGTTGTTTTTTTCAAGTAAAGAACTTCATACCAATAACTTAGTTTTGATTTACAAATTCACTATACTAAAATAAGACTTAGTTGGTTTGAACTAAAGAACGTCAAACTATTAACTTAGATCTGATTTTCAAATTGTCATTTCTAAAATCTGAAGCAGTTATTTTCAAATAAAGTACTTCAAACTAACATCTTAGTTTTGATTTACTAATACAGTATTCTAAAATAAGACTTATCTATTTTGAAGTAAAGAACGTCATACTATTAACTTAGATCTGATTTTCAAATTGTCAGTTCTTAAAAAAGAAGTAGATATTTCAAAGTAAAGAACTTCAAACTAATAACTTAGTTTTGATTTAGAAATTCTCTATTCTAAAATAAGACATAGTTATTTTGAAGTAAAGAACGTCAAACTATTAACTTAGATCTGATTTTCAAATTGTCATTTCTAAAATAAGTAGTAGATAGTTTCAAGTAGAGAACTTGAAACTAATAACTTAGTTTTGATTAACAAATTTACTAGTCTAAAATAAGACTTAGTTATTTTGAAGTAAAGAACGTCAAACTATAAACTTAGATCTGATTTTCAAATTGTCATTTCTAAGATCAGTAGTAGATATTTTCATGTAAATAACTTCAAACTTATAACTTAGTTTTGATTTACAAATTCACTAGTGTGAAATAAAACTTAGTTATTTTGAAGAAAAAACCTCATACTATTAACTTAGACCTGATTTTCAAATTGTTATTTCTAAAATCAGTAGTAGATATGTTCAAGTAAAGAACTTCAAATTAATAACTTAGCTTTTATTTACAAATTCACTATTCTAAAATAAGACTTAGTTATTTTGAAGTAAAGAACGTCAAACTATTAACTTAGCTCTGATTATTAAATTGTCATTTCTAAAATCAGTAGTAGATATTTTCAAGTAAAGAACTTCAAACTACAACCTTAGATTTGATTTCGAAATTTACATTACTAAGATCCGAATTAGTAAATTTGAAATAAAAAACCTTAAACTAATAACTTAGTTTTGATTTACAAATTTACTAGTCTAAAATAAGACTTAGTTATTTTGAAGTAAAGAACGTCAAACTATAAACTTTGATCTGATTTTCAAACTGTCATTTCTAAAATCAGTAGTAGTTTTTTTCAAGTAAAGAACTTCATACTAATAACTTAGTTTTGATTTACAATTTCACTATACTACAATAAGACTTAGTTGGTTTGAAGTAAAGAACGTCAAACTATTAACTTAGATCTGTATTTCAAATTGTCATTTCTAAAATCTGAAGCAGATATTAGTACTTCAGATAAAGTACTTTAGATAAAGTACTTCAAACTAACAACTTAGTTTTGATTTACAAATACAGTATTCTAAAATAAGACTTATCTATTTTGAAGTAAAGAACGTCATACTATTAACTTAGATCTGATTTTCAAATTGTCAGTTCTTAAAATAGAAGTAGATATTTCAAAGTAAAGAACTTCAAACTAATAACTTACTTTTGATTTAGAAATTCTCTATTCTAAAATAAGACATAGTTATTTTGAAGTAAAGAACGTCAAGCTATTAACTTAGATCTGATTTTCAAATTGTCATTTCTAAAATCAGTAGTAGATATTTTCAAGTAGAGAACTTGAAACTAATAACTTAGTTTTGATTTACAAATTTACTAGTCTAAAATAAGACTTAGTTATTTTGAAGTAAAAACGTCAAACTATTAAATTAAACCTGATTTTCAAATTGTCATTTCTAAAATCAGAAGTAGATTTCTTTAAGTAAAGAACTTTAAACAAATAACTTATCTTTAATTTACAAATTCACTATTTTAAAATAATACTTAGTTATTTAGAAGTAAAGAACGTCAAACTATTAACTTAGATCTGATCTTCAAATTTTCAATTCTAAAATCATAAGTAGATAATTTCAAGTAAAGAACTTCAAACTACAACCTTAGATTTGATTTCCAAATTTAGATTACTAAGAGCCGAATTAGTAAATTTGAAGTAAAAAACTTTAAACTAATAACTTAGTTTTGATTTAGAAATTCACTAGTCTAAAATAAGACTTAGTTATTTTGAAGTAAAGAACGTTAAACTATTAACTTAGATCTGCTTTTCAAAATGTCATTTCTAAAATCAGTAGTAGATTTTTTCAAGTATAGGTTTCAAACTAATAACCTAGTTTTGATTTTCAAATTCACTATACTAAAATAAGACTTAGTTGTTTTGAAGTAAAGAACGTCAAACTATTAACTTAGATCTGATTTTCAAATTGTCATTTCTAAAATAAGTAGTAGATATTTTCAAGTAGAGAACTTGAAACTAACAACTTAGTTTTGATTAACAAATTTACTAGTCTAAAATAAGACTAAGTTATTTTGAAGTAAAGAACGTCAAACAATAAACTTAGATCTGATTTTCAAAATGTCATTTCTAAAATCAGTAGCAGATTTTTTCAAGTATAGGTTTCAAACTAATAACTAGTTTTGATTTACAAATTCACTATACTAAAATAAGACTTAGTTGTTTTGAAGTAAAGAACGTCAAACTATTAACTTAGATCTGATTTTCAAATTGTCATTTCTAAAATCAGAAATATATATTTTCAAGAACAGAACTTCAAACTAATAACTTAGATTTGATTTACAAATTCACTATACTAAAATAAGATTTAGTTATTTAGAAGTAAAGAACGTCAAACTATTAACTTAGATCTGATTTTCAAATTGTCATTTCTAAAACAGAAGTAGATATTTTCAAGTAAAAAACTTCAAACTAATAACTTAGTTTTGATTTACAAATTTACTATTCTAAAACAAAATTTAGTTATTTTGATGTAAAAAACGTCAAACTATTAACTTAGATCTGTTTTTCAAATTGTCATTTCTAAAATCTAAAGCAGATATTTTCAAATAAAGAATTTCAAACTAACAACTTAGTTTTGATTTACAAATTCACTATTCTAAAATAAGACTAAGTTATTTTGAAGAAAGGAACGTCAAACTATTAACTTAGATCTGATTTACAAACTGTCATTTCTAAAATCAGGAGTAGATATTTTCAAGTAAAGAACTTCAAACTAATAACTTAGTTTTGATTTACAAATTTATAGTCTAAAATAAGTTTTAGTTATTTTGAAGTAAAAAACGTCAAACTATTAACTTAGACTTGATTTTCAAATTGTCATTTCTAAAATCAGAAGTAGATATGTTCAACTAAAAAACTTCAAATTAATAACTTAGCTTTGATTTACAAATTCACTATTCTAAAATAAGACTTAGTTATTTTGAAGTAAAGAACGTCAAACTATTAACTTAGATCTGATTTTCAAATTATCATTTTTAAAATCAGAAGTAGATATTTTCAAGTAAAGAACTTCAAACTACAACCTTAGATTTGATTTCGATATTTACATTACTAAGATCCGAATTAGAAAATTTGAAATAAAAAACTTCAAACTAACAACTAAGTATTAATTTACAAATTCACTAGTTTAAAATAAGACTTATCTATTTTGAAGTAAAGAACGTCAAACTATTAACTTAGATCTGATTTTCAAATTGTCATTTTTAAAATCAGAAGTAGCTATTTTTAAGTAAAGTACTTCTAACTAATAACTTAGTTTTGATTTACAAGTTCACTATTCTAAAATAAGACTTAGTTATTTTGAAGTAAAGAACGTCAAACTATTAACTTAGATTTGATTTTTAAATTGTAATTTCTAAAATCAGAAGTAGATAATTTCAAGTAAAGAACTTCAAACTACAACCTTAGATTTGATTTCCAAATTTACATTACTAAGATCCGAATTAGTAAATTTGAAGTAAAAAACTTTAAACTAATAACTTAGTTTTGATTTACAAATTCACTAGTCTAAAATAAGTCTTAGTTATTTTGAAGTGAAAAACGTCAAACTTTTAACTTAGATCTGATTTTCAAATTGTCATTTCTAAAATTAGTAGTAGATATTTTCAAGTAAAGAACTTCATACTAATAACTTAGTTTTGATTTACAAATTCACTATACTAAAATAAGACTTAGTTGGTTTGAAGTAACGAACGTCAAACTATTAACTTAGATCTGATTTTCAAATTGTCAATTCTAAAATCTGAAGCAGATATTTTCAAATAAAGTACTTCACACTAACATCTTAGTTTTGATTTACAAATATAGTATTCTAAAATAAGACTTATCTATTTTGAAGTAAAGAACGTCATACTATTAACTTAGATCTGATTTTCAATATGTCAGTTTTTAAAAAAGAAGTAGATATTTCAAAGTAAAGAACTTTAAACTAATAACTTAGTTTTGATTTACAAATTCACTAGTCTAAAATAAGACTTAGTTATTTAGAAGTAAAGCACGTCAAACTATTAACTTAGATCTGATTTTCAAATTGTCATTTCTAAAATCAGAAGTAGATATTTTCAAATAAACAACTTCAAACTAATAACTTAGCTTTGATTTACAAATTCACTATTCTAAAATAGCCATAAAAAACCTATACGTCAAACTATTAACTTAGATCTGATTTTCAAACTGTCATTTCTAAAATCAGTAGTAGTTTTTTTCAAGTAAAGCACTTCAGACCAATAACTTAGTTTTGATTTACAAATTCACTATACTAAAATAAGACTTAGTTGGTTTGAAGTAAAGAACGTCAAACTATTAACTTAGATCTGAATTTCAAATTGTCATTTCTAAAATCAGAAGTAAATATTTTCAAGTAAAGAACTTCAAACTAATAACTTAGCTTTGATTTACGAATTCACTATACTAAAATAAGAGTTAGTTATTTAGAAGTAAAGAACGTCAAACTATTAACTTAGATCTGAAATTCAAATTGTCATTTCTAAAATCAGAAGTAAATATTTTCAAGTAAAGAACTTCAAACTAATAACTTAGCTTTGATTTACAAATTCACTATTCTAAAATAAGACTTAGTTATTTTGAAGTAAAGAACGTCAAACTATTAACTTAGATTTGATTTTTAAATTGTCATTTCTAAAATCAGAAGTAGATAATTTCAAGTAAAGAACTTCAAACTACAACCTTAGATTTGATTTCCAAATTTACATTACTAAGATCCGAATTAGTAAATTTGAAGTAAAAAACTTTAAACTAATAACTTAGTTTTGATTTACAAATTCACTAGTCTAAAATAAGTCTTAGTTATTTTGAAGTGAAAAACTTCAAACTTTTAACTTAGATCTGATTTTCAAATTGTCATTTCTAAAATTAGTAGTAGATATTTTCAAGTAAAGAACTTCACACTAACATCTTAGTTTTGATTTACAAATACAGTATTCTAAAATAAGATTTATCTATTTTGAAGTAAAGAACGTCATACTATTAACTTAGATCTGATTTTCAAATTGTCAGTTCTTAAAAAAGAAGTAGATATTTCAAAGTAAAGAACTTTAAACTAATAACTTAGTTTTGATTTACAAATTCACTAGTCTAAAATAAGACTTAGTTATTTAGAAGTAAAGCACGTCAAACTATTAACTTAGATCTGATTTTCAAACTGTCATTTATAAAATCAGTAGTTGTTTTTTTCAAGTAAAGAACTTCATACCAATAACTTAGTTTTGATTTACAAATTCACTATACTAAAATAAGACTTAGTTGGTTTGAACTAAAGAACGTCAAACTATTAACTTAGATCTGATTTTCAAATTGTCATTTCTAAAATCTGAAGCAGTTATTTTCAAATATGGTACTTCAAACTAACATCTTAGTTTTGATTTACAAATACAGTATTCTAAAATAAGACTTATCTATTTTGAAGTAAAGAACGTCATACTATTAACTTAGATCTGATTTTCAAATTGTCAGTTCTTAAAAAAGAAGTAGATATTTCAAAGTAAAGAACTTCAAACTAATAACTTAGTTTTGATTTAGAAATTCTCTATTCTAAAATAAGACATAGTTAATTTGAAGTAAAGAACGTCAAACTATTAACTTAGATCTGATTTTCAAATTGTCATTTCTAAAATAAGTAGTAGATAGTTTCAAGTAGAGAACTTGAAACTAATAACTTAGTTTTGATTAACAAATTTACTAGTCTAAAATAAGACTTAGTTATTTTGAAGTAAAGAACGTCAAACTATAAACTTAGATCTGATTTTCAAATTGTCATTTCTAAGATCAGTAGTAGATATTTTCATGTAAATAACTTCAAACTTATAACTTAGTTTTGATTTACAAATTCACTAGTGTGAAATAAAACTTAGTTATTTTGAAGAAAAAACCTCATACTATTAACTTAGACCTGATTTTCAAATTGTTATTTCTAAAATCAGTAGTAGATATGTTCAAGTAAAGAACTTCAAATTAATAACTTAGCTTTTATTTACAAATTCACTATTCTAAAATAAGACTTAGTTATTTTGAAGTAAAGAACGTCAAACTATTAACTTAGCTCTGATTATTAAATTGTCATTTCTAAAATCAGTAGTAGATATTTTCAAGTAAAGAACTTCAAACTACAACCTTAGATTTGATTTCGATATTTACATTACTAAGATCCGAATTAGTAAATTTGAAATAAAAAACCTTAAACTAATAACTTAGTTTTGATTTACAAATTTACTAGTCTAAAATAAGACTTAGTTATTTTGAAGTAAAGAACGTCAAACTATAAACTTTGATCTGATTTTCAAACTGTCATTTCTAAAATCAGTAGTAGTTTTTTTCAAGTAAAGAACTTCATACTAATAACTTAGTTTTGATTTACAATTTCACTATACTACAATAAGACTTAGTTGGTTTGAAGTAAAGAACGTCAAACTATTAACTTAGATCTGATTTTCAAATTGTCATTTCTAAAATCTGAAGCAGATATTAGTACTTCAGATAAAGTACTTTAGATAAAGTACTTCAAACTAACAACTTAGTTTTGATTTACAAATACAGTATTCTAAAATAAGACTTATCTATTTTGAAGTAAAGAACGTCATACTATTAACTTAGATCTGATTTTCAAATTGTCAGTTCTTAAAATAGAAGTAGATATTTCAAAGTAAAGAACTTCAAACTAATAACTTACTTTTGATTTAGAAATTCTCTATTCTAAAATAAGACATAGTTATTTTGAAGTAAAGAACGTCAAGCTATTAACTTAGATCTGATTTTCAAATTGTCATTTCTAAAATCAGTAGTAGATATTTTCAAGTAGAGAACTTGAAACTAATAACTTAGTTTTGATTTACAAATTTACTAGTCTAAAATAAGACTTAGTTATTTTGAAGTAAAAACGTCAAACTATTAAATTAAACCTGATTTTCAAATTGTCATTTCTAAAATCAGAAGTAGATTTCTTTAAGTAAAGAACTTTAAACAAATAACTTATCTTTAATTTACAAATTCACTATTTTAAAATAATACTTAGTTATTTAGAAGTAAAGAACGTCAAACTATTAACTTAGATCTGATCTTCAAATTTTCAATTCTAAAATCATAAGTAGATAATTTCAAGTAAAGAACTTCAAACTACAACCTTAGATTTGATTTCCAAATTTAGATTACTAAGAGCCGAATTAGTAAATTTGAAGTAAAAAACTTTAAACTAATAACTTAGTTTTGATTTAGAAATTCACTAGTCTAAAATAAGACTTAGTTATTTTGAAGTAAAGAACGTTAAACTATTAACTTAGATCTGCTTTTCAAAATGTCATTTCTAAAATCAGTAGTAGATTTTTTCAAGTATAGGTTTCAAACTAATAACCTAGTTTTGATTTTCAAATTCACTATACTAAAATAAGACTTAGTTGTTTTGAAGTAAAGAACGTCAAACTATTAACTTAGATCTGATTTTCAAATTGTCATTTCTAAAATAAGTAGTAGATATTTTCAAGTAGAGAACTTGAAACTAACAACTTAGTTTTGATTAACAAATTTACTAGTCTAAAATAAGACTAAGTTATTTTGAAGTAAAGAACGTCAAACAATAAACTTAGATCTGATTTTCAAAATGTCATTTCTAAAATCAGTAGCAGATTTTTTCAAGTATAGGTTTCAAACTAATAACTAGTTTTGATTTACAAATTCACTATACTAAAATAAGACTTAGTTGTTTTGAAGTAAAGAACGTCAAACTATTAACTTAGATCTGATTTTCAAATTGTCATTTCTAAAATCAGAAATATATATTTTCAAGAACAGAACTTCAAACTAATAACTTAGATTTGATTTACAAATTCACTATACTAAAATAAGATTTAGTTATTTAGAAGTAAAGAACGTCAAACTATTAACTTAGATCTGATTTTCAAATTGTCATTTCTAAAACAGAAGTAGATATTTTCAAGTAAAAAACTTCAAACTAATAACTTAGTTTTGATTTACAAATTAACTATTCTAAAACAAAATTTAGTTATTTTGATGTAAAAAACGTCAAACAATTAACTTAGATCTGTTTTTCAAATTGTCATTTCTAAAATCTAAAGCAGATATTTTCAAATAAAGAATTTCAAACTAACAACTTAGTTTTGATTTACAAATTCACTATTCTAAAATAAGACTAAGTTATTTTGAAGAAAGGAACGTCAAACTATTAACTTAGATCTGATTTACAAACTGTCATTTCTAAAATCAGGAGTAGATATTTTCAAGTAAAGAACTTCAAACTAATAACTTAGTTTTGATTTACAAATTTATAGTCTAAAATAAGTTTTAGTTATTTTGAAGTAAAAAACGTCAAACTATTAACTTAGACTTGATTTTCAAATTGTCATTTCTAAAATCAGAAGTAGATATGTTCAACTAAAAAACTTCAAATTAATAACTTAGCTTTGATTTACAAATTCACTATTCTAAAATAAGACTTAGTTATTTTGTAGTAAAGAACGTCAAACTATTAACTTAGATCTGATTTTCAAATTATCATTTTTAAAATCAGAAGTAGATATTTTCAAGTAAAGAACTTCAAACTACAACCTTAGATTTGATTTCGATATTTACATTACTAAGATCCGAATTAGAAAATTTGAAATAAAAAACTTCAAACTAACAACTAAGTATTAATTTACAAATTCACTAGTTTAAAATAAGACTTATCTATTTTGAAGTAAAGAACGTCAAACTATTAACTTAGATCTGATTTTCAAATTGTCATTTTTAAAATCAGAAGTAGCTATTTTTAAGTAAAGTACTTCTAACTAATAACTTAGTTTTGATTTACAAGTTCACTATTCTAAAATAAGACTTAGTTATTTTGAAGTAAAGAACGTCAAACTATTAACTTAGATTTGATTTTTAAATTGTAATTTCTAAAATCAGAAGTAGATAATTTCAAGTAAAGAACTTCAAACTACAACCTTAGATTTGATTTCCAAATTTACATTACTAAGATCCGAATTAGTAAATTTGAAGTAAAAAACTTTAAACTAATAACTTAGTTTTGATTTACAAATTCACTAGTCTAAAATAAGTCTTAGTTATTTTGAAGTGAAAAACGTCAAACTTTTAACTTAGATCTGATTTTCAAATTGTCATTTCTAAAATTAGTAGTAGATATTTTCAAGTAAAGAACTTCATACTAATAACTTAGTTTTGATTTACAAATTCACTATACTAAAATAAGACTTAGTTGGTTTGAAGTAACGAACGTCAAACTATTAACTTAGATCTGATTTTCAAATTGTCAATTCTAAAATCTGAAGCAGTTATTTTCAAATAAAGTACTTCACACTAACATCTTAGTTTTGATTTACAAATACAGTATTCTAAAATAAGACTTATCTATTTTGAAGTAAAGAACGTCATACTATTAACTTAGATCTGATTTTCAATATGTCAGTTTTTAAAAAAGAAGTAGATATTTCAAAGTAAAGAACTTTAAACTAATAACTTAGTTTTGATTTACAAATTCACTAGTCTAAAATAAGACTTAGTTATTTAGAAGTAAAGCACGTCAAACTATTAACTTAGATCTGATTTTCAAACTGTCATTTCTAAAATCAGTAGTAGTTTTTTTCAAGTAAAGAACTTCAGACCAATAACTTAGTTTTGATTTACAAATTCACTATACTAAAATAAGACTTATTTGTTTAGAAGTAAAGAACGTCAAACTTTTAACATAGGCGTGATTTTCAAATTGTCATTTCTAAAATCAGAAGTAGATATTTTCAAGTAAAGAACTTTAAACTACAACCTTAGATTTGATTTCCAAATTTACATTACTAGATTCCGAATTTGTAAATTTGAAGTAAAAAACTTTAAACTAATAACTTAGTTTTGATTTACAATTTCACTACACTAAAATAAGACTTATTTGTTTAGAAGTAAAGAACGTCAAACTTTTAACAAAGGCGTGATTTTCAAATTGTCATTTCTAAAATCAGAAGTAGATATTTTCAAGTAAAGAACTTTAAACTACAACCTTAGATTTGATTTCCAAATTTACATTACTAGATTGCGAATTTGTAAATTTGAAGTAAAAAACTTTAAAGTAATAACTTAGTTTTGATTTACAAATTCACTAGTCTAAAATAAGTCTTAGTTATTTTGAAGTGAAAAATGTCAAACTATTAACTTAGATCTGATTTTCAAATTTTCATTTCTAAAATTAGTAGTAGATATTTTCAAGTTAAGAACTTCAAACTAATAACTTAGTTTTAATTTACAAATTCACTATACTAAAATAAGAGTTAGTTATTTAGAAGTAAAGAACGTCAAACTATTAACTTAGATCTGAATTTCAAATTGTCATTTCTAAAATCAGAAGTAAATATTTTCAAGTAAAGAACTTCAAACTAATAACTTAGCTTTGATTTACAAATTCACTATTCTAAAATAAGACTTAGTTATTTTGAAGTAAAGAACGTCAAACTATTAACTTAGATTTGATTTTTAAATTGTCATTTCTAAAATCAGAAGTAGATAATTTCAAGTAAAGAACTTCAAACTACAACCTTAGATTTGATTTCCAAATTTACATTACTAAGATCCGAATTAGTAAATTTGAAGTAAAAAACTTTAAACTAATAACTTAGTTTTGATTTACAAATTCACTAGTCTAAAATAAGTGTTAGTTATTTTGAAGTGAAAAACGTCAAACTTTTAACTTAGATCTGATTTTCAAATTGTCATTTCTAAAATTAGTAGTAGATATTTTCAAGTAAAGAACTTCATACTAATAACTTAGTTTTGATTTACAAATTCACTATACTAAAACAAGACTTAGTTGGTTTGAAGTAAAGAACGTCAAACTATTAACTTAGATCTGAATTTCAAATTGTCATTTCTAAAATCAGAAGTAAATATTTTCAAGTAAAGAACTTCAAACTAATAACTTAGCTTTGATTTACAAATTCACTATTCTAAAATAAGACTTAGTTATTTTGAAGTAAAGAACGTCAAACTATTAACTTAGATTTGATTTTTAAATTGTCATTTCTAAAATCAGAAGTAGATAATTTCAAGTAAAGAACTTCAAACTACAACCTTAGATTTGATTTCCAAATTTACATTACTAAGATCCGAATTAGTAAATTTGAAGTAAAAAACTTTAAACTAATAACTTAGTTTTGATTTACAAATTCACTAGTCTAAAATAAGTGTTAGTTATTTTGAAGTGAAAAACGTCAAACTTTTAACTTAGATCTGATTTTCAAATTGTCATTTCTAAAATTAGTAGTAGATATTTTCAAGTAAAGAACTTCATACTAATAACTTAGTTTTGATTTACAAATTCACTATACTAAAACAAGACTTAGTTGGTTTGAAGTAAAGAACGTCAAACTATTAACTTAGATCTGATTTTCAAATTGTCAATTCTAAAATCTGAAGCAGATATTTTCAAATAAAGTACTTCACACTGACATCTTAGTTTTGATTTACAAATACAGTATTCTAAAATAAGACTTATCTATTTTGAAGTAAAGAACGTCATACTATTAACTTAGATCTGATTTTCAAATTGTCAGTTCTTAAAAAAGAAGTAGATATTTCAAAGTAAAGAACTTTAAACTAATAACTTAGTTTTGATTTACAAATTCACTAGTCCAAAATAAGACTTAGTTATTTAGAAGTAAAGCACGTCAAACTATTAACTTAGATCTGATTTTCAAACTGTCATTTCTAAAATCAGTAGTAGTTTTTTTCAAGTAAAGAACTTCAGACCAATAACTTAGTTTTGATTTACAAATTCACTATACTAAAATAAGACTTTGTTGGTTTGAAGTAAAGAACGTCAAACTATTAACTTAGATCTGATTTTCAAATTGTCATTTCTAAAATCTGAAGCAGTTATTTTCAAATAAAGTAATTCAAACTAACATCTTAGTTTTGATTTACAAATACAGTATTCTAAAATAAGACTTATCTATTTTGAAGTAAAGAACGTCATACTATTAACTTAGATCTGATTTTCAAATTGTCAGTTCTTAAAAAAGAAGTAGATATTTCAAAGTAAAGAACTTCAAACTAATAACTTAGTTTTGATTTAGAAATTCTCTATTCTAAAATAAGACATAGTTATTTTGAAGTAAAGAACGTCAAACTATTAACTTAGATCTGATTTTCAAATTGTCATTTCTAAAATCAGTGGTAGTTTTTTTCAAGTGAAGAACTTCATACTAATAACTTAGTTTTAAATTACAAATTCACTATTCTAAAATAAGACTTAGTTATTTAGAAGTAAAGAACGTCAAACTATTAACTTAGATCTGATTTTCAAATTGTCATTTCTAAAACAAGAAGTAGATAGTTTCAAGTAAAGAACTTTAAACTAATAACTTAGCCTTGATTTACAAATTGAGTATTCTAAAATAAGACTTAGTTATTTTGAAGTAAAGAACGTCAAACTATTAACTTAGATCTGATTTTCAAATTGTCATTTCTAAAATCAGTGGTAGTTTTTTTCAAGTGAAGAACTTCATACTAATAACTTAGTTTTGGTTTACAAATTCACTATACTAAAATAGGACTTAGTTGTTTTGAAGTAAAGATCGTCAAACTATTAACTTAGATCTGATTTTCAATTTGTCATTTCTAAAATCAGAAGTAGATATTTTCAAGTAAACAACTTTAAACTAATTACTTAGCCTTGATTTACAAATTGAGTATTCTAAAATAAGACTTAGTTATTTTGAAGTAAAGAACGTCAAACTATTAACTTAGATCTGATTTTCAAATTGTCATTTCTAAAATCAGTGGTAGTTTTTTTCAAGTGAAGAACTTCATACTAATAACTTAGTTTTAAATTACAAATTCACTATTCTAAAATAAGACTTAGTTATTTAGAAGTAAAGAACGTCAAACTATTAACTTAGATCTGATTTTCAAATTGTCATTTCTAAAACAAGAAGTAGATAGTTTCAAGTAAAGAACTTTAAACTAATAACTTAGCCTTGATTTACAAATTGAGTATTCTAAAATAAGACTTAGTTATTTTGAAGTAAAGAACGTCAAACTATTAACTTAGATCTGATTTTCAAATTGTCATTTCTAAAATCAGTGGTAGTTTTTTTCAAGTGAAGAACTTCATACTAATAACTTAGTTTTGGTTTACAAATTCACTATACTAAAATAGGACTTAGTTGTTTTGAAGTAAAGATCGTCAAACTATTAACTTAGATCTGATTTTCAAATTGTTATTTCTAAAATCAGAAGTAGATATTTTCAAGTAAACAACTTTAAACTAATTACTTAGCCTTGATTTACAAATTGAGTATTCTAAAATAAGACTTACTTATTTTGAAGTAAAGAACGTCAAACTATTAACTTAGATCTGATTTTCAAATTGTCATTTCTAAAATCAGTGGTAGTTTTTTTCAAGTGAAGAACTTCATACTAATAACTTAGTTTTAATTTACAAATTCACTAGTCTAAAATAAGACTTAGTTATTTTAAAGTAAAAAACGTCAAACTGTTAACTTAGATCTGATTTCAAATTGTCATTTCTAAAATCAGTAGTAGATATTTTAAAGTAAAGAACTTCAAACTAATAACTTTGTTTTAAATTAAAAATTCACTATACTAAAATAAGACTTAGTTATTTAGAAGTAAAGAACGTCAAACTATTAACTTAGATCTGATTTTCAAATTGTCATTTCTAAAACAAGAAGTAGATATTTTCAAGTAAACAACTTTAAACTAATAACTTAGCCTTGATTTACAAATTGAGTTTTCTAAAATAACACTTAGTTATTTTGAAGTAAAGAACGTCAAACTGTTAACTTAGATCTGATTTTCAAATTGTCATTTCTAAAATCAGTAGTAGATATTTTCAAGTAAAGAATTTCAAACTAATAACTTCGTTTTAAATTACAAATTCACTATACTAAAATAATACTTAGCTGTTTTGAAGTAAAGAACGTAAAACTATTAACTTAGATTTGATTTTCAAATTGTCATTTCTAAAATCAGAAGTAGATATTTTCAAGTAAACAACTTTAAACTATTAACTTAGTCTTGATTTACAAATTGAGTATTCTAAAATAAG
This sequence comes from Cantharis rustica, assembly GCA_911387805.1. NCBI lineage: Eukaryota > Metazoa > Arthropoda > Insecta > Coleoptera > Cantharidae > Cantharis > Cantharis rustica. Next base: position 26,600,298 of record OU426878.1, on the reverse strand, counting down.
ACTTAGTTATTTTAAAGTAAAGAACGTCAAACTATTAACTTAGATCTGATTTTCAAATTGTTAATTCCAAAATCAGTGGTAGTGTTTTTCAAGTGAAGAACTTCATACTAATAACTTAGTTTTAAATTACAAATACACTATACTAAAATAAGACTTAGTTATTTAGAAGTAAAGAACGTCAAACTGTTAACTTAGATCTGAATTTCAAATTGTCATTTCTAAAACAAGAAGTAGATATTTTCAAGTAAAGAACTTTAAACTAAGAACTTAACCTTGATTTACAAATTGAGTATTCTAAAATAAGACTTAGTTATTTTGAAGTAAAGAACGTCAAACTATTAACTTAGATCTGCTTTTCAAATTGTCTTTTCTAAAATCAGTGGTAGTTTTTTTCAAGTGAAGAACATCAAACTAATAACTTTGTTTTAAATTACAAATTCACTATACTAAAATAAGACTTAGTTATTTAGAAGTAAAGAACGTCAAACTATTAACTTAGATCTGATTTTCAAATTGTCATTTCTAAAACAAGAAGTAGATATTTTCAAGTAAACAACTTTAAACTAATAACTTAGCCTTGATTTACAAATTGAGTTTTCTAAAATAAGCCTTAGTTATTTTGAAGTAAAGTACGTCAAACTATTAACTTAGATCTGATTTTCAAATTGTCATTTCTAAAATCAGTGGTAGTTTTTTTCAAGTGAAGAACTGCCTACTAATAACTTAGTTTTAATTTACAAATTCACTAGTCTAAAATAAGACTTAGTTATTTTAAAGTAAAAAACGTCAAACTGTTAACTTAGATCTGATTTTCAAATTGTCATTTCTAAAATCAGAAGTAGATATTTTCAAGTAAACAACTTTAAACTATTAACTTAGTCTTGATTTACAAATTGAGTATTCTAAAATAAGACTTAGTTATTTTAAAGTAAAGAACGTCAAACTATTAACTTAGATCTGATTTTCAAATTGTTAATTCCAAAATCAGTGGTAGTGTTTTTCAAGTGAAGAACTTCATACTAATAACTTAGTTTTAAATTACAAATACACTGTACTAAAATAAGACTTAGTTATTTAGAAGTAAAGAACGTCAAACTGTTAACTTAGATCTGATTTTCAAATTGTCATTTCTAAAACAAGAAGTAGATATTTTCAAGTAAACATCTTTAAACTAATAACTTAGCCTTGATTTACAAATTGAGTATTCTAAAATAAGACTGAGTTATTTAGAAGTAAATAACGTCAAACTATTAACTTAGATCTGATTTTCAAATTGTCATTTCTAAAATTAGAAGTAGATAGTTTCAAGTAAACATCTTTAAACTAATAACTTAGCCTTGATTTACAAATTGAGTATTCTAAAGTAAGACTTAGTTATTTTGAAGTAAAGAACGTCAAACTATTAACTTAGATCTGATTTTCAAATTGTCATTTCTAAAATCAGTGGTAGTTTTTTTCAAGTGAAGAACTTCATACTAATAACTTAGTTTTGGTTTACAAATTCACTATACTAAAATAGGATTTAGTTGTTTTGAAGTAAAGAACGTCAAACTATTAACTTAGATTTGATTTTCAAATTGTCATTTCTAAAATCAGAAGTAGATATTTTCAAGTAAACAACTTTAAACTATTAACTTAGTCTTGATTTACAAATTGAGTATTCTAAAATAAGACTTAGTTATTTTAAAGTAAAGAACATCAAACTATTAACTTAGATCTGATTTTCAAATTGTTAATTCCAAAATCAGTGGTAGTGTTTTTCAAGTGAAGAACTTCATACTAATAACTTAGTTTTAAATTACAAATACACTATACTAAAATAAGACTTAGTTATTTAGAAGTAAAGAACGTCAAACTGTTAACTTAGATCTGATTTTCAAATTGTCATTTCTAAAACAAGAAGTAGATATTTTCAAGTAAAGAACTTTAAACTAAGAACTTAGCTTTGATTTACAAATTGAGTATTCTAAAATAAGACTTAGTTATTTTGAAGTAAAGAACGTCAAACTATTAACTTAGATCTGATTTTCAAATTGTCATTTCTAAAATCAGTGGTAGTTTTTTTCAAGTGAAGAACTTCATACTAATAACTTAGTTTTAAATTACAAATTCACTATTCTAAAATAAGACTTAGTTATTTAGAAGTAAAGAACGTCAAACTATTAACTTAGATCTGATTTTCAAATTGTCATTTCTAAAACAAGAAGTAGATAGTTTCAAGTAAAGAACTTTAAACTAATAACTTAGCCTTGATTTACAAATTGAGTATTCTAAAATAAGACTTAGTTATTTTGAAGTAAAGAACGTCAAACTATTAACTTAGATCTGATTTTCAAATTGTCATTTCTAAAATCAGTGGTAGTTTTTTTCAAGTGAAGAACTTCATACTAATAACTTAGTTTTGGTTTACAAATTCACTATACTAAAATAGGACTTAGTTGTTTTGAAGTAAAGATCGTCAAACTATTAACTTAGATCTGATTTTCAAATTGTTATTTCTAAAATCAGAAGTAGATATTTTCAAGTAAACAACTTTAAACTAATTACTTAGCCTTGATTTACAAATTGAGTATTCTAAAATAAGACTTACTTATTTTGAAGTAAAGAACGTCAAACTATTAACTTAGATCTGATTTTCAAATTGTCATTTCTAAAATCAGTGGTAGTTTTTTTCAAGTGAAGAACTTCATACTAATAACTTAGTTTTAATTTACAAATTCACTATACTAAAATAATACTTAGCTGTTTTGAAGTAAAGAACGTAAAACTATTAACTTAGATTTGATTTTCAAATTGTCATTTCTAAAATCAGAAGTAGATATTTTCAAGTAAACAACTTTAAACTATTAACTTAGTCTTGATTTACAAATTGAGTATTCTAAAATAAGACTTAGTTATTTTAAAGTAAAAAACGTCAAACTGTTAACTTAGATCTGATTTCAAATTGTCATTTCTAAAATCAGTAGTAGATATTTTAAAGTAAAGAACTTCAAACTAATAACTTTGTTTTAAATTAAAAATTCACTATACTAAAATAAGACTTAGTTATTTAGAAGTAAAGAACGTCAAACTATTAACTTAGATCTGATTTTCAAATTGTCATTTCTAAAACAAGAAGTAGATATTTTCAAGTAAACAACTTTAAACTAATAACTTAGCCTTGATTTACAAATTGAGTTTTCTAAAATAACACTTAGTTATTTTGAAGTAAAGAACGTCAAACTGTTAACTTAGATCTGATTTTCAAATTGTCATTTCTAAAATCAGTAGTAGATATTTTCAAGTAAAGAATTTCAAACTAATAACTTCGTTTTAAATTACAAATTCACTATACTAAAATAATACTTAGCTGTTTTGAAGTAAAGAACGTAAAACTATTAACTTAGATTTGATTTTCAAATTGTCATTTCTAAAATCAGAAGTAGATATTTTCAAGTAAACAACTTTAAACTATTAACTTAGTCTTGATTTACAAATTGAGTATTCTAAAATAAGACTTAGTTATTTTAAAGTAAAGAACGTCAAACTATTAACTTAGATCTGATTTTCAAATTGTTAATTCCAAAATCAGTGGTAGTGTTTTTCAAGTGAAGAACTTCATACTAATAACTTAGTTTTAAATTACAAATACACTATACTAAAATAAGACTTAGTTATTTAGAAGTAAAGAACGTCAAACTGTTAACTTAGATCTGAATTTCAAATTGTCATTTCTAAAACAAGAAGTAGATATTTTCAAGTAAAGAACTTTAAACTAAGAACTTAACCTTGATTTACAAATTGAGTATTCTAAAATAAGACTTAGTTATTTTGAAGTAAAGAACGTCAAACTATTAACTTAGATCTGCTTTTCAAATTGTCTTTTCTAAAATCAGTGGTAGTTTTTTTCAAGTGAAGAACATCAAACTAATAACTTTGTTTTAAATTACAAATTCACTATACTAAAATAAGACTTAGTTATTTAGAAGTAAAGAACGTCAAACTATTAACTTAGATCTGATTTTCAAATTGTCATTTCTAAAACAAGAAGTAGATATTTTCAAGTAAACAACTTTAAACTAATAACTTAGCCTTGATTTACAAATTGAGTTTTCTAAAATAAGCCTTAGTTATTTTGAAGTAAAGTACGTCAAACTATTAACTTAGATCTGATTTTCAAATTGTCATTTCTAAAATCAGTGGTAGTTTTTTTCAAGTGAAGAACTGCCTACTAATAACTTAGTTTTAATTTACAAATTCACTAGTCTAAAATAAGACTTAGTTATTTTAAAGTAAAAAACGTCAAACTGTTAACTTAGATCTGATTTTCAAATTGTCATTTCTAAAATCAGAAGTAGATATTTTCAAGTAAACAACTTTAAACTATTAACTTAGTCTTGATTTACAAATTGAGTATTCTAAAATAAGACTTAGTTATTTTAAAGTAAAGAACGTCAAACTATTAACTTAGATCTGATTTTCAAATTGTTAATTCCAAAATCAGTGGTAGTGTTTTTCAAGTGAAGAACTTCATACTAATAACTTAGTTTTAAATTACAAATACACTGTACTAAAATAAGACTTAGTTATTTAGAAGTAAAGAACGTCAAACTGTTAACTTAGATCTGATTTTCAAATTGTCATTTCTAAAACAAGAAGTAGATATTTTCAAGTAAACATCTTTAAACTAATAACTTAGCCTTGATTTACAAATTGAGTATTCTAAAATAAGACTGAGTTATTTAGAAGTAAATAACGTCAAACTATTAACTTAGATCTGATTTTCAAATTGTCATTTCTAAAATTAGAAGTAGATAGTTTCAAGTAAACATCTTTAAACTAATAACTTAGCCTTGATTTACAAATTGAGTATTCTAAAGTAAGACTTAGTTATTTTGAAGTAAAGAACGTCAAACTATTAACTTAGATCTGATTTTCAAATTGTCATTTCTAAAATCAGTGGTAGTTTTTTTCAAGTGAAGAACTTCATACTAATAACTTAGTTTTGGTTTACAAATTCACTATACTAAAATAGGATTTAGTTGTTTTGAAGTAAAGAACGTCAAACTATTAACTTAGATTTGATTTTCAAATTGTCATTTCTAAAATCAGAAGTAGATATTTTCAAGTAAACAACTTTAAACTATTAACTTAGTCTTGATTTACAAATTGAGTATTCTAAAATAAGACTTAGTTATTTTAAAGTAAAGAACATCAAACTATTAACTTAGATCTGATTTTCAAATTGTTAATTCCAAAATCAGTGGTAGTGTTTTTCAAGTGAAGAACTTCATACTAATAACTTAGTTTTAAATTACAAATACACTATACTAAAATAAGACTTAGTTATTTAGAAGTAAAGAACGTCAAACTGTTAACTTAGATCTGATTTTCAAATTGTCATTTCTAAAACAAGAAGTAGATATTTTCAAGTAAAGAACTTTAAACTAAGAACTTAGCTTTGATTTACAAATTGAGTATTCTAAAATAAGACTTAGTTATTTTGAAGTAAAGAACGTCAAACTATTAACTTAGATCTGATTTTCAAATTGTCATTTCTATAATCAGTGGTAGTTTTTTTCAAGTGAAGAACTTCATACTAATAACTTAGTTTTAAATTACAAATTCACTATAATAAAATAAGACTTAGTTATTTAGAAGTAAATAACGTCAAACTATTAACTTAGATCTGATTTTCAAATTGTCATTTCTAAAACAAGAAGTAGATAGTTTCAAGTAAACATCTTTAAACTAATAACTTAGCCTTGATTTACAAATTGAGTATTCTAAAATAAGACTTAGTTATTTTGAAGTAAAGAACGTCAAACCATTAACTTAGATCTGATTTTCAAATTGTCATTTCTAAAATCAGTGGTAGTTTTTTTCAAGTGAAGAACTTCATACTAATAACTTAGTTTTGGTTTACAAATTCACTATACTAAAATAGGACTTAGTTGTTTTGAAGTAAAGAACGTCAAATTATTAACTTAGATCTGATTTTCAAATTGTCATTTCTAAAATCAGAAGTGGATATTTTCAAGTAATCAACTATAAACTAATAACTTAGCCTTGATTTACAAATTGAGTATTCTAAAATAAGACTTAGTTATTTTGAAGTAAAGAACGTCAAACTATTAACTTAGATCTGATTTTCAAATTGTCATTTCTAAAATCAGTAGTAGATATTTTAAAGTAAAGAACTTCAAACTAATAACTTTGTTTTAAATTACAAATTCACTATACTAAAATAAGACTTAGTTATTTAGAAGTGAAGAACGTCAAACTATTAACTTAGATCTGATTTTCAAATTGTCATTTCTAAAACAAGAAGTAGATATTTTCAAGTAAACAACTTTAAACTAATAACTTAGCCTTGATTTACAAATTGAGTATTCTAAAGTAAGACTTAGTTATTTTGAAGTAAAGAACGTCAAACTATTAACTTAGATCTGATTTTCAAATTGTCATTTCTAAAATCAGTGGTAGTTTTTTTCAAGTGAAGAACTGCCTACTAATAACTTAGTTTTAATTTACAAATTCACTAGTCTAAAATAAGACTTAGTTATTTTAAAGTAAAAAACGTCAAACTGTTAACTTAGATCTGATTTTCAAATTGTCATTTCTAAAATCAGAAGTAGATATTTTCAAGTAAACAACTTTAAACTATTAACTTAGTCTTGATTTACAAATTGAGTATTCTAAAATAAGACTTAGTTATTTTAAAGTAAAGAACGTCAAACTATTAACTTAGATCTGATTTTCAAATTGTTAATTCCAAAATCAGTGGTAGTGTTTTTCAAGTGAAGAACTTCATACTAATAACTTAGTTTTAAATTACAAATACACTGTACTAAAATAAGACTTAGTTATTTAGAAGTAAAGAACGTCAAACTGTTAACTTAGATCTGATTTTCAAATTGTCATTTCTAAAACAAGAAGTAGATATTTTCAAGTAAACATCTTTAAACTAATAACTTAGCCTTGATTTACAAATTGAGTATTCTAAAATAAGACTGAGTTATTTAGAAGTAAATAACGTCAAACTATTAACTTAGATCTGATTTTCAAATTGTCATTTCTAAAATTAGAAGTAGATAGTTTCAAGTAAACATCTTTAAACTAATAACTTAGCCTTGATTTACAAATTGAGTATTCTAAAGTAAGACTTAGTTATTTTGAAGTAAAGAACGTCAAACTATTAACTTAGATCTGATTTTCAAATTGTCATTTCTAAAATCAGTGGTAGTTTTTTTCAAGTGAAGAACTTCATACTAATAACTTAGTTTTGGTTTACAAATTCACTATACTAAAATAGGATTTAGTTGTTTTGAAGTAAAGAACGTCAAACTATTAACTTAGATTTGATTTTCAAATTGTCATTTCTAAAATCAGAAGTAGATATTTTCAAGTAAACAACTTTAAACTATTAACTTAGTCTTGATTTACAAATTGAGTATTCTAAAATAAGACTTAGTTATTTTAAAGTAAAGAACATCAAACTATTAACTTAGATCTGATTTTCAAATTGTTAATTCCAAAATCAGTGGTAGTGTTTTTCAAGTGAAGAACTTCATACTAATAACTTAGTTTTAAATTACAAATACACTATACTAAAATAAGACTTAGTTATTTAGAAGTAAAGAACGTCAAACTGTTAACTTAGATCTGATTTTCAAATTGTCATTTCTAAAACAAGAAGTAGATATTTTCAAGTAAAGAACTTTAAACTAAGAACTTAGCCTTGATTTACAAATTGAGTATTCTAAAATAAGACTTAGTTATTTTGAAGTAAAGAACGTCAAACTATTAACTTAGATCTGATTTTCAAATTGTCATTTCTATAATCAGTGGTAGTTTTTTTCAAGTGAAGAACTTCATACTAATAACTTAGTTTTAAATTACAAATTCACTATAATAAAATAAGACTTAGTTATTTAGAAGTAAATAACGTCAAACTATTAACTTAGATCTGATTTTCAAATTGTCATTTCTAAAACAAGAAGTAGATAGTTTCAAGTAAACATCTTTAAACTAATAACTTAGCCTTGATTTACAAATTGAGTATTCTAAAATAAGACTTAGTTATTTTGAAGTAAAGAACGTCAAACCATTAACTTAGATCTGATTTTCAAATTGTCATTTCTAAAATCAGTGGTAGTTTTTTTCAAGTGAAGAACTTCATACTAATAACTTAGTTTTGGTTTACAAATTCACTATACTAAAATAGGACTTAGTTGTTTTGAAGTAAAGAACGTCAAATTATTAACTTAGATCTGATTTTCAAATTGTCATTTCTAAAATCAGAAGTGGATATTTTCAAGTAATCAACTATAAACTAATAACTTAGCCTTGATTTACAAATTGAGTATTCTAAAATAAGACTTAGTTATTTTGAAGTAAAGAACGTCAAACTATTAACTTAGATCTGATTTTCAAATTGTCATTTCTAAAATCAGTAGTAGATATTTTAAAGTAAAGAACTTCAAACTAATAACTTTGTTTTAAATTACAAATTCACTATACTAAAATAAGACTTAGTTATTTAGAAGTGAAGAACGTCAAACTATTAACTTAGATCTGATTTTCAAATTGTCATTTCTAAAACAAGAAGTAGATATTTTCAAGTAAACAACTTTAAACTAATAACTTAGCCTTGATTTACAAATTGAGTATTCTAAAATAAGACTTAGTTATTTTGAAGTAAAGAACGTCAAACTGTTAACTTAGATCTGATTTTCAAATTGTCATTTCTAAAATCAGTAGTAGATATTTTCAAGTAAAGAATTTCAAACTAATAACTTCGTTTTAAATTACAAATTCACTATACTAAAAAAAGACTTAGCTGTTTTGAAGTAAAGAACGTCAAACTATTAACTTAGATTTAATTTTCAAATTGTCATTTCTAAAATCAGAAGTAGATATTTTCAAGTAAACAACTTTAAACTAATAACTTAGCCTTGATTTACAGATTGAGTATTCTAAAATAAGACTTAGTTATTTTGAAGTAAAGAACGTCAAACTATTAACTTAGATCTGATTTTCAAATTGTCATTTCTAAAATCAGTGGTAGTTTTTTTCAAGTGAAGCACTTCCTACTAATAACTTAGTTTTAATTTACAAATTCACTAGTCTAAAATAAGACTTAGTTATTTTAAAGTAAAAAACGTCAAACTGTTAACTTAGATCTGATTTTCAAATTGTCATTTCTAAAATCAGTAGTAGATATTTTAAAGTAAAGAACTTAAAACTAATAACTTTGTTTTAAATTACAAATTCACTATACTAAAATAAGACTTAGTTATTTAGAAGTAAAGAACGTCAAACTATTAACTTAGATCTGATTTTCAAATTGTCATTTCTAAAATCAGTGGTAGTTTTTTTCAAGTGAAGAACTTCATACTAATAACTTAGTTTTGGTTTACAAATTCACTATACTAAAATAGGACTTAGTTGTTTTGAAGTAAAGAACGTCAAACTATTAACTTAGATCTGATTTTCAAATTGTCATTTCTAAAATCAGTGGTAGTTTTTTTCAAGTGAAGCACTTCCTACTAATAACTTAGTTTTAATTTACAAATTCACTAGTATAAAATAAGACTTAGTTATTTTAAAGTAAAAAATGTCAAACTGTTAACTTAGATCTGATTTTCAAATTGTCATTTCTAAAATCAGTAGTAGATATTTTAAAGTAAAGAACTTAAAACTAATAACTTTGTTTTAAATTACAAATTCACTATACTAAAATAAGACTTAGTTATTTAGAAGTAAAGAACGTCAAACTATTAACTTAGATCTGATTTTCAAATTGTCATTTCTAAAACAAGAAGTAGATATTTTCAAGTAAACAAAGATTAAACAATACAATACTTGTAAACAATACTTAGCTGTTTTGAAGTAAAGAACGTCAAACTATTAACTTAGATTTGATTTTCAAATTGTCATTTCTAAAATCAGAAGTAGATATTTTCAAGTAAACAACTTTAAACTATTAACTTAGTCTTGATTTACAAATTGAGTATTCTAAAATAAGACTTAGTTATTTTGAAGTAAAGAACGTCAAACTATTAACTTAGATCTGATTTTCAAATTGTCATTTCTAAAATCAGGGGTAGTTTTTTTCAAGTGAAAAACTTCATACTAATAACTTAGTTTTAAATTACAAATTCACTATACTAAAATAAGACTTAGTTATTTAGAAGTAAATAACGTCAAACTATTAACTTAGATCTGATTTTCAAATTGTCATTTCTAAAATCAGTGGTAGTTTTTTTCAAGTGAAGAACTTCATACTAATAACTTAGTTTTGGTTTACAAATTCACTATACTAAAATAAGACTGAGTTGTTATGAAGTAAAGAACGGAAAACCATTAATTTAGATCTGATTTTCAAATTGTCATTTTTAAAATCAGAAGTAAATATTTTCAAGTAAAGAACTACAAACTAATAACTTAGTTTTGATTTACAAATTCACTATTATAAGATAAGACTAAGTTATTTTGAAGTAAGGTACGTCAAACTTTTAACTTAGATCTGATTTTCAAATTGTCATTTCTAAAATCAGTAGTAGTTATTTTCAAGTAAAGAACTTCAAACAACAACCTTAGATTTGATTTCGATATTTACATTACTAAGATCCGAATTAGTAAATTTGAAATAAAAAACTTTAAACTAATAACTTAGTTTTGATTTACAAAATCACTAGTCTAAAATTAGACTTAGTTATTTTGAAGTAAAGAACGTCAAACTATTAACTTAGATCTGATTTTCAAATTGTCTATGCTAAAATCAGTAGTAGTTTTTATCAAGTAAAAAACTTCATACTAATAACTTAGTTTTGATTTACAAATTCACTATACTAAAATAAGACTTAGTTGGTTTGAAGTAAAGAACGTCAAACTATTAACTTAGATCTAATTTTCAAATTGTCAGTTCTAAAATCTGAAGCAGATATTTTCAAATAAAAAACTTCAAACTAACAACTTAGTGGCGATTTACAAATACAGCATTCTAAAATAAGACTTATCTATTTTGAAGTAAAAAACGTCAAACTATTAACTTAGATCTGATTTTCAAATTGTCATTTCTAAAATCATTGGTAGTTTTTTTCAAGTGAAGAACTTCATACTAATAACTTAGTTTTAAATTACAAATTCACTATTCTAAAATAAGACTTAGTTATTTAGAAGTAAAGAACGTCAAATTATTAACTTAGATCTGATTTTCAAATTGTCATTTCTAAAACAAGAAGTAGATATTTTCAAGTAAATAACGTTAAACTAAGAACTTAGCCTTGATTTACAAATTGAGTATTCTAAAATAAGACTTAGTTATTTTGAAGTAAAGAACGTCAAACTATTAACTTAGATCTGATTTTCAAATTGTCATTTCTAAAATCAGTGGTAGTTTTTTTCAAGTGAAGAACTTCATACTAATAACTTAGTTTTGGTTTACAAATTCACTATACTAAAATAGGACTTAGTTGTTTTGAAGTAAAGAACGTCAAACTATTAACTTAGATCTGATTTTCAAATTGACATTTCTAAAATCAGAAGTAGATATTTTCAAGTAAACAACTTTAAACTAATAACTTAGCCTTGATTTACAAATTGAGTATTCTAAAATAAGACTTAGTTATTTTGAAGTAAAGAACGTCAAACTATTAACTTAGAACTGATTTTCAAATTGTCATTTCTAAAATCAGTGGGAGTTTTTTCAAGTGAAGAACTACATACTTATAACTTAGTTTTGGTTTACAAATTCACTATACTAAAATAAGACTTAGTTGTTTTGGAGTAAAGAACGTCAAACTATTAACTTAGATCTGATTTTCAAATTGACATTTCTAAAATCAGAAGTAGATATTTTCAAGTAAACAACTTTCAAATAATAACTTAGCCTTGATTTACAAATTGAGTATACTAAAATAAGACTTAGTTATTTTAAAGTAAAGAACGTCAAACTATTAACTTAGATCTGATTTTCAAATTGTCATTTCTAAAATCAGTGGTAGTTTTTTTCAAGTGAAGAAGTTCATACTAATAACTTAGTTTTAAATTACAAATACACTATACTAAAATAAGACTTAGTTATTTAGAAGTAAAGAACGTCAAACTGTTAACTTAGATCTGATTTGCAAATTGTCATTTCTAAAACAAGAAGTAGATATTTTCAAGTAAAGAACTTTGAACTAAGAACTTAGCCTTGATTTACAAATTGAGTATTATAAAAGAAGACTTAGTTATTTTGAAGTAAGGAACGTCAAACTATTAACTTAGATCTGATTTTCAAATTGTCATTTCTAAAACAAGAAGTAGATATTTTCAAGTAAAGAACTTTAAACTAATAACTTATCCTCGATTTACAAATTGAGTATTCTAAAATAAGACTTAGTTATTTTGAAGTAAAGAACGTCAAACTATTAACTTAGATCTGATTTTCAAATTGTCATTTCTAAAATCAGTGGTAGTTTTTTTCAAGTGAAGAACTTCATACTAATAACTTAGTTTTGGTTTACAAATTCACTATACTAAAATAAGACTTAGTTGTTTTGGAGTAAAGAACGTCAAACTATTAACTTAGAACTGATTTTCAAATTGTCATTTCTAAAATCAGAAGTAGATATTTTCAAGTAAACAACTTTAAACTAATAACTTAGCCTTGATTTACAAATTGAGTATTCTAAAATAAGGCTTAGTTATTTTGAAGTAAAGAACGTCAAACTATTAACTTAGATCTGATTTTCAAATTGTCATTTCTAAAATCAGTGGTAGTTTTTTTCAAGTGAAGAACTTCATACTAATAACTTAGTTTTAAATTACAAATTCACTATTCTAAAATAAGACTTAGTTATTTAGAAGTAAAGAACGTCAAACTATTAACTTAGATCTGATTTTCAACTTGTCATTTCTAAAACAAGAAGTAGATAGTTTCAAGTAAAGAACTTTAAACTAATAACTTAGCCTTGATTTACAAATTGAGTATTCTAAAATAAGACTTAGTTATTTTGAAGTAAAGAACGTCAAACTATTAACTTAGAACTGATTTTCAAATTGACATTTCTAAAATCAGAAGTAGATATTTTCAAGTAAACAACTTTAAACTAATAACTTAGCCTTGATTTACAAATTGAGTATTCTAAAATAAGACTTAGTTATTTTGAAGTAAAGAACGTCAAACTATTAACTTAGAACTGATTTTCAAATTGTCATTTCTAAAATCAGTGGGAGTTTTTTCAAGTGAAGAACTACATACTTATAACTTAGTTTTGGTTTACAAATTCACTATACTAAAATAAGACTTAGTTGTTTTGGAGTAAAGAACGTCAAACTATTAACTTAGATCTGATTTTCAAATTGACATTTCTAAAATCAGAAGTAGATATTTTCAAGTAAACAACTTTCAAATAATAACTTAGCCTTGATTTACAAATTGAGTATACTAAAATAAGACTTAGTTATTTTAAAGTAAAGAACGTCAAACTATTAACTTAGATCTGATTTTCAAATTGTCATTTCTAAAATCAGTGGTAGTTTTTTTCAAGTGAAGAAGTTCATACTAATAACTTAGTTTTAAATTACAAATACACTATACTAAAATAAGACTTAGTTATTTAGAAGTAAAGAACGTCAAACTGTTAACTTAGATCTGATTTGCAAATTGTCATTTCTAAAACAAGAAGTAGATATTTTCAAGTAAAGAACTTTGAACTAAGAACTTAGCCTTGATTTACAAATTGAGTATTATAAAAGAAGACTTAGTTATTTTGAAGTAAGGAACGTCAAACTATTAACTTAGATCTGATTTTCAAATTGTCATTTCTAAAACAAGAAGTAGATATTTTCAAGTAAAGAACTTTAAACTAATAACTTATCCTCGATTTACAAATTGAGTATTCTAAAATAAGACTTAGTTATTTTGAAGTAAAGAACGTCAAACTATTAACTTAGATCTGATTTTCAAATTGTCATTTCTAAAATCAGTGGTAGTTTTTTTCAAGTGAAGAACTTCATACTAATAACTTAGTTTTGGTTTACAAATTCACTATACTAAAATAAGACTTAGTTGTTTTGGAGTAAAGAACGTCAAACTATTAACTTAGAACTGATTTTCAAATTGTCATTTCTAAAATCAGAAGTAGATATTTTCAAGTAAACAACTTTAAACTAATAACTTAGCCTTGATTTACAAATTGAGTATTCTAAAATAAGGCTTAGTTATTTTGAAGTAAAGAACGTCAAACTATTAACTTAGATCTGATTTTCAAATTGTCATTTCTAAAATCAGTGGTAGTTTTTTTCAAGTGAAGAACTTCATACTAATAACTTAGTTTTAAATTACAAATTCACTATTCTAAAATAAGACTTAGTTATTTAGAAGTAAAGAACGTCAAACTATTAACTTAGATCTGATTTTCAACTTGTCATTTCTAAAACAAGAAGTAGATAGTTTCAAGTAAAGAACTTTAAACTAATAACTTAGCCTTGATTTACAAATTGAGTATTCTAAAATAAGACTTAGTTATTTTGAAGTAAAGAACGTCAAACTATTAACTTAGATCTGATTTTCAAATTGTCATTTCTAAAATCAGTGGTAGTTTTTTTCAAGTGAAGAACTTCATACTAATAACTTAGTTTTGGTTTACAAATTCACTATACTAAAATAGGACTTAGTTGTTTTGAAGTAAAGATCGTCAAACTATTAACTTACATCTGATTTTCAAATTGTCATTTCTAAAATCAGAAGTAGATATTTTCAAGTAAACAACTTTAAACTAATAACTTAGCCTTGATTTACAAATTGAGTATTCTAAAATAAGACTTATTTATTTTGAAGTAAAGAACGTCAAACTATTAACTTAGATCTGATTTTCAAATTGTCATTTCTAAAATCAGTGGTAGTTTTTTTCAAGTGAAGAACTTCATACTAATAACTTAGTTTTAATTTACAAATTCACTATACTAAAATAAGACTTAGTTATTTAGAAGTAAAGAACGTCAAACTGTTAACTTAAATCTGATTTTCAAATTGTCATTTCTAAAATCAGTAGTAGATATTTTCAAGTAAAGAATTTCAAACTAATAACTTCGTTTTAAATTACAAATTCACTATACTAAAATAAGACTTAGCTGTTTTGAAGTAAAGAACGTCAAACTGTTAACTTAGATCTGATTTTCAAATTGTCATTTCTAAAATCAGTAGTAGATATTTTCAAGTAAAGAATTTCAAACTAATAACTTCGTTTTAAATTACAAATTCACTATACTAAAATAAGACTTAGCTGTTTTGAAGTAAAGAACGTCAAACTATTAACTTAGATTTGATTTTCAAATTGTCATTTCTAAAATCAGAAGTAGATATTTTCAAGTAAACAACTTTAAACTAATAACTTAGCCTTGATTTACAAATTGAGTATTCTAAAATAAGACTTAGTTATTTTAAAGTAAAGAACGTCGAACTATTAACTTAGATCTGATTTTCAAATTGTCATTTCTAAAATCAGTGGTAGTTTTTTTCAAGTGAAGAACTTCATACTAATAACTTAGTTTTAAATTACAAATTCACTATACTAAAATAAGACTTAGTTATTTAGAAGTAAAGAACGTCAAACTGTTAACTTAAATCTGATTTTTAAATTGTCATTTCTAAAACAAGAAGTAGATATTTTCAAGTAAAGAACTTTAAACTAATAACTTAGCCTTGATTTTCAAATTGAGTATTCTAAAATAAGACTTAGTTATTTTGAAGTAAAGAACGTCAAACTATTAACTTAGATCTGATTTTCAAATTGTCATTTCTAAAATCTAAAGCAGATATTTTCAAGTAAAGATCTTTAAACTAATAACTTAGTTTTGATTTACAAATTCACTATACTAAAATAAGACTTAGTTATTTAGAAGTAAAGAACGTCAAACTATTAACTTAGATCTGATTTTCAAATTGTCATTTCTAAAATCAGAAGTAAATATTTTCAAGTAAAGACCTTCAAACTAATGACTTAGCTTTGATTTACAAATTGATAATTCTAAAATAAGACATAGTTATTTTGAAGTAAAGAACGTCAAACTGTTAACTTAAATCTGATTTTCAAATTGTAATTTTTTAATCAGAAATAGATATTTCAAAGTAAAGAACTTCAAGCTACAACCTTAGATTTGATTACCAAATTTACATTACTAAGATCCGAATTAGTAAATTTGAAGTAAAAAACTTTAAACTAATAACTTAGTTTTAATTTACAAATTCACTAGTCTAAAATAAGACTTAGTTACTTTAAAGTAAAGAACGTCAAACACCTAACTTAGATCTGCTTTTCAAAATGTTATTTCTAAAATCAGTGGTAGTTTGTTTCAAGTAAACAACTTCATACTAATAACTTAGTTTTGATTTACAAATTCACTATACTAAAATAAGACTTAGTTGTTTTGAAGTAAAGAACGTCAAACTATTAACGTAGACCTGATTTTCAAATTGTCATTTCTAAAATCAGAAGTAAATATTTTCAAGTAAAGACCTTCAAACTAATAACTTAGCTTTGATTTACAAATTGATAATTCTAAAATAAGACTTAGTTATTTTGAAGTAAAAAACGTCAAACTGTTAACTTAGATCTGATTTTCAAATTGTAATTTTTAAATCAGAAGTAGATATTTTAAAGTAAAGAACTTCAAACTACAACCTTAGATTTGATTTCCAAATTTACATTACTAAGATCCGAATTAGTAAATTTGAAGTAAAAAATTTTAAACTAATAACTCAGTTTTGATTTACAAATTCACTAGTCTAAAATAAGACTTAGTTACTTTAAAGTAAAGAACGTCAAACTGTTAATTTAGATCTGATTTTCAAATTGTCATTTCTAAAATCAGTGGTAGTTTTTTTCAAGTGAAGAACTTCATACTAACAACTTAGTTTTGGTTTACAAATTCACTAGTCTAAAATAAGACTTAGTTACTTTAAAGTAAAGAACGTCAAACTATTAACTTAGATCTGATTTTCAAAATTTCATTTCTAAAACAAGATGTAGATATTTTTAAGTAAAGAACTTTAAACTAATAACTTAGCCTTGATTTACAAATTGAGTATTCTAAAATAAGACTTAGTTATTTTAAAGTAAAGAACGTCAAACTGTTAATTTAGATCTGATTTTCAAATTGTCATTTCCAAAATCAGTGGTAGTTTTTTTCAAGTGAAGAACTTCATACTAACAACTTAGTTTTGGTTTACAAATTCACTATACTAAAATAAGACTTAGTTGTTTTGAAGTAAAGAACGTCAAACTATTAACTTAGATCTGATTTTCAAATTCTTATTTCTAAAATCAGAAGTAGTTATTTTCAAGTAAACAACTTTAAACTAATAACTTAGCCTTGATTTACAAATTGAGTATTCTAAAATAAGACTTAGTTATTTTGAAGTAAAGAACGTCAAACTATTAACTTGGATCTGATTTTCAAATTGTCATTTCTAAAATCAGTAGTAGTTTTTTTCAAGTGAAGAACTTTATACTAATAACTTAGTTTTAAATTACAAATTCACTATACTAAAATAAGATTTAGTTCTTTAGAAGTAAAGAACGTCAAACTATTAACTTAGATCTGATTTTCAAATTGTCATTTCAAAAACAAGAAGTAGATATTTTCAAGTAAAAAACTTTAAACTAATAACTTAGCCTTGATTTACAAATTGAGTATTCTAAAATAAGACTTAGTTATTTTGAAGTAAAGAACGTCAAACTATAAGCTTAGATCTGATTTTCAAATTGTCAGTTCTAAAATCAGTGGTAGTTGTTTTCAAGTGAAGAACTTCATACTAATAACTTAGTTTTGGTTTACAAATTCACTATACTAAAATAAGACTTAGTTGTTTTGAAGTAAAGAACGTCAAACTATTAACTTAGATCTGATTTTCAAATTGTCATTTCGAAAATCAGAAGTAGATATTTTCAAGTAAACAACTTTAAACTAATAACTTAGCCTTGATTTACAAATTGAGTGTTCTAAAATAAGACTTAGTTATTTAGAAGTAAAGAACGTCAAACTATTAACTTAGATCTGATTTTCAAATTGTCATTTTTAAAATCAGTGGTAGTTTTTTTAAAGTAAATAACTTCATACTAATAACTTAGTTTTAATTTACAAATTCACTAGTCTAAAATAAGACTTAGTAATTTTAAAGTAAAGAACGTCAAACTGTTAACTTAGATCTGATTTTCTAATTGTCATTTCTAAAATCAGTAGTAGATATTTTCAAGTAAAAAACTTCAAACTAATAACTTTGTTTTAAATTACAAATTCACTATACTAAAATAAGACTTAGTTATTTGGAAGTAAAGAACGTCAAACTATTAACTTAGATCTGATTTTCAAATTGTCATTTCTAAAACAAGAAGTAGATATTTTCAAGTAAAGAACTTTAAACTAATAGCTTAGCCTTGATTTACAAATTGAGTATTCTAAAATAAGACTTAGTTATTTAGAAGTAAAGAACGTCAAACTATTAACTTAGATCTGATTTTCAAATTGTCATTTCTAAAATCAGTGGTAGTTTTTTTCAAGTGAAGAACTTCATACTAATAACTTAGTTTTGGTTTACAAATACACTATACTAAAATAAGACTTAGTTGTTTTGAAGTAAAGAACGTCAAACTATTAACTTAGATCTGATTTTCAAATTGTCATTTCTAAAATCAGAAGTAGATATTTTCAAGTAAACAACTTTAAACTAATAACTTAGCCTTGATTTACAAATTGAGTATTCTAAAATAAGACTTAGTTATTTTGAAGTAAAGAACGTCAAACTATTAACTTAGATCTGATTTTCAAATTGTCATTTCTAAAACAAGAAGTAGATATTTTCAAGTAAAGAACTTTAAACTAATAACTTAGCCTTGATTTACAAATTGAGTATTCTAAAATAAGACTTAGTTATTTTGAAGTAAAGAACGTCAAACTATTAACTTCGATCTGATTTTCAAATTGTCATTTCTTAAATCAGAAGTAGATATTTCAAAGTAAAGAACTTCAAACTAATAACTTAGTTTTAATTCACAAATTTACTAGACTAAAATAAGACTTAGGTAATTTGAAGTAAAGAACGTCAAACTATTAACTTAGATCTGATTTTCAAATTGTCATTTCTAAAATCAGAAGTAGATATTTTACGCTAACGATATATTACGCTATTCTAAAATAAGACTTATCTATTTTAAAGTAAGGAACGTGAAACTATTCACTTAGATCTGATTTTCAAATTGTCATCTCTTAAATCAGAAGTAGATATTTCAAAGTAAAGAACTTCAAACTAATAACTTAGTTTTGATTTACAAATTAACTATCCTAAAATAAAAGTTAGTTATTTTGAAGTAAAGACCGTCAAGCTATTAACTTAGATCTGATTTACTAATTGTCATTTTCAAAATCAGAAGTAGATATTTTCAAGTAAAGAACTTCAAACTACAACTTTAGATTTGATTTCCAAATTTACATTACTAAGATCCGAATAGGTAAATTTGAAGTAAAAAACTTTAAACTAATAACTTAGTTTTGATTTACAAATTCACTAGTCTAAAATAAGACTTAGTTATTTTGAAGTAAAGAACGTTAAAATTTTAACTTAGATCTGATTTGCAATTTGTCATTTCTAAAATCAGAAGTAGATATTTTCAAGTAAAGAACTTTAAACTAATAACTTAGTTTTGATTTACAAATTAACTATTCTAAAGTAAAATTTAGTTATTTCGATGTAAAAAACGTTAAAATTTTAACTTAGATCTGATTTGCAAATTGTCATTTCTAAAATCAGTAGTAGATATTTTCAAGTAAAGAACTTTAAACTAATAACTTAGTTTTGATTTACAAATTAACTATTCTAAAGTAAAATTTAGTTATTTCGATGTAAAGAACGTTAAAATTTTAACTTAGATCTGATTTGCAAATTGTCATTTCTAAAATCAGTAGTAGATATTTTCAAGTAAAGAACTTCAAACTAATAACTTAGTTTTAATTTACAAATTTACTAGTCTAAAATAAGACTTAGTTATTTTGAATTAAAAACGTCAAACTATTAACTTAGACCTGATTTTCAAATTGTCATTTCTAAAATCAGTGGTAGTTTTTTTCAAGTGAAGAACTTCATACTAATAACTTAGTTTTGGTTTACAAATTCACTATACTAAAATAAGACTTAGTTGTTTTGAAGTAAAGAACGTGATACTATTCACTTAGATCTGATTTTCAAATTGTCATCTCTTAAATCAGAAGTAGATATTTCAAAGTAAAGAACTTCAAACTAATAACTTAGTTTTGATTTAGAAAATCACTCTACTAAAATAAGACTTAGTTGTTTTGAAGTAAAGAACTTCAAACTACAATATTAGATTTCATTTCCAAATTTACATTACTAAGATCCGAATTAGTAAATTTGAAGTAAAAAATTTTAAACTAATAACTCAGTTTTGATTTACAAATTCACTAGTCTAAAATAAGACTTAGTTACTTTAAAGTAAAGAACGTCAAACGCCTAACTTAGATCTGCTTTTCAAATTGTTATTTCTAAAATCAGTGGTAGTTTGTGTCAAGTAAAGAACTTCATACTAATAACTTAGTTTTGATTTACAAATTCACTATACTAAAATAAGACTTAGTTGTTTTGAAGTAAAGAACGTCAAACTATTAACTTAGATCTGATTTTCAAATTGTCATTTCTTAAATCAGAAGTAGATATTTCAAAGTAAAGAACTTCAAACTAATAACTTAGTTTTGATTTACAAATTTACTAGACTAAAATAAGACTTAGGTATTTTGAAGTAAAGAACGTCAAACTATTAACTTAGATCTGATTTTCAAATTGTCATTTCTAAAATCAGAAGTAGATATTTTACGCTAACGATATATTACGCTATTCTAAAATAAGACTTATCTATTTTAAAGTAAAGAACGTGAAACTATTCACTTAGATCTGATTTTCTAATTGTCATCTCTTAAATCAGAAGTAGATATTTCAAAGTAAAGAACTTCAAACTAATAACTTAGTTTTGATTTACAAATTAACTATTGTAAAATAAAATTTATTTATTTTGAAGTAAAGACCGTCAAGCTATTAACTTAGATCTGATTTACAAATTGTCATTTTTAAAATCAGAAGTAGATATTTTCAAGTAAAGAACTGCAAACTACAACTTTAGATTTGATTTCCAAATTTACATTACTAAGATCCGAATTAGTAAATTTGAAGTAAAAAACTTTAAACTAATAACTTAGTTTTGATTTACAAATTCACTAGTCTAAAATAAGACTTAGTTATTTTGAAGTAAAGAACGTTAAAATTTTAACTTAGATCTGATTTGCTAATTGTCATTTCTAAAATCAGAAGTAGATATTTTCAAGTAAAGAACTTTAAACTAATAACTTAGTTTTGATTTACAAATTAACTATTCTAAAGTAAAATTTCGTTATTTCGATGTAAAGAACGTTAAAATTTTAACTTAGATCTGATTTGCAAATTGTCATTTCTAAAATCAGTAGTAGATATTTTCAAGTAAAGAACTTTAAACTAATAACTTAGTTTTGATTTACAAATTAACTATTCTAAAGTAAAATTTAGTTATTTCGATGTATGTTTCGATGTATGTAAGAATGTTAAAATTTTAACTTAGATCTGATTTGCAAATTGTCATTTCTAAAATCAGTAGTAGATATTTTCAAGTAAAGAACTTTAAACTAATAACTTAGTTTTAATTTACAAATTTACTAGTCTAAAATAAGACTTAGTTATTTTGAATTAAAAACGTCAAACTATTAACTTAGACCTGATTTTCAAATTGTCATTTCTAAAATCAGAAGTAAATATTTTCAAGTAAAGACCTTCAAACTAATAACTTAGCTTTGATTTACAAATTGATAATTCTAAAATAAGACTTAGTTATTTAGAAGTAAAGAACGTCAAACTGTTAACTTAGATCTGATTTTCAAATTGTAATTTTTAAATCAGAAGTAGATATTTTAAAGTAAAGAACTTCAAACTACAACCTTAGATTTGATTTCCAAATTTACATTACTAAGATCCGAATTAGTAAATTTGAAGTAAAAAATTTTAAACTAATAACTCAGTTTTGATTTACAAATTCACTAGTCTAAAATAAGACTTAGTTACTTTAAAGTAAAGAACGTCAAACTGTTAATTTAGATCTGATTTTCAAATTGTCATTTCTAAAATCAGTGGTAGTTTTTTTCAAGTGAAGAACTTCATACTAACAACTTAGTTTTGGTTTACAAATTCACTAGTCTAAAATAAGACTTAGTTACTTTAAAGTAAAGAACGTCAAACTATTAACTTAGATCTGATTTTCAAAATTTCATTTCTAAAACAAGATGTAGATATTTTTAAGTAAAAAACTTTAAACTAATAACTTAGCCTTGATTTACAAATTGAGTATTCTAAAATAAGACTTAGTTATTTTAAAGTAAAGAACGTCAAACTGTTAATTTAGATCTGATTTTCAAATTGTCATTTCCAAAATCAGTGGTAGTTTTTTTCAAGTGAAGAACTTCATACTAACAACTTAGTTTTGGTTTACAAATTCACTATACTAAAATAAGACTTAGTTGTTTTGAAGTAAAGAACGTCAAACTATTAACTTAGATCTGATTTTCAAATTCTTATTTCTAAAATCAGAAGTAGTTATTTTCAAGTAAACCACTTTAAACTAATAACTTAGCCTTGATTTACAAATTGAGTATTCTAAAATAAGACTTAGTTATTTTGAAGTAAAGAACGTCAAACTATTAACTTGGATCTGATTTTCAAATTGTCATTTCTAAAATCAGTAGTAGTTTTTTTCAAGTGAACAACTTTATACTAATAACTTAGTTTTAAATTACAAATTCACTATACTAAAATAAGATTTAGTTCTTTAGAAGTAAAGAACGTCAAACTATTAACTTAGATCTGATTTTCAAATTGTCATTTCAAAAACAAGAAGTAGATATTTTCAAGTAAAAAACTTTAAACTAATAACTTAGCCTTGATTTACAAATTGAGTATTCTAAAATAAGACTTAGTTATTTTGAAGTAAAGAACGTCAAACTATAAGCTTAGATCTGATTTTCAAATTGTCAGTTCTAAAATCAGTGGTAGTTGTTTTCAAGTGAAGAACTTCATACTAATAACTTAGTTTTGGTTTACAAATTCACTATACTAAAATAAGACTTAGTTGTTTTGAAGTAAAGAATGTCAAACTATTAACTTAGATCTGATTTTCAAATTGTCATTTCGAAAATCAGAAGTAGATATTTTCAAGTAAACAACTTTAAACTAATAACTTAGCCTTGATTTACAAATTGAGTATTCTAAAATAAGACTTAGTTATTTAGAAGTAAAGAACGTCAAACTATTAACTTAGATCTGATTTTCAAATTGTCATTTTTAAAATCAGTGGTAGTTTTTTTAAAGTAAATAACTTCATACTAATAACTTAGTTTTAATTTACAATGTCACTAGTCTAAAATAAGACTTAGTAATTTTAAAGTAAAGAACGTCAAACTGTTAACTTAGATCTGATTTTCAAATTGTCATTTCTAAAATCAGTAGTAGATATTTTCAAGTAAAGAACTTCAAACTAATAACTTTGTTTTAAATTACAAATTCACTATACTAAAATAAGACTTAGTTATTTGGAAGTAAAGAACGTCAAACTATTAACTTAGATCTGATTTTCAAATTGTCATTTCTAAAACAAGAAGTAGATATTTTCAAGTAAAGAACTTTAAACTAATAACTTAGCCTTGATTTACAAATTGAGTATTCTAAAATAAGACTTAGTTATTTAGAAGTAAAGAACGTCAAACTATTAACTTAGATCTGATTTTCAAATTGTCATTTCTAAAATCAGTGGTAGTTTTTTTCAAGTGAAGAACTTCATACTAATAACTTAGTTTTGGTTTACAAATACACTATACTAAAATAAGACTTAGTTGTTTTGAAGTAAAGAACGTCAAACTATTAACTTATATCTGATTTTCAAATTGTCATTTCTAAAATCAGAAGTAGATATTTTCAAGTAAACAACTTTAAACTAATAACTTAGCCTTGATTTACAAATTGAGTATTCTAAAATAAGACTTAGTTATTTTGAAGTAAAGAACGTCAAACTATTAACTTAGATCTGATTTTCAAATTGTCATTTCTAAAATCAGTGGTAGTTTTTTTCAAGTAAAGAACTTTAAACTAATCACTTAGCCTTGATTTACAAATTGAGTATTCTAAAATAAGACTTAGTGATTTTAAAATAAAGAACGTCAAACTATTAACTTAGATCTGATTTTCAAATTGTCATTTCTAAAATCAGTGGTAGTTTTTTTCAAGTGAAGAACTTCATACTAATAACTTAGTTTTAATTTACAAATTCGCTATACTAAAATAAGACTTAGTTATTTAGAAGTAAAGAACGTCAAACTATTAACTTAGATCTGATTTTCAAATTGTCATTTCTAAAACAAGAAGTAGATATTTTCAAGTAAAGAACTTTAAACTAATAACTTAGCCTTGATTTACAAATTGAGTATTCTAAAATAAGACTTAGTTATTTT
This sequence comes from Cantharis rustica, assembly GCA_911387805.1. NCBI lineage: Eukaryota > Metazoa > Arthropoda > Insecta > Coleoptera > Cantharidae > Cantharis > Cantharis rustica. Next base: position 26,575,734 of record OU426878.1, on the reverse strand, counting down.
GAAGTAAAGAACGTCAAACTATTAACTTCGATCTGATTTTCAAATTGTCATTTCTAAAATCAGTGGTAGTTTTTTTCAAGTGAAGAACTTCATACTAATAACTTAGTTTTGGTTTACAAATTCACTATACTAAAATAAGACTTAGTTGTTTTGAAGTAAAGAACGTCAAACTATTAACTTAGATCTGATTTTCAAATTGTCATTTCTAAAATCAGTGGTAGTTTTTTCAAGTGAAGAACTTCATACTAATAACTTAGTTTTAATTTACAAATTCAATAGTCTAAAATAAGACTTAGTTATTTTAAAGTAAAGAACGTCAAACTGTTAATTTAGATCTGATTTTCAAATTGTCATTTTTAAAATCAGTGGTAGTTTTTTTCAAGTGAAGAACTTCATACTAACAACTTAGTTTTGGTTTACAAATTCATTATACTAAAATAAGACTTAGTTGTTTTGAAGTAAAGAACGTCAAACTATTAACTTAGATCTGATTTTTAAATTGTCATTTCTAAAATCAGAAGTAGATATTTTCAAGTAAACAACTTTAAACTAATAACTTAGCCTGATTTACAAATTGAGTATTCTAAAATAAAACTTAGTTTTTTTGAAGTAAAGAACGTCAAACTATTAACTTAGATCTGATTTTCAAATTGTCATTTCTAAAATCAGTGGTAGTTTTTTTCAAGTGAAGAACTTCATACTAATAACTTAGTTTTAAATTACAAATTCACTATACTAAAATAAGACTTAGTTCTTTAGAAGTAAAGAACGTCAAACTATTACCTTAGATCTGATTTTCAAATTGTCATTTCTAAAATCAGTGGTAGTTTCTGTCAAGTAAAGAACTTCATACTAATAACTTAGTTTTGATTTACAAATTCACTATACTAAAATAAGACTTAGTGGTTTTGAAGTAAAGAACGTCAAACTATTAACTTAGATCTGATTTTCAAGTTGTCAATTCTAAAAGCAGAAGTAGATATTTTCAAGTAAAGAACTTCAAACTAATAACTTAGTTTTGATTTACAAATTAACTATTCTAAAATAAAATTTAGTTACTTTGATGTAAAGAACGTCAAACTATTAACTTAGATCTGATTTTCGAATTGTCATTTCTAAAATCAGAAGTAGATATTTTCAAGTAAAGAACTTCAAACTAATAACTTAGTTTTGATTTACAAATTCACTCTACTAAAATAAGACTTAGTTGTTTTGAAGTAAAGAACGTCAAACTATTAACTTAGATCTGATTTTCAAATTGTCATTTCTTAAATCAGAAGTAGATATTTCAAAGTAAAGAACTTCAAACTAATAACTTAGTTTTAATTTACAAATTTACTAGACTAAAATAAGACTTAGGTAATTTGAAGTAAAGAACGTCAAACTATTAACTTAGATCTGATTTTCAAATTGTCATTTCTAAAATCAGAAGTAGATATTTTACGCTAACGATATATTACGCTATTCTAAAATAAGACTTATCTATTTTAAAGTAAGGAACGTGAAACTATTCACTTAGATCTGATTTTCAAATTGTCATCTCTTAAATCAGAAGTAGATATTTCAAAGTAAAGAACTTCAAACTAATAACTTAGTTTTGATTTACAAATTAACTATCCTAAAATAAAAGTTAGTTATTTTGAAGTAAAGACCGTCAAGCTATTAACTTAGATCTGATTTACTAATTGTCATTTTCAAAATCAGAAGTAGATATTTTCAAGTAAAGAACTTCAAACTACAACTTTAGATTTGATTTCCAAATTTACATTACTAAGATCCGAATAGGTAAATTTGAAGTAAAAAACTTTAAACTAATAACTTAGTTTTGATTTACAAAATCACTAGTCTAAAATAAGACTTAGTTATTTTGAAGTAAAGAACGTTAAAATTTTAACTTAGATCTGATTTGCAAATTGTCATTTCTAAAATCAGAAGTAGATATTTTCAAGTAAAGAACTTTAAACTAATAACTTAGTTTTGATTTACAAATTAACTATTCTAAAGTAAAATTTAGTTATTTCGATGTAACGAACGTTAAAATTTTAACTTAGATCTGATTTGCAAATTGTCATTTCTAAAATCAGTAGTAGATATTTTCAAGTAAAGAACTTTAAACTAATAACTTAGTTTTGATTTACAAATTAACTATTCTAAAGTAAAATTTAGTTATTTCGATGTAAAGAATGTTAAAATTTTAACTTAGATCTGATTTGCAAATTGTCATTTCTAAAATCAGTAGTAGATATTTTCAAGTAAAGAACTTTAAACTAATAACTTAGTTTTAATTTACAAATTTACTAGTCTAAAATAAGACTTAGTTATTTTGAATTAAAAACGTCAAACTATTAACTTAGACCTGATTTTCAAATTGTCATTTCTAAAATCAGAAGTAAATATTTTCAAGTAAAGACCTTCAAACTAATAACTTAGCTTTGATTTCCAAATTGATAATTCTAAAATAAGACTTAGTTATTTAGAAGTAAAGAACGTCAAACTGTTAACTTAGATCTGATTTTCAAATTGTAATTTTTAAATCAGAAGTAGATATTTTAAAGTAAAGAACTTCAAACTACAACCTTAGATTTGATTTCCAAATTTACATTACTAAGATCCGAATTAGTAAATTTGAAGTAAAAAATTTTAAACTAATAACTCAGTTTTGATTTACAAATTCACTAGTCTAAAATAAGACTTAGTTACTTTAAAGTAAAGAACGTCAAACGCCTAACTTAGATCTGCTTTTCAAATTGTTATTTCTAAAATCAGTGGTAGTTTGTGTCAAGTAAAGAACTTCATACTAATAACTTAGTTTTGATTTACAAAATCACTATTCTAAAATAAGACTTAGTGGTTTTGAAGTAAAGGACGTCAAACTATTAACTTAGATCTGATTTTCAAATTATCATTTCTAAAATCAGTGGTAGTTTTTTTCAAGTGAAGAACTTCATACTAATAACTTAGTTTTAAATTACAAATTCACTATACTAAAATAAGACTTAGTTATTTAGAAGTAAAGAACGTCAAACTATTAACTTAGATCTGATTTTCAAATTGTCATTTCTAAAATCAGTGGTAGTTTCTGTCAAGTAAAGAACTTCATACTAATAACTTAGTTTTGATTTACAAATTCACTATACTAAAATAAGACTTAGTGGTTTTGAAGTAAAGAACGTCAAACTATTAACTTAGATCTGATTTTCAAGTTGTCAATTCTAAAATCAGAAGTAGATATTTTCAAGTAAAAAACTTCAAACTAATAACTTAGTTTTGATTTACAAATTAACTATTCTAAAATAAAATTTAGTTACTTTGATGTAAAGAACGTCAAACTATTAACTTAGATCTGATTTTCGAATTGTCATTTCTAAAATCAGAAGTAGATATTTTCAAGTAAAGAACTTCAAACTAATAACTTAGTTTTGATTTACAAATTCACTCTACTAAAATAAGACTTAGTTGTTTTGAAGTAAAGAACGTCAAACTATTAACTTAGATCTGATTTTCAAATTGTCATTTCTAAAATCAGAAGTAGATATTTCAAAGTAAAGAACTTCAAACTAATAACTTAGTTTTGATTTACAAATTTACTAGATTAAAATAAGACTTAGGTATTTTGAAGTAAAGAACGTCAAACTATTAACTTAGATCTGATTTTCAAATTGTCATTTCTAAAATCAGTAGTAGATATTTTCAAGTAAAGAACTTTAAACTAATAACTTAGTTTTGATTTACAAATTAACTATTCTAAAGTAAAATTTAGTTATTTCGATGTAAAGAACGTTAAAATTTTAACTTAGATCTGATTTGCAAATTGTCATTTCTAAAATCAGTAGTAGATATTTTCAAGTAAAGAACTTCAAACTAATAACTTAGTTTTAATTTACAAATTTACTAGTCTAAAATAAGACTTAGGTATTTTGAAGAAAAGAACGTCAAACTATTAACTTAGATCTGATTTTCAAATTGTCATTTCTAAAATCAGTAGTAGATATTTTCAAGTAAAGAACTTCAAACTAATAACTTAGTTTTAATTTACAAATTTACTAGTCTAAAATAAGACTTAGTTATTTTGAATTAAAAACGTCAAACTATTAACTTAGACCTGATTTTCAAATTGTCATTTCTAAAATCAGTGGTAGTTTTTTTCAAGTGAAGAACTTCATACTAATAACTTAGTTTTGGTTTACAAATTAATATACTAAAATAAGACTTAGTTGTTTTGAAGTAAAGAACGTGAAACTATTCACTTAGATCTGATTTTCAAATTGTCATCTCTTAAATCAGAAGTAGATATTTCAAAGTAAAGAACTTCAAACTAATAACTTAGTTTTGATTTAGAAAATCACTCTACTAAAATAAGACTTAGTTGTTTTGAAGTAAAGAACTTCAAACTACAACCTTAGATTTCATTTCCAAATTTACATTACTAAGATCCGAATTAGTAAATTTGAAGTAAAAAATTTTAAACTAATAACTCAGTTTTGATTTACAAATTCACTAGTCTAAAATAAGACTTAGTTACTTTAAAGTAAAGAACGTCAAACGCCTAACTTAGATCTGCTTTTCAAATTGTTATTTCTAAAATCAGTGGTAGTTTGTGTCAAGTAAAGAACTTCATACTAATAACTTAGTTTTGATTTACAAATTCACTATACCAAAATCAGACTTAGTTGTTTTGAAGTAAAGAACGTCAAACTATTAACTTAGATCTGATTTTCAAATTGTCATTTCTTAAATCAGAAGTAGATATTTCAAAGTAAAGAACTTCAAACTAATAACTTAGTTTTGATTTACAAATTTACTAGACTAAAATAAGACTTAGGTATTTTGAAGTAAAGAACGTCAAACTATTAACTTAGATCTGATTTTCAAATTGTCATTTCTAAAATCAGAAGTAGATATTTTACGCTAACGATATATTACGCTATTCTAAAATAAGACTTATCTATTTTAAAGTAAAGAACGTGAAACTATTCACTTAGATCTGATTTTCAAATTGTCATCTCTTAAATCAGAAGTAGATATTTCAAAGTAAAGAACTTCAAACTAATAACTTAGTTTTGATTTACAAATTAACTATTGTAAAATAAAATTTATTTATTTTGAAGTAAAGACCGTCAAGCTATTAACTTAGATCTGATTTACAAATTGTCATTTTTAAAATCAGAAGTAGATATTTTCAAGTAAAGAACTGCAAACTACAACTTTAGATTTGATTTCCAAATTTACATTACTAAGATCCGAATTAGTAAATTTGAAGTAAAAAACTTTAAACTAATAACTTAGTTTTGATTTACAAATTCACTAGTCTAAAATAAGACTTAGTTATTTTGAAGTAAAGAACGTTAAAATTTTAACTTAGATCTGATTTGCTAATTGTCATTTCTAAAATCAGAAGTAGATATTTTCAAGTAAAGAACTTTAAACTAATAACTTAGTTTTGATTTACAAATTAACTATTCTAAAGTAAAATTTTGTTATTTCGATGTAAAGAACGTTAAAATTTTAACTTAGATCTGATTTGCAAATTGTCATTTCTAAAATCAGTAGTAGATATTTTCAAGTAAAGAACTTTAAACTAATAACTTAGTTTTGATTTACAAATTAACTATGCTAAAGTAAAATTTAGTTATTTCGATGTAAAGAATGTTAAAATTTTAACTTAGATCTGATTTGCAAATTGTCATTTCTAAAATCAGTAGTAGATATTTTCAAGTAAAGAACTTTAAACTAATAACTTAGTTTTAATTTACAAATTTACTAGTCTAAAATAAGACTTAGTTATTTTGAATTAAAAACGTCAAACTATTAACTTAGACCTGATTTTCAAATTGTCATTTCTAAAATCAGAAGTAAATATTTTCAAGTAAAGACCTTCAAACTAATAACTTAGCTTTGATTTACAAATTGATAATTCTAAAATAAGACTTAGTTATTTAGAAGTAAAGAACGTCAAACTGTTAACTTAGATCTGATTTTCAAATTGTAATTTTTAAATCAGAAATAGATATTTTAAAGTAAAGAACTTCAAACTACAACCTTAGATTTGATTTCCAAATTTACATTACTAAGATCCGAATTAGTAAATTTGAAGTAAAAAATTTTAAACTAATAACTCAGTTTTGATTTACAAATTCACTAGTTTAAAATAAGACTTAGTTACTTTAAAGTAAAGAACGTCAAACGCCTAACTTAGATCTGCTTTTCAAATTGTTATTTCTAAAATCAGTGGTAGTTTGTGTCAAGTAAAGAACTTCATACTAATAACTTAGTTTTGATTTACAAATTCACTATTCTAAAATAAGACTTAGTGGTTTTGAAGTAAAGGACGTCAAACTATTAACTTAGATCTGATTTTCAAGTTGTCAATTCTAAAATCAGAAGTAGATATTTTCAAGTAAACAACTTTAAACTAATAACTTAGCCTTGATTTACTAATAGAGTATTGTAAAATAAGACTTAGTTATTTTGAAGTAAAGAACGTCAAACTATTAACTTAGATCTGATTTTCAAATTGTCATTTCTAAAACAAGAAGTAGATATTTTCAAGTAAAGAACTTTAAACTAATAACTTAGTTTTGATTTACAAATTTACTAGACTAAAATAAGACTTAGGTATTTTGAAGTAAAGAACGTCAAACTATTAACTTAGATCTGATTTTCAAATTGTCATTTCTTAAATCAGAAGTAGATATTTCAAAGTAAAGAACTTCAAACTAATAACTTAGTTTTGATTTACAAATTTACTAGACTAAAATAAGACTTAGGTATTTTGAAGTAAAGAACGTCAAACTATTAACTTAGATCTGATTTTCAAATTGTTATTTCTAAAATCAGAAGTAGATATTTTACGCTAACGATATATTACGCTATTCTAAAATAAGACTTATCTATTTTAAAGTAAAGAACGTGAAACTATTCACTTAGATCTGATTTTCAAATTGTCATCTCTTAAATCAAAAGTAGATATTTCAAAGTAAAGAACTTCAAACTAATAACTTAGTTTTGATTTACAAATTAACTATTGTAAAATATAATTTATTTATTTTGAAGTAAAGACCGTCAAGCTATTAACTTAGATCTGATTTACAAATTGTCATTTTTAAAATCAGAAGTAGATATTTTCAAGTAAAGAACTGCAAACTACAACTTTAGATTTGATTTCCAAATTTACATTACTAAGATCCGAATTAGTAAATTAGAAGTAAAAAACTTTAAACTAATAACTTAGTTTTGATTTACAAATTCACTAGTCTAAAATAAGACTTAGTTATTTTGAAGTAAAGAACGTTAAAATTTTAACTTAGATCTGATTTGCTAATTGTCATTTCTAAAATCAGAAGTAGATATTTTCAAGTAAAGAACTTTAAACTAATAACTTAGTTTTGATTTACAAATTAACTATTCTAAAGTAAAATTTTGTTATTTCGATGTAAAGAACGTTAAAATTTTAACTTAGATCTGATTTGCAAATTGTCATTTCTAAAATCAGTAGTAGATATTTTCAAGTAAAGAACTTTAAACTAATAACTTAGTTTTGATTTACAAATTAACTATGCTAAAGTAAAATTTAGTTATTTCGATGTAAAGAATGTTAAAATTTTAACTTAGATCTGATTTGCAAATTGTCATTTCTAAAATCAGTAGTAGATATTTTCAAGTAAAGAACTTTAAACTAATAACTTAGTTTTAATTTACAAATTTACTAGTCTAAAATAAGACTTAGTTATTTTGAATTAAAAACGTCAAACTATTAACTTAGACCTGATTTTCAAATTGTCATTTCTAAAATCAGAAGTAAATATTTTCAAGTAAAGACCTTCAAACTAATAACTTAGCTTTGATTTACAAATTGATAATTCTAAAATAAGACTTAGTTATTTAGAAGTAAAGAACGTCAAACTGTTAACTTAGATCTGATTTTCAAATTGTAATTTTTAAATCAGAAGTAGATATTTTAAAGTAAAGAACTTCAAACTACAACCTTAGATTTGATTTCCAAATTTACATTACTAAGATCCGAATTAGTAAATTTGAAGTAAAAAATTTTAAACTAATAACTCAGTTTTGATTTACAAATTCACTAGTTTAAAATAAGACTTAGTTACTTTAAAGTAAAGAGCGTCAAACGCCTAACTTAGATCTGCTTTTCAAATTGTTATTTCTAAAATCAGTGGTAGTTTGTGTCAAGTAAAGAACTTCATACTAATAACTTAGTTTTGATTTACAAATTCACTATTCTAAAATAAGACTTAGTGGTTTTGAAGTAAAGGACGTCAAACTATTAACTTAGATCTGATTTTCAAGTTGTCAATTCTAAAATCAGAAGTAGATATTTTCAAGTAAACAACTTTAAACTAATAACTTAGCCTTGATTTACTAATAGAGTATTGTAAAATAAGACTTAGTTATTTTGAAGTAAAGAACGTCAAACTATTAACTTAGATCTGATTTTCAAATTGTCATTTCTAAAACAAGAAGTAGATATTTTCAAGTAAAGAACTTTAAACTAATAACTTAGTTTTGGTTTACAAATTCACTATACTAAAATAAGACTTAGTTGTTTTGGAGTAAAGAACGTCAAACTATTAACTTAGAACTGATTTTCAAATTGTCATTTCTAAAATTAGAAGTAGATATTTTTAAGTAAACAACTTTAAACTAATAACTTAGCCTTGATTTACAAATTGAGTATTCTAAAATAAGACTTAGTTATTTTGAAGTAAACAACGTCAAACTATTAACTTAGATCTGATTTTCAAATTGTCATTTCTAAAATCAGTGGTAGTTTTTTTCAAGTAAAGAACTTTAAACTAATCACTTAGCCTTGATTTACAAATTGAGTATTCTAAATTAAGACTTAGTTATTTTAAAATAAAGAACGTCAAACTATTAACTTAGATCTGATTTTCAAATTGTCATTTTTGAAATCAGTGGTAGTTTTTTTCAAGTGAAGAACTTCATACTAATAACTTAGTTTTAATTTACAAATTCGCTATACTAAAATAAGACTTAGTTATTTAGAAGTAAAGAACGTCAAACTATTAACTTAGATCTGATTTTCAAATTGTCATTTCTAAAACAAGAAGTAGATATTTTCAAGTAAAGAACTTTAAACTAATAACTTAGCCTTGATTTACAAATTGAGTATTCTAAAATAAGACTTAGTTATTTTGAAGTAAAGAACGTCAAACTATTAACTTAGATCTGATTTTCAAATTGTCATTTCTAAAATCAGTGGTAGTTTTTTTCAAGTGAAGAACTTCATACTAATAACTTAGTTTTGGTTTACAAATTCACTATACTAAAATAAGACTTAGTTGTTTTGAAGTAAAGAACGTCAAACTATTAACTTAGATCTGATTTTCAAATTGTCATTTCTAAAATCAGTGGTAGTTTTTTCAAGTGAAGAACTTCATACTAATAACTTAGTTTTAATTTACAAATTCAATAGTCTAAAATAAGACTTAGTTATTTTAAAGTAAAGAACGTCAAACTGTTAATTTAGATCTGATTTTCAAATTGTCATTTTTAAAATCAGTGGTAGTTTTTTTCAAGTGAAGAACTTCATACTAACAACTTAGTTTTGGTTTACAAATTCATTATACTAAAATAAGACTTAGTTGTTTTGAAGTAAAGAACGTCAAACTATTAACTTAGATCTGATTTTTAAATTGTCATTTCTAAAATCAGAAGTAGATATATTCAAGTAAACAACTTTAAACTAATAACTTAGCCTGATTTACAAATTGAGTATTCTAAAATAAAACTTAGTTTTTTTGAAGTAAAGAACGTCAAACTATTAACTTAGATCTGATTTTCAAATTGTCATTTCTAAAATCAGTGGTAGTTTTTTTCAAGTGAAGAACTTCATACTAATAACTTAGTTTTAAATTACAAATTCACTATACTAAAATAAGACTTAGTTATTTAGAAGTAAAGAACGTCAAACTATTAACTTAGATCTGATTTTCAAATTGTCATTTCTAAAATCAGTGGTAGTTTCTGTCAAGTAAAGAACTTCATACTAATAACTTAGTTTTGATTTACAAATTCACTATACTAAAATAAGACTTAGTGGTTTTGAAGTAAAGAACGTCAAACTATTAACTTAGATCTGATTTTCAAGTTGTCAATTCTAAAATCAGAAGTAGATATTTTCAAGTAAAAAACTTCAAACTAATAACTTAGTTTTGATTTACAAATTAACTATTCTAAAATAAAATTTAGTTACTTTGATGTAAAGAACGTCAAACTATTAACTTAGATCTGATTTTCGAATTGTCATTTCTAAAATCAGAAGTAGATATTTTCAAGTAAAGAACTTCAAACTAATAACTTAGTTTTGATTTACAAATTCACTCTACTAAAATAAGACTTAGTTGTTTTGAAGTAAAGAACGTCAAACTATTAACTTAGATCTGATTTTCAAATTGTCATTTCTAAAATCAGAAGTAGATATTTTACGCTAACGATATATTACGCTATTCTAAAATAAGACTTATCTATTTTAAAGTAAGGAACGTGAAACTATTCACTTAGATCTGATTTTCAAATTGTCATCTCTTAAATCAGAAGTAGATATTTCAAAGTAAAGAACTTCAAACTAATAACTTAGTTTTGATTTACAAATTAACTATTGTAAAATAAAATTTATTTATTTTGAAGTAAAGACCGTCAAGCTATTAACTTAGATCTGATTTACAAATTGTCATTTTTAAAATCAGAAGTAGATATTTTCAAGTAAAGAACTGCAAACTACAACTTTAGATTTGATTTCCAAATTTACATTACTAAGATCCGAATTAGTAAATTTGAAGTAAAAAACTTTAAACTAATAACTTAGTTTTGATTTACAAATTCACTAGTCTAAAATAAGACTTAGTTATTTTGAAGTAAAGAACGTTAAAATTTTAACTTAGATCTGATTTGCTAATTGTCATTTCTAAAATCAGAAGTAGATATTTTCAAGTAAAGAACTTTAAACTAATAACTTAGTTTTGATTTACAAATTAACTATTCTAAAGTAAAATTTTGTTATTTCGATGTAAAGAACGTTAAAATTTTAACTTAGATCTGATTTGCAAATTGTCATTTCTAAAATCAGTAGTAGATATTTTCAAGTAAAGAACTTTAAACTAATAACTTAGTTTTGATTTACAAATTAACTATGCTAAAGTAAAATTTAGTTATTTCGATGTAAAGAATGTTAAAATTTTAACTTAGATCTGATTTGCAAATTGTCATTTCTAAAATCAGTAGTAGATATTTTCAAGTAAAGAACTTTAAACTAATAACTTAGTTTTAATTTACAAATTTACTGGTCTAAAATAAGACTTAGTTATTTTGAATTAAAAACGTCAAACTATTAACTTAGACCTGATTTTCAAATTGTCATTTCTAAAATCAGAAGTAAATATTTTCAAGTAAAGACCTTCAAACTAATAACTTAGCTTTGATTTACAAATTGATAATTCTAAAATAAGACTTAGTTATTTAGAAGTAAAGAACGTCAAACTGTTAACTTAGATCTGATTTTCAAATTGTAATTTTTAAATCAGAAGTAGATATTTTAAAGTAAAGAACTTCAAACTACAACCTTAGATTTGATTTCCAAATTTACATTACTAAGATCCGAATTAGTAAATTTGAAGTAAAAAATTTTAAACTAATAACTCAGTTTTGATTTACAAATTCACTAGTTTAAAATAAGACTTAGTTACTTTAAAGTAAAGAACGTCAAACGCCTAACTTAGATCTGCTTTTCAAATTGTTATTTCTAAAATCAGTGGTAGTTTGTGTCAAGTAAAGAACTTCATACTAATAACTTAGTTTTGATTTACAAATTCACTATTCTAAAATAAGACTTAGTGGTTTTGAAGTAAAGGACGTCAAACTATTAACTTAGATCTGATTTTCAAGTTGTCAATTCTAAAATCAGAAGTAGATATTTTCAAGTAAACAACTTTAAACTAATAACTTAGCCTTGATTTACTAATAGAGTATTGTAAAATAAGACTTAGTTATTTTGAAGTAAAGAACGTCAAACTATTAACTTAGATCTGATTTTCAAATTGTCATTTCTAAAACAAGAAGTAGATATTTTCAAGTAAAGAACTTTAAACTAATAACTTAGTTTTGATTTACAAATTTACTAGACTAAAATAAGACTTAGGTATTTTGAAGTAAAGAACGTCAAACTATTAACTTAGATCTGATTTTCAAATTGTCATTTCTAAAACAAGAAGTAGATATTTTCAAGTAAAGAACTTTAAACTAATAACTTAGTTTTGGTTTACAAATTCACTATACTAAAATAAGACTTAGTTGTTTTGGAGTAAAGAACGTCAAACTATTAACTTAGAACTGATTTTCAAATTGTCATTTCTAAAATTAGAAGTAGATATTTTTAAGTAAACAACTTTAAACTAATAACTTAGCCTTGATTTACAAATTGAGTATTCTAAAATAAGACTTAGTTATTTTGAAGTAAAGAACGTCAAACTATTAACTTAGATCTGATTTTCAAATTGTCATTTCTAAAATCAGTGGTAGTTTTTTTCAAGTAAAGAACTTTAAACTAATCACTTAGCCTTGATTTACAAATTGAGTATTCTAAATTAAGACTTAGTTATTTTAAAATAAAGAACGTCAAACTATTAACTTAGATCTGATTTTCAAATTGTCATTTTTAAAATCAGTGGTAGTTTTTTTCAAGTGAAGAACTTCATACTAATAACTTAGTTTTAATTTACAAATTCGCTATACTAAAATAAGACTTAGTTATTTAGAAGTAAAGAACGTCAAACTATTAACTTAGATCTGATTTTCAAATTGTCATTTCTAAAACAAGAAGTAGATATTTTCAAGTAAAGAACTTTAAACTAATAACTTAGCCTTGATTTACAAATTGAGTATTCTAAAATAAGACTTAGTTATTTTGAAGTAAAGAACGTCAAACTATTAACTTAGATCTGATTTTCAAATTGTCATTTCTAAAATCAGTGGTAGTTTTTTTCAAGTGAAGAACTTCATACTAATAACTTAGTTTTGGTTTACAAATTCACTATACTAAAATAAGCCTTAGTTGTTTTGAAGTAAAGAACGTCAAACTATTAACTTAGATCTGATTTTCAAATTGTCATTTCTAAAATCAGTGGTAGTTTTTTCAAGTGAAGAACTTCATACTAATAACTTAGTTTTAATTTACAAATTCAATAGTCTAAAATAAGACTTAGTTATTTTAAAGTAAAGAACGTCAAACTGTTAATTTAGATCTGATTTTCAAATTGTCATTTTTAAAATCAGTGGTAGTTTTTTTCAAGTGAAGAACTTCATACTAACAACTTAGTTTTGGTTTACAAATTCATTATACTAAAATAAGACTTAGTTGTTTTGAAGTAAAGAACGTCAAACTATTAACTTAGATCTGATTTTTAAATTGTCATTTCTAAAATCAGAAGTAGATATTTTCAATTAAACAACTTTAAACTAATAACTTAGCCTGATTTACAAATTGAGTATTCTAAAATAAAACTTAGTTTTTTTGAAGTAAAGAACGTCAAACTATTAACTTAGATCTGATTTTCAAATTGTCATTTCTAAAATCAGTGGTAGTTTTTTTCAAGTGAAGAACTTCATACTAATAACTTAGTTTTAAATTACAAATTCACTATACTAAAATAAGACTTAGTTATTTAGAAGTAAAGAACGTCAAACTATTAACTTAGATCTGATTTTCAAATTGTCATTTCTAAAATCAGTGGTAGTTTCTGTCAAGTAAAGAACTTCATACTAATAACTTAGTTTTGATTTACAAATTCACTATACTAAAATAAGACTTAGTGGTTTTGAAGTAAAGAACGTCAAACTATTAACTTAGATCTGATTTTCAAGTTGTCAATTCTAAAATCAGAAGTAGATATTTTCAAGTAAAAAACTTCAAACTAATAACTTAGTTTTGATTTACAAATTAACTATTCTAAAATAAAATTTAGTTACTTTGATGTAAAGAACGTCAAACTATTAACTTAGATCTGATTTTCGAATTGTCATTTCTAAAATCAGAAGTAGATATTTTCAAGTAAAGAACTTCAAACTAATAACTTAGTTTTGATTTACAAATTCACTCTACTAAAATAAGACTTAGTTGTTTTGAAGTAAAGAACGTCAAACTATTAACTTAGATCTGATTTTCAAATTGTCATTTCTAAAATCAGAAGTAGATATTTTACGCTAACGATATATTACGCTATTCTAAAATAAGACTTATCTATTTTAAAGTAAGGAACGTGAAACTATTCACTTAGATCTGATTTTCAAATTGTCATCTCTTAAATCAGAAGTAGATATTTCAAAGTAAAGAACTTCAAACTAATAACTTAGTTTTGATTTACAAATTAACTATCCTAAAATAAAAGTTAGTTATTTTGAAGTAAAGACCGTCAATCTATTAACTTAGATCTGATGTACTAATTGTCATTTTCAAAATCAGAAGTAGATATTTTCAAGTAAAAAACTTCAAACTACAACTTTAGATTTGATTTCCAAATTTACATTACTAAGATCCGAATAGGTAAATTTGAAGTAAAAAACTTTAAACTAATAACTTAGTTTTGATTTACAAATTCACTAGTCTAAAATAATACTTAGTTATTTTGAAGTAAAGAACGTTAAAATTTTAACTTAGATCTGATTTGCAAATTGTCATTTCTAAAATCAGTAGTAGATATTTTCAAGTAAAGAACTTTAAACTAATAACTTAGTTTTGATTTACAAATTAACTATTCTAAAGTAAAATTTAGTTATTTCGATGTAAAGAACGTTAAAATTTTAACTTAGATCTGATTTGCAAATTGTCATTTCTAAAATCAGTAGTAGATATTTTCAAGTAAAGAACTTCAAACTAATAACTTAGTTTTAATTTACAAATTTACTAGTCTAAAATAAGACTTAGTTATTTTGAATTAAAAACGTCAAACTATTAACTTAGACCTGATTTTCAAATTGTCATTTCTAAAATCAGAAGTAAATATTTTCAAGTAAAGACCTTCGAACTAATAACTTAGCTTTGATTTACAAATTGATAATTCTAAAATAAGACTTAGTTATTTAGAAGTAAAGAACGTCAAACTGTTAACTTAGATCTGATTTTCAACTTGTAATTTTTAAATCAGAAGTAGATATTTTAAAGTAAAGAACTTCAAACTACAACCTTAGATTTGATTTCCAAATTTACATTACTAAGATCCGAATTAGTAAATTTGAAGTAAAAAATTTTAAACTAATAACTCAGTTTTGATTTACAAATTCACTAGTCTAAAATAATACTTAGTTACTTTAAAGTAAAGAACGTCAAACGCCTACCTTAGATCTGCTTTTCAAATTTTTATTTCTCAAATCAGTGGTAGTTTGTGTCAAGTAAAGAACTTCATACTAATAACTTAGTTTTGATTTACAAATTCACTATACTAAAATAAGACTTAGTGGTTTTGAAGTAAAGGACGTCAAACTATTGACTTAGATCTGATTTTCAAGTTGTCAATTCTAAAATCAGAAGTAGATATTTTCAAGTAAAAAACTTCAAACTAATAACTTAGTTTTGATTTACAAATTAACTATTCTAAAATAAAATTTAGATATTTTGATGTAAAGAACGTCAAACTATTAACTTAGATCTGATTTTCAAATTGTCATTTCTAAAATCTGAAGCAGATATTTTCAGATAAAGAACTTCAAACTACCAACTTAGTTTTGATTTACAAATTTACTATTCTAAAATAAGTCTTAGTTATTTTTAAGTAAAGAACGTCAAACTATTAACTTAGATCTGATTTTCAAATTGTCATTTCTAAAATCAGAAGTAGATAGTTTACGCTAACGATATATTACGCTATTCTAAAATAAGACTTATCTATTTTAAAGTAAAGAACGTGAAACTATTCACTTAGATCTGATTTTCAAATTGTCATCTCTTAAATCAGAAGTAGATATTTCAAAGTAAAGAACTTCAAACTAATAACTTAGTTTTGATTTACAAATTAACTATTGTAAAATAAAATTTAGTTATTTTGAAGTAAAGACCGTCAAGCCATTAACTTAGATCTGATTTTCAAATTGTCATTTCTAAAATCAGAAGTAGATATTTTCAAGTAAAGAACTTCAAACTAATAACTTAGTTTTGATTTAGAAAATCACTCTACTAAAATAAGACTTAGTTGTTTTGAAGTAAAGAACTTCAAACTACAACCTTAGATTTTATTTCCAAATTTACATTACTAAGATCCGAATTAGTAAATTTGAAGTAAAAAATTTTAAACTAATAACTTAGTTTTGATTTACAAATTAACTATTCTAAAGTAAAATTTAGTTATTTCGATGTAAAGAACGTTAAAATTTTAACTTAGATCTGATTTGCAAATTGTCATTTCTAAAATCAGTAGTAGATATTTTCAAGTAAAGAACTTTAAACTAATAACTTAGTTTTGATTTACAAATTAACTATTCTAAAGTAAAATTTAGTTATTTCGATGTAAAGAATGTTAAAATTTTAACTTAGATCTGATTTGCAATGTCATTTCTAAAATCAGTAGTAGATATTTTCAAGTAAAGAACTCTAAACTAATAACTTAGTTTTAATTTACAAATTTACTAGTCTAAAATAAGACTTAGTTATTTTGAATTAACAACGTCAAACTATTAACTTAGACCTGATTTTCAAATTGTCATTTCTAAAATCAGAAGTAAATATTTTCAAGTAAAGACCTTCAAACTAATAACTTAGCTTTGATTTACAAATTGATAATTCTAAAATAAGACTTAGTTATTTAGAAGTAAAAAACGTCAAACTGTTAACTTAGATCTGATTTTCAAATTGTAATTTTTAAATCAGAAGTAGATATTTTCAAGTAAAGACCTTCAAACTAATAACTTAGCTTTGATTTACAAATTGAGTATTATAAAATAAGACTTAGTTATTTTGAAGTAAGGAACGTCAAACTATTAACTTAGATCTGATTTTCAAATTGTCATTTCTAAAACAAGAAGTAGATATTTTCAAGTAAAGAACTTTAAACTAATAACTTAGCCTCGATTTACAAATTGAGTCATCTAAAATAAGACTTAGTTATTTTGAAGTAAAGAACGTCAAACTATTAACTTAGATCTGATTTTCAAATTGTCATTTCTAAAATCAGTGGTAGTTTTTTTCAAGTGAAGAACTTCATACTAATAACTTAGTTTTGGTTTACAAATTCACTATACTAAAATAAGACTTAGTTGTTTTGGAGTAAAGAACGTCAAACTATTAACTTAGAACTGATTTTCAAATTGTCATTTCTAAAATCAGAAGTAGATATTTTTAAGTAAACAACTTTAAACTAATAACTTAGCCTTGATTTACAAATTGAGTCATCTAAAATAAGACTTAGTTATTTAGAAGTAAAGAACGTCAAACTATTAACTTAGATCTGATTTTCAAATTGTCTTTTCTAAAATCAGTGGTAGTTTCTGTCAAGTAAAGAACTTCATACTAATAACTTAGTTTTGATTTACAATTTCACTATACTAAAATAAGACTTATTGGTTTTGAAGTAAAGAACGTCAAACTATTAACTTAGATCTGATTTTCAAGTTGTCAATTCTAAAATCAGAAGTAGATATTTTCAAGTAAAAAACTTCAAACTAATAACTTAGTTTTGATTTACAAATTAACTATTCTAAAATAAAATTTAGTTACTTTGATGTAAAGAACGTCAAACTATTAACTTAGATCTGATTTTCAAATTGTCATTTTTAAAATCAGAAGTAGATATTTTACGCTAACGATATATTACGCTATTCTAAAATAAGACTTATCTATTTTAAAGTAAGGAACGTGAAACTATTCACTTAGATCTGATTTTCAAATTGTCATCTCTTAAATCAGAAGTAGATATGTCAAAGTAAAGAACTTCAAACTAATAACTTAGTTTTGATTTACAAATTCACTAGTCTAAAATAAGACTTAGTTATTTTGAAGTAAAGAACGTTAAAATTTTAACTTAGATCTGATTTGCAAATTGTCATTTCTAAAATCAGAAGTAGATATTTTCAAGTAAAGAACTTTAAACTAATAACTTAGTTTTGATTTACAAATTAACTATTCTAAAGTAAAATTTAGTTATTTCGATGTAAAGAACGTTAAAATTTTAACTTAGATCTGATTTGCAAATTGTCATTTCTAAAATCAGTAGTAGATATTTTCAAGTAAAGAACTTTAAACTAATAACTTAGTTTTGATTTACAAATTAACTATTCTAAAGTAAAATTTAGTTATTTCGATGTAAAGAACGTTAAAATTTTAACTTAGATCTGATTTGCAAATTGTCATTTCTAAAATCAGTAGTAGATATTTTCAACTTCAAACTAATAACTTAGTTTTGATTTACAAATTCACTCTACTAAAATAAGACTTAGTTGTTTTGAAGTAAAGAACGTCAAACTATTAACGTAGATCTGATTTTCAAATTGTCATTTCTAAAATCAGAAGTAGATATTTTTTAGTAAAGTACTTCAAACTAATAACTTGGTTTTTATTTAAAAATTTACTAGTCTAAAATAAGACTTAGTTATTTTGAAGTAAAGCACCTCAAAATATTAACTTAGATCTAATTTTCAAATTTTTATTTCTAAAATCAGAAGTAGATATTTTCAAGTAAAGAACTTCAAACTATAACCTTCGCTTTGATTTTCAAATGCACATTACTAAAATCCGTATTAGTTAATTGGAAGTAAAGAGCTTAAAACTATTAACTTAGTTTTGATTTACAAATTAACTATTGTAAAATAAAATTTAGTTATTTTGAAGTAAAGACCGTCAAGCTATTAGCTTAGATCTGATTTTCAAATTCTCATTTCTAAAATCAGAAGTTGATAATTTCAAGTAAATAACTTCAAACTACAACCTTAGATTTCATTTTCAAATTTACATTTCTAAGATCCGAATTAGTAAGCTTGAAGTAAAAAACTTTAAACTAATAACCTAGTTTTGATTTACAAATTCACTAGTCTAAAATAAGACTTAGTTATTTTAAAGTAAAGAACGTCAAACTATTAACTTAGATCTGATTTTGAAATTGTCATTTCCAAATTCTGAAGCAGATATTTTCAGATTAACAATTGCAAACTAACAACTTAGTTTTGATTTACAAATACAGTATTCTAAAATGGGACTTATCTATATTGAAGTAAAGAACGTCAAACTATTAACTTAGATCTGATTTTCAAATTGTCATTTCTAAAATCAGAAGTAGATATTTTTAAGTAAAGTACTTCAAACTAATAAATTAGTTTTGATTTAGAAATGCGGTATTCTAAAATAAGACTTATCTATTTTAAAGTAAAGAACGTGAAACTATTCACTTAGATCTGATTTTCAAATTGTCATTTCTTAAATCAGAAGTACATATTTCAAAGTAAAGAACTTCAAACTAATAACTTAGTTTTGATTTACAAATTTACTAGACTAAAATAAGACTTAGGTATTTTGAAGTAAAAAACGTCAAACTATTAACTTAGTCCTGATTTTCAAATTGTCATTTCTAAAATCAGAAGTAGATATTTTAAAGTAAAGAACTTCAAACTAATCACTTAGTTTTGATTTACTAATTCACTATTCTAAAATAAGACTTAGTTATTTTGAAGTAAAGAACGTCAAACTATTAACTTAGATCTGATTTTCAAATTGTCATTTCTAAAATCAGAACTAGTTATTTTCAAGTAAAGAACTTCAAACTAATAACTTAGTTTTGATTTACTAATTCACTATTCTAAAATAAGACTTAGTTATTTATAAGTAAAAAACGTCAAACTATTAACTTAGATCTGATTTTCAAATTGTCATTTCTAAAATTGGAAGTAGATATTTGCAAGTAAAGAACTTCTAACTAATAACTTAGCTTTGATTTACAAATTCACTATTTTTAATAAGACTTAGTTATTTTGAAGTAAAGAACGTCAAACTATTAACATAGATCTGATTTTCAAATTGTCATTTCTAAAGTCAGAAGTAGATATTTTCAAGTAGAGAGCTCCAAACTACAACCTTAGATTTGATTTCCAAATTTACATTACTATGTTCCGAATTAGTAAATTTGAAGTAAAAAACTTTAATCTAATAACTTAGCTTTGATTTACAAATACAGTATTGTAAAATAAGACTTATGTATTTTGAAGTAAAGAACGTCAAACTATTAACTTAGATCTGATTTTCAAATTGTCATTTCTTAAATCAGAAGTAGATAATTCAAAGTAACGAACTTCAAACTAATCACTTAGATTTGATTTACTAATTTACTATTCTAAAATAAGACTTAGTTATTTTGAAGTAAAGAACGTCAAACTATTAACTTAGATCTGGTTTTCAAATTGTCATTTCTAAAATCAGAAGTAGTTATTTTCAAATAAAGAACTTCAAAGTAATAACTTAGCTTTGATTTACAAATTCACTATACTAAAATAAGAGTTAGTTGTTCAGAAGTAAAGAACGTCAAACTGTTAACTTAGATCTGGTTTTCAAATTGTCATTTTTAAAATCAGAAGTAAATATTTTCAAGTAAAGAACTTCAATCTAATAACTTAGCTTTGATTTACAAATTCACTATTCTAAAATAAGACTTAGTTATTTTGAAGTAAATAACGCAAACTATTAACTTAGATCTGATTTTTAAATTGTCGATTTTAAAATCAGAAGTAGACATTTTTAAGTAAAGTACTTCAAACTTATAACTTAGTTTTAATTTACGAATGCTCTATTCTAAAGTAAGACTTATCTATTTTGAAGTAAAGAACGTCAAACTATTCACTTAGATCTGATTTTCAAATTGTCATTTCTAAAATCAGAACTAGTTATTTTCAAGTAAAGAACTTCAAACTAATAACTTAGTTATGATTTACTAATTCACTATTCTAAAATAAGACTTAGTTATTTATAAGTAAAAAACGTCAAACTATTAACTTAGATCTGATTTTCAAATTGTCATTTCTAAAATTGGAAGTAGATATTTGCAATTAAAGAACTTCTAACTAATAACTTAGCTTTGATTTACAAATTCACTATTTTTAATAAGACTTAGTTATTTTGAAGTAAAGAACGTCAAACTATTAACATAGATCTGATTTTCAAATTGTCATTTCTAAAATCAGAAGTAGATATTTTCAAGTAGAGAGCTCCAAACTACAACCTTAGATTTGATTTCCAAATTTACATTACTATGTTCCGAATTAGTAAATTTGAAGTAAAAAACTTTAATCTAATAACTTAGCTTTGATTTACAAATACAGTATTGTAAAATAAGACTTATGTATTTTGAAGTAAAGAACGTCAAACTATCAACTTAGATCTGATTTTCAAATTGTCATTTCTTAAATCAGAAGTAGATAATTCAAAGTAACGAACTTCAAACTAATCACTTAGATTTGATTTACTAATTTACTATTCTAAAATAAGACTTAGTTATTTTGAAGTAAAGAACGTCAAACTATTAACTTAGATCTGGTTTTCAAATTGTCATTTCTAAAATCAGAAGTAGTTATTTTCAAGTAAAGAACTTCAAAGTAATAACTTAGCTTTGATATACAAATTCACTATACTAAACAAAGAGTTAGTTGTTCAGAAGTAAAGAACGTCAAACTGTTAACTTAGATCTGGTTTTCAAATTGTCATTTTTAAAATCGGAAGTAAATATTTTCAAGTAAAGAACTTCAATCTAATAACTTAGCTTTGATTTACAAATTCACTATTCTAAAATAAGACTTAGTTATTTTGAAGTAAAGAACGCAAACTATTAACTTAGATCTGATTTTTAAATTGTCACTTTTAAAATCAGAAGTAGATATTTTTAAGTAAAGTACTTCAACCTAATAACTTAGATCTGATATTCAAATTGTCATTTCTAATATCAGTAGTAGATATTTTCAAGTAAAGAACTTCAAACTACAACCTCAGATTTGATTTCCAAATTTACATTACTAAGATCCGAATTAGTAAATTTGAAGTAAAAAACTTTAAACCAAAAACCTAGTTTTGATTTACAAATTCACTATTCTAAAATAAGACTTAGTTATTTTGAAGTAAAGAACGTCAAACTATTAACTTGGATCTGATTATCAAATTGTCATTTCTAAAATCAGTAGTAGATATTTTCAAGTAAAGAACTTCAAACTAATATCTTAGTTTTAATTTACAAAGTCACTGTACTAAAATAAGACTTAGTTATTTAGAAGCAAAGAACGTCAAACTATTAACTTAGATCTGATTTTCAAATTGTCATTTCTTAAATCAGAAGTAGATATTTTCAAGTAAAGAACTTCAAACTAATAACTTAGCTTTGATTTACAAATTCGCTATTCTAAAATAAGACTTAGTTATTTTGAAGTAAAGAACGTCAAACTATTAACTTAGATCTGATTTTTAAATTGTCATTTCTAAAATCATAAGTAGATATTTTCAAGTAAAGAACTTTAAATTAATAACTAAGCTTTGATTTACAAAGTCACTATTCTCAAATAAGACTTGGTGATTTAGAAGTAAAAAACGTCAAACTATTAACTTAGATCTGATTTTCAAATTGTCATTTCTAAAATTTGAAGCAGACATTTTCAAATAAAGAACTTCAAACTAACAACTTAGTTATGATTTACAAATATAGTATTCTAAAATAAGGTTTATCTATTTAGAAGTAAAGAACGTCAAACTATTAACTTAGATCTGATTTTCAAATTGTCATTTTTAAAATCAGAAGTAGATATTTTTAAGTAAAGTAGTTCAAACTAATAACTTAGTTTTAATTTACGAATGCACTATTCTAAAGTAAGACTTATCTATTTTGAAGTATAGAACGTCAAACTATACACTTAGATCTGATTTTCAAATTGTCATTTCTAAAATAAGAAGTAGTTATTTTCAAGTAAAGAACTTCAAACTACAACCTTAGATTTGATTTCCAAATTTGCATTACTAAGATCCGAATTGGTATATTTGTAGTAAAAAACTTCAAACTAATAACTTAGTTTTGATTTACAAATACAGTATTCTAAAAGGTGACTTATCTATTCTGAAGTAAAGAACGTCAAACTATTAACTTAGATCTAATTTTAAAATTGTCATTTCTAAAATCAGAAGTAGATATTTTCAAGTAAAAAACTTCAAACTAATAACTTAGCTTTGATTTACAAATTCACTATTCTAAAATAAGACTTAGTAATTTTGAAGTAAAGAACGTGAAACTATTAACTTATATCTGATTTTCAAATTGTCATTTCCAAAATCAGAAGTAGATATTTTCAAGTAAAGAACTTTAAACTATTAACTTAGATCTGATTTTCAAATTGTCATTTCTGAAATCAGTAGTAGTAATTTTCAAGTAAAGAACTTCAAACTAATAACTTAGTTTTGATTTCCAAATGCACTATACTAAGTTAAGACTTATCTATTTTGAAGTAAAGAACTTCAAACTATTAACTTAGATCTGATTTTCAAATTGTCGTTTCTAAAATCAGAAGTAGATAATTTCAAGTAAAAAACTTCAAACTACAACCTTAGATTTGATTTCCAAATTTACATTACGTAAATTTGCAGTAAATAACTTTAAACTAATAACTTAGTTTTGATTTACAAATACAGTATTCTAATATAAAACTTAGTTATTTTGAAGTAAAGAACGTCAAACTATTAACTTAGATCTGATTTTCAAATTGTTATTTCTAAAATCAGAAGTAGATATTTTCAAGTAAAGAACTTCAAACTAATAACTTAGCTTTTATTTACAATTTCACTATTCTAAAATAAGACTTAGTTATTTTGAAGTAAAGAACGTCAAACTATTAACTTAGATCTGATTTTCAAATTGTCATTTCTAAAATCAGAAGTAAATAATTTCAAGTAAAGAACTTCAAACTACAACCTTAAATTTGATTTCCAAATTTACATTACTAAGATCCGAATTAGTAAATTTGAAGTAAAAAACTTTAAACTAATAACTTAGTTTTGATTTACAAATTCACTAGTCTAAAATAAGACTTGGTTATTTTGAAGTAAAGAACGTCAAACTATTAACTTAGATCTGATTTTCAAATTGACATTTCCAAAATCAGAAGTAGATATTTTCAAGTAAAGAACTTCAAACTAATAACTTAGTTTTGAATTACAAATACAGTATTCTAAAATAAGACTTATCTATTTTGAAGTAAAGAACGTCAAACTATCAACTTAGATTTGATTTTCTAATTGTCATTAATAAAATCAGAAGAAGATTTTTTTAAGTAAAGTACTTCAAACTAATAACTTTGTTTTGATTTACAAAGGCACTATTCTAAAATAAGACTTATCTATTATGAAGTAAAGAACGTCAAACTATTAACTTAGATCTGATTTTCAAATTGTCATTTTTAAAATCAGAAGTAGATATTTTTAAGTAAAGTAGTTCAAACTAATAACTTAGTTTTAATTTACGAATGCACTATTCTAAAGTAAGACTTATCTATTTTGAAGTAAAGAACGTCAAACTATTCACTTAGATCTGATTTTCAAATTGTCATTTCTAAAATAAGAAGTTGTTATTTTCAAGTAAAGAACTTCAAACTACAACCTTAGATTTGATTTCCAAATTTGCATTACTAAGATCCGAATTGGTATATTTGAAGTAAAAAACTTCAAACTAATAACTTAGTTTTGATTTACAAATACAGTATTCTAAAAGGTGACTTATCTATTCTGAAGTAAAGAACGTCAAACTATTAACTTAGATCTGATTTTAAAATTGTCATTTCTAAAATCAGAAGTAGATATTTTCAAGTAAAAAACTTCAAACTAATAACTTAGCTTTGATTTACAAATTCACTATTCTAAAATAAGACTTAGTAATTTTGAAGTAAAGAACGTCAAACTATTAACTTAGATCTGATTTTCAAATTGTCATTTCCAAAATCAGAAGTAGATATTTTTAAGTAAAGAACTTCAAACTATTAACTTAGAAGTGATTTTCAAATTGTCGTTTCTAAAATCAGAAGTAAATAATTTCAAGTAAAAAACTTCAAACTACAACCTTAGATTTGATTTCCAAATTTACATTACGTAAATTTGCAGTAAATAACTTTAAACTAATAACTTAGTTTTGATTTACAAATACAGTATTCTAATATAAAACTTAGTTATTTTGAAGTAAAGAACGTCAAACTATTAACTTAGATCTGATTTTCAAATTGTTATTTCTAAAATCAGAAGTAGATATTTTCAAGTAAAGAACTTCAAACTAATAACTTAGCTTTGATTTACAAATTCACTATTCTAAAATAAGACTTAGTTATTTTGAAGTAAAGAACGTCAAACTATTAACTTAGATCTGATTTTCAAATTGTCATTTCTAAAATCAGAAGTAAATAATTTCAAGTAAAGAACTTCAAACTACAACCTTAAATTTGATTTCCAAATTTACATTACTAAGATCCGAATTACTAAATTTGAAGTAAAAAACTTTAAACTAATAACTTAGTTTTGATTTACAAATTCACTAGTCTAAAATAAGACTTGGTTATTTTGAAGTAAAGAACGTCAAACTATTAACTTAGATCTGATTTTCAAATTGACATTTCCAAAATCAGAAGTAGATATTTTCAAGTAAAGAACTTCAAACTAATAACTTAGTTTTGAATTACAAATACAGTATTCTAAAATAAGACTTATCTATTATGAAATAAAGAACGTCAAACTATTAAGTTAGATCTGATTTTCCAATTGTCATTTTTAAATCAGAAGTAGATATTTCAAAGTTAAGAACTTCAAACTAATAACTTAGTTTTGATTTACAAATTCACTATTCTAAAATAAGACTAAGTTATTTTGAAGTAAATAACGTCAAACTATTAACTTAGATCTGATTTTCAAATTGTCATTTCTAAAATCAGTAGTAGATATTTTCAAGTAAAGTACTTCAAACTAATAACTTAGTTTTAATCTAGAAATACACTATTCTAAAATAAGACTTATCTATTTTAAAGTAAAGAACTTCAAACTAATCACTTAGATCTGATTTTCAAATTGTCATTACTTAAATCAGAAGTAGATATTTCAAAGTAAATAACTTCAAACTTATAACTTAGTTTTGATTTACAAATTCACTATACTAAAATAAGACTTAGTTATTTAGAAGTAAAGAACGTCAAATTATTAACTTAGATCGAATTATCAAATTGTGATTTCTAAAATAAGAAGTAGATATTTTCAAGTAAAGAACTTCACACTAATATCATAACTTTGATTTACAAATTTACTATACTAAAATTAGACTTAGTTATTTTGAAGTAAAGAACGTCAAACTATTAACTTAGATTTAATTATCAAATTGTGATTTCTAAAATAAGAAGTAGATATTTTCAAGTAAAGAAATTCACACTAATAACATAACTTTAATTTACAAAGTCACTAAACTAAAATAAGACTTAGTTATTTAGAAGTAAAGAACGTCAAACTAATAACTTAGATCTGAGTTTCAAATTGTCATTACTTAAATCAGAAGTAGATATTTCAAAGTAAATAACTTCAAACTTATAACTTAGTTTTGATTTACAAATTCACTAGTGTAAAATAAGACTTAGTTATTTTGAAGTATAAAGCGTCAAACTATTAACTTAGATCTGATTTTCAAATTGTCATTTCTAAAATCAGTAGTAGATATCTTCAAGTAAAGAACCTCAAACTAATAACTTAGTTTTGATTTACAAATTCACTATACTAAAATAAGACTTAGTTATTTAGAAGTAAAGAACGTCAAACTATTAACTTAGATCTAATTATCAAATTGTGATTTCTAGAATAAGAAGTAGATATTTTCAACTAAAGAACTTCACACTAATAACATAACTTTAATTTACAAAGTCACTATTCTAAAATAAGACGTAATTATTAGGTAGTAAAGAACGTCAAACTATTAACTTAGATCTGATTTTCAAATTGTCATTTCTAAAATCAGAAGTAGATATTTTCAAGTAAAGAATTTTAAACTATTTACTTAGCTTAAATTTACAAAGTCACTATACTAAAATAAGACTTAGATATTTAGAAGTAAAAAACGTCAAACTATTAACTTAGATCTGAGTTTCAAATTGTCATTTCTGAAATCAGAAGTAGATATTTTGAAGTAAAGAACTTCAAACTATTAACTTAGTTTTAATTTACAAAGTCACTATACTAAAATAAGACTTAGATATTTAGAAGTAAAGAACGTCAAACTATTAACTTAGATCTGAGTTTCAAATTGTCATTTCTGAAATCAGAAGTAGATATTTTGAAGTAAAGAACTTCAAACTAATAACTTAGCTTTGATTTACAAATTCACTATTCTAAAATAAGAATTAGTTATTTTGAAGTAAAGAACGTCAAACTATTAACTTCGATCTGATTTTCAAATTGTCTTTTTTAAAATCAGAAGTAGATATTTTTCAGTAAAGTACTTCAAACTAATAAACTTAGTTTTGATTTCCAAATGCACTATTCTAAAATAAGACTTATCTATTTTGAAGTAAAGAACGTCAAACTATTAACTTAGATCTGATTTTCAAATTGTAATTTTTAAATCAGAAGTAGATATTTCAAAGTTAAGAACTTCAAACTAATAACTTAGTTTTGATTTACAAATTCACTGTTCTAAAATAAGACTAAGTTATTTTGAAGTAAGAAACGTCAAACTATTAACTTAGATCTGATTTTCAAATTGTCTTTTCTAAAATCATTAGTAGATATTTTCAAGTAAAGAACTTCAAACTAATAACTTAGCTTTGATTTACAAATTCACTATTCTAAAATAAGACTTAGTTATTTTGAAGTAAAGAACGTCAAACTATTAACTTAGATCTGATTTTCAAATTGTCATTTCTAAAATCAGAAGTAAATAATTTCAAGTAAAGAACTTCAAACTACAACCTTAAATTTGATTTCCAAATTTACATTACTAAGATCCGAATTAGTAAATTTGAAGTAGAAAACTTTAAACTAATAACTTAGTTTTGATTTACAAATTCACTAGTGTAAAATAAGACTTAGTAATTTTTAAGTAAAGAACGTCAAACTATTAACTTAGATTTGATTTTCAAATTGTCATTTCTAAAATCAGAAGTAGATATTTTTAAGTAAAGTACATCAAACTTATAACTTAGTTTGGATTTAGAAATACACTATTCTAAAATAAGACTTATCTATTTTAAAGTAAAGAACGTCAAACTATTCACTAAGATCTGATTTTCAAATTGTCATTTCTTAAATCAGAAGTAGACATTTCAAAGTAAATAACCTCAAACTTATAACTTAGGTTTGATTTATAAATTCACTGGTGTAAAATAAGAGTTAGTTATTTTGAAGTAAAAAACGTCAAACTATTAACTTAGACCTGATTTTCAAATTGTTATGTTTAAAATCAGTAGTAGATATTTTCAAGGAGAGAACTTCAAACTAAAACTTAGTTTAGATTTACAAATTCACTATTCTAAAATGAGACTTAGTTATTTTGAAGTAAAGAACGTCAAACTATTAACTTAGATCTGTTTTTCAAATTGTAATTTCTAAACTCAGAAGTAGATATTTTCAAGTAAAGAACTTCAAACTACAGCCTTAGATTTGATTTCCAAATTTACATTACTAAGATCCGAATTAGTAAATTTGAAGTAAAAAACTTTAAACTAATAACTTAGTTTTGATCTACAAATTCACTAGTCTAAAATAAGACTTAGTTATTTTGAAGTAAAGAACGTCAAACTATTAACTTAGATCTGATTTTCAAATTGGCATTTCTAAAATCTGAAGCAGATATTTTCAAATAAAGAACTTCAAACTAACAACTTAGTTTTGATTTACAAATTCACTATTCTAAAATGAGACTTAGTTATTTTGAAGTAAAGAACGTCAAACTATTAACTTAGATCTGTTTTTCAAATTGTAATTTCTAAACTCAGAAGTAGATATTTTCAAGTAAAGAACTTCAAACTACAGCCTTAGATTTGATTTCCAAATTTACATTACTAAGATCCGAATTAGTAAATTTGAAGTAAAAAACTTTAAACTAATAACTTAGTTTTGATCTACAAATTCACTAGTCTAAAATAAGACTTAGTTATTTTGAAGTAAAGAACGTCAAACTATTAACTTAGATCTGATTTTCAAATTGGCATTTCTAAAATCTGAAGCAGATATTTTCAATTTAAGAACTTCAAACTATAACCTTCGCTTTGATTTTCAAATGCACATTACTAAAATCCGTATTAGTTAATTGGAAGTAAAGAGCTTAAAACTATTAACTTAGTTTTTATTTACAAATTAACTATTGTAAAATAAAATTTAGTTATTTTGAAGTAAAGACCGTCAAGCAATTAGCTTAGATCTGATTTTCAAATTGTCATTTCTAAAATCAGAAGTTGATAATTTCAAGTAAATAACTTAAAACTACAACCTTAGATTTCATTTTCAAATTTACATTTCTAAGATCCGAATTAGTAAGCTTGAAGTAAAAAACTTTAAACTAATAACCTAGTTTTGATTTATAAATTCCCTAGTCTAAAATAAGACTTAGTTATTTTAAAGTAAAGAACGTCAAACTATTAACTTAGATCTGATTTTGAAATTGTCATTTCCAAATTCTGATGCAGATATTTTTAGATAAACAACTGCAAACTAACAACTTAGTTTTGATTTACAAATACAGTATTCTAAAATGGGACTTATCTATATTGAAGTAAAGAACGTCAAACTATTAACTTAGATCTGATTTTCAAATTGTCATTTCTAAACTCAGAAGTAGATATTTTCAAGTAAAGAACTTCAAACTACAGCCTTAGATTTGATTTCCAAATTTACATTACTAAGATCCGAATTAGTAAATTTGAAGTAAAAAACTTTAAACTAATAACTTAGTTTTGATCTACAAATTCACTAGTCTAAAATAAGACTTAGTTATTTTGAAGTAAAGAACGTCAAACTATTAACTTAGATCTGATTTTCAAATTGGCATTTCTAAAATCTGAAGCAGATATTTTCAATTTAAGAACTTCAAACTATAACCTTCGCTTTGATTTTCAAATGCACATTACTAAAATCCGTATTAGTTAATTGGAAGTAAAGAGCTTAAAACTATTAACTTAGTTTTTATTTACAAATTAACTATTGTAAAATAAAATTTAGTTATTTTGAAGTAAAGACCGTCAAGCAATTAGCTTAGATCTGATTTTCAAATTGTCATTTCTAAAATCAGAAGTTGATAATTTCAAGTAAATAACTTAAAACTACAACCTTAGATTTCATTTTCAAATTTACATTTCTAAGATCCGAATTAGTAAGCTTGAAGTAAAAAACTTTAAACTAATAACCTAGTTTTGATTTATAAATTCCCTAGTCTAAAATAAGACTTAGTTATTTTAAAGTAAAGAACGTCAAACTATTAACTTAGATCTGATTTTGAAATTGTCATTTCCAAATTCTGATGCAGATATTTTTAGATAAACAACTGCAAACTAACAACTTAGTTTTGATTTACAAATACAGTATTCTAAAATGGGACTTATCTATATTGAAGTAAAGAACGTCAAACTATTAACTTAGATCTGATTTTCAAATTGTCATTTCTAAAATCAGAAGTAGATATTTTTAAGTAAAGTACTTCAAACTAATAAATTAGTTTTGATTTAGAAATGCGGTATTCTAAAATAAGACTTATCTATTTTAAAGTAAAGAACGTGAAACTATTCACTTACATCTGATTTTCAAATTGTCATTTCTTAAATCAGAAGTACATATTTCAAAGTAAAGAACTTCAAACTAATAACTTAGTTTTGATTTACAAATTTACTAGACTAAAATAAGACTTAGGTATTTTGAAGTAAAAAACGTCAAACTATTAACTTATACCTGATTTTCAAATTGTCATTTCTAAAATCAGAAGTAGATATTTTAAAGTAAAGAACTTCAAACTAATCACTTAGTTTTGATTTACTAATTCACTATTCTAAAATAAGACTTAGTTATTTTGAAGTAAAGAACGTCAAACTATTAACTTAGATCTGATTTTCAAATTGTCATTTCTAAAATCAGAACTAGTTATTTTCAAGTAAAGAACTTCAAACTAATAACTTAGTTTTGATTTACTAATTCACTATTTTTAATAAGACTTAGTTATTTTGAAGTAAAGAACGTCAAACTGTTAACATAGATCTGATTTTCAAATTGTTATTTCTAAAATCAGAAGTAGATATTTTCAAGTAAAGAGCTCCAAACTACAACCTTAGATTTGATTTCCAAATTTACATTACTATGTTCCGAATTAGTAAATTTGAAGTAAAAAACTTTAATCTAATAACTTAGCTTTTATTTACAAATACAGTATTGTAAAATAAGACTTATGTATTTTGAAGTAAAGAACGTCAAACTATTAACTTAGATCTGATTTTCAAATTGTCATTTCTAAAATTGGAAGTAGATATTTGCAAGTAAAGAACTTCTAACTAATAACTTAGCTTTGATTTACAAATTCAGTATACTAAAATAAGACTTAGTTATTTAGAAGTAAAGAACGTCAAACTATTAACTTAGATCTGATTTTCAAATTGTCATTTTTAAAATCAGAAGTAGATATTTTTAAGTAAAGTACTTCAAACTAATAACTTAGATCTGATATTCAAATTGTCATTTCTAATATCAGTAGTAGATATTTTCAAGTAAAGAACTTCAAACTACAACCTCAGATTTGATTTCCAAATTTACATTACTAAGATCCGAATTAGTAAATTTGAAGTAAAAAACTTTAAACCAAAAACCTAGTTTTGATTTACAAATTCACTATTCTAAAATAAGACTTAGTTATTTTGAAGTAAAGAACGTCAAACTATTAACTTGGATCTGATTATCAAATTGTCATTTCTAAAATCAGTAGTAGATATTTTCAAGTAAAGAACTTCAAACTAATATCTTAGTTTTAATTTACAAAGTCACTGTACTAAAATAAGACTTAGTTATTTAGAAGCAAAAAACGTCAAACTATTAACTTAGATCTGATTTTCAAATTGTCATTTCTTAAATCAGAAGTAGATATTTTCAAGTAAAGAACTTCAAACTAATAACTTAGCTTTGATTTACAAATTCGCTATTCTAAAATAAGACTTAGTTATTTTGAAGTAAAGAACGTCAAACTATTAACTTAGATCTGATTTTTAAATTGTCATTTCTAAAATCATAAGTAGATATTTTCAAGTAAAGAACTTTAAATTAATAACTAAGCTTTGATTTACAAAGTCACTATTCTCAAATAAGACTTGGTGATTTAGAAGTAAAAAACGTCAAACTATTAACTTAGATCTGATTTTCAAATTGTCATTTCTAAAATTTGAAGCAGACATTTTCAAATAAAGAACTTCAAACTAACAACTTAGTTATGATTTACAAATATAGTATTCTAAAATAAGGTTTATCTATTTAGAAGTAAAGAACGTCAAACTATTAACTTAGATCTGATTTTCAAATTGTCATTTTTAAAATCAGAAGTAGATATTTTTAAGTAAAGTAGTTCGAACTAATAACTTAGTTTTAATTTACGAATGCACTATTCTAAAGTAAGACTTATCTATTTTGAAGTAAAGAACGTCAAACTATACACTTAGATCTGATTTTCAAATTGTCATTTCTAAAATAAGAAGTAGTTATTTTCAAGTAAAGAACTTCAAACTACAACCTTAGATTTGATTTCCAAATTTGCATTACTAAGATCCGAATTGGTATATTTGAAGTAAAAAACTTCAAACTAATAACTTAGTTTTGATTTACAAATACAGTATTCTAAAAGGTGACTTATCTATTCTGAAGTAAAGAACGTCAAACTATTAACTTAGATCTGATTTTAAAATTGTCATTTCTAAAATCAGAAGTAGATATTTTCAAGTAAAAAACTTCAAACTAATAACTTAGCTTTGATTTACAAATTCACTATTCTAAAATAAGACTTAGTAATTTTGAAGTAAAGAACGTCAAACTATTAACTTAGATCTGATTTTCAAATTGTCATTTCCAAAATCAGAAGTAGATATTTTCAAGTAAAGAACTTTAAACTATTAACTTAGATCTGATTTTCAAATTGTCATTTCTGAAATCAGTAGTAGTAATTTTCAAGTAAAGAACTTCAAACTAATAACTTAGTTTTGATTTCCAAATGCACTATACTAAGTTAAGACTTATCTATTTTGAAGTAAAGAACTTCAAACTATTAACTTAGATCTGATTTTCAAATTGTCGTTTCTAAAATCAGAAGTAGATAATTTCAAGTAAAAAACTTCAAACTACAACCTTAGATTTGATTTCCAAATT
The DNA here is from genome assembly GCA_911387805.1 of Cantharis rustica. NCBI lineage: Eukaryota > Metazoa > Arthropoda > Insecta > Coleoptera > Cantharidae > Cantharis > Cantharis rustica. The sequence continues at coordinate 26,542,364 of OU426878.1, read as the reverse complement.
TACATTACGTAAATTTGCAGTAAATAACTTTAAACTAATAACTTAGTTTTGATTTACAAATACAGTATTATAATATAAAACTTAGTTATTTTGAAGTAAAGAACGTCAAACTATTAACTTAGATCTGATTTTCAAATTGTTATTTCTAAAATCAGAAGTATATATTTTCAAGTAAAGAACTTCAAACTAATAACTTAGCTTTGATTTACAAATTCACTATTCTAAAATAAGACTTTGTTATTTTGAAGTAAAGAACGTCAAACTATTAACTTAGATCTGATTTTCAAATTGTCATTTCTAAAATCAGAAGTAAATAATTTCAAGTAAAGAAATTCAAACTACAACCTTAAATTTGATTTCCAAATTTACATTACTAAGATCCGAATTAGTAAATTTGAAGTAAAAAACTTTAAACTAATAACTTAGTTTTGATTTACAAATTCACTAGTCTAAAATAAGACTTGGTTATTTTGAAGTAAAGAACGTCAAACTATTAACTTAGATCTGATTTTCAAATTGACATTTCCAAAATCAGAAGTAGATATTTTCAAGTAAAGAACTTCAAACTAATAACTTAGTTTTGAATTACAAATACAGTATTCTAAAATAAGACTTATCTATTTTGAAGTAAAGAACGTCAAACTATTAACTTAGATTTGATTTTCTAATTGTCATTAATAAAATCAGAAGAAGATTTTTTTAAGTAAAGTACTTCAAACTAATAACTTTGTTTTGATTTACTAAGGCACTATTCTAAAATAAGACTTATCTATTATGAAGTAAAGAACGTCAAACTATTAACTTAGATCTGATTTTCAAATTGTCATTTTTAAAATCAGAAGTAGATATTTTTAAGTAAAGTAGTTCAAACTAATAACTTAGTTTTAATTTACGAATGCACTATTCTAAAGTAAGACTTATCTATTTTGAAGTAAAGAACGTCAAACTATTCACTTAGATCTGATTTTCAAATTGTCATTTCTAAAATAAGAAGTAGTTATTTTCAAGTAAAGAACTTCAAACTAATAACTTAGTTTTGATTTACAAATACAGTATTCTAAAAGGTGACTTATCTATTCTGAAGTAAAGAACGTCAAACTATTAACTTAGATCTGATTTGAAAATTGTCATTTCTAAAATCAGAAGTAGATATTTTCAAGTAAAAAACTTCAAACTAATAACTTAGCTTTGATTTGCAAATTCACTATTCTAAAATAAGACTTAGTAATTTCTAAGTAAACAACGTCAAACTATTAACTTAGATCTGATTTTCAAATTGTCATTTCCAAAATCAGAAGTAGATATTTTCAAGTAAAGAACTTTAAACTATTAACTTAGATCTGATTTTCAAATTGTCATTTCTGAAATCAGTAGTAGTAATTTTCAAGTAAAGAACTTCAAACTAATAACTTAGTTTTCATTTACAAATACAGTATTCTAATATAAAACTTAGTTATTTTGAAGTAAAGAACGTCAAACTATTAACTTAGATCTGATTTTCAAATTGTTATTTCTAAAATCAGAAGTAGATATTTTCAAGTAAAGAACTTCAAACTAATAACTTAGCTTTGATTTACAAATTCACTATTCTAAAATAAGACTTAGTTAGTTTGAAGTAAAGAACGTCAAACTATTAACTTAGATCTGATTTTCAAATTGTCATTTCTAAAATCAGAAGTAAATAATTTCAAGTAAAGAACTTCAAACTACAACCTTAAATTTGATTTCCAAATTTACATTACTAAGATCCGAATTAGTAAATTTGAAGTAAAAAACTTTAATCTAATAACTTAGTTTTGATTTACAAATTCACTAGTCTAAAATAAGACTTGGTTATTTTGAAGTAAAGAACGTCAAACTATTAACTTAGATCTGATTTTCAAATTGACATCTCCAAAATCAGAAGTAGATATTTTCAAGTAAAGAACTTCAAACTAATAACTTAGTTTTGAATTACAAATACAGTATTCTAAAATAAGACTTATCTATTTTGAAGTAAAGAACGTCAAACTATTAACTTATATTTGATTTTCTAATTGTCATTAATAAAATCAGAAGAAGATTTTTTTAAGTAAAGTACTTCAAACTAATAACTTTGTTTTGATTTACTAATGCACTATTCTAAAATAAGACTTATCTATTATGAAATAAAGAACGTCAAACTATTAACTTAGATCTTATTTTCAAATAGTCATTTCTAAAATCAGTAGTATATATTTTCAAGTAAAGAACTTCAAACTATTAACTTAGTTTTAATTTACAAAGTCACTATACTAAAATAAAACTTAGTTATTTAGAAGTAAAGTTCGTCAAACTATTAACTTAAATCTGAGTTTCAAATTGTCATTTCTGAAATCAGAAGTAGATATTTTCAAGTAAAGAACTTCAAACTAATAACTTAGCTTTGATTTACAAATTCACTATTCTAAAATAAGAATTAGTTATTTTGAAGTAAAGAACGGCAAACTATTAACTTAGATCTGATTTTCAAATTGTCTTTTTTAAAATCAGAAGTAGATATTTTTCAGTAAAGTACTTCAAACTAATAAACTTAGTTTTGATTTCCAAATGCACTATTCTAAAATAAGACTTATCTATTTTGAAGTAAAGAACGTCAAGCTATTAACTTAGATCTGATTTTCAAATTGTAATTTTTAAATCAGAAGTAGATATTTCAAAGTTAAGAACTTCAAACTAATAACTTAGTTTTGATTTACAAATTCACTGTTCTAAAATAAGACTAAGTAATTTTGAAGTAAGGAACTTCAAACTATTAACTTAGATCTGATTTTCAAATTGTCTTTTCTAAAATCATTAGTAGATATTTTCAATAAAGATCTTTAAACTACAACCTTAGATTTGATTTCCAAATTTAAATAACTAAGATCGGAATTAGTAAATTTGAAGTAGAAAACTTTAAACTAATAACTTAGTTTTGATTTACAAATTCACTAGTGTAAAATAAGACTTAGTAATTTTTAAGTAAAGAACGTCAAACTATTAACTTAGATTTGATTTTCAAATTGTCATTTCTAAAATCAGAAGTAGATATTTTTAAGTAAAGTACTTCAAACTTATAACTTAGTTTGGATTTAGAAATACACTATTCTAAAATAAGACTTATCTATTTTAAAGTAAAGAACGTCAAACTATTCACTTAGATCTGATTTTCAAATTGTCATTTCTTAAATCAGAAGTAGACATTTCAAAGTAAATAACCTCAAACTTATAACTTAGGTTTGATTTATAAATTCACTGGTGTAAAATAAGAGTTAGTTATTTTGAAGTAAAAAACGTCAAACTATTAACTTAGACCTGATTTTCAAATTGTTATGTTTAAAATCAGTAGTAGATATTTTCAAGGAAAGAACTTCAAACTAAAACTTAGTTTAGATTTACAAATTCACTATTCTAAAATGAGACTTAGTTATTTTGAAGTAAAGAACGTCAAACTATTAACTTAGATCTGTTTTTCAAATTGTCATTTCTAAACTCAGAAGTAGATATTTTCAAGTAAAGAACTTCAAACTACAGCCTTAGATTTGATTTCCAAATTTACATTACTAAGATCCGAATTAGTAAATTTGAAGTAAAAAACTTTAAACTAATAACTTAGTTTTGATCTACAAATGCACTAGTCTAAAATAAGACTTAGTTATTTTGAAGTAAAGAACGTCAAACTATTAACTTAGATCTGATTTTCAAAGTGTCATTTCTTAAATCAGAAGTAGATATTTCAAAGTAAAGAACTTCAAACTAATAACTTAGTTTTGATTTACTAATTCACTATTCTTAAATAAGACTTGGTTATATTGAAGTAAAGAACGCTAAACTATTAACCTAGATTTGATTTTCAAATTGTCATTTCTAAAATCAGTAGTAAATATTTTCAAGTAAAGAACTTCAAACTAATAACTTAGTTTTGATTTACAAATTCACTATACTGAAATAAGACTTAGTTATTTAGAAGTAAAGAACGTCAAATTATTAACTTAGATCGAATTATCAAATTGTGATTTCTAAAATAAGAAGTAGATATTTTCAAGTAAAGAAATTCACACTAATAACATAACTTTAATTTACAAAGTCACTATACTAAAATAAGACTTAGTTATTTAGAAGGAAAGAACGTCAAACTAATAACTTAGATCTGAGTTTCAAATTGTCATTTCTAAAATCAGAAGTGGATATTATCAAGTAAAGAACTTCAAACTAAAACCTTAGATTTGATTTCCAAATTTACATTACTAAGATTCGAATTGGTAAATTTGAAGTAAAAAACTTTAAACTAATAACTTAGTTTTGATTTACAAATTCACTAGTCTAAGATAAGCATTAGTTATTTTGAAGTTAAGTACGTCAAACTGTTAACTTAGATCTAATTTTCAAATTGTCATTTCTAAAATTAATAGGAGATTTTTTCAAGTATAGACTTCAAACTATTAAATTAGTTTTGATTTACAAATAGAGTATTCTAAAATAAGACTTATCTATTTTGAAGTAAAGAACGTCAAACTATTAACTTAGAACTGATTTTCAAATTGTCATTTCCAAAATCATTAGTAGATTTTTTCAAATATATACTTCAAACTAATAACTTAGTTTTGATCTACAAATTCACTAGTCTAAAATAAGACTTAGTTATTTTGAAATAAAGAACGTCAAAGTATTAACTTAGATCTGATTTTCAAATTGTCATTTTTAAAATCAGAAGTAGATATTTTTAAGTATAGAACTTCAAACTAATAACTTAGTTTTGATTTAGTAATACACTATTCTAAAATAAGACTTAACTATTTTAAAGTAAAGAAAGTCAAACTATTAACTTAGATCTGATTTTCAAATTGTCATTTCTAAAATCAGAAGTAAATATTTTCGAGTAAAGAACTTCAAACTAATAACTTAGCTTTGATTTACAAATTCACTATTCTAAAATAAGACTTAGTTATTTTGAATTAAAGAACGTCAAACTATTAACTTAGATCTGATTTTCAAATTGTCATTTCTAAAATCAGAAATAAATATTTTCAAGTAAAGAACTTCAAACTAATAACTTAGCTTTGATTTACAAATTCACTATTCTAAAATGAGACTTAGTTATTTTGAAGTAAAGAACGTCAAACTATTAACTTAGATCTGTTTTTCAAATTGTAATTTCTAAACTCAGAAGTAGATATTTTCAAGTAAAGAACTTCAAACTACAACCTTAGATTTGATTTCCAAATTTACATTACTAAGATCCCAATTAGTAAATTTGAAGTAAAAAACTTTAAACTAATAACTTAGTTTTGATCTACAAATTCACTAGTCTAAAATAAGACTTAGTTATTTTGAAGTAAAGAACGTCAAACTATTAACTTAGATCTGATTTTCAAATTGGCATTTCTAAAATCTGAAGCAGATATTTTCAAATAAAGAACTTCAAACTAACAACTTAGTTTTGATTTACAAATACAGTATTCTAAAATAAGACTTATATATTTTGAAGTAAAGAACGTCAAACTATTAACCTAGATCTGATTTTCAAATTGTTAGTTCTAAAATTAGTAGTAGATATTTTCAAGTTAAGAACTTCAAACTAATATCTTAGTTTTAATTTACAAAGTCACTGTACTAAAATAAGGCTTAGTTATTTAGAAGCAAAGAACGTCAAACTATTAACTTCGATCTGATTTTCAAATTGTGATTTCTTAAATCAGAAGTAGATATTTCAAAGTAAAGAACTTCAAACTAATCACTTAGTTTTGATTTACTAATTCACTATTCTAAAATAAGACTTATCTATTTTGAAGTAAAGAACGTCAAACTATTCACTTAGATCTGATTTTCAAATTGTCATTTTTAAAATCAGAAGTAGATATTTTCAAGTAAAGAACTTCAAACTACAACCTTAGATTTGATTTCCAAATTTACATTACTAAGTTCCGAATTAGTAAATTTGAAGTAAAAAACTTTAAACTAACAACGTAGTTTAGATTTACAAATCCAGTATTGTAAAATAAGACTTATCTATTTTGAAGTAAAGAACTTCAAACTAATAACTTAGTTTTGTTTTAGAAATTTATTAGTATAAAATAAGACTTAGTTATTTTGAAGTAAAAAACGTCAAACTATTAACTTAGATCTGATTTTCAAATTGTAATTTCTAAACTCAGAAGTAGATATTTTCAAGTAAAGAACTTCAAACTACAGCCTTAGATTTGATTTCCAAATTTACATTACTATGTTCCGAATTAGTGAATTTGAAGTAAAAAACTTTAATCTAATAACTTAGCTTTGATTTACAAATTGACTATGCTAAAATGAGACTTAGTTATTTTGAAGTAAAGAACGTCAAACTATTAACTTAGATCTGATTTTCAAATTGTAATTTCTAAACTCAGAAGTAGATATTTTCAAGTAAAGAACTTCAAACTACAACCTTAGTTTTGATTTCCAAATTTACATTACTAAGATCCGAATTAGCAAATTTGAAGTAAAAAACTTTAAACTAATAACTTAGTTTTGATCTACAAATTCACTAGTCTAAAATAAGACTTAGTTATTTTGAAGTAAAGAACGTCAAACTATTAACTTAGATCTGATTTTCAAATTGTCATTTCTAAAATCAGAAGGAAATATTTTCAAGTAAAGAACTTCAAACTAACAACTTAGCTTTGATTTACAAATTCAGTATTCTTAAATAAGACTTAGTTATTATGATGTAAAGAACGTCAAACTATTAACTTAGATCTGATCTTCAAATTGTCATTTCTAAAATCAGAAGTAAATTATTTCAAGTAAAGAACTTCAAACTAATAACTTAGCTTTAATTTACAAATTCAATATTCTGAAATAAGACTTAGTTATATTAAATTAAAGAACGTCAAACTATTAACTTAGTTCTGATTTTCAAAATGTTATATCTAAAATCAGACGTAGATAATTTCAAGTAAAGAACTTCAAACTACAACCTTAGATTTGATTTCCAAATTTACATTACTAAGATCGGAATTAGTAAATTTGAAGTAAAAAACTTTAAACTAATAAGTTAGTTTTGATTTACAAATTCACTAGTCTAAAATAAGAGTTAGTTATTTTAAAGTAAAGAACGTCAAACTATTAACTTAGATCTGATTTTCAAATGGTCATTTCTAAAATCAGAAGTAAATTATTTCAAGTAAAGAACTTCAAACTAATAACTTCGCTTTGATTTACAAATTCAATATTCTTAAATAAGACTTAGTTATATTAAATTAAAGAACGTCAAACTATTAACTTAGATCTGATTTTCAAATTGTTATATCTAAGATCAGACGTACATATTTTCAAGTAAAGAACTTCAAACTACAACCTTACATTTGATTTCCAAATTTACATTACTAAGATCGGAATTAGTAAATTTGAAGTAAAAAACTTTAAACTAATAACTTAGTTTTGATTTACAAATTCACTAGTCTAAAATAAGACTTAGTTATTTATAAGTAGAAAACGTCAAACTATTAACTTAAATCTGATTTTCAAATTGTCATTTCTAAAATTAGAAGTAGATATTTGCAAGTAAAGAACTTCTAACTAATAACTTAGCTTTGATTTACAAATTCACTATTTTTAATAAGACTTAGTAATTTTGAAGTAAAGAACGTCAAACTATTAACTTAGATCTGATTTTCAAATTGTCATTTCTAAAATCAGAAGTAGATATTTTCAAGTAAAGAGCTCCAAACTACAACCTTAGATTTGATTTCCAAATTTACATTACTATGTTCCGAATTAGTGAATTTGAAGTAAAAAACTTTAATCTAATAACTTAGCTTTGATTTACAAATACAGTATTCTAAAATAAGACTTATCTATTTTGAAGTAAAGAACGTCAAACTATTAACTTAGATCTGATTTTCAAATTGTCATTTCTAAAATCAGAAGTAGATATTTTCAAGTAAAAAACTTCAAACTACAACCTTTGATTTGATTTCCAAATTTACATTACTAAGTTCCGAATTAGTAAATTTGAAGTAAAAAGCTTTAAACTAACAACTTAGTTTAGATTTACAAATATAGTATTGTAAAATAAGACTTATGTAATTTGAAGTAAAGAACGTCAAACTATTAACTTAAATCTGATTTTCAAATTGTTATTTCTTAAATCAGAAGTAGATATTTCAAAGTAAAGAACTTCAAACTACAACCTTAGATTTGATTTCCAAATTTACTAGTATAAATAAGACTTAGTTATTTTGAAGTTAAGTACGTCAAACTGTTAACTTAGATCTGATTTTCAAATTGTCATTTCTAAAATTTATAGTAGATTTTTTCAAGTATAGACTTCAAACTAATAACTTAGTTTTGATTTACAAATACAGTATTTTAAAATAAGACTTATCTATTTTGAAGTAAAGAACGTCAAACTATTAACTTCGATCTGATTTTCAAATTGAATTTCAAATTGATTTTCCAAAATCATTAGTAGATTTTTTCAAATATATACTTCAAACTAATAACTTAGTTTTGATTTACAAATTCACTATATTAAAATAAGTCTTATTTGTTTAGAAGTAAAGAACGTCTAACTATTAACTTAGAACTGAATTTCAATATGTCATTTCCAAAAGCAGAAATAGATATTTTCAAGTAAAGAACTTCAAACTTATAACTTCTTTTTGATTTACAAATTCACTATACTAAAATAAGAGTTAGTTGATCAGGAGTAAAGAACGTCAAACTGTTAACTTAGATCTGATTTTCAAATTGTCATTTCTAGAATCAGAAGTACATATTTCAAAGTAAAGAACTTCAAACTAATAACTTAGTTTTGATTTACTAATTCACTATTCTAAAATTAGACTTGGTTATATTGAAGTAAAGAACGCCAAACTATTAACCTAGATTTGATTTTCAAATTGTCATTTCTAAAATCAGTAGTAGATATTTTCAAGTAAAGAACTTCAAACTAATAACTTAGTTTTGATTTACAAATTTACTAGTCTAAATAAGACTTAGTTATTTTGAAGTAAAAAACGTCAAACTATTAACTTAAACCTGATTATCAAATTGTCATTTCTAAAATCAGAAGTAGATATTATCAAGTAAAGAACTTCAAACTACAACCTTAGATTTGATTTCCAAATTAACATTACTAAGATCCGAATTGGTAAATTTGAAGTAAAAAACTTTAAACTAATAACTTAGTTTTGATTTACAAATTCACTAGCCTAAAATAAGACTTAGTTATTTTGAAGTAAAGAACGTCAAACTATTAACTTAGATCTGATTTTCAAATTGGCATTTTTAAAATCAGTAGTAGAGATTTTCAAGTTAAGAACATCAAACTAATATCTTAGTTTTAATTTACAAAGTCACTGTACTAAAATAACGCTTAGTTATTTAGAAGCAAAGAACGTCAAACTATTAACTTAGATCTGATTTTCAAATTGTCATTTCTAAAATCAGAAGTAGATATTTTCAAGTAAAGAACTTTAAATTAATAACTAAGCTTTGATTTACAAATTCACTATTCTAAAATAAACTTGGTTATTTAGAAGTAAAGAACGTCAAACTGTTAACTTAGATCTGATTTTTAAATTGTCATTTCTAAAATCAGAAGTAGATATTTTCAAGTAAAAAACTTCAAACTAATAACTCAGTTTTGATTTACAAGTGAACTATTCTAAAAGAAAATTTAGTTTTTTTGATCTAAAGTACGTCAAACTATTAACTTAGATCTGATTTTCAAATTGTCATTTCTTAAATTTGAAGCAGACTTTTTCAAAAAAAAAACTTCAAACTAACAACTTAGTTTTGATTTACAAATACAGTATTCTAAAATAAGGTTTATCTATTTTGAAGTGAAGAACGTCAAACTATTAACTTAGATCTGATTTTCAAATTGTCATTTTTAAAATCAGAAGTAGATATTTTTAAGTAAAGTACTTCAAACTTATAACTTAGTTTTAATTTACGAATGCACTATTCTAAAGTAAGACTTATCTATTTTGAAGTAAAGAACGTCAAACTATTCACATAGATCTGATTTTCAAATTGTCATTTCTAAAATAAGAAGTAGTTATTTTCAAGTAAAGAACTTCAAACTAATAACATAGTTTTGATTTACAAATTCACTATTCTAAAATAAGGCTTGGTTATTTAGAAGTAAAGAACGTCAAACTATTAACTTAGATCTGATTTTCAAATTGTCATTTTCAAAATCAGTAGTAGATATTTTCAAGTAAAGAACTTCAAACTAATAACTTAGCTTTGATTTACAAATTCACTATTTCAAAATAAGACTTAGTCATTTTGAATTAAAAAACGTCAAACTATTAACTTAGATCTGATTTTCAAATTGTCATTTCTAAAATCAGAAGTAGATATTTTCAAGTAAAAAACTTCAAACTAAAACCTTAGATTTGATTTCCAAATTTACATTACTAAGTTCCGAATTGGTAAATTTGAAGTAAAAAACTTTAAACTAATAACTTAGTTTTAATTTACAAATTTACCTTCTAAAATAAGTCTTATTTGTTTAGAAGTCAAGAACGAAAAACTATTAACTTAGAACTGAATTTCAAATTGTCATTACCAAAACCAGAAATAGATATTTTCAAGTAAAGAACTTCAAACTAATAACTAATTGTTGATTTACAAATTCACTATACTAAAATAAGAGTTAGTTGTTCAGAAGTAAAGAACGTCAAACTGTTAACTTAGATCTGATTTTTAAATTGTCATTTCTAAAATTAGAAGTAAATATTTTCAAGTAAAGAACTTCAATCTAATAACTTAGCTTTGATTTACAAATTCACTATTCTAAAATAAGACTTAGTTATTTTGAAGTAAAGAACGTCAAACTATTAACTTAGATCTGATTTTCAAATTGTCATTTCTAGAATCAGAAGTAGATATCTTCAAGTAAAGAACTTTAAACTACAACCTAAGATTTGATTTCCAAATTTACATTACTAAGATCCGAATTAGTAAATTTGAAGTAAAGAACTTTAAAATAATAACTTAGGTTTGATTTACAAATTCACTAGTCTAAAATAAGACTTAGTTATTTTGAAGTAAAGAACGTCAAACTATTAACTTAGATCTGATTTTCAAATTGTCATTTCTAAAATCAGAAGTAGATATTTTCAAGTAAAGAACTTCAAACTAATAACTTAGTTTTGATTTAGTTATACACTATTCTAGAATAAGACTTATCTATTTTAAAGTAAAGAACGTCAAACTATTAACTTAGATCTGATTTTCAAATTGTCATTTCTAAAATCAGAAATAAATATTTTCAAGTAAAGAACTTCAAACTAATTACTTAGCTATGATTTACAAATTCACTATTCTAAAATGAGACTTAGTTATTTTGAAGTAAAGAACGTAAACTATTCACTTAGATCTGATTTTCAAATTGTCATGTCTAAAATCAGAAGTAGATATTTTCAAGTAAAGAACTTCAAACTACAACCTTAGATTTGATTTCCAAATTTACATTACTAAATTCCGAATTAGTAATTTTGAAGTAAAAACTTTAAACTAACAACTTAGTTTAGATTTACAAATACTGTATTGTAAAATAGGACTTATCTATTTTGAAGTAAAGAACGTCAAATTATTAACTTAGATCTGATTTTCAAATTGTCATTTCTTAAATCAGAAGTAGATATTTCAAAGTAAAGAACTTCAAACTAATCACTTAGTTTTGATTTACTAATTCACTAGTCTAAAATTAGACTTAGTTATTTTGAAGTACAGAACGTCAAACTATTAACTTAGATCTGATTTTCAAATTATCATTTCTATAATCAGTAGTAGATATTTTCAAGTAAAGAACTTCAAACTAATAACATAGTTTTGATTTACAAATTCACTATACTAAGATAAGACTTAGTTATTTAGAAGTAAAAAACGACAAACTATTAACTTAGATCTGATTTTGAAATTGTCATTTTGTAACAAATTTTATTAAATTTGTTTTTTTGCCTTGCGCACGTCACTGCATTTAAGCTTAGCGCGACGCCTATGATTTTTCAAAAACTGCGAGTTTTGATAACGCTTTCGCTAGGTCGTTTTGATAACACGTTTGACACGGTTAAGGTGATATCTCGTCTGTATTAGGTAAAATATTTTAAATTTTACATCGGTTTTTTATCATTTAATGATTTTAGGAAGCACCTTTCTTTTTTGTTATAAATTTGGATACACCAACTATTCCGATAATAATTGAATAAGAACGAAAATTGCAAGAATTGAAATATTTTTAATCACAACTGCTTATCAGTATAATTTGGTTTGTGCCATTTTGGATTTATTACGGACGGAAATTTTTAACGCAGTTGAAGATTCTTTATTTTCCATCACGTCTCGAAGTTGTGACTCCCAGAGTTCCTCCTTTTTGGTTCAAGTGCAGAGGTACCGCAGACTTCCAAGCGTTAACGGCTCAACGTCATTTTTTTCGAAGTTCGAGAGCTGGACAACGATTGCGATTACTTGCATCACTTTATAAGCTGTTGGTTTCCGTTAGGTGGAAAATTTTGTATTGATAAACTTTGTAATTACCCGGGTAAGTGTTTTTTTCTTTTCTAACCCAACGAGCCACTTTTGCGAGCAGCTTTGATTTTCTCATTCGACACTGTAATATTTTTGAGTGTCATCATAGTTCTCGACAATGGTTTGTCAGTGCACCCGAACATTCGTTTGAGGACGATTTTTCCTTGTCATAACTTTTTGCCAACTACGCCGAGAATTGTAAACGATTGACAACATTTTATACTTTCTTGATCTCTTGTATTTGGAGTTAATAAATACGCTTTGCTTTAATTTGTGTTTCTTTTCGGGGAAGCCGTACTGCAGTATTCAATTGAATTCACACTCTCGCTCACCGCCCTAAATCGGTTAGCTTTAACATCGTGGGCCTCTTCACTATTTTTTTAAAAATCTGGATTTTTCCAGAGTGTGAAGAAAATACTGTCTTCCTGCAAGGGCAGGTAGAATTTTTATTTACACTGGCGCCCAACGTGGGGCTCGAACCCACGACCCTGAGATTAAGAGTCTCATGCTCTTTTGGAAGTATCTTCTCTGGAGTTATCCGAAAACGATTTTGATATCTGGTATCGTCGCATGTTGACTAAAGTTAGTCAAAATCCTCCGCAATTTCCTGATTGACGTATAGATGAGGGTATTCTTTTTAAACTCATAACTAAACGTCATGATGTAACTTCGAATTTAGTTGAATGGAAGCAAGTGATTCCAAGATCTCGGCGTAACGAAATTATACACCAATGTCATGACGATCCGACCTCGGCTCACTTGGGAACTTTTAAAACTTTCAATAAGATTTTAGAATTATATTATTGGCCAAAAATGCGTGCGGATGTGGGAAGGTATGTGCGTCGGTGTCAGATATGTTTAGCGTCTAAAGCCTCACAAGGCGGGCGATACGGGTTGATGGGTAGCGAAAAGAAGGTGCGGTTTCCCTTCCAATGTATCTCTGTAGATTTAATGGGACCATTTCCGCGGTCAATTAACGGAAACACTATGTTACTTGTAGTTTGCGACTGGTTTTCAAAATTCTTGCTGGTGCAACCTTTGCGTAGAGCAACTACCAAGAAGGTTTGTGAGTTCTTGGAAAACCAGGTTTTCTTGATTTTTGGGGTGCCCCAAATATGTATGGTGGACAACGGTCCACAGTTTACCAGTAAAGAGTTCAAGGAACTAATGAGCAACTACAATGTGAGCCATCTGTGGTATAACGCCTCGTATCATCCACAGGTCAACTTTGTAGAGAGATACAATCGAGTGTTGGGAACCGCTATTCGTTCGTATGTAAACGACAACCATCGGACGTGGGACGAACAAATACATAAGATCGCTCATGCCTTACGTTCTGCTACTCACGAGGTGACGGGCTTTACTCCATCCTTTTTAAATCTAGGACGTACGGTACCCGCAAGGGGAGATTATTATAGTCGCGTCAGAGATTTAGCGGAGGAGGACTTGTCTATTGCTAACCGTGAGAAGCTAGCTCAAGATATGAACCGTTTAAACGAGCTCTATGTGGATGTAATTAAACGCTTGAATGAGGCGTATAAACGTAATGCCTCACATTACAATCTTAGGAAGCGCACCATACGCTTTAAGGTGGGAGATGCTGTGTGGCGTAGAAATTTCGCGTTATCCAAAGCAGTGGATAATTTTTCTAGTAAATTAGCTCCCAAGTACATCAAATGTAGGGTTCGTGAAGTGACGGGTCCGTTAACATACCGCCTGGTTAACGAGAGAGGTAAAGATGTGGGTATCTTTCATGCAAAAGATTTGAAACAGCATCCCCAGGATATGATAGATGAGACGGACGTGCAGGGATGAGCAGGGGTACAAGTCAAACATCTGACTTACGATGTTGTTGTTTTGCATTATTGTTTATTGTTTTGTCCTTTTTTTATTTTTTTATCAATTTGTGAACATGCCTTCAGAAGTTCCATTTTGCGCTATCAGAGATTTTTATCTCATAGTACTAGAATCGTTGCTAATACTGCTGTAGATTAGATTTGTTGATCCTTTTGGAATCGAGTTTTTCAATTTTTTGTTTCTTATGCTTTAGTTTCTATGTTTCAAGGACGCTGATCGCCTTGGTCTGAAACGTTTTTGTGCAGCTGGGGGTGTTTTTCTAGATACCCTTCGTGCTGTGTGAAATGGGTCCGATGTTGGTCCATTTCTTACCTAGCGCTAATGTCAAATGGCTAGCATTGCCTTAGTGTTGTTGCTGAGTTTTTTTGAGTTAGAGTACAGGTCCTATGTGGTGCTGTATTTCATTTGTTTTTTTGTTGATGTTTTTTTGGCAAACACAATGAGGTCGCATTTTTTTACATGACTACTTAAAGCGTTACGCGCTCAGTCATTTTTTTGAGGTTCGCGCTTAGGCGGATGTAGAATATTACGATACGTATATTCTAGAGAATTCTCACCTTTTGTTTAGTTTTTTTATTTATGGTTTATTTATGGTTAAGAAGTCTGATGTTTATCAGGACTTGGTCATTTAGAGTTTTTAGTTTCTTCTACAGTAGTAGCGGTAGCGGTTTCGACGACAGTACACACTTACACATCAGAGCAGAATAATGAGCCTTTTATCTGGCAGAGAGACCGTCTTGACCCGAGTCAGACATTTTAGGGGAGGGCAGTGTAACAAATTTTATTAAATTTGTTTTTTTGCCTTGCGCACGTCACTGCGTTTAAGCTTAGCGCGACGCCTATGATTTTTCAAAAACTGCGAGTTTTGATAACGCTTTCGCTAGGTCGTTTTGATAACACGTTTGACACGGTTAAGGTGATATCTCGTCTGTATTAGGTAAAATATTTTAAATTTTACATCGGTTTTTTATCATTTAATGATTTTAGGAAGCACCTTTCTTTTTTGTTATAAATTTGGATACACCAACTATTCCGATAATAATTGAATAAGAACGAAAATTGCAAGAATTGAAATATTTTTAATCACAACTGCTTATCAGTATAATTTGGTTTGTGCCATTTTGGATTTATTACGGACGGAAATTTTTAACGCAGTTGAAGATTCTTTATTTTCCATCACGTCTCGAAGTTGTGACTCCCAGAGTTCCTCCTTTTTGGTTCAAGTGCAGAGGTACCGCAGACTTCCAAGCGTTAACGGCTCAACGTCATTTTTTTCGAAGTTCGAGAGCTGGACAACGATTGCGATTACTTGCATCACTTTATAAGCTGTTGGTTTCCGTTACGTGGAAAATTTTGTATTGATAAACTTTGTAATTACCCGGGTAAGTGTTTTTTTCTTTTCTAACCCAACGAGCCACTTTTGCGAGCAGCTTTGATTTTCTCATTCGACACTGTAATATTTTTGAGTGTCATCATAGTTCTCGACAATGGTTTGTCAGTGCACCCGAACATTCGTTTGAGGACGATTTTTCCTTGTCATAACTTTTTGCCAACTACGCCGAGAATTGTAAACGATTGACAACATTTTATACTTTCTTGATCTCTTGTATTTGGAGTTAATAAATACGCTTTGCTTTAATTTGTGTTTCTTTTCGGGGAAGCCGTACTGCAGTATTCAATTGAATTCACACTCTCGCTCACCGCCCTAAATCGGTTAGCTTTAACATCGTGGGCCTCTTCACTATTTTTTTAAAAATCTGGATTTTTCCAGAGTGTGAAGAAAATACTGTCTTCCTGCAAGGGCAGGTAAAATTTTTATTTACAATTTTTAAAATTAGAAGTAGATATTTTCAAGTAAAGAATTTCAAACTACAACCTTAGATTTGATTTCCAAATTTACATTACTAAGTTCCGAATTAGTAAATTTGAAGTAAAAAACTTTTAACTAACAACTTAGTTTAGATTTACAAATACAGTATTGTAAAATAAGACTTATCTATTTTGAAGTAAAGAACTTCAAACTACAACCTTAGATTTGATTTCCAAATTTTCATTACTAAGATCCGAATTAGTAAATTTAAAGTAAAAAACTTTAAACTAATAACTTAGTCTTGTTCTACAAATTCACTAGTCTAAAATAAGACTTAGTTCTTTAGAAGTAAAGAACGTCAAACTATTAACTTAGATCTGATTTTCAAATTGTCATTTCTAAAATCTGAAGCAGATATTTTCAAATAAAGAACTTCAAACTAACAACTTAGTTTTGATTTACAAATGCACTATTCTAAAATAAGACTTATCTATTTTGAAATAAAAAACATCAAACTATTCACTTAGATCTGATTTTCAAATTGTCATTTCTTAAATCAGTAGTAGATATTTTCAAGTAAAGAACTTTAAATTAATAACTAAGCTTTGATTTACAAATTCACTATTCTAAAATAAACTTGGTTATTTAGAAGTAAAGAACGTCAAACTGTTAACTTAGATCTGATTTTTAAATTGTCATTTCTAAAATCAGAAGTAGATATTTTCAAGTAAAAAACTTCAAACTAATAACTCAGTTTTGATTTACAAGTTAACTATTCTAAAAGAAAATTTAGCTATTTCGATCTAAAGAACGTCAAACTATTAACTTAGATCTGATTTTCAAATTGTCATTTCTAAAATTTGAAGCAGACTTTTTCAAATAAAGAACTTCAAACTAACAACTTAGTTTTGATTTACAAATACAGTATTCTAAAATAAGGTTTATCTATTTTGAAGTAAAGAACGTCAAACTATTAACTTAGATCTGATTTTCAATTTGTCATTTTTAAAATCAGAAGTAGATATTTTTAAGTAAAGTACTTCAAACTTATAACTTAGTTTTAATTTACGAATGCACTATTCTAAAGTAAGACTTATCTATTTTGAAGTAAAGAACGTCAAACTATTCACTTAGATCTGATTTTCAAATTGTCATTTCTAAAATAAGAAGTAGTTATTTTCAAGTAAAGAACTTCAAACTAATAACATAGTTTTGATTTACAAATTCACTATTCTAAAATAAGACTTGCTTATTTAGAAGTAAAGAACGTCAAACTATTAACTTAGATCTGATTTTCAAATTGTCATTTATAAAATTTGAAGCAGACTTTTTAAATAAAGAACTTCAAACTAACAACTTAGTTTTGATTTACAAATACAGTATTCTAAAATAAGGTTTATCTATTTTGAAGTAAAGAACGTCAAACTATTAACTTAGATCTGATTTCAAATTGTCATTTTTAAAATCAGAAGTAGATATTTTTAAGTAAAGTACTTCAAACTTATAACTTAGTTTTAATTTACCAATGCACTATTCTAAAGTAAGACTTATATATTTTGAAGTAAAGAACGTCAAACTATTCACTTAGATCTGATTTTCAAATTGTCATTTCTAAAATAAGAAGTAGTTATTTTCAAGTAAAGAACTTCAAACTAATAACATAGTTTTGATTTACAAATTCACTATTCTAAAATAAGACTTGGTTATTTAGAAGTAAAGAACGTCAAACTATTAACTTAGATCTGATTTTCAAATTGTCATTTTCAAAATCAGTAGTAGATATTTTCAAGTAAAGAACTTCAAACTAATAACTTAGCTTTGATTTACAAATTCACTATTCTAAAATAAGACTTAGTTATTTTGAATTAAAGAACGTCAAACTATTAACATAGATCTGATTTTCAAATTGTCATTTCTAAAATCAGAAGTAGATATTTTCAAGTAAAGAACTTCAAACTACAACCTTAGATTTGATTTCCAAATTTACATTACTAAGTTCCGAATTAGTAATTTTGAAGTAAAAAACTTTAAACTAACAACTTAGTTTAGATTTACAAATACAGTATTGTAAAATAAGACTTATCTATTTTGAAGTAAAGAACGTCAAACTATTAACTTAGATCTGATTTTCAAATTGTCATTTCTTAAATCAGAAGTAGATATTTCAAAGTAAAGATCTTCAAACTAATCACTTAGTTTTGATTTATTAATTCACTATTCCAAAAAAGACTTAGTTATTTAGAAGTAAAAAACGACAAACTATTAACTTAGATCTGATTTTCAAATTGTCATTTCTAAAATTAGAAGTAGATATTTTCAAGTAAAGAACTTCAAACCACAACCTTAGGTTTCAATTCCAAATTTACATTACTATGTTCCGAATTAGTGAATTTGAAGTAAAAAAATTTTAACTAATAACTTAGCTTTGATTTACAAAGACAGTATTCTAAAATAAGACTTATCTATTTTGAAGTAAAGAACGTCAAACTATTCACTTAGATCTCATTTTCAAATTGTCATTTCTAAAATCAGAAGTAGATATTTTCAAGTAAAGAACTTCAAACTACAACCTTAGATTTGATTTCCAAATTTACATTACTAAGTTCATAATTAGTAAATTTGAAGTAAAAAACTTTAAACTAACAACTTAGTTTAGATTTACAAATACAGCATTGTAAAATAAGACTTATCTATTTTGAAGTAAAGAACTTCAAACTAATAACTTAGCTTTGATTTACAAATTGACTATTCTAAAATGAGACTTAGTTATTTTGTAGTAAAGAACGTCAAACTATTAACTTAGATCTGATTTTCAAATTGTCATTTCTAAAATCAGAAGTAGATATTTTCAAGTAAAAAACTGCAAACTAATAACTTAGCTTTGATTTACAAATTCACTATTCTAAAATAAGACTTAGTTATTTTGAAGTAAAGAACGCCAAACTATTAACCTAGATTTGATTTTCAAATTGTCATTTCTAAAATCAGTAGCAGATATTTTCAAGTAAAGAACTTCAAACTAATAACTTAGCTTTGATTTACAAATTTACTAGCCTAAATAAGACTTAGTTATTTTGAAGTAAAAAACGTCTAACTATTAACTTAGACCTGATTATCAAATTGTCATTTCTAAAATCAGAAGTAAATATTATCAAGTAAAGAACTTCAAACTACAACCTTATATTTGATTTCCAAATTAACATTACTAACATCCGAATTGGTAAATTTGAAGTAAAAAACTTTAAACTAATAACTTAGTTTTGATTTACAAATTCACTAGTCTAAGATAAGAATTAGTTATTTTGAAGTTAAGTACGTCAAACTGTTAACTTAGATCTGATTTTCAAATTGTCATTTCTAAAATTAATAGTAGATTTTTTCAAGTATAGACTTCGAACTAATAACTTAGTTTTGATTTACAAATACAGTATTCTAAAATAAGACTTTTCTATTTTGAAGTAAAAAACGTCAAACTATTAACTTCGATCTGATTTTCAAATTGATTTTCAAATTGATTTTCCAAAATCAGTAGTAGATTTTTTCAAATATATACTTCAAACTAATAACTTAGTTTTGATTTACAAATTCACTATACTAAAATAAGTCTTATTTGTTTAGAAGTAAAGAACGTCAAACTATTAACTTAGAACTGAATTTCAAATTGTCATTTCCAAAACCAGAAATAGATATTTTCAAGTAAAGAACTTCAAACTTATAACTTATTTTTGATTTACAAATTCACTATACTAAAATAAGAGTTAGTTGTTCAGAAGTAAAGAACGTCAAACTGTTAACTTAGATCTGATTTTTAAATTGTCATTTCTAGAATCAGAAGTAGATATCTTCAAGTAAAGAACTTTAAACTACAACCTAAAATTTGATTTCCAAATTTAGATTACTAAGATCCGAGTTAGTAAATTTCAAGTAAAAAACTTTAAAATAATAACTTAGGTTTGATTTACAAATTCACTAGTCTAAAATAAGACTTAGTTATTTTGAAGTAAAGAACGTCAAACTATTAACTTAGATCTGATTTTCAAATTGTCATTTCTAAAATCAGAAGTAGATATTTTCAAGTAAAGAACTTCAAACTAATAACTTAGTTTTGATTTAGTTATACACTATTCTAAAATAAGACTTATCTATTTTAAAGTAAAGAACGTCAAACTATTAACTTAGATCTGATTTTCAAATTGTCATTTCTAAAATCAGAAATAAATATTTTCAAGTAAAGAACTTCAAACTAATAACTTAGCTTTGATTTACAAATTCACTATTCTAAAATGAGACTTAGTTATTTTGAAGTAAAGAACGTAAACTATTCACTTAGATCTGATTTTCAAATTGTCATGTCTAAAATTAGAAGTAGATATTTTCAAGTAAAGAACTTCAAACTACAACCTTAGATTTGATTTCCAAATTTACATTACTAAATTCCGAATTAGTAATTTTGAAGTAAAAACTTTAAACTAACAACTTAGTTTAGATTTACAAATACAGTATTGTAAAATAAGACTTATCTATTTTGAAGTAAAGAACGTCAAACTATTAACTTAGATCTGATTTTCAAATTGTCATTTCTTAAATCAGAAGTAGATATTTCAAAGTAAAGAACTTCAAACTAATCACTTAGTTTTGATTTACTAATTCACTATTCTAAAATAAGACTTAGTTGTTCAGAAGTAAAGAACGTCAAACTGTTAACTTAGATCTGATTTTCAAATTGTCATTTCTAAAGTCAGAAGTAAATAATTTCAAGTAAAGAACTTCAAACTACAACCTTAGATTTGATTACCAAATTTACATTACTAAGATCCGAATTAGTAAATTTGAAGTAAAAAACTTTAAACTAATAACTTAGTTTTGATTTACAAATTCACTAGTCTAAAATTAGACTTAGTTATTTTGAAGTACAGAACGTCAAACTGTTAACTTAGATCTGATTTTCAAATTGTCATTTCTAAAATTAATAGTAGATTTTTTCAAGTATAGACTTCAAACTATTAACTTAGTTTTGATTTAAAAATACAGTATTCTAAAATAAGACTTATCTATTTTGAAGTAAAGAACGTCAAACTATTAACTTAGATCTGATTTTCAAATTGTCATTTCCAAAATCATTAGTAGGTTTTTTCAAATATATACTTCAAACTAATAACTTAGTTTTGATCTACAAATTCACTAGTCTAAAATAAGACTTAGTTATTTTGAAGTAAAGAACGTCAAACTATTAACTTAGATCTGATTTTCAAATTGTCATTTTTAAAATCAGAAGTAGATATTTTTAAGTAAAGTACTTCAAACTAATAACTTAGTTTTGATTTACAAATGCACTATTCTAAAATAAGACTTATCTATTTTGAAATAAAAAACGTCAAACTATTCACTTAGATCTGATTTTCAAATTGTCATTTCTTAAAACAGTAGTAGATATTTTCAAGTAAAGAACTTCAAACTACAACCCTAGATTTGATTTCCAAATTTACATTACTAAGATCCGAATTAGGAAATTTGAAGTAAAAAACTTTAAACTAATAACTTTGTTTTGATTTACAAATTCACTAGCCTAAAATAAGACTTAGTTATTTTGAAGTAAAGAACGTCAAACTATTAACTTAGATCTGATTTTCAAATGGTCATTTTTAAAATCAGTAGTAGAGATTTTCAAGTTAAGAACATCAAACTAATATCTTAGTTTTAATTTAAAAAGTCACTGTACCAAAATAAGGCTTAGTTATTTAGAAGCAAAGAACATCAAACTATTAACTTAGATCTGATTTTCAAATTGTCATTTCTAAAATCAGAAGTAGATATTTTCAAGTAAAGAACTTTAAATTAATAACTAAGCTGTGATTTACAAATTCACTATTCTAAAATCAACTTGGTTATTTAGAAGTAAAGAACGTCAAACTGTTAACTTAGATCTGATTTTTAAATTGTCATTTCTAAAATCAGAAGTAGATATTTTCAAGTAAAAAACTTCAAACTAATAACTCAGTGTTGATTTATAAGTGAACTATTGTAAAAGAAAATTTAGTTATTTTGATCTAAAGTACGTCAAACTATTAACTTAGATCTGATTTTCAAATTGTCATTTCTAAAATTTGAAGCAGACTTTTTCAAAAAAAGAACTTCAAACTAACAGCTTAGTTTTGATTTACAAATACAGTATTCTAAAATAAGGTTTATCTATTTTGAAGTAAAGAACGTCAAACTATTAACTTATATCTGATTTTCAAATTGTCATTTCTAAAATCAGAAGTAGATATTTTCAAATAAAGAACTTCAAACTAACAACTTAGTTTTGATTTACAAATACAGTATTCTAAAATAAGACTAAGTTATTTTGAAGTAAGGAACGTCAAACTATTATGTTAGATCTGATTTTCAAATTGTCAATTCTAAAATCAGTATTAGATATATACTAGTAAAGAACTTGAAACTAACAGCTTAGTTTTGATTTACAAATTTACTAGTTTAAAATAAGCCTTAGTTATTTTGAAGTAAAAAACGTCAAACTATTAACTTAGATCTGATTTTCAAATTGTCATTTCTAAAATCAGAAGTAGATATTCTCATGTAAAGAACTTCAAACTAATAACTTAGCTTTGATTTACAAATTCACTATACTAAAATAAGGCTTAGTTATGTAGAATTAAAGAACGTCAAACTATCAACTTAGATCTGATTTTTAAATCGTCAATTCTAAAATCAGAAGTAGATAATCTCAAGGAAAGAACTTCAAACTACAACCATGAATGAATTGTCATTTCTAAAATCAGAAGTAGATATTTTCAAGTAAAGAACTTCTAACTAACAACTTAGCTTTGATTTACAAATTCACTATTCTAAAATAATACTTAGTTATTTAGAAGTAAAGAACGTCAAACTATTAACTTAGATCTTATTTTCAAATTGTCATTTCTAAAATCAGTAGTAGATATTTTCAAGTAAAGAACTTCAAACTAATAACTTAGTTTTAATTTACAAATTCACTATACTAAAATAAGACTTAGTTATTTAGAAGTTAAGAACGTCAAACTATTAACTTAGATCTGATTTTCACATTGTCTTTTCTAAAATCAGAAGTAGATAATCTCAAGGAAAGAACTTCAAACTACAACCATAGATTTCATTTCCAAATTTACATTACTACGATCCGAATTAGTAAATGTGAAGTAAAAAACTTTAAACTAACAACTTAGTTTAGATTTACAAATACAGTATTGTAAAATAAGACTTATCTATTTTGAAGTAAAGAACTTCAAACTAATAACTTAGTTTTGTTTTACGAATTTACTAGTCTAAAATAAGACTTAGTTGTTTTGAAGTAAAAAACGTCAAATTATTAACTTAGATCTGATTTTCAAATTGTCATTTCCAAAATCAGAAGTAGATATTTTCAAGTAAAGAACTTCAAACTAATAACTTAGCTTTGATTTACAAATTGACTATTCTAAAATGAGATTTAGTTATTTTGAAGTAAAGAACGTCAAACTATTAACTTAGATCTGATTTTCAAATTGTCATTTCTTAAATCAGAAGTAGATATTTTCAAGTAAAAAACTTTAAATTAATAACTAAGCTTTGATTTACAAATTCACTATTCTAAAATAAACTTGGTTATTTAGAAGTAAAGAACGTCAAACTATTAACTTGGATCTGATTTTCAAATTGTCATTTCTAAAATCAGAAGTAGATATTTTCAAGTAAAAAACTTCAAACTAATAACTCAGTTTTGATTTACAAGTTAACTATTCTAAAATAAAATTTAGTTATTTTGAATTAAAGAACGGCAAACTATTAACTTAGAACTGATTTTCAATTTGGCATTTCTAAAATAAGAAGTAGATATTTTCAAGTAAAGAACTTCAAACTAATAACTTAGTTTTGATTTACAAATTCACTATTCTAAAATAAGACTTGGTTATTTAGAAGTAAAGAACGTCAAACTATTAACTTAGATCTGATTTTCAAATTGTCATTTTCAAAATCAGTAGTAGATATTTTCAAGTAAAGAACTTCATACTAATAACTTAGCTTTGATTTACAAATTCACTATACTAAAATAAGACTTAGTTATTTAGAAGTAAAGAACGTCAAACTATTAACTTAGATCTGATTTTCAAATTGTCATTTCTAAAATCAGTAGTAGATATTTTCAAGTGAAGAACTTCAAACTAATAACTTAGTTTTGATTTACAAATGTACTAGTCTAAAATATAACTTAGTTATTTTGAAGTAAAAAACGTCAAGCTATTAACTTAGACCTGATTTTCAAATTGTCATTTTTTAAATCAGAAGTAGATATTTTCAAATAAAGAACTTCGAACTAACAACTTAAATTTGATTTGCAAATAAAGTATTCTAAAATAAGACTTATCTATTTTGAACTAAAAAACGTCTAACTATTAACTTAGATCTGATTTTCAACTTGTCATTTCTAAAATCAGAAGTAGATAATTTCAAGTAAAGAACTTCAAACTACAACCTTAGATTTAATTTCCAAATTTACATTACGTAAATTTGAAGTAAAAAACTTTAAACCAATAACTTAGTTTTGATCTACAAATTCACTAGTCTAAAATAAGACTTAGTTATTTTGAAGTAAAGAACGTCAAACTATTAACTTAGATCTGATTTTCAAATTGTCATTTCTAAAATCAGAAGTAGATTATTTCAAGTAAAGAACTTCAAACTACAACCTTAGATATGATTTCCAAATTTACATTACGTAAATTTGAAGTAAATAACTTTAAACTAATAACTTAGTTTTGATTTACAAATACAGTATTCTAATATAAGACTTAGTTATTTTGAATAAAGAACGTCAAACTATTAACTTAGATCTGATTTTCAAATTGTCATTGCTAAAATCAGAAGTAGATATTTTCATGTAAAGAACTTCAAACTAATAACTTAGCTTTGATTTACAAATTCACTATTCTAAAATAAGACTTAGTTATTTTGAAGTAAAGAACGTCAAACTATTAACTTAGATCTGATTTTCAAATTGTCATTTCTAAAATCAGAAGTAGATATTTTCAAATAAAGAACTTCAAACTAACAAGTTAGTTTTGATTTACAAATACAGTATTCTAAAATAAGACTAAGTTATTTTGAAGTAAGGAACGTCAAACTATTATGTTAGATCTGATTTTCAAATTGTCAATTCTAAAATCAGTATTAAATATATTCTAGTAAAGAACTTGAAACTAATAGCTTAGTTTTGATTTACAAATTTACTAGTTTAAAATAAGCCTTAGTTATTTTGAAGTAAAAAACGTCAAACTATTAACTTAGATCTGATTTTCAAATTGTCATTTCTAAAATCAGAAGTAAATATTATCAAGTAAAGAACTTCAAACTACAACCTTAGATTTGATTTCCAAATTAACATTACTAACATCCGAATTGGTAAATTTGAAGTAAAAAACTTTAAACTAATAACTTAGTTTTGATTTACAAATTCACTAGTCTAAGATAAGAATTAGTTATTTTGAAGTTAAGTACGTAAAACTGTTAACTTAGATCTTATTTTCAAATTGTCATTTCTAAAATCAGTAGTAGATATTTTCAAGTAAAGAACTTCAAACTAATAACTTAGTTTTAATTTACAAATTCACTATACTAAAATAAGACTTAGTTATTTAGAAGTTAAGAACGTCAAACTATTAACTTAGATCTGATTTTCACATTGTCATTTCTAAAATCAGAAGTAGATATTTTCAAGTAATGAACCTCAAACTAACAACTTAGCTTTGATTTACAAATTCACTATTCTAAAATAAGACTTAGTTATTTTGAAGTAAAGAACGTCAAACTATTAACTTAGATCTGATTTTCAAATCGTCAATTCTAAAATCAGAAGTAGATAATCTCAAGGAAAGAACTTTAAACTACAACCATAGATTTAATTTCCAAATTTACATTACTACGATCCGAATTAGTAAATGTGAAGTAAAAAACTTTAAACTAATAACTTAGTTTTGATTTACAAATTCTTTAGTCTAAAATAATACTTAGTTATTTTGAATTAAAGAACGTCAAACTATTAACCTAGATTTGATTTTCAAATTGTCATTTCTAAAATCAGTAGTAGATATTTTCAAGTAAAGAACTTCAAACTAATTACTTAGTTTTGATTTACAATTTTACTAGTCTAAATAAGACTTAGTTATTTTGAAGTAAAAAACGTCTAACTATTAACTTAGACCTGATTATCAAATTGTCATTTCTAAAATCAGAAGTAAATATTATCAAGTAAAGAACTTCAAACTACAACCTTAGATTTGATTTCCAAATTAACATTACTAACATCCGAATTGGTAAATTTGAAGTAAAAAACTTTAAACTAATAGCTTAGTTTTGATTTACAAATTCACTAGTCTAAGATAAGAATTAGTTATTTTGAAGTTAAGTACGTCAAACTGTTAACTTAGATCTGATTTTCAAATTGTCATTTCTAAAATTAATAGTAGATTTTTTCAAGTATAGACTTCGAACTAATAACTTAGTTTTGATTTACAAATACAGTATTCTAAAATAAGACATCTATTTTGAAGTAAAAAACGTCAAACTATTAACTTCGATCTGATTTTCAAATTGATTTTCAAATTGATTTTCCAAAATCAGTAGTAGATTTTTTTAAATATATACTTCAAACTAATAACTTAGTTTTGATTTACAAATTCACTATACTAAAATAAGTCTTATTTGTTTAGAAGTAAAGAACGTCAAACTATTAACTTAGATCTGATTTTCAAATTGTCATTTCTTAAATCAGAAGTAGATATTTCAAAGTAAAGAACTTCAAACTAATCACTTAGTTTTGATTTTCTAATTCACTATTCTAAAATAAGACTTAGTTGTTCAGAAGTAAAGAACGTCAAACTGTTAACTTAGATCTGATTTTCAAATTGTCATTTCTAAAGTCAGAAGTAGTTAATTTCAAGTAAAGAACTTCAAACTACAACCTTAGATTTGATTTCCAAATTTACATTACTAAGATCCGAATTAGTAAATTTGAAGTAAAAAACTTTAAACTAATAACTTAGTTTTGATTTACAAATTCACTAGTCTAAAATTAGACTTAGTTATTTTGAAGTACAGAACGTCAAACTGTTAACTTAGATCTGATTTTCAAATTGTCATTTCTAAAATTAATAGTAGATTTTTTCAAGTATAGACTTCAAACTATTAACTTAGTTTTGATTTACAAATACAGTATTCTAAAATAAGACTTATCTATTTTGAAGTAAAGAACGTCAAACTATTAACTTAGATCTGATTTTCAAATTGTCATTTCCAAAATCATTAGTAGGTTTTTTCAAATATATACTTCAAACTAATAACTTAGCTTTGATTTACAAATTCACTATTCTAAAATAAGACTTAGTTATTTTGAAGTAAAGAACGCCAAACTATTAACCTAGATTTGATTTTCAAATTGTCATTTCTAAAATCAGTAGCAGATATTTTCAAGTAAAGAACTTCAAACTAATAACTTAGCTTTGATTTACAAATTTACTAGCCTAAATAAGACTTAGTTATTTTGAAGTAAAAAACGTCTAACTATTAACTTAGACCTGATTATCAAATTGTCATTTCTAAAATCAGAAGTAAATATTATCAAGTAAAGAACTTCAAACTACAACCTTATATTTGATTTCCAAATTAACATTACTAACATCCGAATTGGTAAATTTGAAGTAAAAAACTTTAAACTAATAACTTAGTTTTGATTTACAAATTCACTAGTCTAAGATAAGAATTAGTTATTTTGAAGTTAAGTACGTCAAACTGTTAACTTAGATCTGATTTTCAAATTGTCATTTCTAAAATTAATAGTAGATTTTTTCAAGTATAGACTTCGAACTAATAACTTAGTTTTGATTTACAAATACAGTATTCTAAAATAAGACTTTTCTATTTTGAAGTAAAAAACGTCAAACTATTAACTTCGATCTGATTTTCAAATTGATTTTCAAATTGATTTTCCAAAATCAGTAGTAGATTTTTTCAAATATATACTTCAAACTAATAACTTAGTTTTGATTTACAAATTCACTATACTAAAATAAGTCTTATTTGTTTAGAAGTAAAGAACGTCAAACTATTAACTTAGAACTGAATTTCAAATTGTCATTTCCAAAACCAGAAATAGATATTTTCAAGTAAAGAACTTCAAACTTATAACTTATTTTTGATTTACAAATTCACTATACTAAAATAAGAGTTAGTTGTTCAGAAGTAAAGAACGTCAAACTGTTAACTTAGATCTGATTTTTAAATTGTCATTTCTAGAATCAGAAGTAGATATCTTCAAGTAAAGAACTTTAAACTACAACCTAAAATTTGATTTCCAAATTTAGATTACTAAGATCCGAGTTAGTAAATTTCAAGTAAAAAACTTTAAAATAATAACTTAGGTTTGATTTACAAATTCACTAGTCTAAAATAAGACTTAGTTATTTTGAAGTAAAGAACGTCAAACTATTAACTTAGATCTGATTTTCAAATTGTCATTTCTAAAATCAGAAGTAGATATTTTCAAGTAAAGAACTTCAAACTAATAACTTAGTTTTGATTTAGTTATACACTATTCTAAAATAAGACTTATCTATTTTAAAGTAAAGAACGTCAAACTATTAACTTAGATCTGATTTTCAAATTGTCATTTCTAAAATCAGAAATAAATATTTTCAAGTAAAGAACTTCAAACTAATAACTTAGCTTTGATTTACAAATTCACTATTCTAAAATGAGACTTAGTTATTTTGAAGTAAAGAACGTAAACTATTCACTTAGATCTGATTTTCAAATTGTCATGTCTAAAATTAGAAGTAGATATTTTCAAGTAAAGAACTTCAAACTACAACCTTAGATTTGATTTCCAAATTTACATTACTAAATTCCGAATTAGTAATTTTGAAGTAAAAACTTTAAACTAACAACTTAGTTTAGATTTACAAATACAGTATTGTAAAATAAGACTTATCTATTTTGAAGTAAAGAACGTCAAACTATTAACTTAGATCTGATTTTCAAATTGTCATTTCTTAAATCAGAAGTAGATATTTCAAAGTAAAGAACTTCAAACTAATCACTTAGTTTTGATTTACTAATTCACTATTCTAAAATAAGACTTAGTTGTTCAGAAGTAAAGAACGTCAAACTGTTAACTTAGATCTGATTTTTAAATTGTCATTTCTAAAGTCAGAAGTAAATAATTTCAAGTAAAGAACTTCAAACTACAACCTTAGATTTGATTACCAAATTTACATTACTAAGATCCGAATTAGTAAATTTGAAGTAAAAAACTTTAAACTAATAACTTAGTTTTGATTTACAAATTCACTAGTCTAAAATTAGACTTAGCTATTTTGAAGTACAGAACGTCAAACTGTTAACTTAGATCTGATTTTCAAATTGTCATTTCTAAAATTAATAGTAGATTTTTTCAAGTATAGACTTCAAACTATTAACTTAGTTTTGATTTAAAAATACAGTATTCTAAAATAAGACTTATCTATTTTGAAGTAAAGAACGTCAAACTATTAACTTAGATCTGATTTTCAAATTGTCATTTCCAAAATCATTAGTAGGTTTTTTCAAATATATACTTCAAACTAATAACTTAGTTTTGATCTACAAATTCACTAGTCTAAAATAAGACTTAGTTATTTTGAAGTAAAGAACGTCAAACTATTAACTTAGATCTGATTTTCAAATTGTCATTTTTAAAATCAGAAGTAGATATTTTTAAGTAAAGTACTTCAAACTAATAACTTAGTTTTGATTTACAAATGCACTATTCTAAAATAAGACTTATCTATTTTGAAATAAAAAACGTCAAACTATTCACTTAGATCTGATTTTCAAATTGTCATTTCTTAAAACAGTAGTAGATATTTTCAAGTAAAGAACTTCAAACTACAACCTTAGATTTGATTTCCAAATTTACATTACTAAGATCCGAATTAGGAAATTTGAAGTAAAAAACTTTAAACTAATAACTTTGTTTTGATTTACAAATTCACTAGCCTAAAATAAGACTTAGTTATTTTGAAGTAAAGAACGTCAAACTATTAACTTAGATCTGATTTTCAAATGGTCATTTTTAAAATCAGTAGTAGAGATTTTCAAGTTAAGAACATCAAACTAATATCTTAGTTTTAATTTAAAAAGTCACTGTACCAAAATAAGGCTTAGTTATTTAGAAGCAAAGAACATCAAACTATTAACTTAGATCTGATTTTCAAATTGTCATTTCTAAAATCAGAAGTAGATATTTTCAAGTAAAGAACTTTAAATTAATAACTAAGCTGTGATTTACAAATTCACTATTCTAAAATCAACTTGGTTATTTAGAAGTAAAGAACGTCAAACTGTTAACTTAGATCTGATTTTTAAATTGTCATTTCTAAAATCAGAAGTAGATATTTTCAAGTAAAAAACTTCAAACTAATAACTCAGTGTTGATTTATAAGTGAACTATTGTAAAAGAAAATTTAGTTATTTTGATCTAAAGTACGTCAAACTATTAACTTAGATCTGATTTTCAAATTGTCATTTCTAAAATTTGAAGCAGACTTTTTCAAAAAAAGAACTTCAAACTAACAGCTTAGTTTTGATTTACAAATACAGTATTCTAAAATAAGGTTTATCTATTTTGAAGTAAAGAACGTCAAACTATTAACTTATATCTGATTTTCAAATTGTCATTTCTAAAATCAGAAGTAGATATTTTCAAATAAAGAACTTCAAACTAACAACTTAGTTTTGATTTACAAATACAGTATTCTAAAATAAGACTAAGTTATTTTGAAGTAAGGAACGTCAAACTATTATGTTAGATCTGATTTTCAAATTGTCAATTCTAAAATCAGTATTAGATATATACTAGTAAAGAACTTGAAACTAACAGCTTAGTTTTGATTTACAAATTTACTAGTTTAAAATAAGCCTTAGTTATTTTGAAGTAAAAAACGTCAAACTATTAACTTAGATCTGATTTTCAAATTGTCATTTCTAAAATCAGAAGTAGATATTCTCATGTAAAGAACTTCAAACTAATAACTTAGCTTTGATTTACAAATTCACTATACTAAAATAAGGCTTAGTTATGTAGAATTAAAGAACGTCAAACTATCAACTTAGATCTGATTTTTAAATCGTCAATTCTAAAATCAGAAGTAGATAATCTCAAGGAAAGAACTTCAAACTACAACCATGAATGAATTGTCATTTCTAAAATCAGAAGTAGATATTTTCAAGTAAAGAACTTCTAACTAACAACTTAGCTTTGATTTACAAATTCACTATTCTAAAATAATACTTAGTTATTTAAAAGTAAAGAACGTCAAACTATTAACTTAGATCTTATTTTCAAATTGTCATTTCTAAAATCAGTAGTAGATATTTTCAAGTAAAGAACTTCAAACTAATAACTTAGTTTTAATTTACAAATTCACTATACTAAAATAAGACTTAGTTATTTAGAAGTTAAGAACGTCAAACTATTAACTTAGATCTGATTTTCACATTGTCATTTCTAAAATCAGAAGTAGATAATCTCAAGGAAAGAACTTCAAACTACAACCATAGATTTCATTTCCAAATTTACATTACTACGATCCGAATTAGTAAATGTGAAGTAAAAAACTTTAAACTAACAACTTAGTTTAGATTTACAAATACAGTATTGTAAAATAAGACTTATCTATTTTGAAGTAAAGAACTTCAAACTAATAACTTAGTTTTGTTTTACGAATTTACTAGTCTAAAATAAGACTTAGTTGTTTTGAAGTAAAAAACGTCAAATTATTAACTTAGATCTGATTTTCAAATTGTCATTTCCAAAATCAGAAGTAGATATTTTCAAGTAAAGAACTTCAAACTAACAACTTAGCTTTGATTTACAAATTGACTATTCTAAAATGAGATTTAGTTATTTTGAAGTAAAGAACGTCAAACTATTAACTTAGATCTGATTTTCAAATTGTCATTTCTTAAATCAGAAGTAGATATTTTCAAGTAAAAAACTTTAAATTAATAACTAAGCTTTGATTTACAAATTCACTATTCTAAAATAAACTTGGTTATTTAGAAGTAAAGAACGTCAAACTATTAACTTGGATCTGATTTTCAAATTGTCATTTCTAAAATCAGAAGTAGATATTTTCAAGTAAAAAACTTCAAACTAATAACTCAGTTTTGATTTACAAGTTAACTATTCTAAAATAAAATTTAGTTATTTTGAATTAAAGAACGGCAAACTATTAACTTAGATCTGATTTTCAATTTGGCATTTCTAAAATAAGAAGTAGATATTTTCAAGTAAAGAACTTCAAACTAATAACTTAGTTTTGATTTACAAATTCACTATTCTAAAATAAGACTTGGTTATTTAGAAGTAAAGAACGTCAAACTATTAACTTAGATCTGATTTTCAAATTGTCATTTTCAAAATCAGTAGTAGATATTTTCAAGTAAAGAACTTCATACTAATAACTTAGCTTTGATTTACAAATTCACTATACTAAAATAAGACTTAGTTATTTAGAAGTAAAGAACGTCAAACTATTAACTTAGATCTGATTTTCAAATTGTCATTTCTAAAATCAGTAGTAGATATTTTCAAGTGAAGAACTTCAAACTAATAACTTAGTTTTGATTTACAAATGTACTAGTCTAAAATATAACTTAGTTATTTTGAAGTAAAAAACGTCAAGCTATTAACTTAGACCTGATTTTCAAATTGTCATTTTTTAAATCAGAAGTAGATATTTTCAAATAAAGAACTTCGAACTAACAACTTAAATTTGATTTGCAAATAAAGTATTCTAAAATAAGACTTATCTATTTTGAACTAAAAAACGTCTAACTATTAACTTAGATCTGATTTTCAACTTGTCATTTCTAAAATCAGAAGTAGATAATTTCAAGTAAAGAACTTCAAACTACAACCTTAGATTTAATTTCCAAATTTACATTACGTAAATTTGAAGTAAAAAACTTTAAACCAATAACTTAGTTTTGATCTACAAATTCACTAGTCTAAAATAAGACTTAGTTATTTTGAAGTAAAGAACGTCAAACTATTTACTTAGATCTGATTTTCAAATTGTCATTTCTAAAATCAGAAGTAGATTATTTCAAGTAAAGAACTTCAAACTACAACCTTAGATATGATTTCCAAATTTACATTACGTAAATTTGAAGTAAATAACTTTAAACTAATAACTTAGTTTTGATTTACAAATACAGTATTCTAATATAAGACTTAGTTATTTTGAATAAAGAACGTCAAACTATTAACTTAGATCTGATTTTCAAATTGTCATTGCTAAAATCAGAAGTAGATATTTTCATGTAAAGAACTTCAAACTAATAACTTAGCTTTGATTTACAAATTCACTATTCTAAAATAAGACTTAGTTATTTTGAAGTAAAGAACGTCAAACTATTAACTTAGATCTGATTTTCAAATTGTCATTTCTAAAATCAGAAGTAGATATTTTCAAATAAAGAACTTCAAACTAACAAGTTAGTTTTGATTTACAAATACAGTATTCTAAAATAAGACTAAGTTATTTTGAAGTAAGGAACGTCAAACTATTATGTTAGATCTGATTTTCAAATTGTCAATTCTAAAATCAGTATTAAATATATTCTAGTAAAGAACTTGAAACTAATAGCTTAGTTTTGATTTACAAATTTACTAGTTTAAAATAAGCCTTAGTTATTTTGAAGTAAAAAACGTCAAACTATTAACTTAGATCTGATTTTCAAATTGTCATTTCTAAAATCAGAAGTAAATATTATCAAGTAAAGAACTTCAAACTACAACCTTAGATTTGATTTCCAAATTAACATTACTAACATCCGAATTGGTAAATTTGAAGTAAAAAACTTTAAACTAATAACTTAGTTTTGATTTACAAATTCACTAGTCTAAGATAAGAATTAGTTATTTTGAAGTTAAGTACGTAAAACTGTTAACTTAGATCTTATTTTCAAATTGTCATTTCTAAAATCAGTAGTAGATATTTTCAAGTAAAGAACTTCAAACTAATAACTTAGTTTTAATTTACAAATTCACTATACTAAAATAAGACTTAGTTATTTAGAAGTTAAGAACGTCAAACTATTAACTTAGATCTGATTTTCACATTGTCATTTCTAAAATCAGAAGTAGATATTTTCAAGTAATGAACCTCAAACTAACAACTTAGCTTTGATTTACAAATTCACTATTCTAAAATAAGACTTAGTTATTTTGAAGTAAAGAACGTCAAACTATTAACTTAGATCTGATTTTCAAATCGTCAATTCTAAAATCAGAAGTAGATAATCTCAAGGAAAGAACTTTAAACTACAACCATAGATTTAATTTCCAAATTTACATTACTACGATCCGAATTAGTAAATGTGAAGTAAAAAACTTTAAACTAATAACTTAGTTTTGATTTACAAATTCTTTAGTCTAAAATAATACTTAGTTATTTTGAATTAAAGAACGTCAAACTATTAACCTAGATTTGATTTTCAAATTGTCATTTCTAAAATCAGTAGTAGATATTTTCAAGTAAAGAACTTCAAACTAATTACTTAGTTTTGATTTACAATTTTACTAGTCTAAATAAGACTTAGTTATTTTGAAGTAAAAAACGTCTAACTATTAACTTAGACCTGATTATCAAATTGTCATTTCTAAAATCAGAAGTAAATATTATCAAGTAAAGAACTTCAAACTACAACCTTAGATTTGATTTCCAAATTAACATTACTAACATCCGAATTGGTAAATTTGAAGTAAAAAACTTTAAACTAATAGCTTAGTTTTGATTTACAAATTCACTAGTCTAAGATAAGAATTAGTTATTTTGAAGTTAAGTACGTCAAACTGTTAACTTAGATCTGATTTTCAAATTGTCATTTCTAAAATTAATAGTAGATTTTTTCAAGTATAGACTTCGAACTAATAACTTAGTTTTGATTTACAAATACAGTATTCTAAAATAAGACATCTATTTTGAAGTAAAAAACGTCAAACTATTAACTTCGATCTGATTTTCAAATTGATTTTCAAATTGATTTTCCAAAATCAGTAGTAGATTTTTTTAAATATATACTTCAAACTAATAACTTAGTTTTGATTTACAAATTCACTATACTAAAATAAGTCTTATTTGTTTAGAAGTAAAGAACGTCAAACTATTAACTTAGATCTGATTTTCAAATTGTCATTTCTTAAATCAGAAGTAGATATTTCAAAGTAAAGAACTTCAAACTAATCACTTAGTTTTGATTTTCTAATTCACTATTCTAAAATAAGACTTAGTTGTTCAGAAGTAAAGAACGTCAAACTGTTAACTTAGATCTGATTTTCAAATTGTCATTTCTAAAGTCAGAAGTAGTTAATTTCAAGTAAAGAACTTCAAACTACAACCTTAGATTTGATTTCCAAATTTACATTACTAAGATCCGAATTAGTAAATTTGAAGTAAAAAACTTTAAACTAATAACTTAGTTTTGATTTACAAATTCACTAGTCTAAAATTAGACTTAGTTATTTTGAAGTACAGAACGTCAAACTGTTAACTTAGATCTGATTTTCAAATTGTCATTTCTAAAATTAATAGTAGATTTTTTCAAGTATAGACTTCAAACTATTAACTTAGTTTTGATTTACAAATACAGTATTCTAAAATAAGACTTATCTATTTTGAAGTAAAGAACGTCAAACTATTAACTTAGATCTGATTTTCAAATTGTCATTTTTAAAATCAGAAGTAGATATTTTTAAGTAAAGTACTTCAAACTAATAACTTAGTTTTGATTTACAAATGCACTATTCTAAAATAAGACTTATCTATTTTGAAATAAAAAACGTCAAACTATTCACTTAGATCTGATTTTCAAATTGTCATTTCTTAAATCAGTAGTAGATATTTTCAAGTAAAGAACTTCAAACTACAACCTTAGATTTGATTTCCAAATTTACATTACTAAGATCCGAATTAGGAAATTTGAAGTAAAAAACTTTAAACTAATAACTTAGTTTTGAATTACAAATTCACTAGCCTAAAATAAGACTTAGTTATTTTGAAATAAAGAACGTCAAACTATTAACTTAGATCTCATTTTCAAATTGTCATTTCTAAAATCAGTAGTAAAGATTTTCAAGTTAAGAACTTCAAACTAATATCTTAGTTTTAATTTACAAAGTCACTGTACTAAAATAAGGCTTAGTTATTTACAAGCAAAGAACATCAAACTATTAACTTAGATCTGATTTTCAAATTGTCATTTCTAAAATCATAAGTAGATATTTTCAAGTAAAGAACTTTAAATTAATAACTAAGCTTTGATTTACAAATTCACTATTCTAAAATAAACTTGGTTAATTAGAAGTAAAGAACGTCAAACTGTTAACTTAGATCTGATTTTTAAATTGTCATTTTTAAAATCAGTAGTAGATATTTTCAAGTAAAGAACTTCAAACTAATAACTTAGCTTTGATTTACAAATTCACTATTCTAAAATAAGACTTAGTTATTTTGATGTAGAGATCGTCAAAATATTAACTTAGCTCTGATTTTAAAATTGTCATTTCTTAAATCAGAAGTAGATATTTCAAAGTAAAGAACTTCAAACTAATACCTTAGTTTTGATTTACAAATTCACTATTCTAAAATAAGACTTAGTTATTTTGAAGTAAAGAACCTCAAACTATTAACGTAGATCTGATTTTCAAATTGTCATTTCTAAAATCAGTAGTAGATATTTTCAAGTATAGATTTTTAAACTAATAACTTAGTTTTGATTTACAAATTTATTAATCTAAAATAAGACTTAGTTAATTTGAAGTAAAAAACGTCAAACTATTAACTTAGACCTGATTTTCAAATTCTCGTTTCTAAAATCAGAAGTAAATTTTTTTAAGTAAAAAACTTCAAACTAATAACTTAGCTTTGATTTACACATTCACTATTCTAAAATAAGACTTAGTTATTTTGATGTAGAGATCGTCAAACTATTAACTTAGATCTGATTTTCAAATTGACATTTCTAAAATCAGAAGTAGATAATTTCAAGTAAAGAACTTCAAACCAATAACATAGCTTTGAATTACAAATTCACTAAACTAAAATAAACTTAGTTATTTTGAAGTAAAAAACGTTAAACTATTAACTTATATCTGAGTTACAAATTGTCATTTCTAAAATCAGAAGTAGATATTTTCAAATAAAGAACTTCAAACTAATAACTTAGCTTTGATTTACAAATTGACTATTCTAAAAGAAGTCTTAGTTATTTTGAAGTAAAGAACGTCAAACTATTACCTTAGATATGATTTCCAAAATGGCCTTTTCTAAAATCAGTAGTAGATATTTTAAAGTAAAGAACTTCAAACTAATAACTTAGTTTTGATTTACAAATTTACTAGTCTAAAATAAGATTTAGTTATTTTGAAGTAAAAACGTCAAACTATTAACATAGACCTGATTTTCAAATTGTCATTTCTAAAATCAGAAGTAGATATTTTCAAATAAAGAACTTCAAACTAATAACTTAGCTTTGATTTCCAAATTGACTATTCTAAAATAAGTCTTAGTTACTTTTGAAGTAAAGAACGTCAAACTATTAACTTAGATCTGTTTTTCAAATTGTCATTTCTAAAATCAGAAGTAGATATTTGAACTAAAGTATTTCAAACTTATAACTTAGTTTTGATTTACAGATACAATATTCTAAAATAAGACTTATCTATTTTGATAGATAAGTCTACAAATCAGAAGTAAATATTATTCAAGTAAAAATCTACAAACTAATTAGTTAGTTTTGATTAACAAATTCACTAGTCTAAAATAAGACTTAGTTATTTTGAAGTAAAGAACGTCAAACTATTAACTTAGATCTGATTTTCAGATTGTCATTACTAAGATCAGTAGTAGATATTATCAAGTAAAAAACTTCTAATTAATAACTTAGTGTTGATTTGCAAATTAACTATTCTAAAACAAAATTTAGTTATTTTTATCTAAAGAACGTCAAACTTTTAACTTAGATCTGATTTTCAAATTGACATTTCTAAAATCAGAAGTAGATATTTCAAAGTTAAAACTACATACTAATAACTTTGTTTTGATTTACAAATTCACTATTCTAAAATGAGACTAAGTCATTTTGTAGTAAAAAACGACAAACTATTAACTTAGACCTGATTTTCAAATTGTCATTTCTAAAATCAGAAGTAGATATTTTTAAGTAAAGAACTTCAAACTAATAACTTAGTTTTGATTTACAAATACAGTATTCTAAAATAAGACTTATCTATTTTGAAGTATAGAACGTCAAACTATTAAGTTAGATCTGATTTTCAAATTGTCATTTTAAAAATCAGAAGTAGATATTTTTAAGTAAAGTACTTCAAACTAATAACTTAGTTTTGATTTACAAGTTAACTATTCTAAAATAAAATTTAGTTATTTTGATGTAAAGAAAGTCAAACTATTCGCTTAGATATGATTTTCAAATTGTCATTTCTAAGATCAGTAGTAGATAATTTCAAGTAAATAACTTCAAACTAATAACTTAGTTTTGATTTGCAAATTAACTAGTCTAAAACAAAATTAGTTATTTTGATGTAAAGAGCGTCAAACTTTTAACTTAGATCTGATTTTCAAATTGTCATTTCTAAAATCTAAAGCAGATATTTTCAAATAGAGAACTTCAAACTAACAACTTAGTTTTGATTTACAAATACAGTATTCTAAAATAAGACTTATCTATTTTGAAGTATAGAACGTCAAACCATTAACTTAGATCTGATTTTCAAATTGTCATTTTTAAAATCAGAAGTAGATATTTTTAAGTAAAGTACTTCAAACTAATAACTTAGTTTTGATTTACAAATTCACTATATTAAAATAAGACTTAGTTGTTATGAAGTAAAGAACGTCAAACTATTAACTTAGATCTGATTTTCAAATTGTCATTTCTAATATCAGAAGTAAATATTATTCAAGCAAAGAACTACAAACTAATAACTTAGTTTTGATTAACAAATTCACTAGTCTAAAATAAGACTTAGTTATTTTGAAGTAAAGAACGTCAAACTATTAACTTAGATCTGATTTTCAAATTGTCATTTCTAAGATCAGTAGTAGATATTTTCAAGTAAAGAACCTCAAACTAATAACTTAGTTTTGATTTACAAATTCATTATACTAAAATAAGACTTAGTCATTTCGAAGTAAAGAACGTCAAACTATTCACTTAGACATGATTTTCAAATTGTCATTTCTAAAATCAGAAGCAGATATTTTCAAGTAAATAACTTTAAACTAATAACTTAGTTTTGATTTACAAATTCACTATTTAAAAATATGACTTAGTTCTTTTGAAGTAATGAACGTCAAACTAATAACTTAGATCTGATTTTCAAATTATCATTTCTATAATCAGAAGTAGATATTTTCAAATAAAATACTTCAAACTAACAACTTAGTTTTGATTTACAAATACAGTATTCTAAAATAAGACTTATCTATTTTGAAGTAAATAACGTCAAACTATTAACTTAGATCTGATTTTCAAATTGTCATTTCTTAAAAAAGAAGTAGATATTTACAAGTAAAGAACTTCAAAGTAATAACTTAGATATGATTTACAAATTAACTATTCTAAAATAAATTTTAGTTATTTTGATATAAAGAACGTTAAAATATTAACTTAGATCTGATTTTCAAATTGTCATTTCTAAAATCAGAAGTAGATTTTTTTAAGGATAGAACTTTAAACAAATAACTTAGCTTTGATTTACAAATTTACTATTCTAAAATAAGACTTCGACCTGATTTTCAAATTGTCATTTCTAAAATCAGAAGTAGATTTTTTTAAGGAAAGATTTGTAAACAAATAACTTAGCTTTGATTTACAAATTCAATATTGTAAAATAAGACTTAGTGATTTTGAAGTAAAGAACGTCATAGTATTAACTTAGATCTGATTTTCAAATTGTCATTTCTAAAATCAGTAGTAGATATTTTCAAGTAGAGAACTTCAAACTTATAACTTAGTTTTGATTTACTAAATTCACTAGTGTGAAATAAGACTTAGTTATTTTGAAGTAAAAAACTTCATACTATTAACTTAGACCTGATTTACAATTGTCATTTCTAAAATCAGAAGTAGATATGTTCAAGTAAAGAAGTTCAAATTAATAACTTAGCTTTGATTTAACAATTCACTATACTAAAATAAGACTTAGTTATATTGAAGTAAAGAACGTCAAACTATTAACTTAGATCTGATTTTCAAATTGTCATTTCTAAAATCAGTAGTAGATATTTTCAAGTAAAGAACTTCAAACTAATAACTTAGCGTTGATTTACAAATTCTCTATTCTAAAATAAGACTTAGTTATTTTGAAGTAAAGAACGTCAAACTATTAACTTAGATCTGATTTTCAAATTGTCATTTCTAAAATCAGTAGTAGATATTTTCAAATAAAGAACTTCAAACTAATAACTTAGTTTTGATTTACAAATTCACTAGACTAAAATAACACTTAGTCATTTAGAAGTAAAGAACGTCAAACTATTCACTTAGATATGATTTTCAAATTGTCATTTCTAAAATCAGAAGTATATATTTTCAAGTAAAAGACTTCAAACTAATAACTTAGTTTTGATTTACAAGTTAACTATTCTAAAACATAATTTAGTTATTTTGATGTAGAGAACGTCAAACTATTAACTCAGATCTGATTTTCAAATTGTCATTTCTAAAATCTAAAGCAGATATTTTCAAATAAAGAACTTCAAACTAACAACTTAGTTTTGATTTACAAATACAGTATTCTAAAATAAGACCCATCTATTTTGAAGTAAAGAACGTCAAACTATTAACTTAGATCTGATTTTCAAATTGTCATTTTTAAAATCAGAAGTAGATATTTTAAGTAAAGTACTTCAACCTAATAACTTAGTTTTGATTTACAAATTCACTATACTAAAATAAGACTTAGTTATTTAGAAGTAAAGAACGTCAAACTATTAACTTAGATCTGATTTACAAATTGTCATTTCTAAAATCAGAAGTAGATATTATCAAGCAAAAAACTTCAAACTAATAACTTAGTTTTGATTTACAAATTCACTATACTAAAATAAGACTTAGTTGTTATGAAGTAAATAACGTCAAACTATTAACTTAGATCTGATTTTCAAATTGTCATTTCTAAAATCAGAAGTAAATATTTTCAAGTAAAAAACTACAAACTAATAACTTAGTTTTGATTTACAAATTTACTATTCTAAGATAAGACTAAGTTATTTTTAAGTAAGGTACGTCAAACTTTTAACTTAGATCTGATTTTCAAATTGTCATTTCTAAAATCAGAAGTAAATATTTTCTAGTAAAGAACTACAAACTAATAACTTAGTTTTGATTAACAAATTCAATAGTCTAAAATAAGACTTAGTTATTTTGCAGTAAAAAACGCCATACTATTAACTTAGACATGATTTTCAAATTGTTATTTCTAAAATCAGAAGTAGATATGTTCAAGTAAAGAACTTCAAATTAATAACTTAGCTTTGATTTACAAATTCACTATACTAAAATAAGATTTAGTTATATTGAAGTAAAGAACGTCAAACTATTAATTTAGATCTGATTTTCAAATTATCATTTTTAAAATCAGAAGTAGATATTTGCAAGTAAACAACTTCAAACTACTACTTTAGATTTGATTTCAATATTTACATTACTAAGATCCGAATTAGTAAATTGGAAATTAAAAACTTTAAACTAATAACTTTGTTTTGATTTACAAATTCACTAGTCTAAAATAAGACTTAGTTATTTTGAAGTAAAGAACGTCAAACTATTAACTTAGATCTGATTTTCAAATTGTCATTTCTGAAATCAGTAGTAGTTTTTATCAAGTAAAGAACTTCAAACTAACAACTTAGTTGCGATTTACAAATACAGTATTCTAAAATAAGACTTATCTATTTTGAAGTAAAGAACGTCAAACTATTAACTTAGATCTGATTTTCAATATGTCAATACTAAAATCAGAAGTAGATATTTTTAAGTAAAGTACTTCAAACTAATAACTTAGTTTTGATTTACAAATACAGTATTCTAAAATAAGACTTATCTATTTTGAAGTAAAGAACGTCAAACTATTAACTTAGATCTGATTTTCAAATTTTCATTTCTAATATCTGAAGCAGATATTTTCAAATAAAGTACTTCAAAGTAAGAACTTAGTTTTGATTTACAAATTTACTAGTCTAAAATAAGACTTAGTTATTTTGAAGTAAACAACGTCAAACTATTAACCTAGACCTTATTTTAAAATTGTCATTTCTAAAATCAGAAGTAGATTTTTTTAAGTAAAGAACTTTAAACAAATAACTTAGCTGTAATTTACAAATTCACTATTCTAAAATAAGACTTAGGTATTTTGAAGTAAAGAACGTCAAACTATTAACTTAGATCTAATTTTGAAATTGTTATTTCTAAATTAAGAAGTAGATAATTTCAAGTAAAGAACTTCAAACTACAAACTTAGATTTGATTTCCAAATTTACATTACTAAGATTCGAATTAGTAAATTTGAAGTAAAAAACTTTAAACTAATAACTTAGTTTTGATTTACAAATTCACTAGTCTAAAATAAGATTTAGTTATATTGAAGTAAAGAACGTCAAACTATTAACTTAGATCTGATTTTCAAATTGTCATTTCAAAAATCAGTAGTAGATTTTTTCAAGTATAGACTTCAAACTAATAACTTAGTTTTGATTTACAAATTCACTATACTAAAATAAGACTTAGTTGTTTTGAAGTAAAGAACGTCATATTATTAACTTAGATCTGATTTTCAAATTGTCATTTCTAAAATCAGAAGTAGATATTATTAAGTAAAGAACTTCAAACTAATAACTTAGATTTGATTTACAAATACAGTATTCTAAAATTAAACTTATCTATTTTGAAGTAAAGAACGTCAAACTATTAACTTAGATCTGATTTTCAAATTATCATTTCTATAATCAGAAGTAGATATTATTAAGTAAAGTACTTCAAACTAATGACTTAGTTTAGATTTAGAAATACACTTTCTAAAATAAAACTTATCTATTTTGAAGTAAAGAACGTCAAACTATTAACTTAGTTCTGATTTTTAAATTGTCATTTTTAAAATCTAAAGCAGATATTTTCAAATAAAGTACTTCAAACTAACAACTTATTTTTGATTTACAAATACAGTATTCTAAAATAAGACTTATCTATTTTGAAGTAAAGAACGTCATACTTATTAACTTAGATCTGATTTTCAAATTGTCATTTCTTAAAAAAGAAGTAGATATTTACAAGTAAAGAACTTCAAACTAATAACTTAGATATGATTTACAAATTAACCATTCTAAAATAAAATTTAGTTAATTTGATGTAAAGAACGTTAAAATATTATCTTTGGTCTGATTTTCAAATTGTCATTTCTTAAATCGGAAGCAGATATTTTCAAGTAAAGAACTTTAAACTAATAACTTAGTTTTGATTTACAAATTCACTATTTTAAAATAAGACTTAGTTATTTTGAAGTAATGAACGTCAAACTAATAACTTAGTTCTTATTTTCAAATTATCATTTCTATAATCAGAAGTAGATATTTTCAAATAAAGTACTTCAAACTAACAACTTAGTTTTGATTTACAAATACAGTACTCTAAAATAAGACTTATCTATTTTGAAGTAAATAACGTCCAAACTATTAACTTAGATCTGATTTTCAAATTGTCATTTCTTAAAAAAGAAGTAGATATTTACAAGTAAAGAACTTCAAACTAATAACTTAGATATGATTTACAAATTGACTATTCTAATATAAATTTTGGTTATTTTGATATAAAGAACGTTAAAATATTAACTTAGATCTGATTTTCAAATTGTCATTTCTAAAATCAGAAGTAGATTTTTTTAAGGAAAGAACTTTAAACAAATAACTTAGCTTTGATTTACAAATTTACTATTCTAAAATAAGACTTCGACCTGATTTTCAAATTGTCATTTCTAAAATCAGAAGTAGATTTTTTTAAGGAAAGATTTGTAAACAAATAACTTAGCTTTGATTTACAAATTCAATATTCTAAAATAAGACTTAGTTATTTTGAAGTAAAGAACGTCAAAGTATTAACTTAGATCTGATTTCCAAATTGTCATTTCTAAAATCAGTAGTAGATATTTTCAAGTAGAGAACTTCAAACTAATAACTTAGTTTTGATTTACAAATTCACTATACTAAAATAAGACTTAGTTGTTTTGAAGTAAAGAACGTCAAACTATTAACTTAGATCTGATTTTCAAATTCTCATTTCTAAAATCAGTAGTAGATTTTTTCATGTATAGACTTCAAACTAATAACTTAGTTTTGATTTACAAATTCACTATACTAAAATAAGACTTAGTTGTTTTGAAGTAAAGAACGTCAAACTATTAACTTAGATCTGATTTTCAAATTGTCATTTCCAAAATCAGAAGTAGATGTTTTCAATTAAAAAACTTCAAACTAATAACTTAGATTTGATTTACAAATACAGTATTCTAAAATAAGACTTATCTATTTTGAAGTAAAGAACGTCAAACTA
The DNA here is from genome assembly GCA_911387805.1 of Cantharis rustica. Taxonomy (NCBI): domain Eukaryota; kingdom Metazoa; phylum Arthropoda; class Insecta; order Coleoptera; family Cantharidae; genus Cantharis; species Cantharis rustica. Next base: position 26,497,495 of record OU426878.1, on the reverse strand, counting down.
TTAACTTAGATCTGATTTTCAAATTGTCATTTCTAAAATCCGAAGTAGATATTTTCAAGTAAAGAACTTTAAACTAATAACTTAGCTATGATTTGCAAATTAACTATTCTAAAATAAGACTTAGTTATTTTCAAGTAAAGAACGTCAAACTATTAACTTAGATCTGATTTTCAAATTGTCATTGCTAAAATCAGAAGTAGATATTTTCAAGTAAAGAACTTTAAACTAATAACTTAGCTATGATTTACAAATTCACTAGTCTAAAATAAGACTTAGTTATTTTGAAGTAAATTACGTCAAACTATTAACTTAGATCTGATTTACAAATTGTCATTTCTAAAATCAGTAGTAGATATTTTCAAGTAAAGAACTTCAAACTAATAACTTAGTTTCTAATTACAAATTCACTAGTCTAAAATAAGACTTAGTTATTTTGAAGTAAAGAACGTCATACTATTAACTTAGACCTGATTTACAAATTGTCATTTCTAAAATCTGAAACAGCTATTTTCAAGTAAAGAACTTTAAACTTTAAACTTTGATTTACAAATTCACTATTTTAAAATAAGACTTAGTTATTTTGAAGTAATGAACCACAAACTAATAACTTAGATCTGATTTTCAAATTGTCATTTATAAAATCTGAAGCAGATATTTTCTAATAAAGAACTTCAAACTAATAACTTAGTTTTGATTTACATATACAGTATTCTAAAATAAGACTTATCTATATTGAAGTAAAAAACATAAAACTATTAACTTAGATCTGATTTTCAAATTGTCATTTCTAAAATCTGAAGCAGATATTTTCAAATAAAGAACTTTAAACTAACAACTTAGTTTTGATTTACAAATACAGCATTCTAAAATAAGACTTATCTATTTTGAAGTAAAGAACGTCAAACTATTAACTTAGATCTGATTTTCAAATTCTCATTTCTAAAATCAGTAGTAGATTTTTTCAAGTATAGACTTCAAACTAATAACTTAGTTTTGATTTACAAATTCACTATACTAAAATAAGACTTAGTTGTTTTGAAGTAAAGAACGTCAAACTATTAACTTAGATCTGATTTTCAAATTGTCATTTCTAAAATCTGAAGCAGATATTTTCAAATAAAGAACTTTAAACTAACAACTTAGTTTTGATTTACAAATACAGCATTCTAAAATAAGACTTATCTATTTTGAAGTAAAGAACGTCAAACTATTAACTTAGATCTGATTTTCAAATTGTCATTTCTAAAATCAGAAGTAGATTTTTTTAAGGAAAGATTTGTAAACAAATAACTTAGCTTTGATTTACAAATTCAATATTCTAAAATAAGACTTAGTTATTTTGAAGTAAAGAACATCAAAGTATTAATTTAGATCTGATTTTCAAATTGACATTTCTAAAATCAGTAGTAGATATTTTCAAGTAGAGAACTTTAAAATAATAACTTAGTTTTGATTTACAAATTTACTAGTCTAAAATAAGATTTAGTTATTTTGTAGTAAAAAACGTCAAACTATTAACTTAGACCTGATTTTCAAATTGTCAATTCTAAAATCAGAAGTAGATTTTTTTAAGGAAAGAACTTTAAACAAATAACTTAGCTTTGATTTACAAATTTACTATTCTAAAATAAGACTTAGTTGTTATGAAGTAAAGAACGTCAAACTATTAACTTAGATCTGATTTTCAAATTCTCATTTCTAAAATCAGTAGTAGATTTTTTCAAGTATAGACTTCAAAATAATAACTTAGTTTTGATTTACAAATTCACTATACTAAAATAAGACTTAGTTGTTTTGAAGTAAAGAACGTCAAACTATTAACTTAGATCTGATTTTCGAATTGTCATTTCCAAAATCAGAAGTAGATGTTTTCAATTAAAGAACTTCAAACTAATAACTTAGATTTGATTTACAAATACAGTATTCTAAAATAAGACTTATCTATTTTGAAGTAAAGAACGTCAAACTATTAACTTAGATCTGATTTTCAAATTGTCATTTCTAAAATCAGTAGTAGATATTTTCAAGTATGGAAACTTCAAACTAATAATATAGCTTTGATTTACAAATTCACTATACTAAAATAAGACTTAGTTGTTTTGAAGTAAAGAACGTCAAACTATTAACTTAGATCTGCTTTACAAATTGTCATTTCCAAAATCAGAAGTAGATGTTTTCAATTAAAGAACTTCAAACTAATAACTTATATTTAATTTACAAATACAGTATTCTAAAATAAGACTTAACTATTTTGAAGTAAAGAACGTCAAACTATTAACTTATATCTGATTTTCAAATTGTTATTTCTAAAATCAGTAGTAGTTTTTTTCAAGTAAAGAACGTCATACTAATAACTTAGTTTTGATTTACAAATACAGTATACTAAAATAAGACTTATCTATTTTGAAGTAAAGAACGTCATACTATTAACTTAGACCTGATTTTCAAATTGTCATTTCTAAAATCTGAAGCAGATATTTTCAAGTAAAGAACTTTAAACTAATAACTTAGATCTGATTTTCAAATTGTCATTTATAAAATCTGAAGCAGATATTTTCAAATAAAGAACTTCAAACTAATAACTTAGTTTTGATTTACATATACAGTATTCTTAAATAAGACTTATCTATATTGAAGTAAAAAACATCAAACTATTAACTTAGATCTGATTTTCAAATTGTCATTTCTAAAATCTGAAGCAGATATTTTCAAATAAAGAACTTCAAACTAACAACTTAGTTTTTATTTACAAATTTACTATACTAAAATAAAACTTAGTTGTTCAGAAGTAAAGAACGTCAAACTATTAACTTAGATCTAATTTTCAAATTGTCATTTCTAAAATCAGAAGTAGATATTTTCAATTAAAAAACTTCAAACTAATAACTTATTTTTGATTTACAAGTTAACTATTCTAAAATAAAGTTTAGTTATTTTGATGTAAAAAACATCAAACTATTAACTAAGATCTGATTTTCAAATTATCATTTGTAAAATCTGAAGCAGATATTTTTAAATAAAGAACTTCAAACTAACAACATAGTTTTGATTTACAAATACAATATTCTAAAATAAGACTTATCTATTTTAAGGTAAGGAACGTCAAACTAGTAAATTAGTTCTGATTTTCAAATTGTCATTTCTAAATCTAGTAAGTAAAGAAGTCAAGAACTTCACACTAATAACTTAGTTTTGATTTACAAATGCACTATTCTAAAGTAAGAATTAGTTATTTTGAAGTAAAAAACGTCAAACTAATAACTATTTTTTCTGATCTGATTTTCTTACAACCTTAGATTTGATTTCCAAATTTGCATTACTAAGATCCGAAATAGTAAATTTGAAGTAAAAAACTTTAAACTAATAACTTAGTTTTCATTTACAAATTCACTAGTCTAAAATAAGACTTAGTTATTTTAAAGTAAAGAACGCCAAACTATTAACTTAGATCTGATTTTCAAATTATTATTTCTAAAATCAGAAATAGATATTTTTAAGTAAAGTACTTCAAACTAATAACTTAGGTTTTATTTACAAATACACTATTCTAAAATAAGACTTATCTATTTTGAAGTAAAGAACGTCAAACTATTCACTTAGATCTGATTTTCAAATTGTCATTTTTTAAATCAGAAGTAGATATTTCAAAGTAAAGAACTTCAAACTAATAACTTAGTGTTGATTTACAAATTTACTATTCTAAAGTAAGACTTAGGTATTTTGAAGTAAAGAACGCCAAACTATTAACTTAGACCTGATTTTCAAATTGTAATTTCTAAAATCAGAAGTAGATATTTTCAGGTAAAGAACTTCAAACTACAACCTTAGTTGTACATTACTAAGTACATTACTAAGATCCGAATTAGTAAATTTGAAATAAAAAACTTTAAACTAATAACTTAGTTTTGATTTACAAATTCACTAGTCTAAAATAAGACTTAGTTATTTTGAAGTAAAGAACGTCAAACTATTAACTTAGATCTGATTTTTATTTGTCATTTCTAAAATCAGTAGTAGATATTTTCAAGTAAAGAACTTCAAACTAATAACTTAGTTTTTATTTACAAATTCACTATACTAAAATAAGACTTAGTTATTTTGAAGTAAAAAACGTCAAACTATTAACTTAGATCTGATTTTCAAATTGTCATTTCTAAAATCAGTAGCAGATATTTTCAAGTAGAAAACTTCAAACTAATAACTTAGTTTGGATTTACAAGTTTACTAGTCTAAAATAAGACTTAGTTATTTAGAAGTAAAAAACGTCAAACTATTAACTTAGACCTGATTTTCAAATTGTCATTTCTAAAATCAGAAGTAGATTTTTTTAAAGAAAGATTTGTAAACAAATAACTTAGCTTTGATTTACAAATTCAATATTCTAAAATAAGACTTAGTTATTTTGAAGTAAGGAACGTCAAAGTATTAACTTAGATCTGATTTTCAAATTGTCATTTCTAAAATCAGTAGTAGATATTTTCAAGTAGAGAACTTCAAACTAATAACTTAGTTTTGATTTACAAATTAACTAGTCTAAAATAAGATTAAGTTATTTTGTAGTAAAGAACGTCAAACTATTAACTTAGACCTGATTTTCAAATTGTCAATTCTAAAATCAGAAGTAGATTTTTTTAAGAAAAGAACTTTAAACAAATAACTTAGCTTTGATTTACAAATTTACTATTCTAAAATAAGACTTAGTTGTTATGAAGTAAAGAAAGTCAAACTATTAACTTAGATCTGATTTTCAAATTCTCATTTCTAAAATCAGTAGTAGATTTTTTCAAGTATAGACTTCAAACTAATAACTTAGTTTTGATTTACAAATTCACTATACTAAAATAAAACTTAGTTGTTTTGAAGTAAAGAACGTCAAACTATTAACTTAGATCTGATTTTCGAATTGTCATTTCCAAAATCAGAAGTAGATGTTTTCAATTAAAGAACTTCAAACTAATAACTTAGATTTGATTTACAAATACAGTATACTAAAATAAGACTTATCTATTTTGAAGTAAAGAACGTCATACTATTAACTTAGACCTGATTTTCAAATTGTCATTTCTAAAATCTGAAGCAGATATTTTCAAGTAAAGAACTTTAAACTAATAACTTAGATCTGATTTTCAAATTGTCATTTATAAAATCTGAAGCAGATATTTTCAAATAAACAACTTCAAACTAATAACTTAGTTTTGATTTACATATACAGTATTCTTAAATAAGACTTATCTATATTGAAGTAAAAAACATCAAACTATTAACTTAGATCTGATTTTCAAATTGTCATTTCTAAAATCTGAAGCAGATATTTTCAAATAAAGAACTTCAAACTAACAACTTAGTTTTTATTTACAAATTTACTATACTAAAATAAAACTTAGTTGTTCAGAAGTAAAGAACGTCAAACTATTAACTTAGATCTGATTTTCAAATTATCATTTGTAGAATCTGAAGCAGATATTTTTAAATAAAGAACTTCAAACTAACAACTTAGTTTTGATTTACAAATACAATATTCTAAAATAAGACTTATCTATTTTAAGGTAAGGAACGTCAAACTAGTAAATTAGTTCTGATTTTCAAATTGTCATTTCTAAATCTAATAAGTAAAGAAGTCAAGAACTTCACACTAATAACTTAGTTTTGATTTACAAATGCACTATTCTAAAGTAATAATTAGTTATTTTGAAGTAAAAAACGTCAAACAAATAACTATTTTTTCTGATCTGATTTTCTTACAACCTTAGATTTGATTTCCAAATTTGCATTACTAAGATCCGAAATAGTAAATTTGAAGTAAAAAACTTTAAACTAATAACTTAGTTTTCATTTACAAATTCACTAGTCTAAAATAAGACTTAGTTATTTTAAAGTAAAGAACGCCAAACTATTAACTTAGATCTGATTTTCAAATTATTATTTCTAAAATCAGAAATAGATATTTTTAAGTAAAGTACTTCAAACTAATAACTTAGGTTTTATTTACAAAAATACACTATTCTAAAATAAGACTTATCTATTTTGAAGTAAAGAACGTCAAACTATTCACTTAGATCTGATTTTCAAATTGTCATTTTTTAAATCAGAAGTAGATATTTCAAAGTAAAGTACTTCAAACTAATAACTTAGTGTTGATTTACAAATTTCCTATTCTAAAGTAAGACTTAGGTATTTTGAAGTAAAGAACGTCAAACTATTAACTTAGACCTGATTTTCAAATTGTAATTTCTAAAATCAGAAGTAGATATTTTCAGGTAAAGAACTTCAAACTACCACCTTAGATTGCACATTACTAAGTACATTACTAAGATCCGAATTAGTAAATTTGAAGTAAATAACTTTAAACTAATAACTTAGTTTTGATTTACAAATTCACTAGTCTAAAATAAGACTTAGTTATTTTGAAGTAAAGAACGTCAAACTATTAACTTAGATCTGATTTTTATTTGTCATTACTAAAATCAGTAGTAGATATTTTCAAGTAAAGAACTTCAAACTAATAACTTAGTTTTTATTTACAAATTCACTATACTAAAATAAGACTTAGTTATTTTGAAGTAAAAAACGTCAAACTATTAACTTAGACCTGATTTTCAAATTGCCATTTCTAAAATCCGAAGTAGATATTTTCAAGTAAAGAACTTCAAACTAATAACTTGGCTTTGATTTACAAATGGACAATTCTAAAATAAGACTTAGTTATTTTGAAGTAAAGAACGTCAAACCATTAATTGAGATCTGATTTTCAAATTGTCATTTCTAAAATCAGTAGTAGATATTTTGAAGTATAGAACTTCAAACTAACAACTTAGTTTTAATTTACTAATTCACTTTACTAAAATAAGGCTTAATTATTTAGAAGAAAAGAACGTCAAACTATTAATTTAGATCTGATTTTCAAATTGTCATTTCTAAAATCAGAAGTAGATATTTTCAAGTAAAGAACTTCAAACTAATAACTTAGTTTAGATTTACAAATGCACTATTCTAAAGTAAGAATTAGTTATTTTGAAGTAAAAAACGTCAAACTAATAACTATATCTGATTTTCAAATTGTCATTTCTAAAATCAGTAGTAGATATTTACAAGTAAAAAACTTCAAACTAATAACTTAGTTTTGATTTACAAATTTGCTAGTCTTAAATAAGACTTAGTTATTTTGAAGTAAAAATCGTCAAACTATTAACTTAGACCTGATTTTCAAATTGTAATTTCTAAAATCAGAAGTAGATATTTTCAAGTAAAGAACTTCAAACTACAACCTTAGATTTGATTTCTAAATTTACATTACTAAGATCCAAATTAGAAAATTTGAAGTAAAAAACTTTTAACTAATAACTTAGTTTTGATTTACAAATTTACTAGTCTAAAATAAGACTTAGTTATTTTGAAGTAAAAATCGTCAAACTATTAACTTAGACCTGATTTTCAAGTTGTCATTTCTAAAATCAGAAGTAGATATTTTCAAGTAATGAACTTTCAACTAATAACTTAGTTTTGATTTACAAATGCACTATTCTAAAGTAAGAATTAGTTATTTTGAAGTAAAAAACGTCAAACTAATAACTATATCTGATTTTCAAATTGTCATTTATAAAATCAGTAGTAGATATTTACAAGTAAAGAACTTCAAACTAATAACTTAGTTTTGATTTACAAATTTACTAGTCTAAAATAAGACTTAGTTATTTTGAAATAAAAATTGTCAAACTATTAACTTAGATCTAATTTTCAAATTGTCATTTCTAAAATCAGTAGTAGATAATTTCAAGTAAAGAACTTCAAACAAATAACTTAGTTTTAATTTACAAATTCACTATACTAAAATAAGACTTAGTTATTTACAAGTGAAGAACGTCAAACTATTAACTTAGATCTGATTTTCAAATTGTCATTTCTAAAATCAGAAGTACATATTTTCAAGTAAAGAACTTTAAACTAATAACTTAGCTTTGATTTACAAATGCAGTATTCTAAAATAACACTTAGTTATTTTGAAGTAAACAACGTCAAACTATTAACTTAGATCTGATTTTCAAATTGTCATTTCTTAAATATGAAGTAGATATTTTCAAGTGAAGAACTTCAAACTACAACCTTAGATTTGATTTCCAAATTTACATTACTAAGATCCGAATTAGTAAATTTGAAGTAAAAAACTTTAAACTAATAACTTAGTAGTTTTGATTTACAAATTCACTAGTCTAAAATAAGACTTAGTTATTTTAAAGTAAAGAACGTCAAACGATTGACTTACATCTGATTTTCAAATTGTCATTTCTAAAATCAGTAGTAGATATTTTCAAGTAAAGAACTTCAAACTAATAACTTAGTTTTAATTTACAAATTCACTATACTAAAATAAGACTTAGTTATTTAGAAGTAAAGAACGTCAAACTATTAACTAAGATCTGATTTTCAAATTGTCATTTCTAAAATCAGAAGTACATATTTTTAAGTAAAGAACTTTAAACTAATAACTTAGCTTTGATTTACAAATTCAGTATTCTAAAATAAGACTTAGTTATTTACAAGTGCAGAACGTCAAACTATTAACTTAGATCTGATTTTCAAATTGTCATTTCTAAAATCAGTAGTAGATAATTTCAAGTAAAGAACTTCAAACAAATAACTTAGTTTTAATTTACAAATTCACTATACTAAAATAAGACTTAGTTATTTACAAGTGAAGAACGTCAAACTATTAACTTAGATCTGATTTTCAAATTGTCATTTCTAAAATCAGAAGTACATATTTTCAAGTAAAGAACTTTAAACTAATAACTTAGCTTTGATTTACAAATTCAGTATTCTAAAATAAGACTTGGTTATTTTGAAGTAAAGAACGTCAAACTATTACATTAGATCTGATTTTTAATATGTCATTTCCAAAATCAAAAGTAGATATTTTCAAGTAAAGAACTTCAAGCTTATAACTTAGTTTTGATTTACAAATACAGTATTCTAAAATAAGATTTTTCTATTTTGAAGTAAAGAACGTCAAATTATTAACTTAGATCTGATTTTCAAATTGTCATTTCCAAAATCAGAAGTAGATATTTTCAAGTAAAGAACTTCAAACTAACAACTTATTTTTGATTTACAAATTCACGATACTAAAATAAAACTTAGTTGTTCAGAAGTAAAGAACGTCAAACTTATAACTTAGATCTGATTTTCAAATTGTAATTTCTAAAATCAGAAGTAGATATTTTCAGGTAAAGAACTTCAAACAACAACCTTAGATTTGATTTCCAAATTTACATTTCTAAGATCCAAATTAGTAAATTTGAAGTAAAAAACTTTAAACTAAAAACTTAGTTTTGATTTACAAATTCACTAGTCTAAAATAAGACTTAGTTATTTTGAAGTAAAGAACGTCAAACTATAACTTGGATCTGATTTTCAAATTGTCATTTCCAAAATAAGAAGTAGATATTTTCAAGTAAAAAACTTTAAAATACAACCTTAGGATTTATTCTCTAATTTACATTTCTAAGATCCGAATTAGTAAATTTGAAGTAAAAAACTTTAAAAAAATAGCTTAGCTTTGATTTACAAATTCACTAGTCTAAAATAACACTTAGTTATTTTGAAGTAAAGAACGTCAAACTATTAACTTAGATCTGTTTTTCAAATTGTCATTTCTAAAATCAGAAGTAGATATTTGAACTAAAGTATTTCAAACTTATAACTTAGTTTTGATTTACAAATACACTATTCTAAAATAAGACTTATCTATTTTGATAGATAAGTCTACAAATCAGAAGTAAATATTATTCAAGTAAAAAACTACAAACTAATTAGTTAGTTTTGATTAACAAATTCACTAGTTTAAAATAAGACTTAGTTATTTTGAAGTAAAGAACGTCAAAATATTAACTTAGATCTGATTTTCAGATTGTCATTACTAAGATCAGTAGTAGATATTATCAAGTAAAAAACTTCTAATTAATAACTTAGTGTTGATTTGCAAATTAACTATTCTAAAACAAAATTTAGTTATTTTTATCTAAAGACCGTCAAACTTTTAACTTAGATCTGATTTTCAAATTGTCATTTCTAAAATCAGAAGTAGATATTTCAAAGTTAAAACTACATACTAATAACTTTGTTTTGATTTACAAATTCACTATCCTAAAATAAGACTTAGTTATTTAGAAATAAATAACGTCAAACTATTAACTTAAATCTGATTTACAAATTGTCATTTCTAAAATCAGTAGTAGATTATTTCAAATAAAGAACATCAAACTAATAACTTAGTTTTAATTTACAAATTCACTATACTAATATAAGACTTAGTTATTTTGAGGTAAAAAACGTCAAATTATTAACTTAGACCTGATTTTCAAATTGCCATTTCTAAAATCAGAAGTAGATATTTTCAAGTAAAGAACTTCAAACTAATAACTTAGCTTTGATTTACAAATTGACAATTCTAAAATAAGACTTAGTTATTTTGAAGTAAACAACGTCAAACTATTAACTTAGATCTGATTTTAAAATTGTAATTTCTAAAATCAGAAGTAATTATTTTCAAGTAAAGAACTTCAAACTACAACCTTAGATTTGATTTACAAATTTACATTACTAAGATCCAAATTAGAAAATTTGAAGTAAAAAACTTTAAGCTAATAACTTAGTTTTGATTTGCAAATTCACTAGTCTAAAATAAGACTTAGTTATTTTGAAGTAAAGAACGTCAAACCATTAACTTAGATCTGATTTCAAATTGTCATTTCTAAAATCAGTAGTAGATATTTTGAAGTATAGAACTTCAAACTAATTACTTAGTTTTAATTTACAAATTCACTATACTAAATTAAGACTTAGTTATTTTGAAGTAAAGAACGTCAAACCATTAACTTAGATCTGACTTTCAAATTGTCATTTCTAAGATCAGTAGTAGATATTTTGAAGTATAGAACTTCAAACTAATAACTTAGTTTTAATTTACAAATTCACTATACTAAAATAAGACTTAGTTATTTAGAAGTAAAGAACGTCAAACTATTAACTGAGATCTGATTTTCAAATTGTCATTTCTAAAATCAGAAGTAGATATTTTCAAGTAAAGAACTTTAAGCTAATAACATAGCTTTGATTTACAAATTCAGTATTCTATAATAAGACGTATCTATTTTGAAGTAAAGAACGTCAAACTATTAACAGAGATCTGATTTTCAAATTGTCATTTCTAAAATCAGTAGTAGATATTTTGAAGTATAGAACTTCAAACTAATAACTTAGTTTTAATTTACAAATTCACTATACTAAAATAAGACTTAGTTATTTTGAAGTAAAGAACGTCAAACTATTAACTTAGATCTGATTTTCATATTGTCATTTCTAAAATCTGAAGCAGATATTTTCAAATAAAGAACTTCAAACTAAAACCTTAGTTTTGATTTACAAATTCACTATACTAAAATAAAACTTAGTTGTTCAGAAGTAAAGAACGTCAAACTATTAACTTAGATCTAATTTTCAAATTGTCATTTCTAATATCAGAAGTAGATATTTTCAAGTAAAAAACTTCAAACTAATAACTTAGTTTTGATTTACAAGTTAACTATTCTAAAAAAAGTTTAGTTATTTTGATGTAAAAAACATCAAACTATTAACTAAGATCTGATTTTCAAATTATCTTTTCTAAAATCTGAAGCAGATATTTTCAAATAAAGAACTTTAAGCTAATAACTTAGTTTTGCTTTACAAATACAGTATTCTATAATAAGACGTATCAATTTTGAAGTAAAGAACGTCAAACTATTAACTTAGATCTGATTTTCAAATTGCCATTTTTAAAATCAGAAGTAGATATTTTCAAGTAATGAACTTTCAACTAATAACTTAGTTTTGATTTACAAATGCACTATTCTAAAGTAAGAATTAGTTATTTTGAAGTAAAAAACGTCAAACTAATAACTATATCTGATTTTCAAATTGTCATTTCTAAAATCAGTAGTAGACATTTACAAGTAAGAAACTTCAAACTAATAACTTAGTTTTGATTTACAAATTTACTAGTCTAAAATAAGACTTAGATATTTTGAAATAAAAATCGTCAAACTATTAACTTAGATCTAATTTTCAAATTGTCATTTCTAAAATCAGTAGTAGATAATTTCAAGTAAAGAACTTCAAACAAATAACTTAGTTTTAATTTACAAATTCACTATACTAAAATAAGACTTAGTTATTTACAAGTGAAGAACGTCAAACTATTAACTTAGATCTGATTTTCAAATTGTCATTTCTAAAATCAGAAGTTCATATTTTCAAGTAAAGAACTTTAAACTAATAACTTAGCTTTGATTTACAAATTCAGTATTCTAAAATAAGACTTGGTTATTTTGAAGTAAAGAACGTCAAACTATTAACTTAGATCTGATTTTCATAGTGTAATTTCTAAAATCAGGAGTAATAATTTTCAAGTAAAGAACTTCAAACTACAACCTTAGATTTGATTTCCAAATTTACATTATTAAGATCCAAATTAGAAAATTAGAAGTAAAAAACTTTAAAATAATAACTTAGTTTTGATTTACAAATTCACTAGTCTAAAATAAGACTTAGTTATTTTGAAGTAAAAAACGTCAAACTATTAACTTAGATCTGATTTTCAAATTGTCATTTCTAAAATCAGTAGTAGATATTTTCAAGTAAAGAACTTCAAACTAATAACTTAGTTTTAATGTACAAATTCACTATAGTAAAATAAGACTTAGTTATTTAGAAGTAAAGAACGTCAAACTATTAACTTAGATCTGATTTTCAAATTGTCATTTCTAAAATCAGAAGTAGATATTTTCAAGTAAAAAACTTCAAACTAATAACTTAGTTTTGATTTACAAGTTAACTATTCTAAAATAAAATTTAGTTATTTTGATGTAAAGAACATCAAACTATTAGCTTAGATCTGATTTTCAAATTTTAATTTCTAAAATCTGAAGTAGACATTTTTAAGTAAAGTACTTCAAACTAATAACTTAGGTTTGATTTACAATTACACTATTCTAAAATAAGACTTATCTATTTAGAAGTAAAAAACGTCAAACTATTCACTTAGATCTGATTTTCAAATTGTCATTTCTAAAATCTGAAGCAGATATTTTCAAGTAAAAATCTTTAAACTAATAACTTAGTTTTGATTTACAAATTCACTATTCTAAAATAAGACTTAGTTATTTTGAAGTAAAGAACGTCAAACTATTAACTGAACTCTGATTTTCAAATTGTCATTTATAAAATCAGAAGTAGATATTTTTAAGTAAAGTACTTCAAACTAATAACTTAGCTATGATTTACAAATTGAGTATTCTAAAATAAGACTTAGTTGTTATGAAGTAAAGAACGTCAAACTAACTTAGATCTGATTTTCAAATTGTCATTTCCAAAATCAGAAGTAGATGTTTTCAATTAAAGAACTTCAAACTAATAACTTAGTTTTGATTTACAAATTCACTAGTCTAAAATAAGACTTAGTTATTTTGAAGTAAAGAACGTCAAACTGTTAACTTAGATCTGATTTTCAAATTGTCATTACTAAAATCAGTAGTAGATTTTTTCAAGTATAGACCTCAAACAAATAACTTAGTTTTGATTTACAAATACACTATGCTAAAATAAGACTTATTTGTTTAGAAGTAAAGAAGGTCAAACTATTAAATTAACTCTGATTTTCAAATTGTCCTTTCCAAAATCAGAAGTAGATATTTTCAAGTAAAGAACTTCAAACTAATAACTTAGTTTTGATTTACAAATTCACTATATTAAAATAAGACTTAGTTGTTCAGAAGTAAAGAACGTCAAACTATTAACTTAGATCTGATTTTCAAATTGTCATTTCTAAAATCAGAAGTAGATATTTTCAAGTAAAGAACTTCAAACTAATAACTTAGCTTTGATTTACCAATTTACAATTCTAAAATAAGACTTAGTTATTTTGATGTAAAGAACGTCAAACTATTAACTTAGATCTGATTTTCAAATTGTCATTTATAAAATCAGAAGTAGATATTTTCAGGTAAAGAACTTCAAACAAATAACTTAGTTTTGATTTACAAAGACAGTATTCTAAAATAAGACTTATCTATTTTGAAGTAATGAACGTCAAACTATTAACTTACATCTGATTTTCAAATTGTCATTTCTGAAATCAGAAGTTGTAATTTCAAAGTAAAGTACTTTAAACTAATAACATAGTTTTGATTTACAATTTCACTATTCTAAAATAAGACTTAGTTTCTTTGAAGTAAAGAACGTCAAACTATTAACTTAGAACTGATATTCAAATTGTCATTTCTGAAATCAGTAGTAGATATTTCAAAGTAAAAAACTTCAAACTAATAACTTAGTTTTGATTTAGAAATTCACTTTTTTAAATAAGACTTATCTATTTTAAAGTAAAGAACGTCAAAATATTAACTTTGATCTGTTTTTCAAATTGTCATTTCTGAAATCAGAAGTAGATATTTCAAAGTACAGAACTTTAAACTAATAACTTAGTTTTGATTTACAGATTCACTAGTCTAAATAAGACTTAGTTATTTTGAAGTAAAAAACGTCAAACTATTAACTTAGATCTGATTTTCAAATTGTCATTTTTGAAATCAGAAGTAGATATTTTCAAGTAAAGTACTTCAAACAAATAACTTAGTTTTGATTAACAGAGCCAATATTCTAAATTAAGACTTATCTCTTTTGAAGTAAAGAACGTCAAACTATTAACTTAGATCTGATTTTCAAATTGTCATTTCTGAAATCAGAAATAGTTATTTTAAAGTATCGAACTTTAAACTAATAACTTAGTTTTGATTTACAAATTCACTATTCTATAATAGTACTTAGTTATTTTGAAGTAAACAATGTCAAACTATTATCTTAGATATGATTTTCAATTTGTCATTTCTGAAATCGGAAATAGATATTTTAAAGTATCGAACTTTAAATTAATAACTTAGTTTTGATTTACAAATTCACTATTCTAAAATAGTACTTAGTTATTTTGAAGTAAAGAACTTCAAACTATTTACTTAGATCTGATTTTCAAATTATGATTTCTAAGATCAGTTGTAGATATTTTCAAGTAACGAACTTCAAACTAATAACTTAGTTTTGATTTACAATTACACTAGTCTAAAATAGGACTTAGTTATTTTGAAGTAAAAAACGTCAAACTATTAACTTAGATCTGATTCTCAAATTGTCATTTCTGAAATGAGAAGTAGATATTTCAAAGTATGGAACTTTAAACTTATAACTTAGTTTTGATTTTCAAATTCACTATTCTAAAATATTACTTAGTTATTTTGAAGTAAAGAACGTCAAACTATTAACTTAGATCTGATCTTCAAATTATGATTTCTAAAATTTGAAGAAGATAATTTCAAGTAAAAAACTTCAAACTAATAACTTAGTTTTACTTTACAAATACGGTATTCTAGATTAAGACTTATCAATTTTGTGGTAAAGAACGTCAAACTACTAACTTAATTCTGATTTTCAAATTGTCATTTTTAAAATCAGAAGTAGATATTTGCAAGTAAAGATCTTCAAACTATAAACTTAGCTTTGATTTTCAAATTTATATTACATAAATCCGTATTAGTTGATTTGAAGTAAAAAACTTCAAACTAATAACTTAGTTTTGATTTACAAATTCACTATTCTAAAATGAGATTTAGTTATTTCGAAGTAAAGTACATCAAACTATTAACTTCGATTTTATTTTCAAAGTAACATTTCTAAAATCAGAGTTAGTTATTTAGAAGTAAATAACATCAAACTATTAACTTAGATCTCACTTTAAAATTGTCATTTCTGAAATCAGAAGTTGTTATTTCAAAGTAAAGAAGTTCAAACTAATAACTTAGTTTTGATTTACAAATTCACTATTCTAAAATAAGACTTAGTTATTTAGAAGTAAAGAACGTCAAACTATTAACTTAGATCTGATTTTTAAATTGTCATTTCTAAAATAAGAAGTAGATAGTTTCAAGTAAAGAACTTCAAACTAATAACTTAGTTTTGATTTACAAATTCACTATACTAAAATAAGACTTAGTTATTTAGAAGTAAAGAACGTCAAACTATTAACTTAGATCTGATTTTCAAATTGTCATTTCTAAAATAAGAAGTAGATAGTTTCAAGTAAAGAACTTCAAACTAATAACTTAGATTTGATTTACAAATTCACTATACTAAAATAAGACTTAATTATTTAGAAGTAAAGAACGTCAAACTATTAACTTAGATCTGATTTTCAAATTGTCACTTTTAAAATCAGAATAGATATTTTCACGTAAAGATCTGCAAACTAATAACTTACTTTTGATTTACAAATTCACTATACTAAAATAAGACTTATTTGTTTAGAAGTAAAGAACGTCAAACTATTAACTTAGATCTGATTTTCAAATTGTCATTTCCAAAATCAGAATTAGATATTTTAAAGTAAAGAACTTCAAACTAAAAACCTAGTTTTGATTTACAAAAACAGTATTCTATAATAAGACTTATCTATTTTGATGTAAAGAAAGTCAAACTATTCACTTAGATCTGATTTTCAAATTTCATTTCCTAAATCAGAAGTAGATTGTTCAAAGTAAATAACTTTAAACTTATAACTTAGTTTTGATTTACAATTTCACTATTCTAAAATAAGACTTAGTTTCTTTGAAGTAAAGAACGTCAAACTATTAACTTAGATCTGATATTCAAATTGTCATTTCTGAAATCAGTAGTAAATATTTCAAAGTAAAGAACTTCAAACTAATAACTTAGTTTTGATTTACAAATCCAATATTCTAAAATAAGACTTATCTATTTTGAAGTAAAGAACGTCAAACTATTAACTTAGATCTGATTTTCAAATTGTCATTTATAAAATCAGTAGTAGATATTTTCAAGTAAAGTACTTCAAACGAATAACTTAGTTTTGATTTACAAAGCCAATATTCTACAAAAAGACTTATCTATTTTGAAGTAAAGAACGTCAAACTATTAACTTAGATCTGATTTTCAAATTGTCATTTTTGAAATCATAAGTAAATTTTTCAAAGGAAGAATTTCAAACAAATAACTTAGTTTTGCTTTACAAATTTACTATTCTAAAATAAGACTAAGTTACTTTGAAGTAAGGAACGTCAAACTATTAACATAGATCTGATTTTCAAATTATGATTTCTAAAATCTGAAGCAGATAATTTCAAGTAAAAAACTTCAAACTAATAACTTAGTTTTGCTTTACAAATACGGTATTCTAGATTAAGACTTATCAATTTTGTGGTAAAGAACGTCAAACTATTAACTTAATTCTGATTTTCAAATTGTCATTTCTAAAATCAGAAGTAGATATTTGCAAGTAAAGATCTTCAAACTATAAACTTAGCTTTGATTTTCAAATTTATATTACATAAATCCGTATTAGTTGATTTGAAGTAAAAAACTTCAAACTAATAACTTAGTTTTGATTTACAAATTCACTATTCTAAAATGAGATTTAGTTATTTCGAAGTAAAAAACGTCAAACTATTAACTTCGATTTTATTTTCAAAGTAACATTTCTAAAATCAGAGTTAGTTATTTAGAAGTAAATAACATCAAACTATTAACTTAGATCTGACTTTAAAATTGCCATTTCTGAAATCAGAAGTTGTTATTTCAAAGTAAAGAAGTTCAAACTAATAACTTAGTTTTGATTTACAAATTCACTATTCTAAAATAAGACTTAGTTATTTAGAAGTAAAGAACGTCAAACTATTAACTTAGATCTGATTTTCAAATTGTCATTTCTAAAATAAGGAGTAGATAGTTTCAAGTAAAGAACTTCAAACTAATAACTTAGTTTTGATTTACAAATTCAATATACTAAAATAAGACTTAATTATTTAGAAGTAAAGAACGTCAAACTATTAACTTAGATCTGATTTTCAAATTGTCACTTCTAAAATCAGAATAGATATTTTCACGTAAAGATCTTCAAACTAATAACTTAGTTTTGATTTACAAATTCAATATTCTAAAATAAGACTTAGTTATTTTGAAATAAAGAACGTCAAACCATTAACTTAAATCTGATTTTCAAATTGTCATTTTTAAAATCAGTAGTAGATATTTTCAAGTAAAGATCTTCAAACTAATAACTTAGTTTTGATTTACAAATTTACTAGTCTAAAATAAGACTTAGTTATTGTGAAGTAAAAAGTGAAAAACTTCAAACTAATAACTTAGCTTTGATTTACAAATGGACTATTCTAAAATAAGTCATAGTTATTTTGAAGTAAAGAACGTCAAACTATTAACATAGATCTGATTTTCAAATTGTAATTTCTAAAATCAGTAGTAGATATTTTCAAGTAAAAAACTTCAAACTACAACCTTAGATTTGATTTCGAAATTTACATTACTAAGATCCGAATTAGTAAATTTAAAGTAAAAACTTTAAACTAATAACTTAGTTTTAATTTACAAATTCACTAGTCTTAAGTAAGACTTAGTTATCTTGAAGTAAAGAACCACAAACTTTTAACTTAGATCTGATTTTCAAATTGTCATTTCTAAAATCAGAAGTTTTTAGATATTTTCAAGTGAAGACGTTCAAACTGATAACTTAGTTTTGATTTACAAATTCACTATACTAAAATAAGATTTAGTTATTTAGAAGTAAAGAACGTCAAACTATTAACTTAGATCTGATTTTCAAATTTTCATTTCTAAAATCAGAAGTAGCTATTTTTACGTATAGAACTTCAAACTAATAACTTAGTTTTGATTTAGAAATACACTATTATAAAATAAAACTTATCTATTTTGAAGTAAAGAAAGTCAAACTATTCTCTTAGATCTGATTTTCAAATTGTCATTTCTGAAATCAGAAGTAGATATTTCAAAGTAAATAACTTCAAACTAACAACTTAGTTTTGATTTACAAATACAGTATTCTAAAATAAGACTTATCTATTTTGAAGTAAAGTACGTCAAACTATTTCCTTAGATCTGTTTTTCAAATTGTCATTTCTAAAATCAGAAGTAGATATTTTTAAATAAAAAACTTCAAACTAGAAACTTAGGTTTGATTTACAAATTTACTATACTAAAATAAGACTTAGTTATTTAGAAGTAAAAAACGTCAAACAATAAACTTAGATCTGAATTTCAAATTGTCATTTCTAAAATCAAAAGTAGATATTTTCAAGTAAGGAACTTCAAACTAATAACTTAGTTTTGATTTACAAATTTACTATACTAAAATAAGACTTAGTTATTTTGAAGTAAAAAATGTCAAACTATTAACTTAGACCTGATTGTCAAATTGTAATTTCTAAAATCAGTAGTAGATATTTTCAAGTAAAAAACTTCAAACTACAACTTTAGATTTGAATTACAAATTTACATTACTAAGATCCGAATTAGTAAATTTGAAGTAAAAAACTTTAAACTAATAACTTAGTTTTGATTTACAAATTCACTAGTCTAAATTAAGACTTAACTATTAACTTAGATCTGATTTTCAAATTGTCATTTCTAAAATCAGAAGTAGATATTTTCATGTAAAGAACTAGAAACTATAACCTTAACTTTAATTTTTAAAATTTCAGTACAAAAATCCGTATTAGTTAATTTGAAAAAAAAACTTCAAATTAATAACTTACTTTTATTTAGAAATTCACTATTTTAAATAAGACTTAGTTATTTTGAAGTAAAGATAGTCAAACTATTAACTTAGATCTGATTTCCAAAATGTCATTTCCAAAATTAGAAGTAGATATTTTCAAGTAAAAAACTTTAAACTAATAAATTAGTTTTGATTTACAAATTCACTATTCCAAAATAAGACTTAGTTATTTTGAAGTAAAGAACGTCAAACTATTAACTTAGATCTAATTTCCAAATTGTCAGAAGTCAAAAAATCAGAAGTAGATATTTGCAAGTACAATACTTCAAACTAATTAGTTAGTTTTGATTTACAAATTCACTATACTAAAGTATGACTTAGTTATTTTGAAGTAAAAATCGTCAAACAATTAATTTAGTTCTGATTTTCAAATTGTCATTTCTAAAATGAGAAGTAGATAAATTCAAGTAAAGAGCTTCAAACTAATAACTTAGTTTTGATTTACAAATACACTATTCTAAAATAAGACTTATTTATTTTGAAGTTAAAACGTCTAACTATTTACTTAGATCTGATTTTCAAATTGTCATATCTAAAACCAGAAGTAGATATTTCAATGAGAAAAACTTCAAACTAAAAACTTAGTTTTGATTTACAAATTCACTATTCTAATATAAGACTTCGTTATTTTGAAGTAAAGATCGTCAAACTATTAACTTAGTTCTGATTTTCAAATTGTAATTTCAAAAATCTGGAGTAAATATTTTCAAGTATAGTTTCAAGCTAATAACTTAGGTTTGATTTACAAATTCACTATTCTAAAATAAGACTTAGTTATTTTGAAGTTAAGAACGTCAAACTATTAATTTAAATTTGATTTACAAATTGTCATTTCTAAAATCAGTAATAGATATTTTCAAGTATAAAACTGCAAACTAATTACGTAGTTTTGATTTACAAATTCACTAGTCTAAAATAAGACTTAGTTATTTTTAAGTAAATAACGTCAACTATTAACTTAGATCTGATTTTCAAATTGTCATTTCTAAAATCAGAATTAGATATTTTTAAGTAAAGAACTTCAGACTACAACCTAAGGTTTGATTTTCAAATTTACATTACTAAGATCCGTATTAGTAAATTTGTAGTGAAAAACTTTAAAGTAAAAACTTAGTTTTGATTTACAAATTCACCAGTCTAAAATAAGACTTATTTATTTTGAAGTTAAGAAAGTCAAACTATTAACTTAGATCTGATTTTAAAATTGTCATTTCTAAAATAAGATGTAGTTATTTTCAAGTAAACATCTTCAAACTATTTCTTTAGCTTTGATTTCCAAATTTACCTTACAAAAATCCGTTTTAATTCATTTGAAGTAATAAACTTCAAAGGAATAACTAAGTTTTGATTTACAAATTTACTATTCTAAAATAAGACTTAGTTATTTTGAAGTAAAGACCGTTAAACTATTAAGTTAGAACTGATTTTCAAATTGTCATTTCTAAAATTAGAAGTAGATATTTTCAAGTAAAGTACTTCAAACAAATAATTTAGCTTGATTTACAAATAAACTATTCTAAAATAAGACTTAGTTATTTTGCAGTAAAAAATGTCAAACTATTAATTTAGATCAGATTTGCAAATTGTCATTTCTAAAATCAGAAGTAGATATTTTTAAGTAAAGAACTTCAAACTAATAACTTAATTTAGATTTACAAATAAAGTATTCTAAAATAAGCCATATCTATTTTGAAGTAAATGCCGTCAATTTAATAACTTAGATCTGATTTTCAAATTGTCATTTCTAAAATCAGAAGTCGATATTTTCAAGTAAAAAACTTCTAAGTACATCCTTAGATTTGATTTCCAAATTTACATCACTAAAATACGAATTAGTAAAGTTGAAGTAAAAAACTTTAAACTAATAATTTAGTTTTGATTTATAAATTCACTAGTCTAAAATAAGACTTATGCCCGGTTTCTCAATCGCGACTTAAGTTCCAGGTAGAGCTTAAGCTGCAGCTTAAGTTCCGACTGTTGCTTAAACCGTTGCACATTAGAGCTTAGCACCGGTTACGGCTCAAGCTCGACCTTAAATGTAAGATGCCGATTTCGACGACTTAAGACGTAGATCACAACCTATAACAATAGTTGCTAATAATAAAATTATTTAGTAGAGCATAAGTGTTCTGTGTTTTTAAATATGAATTATGTATTATTTTAAAAAATTTTACTTGCTCTATGGTCAGGTTATTTATTACTATGTTTGAGCGTATTTGTTCTTGTCCTCTGAATGCCATCACTTTTGTTTTATTTAGAATTTTACCATATTGTATTCTTTTATGGTTTGGCTCAGTTTAAAAACTAAGTTCGTAAAAAGCATGATTATTACAAAATCTTGGTAGTTCAGATTTGAGCAATGTTCCCTTCATTTGCGGATACTTCTTAAGAGTCACAATGCCAATATTTGAAGACGCCGACATTCTCGATAAAATTGAAAAATTCGATTATAGAAACGGCACAATGAGAACAACGTTCAAGAATAAAACCAATCAAATTACTGCGTTCAAAGTCAATAAGACAATTTCGGTACCAAGCATAACTATTGTGAGTGAACTATTAGAGTGAAACTAAGACGATTACCAAGAAAAATGAAAGACGAATTCAGAATGCCAAAATGAGGTTCCTACGGGCAGTAGCAGAATACCAAAACACAGATTAAAAAAATAATACCAATATAAGAACCAACTGCCGAAGAAAAGCTTCCATAACAGGCTGAGAGGAAGCCCCCCCAGAAAAAGTTAAAACAACCAATTTGAGTGAAGTGGTCCACTAGTAACGGACTACCAGTCTAAAACTTGCAGATAATGATGATCATGAATTGTGTATAGACTTGATAGATGTCGATAGAGTGGACATTATTGATAATGTTGAAGAGATTCAAGTAATCACAATTATTATTCCGATGAAGAATTTTTTAAAAGGTTTGGGTTAACTAAACTTATTGCTTCAAATTTAATAGTGGAAATTCAGGAACAGCTTGCAAATAGAACGAATGGGTATCTTGTTTTTTCCTTCTAATTTTATACTTATTCCATTTTAATCTTAAAATTTTTCAGTAATAATTATGTTTGTTCTAAAGATCAACGTTTAATAACTTTGCGTGACTATGCTACTCGGGGCCATTTAACGACAATATTGGAGATTATATTCATTGTGGTAAACCTACTGTCTCACGAATTGCAGCAAGAGTAGAACTATTGCTCAACTTTCCAAGAAATATATAATACATTTGCCAAT
The DNA here is from genome assembly GCA_911387805.1 of Cantharis rustica. NCBI lineage: Eukaryota > Metazoa > Arthropoda > Insecta > Coleoptera > Cantharidae > Cantharis > Cantharis rustica. The sequence continues at coordinate 26,474,568 of OU426878.1, read as the reverse complement.
AAATAAGGCAGAACTTACCAAACCTCTGTATAATTGTAAAATATTAATAATTTGATAATGTAAAAATCTGTTGTGTTTTGGTATTGTCAGTGTCACTTGCAATTTTATTAGATTTTACGACGTTGCCAAATTGACTGTCAGCTAAGCAATTGCCTAGATAACGCGACGTAATAATATTTTGGTGCAACTCGGCTTAGGCCCCAGGTAGAGCTTAGACGCGGTTAGCCCTTAGCCAGGCAACAGCTTAAGTTGCGATTGAGAAATAACATTAGTTATTTTGATGTAAAGAACGTCAAACTATTAATTTAGATCTGATTTTCAAATTGTCATTTCTTAAATCAGTAATAGATTTTTTCAAGTAAAAAACTGCAAACTAATTACGTAGATATGATTTACAAATTCACTAGTCTAAAATAAGACTTAAGCTGTATTCTTTTTACCTATTTTAAGTGAGATTGTACTGAGATACTCAGTTACTCAGTTGAAAGGTTGTTTTTTTTACCGTTTTGACATAAGTACTGTGCCGTGTCGAACTGAGTTTTATGTGACAAAACTATCCCCTTCCATACCCAAACTGATCTTGCTGTTTTGAAGTGTTACAACTGAGACAAATTGGGAAATAGTCCGGATTGGTTGATTTGAATTAAACTTGTCACTTATTACAATCATTTCAATAATATCTACTGCACCTTAAATTTTTAATTCGTCTTTTTGAAGTTTATGTTGACATTTGGTTAGTACTACCAAACTTCAAAATAATTAAATTCAAAAATCACTAAGTAGTAAATTTTCGTTGTTCTTTTTACCTTATCTTTCTTTCACTTTGACTCAGTTAATCTCAGTTCGTCTCAGCTCACTTCATCTCAGTTGTGCAACTGAGATGGAAATAAAATAGGTAAAAAGAATACAGCTTTAGTTATTTTGAAGTAAAAAACGTCAAACTATTAACTTAGGTCTGATTTTCAAATTGTTATTTCTAAAATCAGAAGTAGATATTCTCAAGTAAAAAACTTCAAACTAATAACTTAGTTATGATTTACAAATTCACTATTCTAAAATAAGACTTAGTTATTATGAAGTAAAGAACGTCAAACTATTAACTTAGATTTGATTTTCAAATTGTTATTTCTAAAATCAGAAATAGATATTTTCAAGTAAAGAACTTCAAACTAATAACTTAGTTTTGATTTACAAATTCATATTCTAAAATAAGACTTAGTTATTTTTAAGTAAATAACGTCAACCATTAACTTAGATCTGATTTTCAAATTGTCATTACTAAAACCAGAAGTAGATATTTTCAAGTAAAGAACTTCAAACTAATAATCTAGTTTTGATTTCCAAATTTACTATTCTAAAATAAGACTTAATTATTTTGAAGTAAAGAACGTCAAACTATTAATTTAAATCTGATTTACAAATTGTCATTTCTAAAATCAGTAATAGATATTTTCAAGTAAAAAACTGCAAACTAATTACGTAGTTTTGTTTTACAAATTCACTAGTCTAAAATAAGACTTAGTTATTTTTAAGTAAATAACGTCAACTATTAACTTAGATCCGATTTTGAAATTGTCATTTCTAAAATTAGAATTAGATATTTTCAAGTAAAAAACTTCAGACTACAACCTAAGGTTAGATTTTCAAATTTCAAAAATCAAAACTAATAACTTAGTTTTGATTTACAAATTCACTATTCTATAATAGTACTTAGTTATTTTGAAGTAAACAAGGTCAAACTATTAACTTAGATATAATTTTGAAATTATCATTTCTAAAAACAGTAGTAGATATTTTCAAGTAAAAAACTTCAAACTACAACCTTAAAGTGTAACCTCCACAGGAAGTTTTACGTTAGTTTTAAATGTAAACTTACTATTCTTCATTTGAACGTTGGTCTATATTAAGAGTTTCGTTTCATTCTATTCGACTTGGCTCTCCTGTTCTTGAACCAATTCGAAACCGCGTCGCTTCTAAGACCAAGTTGAAGCGCCAGTTCATCCCTCCTGCTGGGAGAAAGATATTGCGATTTTTTCAAAAACTCTTCTTCTAAGATGGCGGTTTGTTGGGCAGTGTAGACGGTTCTACTAACCGTTACGTTTCTGGTTTTAGTATCGCCTCGTCTCTGAGCGATCGATGTATTCCTTGGATAAGGGCTGAAACGATGAGAATGGTTTTGGCGTTCTTTAAGGCGCGATTTACAACCAACGACCGCCTTTTCATCTGAAGATGTTGGTGGTACTTTTGCAGGACTCTTTAGTAGTTTTTCGGCTTGCCAATCCTCAACCGCGTAATAGATTACAGATTCGGTCGAAGTGATTTCGGGCACGCGCACGAGATAATAACCGGGCGGAATGTTTTCGCGCGGAGATGGTGCGACGTGATCGATGTTTGTTTTGGCAATAGATGATGTTGATGCCAAACCAACGGGATCGTTTCGCGGAGTTTTTTCAACTTCCACGTTCACGGGAAGCGTGGATCTTGCGTCCGGTATGGGCTCTTCCTTTGGCCCCATCGAAACATTTTGGAAGCTTACGTCCTTTATGATGTCGTCAATATTATTTGCAAATTCTGTGTCCGAACAATCGTTATCGAGTAATCGCAATGCATCTAACAAGTAGATTCTGTCACTATCGTCGGATATACAGTCTTTAGACGCTTCGCGCGAAGTTGGTGAGACGTGATCGATGTTTCGTTCGGCAATAGATGATGATGATGCCAAATTAACGGAATCGTTTGGCGGGGTTTTTTCAACCTCCACGATCACGGGAAGCGTGGATCTTGCGTCCGGTATGGACTCTACCCTTAGCCCCATCAAAACATTTGAGAACCTTGCGTCGTGTGAATTAATATCCTCTGCGAATTCTTCTTCCGAATAATCGCTATCGGACACTTGCAAATCATTTAACAAATCGGATTTGTCACGATCGGATAAAGAGTCGAAATCTATGTTTGGCATAGAAGCATCCGCCATTGCAATTGGTAGATATAGAAAAATTATAATTTAAGTATAAAAATTAATTAAAATATGTTTTTAAATAATTTAAAAATTAATTTTTATTTAAATTATTTCTATTATTATAAATTATATTATTATTTAAAAATTTGTTATAATTTTTTAAAATTGGTTACAATTTTTAAATAATAATTAATTAAGCGTAAATAAATTTTCTTTTAATCGTAAGAATTAAAAAATTTTTAATCGTAAAAAATCACAATTAAATAAAAGCAGTACGTCTGTCTCTGATGAGGTGCTAGTACCTTCTGAAGAATATTGAGTCGAGCTTTCGGTTGTATACAATTTTTCGATTTAACGGTAAAAAATAACGGTGAAAAGGTAACGGTAAAAAAGAGGGATGGGCGGGCGGCAGTTTTTCGAGGAAATGTAACGGTAAATGAAATTTAAACACAATTTGAAATTATTATCTTTGCTATAAAGATAGAAAAGATTGTAGAGTGTTAATAAAAATCGCTAACGTAAAATAATAATGCTCGTGATTGCATAAAAATAAATAATGTAATCGTTTATTAATAATTGTTATTGTTCCGAATTTTGGGGGTTCGGCATCACCAAAAAGACATGTCACGCCTCGCCGCGCCTGTCCCCGAAGCAGTAATGGGGTAAGAACAATATGTGTGAAAAACTATCACTTGTCGCTCCGAGCAATAAACATGTGAATTTAAAGTGTAACTTCCAAAGGAAGTTTTACGTTAGTTTTAAATGTTAACTTACTATTCTTCATTTGAACGTTTGTCGATATTAAGAGTTTCGTTTCATTCTATTCGACTTGGCTCTCCTGTTCTTGAACCAATTCGAAACCGCGTCGCTTCTAAGACCAAGTTGAAGCGCCAGTTCATCCCTCCTGCTGGGAGAAAGATATTGCGATTTTTGCAAAAACTCTTCTTCTAAGATGGCGGTTTGTTGGGCAGTGTAGACGGTTCTACTAACCGTTACGTTTCTGGTTTTAGTATCGCCTCGTCTCTGAGCGATCGATGTATTCCTTGGATAAGAGCTGAAACGATGAGAATGGTTTTGGCGTTCTTTAAGGCGCGATTTACAACCAACGACCGCCTTTTCATCTGAAGATGTTGGTGGTACTTTTGCAGGACTCTTTAGTAGTTTTTCGGCTTGCCAATCCTCTACCGCGTAATAGATTACAGATTCGGTCGAAGTGATTTCGGGCACGCGCACGAGATAATAACCGGGCGGAATGTTTTCGCGCGGAGATGGTGCGACGTGATCGATGTTTGTTTTGGCAATAGATGATGTTGATGCCAAACCAACGGGATCGTTTCGCGGAGTTTTTTCAACTTCCACGTTCACGGGAAGCGTGGATCTTGCGTCCGGTATGGGCTCTTCCTTTGGCCCCATCGAAACATTTTGGAAGCTTACGTCCTTTATGATGTCGTCAATATTATTTGCGAATTCTGTGTCCGAACAATCGTTATCGAGTAATCGCAATGCATCTAAGAAGTAGATTCTGTCACTATCGTCGGATATACAGTCTTTAGACGCTTCGCGCGGAGTTGGTGAGACGTGATCGATGTTTCGTTCGGCAATAGGTGATGATGATGCCAAATTAACGGAATTGTTTGGCGGGGTTTTTTCAACCTCCACGATCACGGGAAGCGTGGATCTTGCGTCCGGTATGGACTCTACCCTTAGCCCCATCAAAACATTTGGAAACCTTGCGTCGTGTGAATTAATATCCTCTGCGAATTCTTCTTCCGAATAATCGCTATCGGACACTTGCAATCATTTAACAAATCGGATTTGTCACGATCGGATAAAGAATCGAAATCTATGTTTGGCATAGAAGCATCCGCCATTGCAATTGGTAGATATAGAAAAATTATAATTTAAGTATGAAAATTAATTAAAATATGTTTTTAAATAATTTAAAAATTAATATTTATTTATCTAGATCTATTATTATAAATTATATTATTATTTAAAAATTTGTTATAATTTTTTAAAATTGGTTACAATTTTTAAATAATAATTAATTAAGCGTAAATAAATTTTTTTTTAATCGTAAAAATTAAAAAATTTTTAATCGTAAAAAATCACAATTAAATAAAAGCAGTACGTCTGTCTCTGATGAGGTGCTAGTACCTTCTGAAGAATATTGAGTCGAGCTTTCGGTTGTATACAATTTTTCGATTTAACGGTAAAAAATAACGGTGAAAAGGTAACGGTAAAAAAGAGGGATGGGCGGGCGGCAGTTTTTCGAGGAAATGTAACGGTAAATGAAATTTAAACATAATTTGAAATTATTATCTTTGCTATAAAGATAGAAAAGATTGTAGAGTGTTAATAAAAATCGCTAACGTAAAATAATAATGCTCGTGATTGCATAAAAATAAATAATGTAATCGTTTATTAATAATTGTTATTGTTCCGAATTTTGGTGGTTCGGCATCACCAAAAAGACATGTCACGCCTCGCCGCGCCTGTCCCCGAAGCAGTAATGGGGTAAGAACAATATGTGTGAAAAACTATCACTTGTCACTCCGAGCAATAAACATGTGAATTTAAAGTGTAACTTCCAATGGAAGTTTTACGTTAGTTTTAAATGTTAACTTACTATTCTTCATTTGAACGTTGGTCGATATTAAGAGTTTCGTTTCATTCTATTCGACTTGGCTCTCCTGTTCTTGAACCAATTCGAAACCGCGTCGCTTCTAAGACCAAGTTGAAGCGCCAGTTCATCCCTCCTGCTGGGAGAAAGATATTGCGATTTTTGCAAGAAATCTTCTTCTAAGATGGCGGTTTGTTGGGCAGTGTAGACGGTTCTACTAACCGTTACGTTTCTGGTTTTAGTATCGCCTCGTCTCTGAGCGATCGATGTATTCCTTGGATAAGGGCTGAAACGATGAGAATGGTTTTGGCGTTCTTTAAGGCGCGATTTACAACCAGCGACCGCCTTTTCATCTGAAGATGTTGGTGGTACTTTTGCAGGACTCTTTAGTAGTTTTTCGGCTTGCCAATCCTCAACCGCGTAAAAGATTACAGATTCGGTCGAAGTGATTTCGGGCACGCGCACGAGATAATAACCGGGCGGAATGTTTTCGCGCGGAGATGGTGCGACGTGATCGATGTTTGTTTTGGCAATAGATGATGTTGATGCCAAACCAACGGGATCGTTTTGCGGAGTTTTTTCAACCTCCACGTTCACGGGAAGCGTGGATCTTGCGTCAGGTATGGGCTCTTCCTTTGGCCCCATCGAAATATTTGGAAACTTACGTACTTTATGATGTCGTCAATATTATTTGCGAATTCTGTGTCCGAACAATCGTTATCGAGTAATCGCAATGCATCTAACAAGTAGATTCTGTCACTATCGTCGGATATACAGTCTTTAGACGCTTCGCGCGAAGTTGGTGAGTCGTGATCGATGTTTCGTTCGGCAATAGATGATGATGATGCCAAATTAACGGAATCGTTTGGCGGGGTTTTTTCAACCTCCACGATAACGGGAAGCGTGGATCTTGCGTCCGGTATGGACTCTACCCTTAGCCCCATCAAAACATTTGGGAACCTTGCGTCGTGTGAATTAATATCCTCTGCGAATTCTTCTTCCGAATAATCGCTATCGGACACTTGCAAATCATTTAACAAATCGGATTTGTCACGATCGGATAAAGAGTCGAAATCTATGTTTGGCATAGAAGCATCCGCCATTGCAATTGGTAGATATAGAAAAATTATAATTTAACTATGAAAATTAATTAAAATATGTTTTTAAATAATTTAAAAATTAATTTTTATTTATCTATAAAATCTATAAAATAAATTTAGTTATTTTTAGGTGAAGAACGACAAAATATTAACTTAGATCTGATTTTTAAATGGTATTTCTCAAAATAAGAAGTAGATATTTTCAAGTAAAGAACTATAAACTAATAACTTAGTTTTGATTTGCAAATTCACTATTATAAAGTAAGACTTAGTTATTTGGAAGTAAAAATTGTCAAACTATGAACTTAGATCTGATTTTCAAATTGTTATTTCTAAAATCAGAAGTAGATATTTAAAGTAAAAAACTTCAAACTAAAAACTTAGTTTTGATTTACAAATTCACTAATCTAAAATAAGACTTAGTTATTTTGAAGTAAAGAACGTCAAACTATTAACTTAGATCTGATTTTCAAATTGTTATTTCTAAAGTCAGAAGTAGATAATTTCAAGTAAAGAGCTTCAAACTATAAACTTAGTTTTTATTTACAAGTATAGCACTTCAAACTAATAACTTAGTTTTGATTTACAAATTCACTATTCTAAAATACAACTAAGTTATTTTGAAGTAAACAACGACAAACTATTAACTTAGATCTAATTTTCAAATTGTATTTCTAAAATCAAAAGTAGATATTTTCAAGTAAAGAACTTCAAACTAATAACTTAGTTTTGATTTACAAATTAGCTATTCTAAAATAAGACTTAGTTATTTTGAAGTAAAGCAGGTCAAACTATCAACTTAGATCTGATTTTCAAATTGTCATTTATAAAATCAGAAGTAGATATTTTCAAGTAAAAAACTTCAAACTACATCCTTAGTTTCGATTTTTAAATTTACATTACTAGATACTACATTACTTAGATACAAAATATCTACTTCTGATTTTAGAAATGACAATTTGAAAATCAGGTCTAAGTTAATAGTTTTACGTTTTTTACTTCAAATAAACTTAGTCTTATTTTAGACTAATAAATTTGTAAATCAAAACTAAGTTATTAGTTTGAAGTTCTTTACTTGAAAATATCTACTACTGATTTTACAAATGACAATTTGAAAATCAGATCTAAGTTAATAGTTTGACGTTCCTTACTTCAAAATAACTTAATCTTATTTTAGAATAGTGAATTTGTAAATCGAAGCTAAGTTATTAGTTTGAAGTTCTTTACTTGAAAATATCTACTTCTGATTTTAGAAATGACAATTTGAAAATCAGGTGTAAGTTAATACTTTGACGTTTTTTACTTCAAATAAACTTAGTCTTATTTTAGACTAATAAATTTGTAAATCAAAACTAAGTTATTAGTTTGTAGTTCTTTACTTTGAAATATCTACTTCTGATTTAAGAAATGACAATTTGAAAATCATATCTAAGTGAATAGTTTGACGTTCTTTACATCAAAATAACTAAAATTTATTTTAGAATAGTGAATTTGTAAATCAAAGCTAAGTTATTAGTTTGAAGTTTTTTACTTGAAAATATCTACTTCTGATTTTAGAAATGACAATTTTAAAAATCAGATCTAAGTTGATAGTTTGACGTTCTTTACTTCAAAATAACTAAGTCTTATTTTAGAATAGAGAATTTGTAAATCAAAGCTAAGTTATTAGTTTGAAGTTCTTTACTATAAAATATCTACTGCTGATTTTAGAAATGACAATTTGAAAATCAGATCTAAGTTAATAGTTTGACGTTTTTTACTTCAAAATAACTATATCTAATTTTAGACTAGTGAATTTGTAAGTCAAAACCAACTTATTAGTGTGAAGTATTTTACTTCAAATGAACTAATACCGATATTTGTAATGTAAATTTGAAAATCAAAGCTAAGGTTATAGTTTGAGGATCTTTACTTAAAAATATCTACTTCTGATTTCAGAAATGACAATTTTAAAATCAGATCTAAGTTAATAGTTTGACGTTCTTTACTTCAAAATAACTAAATTTTATTTTAGAATACTTAATTTGTAAATCAAAACTAAGTAATTAGTTTGAAGTTCTTTACTTGAAAATATCTACTGCTGATTTTAGAAAAGACAATTTGAAAATCAGATCTAAGTTAATAGTTTGACGTTCTTTACTTCAAAATAACTAAGTATTATTTTAGGATAGTGAATTTGTAAATCAAAACTAACTTATTAGTTTTAAGTTCTTTACTTGAAAATATCTACTACTGATTTTAGAAATGATAATTTGTAAATCAGATCTAAGGTAATAGTTTGACGTTCTTTACTTCAAAATAATTAAGTCTTATTTTAGTATGGTGAATTTGTAAATTAAAACTAAGTTATTAGTTTGACGTTCTTTACTTGAAAATATCTACTTCTGATTTTAGAAATTACAATTTGAAAATCAGAACTAAGTTAATAGTTTGACGTTCTTTATTTCAAAATAACTAAGTCTTATTTTAGAATAGTCAATTTGTAAAGCAAAGCTAAGTTATTAGTTTGAAGTTCTTTACTTGAAAATATCTACTTCTGATTTTAGAAATGACAATTTGAAAATCAGGTCTAAGTTAATAGTTTGATGTTTTTTACTTAAAAATAACTTAGTCTTATTTTAGACTAATAAATTTGTAAATCAAAAATAAGTTATTAGTTTGAAGTTCTTTACTTGAAAATATCTACTACTGATTTTACAAATGACAATTTGAAAATCAGATCTAAGTTAATATAGTTTGACGTTCTTTACCTCAAAATAGCTAAGTCTTATTTTAGAATGGTGAATTTGTAAATCAAAGCTAAGGTTATAATTTGAAGTACCTTACTTGAAAATATCTACTTCTGATTTTAAAAATGACAATTTGAAAATAAGATCTAAATTAATACTTTGACGATCTATACTTCAAAATAACTAAGTCTTATTTCAGAATAGTGAATTTGTAAATTAAAACCCAATTATTAGTTTGAAGTTCTTTACTTGAAAATATCTACTTCTGATTTTAGAAATGATGATTTGAAAATCAGATATAAGTTAATAGTTTGACGTTCTTTACTTGAAAATATCTACTACTGATCTTAGAAATGACAATTTGAAAATCAGATGTAAGTTAGTAGTTTGAAGTACTTTACTTCAAAATAGATAAGTCTTATTTTAGAATGCTGTATTTGTAAATCAAAACTAAGTTATTAGTTTGAAGTTCTTTACTTGAAAATATCTACTTCTGATTTTGGAAATGACAATTTGAAAATCAGATTTAAGTTAATTGTTTGACGTTCTTTACTTCAAAATAACAAAGTCTAATTTAAACTAGTGAATTTGTAAATCAAATTTAAGTTATTAGTTTAAAGTTTTTTTCCTCAAACTTACTAATTCGGATCTTAGTAATGTAAATTTGGAAATAAAATGTAAGGTTGTAGTTTAAAGTTCTTTACTTGAAAATATCTACTTCTGATTTTAGAAATGACAATTTGAAAATCAGGTCTAAGTTAATAGTTTGACGCTCTTTACATCAAAATAACTAAATTTTATTTTAGAATAGTTAACTTGTAAATCAAAACTAAGTTATTAATTTGAAGTTTTTTACTTGTAAATATCTACTTCTCATTTTAGAAATGACAATTTGAAAATCAGATCTAAGTTAATAGTTTGACGTTCTTTACTTCAAAATAACTAAATTTTGTTTTAGAATAGTTAACTTGTAAATCAAAGCTAAGGTATTAGTTTGAAGTTTTTTGCTTGAAAATATCTACTTCTGATTTTAGAAATGACAATTTGAAAATCAGATCTAAGTTAAAAGTTTGACGTTCTTTACTTCTAAATAACTAAGTCTTATTTTAGTATAATGAATTTGTAAATCAAAACTAAGTTATTAGTTTGAAGTTCTTTACTTGAAAATATCAACTACTGATTTTAGAAATGACAATTTGAAAATCAGATCTAAGTTAATAGTTTGACGTTCTTTACTTCAAAATAGCTAAGTCTTATTTTAGGATAGTTAATTTGTAAATCAAAACTATGTTATTAGTGTGTAGTTCTTTACTTGAAAATATCTACTTCTTATTTTAGAAATGAAAATTTGAAAATCATATCTAAGTTAATAGTTTGACGTTCTTTACTTCTAAATAACTAACTCTTATTTTAGTATAGTGAATTTGTAAATTAAAACTAAGTTATTAGTTTGAAGTTCTTGACTTGAAAATATCTACTACTAATTTCAGAAATGACAATTTGAAAACAGATCTAAGTTAATAGTTTGACATTTTTCACTTCAAAATAACTAAGACTTATTTTAGACAAGTGAATTTGTAAATCAAAACTCAGTTATTAGTTTAAAGTTTTTTACTTCAAATTTACTGATTCGGATCTTAGTAATGTAAATTTGGACATCAAATCTAAGGTTGTAGTTTAAAAGTTTTTTACTTGAAAATATCTACTTCTGATTTTAGAAATGACAATTTGAAAATCAGGCCTAAGTTAATAGTTTGACGTTCTTTACTTCTAAACAAATAACTCTTATTTTAGTATAGTGAAATTGTAAATCAAAACTAAGTTATTAGTTTGAAGTCTATACTTGAAAAAATCTACTGCTAATTTTAGAAATGACAAGTTGAAATACAGATCTAAGTTAACAGTATGACGTTCTCTACTTCAAAATAACTAAGTCTTAATTTAGACTAGTGAATTTGTAAATCAAAACTAAGTTATTAGTTTAGAGTTTTTTACTTCAAATTTACTAATTCGGATCTTAGTAATGTAAATATGGAAATCAAATCTAAGGTTGTAGTTTGACGTTTTTCACTTCAAAATAACTAAGTCTTAATTTAGAATAGTGAATTTGTAAATCAAAGCTAAGTTATTAGTTTGAAGTTCTTTACTTGAAAATTTCTACTTCTGATTTTAGAAATGATGATTTGAAAATCAGATCTAAGGTAATAGTTTGACGTTCTTTACTTCAAAATAACTAAGTCTTACTTTTGAATAGTAAATTTGTAAATCAAAACTACATTTATAGTTTGAAGTTCTTTACTTGAAAATATCTACTACTGATTTAAGAAATGACCATGTGAAAATCAGATCTGAGTTAATAGTTTGACGTTCTTTACTTCAAAATTACGAAGTGTTATTTTAGAATAGTGAATTTCTAAATCAAAAATAAGTTATTACTTTGAAGTTCTTTACTTGAAAATATCTACTACTGATTTTAGAAATGACAATTTGAAAATCAGATCTAAGTTAACAGTTTGACGTTCTTTACTTCAAAATAACTAAGCCGTATTTTAGAATAGAGAATTTGTAAATCAAAGTTAAGTTAATAGTTTGAAGTTCTTTACTTGAAAATATCTACTACTGATTTAAGAAATGACCATTTGAAAATCAGATCTGAGTTAATAGTTTGACGTTCTTTACTTCAAAATAACAAAGTGTTTTTTAGAATAGTGAATTTCTAAATCAAAAATAAGTTATTAGTTTGAAGTTCTTTAATTGAAAATATCTAATTCTGATTTGAGAAATGAGAATTTGCAAATCAGGTCTAAGTTAATAGTTTGACGTTCTTTACTTCTAAACAAATAAGTCTTATTTTAGTATAGTGAAATTGTAAATCAAAACTATGTTATTAGTTTGAAGTCTATACTTGAAAAAATCTACTACTGATTTTAGAAATGACATTTTGAAATTCAGATCTAAGTTAACAGTTTGACGTTCTCTATTTCAAAATAACTAAGTCTTAATTTAGACTAGTGAATTTTTTTTTTTTTTTTTTTTTTGACTTTATTTATAATTTACAATCTGTTGTGAAACATTCAGTAAATCTTGTGACATACAATAAATTAACGTGTGAAAGTGGATCCAGTGATACACACTCTCTTATATAATCTTCAAGTTAAACTTAGAGCTACATAGTAACACAGCAAATTCTATTTAAGTTTTTGAACATTTTGTACAACATAAGTACGCGATTTCATGATTACAATTTTTGTATTTATTCACTAAATCTTGTTTTAAGATCAGGGGGTTTAAACCTCTTTAGTCTACTCACTTCACAGCTATTATTGTAGCTAAGCTTTTCCGCAAGTGGATTTGGATGGTTTTCGAGTCTTTCATGATAAGCTTTGTAGAAATTATTAATTTCTTCTCTAATTGTTGGCATCTCCAAGTCCCGCTGAATTATTTGATTTGTGACGTACCAAGGGGCATCAACAATCATTCTCAAAACTTTTGATTGAAAGCGTTGAAGAATGTCTATATTTGAGTTGGACGCAGAGCCCCACAGCTGGATCCCGTAAGTCCATATAGGTTTTATAATTATTTTATAAATCAGCAGTTTGTTTTCTGTTGTGAGTTTAGATGTTCTACTCATGAGCCAATATAATTTTCGAAGTTTGTGTCCCATTTGCTTTCTTTTTGTAAATATGTGTTTTTGCCATGTTAACCTTCTATCTAGATGGATTCCCAGATATTTAACTTCATCCATTTGAGGGAGTTGACAATTATTCAGAAGTACAGGTGGACATGTATTTCTCTTCAACGTAAAGGTTATCTGTGCAGACTTTGTCTCGTTCACTTTGATTCTCCACATTTTCAACCACTTTTCTATTTCGCTGAGGCTTCTTTGTAACATTTCACTAGCTATATTTTGGTGTTTATGGATGGCTATTATAGTTGTGTCGTCTGCAAACGTGGCCGTTGTGACAGACTTTGATGTAGGTAGGTCAGCTGTGAACAGAACATATAATATTGGTCCAATTACGCTACCATGGGGTACCCCCGAGCGAATGGATGTTAGTGGTGTGTGCACATCTTGGTACTTTACCAGGAAATGTCTATCCGTCAAGTAGGATTTCAGCATTCTGTAGTAGTTATGAGGTACTTTCTCCTTTAACTTATATAACAGGCCCTCATGCCAGACCTTATCGAAAGCTTGAGTGACGTCAAGAAACGCTGCAGAACAGTAACTGTTGTTCTCGAATGCTTTATGTATTTCTGTCACAATTCGATGGATTTGTTCGACAGTACCATGCCGCTGTCTGAAGCCAAACTGATGATTGGGGATCAAGCAAAGTTCCTCTAAGATTGGTCTCATTCTTTTTAGGATCATTTTTTCAAACAGCTTTGATAATATCGGCAAGAGACTGATCGGTCTGTACGACTTTACATCCTCAATTGGTTTACCAGGTTTTGGAATGAGAATCATTTGGGCGACTTTCCATTGCGCTGGGAAGTATTCTCGACGTAAGATAGCATTAAACAACTGAGTTACATACTTAAACCCTTTATCTGAAAACTCTTTTAGTATTTTTCCTGTTATTAGATCGTAGCCGGGAGCTTTCTTTGGACTAAGATCGTTTTTTATGAAAAACTTAATTTCAGTTTTTTTGAAGCGTTTGATTGGTAGTTCCAGCTGATCGGGAGAATCTAGAAATTGTCTTACATGTTCTTCTTTAGTGTGATTTTCAGATTTGAACGGTGTAAAAACGCTGCCCAAATGTCTTGCAAAAAGCATCGCCTTTTCACTATCACTCTTAGCCCATTGCCCATTTTCTATTAGAAGTGGTGGATAGGTATCCTGGGGCTGCTTTAATTTCTTAGTTGCTTTCCAAAGTGAGTAGTCCGTGGCTTCCGTTGCAGATAGGTTTGTCAGGTAGTTTTGTATATTTTCATTTTTGTAATTACTAAACAACTGTTTAAGTTCTTTTACAGCTTTATTTAGTTTGCTTTTATCCTGCTGAGCTCTTGTTTGATGCCATATTTTCCTCAGTTGGCGTTTTTCTGAAATCTTTTGTTTTATAGTAATCGGACATTCGTCTGTATCCTTAGCCTCTTTACGCAACGGTGTTGAGTTCCAAGCTGCACTTTGTATTGCTAGAGTTAAGTGTTCGGTTGCTTCATCGATATCTTCGTTAGTTTTTAAAGGAATTTCTAGTACTAAATTTTCGTCTAGCAGGCATTTAAACTTTTCCCAATTTGTTTTCTTACTAGTTAAGAAGAGAGGTTTCTCTTTGTTTGTTATTTTAGAGCTTAGTGTTACTATTACCGGGGAATGATCCGACGACAAATCCAAGCAAGATTCAGCTTTATTTTGGAAATCAAAACTAAGTTATTAGTTTAAAGTTTTTTAATTCAAATTTACTAATTCGGATTTTAGTAATGTAAATTTGGAGATCAAATCTAAGGTTGTAGTTTGACGTTCTTTACTTCAAAATAACTAAGTCTTATTTTAGAATACTAAATTTGTAAATCAAAGCTAAGTTTTTAGTTTGAAGTTCTTTACTTGAAAATATCTACTTCTGATTTTAGAAAAGACAATTTGAAAATCAGATCTAAGGTAATAGTTTGACGTTCTTTACTTCAAAATAACTAAGTCTTATTTTAGTATAGTGAATTTGTAAATTAAAACTAAGTTATTAGTTTGACGTTCTTTACTTGAAAATATCTACTACTGATCTTAGAAATGACAATTTGAAAATCAGAACTAAGTTAATAGTATGACGTTCTTTACTTCAAAATAACTAAGTTTTATTTTAGAATAGTCAATTTGTAAATCAAAGCTAAGTTATTAGTTTGAAGTTCTTTACTTGAAAATATTTACTTCTGATTTTAGAAATGACAATTTGAAAATCAGGTCTAAGTTAATAGTTTGATGTTTTTTACTTAAAAATAACTTAGTCTTATTTTAGACTAATAAAATTGTAAATCAAAACTAAGTTATTAGTTTGGAGTTCTTTACTTGAAAATATCTACTACTGATTTTACAAATGACAATTTGAAAATCAGATCTTAGGTAATAGTTTGACGTTCTTTACTTCAAAATAGCTAAGTCTTATTTTAGAATGGTGAATTTGTAAATCAAAGCTAAGGTTATAATTTGAAGTACTTTACTTGAAAATATCTACTTCTGATTTTAGAAATGACAATTTGAAAATAAGATCTAAGTTAATACTTTGACGATCTATACTTCAAAATAACTAAGTCTTATTTCAGAATAGTGAATTTGTAAATCAAAACTCAGTTATTAGTTTGAAGTTCTTTACTTGAAAATATCTACTTCTGATTTTAGAAATGACAATTTGAAAATCAGATTTAATTTAATAGTTTGACGATTTTTACTTCAAAATTACTAAGTCTTTCTTTAGAATACTGAATTTGTAAATCAAAGCTAAGTTATTAGTTTGAAGTTCTTTACTTGAAAAAATTTACTACTGATTTTAGAAATGACAATTTGTAATTTAGATCTAAGTTAACAGTTTGACGTTCTCTATTTCAAAATAGCTAAGTCTTAATTTAGACTAGTGAATTTGTAAATCAAAACTAAGTTATTAGTTTAAAGTTTTTTAATTCAAATTTACTAATTCGGATCTTAGTAATGTAAATTTGGAAATCAAATCTAAGGTTGTAGTTTGACGTTCTTTACTTCAAAATAACTAAGTCTTATTTTAGAATACTGAATTTGTAAATCAAAGCTAAGTTATTAGTTTGAAGTACTTTACTTGAAAATATCTACTTCTGATTTTAGAAATGACAATTAAAAACATCAGATCTAAGGTAATAGTTTGACGTTCTTTACTTCAAAATAACTAAGTCTTATTTTAGTATAGTGAATTTGTAAATTAAAACTAAGTTATTAGTTTGAAGTTCTTTACTTGAAAATATCTACTACTGATCTTAGAAATAACAATTTGAAAATCAGAACTAAGTTAATAGTATGACGTTCTTTACTTCAAAATAACTAAGTTTTATTTTAGAATAGTCAACTTGTAAATCAAAGCTAAGTTATTAGTTTGAAGTTCTTTACTTGAAAATATCTACTACTGATTTTACAAATGACAATTTGAAAATAAGATCTAAGTTAATACTTTGACGATCTATACTTCAAAATAACTAAGTCTTTTTTCAGAATAGTGAATTTGTAAATCAAAACTCAGTTATTAGTTTGAAGTTCTTTACTTGAAAATATCTACTTCTGATTTTAGAAATGACAATTTGAAAATCAGATCTAAGTTAATAGTTTGACGATTTTTACTTCAAAATTAATAAGTCTTTCTTTCGAATAGTGAATTTGTAAATCAAAACTAAGTTATTAGTTTGAAGTTCTATACTTGAAAATATCTACTCCTGATTTTAGAAATGTCAATTTTAAAATCAGATCTAAGTTAATTGTTTGACGATTTTTACTTCAAAATAAATAAGTCTTACTTTAGTATAGTGAATTTTTAAATAAAAATAAGTTTATAATTTGAAGATTTTCCTTCAAATTAACTAATACGGATTTTTGTACTGTAATTTTGAAATTCAAAGTTAACGTTATAGTTTCATGTTCTTAACTTGAAAATATCTACTGCTGATTTTAGAAAAGACAATTTGAAAATTAGATCTAAGTTATTAGTTTGACGTTCTTTACTTCAAAATAACTAAGTCGCATTTTAGAATAGTGAATTTGTAAACCAAAGCTTAGTTATAGTCTGAAGTTCTTTAATTGAAAATATCTAGTTCTAAATTTAGAAATGACAATTTGTAAATCAGATCTAAGTTAATAGTTTGACGTTATTTACTTCAAAATAACTAAGTCTTATTTTAGAGTAGTAAATTTCAAAATCAAAACTAAGTTATGAGCTTGAAGATTTTTTCTTTGAAATAAATACTTCTTATTTTTTAAATGACAATTTGTAAATCAGATCTAAGTTAATAGTTTGACGATTTAAACTTCAAAATAACTAAGTCTTTCTTTAGAATAGTGAATTTGTAAATCAAAACTAAGTTATAAGTTTGAAGTTCTATACTTGAAAATATCTACTCCTGATTTTAGAAATGACAATTTGAAAATCAGATCTAAGTTAATAGTTTGACGTTCTTTACTTCAAAATAAGTAAGTCGCATTTTAGAATAGTGAATTTGTAAACCAAAGCTTAGTTATAGTTTGAAGTTCTTTAATTGAAAATATCTAGTTCTGAATTTAGAAATGACAATTTGTAAATCAGATCTAAGTTAATAGTTTGACGTTATTTACTTCAAAATAACTAAGTCTTATTTTAGACTAGTGAATTTGTAAATCAAAACTAAGTTATTAGTTTGAAGTTCTTTTCTTGAAAATATCTACTACTAATTTTAGAAATGACAATTTGAAAATCAGATCTAAGGTAATAGTTTGACGTTCTTTACATCAAATTAACTAAGTCTGATTTTAGAGTAGTAAATTTGGAAATCAAAACTAAGTTATGAGCTTGAAGTTTTTTTTTTTGAAATAAATACTTCTTATTTTTTAAATGACAATTTGTAAATCAGATCTAAGTTAATAGTTTGACGTTCTTTACTTCAAAATTGCTAAGTCTTATTTTAGAATAGTGAATTTGTAAATCAGTACTTAGTTATTAGTTTGAATTTTTTTACTTGAAAATATCTACTTCTGATTTCAGAAATGACAATTTGAAAATCAGATCTAAGTTAATAGTTTGACGATTTTTACTTCAAAATAACTAAGTTATTACTTTAGAATAGTGAATTTGTAAATCAAAACTAATTTTTAGTTTAAAGTTTTTTACATGAAAATATCTACATCTGATTATAGAAATGACAATTTGAAAATCAGATCTAAGTTAATAGTTTGTCTTCCTTTACTTCAAAATAACTATGTCTTATTTTAGAATAGTGAATTTGTAAATAAAAATAAGTTATTAATTTGAAGCTTTTTACTTCAAATTAACTAATACGGATTTTTGTACGGTAATTTTGAAATTCAAAGTTAACGTTATAGTCAATTAAAACGGATATTGGGTATGAAGGGAAGTAAATCAAACAATATTATCTGCTAGCCGACGTTTCGAGATAATATTTATTTTTATTCGTTATTATTTACTTTTACTAATTATTTACTTTTATTCGTATTTTGTATTAGAGTAAAATTATTTATTGACTACTATTGTGATTTTAAATTAAATTAAGTTTACATGTTTTTACAATATTGTTAATTTTTATGTTTTGACTACGATCGTACACGCAATTAATTTTTGTATATTCATGTCAATTCCCGACACCATATATGTAACTTCAAACGTTTACCATCTCAAACTGTCTGGTATGTTTACGCCCTTATGGCCGCCGTTTATAGATTTTTTCACCCCTGTTATATATTTCAGCCCTGACGATGGACTAATACATAGTTCGAAACGTCGGCTAGCAGATAATATTGTTTGATTTACTTCCTTTTATACCCAATATCCGTTTTAATTGACTATTAGAAGTAAGGGGAAAATCTGTTTACTTTCCAGTTAACGTTATAGTTTCAAGTTCTTAGCTTGAAAATATCTACTGCTGATTTTAGAAAAGACAATTTGAAAATTAGATCTAAGTTAATAGTTTGTCGTTTTTTACTTCAAAATATATAAGTCTTATTTTAGAATAGTCGATTTGTAAATCAAAACAAAGTTATTAGTTTGAAGTTCTTTACTTGAAAATATCTACTTCTGATTTTAGAAATGACAATTTGAAAATCAGATCTAAGTTAATAGTTTGACGCTCTTTACTTCAAAATAACTAAGTCTTATTTTAGAATAGTAAATTTCTAATTGAAGGCTAAGTTAATGGTTTGAAGTTCTTTACGTGAAAATTTCTACTCCTGATTTTAGAAATGACAATTTGAAAATAAGATCTAAGTTAATAGTTTGACGTTCTTTACTTCTAAATAACTAAGCCTTATTTTAGTATAGTAAATTTGTAAATCAATACTAAGTTATTAGTTTGAAGTTCCTCACTTCCTCACAAATCAGAAGTAGATATTTCCAAGTAAGGATCTTCAAACTAATAACTTAGTTTTGATTAACAAATTCACTATTCTAAAATAAGACTTAGTTATTTTGAAGTTAAGAACGTCAAACTATTAATTTAAATATGATTTACAAATTGTCATTTCTAAAATCAGTAATATATATTTTCAAGTAAAAAACTGCAAACTAATTACGTAGTTTTGATTTACAAATTCAGTAGTCTAAAATAAGACTTAGTTATTTTTAAGTAAAAAACGTCAACTATTAACTTAGATCTGATTTTCAAATTGTCATTTCTAAAATCAGAATTAGATATTTTTAAGTAAAGAACTTCAGACTACCACCTAAGGTTTGATTTTCAATTTTACCTTACAAAAATCCGTTTTAGTTCATTTGAAGTAAAAAACTTCAAACGAATAACTTAGTTTTGATTTACAAATTCACTATTCTAAAATAAGACTTAGTTATTTTGAAGTAAAAAACGTCAAACTATTAATTTAGATCTGATTTTCAAATTGTCATTTCTTAAATCAGTAATAGATTTTTCCAAGTAAAAAACTGCAAAGTAATTACGTAGATTTGATTTACAAATTAACTAGTTTAAAATAAGACTTAGTTATTTTGAAGTAAAAAACGTCAAACTATTAACTTAGGTCTGATTTTCAAATTGTTATTTCAAAAATCAGAAGTAGATATTCTCAAGTAAAAAACTTCAAACTAATAACTTAGTTATGATTTACAAATTCACTATTCTAAAATAAGACTTAGTTATTTTGAAGTAAAGAAGGTCAAACTATCAACTTAGATCTGATTTCCAAATTGTCATTTCTAAAATCAGAAGTAGATATTTTCAAGTAAAGAACTTTAAACTACATCCTTAGTTTTGATTTTTAAATTTACATTACTAAAATCCGAATTAGTAAATCTGAAATAAAAAACTTCAAACAAAAAGCTTAGTTTTGATTTACAAATTCAGTATTCTAAAATAAGACTTAGTTATTTTGAAGTAAAGAACGTCAAACTATTAACTTAGATCTGATTTTCGAATTGCCATTTATGAAATGAGAAGTCGATATTTTCAAGTAAAGAACTTCAAACTACTAACTTAGTTTTAATTTACAAATTAACTATTCTAAAGTAATACTTAGTTATTTTGAAGTAAAAAACGTCAAACTATTAACTTTGATCTGATTTTCAAGGTGTCATTTCTAAAATCGGTAGTAGATATTTTCAAGTAAAGAACTTCAAACTAATAACTTAGTTTTGATTTACAATTTCACTAGTCTAAAATTAGACTTAGTTAGTTTGAAGTAAAAAACGTCAAACTATTAACTTAGATGTGATTTTCAAATTGTCATTTCTAAGATCAGTAGTAGATATTTTCAAGTAAAGAACTTCAAACTAATAACTTAGTTTTAATTTACAAATTCACTATACTAAAATAAGACTTAGTTATTTAGAAGTAAAGAACGTCACACTATTAACTTATATCTGATTTTCATATCATCATTTCTAAAATCAGAAGTAGAAATTTTCAAGTAAAGAACTTCAAACTAATAACTTAGCTTTGATTTACAAATTCACTATTCTAAAATAAGACTTAGTTATTTTGAAGTAAAGAAC
This sequence comes from Cantharis rustica, assembly GCA_911387805.1. NCBI lineage: Eukaryota > Metazoa > Arthropoda > Insecta > Coleoptera > Cantharidae > Cantharis > Cantharis rustica. The sequence goes on along the minus strand of OU426878.1, from coordinate 26,453,506 downwards.
GTCAAACTATTACCTTAGATCTGATTTTCAAATTGTCATTTCTAAAATGAGAAGTAGATATTTTCAAGTAAAAAACTTCAAACTAATAACTTAGTTTTGATTTACAAGTTAACTATTATAAAATTATATTTAGTTATTTTGATGTAAAGAGCGTCAAACTATTCACTTAGATATTATTTTCAAATTGTCATTTCTTAAATCAGAAGTAGATATTTCAAAGTAAAGAACTACAATCTAATAACTTAGTTTTGATTTACAAATTCACTATTCTAAAATAAGACTAAGTTATTTTCAAGTAAGGAACGTCAAACTATTAACTTAGATCTGATATTCAAATTGTCATTTCTAAAATCAGTAGTAGATATTTTCAAGTAAAGAACTTCAAACTAATAACTTCATTTTGATTTACAAATTAACTAGTCTAAAATAAGACTTAGTTATTTTGAAGTAAAAAACGTCAAACTATTAACTTAGACTTGATTTTCAAATTGTCATTTCTAAAATCAGAAGTAGATATTTTCTAGTGAAGAACTTCAAACTAATAACTTAGCTTTGATTTTCATATTGACTATTCTAAAATAAGACATAGTTATTTTGAAGTAAGGAACGTCAAACTATTAACTTAGATCTGATTTTCAAATTGTTATTTCTAAAATCAGTAGTAGTTTTTTTCAAGCAAAGAACTTCATACTAATAACTTAGTTTTGATTTACAAACTCACTATACTAAAGTAAGACTTATCTATTTTGAAGGAAAGAACGTCAAACTATTAACTTAAATCTGATTTTCAAATTGTCATTTCTAAAATCTGAAGCAGATATTTTCAAATAAAGAACTTCAAACTAACAACTTAGTTTTGATTTACAAATACAGATTTCTAAATTCAGACTTATCAATTTTGAAGTAAAGAACGTCAAACTATTGACTTAGATCTAACTTTCAAATTGTCATTTCTAAAATCAGTAGTAGATATTTTTAAGTAAAGTCCTTCAAACTAATAACTTAGTTTTGATTTACAAATACAGTATTCTAAAATAAGACTTATCTATTTTGAAGTAAAGAACGTCAAACTATTAACTTAGACCTAATTTTCAAATTGTCATTTCTAAAATCTGAAGCAGACATTTTCAAATAAAGTACTTCAAATTAATAACTTAGTATCGATTTACAAATTCACTAGTCTAAAATAAGACTTAGTTATTTTGAAGTAAATAACGACATACTATTAACTTAGATCTGATTTACAAATTCTCATTTCTAAAATCAGAATTAGATATTTTCAATTGAAAAACTTCAAACTAATAACTTAGCTTTGATTTACAAATTCACTATTCTAAAATACGACTTAGTTATTTTAAAGTAAATAACGTCAAACTATTTACTTAGATCTGATTTTCAAATTGTCATTTCTAAAATCAGAATTAGATATTTTCAAGTAAAGAACTTAAAACTAATAACTTAGTATCGATTTACAAATTCACTAGTCTAAAATAAGACTTAGTTATTTTGAAGTAAATAACGTCATACTATTAACTTAGATCTGATTTACAAATTGTCATTTCTAAAATCAGAATTAGATATTTTCAATTGAAAAACTTCAAACTAATAACTTAGCTTTGATTTACAAATTCACTATTCTAAAATACGACTTAGTTATTTTAAAGTAAATAACGTCAAACTATTTACTTAGATCTGATTTTCAAATTGTCATTTCTAAAATCAGAATTAGATAATTTCAAGTAAAGAACTTCAAACTGCAACCTTAGATTTGATTTCCAAATTTACATTACTAAGATCCGAATTAGTAAATTTGAAGTAAAAAACTTTAAACTAATAACTTAGATTTGATTTACAAATTCACTATACTACAATAAGAGTTAGTTATTTGGAAGTAGAAAACGTCAAACTATTAACTTAGATCTAATTTTCAAATTTTCATTTCTAAAATCAGTAGTAGATATTTTCAAGTAAAGCTCTTCGAGCTAACAACTTAGTTCTGATTTACAAATTCACTATTCTAAAATATGAATTAGCTATTTTGAAGAAAAGAACATCAAACTATTAACTTAGTTCTCATTTGCAAATTGTCATTTCTAAAATCAGGAGTAGATATTTTCAAGTATAGAACTTCAAACTAATAACTTAGTTTTGATTTACAAATACACTATTCTAAAATAAGACTTATCTATTTTATAGTAAAAAACGACAAACTATTAACTTAGTTCTGATTTTCAAATTGTCATTTCTACAAGCAGCAGTAGATATGTTCAAGTAAAGAACTACAAACTAATAAGTTAGTTTTGATTTATAAATTCACTATACTAAAGTATGACTTAGTTATTTTGAAGTAAAAATCGTCAAACAATTAACTTAGATCTGATTTTCAAATTGTCATTTCTAAAACAGAAGTAGATAATTTCAAGTAAAGAGCTTCAAACTAATAACTTAGTTTTGATTTACAAGTTAACTATTCTAAAACAAAATTTAGTTATTTTGAAGTAAAGAACGTCAAACTATTATCTTAGATCTGATTTTCAAATTGTCATTTCTTAAAAAAGAAGTAGATATTTCAAAGTGAAGAACTTTAAACTAATAACTTAGCTTTGATTTACAAATTCACTATTCTAAAATAAGACTAAGTTAGTTTGAAGTAAGGAACGTCAAACTATTACCTTAGATCTGATTTTCAAATTGTCATTTCTAAAATCAGTAGTAGATATTTTCAAGTAAAGAACTTCAAGCTAATAACTTAGTTTTGATTTACAAATTTACTAGTCTAAAATAAGTCTTAGTTGGTTTGAGGTAAAGAACGTCAAACTATTAACTTATATCTGATTTTCAAACTGTCATTTCTAAAATCTGAAGCAGATATTTTCAAATAAAGAACTTCAAACTAACAACTTAGTTTTGATATACAAATACAGTATTCTAAAATAAGACTGATCTATTTTGAAGTAAAGAACGTCAAACTATTAACTTAGATCTGATTTTCAAATTGTAATTTCTAAAATGAGAAGTAGATATTTTCAAGTAAAAAACTTCAAACTAATAACTTAGTTTTGATTTACAAGTTAACTATTCTAAAATAGAATTTTGTAATTTTGATGTAAAGAGCGTCAAACTATTAACTTAGATCTGATTTTCAAATTGTCATTTCTAAAATCAGAAGTAGTTATTTTCAAGTAAAGAACTTTAAACTACAACCTTAGATTTGATTTCCAAATTTACGTTACTAAGATCCAAATCAGTAAATTTGAAGTAAAAAACTTCAAACTATTAACTTAGTTTTGATTAACAAATTCACTAGTCTAAAATAAATCTTAGTTATTTTGAAGGGAAAAACGTCAAACTATTAACATAGATCTGATTTTCAAATTGTCATTTCTAAAATTAGTAGTAGATATTTTCAAGTTAAGAACTTCAAACTAATAACTTAGTTTTGATTTACAAATTCACTATTCTAAAATAAGACTTAGTTATTTTGAAGTAAAAAACGTCAAACTATTAACTTAGATTTGATTTTTAAATTGTCATTACTAAAATCACAAGTAGATAATTTCAAGTAAAGAAGTTCAAACTACAACCTTAGATTTGATTTCCAAATTTACATTACTAAGATCCGAATTAGTAAATTTGAAGTAAAAAACTTTAAACTAATAACTTAGATTTGATTTACAAATTCACTAGTCTAAAATAAGACTTAGTTATTTTGAAGTAAAGAACGTCAAACTATTAACTTAGATCTGATTTTCAAGTTTTCATTTCTAAAATCAGAAGTAGATATTTTCAAGTAAAGCACTTCAAGCTAACAACTTAGTTCTGATTTACAAATTCACTATTCTAAAATATGAATTAGCTATTTTGAAGAGAAGAACGTCAAACTATTAACTTAGATCTGATTTTCAAATTGTCATTTCTAAAATCAGAAGTAGATATCTTCAAGTACAGAACTTCAAACTAATAACTCAGCTTTGATTTACAAATTCACTATTCTAAAATAAGACTTAGTTATTTTGAAGTAAAAAACGTCAAACTATTAACTTAGATTTGATTTTTAAATTGTCATTTCTAAAATCACAAGTAGATAATTTCAAGTAAAGAAGTTCAAACTACAACCTTAGATTTGATTTCCAAATTTACATTACTCAGATCCGAATTAGTAAATTTGAAGTAAAAAACTTTAAACTAATAACTTAGATTTGATTTACAAATTCACTAGTCTAAAATAAGACTTAGTTATTTTGAAGTAAAGAACGTCAAACTATTAACTTAGATCTGATTTTCAAATTTTCATTTCTAAAATCAGAAGTAGATATTTTCAAGTAAAGCACTTCAAGCTAACAACTTAGTTCTGATTTACAAATTCACTATTCTAAAATATGAATTAGCTATTTTGAAGAGAAGAACGTCAAACTATTAACTTAGTTCTGATTTGCAAATTGTCATTTCTAAAATCAGGAGTATATTTTTTCAAGTATAGAACTTCAAACTAATAACTTAGTTTTGATTTACAAATACACTATTCTAAAATAAGACTTATCTATTTTGAAATGACAATTTGAAAATCAGATCTAAGGTAATAGTTTGACGTTCCTTACTTCAAACTAACTTAGTCTTATTTTAGAATAGTGAATTTGTAAATCAAATCTTATCTTATCTATACTTAGTTCTGATTTTCAAATTGTCATTTCTACAAGCAGCAGTAGATATGTTCAAGTAAAGAACTTCAAACTAATAAGTTAGTTTTGATTTACAAATTCATTATACTAAAGTATGACTTAGTTATTTTGAAGTAAAAATCGTCAAACAATTAACTTAGATCTGATTTTCAAACTGTCATTTCTAAAACAGAAGTAGATAATTTCAAGTAAAGAGCTTCAAACTAATAACTTAGTTTTGATTTACAAGTTAACTATTCTAAAACAAAATTTAGTTATTTTGATGTAAAGAACGTCAAACTATTAACTTAGATCTGATTTTCAAATTGTCATTTCTTAAAAAAGAAGTAGATATTTCAAAGTAAAGAACTTTAAACTAATAACTTAGCTTTGATTTACAAATTCACTATTCTAAAATAAGACTAAGTTAGTTTGAAGTAAGGAACGTCAAACTATTACCTTAGATCTGATTTTCAAATTGTCATTTCTAAAATCAGTAGTAGATATTTTCAAGTAAAGAACTTCAAGCTAATAACTTAGTTTTGATTTACAAATTTACTAGTCTAAAATAAGTCTTAGTTGGTTTGAGGTAAAGAACGTCAAACTATTAACTTATATCTGATTTTCAAATTGTCATTTCTAAAATCTGAAGCAGATATTTTCAAATAAAGAACTGCAAACTAACAACTTAGTTTTGATATACAAATACAGTATTCTAAAATAAGACTTATCTATTTTGAAGTAAAGAACGTCAAACTATTAACTTAGATCTGATTTTCAAATTGTCATTTCTAAAATCAGAAGTAGATATTTTCAAGTAAAGAACTTTAAACTACAACCTTAGATTTGATTTCCAAATTTACGTTACTAAGATCCGAATCAGTAAATTTGAAGTAAAAATCTTCAAACTATTAACTTAGTTTTGATTAACAAATTCACTAGTCTAAAATAAATCTTAGTTATTTTGAAGTGAAAAACGTCAAACTATTAACTTAGATCTGATTTTCAAATTGTCATTTCTAAAATTAGTAGTAGATATTTTCAAGTTAAGAACTTCAAACTAATAACTTAGTTTTAATTTACAAATTCACTATACTAAAATAAGAGTTAGTTATTTGGAAGTAGAAAACGTCAAACTATTAACTTAGAACTGATTTTCAAATTGTCATTTCTAAAATTAGAAGTAGATATTTTCAAGTAAAGAACTTCAAACTAATAACTTAGCTTTGATTTACAAATTCACTATTCTAAAATAAGACTTAGTTATTTTGAAGTAAAAAACGTCAAACTATTAACTTTGATTTGATTTTTAAATTGTCATTTCTAAAATCACAAGTAGATAATTTCAAGTAAAGAACTTCAAACTACAACCTTAGATTTGATTTTCAAATTTACATTACTAAGATCCGAATTAGTAAATTTGAAGTAAAAAACTTTAAACTAATAACTTAGATTTGATTTACAAATTCACTAGTCTAAAATAAGACTTAGTTATTTTGAAGTAAAGAACGTCAAACTCTTAACTTAGACCTGATTTTCAAATTTTCATTTCTAAAATCAGTAGTAGATATTTTCAAGTAAAGCATTTCAAGCTAACAACTTAGTTCTGATTTACAAATTCACTATTCTAAAATATGAATTAGCTATTTTGAAGAAAAGAACGTCAAACTATTAACTTAGTTCTGATTTGCAAATTGTCATTTCTAAAATCAGGAGTAGATATTTTCAAGTATAGAACTTCAAACTAATAACTTAGTTTTGATTTACAAATACACTATTCTAAAATAAGACTTATCTATTTTAAGTAAAAAACGACAAACTATTAACTTAGTTCTGATTTTCAAATTGTCATTTCTAAAAGCAGCAGTAGATATGTTCAAGTAAAGAACTTCAAACTAATAAGTTAGTTTTGATTTACAAATTCACTATACTAAAGTATGACTTATCTATTTTGAAGTAAAGAACGTCAAACTATTAACTTAGATCTGATTTTCAAATTATCATTTTAAAAATCACAAGTAGATATTTTTAAGTAAAGTACTTCAAACTAATAACTTCGTTTGGATTTAGAAATACACTATTCTAAAATAAGACTTATCTATTTTGAAGTAAAGAACGTCAAACTATTAACCTAGATCTGATTTCCAAATTGTCATTTTTAAAATCAGAAGTAGATATTTTGAAGTAAAGTACTTCAAACAAATAACTAAGTTTTTATTTACAAGTTAACTATTCTAAAATAAAATTTAGTTATTTTGATGTAAAGAAAGTCAAACTATGCGCTTAGATATGATTTTCAAATTGTCATTTCTAAGATCAGTAGTAGATATTTTCAAGTAAATAACTTCAAACTAATAACTTAGTTTTGATTTGCAAATTAACTATTCTAAAACAAAATTAGTTATTTAGATGTAAAGAGCGTCAAACTTTTAACTTAGTTCTGATTTTCAAATTGTCATTTCTAAAATCTAAAGCAGATATTTTCAAATAGAGAACTTCAAACTAACAACTTAAGTTTGATTTACAAATACAGTATTCTAAAATAAGACTTATCTATTTTGAAGTAAAGAACGTCAAACCATTAACTTAGATCTGATTTTCAAATTGTCATTTTTAAAATCAGAAGTAGTTATTTTTAAGTAAAGTACTTCAAACTAATAACTTAGTTTTGATTTACAAATTCACTATCCTAAAATAAGACTTAGTTATTTAGAAGTAAATAACGTCAAACTATTAACTTAGATCTGATTTTCAAATTGTCATTTTTAAAATCAGAAGTAAATATTTTTAAGTAAAGTATTTCAAACTTATAACTTAGTTTTGATTTACAAATTCACTATACTAAAATAATACTTAGTTATTTAGAAGTAAAGAACGTCAAACTATTAACTTAGATCTGATTTTCAAATTGTCATTTCTAATATCAGAAGTAAATATTATTCAAGCAAAGAACTACAAACTAATAACTTAGTTTTGATTAACAAATTCACTAGTCTCAAATAAGACTTAGTTATTTTGAAGTAAAGAACGTCAAACTATTAACTTAGATCTGATTTTCAAATTGTCATTTCTAAGATCAGTAGTAGATATTTTCAAGTAAAGAACCTCAAACTAATAACTTAGTTTTGATATAGAAATTCACTATTCTAAAATAAGACTTAGTCAGTTCGAAGTAAAGAACGTCAAACTATTCACTTAGATATGATTTACAAATTGTCATTTCTAAAATCAGAAGCAGATATTTTCAAGTAAAGAACTTTAAACTAATAACTTAGATCTGATTTTCAAATTATCATTTCTATAATCAGAAGTAGATATTTTCAAATAAAATACTTTAAACTAACAACTTAGTTTTGATTTACAAATACAGTATTCTAAAATAAGACTTATCTATTTTGAAGTAAATAACGTCAAACTATTCACTTAGATATGATTTTCAAATTGTCATTTCTAAAATCAGAAGTAGATATTTACAAGTAAAGAACTTCAAACTAATAACTTAGATATGATTTACAAATTAACTATTCTAAAATAAATTTTAGTTATTTTGATATAAAGAACGTTAAAATATTAACTTAGATCTGATTTTCAAATTGTCATTTCTAAAATCAGAAGTAGATTTTTTTAAGGATAGAACTTTAAACAAATAACTTAGCTTTGATTTACAAATTTACTATTCTAAAATAAGACTTCGACCTGATTTTCAAATTGTCATTTCTAAAATCAGAAGTAGATTTTTTTAAGGAAAGATTTGTAAACAAATAACTTAGCTTTGATTTACAAATTCAATATTCTAAAATAAGACTTAGTGATTTTGAAGTAAAGAACGTCATAGTATTAACTTAGATCTGATTTTCAAATTGTCATTTCTAAAATCAGTAGTAGATATTTTCAAGTAGAGAACTTCAAACTTATAACTTAGTTTTGATTTACTAAATTCACTAGTGTGAAATAAGACTTAGTTATTTTGAAGTAAAAAACGTCATACTATTAACTTAGACCTGATTTACAATTGTCATTTCTAAAATCAGAAGTAGATATGTTCAAGTAAAGAACTTCAAATTAATAACTTAGCTTTGATTTACAAATTCACTATTCTAAAATAAGACTTAGTTATATTGAAGTAAAGAACGTCAAACTATTAACTTAGATCTGATTTTCAAATTGTCATTTCTAAAATCAGTAGTAGATATTTTCAAGTAAAGAACTTCAAACTAATAACTTAGCTTTGATTTACAAATTCACTACACTAAAATAAGACTTAGTCATTTAGAAGTAAAGAACGTCAAACTATTCACTTAGATATGATTTTCAAATTGTCATTTCTAAAATCAGAAGTATATATTTTCAAGTAAAAGACTTCAAACTAATAACTTAGTTTTGGTTTACAAGTTAACTATTCTAAAACATAATTTAGTTATTTTGATGTAGAGAACGTCAAACTATTAACTCAGATCTGATTTTCAAATTGTCATTTCTAAAATCTAAAGGAGATATTTTCAAATAAAGAACTTCACACTAACAACTTAGTTTTGATTTACCAATACAGTATTCTAAAATAAGACTTATCTATTTTGAAATAAAGAACGCCAACTATTAACTTAGATCTGATTTTCAAATTGTCATTTTTAAAATCAGAAGTAAATATTTTCAAGTAAAGAACTACAAACTAATAACTTAGTTTTGATTTACAAATTCACTATACTAAAATAAGACTTAGTTGTTATGAAGTAAATAACGTCAAACTATTAACTTAGATCTGATTTTCAAATTGTCATTTCTAAAATCAGAAGTAAATATTTTCAAGTAAAGAACTACAAACTAATAACTTAGTTTTGATTTACAAATTTACTATTCTAAGATAAGACTAAGTTATTTTTAAGTAAGGTACGTCAAACTTTTAACTTAGATCTGATTTTCAAATTGTCATTTCTAAAATCAGAAGTAAATATTTTCAAGTAAAGAACTACAAACTAATAACTTAGTTTTGATTAACAAATTCAATAGTCTAAAATAAGACTTAGTTATTTTGAAGTAAAAAACGTCATACTATTAACTTAGACCTGATTTTCAAATTGTTATTTCTAAAATCAGAAGTAGATATGTTCAAGTAAAGAACTTCAAATTAATAACTTACCTTTGATTTACAAATTTACTATACTAAAATAAGATTTAGTTATATTGAAGTAAAGAACGTCAAACTATTAATTTAGATCTGATTTTCAAATTATCATTTTTAAAATCAGAAGTAGATATTTACAAGTAAAGAACATCAAACTACTACTTTCGATTTGATTTCAATATTTACATTACTAAGATCCGAATTAGTAAATTGGAAATTAAAAACTTTAAACTAATAACTTTGTTTTGATTTACAAATTCACTAGTCTAAAATAAGACTTAGTTATTTTGAAGTAAAGAACGTCAAACTGTTAACTTAGATCTGATTTTAAAATTGTCATTTCTGAAATCAGTAGTAGTTTTTATTAAGTAAAGAACTTCAAACTAACAACTTAGTTGCGATTTACAAATACAGTATTCTAAAATAAGACTTAGCTATTTTGAAGTAAAGAACGTCAAACTATTAACTTAGATCTGATTTTCAATATGTCAATACTAAAATCAGAAGTAGATATTTTTAAGTAAAGTACTTCAAACTAATAACTTAGTTTTGATTTACAAATACAGTATTCTAAAATAAGACTTATCTATTTTGAAGTAAAGAACGTCAAACTATTAACTTAGATCTGATTTTCAAATTGTTATTTCTAAAATCTGAAGCAGATATTTTCAAATAAAGGACTTCAAACTAAGAACTTAGTTTTGATTTACAAAAACAGTATTACAAAATAAGACTTATCTATTTTGAAGTATAGAAAGTCATACTATTAACTTAGATCTGAGTTTCAAACTGTGATTTCTTAAAAAAAACGTAGATATTTCAAAGTAAAGAACTTCAAACTAATAACTTAGTTTTGATTTGCAAATTAACTATTCTAAAACAAAATTAGTTATTTTGATGTAAAGAGCGTCAAACTTTTAACTTAGATCTGATTTTCAAATTGGCATTTCTAAAATCTAAAGCAGATATTTTCAAATAGAGAACTTCAAACTAACAACTTAGTTTTGATTTACAAATACAGTATTCTAAAATAAGACTTATCTATTTTGAAGTAAAGAACGTCAAACCATTAACTTAGATCTGATTTTCAAATTGTCATTTTTAAAATCAGAAGTAGTTATTTTTAAGTAAAGTACTTCAAACTTATAACTTAGTTTTGATTTACAAATTCACTATACTAAAATAATACTTAGTTATTTAGAAGTAAAGAACGTCAAACTATTAACTTAGATCTGATTTTCAAATTGTCATTTCTAAAATCAGAAGTAGATATTATCAAGTAAAAAACTTCAAACTAATAACTTAGTTTTGATTTACAAATTCACTATATTAAAATAAGACTTAGTTGTTATGAAGTAAAGAACGTCAAACTATTAACTCAGATCTAATTTTCAAATTGTCATTTCTAATATCAGAAGTAAATATTATTCAAGCAAAGAACTACAAACTAATAACTTAGTTTTGAATAACAAATTCACTAGTCTCAAATAAGACTTAGTTATTTTGAAGTAAAGAACGTCAAACTATTAACTTAGATCTGATTTTCAAATTGTAATTTCTAAGATCAGTAGTAGATATTTTCAAGTAAAGAACCTCAAACTAATAACTTAGTTTTGATTTACAAATTCACTATACTAAAATAAGACTTAGTCATTTCGAAGTAAAGAAAGTCAAACTATTCACTTAGATATGATTTTCAAATTGTCATTTCTAAAATCAGAAGCAGATATTTTCAAGTAAAGAACTTTAAACTAATAACTTAGTTTTGATTTACAAATTCACTATTTAAAAATAAGACTTAGTTCTTTTGATGTAATGAACGTCAAACTAATAACTTAGATCTGATTTTCAAATTATCATTTCTATAATCAGAAGTAGATATTTTCAAATAAAATACTTCAAACTAACAACTTAGTTTTGATTTACAAATACAGTATTCTAAAATAAGACTTATCTATTTTGAAGTAAATAATGTCAAACTATTAACTTAGATCTGATTTTCAATTTGTCATTTCTTAAAAAAGAAGTAGATATTTACAAGTAAAGAACTTCAAACTAATAACTTAGATATGATTTACAAATTAACTATTCTAAAATAAATTTTAGTTATTTTGATATAAAGAACGTTAAAATATTAACTTAGATCTGATTTTCAAATTGTCATTTCTAAAATCAGAAGTAGATTTTTTTAAGGATAGAACTTTAAACAAATAACTTAACTTTGATTTACAAATTTACTATTCTAAAATAAGACTTCGACCTGATTTTCAAATTGTCATTTCTAAAATCAGAAGTAAATTTTTTTAAGGAAAGATTTGTAAACAAATAACATAGCTTTGATTTATAAATTCAATATTCTAAAATAAGACTTAGTGATTTTGAAGTAAAGAACGTCATAGTATTAACTTAGACCTGATTAACAATTGCCATTTCTAAAATCAGAAGTAGATATGTTCAAGTAAAGAACTTCAAATTAATAACTTAGCTTTGATTTACAAATTCACTAAACTACAATAAGACTTACTTATTTTGAAATAAAGAACGTCAAATTTTTAAACTTAGATCTGATTTTCAAATTGTCATTTCTAAAATCAGTAGTAGATATTTGCAATTAAAGAACTTCAAACTAATAACTTAGTTTTGATTTAGAAATTGACAATTCTAAAATAGGACTTAATTATTTTGAAGTAAAGAATGTCAAACTATTAACTTAGATCTGATTTTCAAATTGTAATTTCTAAAATCATAAGTAATTATTTTAAAGTAACGAACTTAAAACTACAACCTTAGATTTGATTTACAAATTTACATTACTAAGATCCAAATTAGAAAATTTGAAGTAAAAAACTTTAAACTAATAACTTAGTTTTGACTTACAAATTCACTAGTCTAAAATAAGACTTAGTTATTTTGAAGTAAAGAACGTCAAACCATTAACTTAGATCTGATTTTCAAATTGTCATTTCTAAAATAAGTAGTAGATATTTTGAAGTATAGAACTTCAAACTAATAACTTAGTTTTAATTTAAAAATACACTATACTAAAATAAGACTTAGTTATTTTAAAGTTAGGAACGTCAAACTATTAACTTAGATGTGATTTTCAAATTGTCATTTCTAAAATCAGTAGTAGATATTTGCAAGTAAAGAACTTCAAACTAATAACTAAGTTTTGATTTACAAATACAGTATTTTAAAATAAGACATCTATTTTAAAGTAAAGAAGGTCAAACGATTAACTTAGATCTGATTTTCTAATTGTCATTTTTAAAATCAGAAGTAGATCTTTTTAAGTAAAGTACTTCAAACTAATAACTTAGTTTTGATTTACAAATGCACTATTCTAAAATAAGACTTATGTATTTTGAAGTAAAGAACGTCAAACTATTAGCTTAGATCTGATTTTCAAATTGTCATTTCTAAAATCGGTAGTAGATATTTTCAACTAAAGAACTTCAAACTATTAACTTAGTTTTAATTTACAAATTCACTATACTAAAATAAGACTGAGGTATTTAGAAGTAAAGAACGTCAAACCATTAACTTAGATCTGATTTTCAAATTGTCATTTCTAAAATCAGAAGTAGATATTTTCAAGTAAAGAACTTTAAACTAATAACTTAGCTTTGATTTCCAAATTAACTATTCTAAAATAAGACTTAGTTATTTTCAAGTAAAAAACGTCAAACTATTAACTTAGATCTGATTTTCCAATTGTCATTTCTAAAATCAGAAGTAGATATTTTCAAGTAAAGAACTTCAAACTACAACCTTAGATTTGATTTACAAATTTACTAGTCTAAAATAAGACTTAGTTATTTTGAAGTAAAAACGTCAAACTTTTAACTTAGATCTGATTTTCAAATTGTCATTTCTAAAATAAGTAGTAGATATTTTCAACTAAAGAACTTCATACTAATAACTTAGTTTTGATTTACAAATTCACTATACTAAAATAAGACTTAGTTGGTTTGAAGTAAAGAACGTCAAACTATTAACTTAAATCTGATTTTCAAATTGTCAATTCTAAAATCTGAAGCAGATATTTTCAAATAAAGTACTTCACACTAACATCTTAGTTTTGATTTACAAATACAGTATTCTAAAATAAGACTTATCTATTTTGAAGTAAAGAACGTCATACTATTAACTTAGATCTGATTTTCAAATTGTCAGTTCTTAAAAAAGAAGTAGATATTTCAAAGTAAAGAACTTCAAACTAATAACTTAGTTTTGATTTAGTAATTCTCTATTCTAAAATAAGACATAGTTATTTTGAAGTAAAGAACGTCAAACTATTAACTTAGATCTGATTTTCAAATTGTCATTTCTAAGATCAGTAGTAGATATTTTCATGTAAATAACTTCAAACTTATAACTTAGTTTTGATTTACAAATTCACTAGTGTGAAATAAAACTTAGTTATTTTGAAGAAAAAACTTCATACTATTAACTTAGACCTGATTTTCAAATTGTTATTTCTAAAATCAGTAGTAGATATGTTCAAGTAAAGAACTTCAAATTAATAACTTAGCTTTTATTTACAAATTCACTATTCTAAAATAAGACTTAGTTATTTTGAAGTAAAGAACGTCAAACTATTAACTTAGCTCTGATTATTAAATTGTCATTTCTAAAATCAGAAGTAGCTATTTTCAAGTAAAGAACTTCAAACTAATAACTTAGTTTTGATTTACAAATTCACTAGTCTAAAATAAGACTTAGTTATTTTGAAGTAAATAACGTCAAACTATTAACTTAGATCTGATTTACAAATTGTCATTTCTAAAATCAGTAGTAGATATTTTCAAGTAAAGAACTTCAAACTAATAACTTAGTTTTAATTTACAAATTCACTATACTAAATTAAGACTTAGCTATTTAGAAGTAAAGAACGTCAAACCATTAACTTAGATCTGATTTCCAAATTGTCATTTCTAAAATCAGAAGTAGATATTTTCAAGTAAAAAACTTTAAACTAATAACTTAGTTTTGATTTACAAATTCACTAGTCTACAATAAGACTTAGTTATTTTGAAGTAAAGAACGTCAAACCATTAACTTAGATTTGATTTTCAAATTGTCATTTCTCAAATAAGTAGTAGATATTTTGAAGTATAGAACTTCAAACGAATAGCTTAGTTTTCATTTAAAAATTCACTATACTAAAATAAGACTTAGTTGTTTTGAAGTAAAGCACGTCAAACTATTAACTTAGATCTGATTTACAAATTGTCATTTCTAAAATCAGTAGTAGATATTTTCAAGTAAAGAACTTCAAACTAATAACTTAGTTTTGATTTACAAATTCACTAGTCTAAAATAAGACTTAGTTATTTTGAAGTAAATAACGTCAAACTATTAACTTAGATCTGATTTTCAAATTGTCATTTCTAAATTCAGAAGTGGTTATTTTCAATTAAAGAACTTCAAACTAATAACTTAGCTTTGATTTACAAATTCACTATTCTAAAATACGACTTAGTTATTTTGAAGTAAAAAACGTCAAACTATTAACTTAGATCTGATTTTCAAATTGTCATTTCTAAAATCAGTGGTAGTTTTTTACAAGTGAAGAACTTCATACTAATAACTTAGTTTTGATTTACAAATTTACTATACTAAAATAAGACTTAGTTGTTTTGAAGTAAAGAACGTCAACCTATTAACTTAGATCTGATTTTCAAATTGTAATTTCTAAAATCAGAAGTAATTATTTTCAAGTAAAGAACTTCAAATTACAACCTTAGATTTGATTTCCAAATTTGCATTACTAAGATCCGAATTAGAAAATTTGAAGTAAAAAACTTTAAACTAATAACTTATTTTTGATTTACAAATTCACTAGTCTACAATAAGACTTAGCTATTTTGAAGTAAAGAACGTCAAACCATTAACTTAGATCTGATTTTCAAATTGTCATTTCTAAAATTAGTAGTAGATATTTTTAAGTAAAGTCCTTCAAACTAATAACTTAGTTTTGATTTACAAATACAGTATTCTAAAATAAGACTTATCTATTTTGAAGTAAAGAACGTCAAACTATTAACTTAGACCTAATTTTCAAATTGTCATTTCTAAAATCTGAAGCAGACATTTTCAAATAAAGTACTTCAAATTAATAACTTAGTATCGATTTACAAATTCACTAGTCTAAAATAAGACTTAGTTATTTTGAAGTAAATAACGACATACTATTAACTTAGATCTGATTTACAAATTCTCATTTCTAAAATCAGAATTAGATATTTTCAATTGAAAAACTTCAAACTAATAACTTAGCTTTGATTTACAAATTCACTATTCTAAAATACGACTTAGTTATTTTAAAGTAAATAACGTCAAACTATTTACTTAGATCTGATTTTCAAATTGTCATTTCTAAAATCAGAATTAGATATTTTCAAGTAAAGAACTTAAAACTAATAACTTAGTATCGATTTACAAATTCACTAGTCTAAAATAAGACTTAGTTATTTTGAAGTAAATAACGTCATACTATTAACTTAGATCTGATTTACAAATTGTCATTTCTAAAATCAGAATTAGATATTTTCAATTGAAAAACTTCAAACTAATAACTTAGCTTTGATTTACAAATTCACTATTCTAAAATACGACTTAGTTATTTTAAAGTAAATAACGTCAAACTATTTACTTAGATCTGATTTTCAAATTGTCATTTCTAAAATCAGAATTAGATAATTTCAAGTAAAGAACTTCAAACTGCAACCTTAGATTTGATTTCCAAATTTACATTACTAAGATCCGAATTAGTAAATTTGAAGTAAAAAACTTTAAACTAATAACTTAGATTTGATTTACAAATTCACTATACTACAATAAGAGTTAGTTATTTGGAAGTAGAAAACGTCAAACTATTAACTTAGATCTAATTTTCAAATTTTCATTTCTAAAATCAGTAGTAGATATTTTCAAGTAAAGCTCTTCGAGCTAACAACTTAGTTCTGATTTACAAATTCACTATTCTAAAATATGAATTAGCTATTTTGAAGAAAAGAACATCAAACTATTAACTTAGTTCTCATTTGCAAATTGTCATTTCTAAAATCAGGAGTAGATATTTTCAAGTATAGAACTTCAAACTAATAACTTAGTTTTGATTTACAAATACACTATTCTAAAATAAGACTTATCTATTTTATAGTAAAAAACGACAAACTATTAACTTAGTTCTGATTTTCAAATTGTCATTTCTACAAGCAGCAGTAGATATGTTCAAGTAAAGAACTACAAACTAATAAGTTAGTTTTGATTTATAAATTCACTATACTAAAGTATGACTTAGTTATTTTGAAGTAAAAATCGTCAAACAATTAACTTAGATCTGATTTTCAAATTGTCATTTCTAAAACAGAAGTAGATAATTTCAAGTAAAGAGCTTCAAACTAATAACTTAGTTTTGATTTACAAGTTAACTATTCTAAAACAAAATTTAGTTATTTTGAAGTAAAGAACGTCAAACTATTATCTTAGATCTGATTTTCAAATTGTCATTTCTTAAAAAAGAAGTAGATATTTCAAAGTGAAGAACTTTAAACTAATAACTTAGCTTTGATTTACAAATTCACTATTCTAAAATAAGACTAAGTTAGTTTGAAGTAAGGAACGTCAAACTATTACCTTAGATCTGATTTTCAAATTGTCATTTCTAAAATCAGTAGTAGATATTTTCAAGTAAAGAACTTCAAGCTAATAACTTAGTTTTGATTTACAAATTTACTAGTCTAAAATAAGTCTTAGTTGGTTTGAGGTAAAGAACGTCAAACTATTAACTTATATCTGATTTTCAAACTGTCATTTCTAAAATCTGAAGCAGATATTTTCAAATAAAGAACTTCAAACTAACAACTTAGTTTTGATATACAAATACAGTATTCTAAAATAAGACTGATCTATTTTGAAGTAAAGAACGTCAAACTATTAACTTAGATCTGATTTTCAAATTGTAATTTCTAAAATGAGAAGTAGATATTTTCAAGTAAAAAACTTCAAACTAATAACTTAGTTTTGATTTACAAGTTAACTATTCTAAAATAGAATTTTGTAATTTTGATGTAAAGAGCGTCAAACTATTAACTTAGATCTGATTTTCAAATTGTCATTTCTAAAATCAGAAGTAGTTATTTTCAAGTAAAGAACTTTAAACTACAACCTTAGATTTGATTTCCAAATTTACGTTACTAAGATCCAAATCAGTAAATTTGAAGTAAAAAACTTCAAACTATTAACTTAGTTTTGATTAACAAATTCACTAGTCTAAAATAAATCTTAGTTATTTTGAAGGGAAAAACGTCAAACTATTAACATAGATCTGATTTTCAAATTGTCATTTCTAAAATTAGTAGTAGATATTTTCAAGTTAAGAACTTCAAACTAATAACTTAGTTTTGATTTACAAATTCACTATTCTAAAATAAGACTTAGTTATTTTGAAGTAAAAAACGTCAAACTATTAACTTAGATTTGATTTTTAAATTGTCATTACTAAAATCACAAGTAGATAATTTCAAGTAAAGAAGTTCAAACTACAACCTTAGATTTGATTTCCAAATTTACATTACTAAGATCCGAATTAGTAAATTTGAAGTAAAAAACTTTAAACTAATAACTTAGATTTGATTTACAAATTCACTAGTCTAAAATAAGACTTAGTTATTTTGAAGTAAAGAACGTCAAACTATTAACTTAGATCTGATTTTCAAGTTTTCATTTCTAAAATCAGAAGTAGATATTTTCAAGTAAAGCACTTCAAGCTAACAACTTAGTTCTGATTTACAAATTCACTATTCTAAAATATGAATTAGCTATTTTGAAGAGAAGAACGTCAAACTATTAACTTAGATCTGATTTTCAAATTGTCATTTCTAAAATCAGAAGTAGATATCTTCAAGTACAGAACTTCAAACTAATAACTCAGCTTTGATTTACAAATTCACTATTCTAAAATAAGACTTAGTTATTTTGAAGTAAAAAACGTCAAACTATTAACTTAGATTTGATTTTTAAATTGTCATTTCTAAAATCACAAGTAGATAATTTCAAGTAAAGAAGTTCAAACTACAACCTTAGATTTGATTTCCAAATTTACATTACTCAGATCCGAATTAGTAAATTTGAAGTAAAAAACTTTAAACTAATAACTTAGATTTGATTTACAAATTCACTAGTCTAAAATAAGACTTAGTTATTTTGAAGTAAAGAACGTCAAACTATTAACTTAGATCTGATTTTCAAATTTTCATTTCTAAAATCAGAAGTAGATATTTTCAAGTAAAGCACTTCAAGCTAACAACTTAGTTCTGATTTACAAATTCACTATTCTAAAATATGAATTAGCTATTTTGAAGAGAAGAACGTCAAACTATTAACTTAGTTCTGATTTGCAAATTGTCATTTCTAAAATCAGGAGTATATTTTTTCAAGTATAGAACTTCAAACTAATAACTTAGTTTTGATTTACAAATACACTATTCTAAAATAAGACTTATCTATTTTGAAATGACAATTTGAAAATCAGATCTAAGGTAATAGTTTGACGTTCCTTACTTCAAACTAACTTAGTCTTATTTTAGAATAGTGAATTTGTAAATCAAATCTTATCTTATCTATACTTAGTTCTGATTTTCAAATTGTCATTTCTACAAGCAGCAGTAGATATGTTCAAGTAAAGAACTTCAAACTAATAAGTTAGTTTTGATTTACAAATTCATTATACTAAAGTATGACTTAGTTATTTTGAAGTAAAAATCGTCAAACAATTAACTTAGATCTGATTTTCAAACTGTCATTTCTAAAACAGAAGTAGATAATTTCAAGTAAAGAGCTTCAAACTAATAACTTAGTTTTGATTTACAAGTTAACTATTCTAAAACAAAATTTAGTTATTTTGATGTAAAGAACGTCAAACTATTAACTTAGATCTGATTTTCAAATTGTCATTTCTTAAAAAAGAAGTAGATATTTCAAAGTAAAGAACTTTAAACTAATAACTTAGCTTTGATTTACAAATTCACTATTCTAAAATAAGACTAAGTTAGTTTGAAGTAAGGAACGTCAAACTATTACCTTAGATCAGATTTTCAAATTGTCATTTCTAAAATCAGTAGTAGATATTTTCAAGTAAAGAACTTCAAGCTAATAACTTAGTTTTGATTTACAAATTTACTAGTCTAAAATAAGTCTTAGTTGGTTTGAGGTAAAGAACGTCAAACTATTAACTTATATCTGATTTTCAAATTGTCATTTCTAAAATCTGAAGCAGATATTTTCAAATAAAGAACTTCAAACTAACAACTTAGTTTTGATATACAAATACAGTATTCTAAAATAAGACTTATCTATTTTGAAGTAAAGAACGTCAAACTATTAACTTAGATCTGATTTTCAAATTGTCATTTCTAAAATCAGAAGTAGATATTTTCAAGTAAAGAACTTTAAACTACAACCTTAGATTTGATTTCCAAATTTACGTTACTAAGATCCGAATCAGTAAATTTGAAGTAAAAATCTTCAAACTATTAACTTAGTTTTGATTAACAAATTCACTAGTCTAAAATAAATCTTAGTTATTTTGAAGTGAAAAACGTCAAACTATTAACTTAGATCTGATTTTCAAATTGTCATTTCTAAAATTAGTAGTAGATATTTTCAAGTTAAGAACTTCAAACTAATAACTTAGTTTTAATTTACAAATTCACTATACTAAAATAAGAGTTAGTTATTTGGAAGTAGAAAACGTCAAACTATTAACTTAGAACTGATTTTCAAATTGTCATTTCTAAAATTAGAAGTAGATATTTTCAAGTAAAGAACTTCAAACTAATAACTTAGCTTTGATTTACAAATTCACTATTCTAAAATAAGACTTAGTTATTTTGAAGTAAAAAACGTCAAACTATTAACTTTGATTTGATTTTTAAATTGTCATTTCTAAAATCACAAGTAGATAATTTCAAGTAAAGAACTTCAAACTACAACCTTAGATTTGATTTTCAAATTTACATTACTAAGATCCGAATTAGTAAATTTGAAGTAAAAAACTTTAAACTAATAACTTAGATTTGATTTACAAATTCACTAGTCTAAAATAAGACTTAGTTATTTTGAAGTAAAGAACGTCAAACTCTTAACTTAGACCTGATTTTCAAATTTTCATTTCTAAAATCAGTAGTAGATATTTTCAAGTAAAGCATTTCAAGCTAACAACTTAGTTCTGATTTACAAATTCACTATTCTAAAATATGAATTAGCTATTTTGAAGAAAAGAACGTCAAACTATTAACTTAGTTCTGATTTGCAAATTGTCATTTCTAAAATCAGGAGTAGATATTTTCAAGTATAGAACTTCAAACTAATAACTTAGTTTTGATTTACAAATACACTATTCTAAAATAAGACTTATCTATTTTGAAGTAAAAAACGACAAACTATTAACTTAGTTCTGATTTTCAAATTGTCATTTCTAAAAGCAGCAGTAGATATGTTCAAGTAAAGAACTTCAAACTAATAAGTTAGTTTTGATTTACAAATTCACTATACTAAAGTATGACTTATCTATTTTGAAGTAAAGAACGTCAAACTATTAACTTAGATCTGATTTTCAAATTGTCATTTTTAAAATCACAAGTAGATATTTTTAAGTAAAGTACTTCAAACTAATAACTTCGTTTGGATTTAGAAATACACTATTCTAAAATAAGACTTATCTATTTTGAAGTAAAGAACGTCAAACTATTAACCTAGATCTGATTTCCAAATTGTCATTTTTAAAATCAGAAGTAGATATTTTGAAGTAAAGTACTTCAAACAAATAACTAAGTTTTTATTTACAAGTTAACTATTCTAAAATAAAATTTAGTTATTTTGATGTAAAGAAAGTCAAACTATGCGCTTAGATATGATTTTCAAATTGTCATTTCTAAGATCAGTAGTAGATATTTTCAAGTAAATAACTTCAAACTAATAACTTAGTTTTGATTTGCAAATTAACTATTCTAAAACAAAATTAGTTATTTAGATGTAAAGAGCGTCAAACTTTTAACTTAGTTCTGATTTTCAAATTGTCATTTCTAAAATCTAAAGCAGATATTTTCAAATAGAGAACTTCAAACTAACAACTTAAGTTTGATTTACAAATACAGTATTCTAAAATAAGAC
Organism: Cantharis rustica; assembly: GCA_911387805.1. Classification (NCBI taxonomy): domain Eukaryota; kingdom Metazoa; phylum Arthropoda; class Insecta; order Coleoptera; family Cantharidae; genus Cantharis; species Cantharis rustica. The sequence continues at coordinate 26,431,546 of OU426878.1, read as the reverse complement.
TTATCTATTTTGAAGTAAAGAACGTCAAACCATTAACTTAGATCTGATTTTCAAATTGTCATTTTTAAAATCAGAAGTAGTTATTTTTAAGTAAAGTACTTCAAACTAATAACTTAGTTTTGATTTACAAATTCACTATCCTAAAATAAGACTTAGTTATTTAGAAGTAAATAACGTCAAACTATTAACTTAGATCTGATTTTCAAATTGTCATTTTTAAAATCAGAAGTAAATATTTTTAAGTAAAGTATTTCAAACTTATAACTTAGTTTTGATTTACAAATTCACTATACTAAAATAATACTTAGTTATTTAGAAGTAAAGAACGTCGAACTATTAACTTAGATCTGATTTTCAAATTGTCATTTCTAATATCAGAAGTAAATATTATTCAAGCAAAGAACTACAAACTAATAACTTAGTTTTGATTAACAAATTCACTAGTCTCAAATAAGACTTAGTTATTTTGAAGTAAAGAACGTCAAACTATTAACTTAGATCTGATTTTCAAATTGTCATTTCTAAGATCAGTAGTAGATATTTTCAAGTAAAGAACCTCAAACTAATAACTTAGTTTTGATATAGAAATTCACTATTCTAAAATAAGACTTAGTCAGTTCGAAGTAAAGAACGTCAAACTATTCACTTAGATATGATTTACAAATTGTCATTTCTAAAATCAGAAGCAGATATTTTCAAGTAAAGAACTTTAAACTAATAACTTAGATCTGATTTTCAAATTATCATTTCTATAATCAGAAGTAGATATTTTCAAATAAAATACTTTAAACTAACAACTTAGTTTTGATTTACAAATACAGTATTCTAAAATAAGACTTATCTATTTTGAAGTAAATAACGTCAAACTATTCACTTAGATATGATTTTCAAATTGTCATTTCTAAAATCAGAAGTAGATATTTACAAGTAAAGAACTTCAAACTAATAACTTAGATATGATTTACAAATTAACTATTCTAAAATAAATTTTAGTTATTTTGATATAAAGAACGTTAAAATATTAACTTAGATCTGATTTTCAAATTGTCATTTCTAAAATCAGAAGTAGATTTTTTTAAGGATAGAACTTTAAACAAATAACTTAGCTTTGATTTACAAATTTACTATTCTAAAATAAGACTTCGACCTGATTTTCAAATTGTCATTTCTAAAATCAGAAGTAGATTTTTTTAAGGAAAGATTTGTAAACAAATAACTTAGCTTTGATTTACAAATTCAATATTCTAAAATAAGACTTAGTGATTTTGAAGTAAAGAACGTCATAGTATTAACTTAGATCTGATTTTCAAATTGTCATTTCTAAAATCAGTAGTAGATATTTTCAAGTAGAGAACTTCAAACTTATAACTTAGTTTTGATTTACTAAATTCACTAGTGTGAAATAAGACTTAGTTATTTTGAAGTAAAAAACGTCATACTATTAACTTAGACCTGATTTACAATTGTCATTTCTAAAATCAGAAGTAGATATGTTCAAGTAAAGAACTTCAAATTAATAACTTAGCTTTGATTTACAAATTCACTATTCTAAAATAAGACTTAGTTATATTGAAGTAAAGAACGTCAAACTATTAACTTAGATCTGATTTTCAAATTGTCATTTCTAAAATCAGTAGTAGATATTTTCAAGTAAAGAACTTCAAACTAATAACTTAGCTTTGATTTACAAATTCACTACACTAAAATAAGACTTAGTCATTTAGAAGTAAAGAATGTCAAACTATTCACTTAGATATGATTTTCAAATTGTCATTTCTAAAATCAGAAGTATATATTTTCAAGTAAAAGACTTCAAACTAATAACTTAGTTTTGGTTTACAAGTTAACTATTCTAAAACATAATTTAGTTATTTTGATGTAGAGAACGTCAAACTATTAACTCAGATCTGATTTTCAAATTGTCATTTCTAAAATCTAAAGGAGATATTTTCAAATAAAGAACTTCACACTAACAACTTAGTTTTGATTTACCAATACAGTATTCTAAAATAAGACTTATCTATTTTGAAATAAAGAACGCCAACTATTAACTTAGATCTGATTTTCAAATTGTCATTTTTAAAATCAGAAGTAAATATTTTCAAGTAAAGAACTACAAACTAATAACTTAGTTTTGATTTACAAATTCACTATACTAAAATAAGACTTAGTTGTTATGAAGTAAATAACGTCAAACTATTAACTTAGATCTGATTTTCAAATTGTCATTTCTAAAATCAGAAGTAAATATTTTCAAGTAAAGAACTACAAACTAATAACTTAGTTTTGATTTACAAATTTACTATTCTAAGATAAGACTAAGTTATTTTTAAGTAAGGTACGTCAAACTTTTAACTTAGATCTGATTTTCAAATTGTCATTTCTAAAATCAGAAGTAAATATTTTCAAGTAAAGAACTACAAACTAATAACTTAGTTTTGATTAACAAATTCAATAGTCTAAAATAAGACTTAGTTATTTTGAAGTAAAAAACGTCATACTATTAACTTAGACCTGATTTTCAAATTGTTATTTCTAAAATCAGAAGTAGATATGTTCAAGTAAAGAACTTCAAATTAATAACTTACCTTTGATTTACAAATTTACTATACTAAAATAAGATTTAGTTATATTGAAGTAAAGAACGTCAAACTATTAATTTAGATCTGATTTTCAAATTATCATTTTTAAAATCAGAAGTAGATATTTACAAGTAAAGAACATCAAACTACTACTTTCGATTTGATTTCAATATTTACATTACTAAGATCCGAATTAGTAAATTGGAAATTAAAAACTTTAAACTAATAACTTTGTTTTGATTTACAAATTCACTAGTCTAAAATAAGACTTAGTTATTTTGAAGTAAAGAACGTCAAACTGTTAACTTAGATCTGATTTTAAAATTGTCATTTCTGAAATCAGTAGTAGTTTTTATTAAGTAAAGAACTTCAAACTAACAACTTAGTTGCGATTTACAAATACAGTATTCTAAAATAAGACTTAGCTATTTTGAAGTAAAGAACGTCAAACTATTAACTTAGATCTGATTTTCAATATGTCAATACTAAAATCAGAAGTAGATATTTTTAAGTAAAGTACTTCAAACTAATAACTTAGTTTTGATTTACAAATACAGTATTCTAAAATAAGACTTATCTATTTTGAAGTAAAGAACGTCAAACTATTAACTTAGATCTGATTTTCAAATTGTCATTTCTAAAATCTGAAGCAGATATTTTCAAATAAAGGACTTCAAACTAAGAACTTAGTTTTGATTTACAAAAACAGTATTACAAAATAAGACTTATCTATTTTGAAGTATAGAAAGTCATACTATTAACTTAGATCTGAGTTTGAAACTGTGATTTCTTAAAAAAAACGTAGATATTTCAAAGTAAAGAACTTCAAACTAATAACTTAGTTTTGATTTGCAAATTAACTATTCTAAAACAAAATTAGTTATTTTGATGTAAAGAGCGTCAAACTTTTAACTTAGATCTGATTTTCAAATTGGCATTTCTAAAATCTAAAGCAGATATTTTCAAATAGAGAACTTCAAACTAACAACTTAGTTTTGATTTACAAATACAGTATTCTAAAATAAGACTTATCTATTTTGAAGTAAAGAACGTCAAACCATTAACTTAGATCTGATTTTCAAATTGTCATTTTTAAAATCAGAAGTAGTTATTTTTAAGTAAAGTACTTCAAACTTATAACTTAGTTTTGATTTACAAATTCACTATACTAAAATAATACTTAGTTATTTAGAAGTAAAGAACGTCAAACTATTAACTTAGATCTGATTTTCAAATTGTCATTTCTAAAATCAGAAGTAGATATTATCAAGTAAAAAACTTCAAACTAATAACTTAGTTTTGATTTACAAATTCACTATATTAAAATAAGACTTAGTTGTTATGAAGTAAAGAACGTCAAACTATTAACTCAGATCTAATTTTCAAATTGTCATTTCTAATATCAGAAGTAAATATTATTCAAGCAAAGAACTACAAACTAATAACTTAGTTTTGAATAACAAATTCACTAGTCTCAAATAAGACTTAGTTATTTTGAAGTAAAGAACGTCAAACTATTAACTTAGATCTGATTTTCAAATTGTAATTTCTAAGATCAGTAGTAGATATTTTCAAGTAAAGAACCTCAAACTAATAACTTAGTTTTGATTTACAAATTCACTATACTAAAATAAGACTTAGTCATTTCGAAGTAAAGAAAGTCAAACTATTCACTTAGATATGATTTTCAAATTGTCATTTCTAAAATCAGAAGCAGATATTTTCAAGTAAAGAACTTTAAACTAATAACTTAGTTTTGATTTACAAATTCACTATTTAAAAATAAGACTTAGTTCTTTTGAAGTAATGAACGTCAAACTAATAACTTAGATCTGATTTTCAAATTATCATTTCTATAATCAGAAGTAGATATTTTCAAATAAAATACTTCAAACTAACAACTTAGTTTTGATTTACAAATACAGTATTCTAAAATAAGACTTATCTATTTTGAAGTAAATAATGTCAAACTATTAACTTAGATCTGATTTTCAATTTGTCATTTCTTAAAAAAGAAGTAGATATTTACAAGTAAAGAACTTCAAACTAATAACTTAGATATGATTTACAAATTAACTATTCTAAAATAAATTTTAGTTATTTTGATATAAAGAACGTTAAAATATTAACTTAGATCTGATTTTCAAATTGTCATTTCTAAAATCAGAAGTAGATTTTTTTAAGGATAGAACTTTAAACAAATAACTTAACTTTGATTTACAAATTTACTATTCTAAAATAAGACTTCGACCTGATTTTCAAATTGTCATTTCTAAAATCAGAAGTAAATTTTTTTAAGGAAAGATTTGTAAACAAATAACATAGCTTTGATTTATAAATTCAATATTCTAAAATAAGACTTAGTGATTTTGAAGTAAAGAACGTCATAGTATTAACTTAGACCTGATTTACAATTGTCATTTCTAAAATCAGAAGTAGATATGTTCAAGTAAAGAACTTCAAATTAATAACTTAGCTTTGATTTACAAATTCACTAAACTACAATAAGACTTACTTATTTTGAAATAAAGAACGTCAAATTTTTAAACTTAGATCTGATTTTCAAATTGTCATTTCTAAAATCAGTAGTAGATATTTGCAATTAAAGAACTTCAAACTAATAACTTAGTTTTGATTTAGAAATTGACAATTCTAAAATAGGACTTAATTATTTTGAAGTAAAGAATGTCAAACTATTAACTTAGATCTGATTTTCAAATTGTAATTTCTAAAATCATAAGTAATTATTTTAAAGTAACGAACTTAAAACTACAACCTTAGATTTGATTTACAAATTTACATTACTAAGATCCAAATTAGAAAATTTGAAGTAAAAAACTTTAAACTAATAACTTAGTTTTGACTTACAAATTCACTAGTCTAAAATAAGACTTAGTTATTTTGAAGTAAAGAACGTCAAACCATTAACTTAGATCTGATTTTCAAATTGTCATTTCTAAAATAAGTAGTAGATATTTTGAAGTATAGAACTTCAAACTAATAACTTAGTTTTAATTTAAAAATACACTATACTAAAATAAGACTTAGTTATTTTAAAGTTAGGAACGTCAAACTATTAACTTAGATGTGATTTTCAAATTGTCATTTCTAAAATCAGTAGTAGATATTTGCAAGTAAAGAACTTCAAACTAATAACTAAGTTTTGATTTACAAATACAGTATTTTAAAATAAGACATCTATTTTAAAGTAAAGAAGGTCAAACGATTAACTTAGATCTGATTTTCTAATTGTCATTTTTAAAATCAGAAGTAGATCTTTTTAAGTAAAGTACTTCAAACTAATAACTTAGTTTTGATTTACAAATGCACTATTCTAAAATAAGACTTATGTATTTTGAAGTAAAGAACGTCAAACTATTAGCTTAGATCTGATTTTCAAATTGTCATTTCTAAAATCGGTAGTAGATATTTTCAACTAAAGAACTTCAAACTATTAACTTAGTTTTAATTTACAAATTCACTATACTAAAATAAGACTGAGGTATTTAGAAGTAAAGAACGTCAAACCATTAACTTAGATCTGATTTTCAAATTGTCATTTCTAAAATCAGAAGTAGATATTTTCAAGTAAAGAACTTTAAACTAATAACTTAGCTTTGATTTCCAAATTAACTATTCTAAAATAAGACTTAGTTATTTTCAAGTAAAAAACGTCAAACTATTAACTTAGATCTGATTTTCCAATTGTCATTTCTAAAATCAGAAGTAGATATTTTCAAGTAAAGAACTTCAAACTACAACCTTAGATTTGATTTACAAATTTACTAGTCTAAAATAAGACTTAGTTATTTTGAAGTAAAAACGTCAAACTTTTAACTTAGATCTGATTTTCAAATTGTCATTTCTAAAATAAGTAGTAGATATTTTCAACTAAAGAACTTCATACTAATAACTTAGTTTTGATTTACAAATTCACTATACTAAAATAAGACTTAGTTGGTTTGAAGTAAAGAACGTCAAACTATTAACTTAAATCTGATTTTCAAATTGTCAATTCTAAAATCTGAAGCAGATATTTTCAAATAAAGTACTTCACACTAACATCTTAGTTTTGATTTACAAATACAGTATTCTAAAATAAGACTTATCTATTTTGAAGTAAAGAACGTCATACTATTAACTTAGATCTGATTTTCAAATTGTCAGTTCTTAAAAAAGAAGTAGATATTTCAAAGTAAAGAACTTCAAACTAATAACTTAGTTTTGATTTAGAAATTCTCTATTCTAAAATAAGACATAGTTATTTTGAAGTAAAGAACGTCAAACTATTAACTTAGATCTGATTTTCAAATTGTCATTTCTAAGATCAGTAGTAGATATTTTCATGTAAATAACTTCAAACTTATAACTTAGTTTTGATTTACAAATTCACTAGTGTGAAATAAAACTTAGTTATTTTGAAGAAAAAACTTCATACTATTAACTTAGACCTGATTTTCAAATTGTTATTTCTAAAATCAGTAGTAGATATGTTCAAGTAAAGAACTTCAAATTAATAACTTAGCTTTTATTTACAAATTCACTATTCTAAAATAAGACTTAGTTATTTTGAAGTAAAGAACGTCAAACTATTAACTTAGCTCTGATTATTAAATTGTCATTTCTAAAATCAGAAGTAGCTATTTTCAAGTAAAGAACTTCAAACTAATAACTTAGTTTTGATTTACAAATTCACTAGTCTAAAATAAGACTTAGTTATTTTGAAGTAAATAACGTCAAACTATTAACTTAGATCTGATTTACAAATTGTCATTTCTAAAATCAGTAGTAGATATTTTCAAGTAAAGAACTTCAAACTAATAACTTAGTTTTAATTTACAAATTCACTATACTAAATTAAGACTTAGCTATTTAGAAGTAAAGAACGTCAAACCATTAACTTAGATCTGATTTCCAAATTGTCATTTCTAAAATCAGAAGTAGATATTTTCAAGTAAAAAACTTTAAACTAATAACTTAGTTTTGATTTACAAATTCACTAGTCTACAATAAGACTTAGTTATTTTGAAGTAAAGAACGTCAAACCATTAACTTAGATTTGATTTTCAAATTGTCATTTCTCAAATAAGTAGTAGATATTTTGAAGTATAGAACTTCAAACGAATAGCTTAGTTTTCATTTAAAAATTCACTATACTAAAATAAGACTTAGTTGTTTTGAAGTAAAGCACGTCAAACTATTAACTTAGATCTGATTTACAAATTGTCATTTCTAAAATCAGTAGTAGATATTTTCAAGTAAAGAACTTCAAACTAATAACTTAGTTTTGATTTACAAATTCACTAGTCTAAAATAAGACTTAGTTATTTTGAAGTAAATAACGTCAAACTATTAACTTAGATCTGATTTTCAAATTGTCATTTCTAAATTCAGAAGTGGTTATTTTCAATTAAAGAACTTCAAACTAATAACTTAGCTTTGATTTACAAATTCACTATTCTAAAATACGACTTAGTTATTTTGAAGTAAAAAACGTCAAACTATTAACTTAGATCTGATTTTCAAATTGTCATTTCTAAAATCAGTGGTAGTTTTTTACAAGTGAAGAACTTCATACTAATAACTTAGTTTTGATTTACAAATTTACTATACTAAAATAAGACTTAGTTGTTTTGAAGTAAAGAACGTCAACCTATTAACTTAGATCTGATTTTCAAATTGTAATTTCTAAAATCAGAAGTAATTATTTTCAAGTAAAGAACTTCAAATTACAACCTTAGATTTGATTTCCAAATTTGCATTACTAAGATCCGAATTAGAAAATTTGAAGTAAAAAACTTTAAACTAATAACTTATTTTTGATTTACAAATTCACTAGTCTACAATAAGACTTAGCTATTTTGAAGTAAAGAACGTCAAACCATTAACTTAGATCTGATTTTCAAATTGTCATTTCTAAAATAAGTAGTAGATATTTTGAAATATAGAACTTCAAACTAATAACTTAGTTTTAATTTAAAAATTCACTATACTAAAATAAGACTTAGTTATTTTAAAGTTAAGAACGTCAAACTATTAACTTAGATGTGATTTTCAAATTGTCATTTCTAAAATCAGTAGTAGATATTTTCAAGTAAAGAACTTCAAACTAATATCTTAGTTTTGATTTACAAATACAGTATTTTAAAATAAGACTTATCTATTTTGAAGTAAAGAACGTCAAACGATTAACTTAGATCTGATTTTCTAATTGTCATCTTTAAAATCAGAAGTAGATATTTTTAAGTAAAGTACTTCAAACTAATAACTTAGTTTTAATTTACAAATTCACTATACTAAAATAAGACTTAGGTATTTAGAAGTAACGAACGTCAAACCATTAACTTAGATCTGATTTTCAAATTGTCATTTCTAAAATCAGAAGTAGATATTTTCAAGTAAAGAACTTTAAACTAATAACTTAGCTTTGATTTGCAAATTAACTATTCTAAAAGAAGACTTAGTTATTTTCAAGTAAAAAACGTCAAACTATTAACTTAGATCTGATTTTCAAATTGTCATTTCTAAAATCAGAAGTAGATATTTTCAAGTAAAGAACTTCAAACTACAACCTTAGATTTGATTTCAAAATTTACATTACTAAGTTCCGAATTAGTCAATTTGAAGTAAAAAACTATAAACTAATAACTTAGTTTTGATTTACAAATTCACTAGTCTAAAATAAGACTTAGTTATTTTGAAGTAAAAAACGTCAAACTAATAACTATATCTGATTTTCAAATTGTCATTTCTAAAGTCAGTAGTAGATATTTACAAGTAAAAAACTTCAAACTAATAACTTAGTTTTGATTTACAAATGCACTATTCTAAAGTAAGACTTAGTTATTTTGAAGTACAGAACGTCAAACTAATAACTATATCTGATTTTCAAAATGTCATTTATAAAATCAGTAGTAGATATTTACAAGTAAAGAACTTCAAACTAGTAACTTAGTTTTGATTTACAAATTTACTAGTCTAAAATATGCCTTAGGTATTTTGATGTAAAAAACGTCAAAGTATTAACTTAGACCTGATTTTCAAATTATAATCTTTAAAATCAGAAGTAGATATTTTCAAGTAAAGAACTTGAAACTACAACCTTAGTTTTGATTTCCAAATTTACATTACTAAGATCCAAATTAGAAAATTTGAAGTAAAAAACTTTAAACTAATAACTTAGTTTTGATTTACAAATTCACTATACTAAAATAAGACTTAGTTATTTAGAAGTAAATAACTTCAAACTATTAACTTAGATCTGATTTTCAAATTGTCATTTTTAAAATCAGAAGTAGATATTTTTAAGTAAAGTACTACAAACTAATAACTTAGTTTTGATTTACAAATGCACTATTCTAAAATAAGAGTTATCTATTTTGAAGTAAGGAACGTCAAACTATTAACTTAGATCTGATTTTCAAATGGTCATTTATAAAATTAGAAGTAGATATTTTCAGGTAAAGAACTTTAAGCTAATAACTTAGCTTTGATTTACAAATTCAGTATTTTAAATAAGACTTAGTTATTTAGAAGTAAATAACGTCAAACTATTAACTTAGATCTGATTTTCAAATTGTCATTTCTAAAATCAGTGGTAGTTTTTTACAAGTGAAGAACTTCATACTAATAACTTAGTTTTGATTTACAAATTTACTATACTAAAATAAGACTTAGTTGTTTTGAAGTAAAGAACGTCAACCTATTAACTTAGATCTGATTTTCAAATTGTAATTTCTAAAATCAGAAGTAATTATTTTCAAGTAAAGAACTTCAAATTACAACCTTAGACTTGATTTCCAAATTTGCATTACTAAGATCCGAATTAGAAAATTTGAAGTAAAAAACTTTAAACTAATAACTTAGTTTTGATTTACAAATTCACTAGTCTACAATAAGACTTAGTTATTTTGAAGTAAAGAACGTTAAACTATTAACTTAGATCTGATTTTCAAAATGTCATTTCTAAAATCAGTAGTAGATTTTTTCAAGTATAGGTTTCAAACTAATAGCCTAGTTTTGATTTACAAATTCACTAGTCTAAATTAAGTGTTAGTTATTTTGAAGTGAAAAATGTCAAACTATTAACTTAGATCTGATTTTCAAATTGTCATTTCTAAAATTAGTAGTAGATATTTTCAAGTTAAGAACTTCAAACTAATAACTTAGTTTTAATTTACAAATTCACTATACTAAAATAAGACTTAGTTATTTTGAAGTAAAGAACATCAAACTATTAACTTAGATTTGATTTTTAAATTGTCATTTCTAAAATCAGAAGTAGATAATTTCAAGTAAAGAACTTCAAACTACAACCTTAGATTTGATTTCCAAATTTACATTACTAAGATCCGAATTAGTAAATTTGAAGTAAAAAACTTTAAACTAATAACTTAGTTTTGATTTACAAATTCACTAGTCTAAAATAAGACTTAGTTGGTTTGAAGTAAAGAACGTCAAACTATTAACTTAAATCTGATTTTCAAATTGTCAATTCTAAAATCTGAAGCAGATATTTTCAAATAAAGTACTTCACACTAACATCTTAGTTTTGATTTACAAATACAGTATTCTAAAATAAGCCTTATCTATATTGAAGTAAAGAACGTCATACTATTAACTTAGATCTGATTTTCAAATTGTCAGTTCTTAAAAAAGAAGTAGATATTTTAAAGTAAAGAACTTGAAACTAATAACTTAGTTTTGATTTACAAATTCACTAGTCTAAAATAAGACTTAGTTATTTAGAAGTAAAGCACGTCAAACTATTAACTTAGATCTGATTTTCAAACTGTCATTTCTAAAATCAGTAGTAGTTTTTTTCAAGTAAAGCACTTCAGACCAATAACTTAGTTTTGATTTACAAATTCACTATACTAAAATAAGACTTAGTTGGTTTGAAGTAAAGAATGTCAAACTATTAACTTAGATCTGATTTTCAAATTGTCATTTCTAAAATCTGAAGCAGTTATTTTCAAATAAAGTACTTCAAACTAACATCTTAGTTTTGATTTACAAATACAGTATTCTAAAATAAGACTTATCTATTTTGAAGTAAAGAACGTTATACTATTAACTTAGATCTGATTTTCAAATTGTCAGTTCTTAAAAAAGAAGTAGATATTTCAAAGTAAAGAACTTCAAACTAAGAACTTAGTTTTAATTTACAAATTCACTATACTAAAATAAGAGTTAGTTATTTAGAAGTAAAGAACGTCAAACTATTAACTTAGATCTGAATTTCAAATTGTCATTTCTAAAATCAGAAGTAAATATTTTCAAGTAAAGAACTTCAAACTAATAACTTAGCTTTGATTTACGAATTCACTATACTAAAATAAGAGTTAGTTATTTAGAAGTAAAGAACGTCAAACTATTAACTTAGATCTGAATTTCAAATTGTCATTTCTAAAATCAGAAGTAAATATTTTCAAGTAAAGAACTTCAAACTAATAACTTAGCTTTGATTTACAAATTCACTATTCTAAAATAAGACTTAGTTATTTTGAAGTAAAGAACGTCCAACTATTAACTTAGATTTGATTTTTAAATTGTCATTTCTAAAATCAGAAGTAGATAATTTCAAGTAAAGAACTTCAAACTACAACCTTAGATTTTATTTCCAAATTTACATTACTAAGATCCGAATTAGTAAATTTGAAGTAAAAAACTTCAAACTTTTAACTTAGATCTGATTTTCAAATTGTCATTTCTAATATTAGTAGTAGATATTTTCAAGTAAAGAACTTCATACTAATAACTTAGTTTTGACTTACAAATTCACTATACTAAAATAAAACTTAGTTGGTTTGAAGTAAAGAACGTCATACTATTAACTTAGATCTGATTTTCAAATTGTCAATTCTAAAATCTGAAGCAGATTTTTTCAAATAAAGTACTTCACACTAACATCTTAGTTTTGATTTACAAATACAGTATTCTAAAATAAGACTTATCTATTTTGAAGTAAAGAACGTCATACTATTAACTTAGATCTGATTTTCAAATTGTCAGTTCTTAAAAAAGAAGTAGATATTTCAAAGTAAAGAACTTTAAACTAATAACTTAGTTTTGATTTACAAATTCACTAGTCTAAAATAAGACTTAGTTATTTAGAAGTAAAGCACGTCAAACTATTAACTTAGATCTGATTTTCAAACTGTCATTTATAAAATCAGTAGTTGTTTTTTTCAAGTAAAGAACTTCATACCAATAACTTAGTTTTGATTTACAAATTCACTATACTAAAATAAGACTTAGTTGGTTTGAACTAAAGAACGTCAAACTATTAACTTAGATCTGATTTTCAAATTGTCATTTCTAAAATCTGAAGCAGTTATTTTCAAATAAAGTACTTCAAACTAACATCTTAGTTTTGATTTACAAATACAGTATTCTAAAATAAGACTTATCTATTTTGAAGTAAAGAACGTCATACTATTAACTTAGATCTGATTTTCAAATTGTCAGTTCTTAAAAAAGAAGTAGACATTTTAAAGTAAAGAACTTTAAACTAATAACTTAGTTTTGATTTACAAATTCACTAGTCTAAAATAAGACTTAGTTATTTAGAAGTAAAGCACGTCAAACTATTAACTTAGATCTGATTTTCAAACTGTCATTTCTAAAATCAGTAGTAGTTTTTTTCAAGTAAAGCACTTCAGACCAATAACTTAGTTTTGATTTACAAATTCACTATACTAAAATAAGACTTAGTTGGTTTGAAGTAAAGAACGTCAAACTATTAACTTAGATCTGATTTTCAAATTGTCATTTCTAAAATCTGAAGCAGTTATTTTCAAATAAAGTACTTCAAACTAACATCTTAGTTTGGATTTACAAATACAGTATTCTAAAATAAGACTTATCTATTTTGAAGTAAAGAACGTCATACTATTAACTTATATCTGATTTTCAAATTGTCAGTTCTTAAAAAAGAAGTAGATATTTCAAAGTAAAGAACTTTAAACTAATAACTTAGTTTTGATTTACAAATTCACTAGTCTAAAATAAGACTTAGTTATTTAGAAGTAAAGCACGTCAAACTATTAACTTAGATCTGATTTTCAAACTGTCATTTCTAAAATCAGTAGTAGTTTTTTTCAAGTAAAGCACTTCAGACCAATAACTTAGTTTTGATTTACAAATTTACTATACTAAAATAAGACACAGTTATTTTGAAGTAAAGAACGTCAAACTATTAACTTAGATCTGATTTTCAAATTGTCATTTCTAAAATAAGTAGTAGATATTTTCAAGTAGAGAACTTGAAACTAACAACTTAGTTTTGATTAACAAATTTACTAGTCTAAAATAAGACTTAGTTATTTTGAAGTAAAGAACGTCAAACAATAAACTTAGATCTGATTTTCAAAATGTCATTTCTAAAATCAGTAGCAGATTTTTTCAAGTATAGGTTTCAAACTAATAACTAGTTTTGATTTACAAATTCACTATACTAAAATAAGAATTAGTTGTTTTGAAGTAAAGAACGTCAAACTATTAACTTAGATCTGAATTTCAAATTGTCATTTCTAAAATCAGAAGTAAATATTTTCAAGTAAAGAACTTCAAACTAATAACTTAGCTTTGATTTACGAATTCACTATACTAAAATAAAAGTTAGTTATTTAGAAGTAAAGAACGTCAAACTATTCACTTAGATCTGAATTTCAAATTGTCATTTCTAAAATCAGAAGTAAATATTTTCAAGTAAAGAACTTCAAACTAATAACTTAGCTTTGATTTACAAATTCACTATTCTAAAATAAGACTTAGTTATTTTGAAGTAAAGAACGTCAAACTATTAACTTAGATTTGATTTTTAAATTGTCATTTCTAAAATCAGAAGTAGATAATTTCAAGTAAAGAACTTCAAACTACAACCTTAGATTTGATTTCCAAATTTACATTACTAAGATCCGAATTAGTGAATTTGAAGTAAAAAACTTTAAACTAATAACTTAGTTTTGATTTACAAATTCACTAGTCTAAAATAAGTCTTAGTTATTTTGAAGTGAAAAACGTCAAACTTTTAACTTAGATCTGATTTTCAAATTGTCATTTCTAAAATTAGTAGTAGATATTTTCAAGTAAAGAACTTCATACTAATAACTTAGTTTTGATTTACAAATTCACTATACTAAAATAAGACTTAGTTGGTTTGAAGTAAAGAACGTCAAACTATTAACTTAAATCTGATTTTCAAATTGTCAATTCTAAAATCTGAAGCAGATATTTTCAAATAAAGTACTTCACACTAACATCTTAGTTTTGATTTACAAATACAGTATTCTAAAATAAGACTTATCTATTTTGAAGTAAAGAACGTCATACTATTAACTTAGATCTGATTTTCAAATTGTCAGTTCTTAAAAAAGAAGTAGATATTTCAAAGTAAAGAACTTTAAACTAATAACTTAGTTTTGATTTACAAATTCACTAGTCTAAACTAAGACTTAGTTATTTAGAAGTAAAGCACGTCAAACTATTAACTTAGATCTGATTTTCAAACTGTCATTTCTAAAATCAGTAGTAGTTTTTTTCAAGTAAAGAACTTCAGACCAATACCTTAGTTTTGATTTACAAATTCACTATACTAAAATAAGACTTAGTTGGTTTGAAGTAAAGAACGTCAAACTATTAACTTAGATCTGATTTTCAAATTGTCATTTCTAAAATCTGAAGCAGTTATTTTCAAATAAAGTACTTCAAACTAACATCTTAGTTTTGATTTACAAATACAGTATTCTAAAATAAGACTTATCTATTTTGAAGTAAAGAACGTCATACTATTAACTTAGATCTGATTTTCAAATTGTCAGTTCTTAAAAAAGAAGTAGATATTTCAAAGTAAAGAACTTCAAACTAATAACTTAGTTTTGATTTAGAAATTCTCTATTCTAAAATAAGACATAGTTATTTTGAAGTAAAGAACGTCAAACTATTAACTTAGATCTGATTTTCAAATTGTCATTTCTAAAATAAGTAGTAGATATTTTCAAGTAGAGAACTTGAAACTAACAACTTAGTTTTGATTAACAAATTTACTAGTCTAAAATAAGACTTAGTTATTTTGAAGTAAAGAACGTAAAACTATAAACTTAGATCTGATTTTCAAATTGTCATTTCTAAAATCTGAAGCAGTTATTTTCAAATAAAGTACTTCAAACTAACATCTTAGTTTTGATTTACAAATACAGTATTCTAAAATAAGACTTATCTATTTTGAAGTAAAGAACGTTATACTATTAACTTAGATCTGATTTTCAAATTGTCAGTTCTTAAAAAAGAAGTAGATGTTTCAAAGTAAAGAACTTCAAACTAATAACTTAGTTTTAATTTACAAATTCACTATACTAAAATAAGAGTTAGTTATTTAGAAGTAAAGAACGTCAAACTATTAACTTAGATCTGAATTTCAAATTGTCATTTCTAAAATCAGAAGTAAATATTTTCAAGTAAAGAACTTCAAACTAATAACTTAGCTTTGATTTACGAATTCACTATACTAAAATAAGAGTTAGTTATTTAGAAGTAAAGAACGTCAAACTATTCACTTAGATCTGAATTTCAAATTGTCATTTCTAAAATCAGAAGTAAATATTTTCAAGTAAAGAACTTCAAACTAATAACTTAGCTTTGATTTCCAAATTCACTATTCTAAAATAAGACTTAGTTATTTTGAAGTAAAGAACGTCAAACTATTAACTTAGATTTGATTTTTAAATTGTCATTTCTAAAATCAGAAGTAGATAATTTCAAGTAAAGAACTTCAAACTACAACCTTAGATTTGATTTCCAAATTTACATTACTAAAATCCGAATTAGTAAATTTGAAGTAAAAAACTTTAAACTAATAACTTAGTTTTGATTTACAAATTCACTAGTCTAAAATAAGTCTTAGTTATTTTGAAGTGAAAAACTTCAAACTTTTAACTTAGATCTGATTTTCAAATTGTCATTTCTAAAATTAGTAGTAGATATTTTCAAGTAAAGAACTTCATACTAATAACTTAGTTTTGACTTACAAATTCACTATACTAAAATAAAACTTAGTTGGTTTGAAGTAAAGAACGTTATACTATTAACTTAGATCTGATTTTCAAATTGTCAATTCTAAAATCTGAAGCAGATATTTTCAAATAAAGTACTTCACACTAACATCTTAGTTTTGATTTACAAATACAGTATTCTAAAATAAGGCTTATCTATTTTGAAGTAAAGAACGTCATACTATTAACTTAGATCTGATTTTCAAATTGTCAGTTCTTAAAAAAGAAGTAGATATTTCAAAGTAAAGAACTTTAAACTAATAACTTAGTTTTGATTTACAAATTCACTAGTCTAAAATAAGACTTAGTTATTTAGAAGTAAAGCACGTCAAACTATTAACTTAGATCTGATTTTCAAACTCTCATTTATAAAGTTATCAGTCAGATAAAGTTATCATTTATAAAGTTATAAAGTCATCATTTATAAAGTTTATAAAGTTATTTATAAAGTTATTTATCAGTAGTTGTTTTTTTCAAGTAAAGAACTTCATACCAATAACTTAGTTTTGATTTACAAATTCACTATACTAAAATAAGACTTAGTTGGTTTGAACTAAAGAACGTCAAACTATTAACTTAGATCTGATTTTCAAATTGTCATTTCTAAAATCTGAAGCAGTTATTTTCAAATAAAGTACTTCAAACTAACATCTTAGTTTTGATTTACAAATACAGTATTCTAAAATAAGACTTATCTATTTTGAAGTAAAGAACGTCATACTATTAACTTAGATCTGATTTTCAAATTGTCAGTTCTTAAAAAAGAAGTAGATATTTCAAAGTAAAGAACTTTAAACTAATAACTTAGTTTTGATTTACAAATTCACTATTCTAAAATAAGACTAAGTTATTTTGAAGAAAGGAACGTCAAACTATTAACTTAGATCTGATTTACAAATTGTCATTTCTAAAATCAGGAGTAGATATTTTCAAGTAAAGAACTTCAAACTAATAACTTAGTTTTTATTTACAAATTTACTAGTCTAAAATAAGTTTTAGTTATTTTGAAGTAAAAAACGTCAAACTATTAACTTAGACTTGATTTTCAAATTGGCATTTCTAAAATCAGAAGTAGATATGTTCAACTAAAAAACTTCAAATTAATAACTTAGCTTTGATTTACAAATTCACTATTCTAAAATAAGACTTAGTTATTTTGAAGTAAAGAACGTCAAACTATTAACTTGGATCTGATTTTCAA
Source organism: Cantharis rustica (assembly GCA_911387805.1). NCBI lineage: Eukaryota > Metazoa > Arthropoda > Insecta > Coleoptera > Cantharidae > Cantharis > Cantharis rustica. Next base: position 26,413,709 of record OU426878.1, on the reverse strand, counting down.
ATTATCATTTTTAAAATCAGAAGTAGTTATTTTCAAGTAAAGAACTTCAAACTACAACCTTAGATTTGATTTCGATATTTACATTACTAAGATCCGAATTAGAAAATTTGAAATAAAAAACTTCAAACTAACAACTAAGTATTGATTTACAAATTCACTAGTTTAAAATAAGACTTATCTATTTTGAAGTAAAGAACGTCTAACTATTAACTTAGATCTGATTTTCAAATTGTCATTTCTAAAATCAGAAGTAGATATTTTCAAGCAAAAAACTTCAAACTAATAACTTAGTTTTGATTTACAAATTAACTATTCTAAAACAAAATTTAGTTATTTTGATGTAAAAAACGTCAAACTATTAACTTAGATCTCTTTTTCAAATTGTCATTTCTAAAATCTAAAGCAGATATTTTCAAATAAAGAATTTCAAACTAACAACTTAGTTTTGATTTACAAATTCACTATTCTAAAATAAGACTAAGTTATTTTGAAGAAAGGAACGTCAAACTATTAACTTAGATCTGATTTACAAATTGTCATTTCTAAAATCAGGAGTAGATATTTTCAAGTAAAGAACTTCAAACTAATAACTTAGTTTTTATTTACAAATTTACTAGTCTAAAATAAGTTTTAGTTATTTTGAAGTAAAAAACGTCAAACTATTAACTTAGACTTGATTTTCAAATTGGCATTTCTAAAATCAGAAGTAGATATGTTCAACTAAAAAACTTCAAATTAATAACTTAGCTTTGATTTACAAATTCACTATTCTAAAATAAGACTTAGTTATTTTGAAGTAAAGAACGTCAAACTATTAACTTGGATCTGATTTTCAAATTATCATTTTTAAAATCAGAAGTAGATATTTTCAAGTAAAGAACTTCAAACTACAACCTTAGATTTGATTTCGATATTTACATTACTAAGATCCGAATTAGAAAATTTGAAATAAAAAACTTCAAACTAACTACTAAGTATTGATTTACAAATTCACTAGTTTAAAATAAGATTTATCTATTTTGAAGTAAAGAACGTCAAACTATTAACTTAGATCTGATTTTCAAATTGTCATTTTTAAAATCAGAAGTAGCTATTTTTAAGTAAAGTACTTCTAACTAATAACTTAGTTTTGTTTTACAAGTTCACTATTCTAAAATAAGACTTAGTTATTTTGAAGTAAAGAACGTCAAACTACAACCTTAGATTTGATTTCCAAATTTACATTACTAAGATCCGAATTAGTAAATTTGAAATAAATAACTTTAAACTAATAACTTAGTTTTGATTTACAAATTCACTAGTCTAAATTAAGACTTAGTTATTTTGAAGTAGAGAACGTCATACTGTTAACTTAGATCTGAATTTCAAATTGTCATTTCTAAAATCAGAAGTAGATAATTTCAAGTAAAGAACTTCAAACTACAACCTTAGATTTGATTTCCAAATTTACATTACTAAGATCCGAATTAGCAAATTTGAAGTAAAAAACTTTAAACTAATAACTTGGTTTTTATTTACAAATTCACTAGTTTAAAATAAGACTTAGTTATTTTGAAGTAAAGAACGTCAAACTATTAACTTCAATCTGATTTTCAAATTGTCATTTCCAAAATCAGAAGTAGATATTTTCAAGTAAAGAACTTCAAACTACTAACTTAGTTTTGATTTACAAATACAGTATTCTAAAATAAGACTAATCTAGTTTGAAGTAAAGAACGTCAAACTACTAACTTAGATCTGATTTTCAAATTGTCATTTCTGAGATCAGTAGTAGATATATTCAAGTAAAGAACGTCAAACTAATAACTTAGTTTTAATTTACAAATTCACTATACTAAAATAAGACTTAGTTATTTAGAAGTTAAGAACGTCACACTATTAACTTAAATCTGAATTTCAAATTGTCATTGCTAAAATCAGATGTAGAAATTTTCAAGTAAAGAACTTCAAACTAATAACTTAGCTTTGATTTCCTAATTCACTATTCTAAAATAAGACTTAGTAATTTTGAAGTAAAGAACGTCAAACTATTAACTTAGATCTGATTTTCAAATTGTCATTTCTAAAATCAGAAGTAGATATTTTCAAGTAAACAACTTCAAACTAATAACTTAGCTTTGATTTACAAATTCACTATTCTAAAATAAGACTTAGTTATTTTGAAGTAAAGAACGTCAAACTTTTAACATAGGCGTGATTTTCAAATTGTCATTTCTAAAATCAGAAGTAGATATTTTCAAGTAAAGAACTTTAAACTACAACCTTAGATTTGATTTCCAAATTTACAATACTAAGATCCGAATTAGTAAATTTGAAGTAAAAAACTTTAAAGTAATAACTTAGTTTTGATTTACAAATTCACTAGTCTAAAATAAGTCTTAGTTATTTTGAAGTGAAAAATGTCAAACTATTAACTTAGATCTGATTTTCAAATTGTCATTTCTAAAATTAGTAGTAGATATTTTCAAGTTAAGAACTTCAAACTAATAACTTAGTTTTAATTTACAAATTCACTATACTAAAATAAGAGTTAGTAATTTAGAAGTAAAGAACGTCAAACTATTAACTTAGATCTGAATTTCAAATTGTCATTTCTAAAATCAGAAGTAAATATTTTCAAGTAAAGAACTTCAAACTAATAACTTAGCTTTGATTTACAAATTCACTATTCTAAAATAATACTTAGTTATTTTGAAGTAAAGAACGTCAAACTATTAACTTAGATTTGATTTTTAAATTATAATTTCTAAAATCAGAAGTAGATAATTTCAAGTAAAGAACTTCAAACTACAAGCTTAGATTTGATTTCCAAATTTACATTACTACGAACCGAATTAGTAAATTTGAAGTAAAAAACTTTAAACTAATAACTTAGTTTTGATTTACAAATTCACTAGTCTAAAATAAGTCTTAGTTTTTTGAAGTGAAAAACGTCAAACTTTTAACTTAGAACTGATTTTCAAATTGTCATTTCTAAAATTAGTAGTAGATATTTACAAGTAAAGAACTTCATACTAATAACTTAGTTTTGATTTACAAATTCACTATACTAAAATAAGACTTAGTTGGTTTGAAATAAAGAACGTCAAACTATTAACTTAGATCTGATTTTCAAATTGTCAATTCTAAAATCTGAAGCAGATATTTTCAAATAAAGTACTTCACACTAACATCTTAGTTTTGATTTACAAATACAGTATTCTAAAATAAGACTTATCTATTTTGAAGTAAAGAACGTCATACTATTAACTTAGATCTGATTTTCAAATTGTCAGTTCTTAAAAAAGAAGTAGATATTTCAAAGTAAAGAACTTCAAACTAATAACTTAGTTTTGATTTAGAAATTCTCTATTCTAAAATAAGACATAGTTATTTTGAAGTAAAGAACGTCAAACTATTAACTTAGATCTGATTTTCAAATTGTCATTTCTAAAATAAGTAGTAGATATTTTCAAGTAGAGAACTTGAAACTAACAACTTAGTTTTGATTAACAAATTTACTAGTCTAAAATAAGACTTAGTTATTTTGAAGTAAAGAACGTAAAACTATAAACTTAGATCTGATTTTCAAAATGTCATTTCTAAAATCAGTAGCAGATTTTTTCAAGTATAGGTTTCAAACTAATAACCTAGTTTTGATTTACAAATTCACTATACTAAAATAAGACTTAGTTGTTTTGAAGTAAAGAACGTCAAACTATTAACTTAGATCTGAATTACAAATTGTCATTTCTAAAATCAGGAGTAGATATTTTCAAGTAAAGAACTTCAAACTAATAACTTAGTTTTGATTTACAAATTTACTAGTCTAAAATAAGTTATAGTTATTTTGAAGTAAAAAACGTCAAACTATTAACTTAGACTTGATTTTCAAATTGTCATTTCTAAAATCAGAAGTAGATATGTTCAACTAAAAAACTTCAAATTAATAACTTAGCATTGATTTACAAATTCACTATTCTAAAATAAGACTTAGTTATTTTGAAGTAAAGAACGTCAAACTATTAACTTAGATCTGATTTTCAAATTATCATTTTTAAAATCAGAAGTAGATATTTTCAAGTAAAGAACTTCAAACTACAACCTTAGATTTGATTTCGATATTTACATTACTAAGATCCGAATTAGAAAATTTGAAATAAAAAACTTCAAACTAAGAACTAAGTATTGATTTACAAATTCACTAGTTTAAAATAAGACTTATCTATTTTGAAGTAAAGAACGTCAAACTATTAACTTAGATCTGATTTTCAAATTGTCATTTTTAAAATCAGAAGTAGCTATTTTTAAGTAAAGTACTTCTAACTAATAACTTAGTTTTGATTTACAAGTTCACTATTCTAAAATAAGACTTAGTTATTTTGAAGTAAAGAACGTCAAACTACAACCTTTAATTTGATTTCCAAATTTACATTACTAAGATCCGAATTAGTAAATTTGAAATAAATAACTTTAAACTAATAACTTAGTTTTGATTTACAAATTCACTAGTCTAAATTAAGACTTAGTTATTTTGAAGTAGAGAACGTCATACTGTTAACTTAGATCTGAATTTCAAATTGTCATTTCTAAAATCAGAAGTAGATAATTACAAGTAAAGAACTTCAAACTACAACCTTAGATTTGATTTCCAAATTTACATTACTAAGATCCGAATTAGTAAATTTGAAGTAAAAAACTTTAAACTAATAACTTAGTTTTTATTTACAAATTCACTAGTTTAAAATAAGACTTAGTTATTTTGAAGTAAAGAACGTCAAACTATTAACTTAAATCTGATTTTCAAATTGTCATTTCCAAAATCAGAAGTAGATATTTTCAAGTAAAGAACTTCAAACTACTAACTTAGTTTTGATTTACAAATACAGTATTCTAAAATAAGACTAATCTATCTTGAAGTAAAGAACGTCAAACTACTAACTTAGATCTGATTTTCAAATTGTCATTTCTAAGATCAGTAGTAGATATATTCAAGTAAAGAACGTCAAACTAATAACTTAGTTTTAATTTACAAATTCACTATACTAAAATAAGACTTAGTTATTTAGAAGTTAAGAACGTTACACTATTAACTTAGATCTGAATTTCAAATTGTCATTTCTAAAATCAGATGTAGAAATTTTCAAGTAAAGAACTTCAAACTAATAACTTAGCTTTGATTTCCAAATTCACTATTCTAAAATAAGACTTAGTAATTTTGAAGTAAAGAACGTCAAACTATTACCTTAGATCTGATTTTCAAATTGTCATTTCTAAAATCAGAAGTAGATATTTTCAAGTAAACAAATTCAAACTAATAACTTAGCTTTGATTTAGAAATTCACTATTCTAAAATAAGACTTAGTTATTTTGAAGTAAAGAACGTCAAACTACAACCTTAGATTTGATTTCCAAGTTTACATTACTAAGATCCGAATTAGTAAATTTGAAGTAAAAAACTTTAAACTAATAACTTTGTTTTGATTTACAATTTCACTACACTAAAATAAGACTTATTTGTTTAGAAGTAAAGAACGTCAAACTTTTAACATAGGCGTGATTTTCAAATTGTCATTTCTAAAATCAGAAGTAGATATTTTCAAGTAAAAAACTTTAAACTACAACCTTAGATTTGATTTCCAAATTTACATTACTAGATTCCGAATTTGTAAATTTGAAGTAAAAAACTTTAAAGTAATAACTTAGTTTTGATTTACAAATTCACTAGTCTAAAATAAGTCTTAGTTATTTTGAAGTGAAAAATGTCAAACTATTAACTTAGATCTGATTTTCAAATTTTCATTTCTAAAATTAGTAGTAGATATTTTCAAGTTAAGAACTTCAAACTAATAACTTAGTTTTAATTTACAAATTCACTATACTAAAATAAGAGTTAGTTATTTAGAAGTAAAGAACGTCAAACTATTAACTTAGATCTGAATTTCAAATTGTCATTTCTAAAATCAGAAGTAAATATTTTCAAGTAAAGAACTTAAAACTAATAACTTAGCTTTGATTTACAAAATCACTATTCTAAAATAAGACTTAGTTATTTTGAAGTAAAGAAGGTCAAACTATTAACTTAGATTTGATTTTTAAATTGTCATTTCTAAAATCAGAAGTAGATAATTTCAAGTAAAGAACTTCAAACTACAACCTTAGATTTGATTTCAAAATTTACATTACTAAGTTCCGAATTAGTAAATTTGAAGTGAAAAACGTCAAACTTTTAACTTAGATCTGATTTTCAAATTGTCATTTCTAAAATTAGTAGTAGATATTTTCAAGTAAAGAACTTCATACTAATAACTTAGTTTTGATTTACAAATTCACTATACTAAAATAAGACTTAGTTGCTTTGAAGTAAATAAAGTACTTCACACTAACATCTTAGTTTTGATTTACAAATACAGTATTCTAAAATAAGACTTAACTATTTTGAAGTAAAGAACGTCAAACTATTCACTTAGATCTGATTTTCAAATTGTCATTTCTTAAATCAGAAGTTGATATTTCAAAGTAAAGAACTTCAAACTAATAACTTAGTTTTGATTTCCAAATTCACTAGTCTAAATTAAGACTTAGTTATTTTGAAGTAGAGAACGTCATACTGTTAACTTAGATCTGAATTTCAAATTGTCATTTCTAAAATCAGAAGTAGATAATTTCAAGTAAAGAACTTCAAACTACAACCTTAGATTTGATTTCCAAATTTACATTACTAAGATCCGAATTAGTAAACTAATAACTTAGTTTTAATTTACAAATTCACTATACTAAAATAAGAGTTAGTTATTTAGAAGTAAAGAACGTCAAACTATTAACTTAGATCTGAATTTCAAATTGTCATTTCTAAAATCAGAAGTAAATATTTTCAAGTAAAGAACTTAAAACTAATAACTTAGCTTTGATTTACAAAATCACTATTCTAAAATAAGACTTAGTTATTTTGAAGTAAAGAAGGTCAAACTATTAACTTAGATTTGATTTTTAAATTGTCATTTCTAAAATCAGAAGTAGATAATTTCAAGTAAAGAACTTCAAACTACAACCTTAGATTTGATTTCAAAATTTACATTACTAAGTTCCGAATTAGTAAATTTGAAGTAAAAAACTTTAAACTAATAACTTAGTTTTGATTTACAAATTCACTAGTCTAAAATAAGTGTTAGTTATTTTGAAGTGAAAAACGTCAAACTTTTAACTTAGATCTGATTTTCAAATTGTCATTTCTAAAATTAGTAGTAGATATTTTCAAGTAAAGAACTTCATACTAATAACTTAGTTTTGATTTACAAATTCACTATACTAAAATAAGACTTAGTTGCTTTGAAGTAAAGAACGTCAAACTATTAACTTAGATCTGATTTTCAAATTGTCAATTCTAAAATCTGAAGCAGATATTTTCAAATAAAGTACTTCACACTAACATCTTAGTTTTGATTTACAAATACAGTATTCTAAAATAAGACTTATCTATTTTGAAGTAAAGAACTTCAAACTATTCACTTAGATCTGATTTTCAAATTGTCATTTCTTAAATCAGAAGTTGATATTTCAAAGTAAAGAACTTCAAACTAATAACTTAGTTTTGATTTCCAAATTCACTATTCTAAAGTAAGACTTAATTATTTTGAAGTAAAGAACGTCAAACTAATAACTATATCCGATTTTCAAATTGTCATTGCTAAAATCAGTAGTAGATATTTTCAAGTAAAGAACTTCAAGCTAATAACTTATTTATGATTTACAAATTTACTAGTCTAAAATAAGACTTAGTTATTTTGAAGTAAAAAACGGCAAACTATTAACTTAAATCTGATTTTCAAATTGTCATTTCTAAAATCTAAAGCAAATATTTTCAAATAAAGATCTTTAAACTAATAACTTAGTTTTGATTTACCAATTCACTATTCTAAAATAAGAGTTAGTTATTTAGAAGTACAGAACGTCAAACTATTAACTTAGATCTGAATTTCAAATTGTCATTTCTAAAATCAGAAGTAAATATTTTCAAGTAAAGAACTTCAAACTAATAACTTAGCTTTGATTTACAAATTCACTATTCTAAAATAAGACTTAGTTATTTTGAAGTAAAGAACTTCAAACTACAACCTTAGATTTGATTTCCAAATTTACATTACTAAGATCCGAATTAGTAAATTTGAAGTAAAAAACTTTAAACTAATAACTTAGTTTTGATTTACAAATTCACTAGTCTAAAATAAGTGTTAGTTATTTTGAAGTGAAAAACGTCAAACTTTTAACTTAGATCTGATTTTCAAATTGTCATTTCTAAAATTAGTAGTAGATATTTTCAAGTAAAGAACTTCATACTAATAACTTAGTTTTGATTTACAAATTCACTATACTAAAATAAGACTTAGTTGCTTTGAAGTAAAGAACGTCAAACTATTAACTTAGATCTGATTTTCAAATTGTCAATTCTAAAATCTGAAGCAGATATTTTCAAATAAAGTACTTCACACTAACATCTTAGTTTTGATTTACAAATACAATATTCTAAAATAAGACTTATCTTTTTTGAAGTAAAGAACGTCAAACTATTCACTTAGATCTGATTTTCAAATTGTCATTTCTTAAATCAGAAGTTGATATTTCAAAGTAAAGAACTTCAAACTAATAACTTAGTTTTGATTTCCAAATTCACTATTCTAAAGTAAGACTTAATTATTTTGAAGTAAAGAACGTCAAACTAATAACTATATCCGATTTTCAAATTGTCATTGCTAAAATCAGTAGTAGATATTTTCAAGTAAAGAACTTCAAACTAATAACTTATTTATGATTTACAAATTTACTAGTCTAAAATAAGACTTAGTTATTTTGAAGTAAAAAACGGCAAACTATTAACTTAAATCTGTTTTCAAATTGTCATTTCTAAAATCTAAAGCAAATATTTTCAAATAAAGATCTTTAAACTAATAACTTAGTTTTGATTTACAAATTCACTATTCTAAAATATGACTTAGTTAGTTCGAAGTAAAGAACGTCAAACTATTCACTTAGATCTGATTTTCAAATTGTCATTTCTTAAATCAGAAGTAGATATTTCAAAGTAAAGAACTTCCAACTAATAACTTAGTTTTGATTTCCAAATTCACTATTCTAAAGTAAGACTTAATTATTTTTAAGTAAAGAACGTCAAACTAATAACTATATCTGATTTTGAAATTGTCATTTCTAAAATCAGTAGTACATATTTTCAAGTAAAGAACTTCAAACTAATAGCTTAGATCTGATTTTTAAATTGTGATTACTAAAATCAGAAGTAGATATTTTCAAGTATAGAACTTCTACTTGATAAGTTTGTATTGATTTACAAATTCACTATTTTAAAGTAAGACTTAGTTATTTTAAAGTAAAAATCGTCAAACTATTAACTTAGATCAGATTTTCAAATGGTCATTTCTAAAATCAAAAGTAGATATTTCAAAGTAAACAATTTCAAACTTATAACTTAGTTTTGATTTACAAATACACTATATTAAAATAAGACTTAGTTATTTAGAAGTAAAGAACGTCAAACTATTAACTTAAATCTGATTTTCAAATTGTCAATTCTAAAATCAGTAGTAGTTTTTTTCAAGTGAAGAACTTCATACTAATAACTTAGTTTTAATTTACAAATTCACTATACTAAAATAAGACTTAGTTGTTTTGAAGTAAAGAACGTCAAATTATTAATTTAGATCTGATTTTCAAATTGTCATTTCTAAAATCTAAAGCAGATATTTTCAAGTAAAGATCTTTAAACTAATAACTTAGTTTTGATTTACAAATTCAATATTCTAAAATAAGACTTAGTTGTTTTGAAGTAAAGAACGTCAAACTATTAACTTAGATCTGATTTTCAAATTATCATTTCTAAAATCAGTGGTAGTTTTTTTCAAGTGAAGAACTTCATACTAATAACTTAGTTTTAATTTACAAATTCACTATACTAAAATAAGACTTAGTTGTATTGAAGTATAGAACGTCAAATTATTAATTTAGATCTGCTTTTCAAATTGTCATTTCTAAAATCTAAAGCAGATATTTTCAAGTAAAGATCTTTAAACTAATAACTTAGTTTTGATTTACAAATTCAATATTCTAAAATAATACTTAGTTATTTTGAAGTAAAGAACGTCAAACTATTCACTTAGATCTGATTTTCAAATTGTCATTTCTTAAATCAGAAGTAGAGATGTTCAAGTAAATAACTTCAAACTAATAACTTAGTTTTGATTTACAAATTCACTATACTAAAATAAGACTTATTTGATTGGAAGTAAAGAAAGTCAAACTATCAACTTAGATCTGATTTTCAAATTGTCATTTCTAAAATCAGAAGTAGAAATTTTCAAGGAAATAACTTCAAACTAATAACTTAGTTTAGATTTACAAATACACTATTCTACAATAATACTTATCTTGCTTGAAGTAAAGAACGTAAAACTATTAGCTTAGATCTGATTTACAATTTGTCATTTCTAAAACCAGAAGTAGATATTTTTAAGTAAAGAACTTCAAACTAATAACTTAGTTTTGATTTAAGAAGTCACTATTCTAAAATGAGACTTAGTTATTTTGAAGTAAAGAACGTCAAACTATTTAACTTAGATTTGATTTTCAAATTGTTATTTCTAAAATCAGAAGTAGATAATTTCAAGTAAAGAGCTTCAAACAAATAAATTAGTTCTTATTTAAAAATACAATATTCTAAAATAAGACTTATCTATTTTGAAGTAAAAAACGTCAAACTATTAACTTAGATCTGATTTTCAAATTGTCATTTCTTAAATCAGAAGTAGATCTATCAAAGTAAATAACTTCAAACTTATAACTTAGGTTTGATTTACAAATTCACTAGTGTGAAATAAGACTTACGCCCGGTTTTTCAATCGTTGGTTAACTTTTTGGTTTGGTTACCCTCACTTTCAAGTTAACCTATAGTTAGAATTTATTTGCGTTTTTCAATTTATATTCAGGTGTTGGTAAGGTAACTTCTAGTTTACTGTACATCTGAACTATTAAACGTGATTATAACCCTAAATATTTGAGTGTAGTTGTCAGTAGGTTTTCAGACGTCGTTGTATGATTGTTTTTATTGGTGTTCATAATAATTATTGTTTCTCATTTTTATTAGAATCTGTTACGAAACGATAAGCAATGATAATTTTAGATTTTTATTAATAGTTATAATGAAATATTTGATATAAACAAATACCTACAAAATAAATTATTCTTCTGATATGGAAACAAATAGTAAATAATGTGTCTTGAATTTTACTCAAGAAGAAGAAGAACTTTTAGTTACTATTGTAGAGCAACATAAAAATCTTTTAGAATCCGAAAAACTTGTGTTTTTACTTGGAAAGAGAAAGATGCGATTTAGACCTGAGTTGAGAATGCATTTAACAATATTAATAAAAGGAATTTGTTTTGTTAATATTCTATTATGAAAAATTTCAGTATAATCGCATCCAAGTGACTGTATTTTCACATGTGTGCAATTCAATGCACCTACGCATTTGGGAAATTTGACGATACTATAAAAATCTTGTCGAATTTTAAGCACTTCTTCATTTTAAGACATTTTTATATATTGAAGTCGCAAACTTGCAAGAACTAAACTGACTCGTAATACAATTTTACTTGCAGTAGATTTGCTAACCTCAGAAAAATTCCCAGTTGTTCTTAAAAACGAACCACTTGCATAAAAATTCAACGTTACCAATAGTTGGTCTCGAGCAATTAATATAACGCCTATTATTATTGACTAGTATAAGAAATTAAATTCTTCATCTTCTCTAGTATATTTTCTAATGTTCTTGGCGTAAGTCGAAATCTATTAAAAAAGTCAGTACCACTGTATTTTTCAACAAACTTAGGCCTCTAACGAATTATTTTTGGCCTCCTTATTTCTTCATCAATCCTATACGTATTAATATCGCAATGGTAATAATTCATAGATAACAAAATTAATAATTTCAAAAAATTAATTAACTTATTAAATTTTTCTGAATGAAAACTATGACAACTATCACAATTTACGGTTACAAAGTGTTAGTAATTCGCCAACATATAGTTAACCCACACCCCAAGTGTTGGTAAACATAATCACAACGTAACCAACACTTTACGTTAACCTGCAATTGAAAAACGTAATTTTTAACCTAACTAATAGTTAACTATGAACTAATAGTTAACCAACGATTGAAAAACCGGGCATTAGTTAGTTTGAAGTAAAAAACGTCAAACTATTAACTTAGTCCTGATTTTCAAATTGTTATTTCTAAAATCAGAAGTAGATATGGTCAAGTAAAGAACATCAAATTAATAACTTAGCTTTGATTTACAAATTGACTATTCTAAAATAAGTCTTAGTTATTTTGAAGTAAAAAACGTCAAACTATTATTTTAGTCCTGTATTTCAAATTGTCATTTCTAAAATCAGAAGTAGATATTTTCAAGTAAACAACTTTAAACTAATAACTTAGCATTGATTTACAAATTGAGTATTCTAAAATAAGGCTTAGTTATTTTGAAGTAAAGAACGTCAAACTATTAACTTAACTCTGATTTTCAAATTGTCATTTATAAAATCAGAAGTAGATATTTTTAAGTAAAGTACTTCAAACTAATAACCTAGTTTACATTTACAAATTCACTAGTCTAAAATAAGACTTAGTTAATTTGAAGTAAAAAACGTCAAATTATTAACTTAGATCTGATTTTCAAATTGTCATTTCTAAAATCTGAAGCAGATATTTTCAAGTAAAGATCTTTAAACTAATAACTTAGTTTTGATTTACATATTCACTATTCTAAAATAATACTTAGTTATTTTGAAGTAAAGAACGTCAAACTATTAACTTAACTCTGATTTTCAAATTGTCATTTATAAAATCAGAAGTAGATATTTTTAAGTAAAGTACTTCAAACTAATAACCTAGTTTACATTTACAAATTCACTAGTCTAAAATAAGACTTAGTTAATTTGAAGTAAAAAACGTAAAACTATTAACTTAGATCTGATTTTCAAATTGTCATTTCAAAAATCAAAAGTAGATATTTTCAAGTAAAGACCTTCAAACTAATAACTTAGTTTTGATTTACAAATTCACTAGTCTAAAATAAGACTTAGTTATTTAAAAGTAAAGAACGTCAAACTGTTAACTTAGATCTGATTTTCAAATTGTCATTTCTAAAATCAGTAGTAGATATTTTCAAGTAAAGAACTTCAAACTAATAACTTTGTTTTAAATTACAAATTCACTATACTAAAATAAGACTTAGTTATTTAGAAGTAAAGAACGTCAAACTATTAACTTAGATCTGATTTTCAAATTGTCATTTCTAAAATCAGAAGTAGATATTTTCAAGTAAAGATCTTTAAACTAATAACTTAGCCTTGATTTACAAATTGAGTATTCTAAAATAAGACTTAGTTATTTTGAAGTAAAGAACGTCAAACTATTAACTTAGATCTGATTTTCAAATTGTCATTTCTAAAATCAGTGGTAGTTTTTTTCAAGTGAAGAACTTCATACTAATAACTTAGTTTTGGTTTACAAATTCACTATACTAAAATAAGACTTAGTTGTTTTGAAGTAAAGAAGGTCAAACTATTAACTTAGATCTGATTTTCAAAATGTCATTTCTAAAATCAGAAGTAGATATTTTCAAGTAAACAACTTTAAACTAATAACTTAGCCTTGATTTACAAATTGTGTATTCTAAAATAAGACTTAGTTATTTTGAAGTAAAGAACGTCAAACTATTAACTATATCCGATTTTCAAATTGTCATTGCTAAAATCAGTAGTAGATATTTTCAAGTAAAGAACTTCAAACTAATAACTTAGTTTTGATTTCCAAATTCACTATTCTAAAGTAAGACTTAATTATTTTGAAGTAAAGAACGTCAAACTAATAACTATATCCGATTTTCAAATTGTCATTGCTAAAATCAGTAGTAGATATTTTCAAGTAAAGAACTTCAAACTAATAACTTATTTATGATTTACAAATTCACTATTCTAAAATAAGACTTAGTTATTTTGAAGTAAAGAACGTCAAACTATTAACTTAGATCTTATTTACAATTTGTCATTTCTAAAACCAGAAGTAGATATTTTCTAGTAAAAACTTCAAACTATAACCTTAGCTTTGATTTACAAAGTTACATTCCAAAATTCCGTATTAGTTATTTCAATGTGCAAAACTTCAAACTAATAACTTAGTTTTGCTTTAAAAAGTCAGTTTTCTAAAATGAGACTTAGTTATTTTTAAGTAAAGAACGTCAAACTATATTAACTTAAATTTGATTTTTATATTGTTATTTCGAAAATCAGAAGTAGATAATTTCAAGTAAAGAGTTTCAAACAAATAAATTAGTTCTTAATTACAAATACAATATTCTAAAATAAGACTTACCTATTTTGAAGTAAAAAACGACAAACTATTAACTTAGATCTGATTTTCAAATTGTCATTTCTAAAATCAGAAGTAGATACTTCAAAGTAAGAAACTTCAAACTAAAAACTTAGTTTTGACTTACAAATTCACTATTCTAAAATAAGACTTAGTTGTTTTAAAGTAAAGAACGTCAAACTATTAACTTAGATATGTTTTTTAAATTGCGATTACTAAAATCAGAAGTAGATATTTTCAAGTATAGAACTTCTATTTGATAAGTTAATTTTGATTAACAAATTCACTATTTTAAAGTAAGACTTAGTTATTTTGAAGTAAAAAACGTCAAACTATTAACTTAGATCTGATTTTCAAATTGTAATTTCTAAAATCAGTGGTAGATATTTTTCAAGTAAAGAACTTCAAACTACAACCTTAGATTTGATTTCCAAATTTACATTACTAAGATCCAAATTAGTAAATTTGACGTAAAAAACTTTAAACTAATAACTTAGTTTTGATTTACAAATACACTAGTCTAAAGTAATACTTAGCTATTTTGAAGTAAAGAACGTCAAACTATTAACTTAGATCTGATTTTCAAATTGTCAATTCTAAAATCAGTAGTAGATATTTTCAAATAAAGTACTTCAAACTAACAACTTAGTTTTGATTTACAAATACAGTATTCTAAAATAAGACTTATCTATTTTGAAGTAAAGTACGTTATACTATTAACTTAGATCTGATTTAAAATTGTCATTTTTTAAAAAAAAGTAGATATTTCAAAGTAAAGAACTTCAAACTAATCACTTAGTTTCGATTTACACATTCTCTATTCTAAAATAACACATAGTTATTTTGAAGTAAAGAATGTCAAACTATTAACTTAGATCTGATTTTCAATGTGTCATTTCTAAAATCAGTAGAATTTTCAAGTAGAGCACTTCGAACTAATAACTTAGTTTTGATTTACAAATTTACTAGTCTAAAATAAGACTTAGTTATTTTGAAGAAAAGAACGTCAAACTATTAACGTGGATCTAATTTTCAAATTGTCATTTCTAAAATCAGCAGTAGATATTTTCAAATAAAGAACTTAAAACTACATCCTTAGTTTAGATTTTCAAATTTACATTACTAAAATCCGAATTAGTAAATCTGAAATAAAAAACTTCAAACTAATAACTTAGTTTAGATTTACAAATACACTATTCTACAATAATGCTTATCTTGTTTGAAGTAAAGAACGTAAAACTATTAACTTAGATCAGATTTTCAAAGTGTCATTTCTAAAATCAGAAATAGATTTTTTCAAGTAAAAAACTTCAAACTAATAACTTAGTTCCGATTTACAAATTCACAATTCTAAAATAAGACTTAGTTATTTTGAAGTAAAGAAGTCAAACTATTAACTTAGATCTGATATTCAAATTGTATATCTAAACTCAGAAGTAGATATTTTCAAGTAAAGAACTTCCAACTAATAACTTAGTTTTGATTTACAAATTCACTATTCTGAAATAAGACTTAGTTCTATTAAATTAAAGAACATCGAACTTATTAACTTAGATCTGATTTTCAAATTGTCATTTCTAAAATCAGACTTAGATATTTTCAAGTAAAATACTTTAAACTAATAAATTAGTTTTGATTTACAAATTCACTATTCTAAAATAAAACTTTGTTATTATTAAGTAAAAAATGTCAAACTATTGACTTAGATCTGATATTCATATTGTATATCTAAAGTCAGAAGTAGATATTTTCAAGTAAAAAACTTCAAACTAATAACTTGGTTTTGATTTACAAATTCACTATTCTAAAATAAGGCTTAGTTATTTTGAAGTAATAAACGGCAAACTATTAACTTAGATCTGATTTTCAAATTGTCATTTATAAAATCAGTAGTAGATTTTTTCAAGTATAGACTTCAAACTAACAACTTAGTTTTGATTTACAAATTCACTATACTAAAATAAGACTTAGTTGTTTTGAAGTAAAGAACGTCAAATTATTAACTTAGAACTGATTTTCAAATTGTCATTTCTAAAATCAGAAGTAGTTATTTTCAAGTAAAGAACTTCAAACTAATAACTTAGATTTGATTTACAAAAACAGTATTCTAAAGTAAAACTTATCTATTTTGAAGTAAAGAACGTCAAACTATTAACTTAGATCTGATTTTCAAATTATCATTTCTAAAATCACAAGTACATATTTTCAAGTAAAGAACTTCAAACTAATAACTTAGCTTTGATTTACATATTGACTATTCTAAAATAAGACTTAGTTATTTTGAATTAAGAACGTCAAACTATTACCTTAGATCTGATTTTCAAATTGTAGTTTCTAAAATCAGAAGTAGATATTTTCAAGTAAATAACTTCAAACTTATAACTTAGTTTTGATTTGCAAATTCACTAGTGTGAAATAAGACTTAGTTATTTTGAAGTAAAAAACGTCATACTATTAACTTAGACCAGATTTTCAAATTGTTATTTCTAAAATCAGAAGTAGATATGTTCAAGTAAAGAACTTCAAATTAATAGCTTAGCTTTGATTTACAAATTCACTATACTAAAATAAGACTTAGTTATATTGAAGTAAAGAACGTCAGACTATTAACTTATATCTGATTTTCAAATTGTACTTTCTAAGATCAGTAGTAGATATTTTCAAGTAAATAACTTCAAACTTATAACTTAGTTTTGATTTACAAATTCACTAGTGTGAAATAAGACTTAGTTATTTTGAAGTAAAAAAGTCATACTATTAACTTAGACATGATTTTCAAATTGTTATTTCTAAAATCAGAAGTAGATATGTTCAAGTAAAGAACTTCAAATTAATAGCTTAGCTTTGATTTACAAATTCACTATACTAAAAT
Organism: Cantharis rustica; assembly: GCA_911387805.1. Taxonomy (NCBI): domain Eukaryota; kingdom Metazoa; phylum Arthropoda; class Insecta; order Coleoptera; family Cantharidae; genus Cantharis; species Cantharis rustica. Next base: position 26,396,417 of record OU426878.1, on the reverse strand, counting down.
AAGACTTAGTTATATTGAAGTAAAGAACGTCAGACTATTAACTTATATCTGATTTTCAAATTGTAATTTCTAAGATCAGTAGTAGATATTTTCAAGTAAATAACTTCAAACTTATAACTTAGTTTTGATTTACAAATTCACTAGTGTGAAATAATACTTAGTTATTTTGAAGTAATAAACGGCAAACTATTAACTTAGATCTGATTTTCAAATTGTCATTTATAAAATCAGTAGTAGATTTTTTCAAGTATAGACTTCAAACTAACAACTTAGTTTTGATTTATAAATTCACTATACTAAAATAAGACTTAGTTATTTTAAAGTAAAGAACGTCAAACTATTAACTTAGATCTGATTTTCAAATTGTCATTTCTAAAATCAGTGGTAGTTTTTTTCAAGTGAAGAAGTTCATACTAATAACTTAGTTTTAAATTACAAATACACTATACTAAAATAAGACTTAGTTATTTAGAAGTAAAGAACGTCAAACTGTTAACTTAGATCTGATTTTCAAATTGTCATTTCTAAAAACAAGAAGTAGATATTTTCAAGTAAAGAACTTTAAACTAAGAACTTAACCTTGATTTACAAATTGAGTATTATAAAATAAGACTTAGTTATTTTGAAGTAAGGAACGTCAAACTATTAACTTAGATCTGATTTTCAAATTGTCATTTCTAAAACAAGAAGTAGATATTTTCAAGTAAAGAACTTTAAACTAATAACTTAGCCTTGATTTACAAATTGAGTATTCTAAAATAAGACTTAGTTATTTTGAAGTAAAGAACGTCAAACTATTAACTTAGATCTGATTTTCAAATTGTCATTTCTAAAATTAGTGGTAGTTTTCCTCAAGTGAAGAACTTCATACTAATAACTTAGTTTTGGTTTACAAATTCACTATACTAAAATAAGACTTAGTTGTTTTGGAGTAAAGAACGTCAAACTATTAACTTAGAACTGATTTTCAAATTGTCATTTCTAAAATCAGAAGTAGATATTTTCAAGTAAACAACTTTAAACTAATAACTTAGCCTTGATTTACAAATTGAGTATTCTAAAATAAGGCTTAGTTATTTTGAAGTAAAGAACGTCAAACTATTAACTTAGATCTGATTTTCAAATTGTCATTTCTAAAACAAGAAGTAGATAGTTTCAAGTAAAGAACTTTAAACTAATAACTTAGCCTTGATTTACAAATTGAGTATTCTAAAATAAGACTTAGTTATTTAGAAGTAAAGAACGTCAAACTATTAACTTAGATCTGATTTTCAAATTGTCATTTCTAAAACAAGAAGTAGATAGTTTCAAGTAAAGAACTTTAAACTAATAACTTAGCCTTGATTTACAAATTGAGTATTCTAAAATAAGACTTAGTTATTTTGAAGTAAAGAACGTCAAACTATTAACTTAGATCTGATTTTCAAATTGTCATTTCTAAAATCAGTGGTAGTTTTTTTCAAGTGAAGAACTTCATACTAATAACTTAGTTTTGGTTTACAAATTCACTATACTAAAATAGGACTTAGTTGTTTTGAAGTAAAGATCGTCAAACTATTAACTTAGATCTGATTTTCAAATTGTCATTTCTAAAATCAGAAGTAGATATTTTCAAGTAAACAACTTTAAACTAATAACTTAGCCTTGATTTACAAATTGAGTTTTCTAAAATAAGACTTAGTTATTTTGAAGTAAAGAACGTCAGACTATTAACTTAGATCTGATTTTCAAATTGTCATTTCTAAAATCAGTGGTAGTATTTTTCAAGTGAAGAACTTCATACTAATAACTTAATTTTAATTTACAAATTCACTAGTCTAAAATAAGACTTAGTTATTTTAAAGTAAAAAACATCAAACTGTTAACTTAGATCTGATTTTCAAATTGTCATTTCTAAAATCAGTAGTAGATATTTTAAAGTAAAGAACTTCAAACTAATAACTTTGTTTTAAATTACAAATTCACTATACTAAAATAAGACTTAGTTATTTAGAAGTAAAGAACGTCAAACTATTAACTTAGATCTGATTTTCAAATTGTCATTTCTAAAACAAGAAGTAGATATTTTCAAGTAACCAACTTTAAACTAATAACTTAGCCTTGATTTACAAATTGTGTTTTCTAAAATAAGACTTAGTTATTTTGAAGTAAAGAACGTCAAACTATTAACTTAGATCTGATTTTCAAATTGTCATTTCTAAAATCAGTGGTAGTTTTTTTCAAGTGAAGAACTGCCTACTAATAACTTAGTTTTAATTTACAAATTCACTAGTCTAAAATAAGACTTAGTTATTTTATAGTAAAAAACGTCAAACTGTTAACTTAGATCTGATTTTCAAATTGTCATTTCTAAAATCAGTAGTAGATATTTTCAAGTAAAGAATTTCAAACTAATAACTTCGTTTTAAATTACAAATTCACTATACTAAAATAAGACTTAGCTGTTTTAAAGTAAAGAACATCAAACTATTAACTTAGATCTGATTTTCAAATTGTTAATTCCAAAATCAGTGGTAGTTTTTTTCAAGTGAAGAACTTCATACTAATAACTTAGTTTTAAATTACAAATACACTATACTAAAATAAGACTTAGTTATTTAGAAGTAAAGAACGTCAAACTATTAACTTAGATCTGATTTTCAAATTGTCATTTCTAAAACAAGAAGTAGATATTTTCAAGTAAAGAACTTTAAACTAAGAACATAGCCTTGATTTACAAATTGAGTATTCTAAAATAAGACTTAGTTATTTTGAAGTAAAGAACGTCAAACTATTAACTTAGATCTGATTTTCAAATTGTCATTTCTAAAATCAGTGGTAGTTTTTTTCAAGTGAAGAACTTCATACTAATAACTTAGTTTTAAATTACAAATTCACTATACTAAAATAAGACTTAGTTATTTAGAAGTAAATAACGTCAAACTATTAACTTAGATCTGATTTTCAAATTGTCATTTCTAAAATCAGTGGTAGTTTTTTTCAAGTGAAGAACTTCATACTAATAACTTAGTTTTGGTTTACAAATTCACTATACTAAAATAGGACTTAGTTGTTTTGAAGTAAAGAACGTCAAACTATTAACTTAGATCTGATTTTCAAATTGTCATTTCTAAAATCAGAAGTAGATATTTTCAAGTAAACAACTATAAACTAATAACTTAGCCTTGATTTACAAATTGAGTATTCTAAAATAAGACTTAGTTATTTTGAAGTAAAGAACGTCAAACTATTAACTTAAATCTGCTTTTCAAATTGTCATTTCTAAAATCAGTGGTAGTTTTTTTCAAATGAAGAACTTCATACTAATAACTTAGTTTTAATTTACAAATTCACTAGTCTAAAATAAGACTTAGTTATTCTAAAGTAAAGAACATCAAACTGTTAACTTAGATCTGATTTTCAAATTGTTATTTCTAAAATCAGTAGTAGATATTTTAAAGTAAAGAACTTCAAACTAATAACTTTGTTTTAAATTACAAATTCACTATACTAAAGTAAGACTTAGTTATTTAGAAGTGAAGAACGTCAAACTATTAACTTAGATCTGATTTTCAAATTGTCATTTCTAAAACAAGAAGTAGATATTTTCAAGTAAACAACTTTAAACTAATAACTTAGCCTTGATTTACAAATTGAGTATTCTAAAATAAGACTTAGTTATTTTGAAGTAAAGAACGTCAAACTATTAACTTAGATCTGATTTTCAAATTGTCATTTCTAAAATCAGTGGTAGTTTTTTTCAAGTGAAGAACTGCCTACTAATAACTTAGTTTTATTTTACAAATTCACTAGTCTAAAATAAGACTTAGTTATTTTAAAGTAAAGAACGTCAAACTGTTAACTTAGATCTGATTTTCAAATTGTCATTTCTAAAATCAGTAGTAGATATTTTCAAGTAAAGAATTTCTAACTAATAACTTCGTTTTAAATTACAAATTCACTATACTAAAATAAGACTTAGCTGTTTTGAAGTAAAGAACGTCAAAATATTAACTTAGATTTGATTTTCAAATTGTCATTTCTAAAATCAGACGTAGATATTTTCAAGTAAACAACTTTAAACTAATAACTTAGCCTTGATTTACAAATTGAGTATTCTAAAATAAGACTTAGTTATTTTAAAGTAAAGAACGTCAAACTATTAACTTAGATCTGATTTTCAAATTGTCATTTCTAAAATCAGTGGTAGTTTTTTTCAAGTGAAGTACTTCATACTAATAACTTAGTTTTAAATTACAAATTCACTATACTAAAATAAGACTTAGTTATTTAGAAGTAAAGAACGTCAAACTGTTAACTTAGATCTGATTTTCAAATTGTCATTTCTAAAACAAGAAGTATATATTTTCAAGTAAAGAACTTTAAACTAAGAACTTAGCCTTGATTTACAAATTGAGTATTCTAAAATAAGACTTAGTTTTTTTTAAGTAAAGAACGTCAAACTATTAACTTAGATCTAATTTTCAAATTGTCATTTCTAAAACTAGAAGTAGATATTTTCAAGTAAAAAACTTTAAACTAATAACTTAGCCTTGATTTTCAAATTCACTATACTAAAATAAGACTTTGTTATATTGAAGTAAAGAACGTCAAACTATTAACTTACATCTGATTTTCAAATTATCATTTTTAAAATCAGATGTAGATATTTTCAAGTAAAGTACTTCAAACTACAACCTTAGATTTGATTTCGATATTTACATTACTAAGATCCGAATTAGTAAATTTGAAATAAAAAACTTTAAACTAATAACTTAGTTTTGATTTACAAATTCACTAGTCTAAAATAAGACTTAGTAGGTTTGAAGTAAAGAACGTCAAACTATTAACTTAGATCTGATTTTCAAATTGTCATTTCTAAAATCTGAAGCAGATATTTTCAAATAAAGTACTTCAAACTAACAACTTAGTTTTGATTTACAAATACATTATTCTAAAATAAAACTTATCTATTTTGAAGTAAAGAACGTCATTCTATTAACTTAGATCTGATTTTCAAATTGTCATTTCTTAAAAAAGAAGTAGATATTTCAAAGTAAAGAACTTCAAACTAATAACTTAGTTTTGATTTACAAATTCTCTATTCTAAAATAAAACATAGTTATTTTGAAGTAAAGAACGTCAAACTATTACCTTAGATCTGATTTTCAAATTGTCTTTTCTAAAATCAGTAGTAGTTATTTTCAAGTAGAGAACTTCAAACAACAACCTTAGATTTGATTTCGATATTTACATTACTAAGATCCGAATTAGTAAATTTGAAATAAAAAACTTTGAACTAATAACTTAGTTTTGATTTACAAAATCACTAGTCTAAAATTAGACTTAGTTATTTTGAAGTAAAGAACGTCAAACTATTAACTTAGATCTGATTTTCAAATTGTCTATGCTAAAATCAGTAGTAGTTTTTATCAAGTAAAGAACTTCATACTAATAACTTAGTTTTGATTTACAAATTCACTATACTAAAATAAGACTTAGTTGGTTTGAAGTAAAGAACGTCAAACTATTAACTTAGATCTAATTTTCAAATTGTCAGTTCTAAAATCTGAAGCAGATATTTTCAAATAAAAAACTTCAAACTAACAACTTAGTGGCGATTTACAAATACAGCATTCTAAAATAAGACTTAGTTATTTTAAAGTAAAAATCGTCAAACTATTAACTTAGATCAGATTTTCAAATGGTCATTTCTAAAATCAAAAGTAGATATTTCAAAGTAAACAATTTCAAACTTATAACTTAGTTTTGATTTACAAATACACTATATTAAAATAAGACTTAGTTATTTAGAAGTAAAGAACGTCAAACTATTAACTTAGGTCTAATTTTCAAATTGTTATTTCTAAAATCAGAAGTAGAGATGTTCAAGTAAATAACTTCAAACTAATAACTTAGTTTTGATTTACAAATTCACTATACTAAAATAAGACTTATTTGATTGGAAGTAAAGAAAGTCAAACTATCAACTTAGATCTGATTTTCAAATTGTCATTTCTAAAATCAGAAGTAGAAATTTTCAAGTAAAGAACTTCAAACTACATCCTTAGTTTAGTTTTTCAAAGTTACATTACTAAAATCCGAATTAGTAAATCTGAAATAAAAAACTTCAAACTAATAACTTAGTTTAGATTTACAAATACACTATTCTACAATAATACTTATCTTGCTTGAAGTAAAGAATGTAAAACTATTAGCTTAGATCTGATTTAAAATTTTATCATTTCTAAAACCAGAAGTAGATATTTTCAAGTAAAGAACTTCAAACTAATAACTTAGTTTTGATTTAAGAAGTCACTATTCTAAAATGAGACTTAGTTATTTTGAAGTAAAGAACGTCAAACTATATTAAATTAGATTTGATTTTCAAATTGTTATTTCTAAAATCAGAAGTAGATAATTTCAAGTAAAGAGCTTCAAACAAGTAAATTAGTTCTTATTTAAAAATACAATATTCTAAAATAAGACTTATCTATTTTGAAGTAAAAAACTTCAAACTATTAACTTAGATCTGATTTTCAAATTGTCATTTCTTAAATCAGAAGTAGATATTTCAAAGTAAATAACTTCAAACTTATAACTTAGTTTTGATTTACAAATTCTATAGTGTGAAATAAGACTTAGTTAGTTTGAAGTAAAAAACGTCAAACTATTAACTTAGATCTGATTTTCAAATTGTTATTTCTAAAATCAGAAGTAGATATGTTCAAGTAAAGAACATCAAATTAATAACTTAGCTTTGATTTACAAATTGACTATTCTAAAATAAGTCTTAGTTAGTTTGAAGTAAAAAACGTCAAACTATTATTTTAGACCTGTATTTCAAATTGTCATTTCTAAAATCATTGGTAGTTTTTTTCAAGTGAAGAACTTCATACTAATAACTTAGTTTTAAATTACAAATTCACTATTCTAAAATAAGACTTAGTTATTTAGAAGTAAAGAACGTCAAATTATTAACTTAGATCTGATTTTCAAATTGTCATTTCTAAAACAAGAAGTAGATATTTTCAAGTAAATAACTTTAAACTAAGAACTTAGCCTTGATTTACAAATTGAGTATTCGCTTTGCTTATTTATTATTACAAATTCACTATACTAAAATAAGACTTAGTTATATTGAAGTATAGAACGTCAAACTATTAACTTAGATCTGATTTTCAAATTGTCATTTCTAAAATCAGTGGTAGTTTTTTTCAAGTGAAGAACTTCATACTAATAACTTAGTTTTGGTTTACAAATTCACTATGCTAAAATAAGACTGAGTTGTTATGAAGTAAAGAACGTCAAACCATTAACTTAGATCTGATTTTCAAATTGTCATTTTTAAAATCAGAAGTAAATATTTTCAAGTAAAGAACTACAAACTAATAACTTAGTTTTGATTTACAAATTCACTATTCTAAGATAAGACTAAGTTATTTTGAAGTAAGGTACGTCAAACTTTTAACTTAGATCTGATTTTCAAATTGTCATTTCTAAAATCAGTAGTAGTTATTTTCAAGTAAAGAACATCAAACAACAACCTTAGATTTGATTTCGATATTTACATTACTAAGATCCGAATTAGTAAATTTGAAATAAAAAACTTTAAACTAATAACTTAGTTTTGATTTACAAAATCACTAGTCTAAAATTAGACTTAGTTATTTTGAAGTAAAGAACGTCAAACTATTAACTTAGATCTGATTTTCAAATTGTCTATGCTAAAATCAGTAGTAGTTTTTATCAAGTAAAGAACTTCATACTAATAACTTAGTTTTGATTTACAAATTCACTATACTAAAATAAGACTTAGTTGGTTTGAAGTAAAGAACTTTAAACTAATAACTTAGCCTCGATTTACAAATTGAGTATTCTAAAATAAGACTTAGTTATTTTGAAGTAAAGAACGTCAAACTATTAACTTAGATCTGATTATCAAATTGTCATTTCTAAAATCAGTGGTAGTTTTTTTCAAGTGAAGAACTTCATACTAATAACTTAGTTTTGGTTTACAAATTCACTATACTAAAATAAGACTTAGTTGTTTTGGAGTAAAGAACGTCAAACTATTAATTTAGAACTGATTTTCAAATTGTCATTTCTAAAATCAGAAGTCGATATTTTCAAGTAAACAACTTTAAACTAATAACTTAGCCTTGATTTACAAATTGAGTATTCTAAAATAAGGCTTAGTTATTTTGAAGTAAAGAACGTCAAACTATTAACTTAGATCTGATTTTCAAATTGTCTATGCTAAAATCAGTAGTAGTTTTTATCAAGTAAAGAACTTCATACTAATAACTTAGTTTTAACTTACAAATTCACTAGTCTAAAACAAGACTTAGTTATTTTAAAGTAAAGAACGTCAAACTGTTAACTTAGATCTGATTTTCAAATTGTCATTTCTAAAATCAGTAGTAGATATTTTCAAGTAAAGAATTTCAAACTAATAACTTCGTTTTAAATTACAAATTCACTATACTAAAATAAGACTTAGCTGTTTTGAAGTACAGAACGTCAAACTATTAACTTAGATTTGATTTTCAAATTGTCATTTCTAAAATCAGAAGTAGATATTTTCAAGTAAACAACTTTCAAATAATAACTTAGCCTTGATTTACAAATTGAGTATACTAAAATAAGACTTAGTCATTTTAAAGTAAAGAACGTCAAACTATTCACTTAGATCTGATTTTCAAATTGTCATTTCTTAAATCAGAAGTAGACATTTCAAAGTAAATAACCTCAAACTTATAACTTAGGTTTGATTTACAAATTCACTGGTGTAAAATAAGAGTTAGTTATTTTGAAGTAAAAAACGTCAAACTATTAACTTAGACCTGATTTTCAAATTGTTATGTTTAAAATCAGTAGTAGATATTTTCAAGGAAAGAACTTCAAACTAAAACTTAGTTTAGATTTACAAATTCACTATTCTAAAATGAGACTTAGTTATTTTGAAGTAAAGAACGTCAAACTATTAACTTAGATCTGATTTTCAATTTGTAATTTCTAAACTCAGAAGTAGATATTTTCAAGTAAAGAACTTCAAACTACAGCCTTAGATTTGATTTCCAAATTTACATTACTAATATCCGAATTAGTAAATTTGAAGTAAAAAACTTTAAACTAATAACTTAGTTTTGATCTACAAATGCACTAGTCTAAAATAAGACTTAGTTATTTTGAAGTAAAGAACGTCAAACTATTAACTTAGATCTGATTTTCAAAGTGTCATTTCTTAAATCAGAAGTAGATATTTCAAAGTAAAGAACTTCAAACTAATAACTTAGTTTTGATTTACTAATTCACTATTCTTAAATAAGACTTGGTTATATTGTAGTAAAGAAAGCTAAACTATTAACCTAGATTTGATTTTCAAATTGTCATTTCTAAAATCAGTAGTAAATATTTTCAAGTAAAGAACTTCAAACTAATAACTTAGTTTTGATTTGCAAATTTACTAGTCTAAATAAGACTTAGTTATTTTGAAGTAAAAAACGTCAAACTATTAACTTAGACCTGATTATCAAATTGTAATTTCTAAAATCAGAAGTGGATATTAATCAAGTAAAGAACTTCAAACTAAAACCTTAGATTTGATTTCCAAATTTACATTACTAAGATTCGAATTGGTAAATTTGAAGTAAAAAACTTTAAACTAATAACTTAGTTTTGATTTACAAATTCACTAGTCTAAGATAAGCATTAGTTATTTTGAAGTTAAGTACGTCAAACTGTTAACTTAGATCTAATTTTCAAATTGTCATTTCTAAAATTAATAGGTTTTTTTTTCAAGTATAGACTTCAAACTATTAAATTAGTTTTGATTTACAAATAGAGTATTCTAAAATAAGACTTATCTATTTTGAAGTAAAGAACGTCAAACTATTAACTTAGAACTGATTTTCAAATTGTCATTTCCAAAATCATTAGTAGATTTTTTCAAATATATACTTCAAACTAATAACTTAGTTTTGATCTACAAATTCACTAGTCTAAAATAAGACTTAGTTATTTTGAAATAAATAACGTCAAAGTATTAACTTAGATCTGATTTTCAAATTGTCATTTTTAAAATCAGAAGTAGATATTTTTAAGTATAGAACTTCAAACTAATAACTTAGTTTTGATTTAGTAATACACTATTCTAAAATAAGACTTAACTATTTTAAAGTATAGAAAGTCAAACTATTAACTTAGATCTGATTTTCAAATTGTCATTTCTAAAATCAGAAGTAAATATTTTCGAGTAAAGAACTTCAAACTAATAACTTAGCTTTGATTTACAAATTCACTATTCTAAAATAAGACTTAGTTATTTTGAATTAAAGAACGTCAAACTATTAACTTAGATCTGATTTTCAAATTGTCATTTCTAAAATCAGAAATAAATATTTTCAAGTAAAGAACTTCAAACTAATAACTTAGCTTTGATTTACAAATTCACTATTCTAAAATGAGACTTAGTTATTTTGAAGTAAAGAACGTCAAACTATTAACTTAGATCTGTTTTTCAAATTGTAATTTCTAAACTCAGAAGTAGATATTTTCAAGTAAAGAACTTCAAACTACAACCTTAGATTTGATTTCCAAATTTACATTACTAAGATCCCAATAAGTAAATTTGGAGTAAAAAACTTTAAACTAATAACTTAGTTTTGATCTACAAATTCACTAGTCTAAAATAAGACTTAGTTATTTTGAAGTAAAGAACGTCAAACTATTAACTTAGATCTGATTTTCAAATTGGCATTTCTAAAATCTGAAGCAGATATTTTCAAATAAAGAACTTCAAACTAACAACTTAGTTTTGATTTACAAATACAGTATTCTAAAATAAGACTTATCTATTTTGAAGTAAAGAACGTCAAACTATTAACCTAGATCTGATTTTCAAATTGTTAGTTCTAAAATTAGTAGTAGATATTTTCAAGTTAAGAACTTCAAACTAATATCTTAGTTTTAATTTACAAAGTCACTGTACTAAAATAAGACTTAGTTATTTTGAATTAAAGAACGTCAAACGCCTAACTTAGATCTGCTTTTCAAATTGTTATTTCTAAAATCAGTGGTAGTTTGTGTCAAGTAAAGAACTTCATACTAATAACTTAGTTTTGATTTACAAATTCACTATTCTAAAATAAGACTTAGTGGTTTTGAAGTAAAGGACGTCAAACTATTAACTTAGATCTGATTTTCAAGTTGTCAATTCTAAAATCAGAAGTAGATATTTTCAAGTAAAGAACTTCAAACTAATAACTTAGTTTTGATTTACAAATTCACTCTACTAAAATAAGACTTAGTTGTTTTGAAGTAAAGAACGTCAAACTATTAACGTAGATCTGATTTTCAAATTGTCATTTCTAAAATCAGTAGTAGATATTTTTTAGTAAAGTACTTCAAACTAATAACTTGGTTTTTATTTAAAAATTTACTAGTCTAAAATAAGACTTAGTTATTTTGAAGTAAAGAACCTCAAAATATTAACTTAGATCTAAATTTCAAATTTTTATTTCTAAAATCAGAAGTAGATATTTTCAAGTAAAGAACTTCAAACTATAACCTTCGCTTTGATTTTCAAATGCACATTACTAAAATCCGTATTAGTTAATTGGAAGTAAAGAGCTTAAAACTATTAACTTAGTTTTGATTTACAAATTAACTATTGTAAAATAAAATTTAGTTATTTTGAAGTAAAGACCGTCAAGCTATTAGCTTAGATCTGATTTTCAAATTGTCATTTCTAAAATCAGAAGTTGATAATTTCAAGTAAATAACTTCAAACTACAACCTTAGATTTCATTTTCAAATTTACATTTCTAAGATCCGAATTAGTAAGCTTGAAGTAAAAAACTTTAAACTAATAACCTAGTTTTGATTTACAAATTCACTAGTCTAAAATAAGACTTAGTTATTTTAAAGTAAAGAACGTCAAACTATTAACTTAGATCTGATTTTGAAATTGTCATTTCCAAATTCTGAAGCAGATATTTTCAGATAAACAACTTCAAACTAACAACTTAGTTTTGATTTACAAATACAGTATTTTAAAATAAGACTTATCTATTGAAATGATGTATTTCCAATATAATCCAACTCTAGTTTCAATCCAATGTTAAATAAAATTTTAATTTTACCACAAACCAAAAAAATTACCACGGCTAGCTGGTTCAGTCGTAGTGCAAGTATCGTCAGGGGTGAGTTCACACGTAAGTCTTCATTAATGACGGAAGAAAAATGCCCTTCCAAAAATAACCAATTCACAATGTAAAATACAATTTAAGTTCAATGTAATGCAAATATTAAATTGTTATTGGGCTCGTACTTTTAATTTTAACGTTTATCTAAATCGCCTGCTTATCACTATCGACATTCGTTCCTACGAATGCAAATTTAATTTTTCAATTTCAAGTATCCAAATCGAATTTATTATTCGAAATATTCTTTTTTCCAAAATTTAATCATCCAAATCAAGCCAAGTCGATACACTACCGTTCGGTAGCAAACCATCAAATAATCCAAATTAACTTCAAATCTCAAAATTATACTTCCAAAATAACAACGAAATAATGCACACGCATCAAATCCACTTTATTCAAATCAAATCAAAATAAAATATTACTCACAAATATCAAAATTATCAAAACTCAGCGGGCATACAAAGTCACGCACCCGCTGTCGGCCATAGTTGGCTCAAAAAGCCACGAATTTCCTGTGATTGATCCCCACCCAACAAATTCTACAATGTTACAACTTAACTATTAAAGCCAAAATTTCACCAAAATGCATAGGGTGAGTCGCAATCATTTTGAAACACCACATCAAACCCCCGATGCTAATTGCTGTTTTGAGCGCAGCTCTAAACAAAATTCGCAAAAATCCGTGCGTGTTTCAAAAATAAATCTAAAAAAAAAATATTATCTACAACATTACAATATTTAAGCAAAATAAATCCAAATTCAAAAATCAAATAAAATAAAAAAGGCTTATCTCTTCAAAAATAATTTTTCATTTATCATTATCTACTATCTCCTTCTGTTTTGTTCACTTTTCTTTTATTTTTTCTTTCGAACCTTCCAAAGATTGATCCTGGTTTGGGGCGTCCACTTCACTGGTGTCTTCTTTCTTCTCCTCCTCCAACTCATCCAAAACTTCCAAGTTTTCTCATTTTTTTCCATAGCTTTCCGTTTTGTAGCTTCTTGTTTTTTAAACTTTAATTTTTCAGTTTCTACGTTTACCACTTCTAAATTTTCAGCTTCTTGTCTTATAATTTTTAGTTTTAGCGCTTGTAATCTTACAGTTTCACGTTTTTCTGCTTCTAGTTTTACCATTTCTAATCTTTTATCTTCTTGTTGTGCTGCTTCTAATTTTTCAATTTCCAATTTTATGGCTTCTTGTTTTGTTGCTTCTAATTTTTCAGCTTCTAGTCTTGTAACTTCTTGTTTTTCAATTTCCAGTCTTTCAGCTTCTTGTTTTGTTGCTTCCAGTTTTAGAATTACTAATCTTTCAGCTTCTTGTTTTTCAGCTTCTCGTTTTGTTGCTTCCAGCTTTACAATTACTAATCTTTCAGCTTCTTGTTTTTCCACTTTCAACATTCTTTCCTCTATAGTTTCTCTTTGCAATTTCTCATCCATACATTTTAACAATGCAGTAAGTTCACTTGTTCGCTGGTTAAGTGCTTGCATTATATTTGCTTTGGTCACTTTCGGTAGTTGTTCCATTTTTTGTTTGTTATTTTCCAAAATAGATGAAATTGAATCTAATCGAGCCCCACAGTATGGACGACAATTTATCACGGCTAGCTGGTTCAAGCCCCACACGTTGCGGCGCCAGTTGAAATGATGTATTTCCAATATAATTCTAATCCAATATAGTCCAACTCCAGTTCCAATCCAACGTAATAAACTGTTGTCCAAAAATAGTTACCAAATATAATTAAAAATACAATTTAAGTTCATGTTATGCAAATTTTAAATAAAATTTTAATTTTCTTTAAAGGAAACGAAGTTTGATTTCCCTTATCCAAATCGACGAGTTATCAATATCCCGCACATTCGCTCGCACAAATATAATTTAATTTACCACTTTTATGTGCAAAACGAATTTATTATTCAAAATAATGTCTTTCCAAATCACTTCAAATTAACTAAACCCGTCGATACACTACTGTTCGGTAGGGACTTATCAAAAATATATCCAAATTATCAAAATATCAAAATAATCATCCGAAATATCGCAATAATGCATATTGCATCAAATCACTTTATATAATCAATCAAATTAAGTCAAAATAAATTATTACTCACAATTCTCAAATAACAAAACTCAGCGTAACAAAATCAAATTTCAGCGGGCATGCAAAGTCTCGCACCCGCTGTCCGCCATCGTTGGCCAAAGAAGCCACTAATTTCCTGTCATTGGTCCCCACCCAACAAATTCTACAATCTTACAACTTAATTATTATAGCCAATATTTCACCAAAATGCATAGGGTGAGTCGCAATCATTTTGAAACACCACATCAAACCCCCGATGCTAATTGCTGTTTTGAGCGCAGCTCTAAACAAAATTCGCAGAAATCCGTGCGTGTTTCAAAAATAAATCTAAAAAAAAATATTATCTACAACATTACAATATTTAAGCAAAATAAATCCAAATTCAAAAATCAAATAAAATAAAAAAGGCTTATCTCTTCAAAAATAATTTTTCATTTATCATTATCTACTATCTCCTTCTGTTTTGTTCACTTTTCTTTTATTTTTTCTTTCGAATCTTCCACAGATTGATCTTAGATTGAGGCGTCCACTTCACTGGTGTTTTCTTTCTTCTCCTCCTCCGACTCATCCAAAACTTCCAAGTTCTCTCATTTTTTTTCATAGCTTTCCGTTTTGTAGCTTCTTGTTTTTTAAATTTTAATTTTTAAGTTTCTACGTTTACCACTTCCAAATTTTCAGCTTCTTATCTTATAATTTTTAGTTTTAGCGCTTGTAATCTTACAGTTTCACGTTTTTCTGCTTCTAGTTTTACCATTTCTAATCTTTTATCTTCTTGTTGTGCTGCTTCTAATTTTTCAATTTCCAATTTTATGGCTTCTTGTTTTGTTGCTTCTAATTTTTCAGCTTCTAGTCTTGTAACTTCTTGTTTTTCAATTTCCAGTCTTTCAGCTTCTTGTTTTGTTGCTTCCAGTTTTAGAATTACTAATCTTTCAGCTTCTTGTTTTTCCACTTTCAACATTCTTTCCTTTACAGTTTCTCTTTGCAATTTCGCATCCATACATTTTATCAATTCCATTAGTTCACCCGTTTGCTGGTTAAGTACTTGCATTATTTGTGCTTTAGTAACTTTGGGTGGTTGTTCTTGAACATCTACCTGCGTGCCCCGTTGTGTGCTAGCATACATTGGAGATTCAAAATTGGGACTGATCTCTTCGCTGTTTCCACCTGTTTCATTTCCTCGTATATTCTCCGTTGATAAACTATCTTCTGTGTCAATTTGTTCCATTTTTGTTTGTTTTGTATTATCTGTCAATGCTTTTTGAATTTATAGAAAGATAGCAAGTCAAATATTTAATTTATTGACCTTGATAGATTTCATCTATCATACAAGCAAATTCAAACTTTTCAATCTTTATTTCCGAATTATTAATTATACCCGAAAACGTTGGGACGTCAATTTAGTTGAGACGAAACTTTCAAAAATTTTAAGCCCCACGTTGGGCGCCAGTTGAAATGATGTATTTCCAATATAATCCAACTCCAGTTTCAATCCAATGTTAAATAAAATTTTAATTTTACCACAAACCAAAAAAATTACCACGGCTAGCTGATTCAGTCGTAGTGCAAGTATCGTCAGGGGTGAGTTCACACGTAAGTCTTCATTAATGACGGAAGAAAAATGCCCTTCCAAAAATAACCAATTCACAATGTAAAATACAATTTAAGTTCAATGTAATGCAAATATTAAATTGTTATTGGGCTCGTTCTTTTAATTTTAACGTTTATCTAAATCGCCTGCTTATCACTATCGACATTCGTTCCTACGAATGCAAATTTAATTTTTCAATTTCAAGTATCCAAATCGAATTTATTATTCGAAATATTCTTTTTTCCAAAATTTAATCATCCAAATCAAGCCAAGTCGATACACTACCGTTCGGTAGCAAACCATCAAATAATCCAAATTAACTTCAAATCTCAAAATTATACTTCCAAAATAACAACGAAATAATGCACACGCATCAAATCCACTTTATTCAAATCAAATCAAAATAAAATATTACTCACAAATATCAAAATTATCAAAACTCAGCGGGCATACAAAGTCACGCACCCGCTGTCGGCCATAGTTGGCTCAAAAAGCCACGAATTTCCTGTGATTGATCCCCACCCAACAAATTCTACAATGTTACAACTTAACTATTAAAGCCAAAATTTCACCAAAATGCATAGGGTGAGTCGCAATCATTTTGAAACACCACACTATATTGAAGTAAAGAACGTCAAACTATTAACTTAGATCTGATTTTCAAATTGTCATTTCTAAAATCAGAAGTAGATATTTTTAAGTAAAGTACTTCAAACTAATAAATTAGTTTTGATTTAGAAATGCGGTATTCTAAAATAAGACTTATCTATTTTAAAGTAAAGAACGTGAAACTATTCACTTAGATCTGATTTACCAATTGTCATTTCTTAAATCAGAAGTACATATTTCAAAGTAAAGAACTTCAAACTAATAACTTAGTTTTGATTTACAAATTTACTAGACTAAAATAAGACTTAGGTATTTTGAAGTAAAAAACGTCAAACCATTAACTTAGACCTGATTTTCAAATTGTCATTTCTAAAATCAGAAGTAGATATTTTAAAGTAAAGAACTTCAAACTAATCACTTAGTTTTGATTTACTAATTCACTATTCTAAAATAAGACTTAGTTATTTTGAAGTAAAGAACGTCAAACTATTAACTTAGATCTGATTTTCAAATTGTCATTTCTAAAATCAGAACTAGTTATTTTCAAGTAAAGAACTTCAAACTAATAACTTAGTTTTGATTTACTAATTCACTATGCTAAAATAAGACTTAGTTATTTATAAGTAAAAAACGTCAAACTATTAACTTAGATCTGATTTTCAAATTGTCATTTCTAAACTTGGAAGTAGATATTTGCAAGTAAAGAACTTCTAACTAATAACTTCGCTTTGATTTACAAATTCACTATTTTTAATAAGACTTAGTTATTTTGAAGTAAAGAACGTCAAACTATTAACATAGATCTGATTTTCAAATTGTCATTTCTAAAATCAGAAGTAGATATTTTCAAGTAAAGAGCTCCAAACTACAACCTTAGATTTGATTTCCAAATTTACATTACTATGTTCCGAATTAGTGAATTTGAAGTAAAAAACTTTAATCTAATAACTTAGCTTTGATTTACAAATACAGTATTGTAAAATAAGACTTATGTATTTTGAAGTAAAGAACGTCAAACTATTAACTTAGATCTGATTTTCAAATTGTCATTTCTTAAATCAGAAGTAGATATTTCAAAGTAACGAACTTCAAACTAATCACTTAGTTTTGATTTACTAATTTACTATTCTAAAATAAGACTTAGTTATTTTGAAGTAAAGAACGTCAAACTATTAACTTAGATCTGATTTTCAAATTGTCATTTCTAAAATCAGAAGTAGTTATTTTCAAGTAAAGAACTTCAAAGTAATAACTTAGCTTTGATTTACAAATTCACTATACTAAAATAAGAGTTAGTTGTTCAGAAGTAAAGAACGTCAAACTCTTAACTTAGATCTGGTTTTTAAATTGTCATTTCTAAAATCAGAAGTAAATATTTTCAAGTAAAGAACTTCAATCTAATAACTTAGCTTTGATTTACAAATTCACTATTCTAAAATAAGACTTAGTTATTTTGAAGTAAAGAACGCAAACTATTAACTTAGATCTGATTTTCAAATTGTCACTTTTAAAATCAGAAGTAGATATTTTTAAGTAAAGTACTTCAAACTTATAACTTAGTTTTAATTTACGAATGCTCTATTCTAAAGTAAGACTTATCTATTTTGAAGTAAAGAACGTCAAACTATTCACTTAGATCTGATTTTCAAATTGTCATTTCTAAAATCAGAAGTAGATATTTTCAAGTAAAAAACTTCAAACTAATAACTTAACTTTGATTTACAAATTCACTATTCTAAAATAAGACTTAGTAATTTTGAAGTAAAGAACGTCAAACTATTAACTTAGATCTGATTTTCAAATTGTCATTTCCAAAATCAGAAGTAGATATTTTCAAGTAAAGAACTTTAAACTATTAACTTAGATCTGATTTTCAAATTGTCATTTCTGAAATCAGTAGTAGTAATTTTCAAGTAAAGAACTTCAAACTAATAACTTAGTTTTGATTTCCAAATGCACTATACTACGTTAAGACTTATGTATTTTGAAGTAAAGAACTTCAAACTATTAACTTAGATTTGATTTCCAAATTTACATTACGTAAATTTGCAGTAAATAACTTTAAACTAATAACTTAGTTTTGATTTACAAATACAGTATTCTAATATAAAACTTAGTTATTTTGAAGTGAAGAACGTCAAACTATTAACTTAGATCTGATTTTCAAATTGTTATTTCTAAAATCAGAAGTAGATATTTTCAAGTAAAGAACTTCAAACTAATAACTTAGCTTTGATTTACAAATTCACTATTCTAAAATAAGACTTAGTTATTTTGAAGTAAAGAACGTCAAACTATTAACTTAGATCTGATTTTCAAATTGTCATTTCTAAAATCAGAAGTAAATAATTTCAAGTAAAGAACTTCAAACTACAACCTTAAATTTGATTTCCAAATTTACATTACTAAGATCCGAATTAGTAAATTTGAAGTAAAAAACTTTAAACTAATAATTTAGTTTTGATTTACAAATTCACTAGTCTAAAATAAGACTTGGTTATTTTGAAGTAAAGAACGTCAAACTATTAACTTAGATCTGATTTTCAAATTGACATTTCCAAAATCAGAAGTAGATATTTTCAAGTCAAGAACTTCAAACTAATAACTTAGTTTTGAATTACAAATACAGTATTCTAAAATAAGACTTATCTATTTTGAAGTAAAGAACGTCAAACTATTAACTTAGATTTGATTTTCTAATTGTTATTAATAAAATCAGAAGAAGATTTTTTTAAGTAAAATACTTCAAACTAATAACTTTGTTTTGATTTACTAATGCACTATTCTAAAATAAGACTTATCTATTTTGAAATAAAGAACGTCAAACTATTAAGTTAGATCTGATTTTCCAATTGTCATTTTTAAATCAGAAGTAGATATTTCAAAGTTAAGAACTTCAAACTAATAACTTATTTTTGATTTACAAATTCACTATTCTAAAATAAGACTTAGTTATTTTGAAGTATAAAACGTCAAACTATTAACTTAGATCTGATTTTCAAATTGTCATTTCTAAAATCAGTAGTAGAGATTTTCAAGTAAAGAACTTCAAACTAATAACTTAGTTTTAATCTAGAAATACACTATTCTAAAATAAGACTTCTTAAATAAGAAGTAAAGAACGTCAAACTAATAACTTAGATCTGATTTTCAAATTGTCATTTCTAAAATCAGAAGTATTTCAGAATTTACAAAGTCACTATTCTAAAATAAGACGTAGTTATTAGGTAGTAAAGAACGTCAAACTATTAACTTAGATCTGATTTTCAAATTGTCATTTCTAAAATCAGAAGTAGATATTTTCAAGTAAAGAATTTCAAACTATTTACTTAGCTTAAATTTACAAAGTCACTATACTAAAATAAAACTTAGATATTTAGAAGTAAAGAACGTCAAACTATTAACTTAGATCTGAGTTTCAAATTGTCATTTCTGAAATTAGAAGTAGATATTTTGAAGTAAAGAACTTCAAACTATTAACTTAGATCTGATTTTCAAATTGTCATTACTTAAATCAGAAGTAGATATTTCAAAGTAAATAACTTCAAACTTATAACTTAGTTTTGATTTACAAATTCACTAGTGTAAAATAAGACTTAGTTATTTTGAAGTATAAAGCGTCAAACTATTAACTTAGATCTGATTTTCAAATTGTCATTTCTAAAATCAGTAGTAGATATCTTCAAGTAAAGAACCTCAAACTAATAACTTAGTTTTGATTTACAAATTCACTATACTAAAATAAGACTTAGTTATTTAGAAGTAAAGAACGTCAAACTATTAACTTAGATCTGATTTTCAAATTGTCATTTCTAAAATCAGAAGTAGATATTTTCAAGTAAAGAATTTTAAACTATTTACTTAGCTTAAATTTACAAAGTCACTATACTAAAATAAGACTTAGATATTTAGAAGTAAAGAACGTCAAACTATTAACTTAGATCTGAGTTTCAAATTGTCATTTCTGAAATCAGAAGTAGATATTTTGAAGTAAAGAACTTCAAACTATTAACTTAGTTTTAATTTAGAAAGTCACTATACTAAAATAAGACTTAGTTATTTAGTAGTAAAGAACGTCAAACTATTAACTTAGATCTTATTTTCAAATAGTCATTTCTAAAATCAGTAGTATATATTTTCAAGTAAAGAACTTCAAACTATTAACTTAGTTTTAATTTACAAAGTCACTATACTAAAATAAAACTTAGTTATTTAGAAGTAAAGTTCGTCAAACTATTAACTTAAATCTGAGTTTCAAATTGTCATTTCTGAAATCAGAAGTAGATATTTTCAAGTAAAGATCTTCAAACTACAACCTTAGATTTGAATTCCAAATTTAAATAACTAAGATCCGAATTAGTAAATTTGAAGTAGAAAACTTTAAACTAATAACTTAGTTTTGATTTACAAATTCACTATTCTAAAATAAGACTTATCTATTTTGAAGTAAAGAACGTCAAACTATTAACTTAGATCTGATTTTCAAATTGTAATTTTTAAATCAGAAGTAGATATTTCAAAGTTAAGAACTTCAAACTAATAACTTAGTTTTGATTTACAAATTCACTGTTCTAAAATAAGACTAAGTTATTTTGAAGTAAGGAACGTCAAACTATTAACTTAGATCTGATTTTCAAATTGTCTTTTCTAAAATCATTAGTAGATATTTTCAAGTAAAGATCTTCAAACTACAACCTTAGATTTGAATTCCAAATTTAAATATCTAAGATCCGAATTAGTAAATTTGAAGTAGAAAACTTTAAACTAATAACTTAGTTTTGATTTACAAAATCACTAGTCTAAAATAAGACTTAGTAATTTTTAAGTAAAGAACGTCAAACTATTAACTTAGATCTGATTTTCAAATTGTCATTTCTAAAATTAGAAGTAGATATTTTTAAGTAAAGTACTTCAAACTACAACCTTAGATTTAATTTCCAAATTTACATTACTAAGATCCGAAATAGTAATTTTGAAGTAGAACACTTTAAACTAATAACTTAGTTTTGATTTACAAATTCACTAGTCTAAAATAAGACTTAGTAATTTTCAAGTAAAGAACTTCAAACTATTATCTTAGTTTTAATTTACAAAGTCACTATTCTAAAATAAGACTTATCTATTTTGAAGTGAAGAACGTCAAACTATTAACTTAGATTTGATTTTCAAATTGTCATTTCTAAAATCAGAAGTAGATATTTTTAAGTAAAGTGCTTCAAACTTATAACTTAGTTTGAATTTAGAAATACACTATTCTAAAATAAGACTTATCTATTTTAAAGTAAAGAACGTCAAACTATTCACTTAGATCTGATTTTCAAATTGTCATTTCTTAAATCAGAAGTAGACATTTCAAAGTAAATAACCTCAAACTTATAACTTAGGTTTGATTTACAAATTCACTGGTGTAAAATAAGAGTTAGTTATTTTGAAGTAAAAAACGTCAAACTATTAACTTAGACCTGATTTTCAAATTGTTATGTTTAAAATCAGTAGTAGATATTTTCAAGGAAAGAACTTCAAACTAAAACTTAGTTTAGATTTACAAATTCACTATTCTAAAATGAGACTTAGTTATTTTGAGGTAAAGAACGTCAAACTATTAACTTAGATCTGATTTTCAAATTGTCATTTCTAAAATCAGAAGTAAATATTTTCGAGTAAAGAACTTCAAACTAATAACTTAGCTTTGATTTACAAATTCACTATTCTAAAATAAGACTTAGTTATTTTGAATTAAAGAACGTCAAACTATTAACTTAGATCTGATTTTCAAATTGTCATTTCTAAAATCAGAAATAAATATTTTCAAGTAAAGAACTTCAAACTAATAACTTAGCTTTGATTTACAAATTCACTATTCTAAAATGAGACTTAGTTATTTTGAAGTAAAGAACGTCAAACTATTAACTTAGATCTGTTTTTCAAATTGTAATTTCTAAACTCAGAAGTAGATATTTTCAAGTAAAGAACTTCAAACTACAACCTTAGATTTGATTTCCAAATTTACATTACTAAGATCCCAATTAGTAAATTTGAAGTAAAAAACTTTAAACTAATAACTTAGTTTTGATCTACAAATTCACTAGTCTAAAATAAGACTTAGTTATTTTGAAGTAAAGAACGTCAAACTATTAACTTAGATCTGATTTTCAAATTGGCATTTCTAAAATCTGAAGCAGATATTTTCAAATAAAGTACTTCAAACTAACAACTTAGTTTTGATTTATAAATACAGTATTCTAAAATAAGACTTATCTATTTTGAAGTAAAGAACGTCAAACTATTAACCTAGATCTGATTTTCAAATTGTTAGTTCTAAAATTAGTAGTAGATATTTTCAAGTTAAGAACTTCAAACTAATATCTTAGTTTTAATTTACAAAGTCACTGTACTAAAATAAGGCTTAGTTATTTAGAAGCAAAGAACGTCAAACTATTAACTTAGATCTGATTTTCAAATTATCATTTCTAAAATTAATAGTAGATTTTGGCAAGTATAGACTTCATACTAATAACTTAGTTTTGATTTACAAATACAGTATTCTAAAATAAAACTTATCTATTTTGAAGTAAAGAACGTCAAACTATTAACTTCGATCTGATTTTCAAATTGTGATTTCTTAAATCAGAAGTAGATATTTCAAAGTAAAGAACTTCAAACTAATCACCTAGTTTTGATTTACTAATTCACTATTCTAAAATCAGACTTAGTTATTTAGAAGTAAAAAACGACAAACTATTAACTTAGATCTGATTTTCAAATTGTCATTTTTAAAATTAGAAGTAGATATTTTCAAGTAACGAACTTCAAAGTAGAACCTTAGATTTGATTTCCAAACTTACATTACTATGTTCCGAATTAGTGAATTTGAAGTAAAAAACTTTAAACTAATAACTTAGCTTTGATTTACAAATACAGTATTCTAAAATAAGACTTATCTATTTTGAAGTAAAGAACGTCAAACTATTCACTTAGATCTGATTTTCAAATTGTCATTTTTAAAATCAGAAGTAGATATTTTCAAGTAAAGAACTTCAAACTACAACCTTAGAGTTGATTTCCAAATTTACATTACTAAGTTCCGAATTAGTAAATTTGAAGTAAAAAACTTTAAACTAACAACGTAGTTTAGATTTACAAATCCAGTATTGTAAAATAAGAATTATCTATTTTGAAGTAAAGAACTTCAAACTAATAACTTAGTTTTGTTTTACAAATTTACTAGTATAAAATAAGACTTAGTTATTTTGAAGTAAAGAACGTCAAACTATTAACTTAGATCTGATTTTCAAATTGTCATTTCTAAAATCAGAAGTAGATATTTTCAAGTAAAAAACTTCAAACTACAACCTTTGATTTGATTTCCAAATTTACATTACTAAGTTCCGAATTAGTAAATTTGAAGTAAAAAGCTTTAAACTAACAACTTAGTTTAGATTTACAAATACAGTATTGTAAAATAAGACTTATGTAATTTGAAGTAAAGAACGTCAAACTATTAACTTAAATCTGATTTTCAAATTGTTATTTCCTAAATCAGAAGTAGATATTTCAAAGTAAAGAACTTCAAACTACAACCTTAGATTTGATTTCCAAATTTACTAGTCTAAATAAGACTTAGTTATTTTGAAGTTAAGTACGTCAAACTGTTAACTTAGATCTGATTTTCAAATTGTCATTTCTAAAATTAATAGTAGATTTTTTCAAGTATAGACTTCAAACTAATAACTTAGTTTTGATTTACAAATACAGTATTCTAAAATAAGACTTATCTATTTTGAAGTAAAGAACGTCAAACTATTAACTTCGATCTGATTTTCAAATTGAGTTTCAAATTGATTTTCCAAAATCATTAGTAGATTTTTTCAAATATATACTTCAAACTAATAACTTAGTTTTGATTTACAAATTCACTATATTAAAATAAGTCTTATTTGTTTAGAAGTAAAGAACGTCTAACTATTAACTTAGAACTGAATTTCAAATTGTCATTTCCAAAAGCAGAAATAGATATTTTCAAGTAAAGAACTTCAAACTTATAACTTATTTTTGATTTACAAATTCACTATACTAAAATAAGAGTTAGTTGATCAGAAGTAAAGAACGTCAAACTGTTAACTTAGATCTGATTTTCAAATTGTCATTTCTAGAATCAGAAGTACATATTTCAAAGTAAAGAACTTCAAACTAATAACTTAGTTTTGATTTACTAATTCACTATTCTAAAATTAGACTTGGTTATATTGAAGTAAAGAACGCCAAACTATTAACCTAGATTTGATTTTCAAATTGTCATTTCTAAAATCAGTAGTAGATATTATCAAGTAAAGAACTTCAAACTACAACCTTAGATTTGATTTCCAAATTAACATTACTAAGATCCGAATTGGTAAATTTGAAGTAAAAAACTTTAAACTAATAACTTAGTTTTGATTTACAAATTCACTAGTCTAAGATAAGAATTAGTTATTTTGAAGTTAAGTACGTCAAACTGTTAACTTAGATCTGATTTTCAGATTGTCATTTCTAAAATTAATAGTAGATTTTTTCAAGTATAGACTTCAAACTAATAACTTAGTTTTTATTTACAAATACAGTATTCTAAAATAAGACTTATCTATTTTGAAGTAAAGAACGTCAAACTATTAACTTAGATCTGATTTTCAAATTGTCATTTCTTAAATCAGAAGTAGATATTTCAAAGTAAAGAACTTCAAACTAATCACTTAGTTTTGATTTACTAATTCACTATTCTAAAATAAGACTTAGTTGTTCAGAAGTAAAGAACGTCAAACTGTTAACTTAGATCTGATTTTCAAATTGTCATTTCTAAAGTCAGAAGTAGATAATTTCAAGTAAAAAACTTCAAACTACAACCTTAGATTTGATTTCCAAATTTACATTACTAAGATCCGAATTAGTAAATTTGAAGTAAAAAACTTTAAACTAATAACTTAGTTTTGATTTACAAATTCACTAGTCTAAAATTAGACTTAGTTATGTTGAAGTACAGAACGTCAAACTGTTAACTTAGATCTGATTTTCAAATTGTCATTTCTAAAATTAATAGTAGATTTTTTCAAGTATAGACTTCAAACTATCAACTTAGTTTTGATTTACAAATACAGTATTCTAAAATAAGACTTATCTATTTTGAAGTAAAGAACGTCAAACTATTAACTTAGATCTGATTTTCAAATTGTCATTTCCAAAATCATTAGTAGGTTATTTCAAATATATACTTCAAACTAATAACTTAGTTTTAATCTACAAATTCACTAGTCTAAAATAAGACTTAGTTATTTTGAAGTAAAGAACGTCAAACTATTAACTTAGATCTGATTTTCAAATTGTCATTTTTAAAATCAGAAGTAGATATTTTTAAGTAAAGTACTAATACTAATAACTTAGTTTTGATTTACAAATGCACTATTCTAAAATAAGACTTATCTATTTTGAAATAAAAAACGTCAAACTATTCACTTAGATCTGATTTTCAAATTGTCATTTCTTAAATCAGTAGTAGATATTTTCAAGTAAAGAACTTCAAACTACAACCTTAGATTTGATTTCCAAATTTACATTACTAAGATCCGAATTAGGAAATTTGAAGTAAAAAACTTTAAACTAATAACTTAGTTTTGATTTACAAATTCACTAGCCTAAAATAAGACTTAGTTATTTTGAAGTAAAGAACGTCAAACTATTAACTTAGATCTGATTTTCAAATTGGCATTTTTAAAATCAGTTGTAGAGATTTTCAAGTTAAGAACATCAAACTAATATCTTAGTTTTAATTTACAAAGTCACTGTACTAAAATAAGGCTTAGTTATTTAGAAGCAAAGAACGTCAAACTATTAACTTAGATCTGATTTTCAAATTGTCATTTCTAAAATCAGAAGTAGATATTTTCAAGTAAAGAACTTTAAATTAATAACTAAGCTTTGATTTACAAATTCACTATTCTAAAATAAACTTGGTTATTTAGAAGTAAAGAACGTCAAACTGTTAACTTAGATCTGATTTTTAAATTGTCATTTCTAAAATCAGAAGTAGATATTTTCAATTAAAAAACTTCAAACTAATAACTCAGTTTTGATTTACAAGTGAACTATTCTAAAAGAAAATTTAGTTTTTTTGATCTAAAGTACGTCAAACTATTAACTTAGATCTGATTTTCAAATTGTCATTTCTAAAATTTGAAGCAGACTTTTTCAAAAAAAGAACTTCAAACTAACAACTTAGTTTTGATTTACAAATACAGTATTCTAAAATAAGGTTTATCTATTTTGAAGTAAAGAACGTCAAACTATTAACTTAGATCTGATTTTCAAATTGTCATTTTTAAAATCAGAAGTAGATATTTTTAAGTAAAGTACTTCAAACTTATAACTTAGTTTTAATTTACGAATGCACTATTCTAAAGTAAGACTTATCTATTTTGAAGTAAAGAACGTCAAACTTTTCACTTAGATTTGATTTCCAAATTAACATTACTAAGATCCGAATTGGTAAATTTGAAGTAAAAAACTTTAAACTAATAACTTAGTTTTGATTTACAAATTCACTAGTCTAAGATAAGAATTAGTTATTTTGAAGTTAAGTACGTCAAACTGTTAACTTAGATCTGATTTTCAGATTGTCATTTCTAAAATTAATAGTAGATTTTTTCAAGTATAGACTTCAAACTAATAACTTAGTTTTTATTTACAAATACAGTATTCTAAAATAAGACTTATCTATTTTGAAGTAAAGAACGTCAAACTATTAACTTAGATCTGATTTTCAAATTGTCATTTCTTAAATCAGAAGTAGATATTTCAAAGTAAAGAACTTCATACTAATCACTTAGTTTTGATTTACTAATTCACTATTGTAAAATAAGACTTAGTTGTTCAGAAGTAAAGAACGTCAAACTGTTAACTTAGATCTGCTTTTCAAATTGTCATTTCTAGAATCAGAAGTAGATATCTTCAAGTAAAGAACTTTAAACTACAACCTAAGATTTGATTTCCAAATTTAGATTACTAAGATCCGAATTAGTAATTTTGAAGTAAAAACTTTAAACTAACAACTTAGTTTAGATTTACAAATACAGTATTGTAAAATAAGACTTATCTATTTTGAAGTAAAGAACGTCAAACTATTAACTTAGATCTGATTTTCAAATTGTCATTTCTAGAATCAGAAGTAGATATCTTCAAGTAAAGAACTTTAAACTACAACCTAAGATTTGATTTCCAAATTTAGATTACTAAGATCCGAGTTAGTAAATTTCAAGTAAAAAACTTTAAAATAATAACTTAGGTTTGATTTACAAATTCACTAGTCTAAAATAAGACTTAGTTATTTTGAAGTAAAGAACGTCAAACTATTAACTTAGATCTGATTTTCAAATTGTCATTTCTAAAATCAGAAATAAATATTTTCAAGTAAAGAACTTCAAACTAATAACTTAGCTTTGATTTACAAATTCACTATTCTAAAATAAGACTTTGTTATTTTGAAGTAAAGAACGTAAACTATTCACTTAGATCTGATTTTCAAATTGTCATTTCTAAAGTCAGAAGTAGATAATTTCAAGTAAAGAACTTTAAACTACAACCTTAGATTTGATTTCCAAATTAACATTACTAAGATCCGAATTAGTAAATTTGAAGTAAAAACTTTAAACTAACAACTTAGTTTAGATTTACAAATACAGTATTGTAAAATAAGACTTATCTATTTTGAAGTTAAGAACGTCAAACTATTAACTTAGATCTGATTTTCAAATTGTCATTTCTTAAATCAGAAGTAGATATTTCAAAGTAAAGAACTTCAAACTAATCACTTAGTTTTCATTTCCTAATTCACTATTCTAAAATAAGACTTAGTTGTTCAGAAGTAAAGAACGTCAAACTGTTAACTTAGATCTGATTTTCAAATTGTCATTTCTAAAGTCAGAAGTAGATAATTTCAAGTAAAGAACTTTAAACTACAACCTTAGATTTGATTTCCAAATTAACATTACTAAGATCCGAATTAGTAAATTTGAAGTAAAAAACTTTAAACTAATAACTTAGTTTTGATTTACAAATTCACTAGTCTAAAATTAGACTTAGTTATTTTGAAGTACAGAACGTCAAACTGTTAACTTAGATCTGATTTTCAAATTGTCATTTCTAAAATTAATAGTAGATTTTTTCAAGTATAGACTTCAAACTATTAACTTAGTTTTGATTTACAAATACAGTATTCTAAAATAAGACTTATCTATTTTGAAGTAAAAAACGTCAAACTATTAACTTAGATCTGATTTTCAAATTGTCATTTCCAAAATCATTAGTAGGTTTTTTCAAATATATACTTCAAACTAATAACTTAGTTTTGATCTACAAATTCACTAGTCTAAAATAAGACTTAGTTATTTTGAAGTAAAGAACGTCAAACTATTAACTTAGATCTGATTTTCAAATTGTCATTTTTAAAATCAGAAGTAGATATTTTTAAGTAAAGTACTTCAAACTAATAACTTAGTTTTGATTTACAAATGCACTATTCTAAAATAAGACTTATCTATTTTGAAATAAAAAACGTCAAACTATTCACTTAGATCTGATTTTCAAATTGTCATTTCAAAAATCAGAAGTAGATATTTGAACTAAAGTATTTCAAACTTATAACTTAGTTTTGATTTACAAATACACTATTCTAAAATAAGACTTATCTATTTTGATAGATAAGTCTACAAATCAGAAGTAAATATTATTCAAGTAAAAAACTACAAACTAATTAGTTAGTTTTGATTAACAAATTCACTAGTCTAAAATAAGACTAAGTTATTTTGAAGTAAAGAACGTCAAACTATTAACTTAGATCTGATTGTCATTACTAAGATCAGTAGTAGATATTATCAAGTGAAAAACTTCTAATTAATAACTTAGTGTTGATTTGCAAATTAACTATTCTAAAACAAAATTTAGTTATTTTTATCTAAAGAACGTCAAACTTTTAACTTAGATCTGATTTTCAAATTGTCATTTCTAAAATCAGAAGTAGATATTTCAAAGTTAAAACTACATACTAATAACTTTGTTTTGATTTACAAATTCACTATCCTAAAATAAGACTTAGTTATTTAGAAATAAATAACGTCAAACTATTAACTTAAATCTGATTTACAAATTGTCATTTCTAAAATCAGAAGTAGATATTTCAAAGTTAAGAACTACAAACTAATAACTTTGTTTTGATTTACAAATTCACTATTCTAAAATGAGACTAAGTCATTTTGTAGTAAAAAACGACAAACTATTAACTTAGACCTGATTTTCAAATTGTCATTTCTAAAATCAGAAGTAGATATTTTTAAGTAAAGAACTTCAAACTAATAACTTAGTTTTGATTTACAAATACAGTATTCTAAAATAAGACTTATCTATTTTGAAGTATAGAACGTCAAACTATTAAGTTAGATCTGATTTTCAAATTGTCATTTTTAAAATCAGAAGTAGATATTTTTAAGTAAAGTACTTCAAACTAATAGCTTAGTTTTGATTTACAAGTTAACTATTCTAAAATAAAATTTAGTTATTTTGATGTAAAGAAAGTCAAACTATTCGCTTAGATATGATTTTCAAATTGTCATTTCTAAGATCAGTAGTAGATATTTTCAAGTAAATAACTTCAAACTAATAACTTAGTTGCGATTTACAAATACAGTATTCTAAAATAAGACTTATCTATTTTGAAGTAAAGAACGTCAAACTATTAACTTAGACCTGATTTTCAAATTGTCATTTCTGAAATCAATAGTAGTTTTTATCAAGTAAAGAACTTCAAACTAACAACTTAGTTGCGATTTACAAATACAGTATTCTAAAATAAGACTTATCTATTTTGAAGTAAAGAACGTCAAACTATTAACTTAGATCTGATTTTCAATATGTCAATACTAAAATCAGAAGTAGATATTTTTAAGTAAAGTACTTCAAACTAATAACTTAGTTTTGATTTACAAATACAGTATTCTAAAATAAGACTTATCTATTTTGAAGTAAAGAACGTCAAACTATTAACTTAGATCTGATTTTCAAATTGTCATTTCTAAAATCTGAAGCAGATATTTTCAAATAAAGTACTTCAAAGTAAGAACTTAGTTTTGATTTACAAATTTACTAATCTAAAATAAGATTTAGTTATTTTGTAGTAAAAAACGTCAAACTATTAACTTAGATCTGATTTTCTAATTGTCATTTCTAAAATCAGTAGTAGTTTTTATAAAGTAAAGAAATTCATACTAAAAACTTAGTTTTGATTTACAAATTCACTATACTAAAATAGGACTTAGTTGGTTTGAAGTAAAGAACGTCAAACTATTAACTAAGATCTGATTTTCAAATTGTCATTTCTAAAATCTGAAGCAGATATTTTCAAATAAAGAACTTCAAACTAACAACTTAGTTGCGATTTACAAATACAGTCTTACAAAATAAGACTTATCTATGTTGAAGTAAAGAACGTCAAACTATTAACTTAGATCTGATTTTCAAATTGTCAATACTAAAATCAGAAGTAGATATTTTTAAGTAAAGTACTTCAAACTAATAACTTAGTTTTGATTTACAAATACAGTATTCTAAAATAAGACTTATCTATTTTGAAGTAAAGAACGTCAAACTATTAACTTAGATCTAGTTTTCAAATTGTCATTTCTAAAATCTGAAGCAGATAATTTCAAATAAAGTACTTCAAACTAAGAAGTTAGTTTTGATTTACAAAAACAGTATTCCAAAATAAGACTTATCTATTTTGAAGTATAGAAAGTCATACTATTAACTTAGATCTGAGTTTCAAACTGTGATTTCTTAAAAAAAACGTAGATATTTCAAAGTAAAGAACTTCAAACTAATAACTTAGTTTTGATTTACAAATTCTCTATTCTAAAATAAGACATAGTTATTTTGAAGTATAGAACGTCAAACTATTAACTTAGGTCTGATTTTCAAATTGTCATTTCTAAAATCAGTAGTTGATATTTTCAAGTAGGGAACTTGAAACTAATAACTTAGTTTTGATTTACAAATTTACTAGTCTAAAATAAGACTTAGTTATTTTGAAGTAAACAACGTCAAACTATTAACCTAGACCTTATTTTCAAATTGTCATTTCTAAAATCAGAAGTAGATTTTTTTAAGTAAAGAACTTTAAACAAATAACTTAGCTGTAATTTACAAATTCACTGTTCTAAAATAAGACTTAGCTATTTTGAAGTAAAGAACGTCAAACTATTAACTTAGATCTAATTTTGAAATTGTTATTTCTAAATTAAGAAGTAGATAATTTCAAGTAAAGAACGTCAAACTATTAACTTAGATCTGATTTTCAAATTGTCATTTCAAAAATCAGTAGTAGATTTTTTCAAGTATAGACTTCAAACTAATAACTTAGTTTTGATTTACAAATTCACTATACTAAAATAAGACTTAGTTGTTCTGAAGTAAAGAACGTCAAATTATTAACTTAGATCTGATTTTCAAATTGTCATTTCTAAAATCAGAAGTAGATATTATTAAGTAAAGAACTTCAAACTAATAACTTAGATTTGATTTACAAATACAGTATTCTAAAATTAAACTTATCTATTTTGAAGTAAAGAACGTCAAACTATTAACTTAGATCTGATTTTCAAATTATCATTTCTATAATCAGAAGTAGATATTATTAAGTAAAGTACTTCAAACTAATGACTTAGTTTAGATTTAGAAATACACTTTCTAAAATAAGACTTATCTATTTTGAAGTAAAGAACGTCAAACTATTAACTTAGTTCTGATTTTTAAATTGTCATTTCTAAAATCTAAAGCAGAGATTTTCAAATAAAGTACTTCAAACTAACAACTTATTTTTGATTTACAAATACAGTATTCTAAAATAAGACTTATCTATTTTGAAGTAAAGAACGTCATACTTATTAACTTAGATCTGATTTTCAAATTGTCATTTCTTAAAAAAGAAGTAGATATTTACAAGTAAAAAACTTCAAACTAATAACTTAGATATGATTTACAAATTAACCATTCTAAAATAAAATTTAGTTAATTTGATGTAAAGAACGTTAAAATATTAACTTTGGTCTGATTTTCAAATTGTCATTTCTTAAATCTGAAGCAGATATTTTCAAGTAAAGAACTTTAAACTAATAACTTAGTTTTGATTTACAAATTCACTATTTTAAAATAAGACTTAGTTATTTTGAAGTAATGAACGTCAAACTAATAACTTAGTTCTTATTTTCAAATTATCATTTCTATAATCAGAAGTTGATATTTTCAAATAAAGTACTTCAAACTAACAACTTAGTTTTGATTTACAAATACAGTACTCTAAAATAAGACTTATCTATTTTGAAGTAAATAACGTCCAAACTATTAACTTAGATCTGATTTTCAAATTGTCATTTCTTAAAAAAGAAGTAGATATTTACAAGTAAAGAACTTCAAACTAATAACTTAGATATGATTTACAAATTGACTATTCTAATATAAATTTTAGTTATTTTGATATAAAGAACGTTAAAATATTAACTTAGATCTGATTTTCAAATTGTCATTTCTAAAATCAGAAGTAGATTTTTTTAAGGAAAGAACTTTAAACAAATAACTTAGCTTTGATTTACAAATTTAATATTCTAAAATAAGACTTCGACCTGTTTTTCAAATTGTCATTTCTAAAATCAGAAGTAGATTTTTTAAGGAAAGATTTGTAAACAAATAACTTAGTTGTGATTTACAAATTCAATATTCTAAAATAAGACTTAGTTATTTTGAAGTAAAGAACGTCAAAGTATTAACTTAGATCTGATTTTCAAATTGTCATTTCTAAAATCAGTAGTAGATATTTTCAAGTAGAGAACTTCAAAATAATAACTTAGTTTTGATTTACAAATTTACTAGTCTAAAATAAGATTTAGTTATTTTGTAGTAAAAAACGTCAAACTATTAACTTAGACCTGATTTTCAAATTGTCAATTCTAAAATCAGAAGTAGATTTTTTTAAGGAAAGAACTTTAAACAAATAACTTAGCTTTGATTTACAAATTTAATATTCTAAAATAAGACTTAGTTGTTTTGAAGTAAAGAACGTCAAACTATTAACTTAGATCTGATTTTCGAATTGTCATTTCCAAAATCAGAAGTAGATGTTTTCAATTAAAGAACTTCAAACTAATAACTTAGATTTGATTTACAAATACAGTATTCTAAAATAAGACTTATCTATTTTGAAGTAAAGAACGTCAAACTATTAACTTAGATCTGATTTTCAAATTGTCATTTCTAAAATCAGTAGTAGATATTTTCAAGTATGGAAACTTAAAACTAATAATATAGCTTTGATTTACAAATTCACTATACTAAAATAAGACTTAGTTGTTTTGAAGTAAAGAACGTCAAACTATTAACTTAGATCTGCTTTTCAAATTGTCATTTCCAAAATCAGAAGTAGATGTTTTCAATTAAAGAACTTCAAACCAATAACTTATATTTGATTTACAAATACAGTATTCTAAAATAAGACTTAACTATTTTGAAGTAAAGAACGTCAAACTATTAACTTATATCTGATTTTCAAATTGTCATTTCTAAAATCAGTAGTAGTTTTTTTCAAGTAAAGAACGTCATACTAATAACTTAGTTTTGATTTACAAATACAGTATACTAAAATAAGACTTATCTATTTTGAAGTAAAGAACGTCATACTATTAACTTAGACCTGATTTTCAAATTGTCATTTCTAAAATCTGAAGCAGATATTTTCAAGTAAAGAACTTTAAACTAATAACTTAGATCTGATTTTCAAATTGTCATTTATAATATCTGAAGCAGATATTTTCAAATAAAGAACTTCAAACTAATAACTTAGTTTTGATTTACATATACAGTATTCTTAAATAAGACTTATCTATATTGAAGTAAAAAACATCAAACTATTAACTTAGATCTGATTTTCAAATTGTCATTTCTAAAATCTGAAGCAGATATTTTCAAATAAAGAACTTCAAACTAACAACTTAGTTTTTATTTACAAATTTACTATACTAAAATAAAACTTAGTTGTTCAGAAGTAAAGAACGTCAAACTATTAACTTAGATCTGATTTTCAAATTATCATTTGTAAAATCTGAAGCAGATATTTTTAAATAAAGAACTTCACACTAACAACTTAGTTTTGATTTACAAATACAATATTCTAAAATAAGACTTATCTATTTTAAGGTAAGGAACGTCAAACTAGTAAATTAGTTCTGATTTTCAAATTGTCATTTCTAAATCTAGTAAGTAAAGAAGTCAAGAACTTCACACTAATAACTTAGTTTTGATTTACAAATGCACTATTCTAAAGTAAGAATTAGTTATTTTGAAGTAAAAAACGTCAAACTAATAACTATTTTTTCTGATCTGATTTTCTTACAACCTTAGATTTGATTTCCAAATTTGCATTACTAAGATCCGAAATAGTAAATTTGAAGTAAAAAACTTTAAACTAATAACTTAGTTTTCATTTACAAATTCACTAGTCTAAAATAAGACTTAGTTATTTTAAAGTAAAGAACGCCAAACTATTAACTTAGATCTGATTTTCAAATTATTATTTCTAAAATCAGAAATAGATATTTTTAAGTAAAGTACTTCAAACTAATAACTTAGGTTTTATTTACAAATACACTATTCTAAAATAAGACTTATCTATTTTGAAGTAAAGAACGTCAAACTATTCACTTAGATCTGATTTTCAAATTGTCATTTTTTAAATCAGAAGTAGATATTTCAAAGTAAAGAACTTCAAACTAATAACTTAGTGTTGATTTACAAATTTACTATTCTAAAGTAAGACTTAGGTATTTTGAAGTAAAGAACGTCAAACTATTAACTTAGACCTGATTTTCAAATTGTAATATCTAAAATCAGAAGTAGATATTTTCAGGTAAAGAACTTCAAACTACAACCTTAGATTGTACATTACTAAGTAAATTACTAAGATCCGAATTAGTAAATTTGAAGTAAAAAACTTTAAACTAATAACTTAGTTTTGATTTACAAATTCACTAGTCTAAAATAAGACTTAGTTATTTTGAAGTAAAGAACGTCAAACTATTAACTTAGATCTGATTTTTATTTGTCATTTCTAAAATCAGTAGTAGATATTTTCAAGTAAAAAACTTCAAACTAATAACTTAGTTTTTATTTACAAATTTACTATACTAAAATAAGACTTAGTTATTTTGAAGTAAAAAACGTCAAACTATTAACTTAGATCTGATTTTCAAATTGTCATTTCTAAAATCAGTAGCAGATATTTTCAAGTAGAAAACTTCAAACTAATAACTTAGTTTTGATTTACAAGTTTACTAGTCTAAAATAAGACTTAGTTATTTAGAAGTAAAAAACGTCAAACTATTAACTTAGACCTGATTTTCAAATTGTCATTTCTAAAATCAGAAGTAGATTTTTTTAAGGAAAGATTTGTAAACAAATAACTTAGCTTTGATTTACAAATTCAATATTTTAAAATAAGACTTAGTTATTTTGAAGTAAAGAACGTCAAAGTATTAACTTAGATCTGATTTTCAAATTGTCATTTCTAAAATCAGTAGTAGATATTTTCAAGTAGAGAACTTCAAACTAATAACTTAGTTTTGATTTACAAATTAACTAGTCTAAAATAAGATTAAGTTATTTTGTAGTAAAGAACGTCAAACTATTAACTTAGACCTGATTTTCAAATTGTCAATTCTAAAATCAGAAGTAGATTTTTTCAAGTATAGACTTCAGACTAATAACTTAGTTTTGATTTACAAATTCACTATACTAAAATAAGACTTTGTTGTTTTGAAGTAAAGAACGTCAAACTATTAACTTAGATCTGATTTTCAAATTCTCATTTCTAAAATCAGTAGTAGATTTTTTCAAGTATAGACTTCAAACTAATAACTTAGTTTTGATTTACAAATTCACTATACTAAAATAAGACTTAGTTGTTTTGAAGTAAAGAACGTCAAACTATTAACTTAGATCTGATTTCCAAATTTTCATTTCCAAAATCAGAAGTAGATCTTTTCAATTACAGAACTTCAAACTAATAACTTAGATTTGATTTACAAATACAGTATTCTAAAATAAGACTTATCTATTTTGAAGTAAAGAACGTCAAACTATTAACTTAGATCTGATTTTCAAATTGTCATTTCTAAAATCCGAAGTAGATATTTTCAAGTAAAGAACTTTAAACTAATAACTTAGCTATGATTTGCAAATTAACTATTCTAAAATAAGACTTAGTTATTTTCAAGTAAAGAACGTCAAACTAT
The DNA here is from genome assembly GCA_911387805.1 of Cantharis rustica. Classification (NCBI taxonomy): domain Eukaryota; kingdom Metazoa; phylum Arthropoda; class Insecta; order Coleoptera; family Cantharidae; genus Cantharis; species Cantharis rustica. The sequence continues at coordinate 26,359,603 of OU426878.1, read as the reverse complement.
TAACTTAGATCTGATTTACAAATTGTCATTTCTAAAATCAGAAGTAGATATTTTCAAGTAAAGCACTTTAAGCTAATAACTTAGCTATGATTTACAAATTCACTAGTCTAAAATAAGACTTAGTTATTTTGAAGTAAATTACGTCAAACTATTAACTTAGATCTAATTTTCAAATTGTCATTTCTAAAATCAGTAGTAGATATTTTCAAGTAAAGAACTTCAAACTAATAACTTAGTTTTGATTTACAAATTCACTAGTCTAAAATAAGACTTAGTTATTTTGAAGTAAAGAACGTCATACTATTAACTTAGACCTGATTTTCAAATTGTCATTTCTAAAATCTGAAACAGCTATTTTCAAGTAAAGAACTTTAAACTAATAACTTAGGTTTGATTTACAAATTCACTATTTTAAAATAAGACTTAGTTATTTTGAAGTAATGAACCACAAACTAATAACTTAGATCTGATTTTCAAATTGTCATTTATAAAATCTGAAGCAGATATTTTCTAATAAAGAACTTCAAACTAATAACTTAGTTTTGATTTACATATACAGTATTCTAAAATAAGACTTATCTATATTGAAGTAAAAAACATAAAACTATTAACTTAGATCTGATTTTCAAATAGTCATTTCTAAAATCTGAAGCAGATATTTTCAAATAAAGAACTTCAAACTAACAACTTAGTTTTGATTTACAAATACAGCATTCTAAAATAAGACTTATCTATTTTGAAGTAAAGAACGTCAAACTATTAACTTAGATCTGATTTTCAAATTGTCATTTCTAAAATCAGAAGTAGATTTTTTTAAGGAAAGATTTGTAAACAAATAACTTAGTTGTGATTTACAAATTCAATATTCTAAAATAAGACTTAGTTATTTTGAAGTAAAGAACGTCAAAGTATTAACTTAGATCTGATTTTCAAATTGTCATTTCTAAAATCAGTAGTAGATATTTTCAAGTAGAGAACTTCAAAATAATAACTTAGTTTTGATTTACAAATTTACTAGTCTAAAATAAGATTTAGTTATTTTGTAGTAAAAAACGTCAAACTATTAACTTAGACCTGATTTTCAAATTGTCAATTCTAAAATCAGAAGTAGATTTATTTAAGGAAAGAACTTTAAACAAATAACTTAGCTTTGATTTACAAATTTACTATTCTAAAATAAGACATAGTTGTTATGAAGTAAAGAACGTCAAACTATTAACTTAGATCTGATTTTCAAATTCTCATTTCTAAAATCAGTAGTAGATTTTTTCAAGTATAGACTTCAAACTAATAACTTAGTTTTGATTTACAAATTCACTATACTAAAATAAGACTTAGTTGTTTTGAAGTAAAGAACGTCAAACTATTAACTTAGATCTGATTTTCGAATTGTCATTTCCAAAATCAGAAGTAGATGTTTTCAATTAAAGAACTTCAAACTAATAACTTAGATTTGATTTACAAATACAGTATTCTAAAATAAGACTTATCTATTTTGAAGTAAAGAACGTCAAACTATTAACTTAGATCTGATTTTCAAATTGTCATTTCTAAAATCAGTAGTAGATATTTTCAAGTAAGGAAACTTCAAACTAATAATATAGCTTTGATTTACAAATTCACTATACTAAAATAAGACTTAGTTGTTTTTAAGTAAAGAACGTCAAACTATTAACTTAGATCTGCTTTTCAAATTGTCATTTCCAAAATCAGAAGTAGATGTTTTCAAGTAAAGAACGTCATACTAATAACTTAGTTTTGATTTACAAATACAGTATACTAAAATAAGACTTATCTATTTTGAAGTAAAGAACGTCATACTGTTAACTTAGACCTGATTTTCAAATTGTCATTTCTAAAATCTGAAGCAGATATTTTCAAGTAAAGAACTTTAAACTAATAACTTAGATCTGATTTTCAAATTGTCATTTATAAAATCTGAAGCAGATATTTTCAAATAAAGAACTTCAAACTAATAACTTAGTTTTGATTTACATATACAGTATTCTTAAATAAGACTTATCTATATTGAAGTAAAAAACATCAAACTATTAACTTAGATCTGATTTTCAAATTGTCATTTCTAAAATCTGAAGCAGATATTTTCAAATAAAGAACTTCAAACTAACAACTTAGTTTTTATTTACAAATTTACTATACTAAAATAAAACTTAGTTGTTCAGAAGTAAAGAACGTCAAACTATTAACTTAGATCTGATTTTCAAATTATCATTTGTAAAATCTGAAGCAGATATTTTTAAATAAAGAACTTCTAACTAACAACTTAGTTTTGATTTACAAATACAATATTCTAAAATAAGACTTATCTATTTTAAGGTAAGGAACGTCAAACTAGTAAATTAGTTCTGATTTTCAAATTGTCATTTCTAAATCTAGTAAGTAAAGAAGTCAAGAACTTCACACTAATAACTTAGTTTTGATTTACAAATGCACTATTCTAAAGTAAGAATTAGTTATTTTGAAGTAAAAAACGTCAAACTAATAACTATTTTTTCTGATCTGATTTTCTTACAACCTTAGATTTGATTTCCAAATTTGCATTACTAAGATCCGAAATAGTAAATTTGAAGTAAAAAACTTTAAACTAATAACTTAGTTTTCATTTACAAATTCACTAGTCTAAAATAAGACTTAGTTATTTTAAAGTAAAGAACGCCAAACTATTAACTTAGATCTGATTTTCAAATTATTATTTCTAAAATCAGAAATAGATATTTTTAAGTAAAGTACTTCAAACTAATAACTTAGGTTTTATTTACAAATACACTATTCTAAAATAAGACTTATCTATTTTGAAGTAAAGAACGTCAAACTATTCACTTAGATCTGATTTTCAAATTGTCATTTTTTAAATCAGAAGTAGATATTTCAAAGTAAAGAACTTCAAACTAATAACTTAGTGTTGATTTACAAATTTCCTATTCTAAAGTAAGACTTAGGTATTTTGAAGTAAAGAACGTCAAACTATTAACTTAGACCTGATTTTCAAATTGTAATTTCTAAAATCAGAAGGAGATATTTTCAGGTAAAGAACTTCAAACTACAACCTTAGATTGTACATTACTAAGTACATTACTAAGATCCGAATTAGTAAATTTGAAGTAAAAATCTTTAAACTAATAACTTAGTTTTGATTTACAAATTCACTAGTCTAAAATAAGACTTAGTTATTTTGAAGTAAAGAACGTCAAACTATTAACTTAGATCTGATTTTTATTTGTCATTTCTAAAATCAGTAGTAGATATTTTCAAGTAAAGAACTTCAAACTAATAACTTAGTTTTTATTTACAAATTCACTATACTAAAATAAGACTTAGTTATTTTGAAGTAAAAAACGTCAAACTATTAACTTAGACCTGATTTTCAAATTGCCATTTCTAAAATCCAAAGTAGATATTTTCAAGTAAAGAACTTCAAACTAATAACTTAGTTTTGATTTACAAATTTACTAGTCTAAAATAAGACTTAGTTATTTTGAAATAAAAATCGTCAAACTATTAACTTAGATCTAATTTTCAAATTGTCATTTCTAAAATCAGTAGTAGATAATTTCAAGTAAAGAACTTCAAACAAATAACTTAGTTTTAATTTACAAATTCACTATACTAAAATAAGACTTAGTTATTTACAAGTGAAGAACGTCAAACTATTAACTTAGATCTGATTTTCAAATTGTCATTTCTAAAATCAGAAGTACATATTTTCAAGTAAAGAACTTTAAACTAATAACTTAGCTTTGATTTACAAATTCAGTATTCTAAAATAAGACTTGGTTATTTTGAAGTAAAGAACGTCAAACTATTAACTTAGATCTGATTTTCAAATTGTCATTTCTTAAATATGAAGTAGATATTTTCAAGTGAAGAACTTCAAACTACAACCTTAGATTTGGTTTCCAAATTTACATTACTAAGATCCGAATTAGTAAATTTGAAGTAAAAAACTTTAAACTAATAACTTAGTAGTTTTGATTTACAAATTCACTAGTCTAAAATAAGACTTAGTTATTTTAAAGTAAAGAACGTCAAACGATTGACTTACATCTGATTTTCAAATTGTCATTTCTAAAATCAGTAGTAGATATTTTCAAGTAAAGAACTTCAAACTAATAACTTAGTTTTAATTTACAAATTCACTATACTAAAATAAGACTTAGTTATTTAGAAGTAAAGAACGTCAAACTACCCAAGCAACAAAATAGGTCGAAATTACGTTTATTCGACCTTCTGATAGGTTATAAAGTGTATATGACCAAGCCCAATTTACTTCAAATAGACGTCGAGAGAAGGTAAGTGGGGAATTAAATTGAAGTAATTTGACGGTCGAAATTAAGTAATGCAAGGCATTTCGCCCTATAAGTCATAGTCTCATTTGGTCAAATGGACTTAACATTAGGTCGAATATTGGTAATATCTTGGTAATTTTGACTTAATTCTGACCAATTTGTGCCCTGTTCTTTTGACAACGCAGCCTTTGCTTTCGAAACGTCTGAACGGCAGCGTTGTACATTATGAAAATATATATATACAATCTTAAACTCTATCTAGAAGGCGGTGTTTATTCTACAGCAATAACATGGCAACCAGAGAATAAAACTCGGAATAAAATATAACAACATATTTCACTGTGATACTGAATATCGCGTGACATGACAGAAATATAAGTGCGAAAGAAAATTTTTCGTACAGATTTTCATTTTACATCACTAAAATTAATGCGCTTTCAATAATATATAATTTAAATAATTAATAATTAATTTTTAATTAATTAGCAATAATATTTTTTACATTTAGTACGCTAAAAATATATTAATCTCACACCTACATGAAAATTATCGTATAATAGACTGTTTTTTGATTCTTAGTCATGCCGAAAGATTTTGTATGATTTATTTTATAACGCCGAATTTTTACAAGCGTAAAAATGTATCATGGCGGACATATTAGTTCTCATAAAGTTGACTGATTTCCTATTTTCGACCAATAGGTCGAATTTCCTTAATGCGAAGGAGTAATGCCTAACTTTGAAAACAGATTTCCCTAATCAAGGCATTTGTACTTCAAAGTCGTTGACTTTGAAGTCGTCTTGTCGACCGATAAGGCATTCTGACTAATAAGCCCAATTTTCCTATTTATAAGTTAGTTTGACTTTAAAGTTTAAAAATTAAAAAAGTTAAAAATAAAATTTTTAAATCGAGATTGCTGGGTCTCGAGCTATTGAAATATACCTAGATGGAGCATTGCTATGCTAATAATACACAGATGTGTTATTTTTCAAAATTTAAGCAGTACTGTAGGTAAACATAGCGTGTTAGTAAACAATGTCCAGTGGCGTACGGTATATATTTTGTCTTATTTAGAAATGACCACCAGTTTTATTGTTAAAATAAATAACACTTTTAAGGATGTATGGAATGGACAATGATAATTTTATAAACAAAGAATATTTTATTTTAAATTTGGTATTTACATTAAACAGCGGTATCAAGCAATTTTCACACGCCCTCCAGTTGCGGTTAAATTTTGCAAATTTTTGAATTCTCCAGGAGAAGCTATAGTTTTCATCCAGTGGCTTTAAACTGCCAGTCTTTAATGTATTTGATCGAACAATAAGGGCCCGGACATTAAATGGATTCCCGGCTCTGTCACGATCAGAAAAATAAAATAATTTAATGATTTAATTTTAAATAAGATTTTACCCCTTAACCTTCTTTGTATTATATGAAATAAAAAACAAAACATTTAAACAAAAACTAGTATGTTTTTGGGGCGCCGGTGACCGTAAAGGGCCCAACACCCAAAATGTCGATAATAATTAGTCGTTAAACGATATGGTTTATATTTTATTTGCCTTGGCATCTTATTATCTTCTTATTTTTTATCAATCAAATCCCCCTGAGGCAATGTGTAAGTAATAATAAAACACTTTCCTCAAGTATTTTATAGGTTAAAGTAACCGTCAACAAAGTTCTAAGAGTCTAAGACAAATAACTAACTTTCAGGGCAATTTTGGTGGGAATTTCGACCTAACCTCGGACCGATTTTCCTTATAGGTAATTTTCTGTGGTAATTTCAACTTTATGGTTAGCTCTGGACGACCATAAAGGTTTATTTTGTTCCTTAAATATTTCCTATTATTTAAGTCAACCACACAGATCTTATATATAGTAAAAATACGTAATTCTGACCAATTAAGTCATATCGGCTACGAGGTTGAAATTAGGTAATACAAATAGGTCACATTTCCTTCAAATGAGACCCTAATTTGACCTATAAGTAGAATTGACTTTGAAGGCATATCTTTGATCAAAATTTGGTGATTTATAGCTTAATATATAACCTTTAAGTCACTAAACTTTGAAGGCATTTCCTAGGTTTAAACTACGTAATGTTTGACCTGTACACAAGACTTCAAACGCTATCTGACTTTTAAGACATTTTTTATCTCGAAAATTGGTTATTTTTCGCTTAAATTAGGCAATCTAACTTTGATTTAGTCAAACTGCCCTGCTTTGTTGCTTGGGTATTAACTAAGATCTGATTTTCAAATTGTCATTTCTAAAATCAGAAGTACATATTTTTAAGTAAAGAACTTTAAACTAATAACTTAGCTTTGATTTACAAATTCAGTATTCTAAAATAAGACTTAGTTATTTACAAGTGAAGAACGTCCAACTATTAACTTAGATCTGATTTTCAAATTGTCATTTCTAAAATCAGAAGTACATATTTTCAAGTAAAGAACTTTAAACTAATAACTTAGCTTTGATTTACAAATTCAGTATTCTAAAATAAGACTTGGTTATTTTGAAGTAAAGAACGTCAAACTAGTACATTAGATCTGATTTTCAATATGTCATTTCCAAAATCAAAAGTAGATATTTTCAAGTAAAGAACTTCAAGCTTATAACTTAGTTTTGATTTACAAATACAGTATTCTAAAATAAGATTTTTCTATTTTGAAGTAAAGAACGTCAAACTATTAACTTAGATCTGATTTTCAAATTGTCATTTCCAAAATCAGAAGTAGATATTTTCAAGTAAAGAACTTCAAACTAACAACTTATTTTTGATTTACAAATTCACTATACTAAAATAAAACTTAGTTGTTCAGAAGTAAAGAACGTCAAACTTATAACTTAGATCTGATTTTCAAATTGTAATTTCTAAAATCAGAAGTAGATATTTTCAGGTAAAGAACTTCAAACAACAACCTTAGATTTGATTTCCAAATTTACATTTCTAAGAACCGAATTAGTAAATTTGAAGTAAAAAACTTTAAACTAAAAACTTAGTTTTGATTTACAAATTCACTAGTCTAAAATAAGACTTAGTTATTTTGAAGTAAAGAACGTCAAACTATTAACTTTGATCTGATTTTCAAATTGTCATTTCTAAAATCAGTAGTAGATTATTTCAAATAAAGAACTTCAAACTAATAACTTAGTTTTAATTTACAAATTCACTATACTAATATAAGACTTAGTTATTTTGAGGTAAAAAACGTCAAATTATTAACTTAGACCTGATTTTCAAATTGCCATTTCTAAAATCAGAAGTAGATATTTTCAAGTAAAGAACTTTAAGCTAATAACATAGCTTTGATTTACAAATTCAGTATTCTATAATAAGACGTATCTATTTTGAAGTAAAGAACGTCAAACTATTAACATAGATCTGATTTTCAAATTGTCATTTCTAAAATCAGTAGTAGATATTTTGAAGTATAGAACTTCAAACTAATAACTTAGTTTTAATTTACAAATTCACTATACTAAAATAAGACTTAGTTATTTTGAAGTAAAGAACGTCAAACTATTAACTTAGATCTGATTTTCATATTGTCATTTCTAAAATCTGAAGCAGATATTTTCAAATAAAGAACTTCAAACTAAAACCTTAGTTTTGATTTACAAATTCACTATACTAAAATAAAACTTAGTTGTTCAGAAGTAAAGAACGTCAAACTATTAACTTAGATCTAATTTTCAAATTGTCATTTCTAATATCAGAAGTAGATATTTTCAAGTAAAAAACTTCAAACTAATAACTTAGTTTTGATTTACAAGTTAACTATTCTAAAAAAAGTTTAGTTATTTTGATGTAAAAAACATCAAACTATTAACTAAGATCTGATTTTTAAATTATCTTTTCTAAAATCTGAAGCAGATATTTTCAAATAAAGAACTTTAAGCTAATAACTTAGTTTTGCTTTACAAATACAGTATTCTATAATAAGACGTATCAATTTTGAAGTAAAGAACGTCAAACTATTAACTTAGATCTGATTTTCAAATTGTCATTTGTTAAATCAGTAGTAGATAATTTCAAGTAAAGCACTTCAAACAAATAACTTAGTTTTAATTTACAAATTCACTAGTCTAAAATAAGACTTAGTTATTTTGAAATAAAAATCGTCAAACTATTAACTTAGATCTAATTTTCAAATTGTCATTTCTAAAATCAGTAGTAGATAATTTCAAGTAAAGCACTTCAAACAAATAACTTAGTTTTAATTTACAAATTCACTATACTAAAATAAGACTTAGTTATTTACAAGTGAAGAACGTCAAACTATTAACTTAGATCTGATTTTCAAATTGTCATTTCTTAAATATGAAGTAGATATTTTCAAGTAAAGAACTTCAAACTACAACCTTAGATTTGATTTCGAAATTTACATAACTAAGATCCGAATTAGTATATTTGAAGTAAAAAACTTTAAACTAATAACTTAGTTTTGATTTACGAATTCACTAGTCTAAAATAAGACTTAGTTATTTTAAAGTAAAGAACGTCAAACTATTAACTTAGATCTGATTTTCATAGTGTAATTTCTAAAATCAGGAGTAATAATTTTCAAGTAAAGAACTTCAAACTACAACCTTAGATTTGATTTCCAAATTTACATTATTAAGATCCAAATTAGAAAATTAGAAGTAAAAAACTTTAAAATAATAACTTAGTTTTGATTTACAAATTCACTAGTCTAAAATAAGACTTAGTTATTTTGAAGTAAAAAACGTCAAACTATTAACTTAGATCTGATTTTCAAATTGTCATTTCTAAAATCAGTAGTAGATATTTTCAAGTAAAGAACTTCAAACTAATAACTTAGTTTTAATGTACAAATTCACTATAGTAAAATAAGACTTAGTTATTTAGAAGTAAAGAACGTCAAACTATTAACTTAGATCTGATTTTCAAATTGTCATTTCTAAAATCAGAAGTAGATATTTTCAAGTAAAAAACTTCAAACTAATAACTTAGTTTTGATTTACAAGTTAACTATTCTAAAATAAAATTTAGTTATTTTGATGTAAAGAACATCAAACTATTAGCTTAGATCTGATTTTCAAATTTTAATTTCGAAAATCTGAAGTAGACATTTTTAAGTAAAGTACTTCAAACAAATAACTTAGGTTTGATTTACAAATACACTATTCTAAAATAAGACTTATCTATTTAGAAGTAAAGAACGTCAAAATATTCACTTAGATCTGATTTTCAAATTGTCATTTGTTAAATCAGAAATAGATATTTCAAAGTAAAGAACTTCAAACTAATAACTTAGTTTTGATTTACAAATTCACTATTCTAAAGTAAGACTTGGTTATTCTGAAGTAAAGAACGTCAAACTATTAATTTAAATCTGATTTTCAAATTGTCATTTCTAAAATCAGAAGTAGATATTTTCAAGTAAAGAACTTTAAACTAATAACTTAGCTTTGATTTACAAATTGAGTATTCTAAAATAAGACTTAGTTATATTGAAGTAAAGAACGTCAAACTATTAACTCAGTTCTGATTTTCAAATTGTCATTTCTAAAATCAGTGGTAGTTTTTTTCAAGTGAAGTACTTCATACTAATAACTTAGTTTTGATCTACAAATTCACTATACTAAAATAAGACTTAGTTGTTCAGAAGTAAAGAACGTCAAACTATTAACTTAGATCTGATTTTCAAATTGTCATTTCTAAAATCAGAAGTAGATATTTTCAAGTAAAGAACTTCAAACTAATAACTTAGCTTTGATTTACCAATTTACAATTCTAAAATAAGACTTAGTTATTTTGATGTAAAGAACGTCAAACTATTAACTTAGATCTGATTTTCAAATTGTCATTTCTAAAATCAGAAGTAGATATTTTCAGGTAAAGAACTTCAAACTACAACCTTAGATTTGATTTCCAAAATTTCATTATTAAGATCAGAATTAGTAAATTAGAAGTAAAAAACTTTAAACTAATAACTTAATTTTTGATTTACAAATTCACTAGTCTAAAATAAGACTTAGTTATTTTGAAGTAAAGAACGTCAAACTGCTAACTTAGATCTGATTTTCAAATTGTCATTTCTAAAATCAGTAGTAGATATTTTGAAGTATAGACCTTCAAACTAATAACTTAGTTTTAATTTACAAATTCACTGTACTAAAATAAGACTTAGTTATTTTGAAGTAAAGAACGTCAAACTATTAACTTATATCTTATTTTCATATTGTCATTTCTAAAATCTGAAGCAGATATTTTCAAATAAAGAACTTCAAACTAAAACCTTAGTTTTGATTTACAAATTCACTATACTAAAATAAAACTTAGTTGTTCAGAAGTAAAGAACGTCAAACTATTAACTTAGATCTAATTTTCAAATTGTCATTTCTAATATCAGAAGTAGATATTTTCAAGTAAAAAACTTCAAACTAATAACTTAGTTTTGATTTACAAGTTAAATATTCTAAAAAAAGTTTAGTTATTTTGATGTAAAAAACATCAAACTATTAACAAAGATCTGATTTTCAAATTATCATTTCTAAAATCTGAAGCAGATATTTTCAAACAAAGAACTTTAAGCTAATAACTTAGTTTTGCTTTACAAATACAGTATTCTATAATAAGACGTATCAATTTTGAAGTAAAGAACGTCAAACTATTAACTTAGATCTGATTTTCAAATTGCCATTTTTAAAATCAGAAGTAGATATTTTTAAGTAAAGTACTTCAAACTAATAACTTAGTTTTGATTTACAAATGCACTAGTCTAAAATAAGACTTAGTTATTTTAAAGTAAAGAACGTCAAACTAGTAACTTAGTTCTGATTTTCAAATTGCCATTTTTAAAATCAGAAGTAGATATTTTTAAGTAAAGTACTTCAAACTAATAACATAGTTTTGATTTACAAATACACTCTTCTAAAATAAGACTTAGTTGTTTTGAACTAAGAACGTCAAACTATTAACTTCGATCTGATTTTCAAATTGTCATTTCTAAAATAAGAAGTAGATATTTTCAAGTAAAGAACTTCAAACTACAACCTTAGATTTGATTTCGAAATTTACATAACTAAGATTCGAATTAGTATATTTGAAGTAAAAAACTTTAAACTAATAACTTAGTTTTGATTTACGAATTCACTAGTCTAAAATAAGACTTAGTTATTTTAAAGTAAAGAACGTCAAACTATTAACTTAGATCTGATTTTCATAGTGTAATTTCTAAAATCAGGAGTAATAATTTTCAAGTAAAGAACTTCAAACTACAACCTTAGATATGATTTCCAAATTTACATTATTAAGATCCAAATTAGAAAATTAGAAGTAAAAACCTTTAAAATAATAACTTAGTTTTGATTTACAAATTCACTAGTCTAAAATAAGCCTTAGTTATTTTGAAGTAAAAAACGTCAAACTATTAACTTAGATCTGATTTTCAAATTGTCATTTCTAAAATCAGTAGTAGATATTTTCAAGTAAAGAACTTCAAACTAATAACTTAGTTTTGGTTTACAAATTCACTATACTAAAATAAGACTTAGTTGTTTTGAAGTAAAGAACGTCAAACTATTAACTTAGATCTGATTTTCAAATTGTCATTTCGAAAATCAGAAATAGATATTTTCAAGTAAAGAACTTTAAACTAATAACTTAGCCTTGATTTACAAATTGAGTATTCTAAAATAAGACTTAGTTATTTTGAAGTAAAGAACGTCAAACTATTAACTTAGATCTGATTTTCAAATTGTCATTTCTAAAATCAATGGTAATTTTTTTCAAGTGAAGAACTTCATACTAATAACTTAGTTTTGGTTTACAAATTCACTATACTAAAATAAGACTTAGTTGTTTTGAAGTAAAGAATGTCAAGCTATTAACTTAGATCTGATTTTCAAATTGTCATTTCTAAAATCAGTGGTAGTTTTTTTCAAGTGAAGAACTTCATACTAATAACTTAGTTTTAATTTACAAATTCACTAGTCTAAAATAAGACTTAGTTATTTTAAAGTAAAGAACGTCAAACTGTTAATTTAGATTTGATTTTAAAATTGTCATTTCTAAAATCAGTGGTAGTTTTTTTCAAGTGAAGAACTTCATACAAACAACTTAGTTTTGGTTTACAAATTCACTATACTAAAATAAGACTTAGTTGTTTTGAAGTAAAGAACGTCAAACTATTAACTTAGATGTGATTTTAAAATTTTCATTTCTAAAATCAGAAGTAGATATTTTCAAGTAAACAACTTTAAACTAATAACTTAGCCTTGATTTACAAATTGAGTATTTTAAAATAAGACTTAGTTATTTTAAAGTAAAGAACGTCAAACTATTAACTTAGATCTGATTTTCAAATTGTCATTTCAAAAATCAGAAGTAGATATTTTCAAGTAAACATTTTTAAACTAATAACTTAGCTTTGATTTAGAAATTGAGTATTCTAAAACAAGACTTAGTTGTTTTGAAGTAAAGAACGTCAAACTATTAACTTAGATCTGATTTTCAAATTGTCATTTCGAAAATCAGAAATAGATATTTTCAAGTAAACAACTTTAAACTAATAACTTAGCTTTGATTTAGAAATTAAGTATTCTAAAACAAGACTTAGTTATTTTGAAGTAAAGAACGTCAAACTATTAACTTAGATCTGATTTTCAAATTGTCATTTCTAAAATCAGTGGTAGTTTTTTTCAAGTGTAGAACTTCATACTGATAACTTAGTTTTGGTTTACAAATTCACTATACTAAAATAAGACTTAGTTGTTTTGAAGTAAAAAACGTCAAACTATTAACTTTGATCTGATTTTCAAATTGTCATTTCTAAAATCAGAAGTAGATATTATCAAGTAAACAACTTTAAACTAATAACTTAGCCTTGATTTACAAATTGAGTATTCTAAAATAAGACTTAGTTATTTTGAAGTAAAGAACGTCAAACTATTAACTTAGATCTGATTTTCAAATTGTCATTTCTAAAATCAGTGGTACTTTTTTTCAAGTGAAGAACTTCATACTAATAACTTAGTTTTAATTTACAAATTCACTAGTCTAATATAAGACTTAGTTATTTTAAAGTAAAGAACGTCAAACTGTTAACTTAGATCTGATTTTCAAATTGTCATTTATAAAATTAGTAGTAGATATTTTCAAGTAAAGAACTTCAAAATAATAACTTTGTTTTAAATTACAAATTCACTATACTAAAATAAGACTTAGTTATTTAGAAGTAAAGAACGTCAAACTATTAACTTAGATCTGATTTTCAAATTATCATTTCTAAAATCACAAGTACATATTTTCAAGTAAAGAACTTCAAACTAATAACTTAGCTTTGATTTACATATTCACTATACTAAAATAAGACTTAGTTGTTTTGAAGTAAAAAACGTCAAACTATTAACTTAGATTTGATTTTCAAATTGTCATTTCTAAAATCAGAAGTAGATATTTTCAAGTAAACATTTTTAAACTAATAACATAGCCTTGATTTACAAATTGAGTATTCTAAAGTAAGACTTAGTTATTTTAAAGTAAAGAACGTCAAACTGTTAACTTAGATCTGATTTTCAAATTCTCATTTCTAAAATAAGTAGTAGATATTTTCAAGTAAAGAATTTCAAACTAATAACTTCGTTTTAAATTACAAATTCACTATACTAAAATAAGACTTAGTTATTTTAAAGTAAAGAACGTCAAACTGTTAACTTAGATTTGATTTTCAAATTGTCATTTCTAAAATCAGAAGTAGATATTTTCAAGTAACACTTTTAAACTAATAACTTAGCCTTGATTTACAAATTGAGTATTCTAAAATAAGACTTAGTTATTTTGAAGTAAAGAACGTCAAACTATTAACTTAGATCTGATTTTCAAATTGTCATTTCTAAAATCAGTGGTAGTTTTTTTCAAGTGAAGAACTTCATACTAATAACTTAGTTTTGGTTTACAAATTCACTATACTAAAATAAGACTTAGTTGTTTTGAAGTAAAGAACGTCAAACTATTAACTTAGATCTGATTTTCAAATTGTCATTTCTAAAATCAGTGGTAGTTTTTTTCAAGTGATGAACTTTATACTAATAACTTAGTTTTAATTTACAAATTCTCTAGTCTAAAATAAGACTTAGTTATTTTAAAGTAAAGAACGTCAAACTGTTAATTTAGATCTGATTTTAAAATTGTCATTTCTAAAATCAGTGGTAGTTTTTTTCAAGTGAAGAACTTCATACTATCAACTTAGTTTTGGTTTACAAATTCACTATACTAAAATAAGACTTAGTTGTTTTGAGTAAAGAACGTCAAACTATTAACTTAGATGTGATTTTAAAATTTTCATTTCTAAAATCAGAAGTAGATATTTTCAAGTAAACAACTTTAAACTAATAACTTAGCCTTGATTTACAAATTGAGTATTTTAAAATAAGACTTAGTTATTTTGAAGTAAAGAACGTCAAACTATTAACTTAGATCTGATTTTCAAATTGTCATTTCAAAAATCAGAAGTAGATATTTTCAAGTAAACATTTTTAAACTAATAACTTAGCCTTGATTTACAAATTGAGTATTCTAAAATAAGACTTAGTTATTTTAAAGTAAAGAACGTCAAACTGTTAACTTAGATCTGATTTTCAAATTCTCATTTCTAAAATCAGTAGTAGATATTTTCAAGTAAAGAATTTCAAACTAATAACTTCGTTTTAAATTACAAATTCACTATACTAAAATAAGACTTAGTTATTTTAAAGTAAAGAATGTCAAACTGTTAACTTAGATTTGATTTTCAAATTGTCATTTCTAAAATCAGAAGTAGATATTTTCAAGTAACACTTTTAAACTAATAACTTAGCCTTGATTTACAAATTGAGTATTCTAAAATAAGACTTAGTTATTTTTAAGTAAAGAACGTCAAACTATTAACTTAGATCTGATTTTCAAATTGTCATTTCTCAAATCAATGGTAGTTTTTTTCAAGTGAAGAACTTCATACTAATAACTTAGTTTTGGTTTACAAATTCACTATACTGAAATAAGACTTAGTTGTTTTGAAGTAAAGAACGTCAAACTATTAACTTAGATCTGATTTTCAAATTGTCATTTCTAAAATCAGTAGTAGTTTTTTTCAAGTGATGAACTTTATACTAATAACTTAGTCTTAATTTACAAATTCTCTAGTCTAAAATAAGACTTAGTTATTTTAAAGTAAAGAACGTCAAACTGTTAATTTAGATCTGATTTTAAAATTGTCATTTCTAAAATCAGTGGTAGTTTTTTTCAAGTGAAGAACTTCATACTATCAACTTAGTTTTGGTTTACAAATTCACTATACTAAAATAAGACTTAGTTGTTTTGAAGTAAAGAACGTCAAACTATTAACTTAGATGTGATTTTAAAATAGTCATTTCTAAAATCAGAAGTAGATATTTTCAAGTAAACAACTTTAAACTAATAACTTAGCCTTGATTTACAAATTGAGTATTTTAAAATAAGACTTAGTTATTTTGAAGTAAAGAACGTCAAACTATTAACTTAGATCTGATTTTCAAATTGTCATTTCTAAAATCAGTGGTAGTTTTTTTCAAGTGAAGAACTTCATACTGATAACTTAGTTTTGGTTTACAAATTCACTATACTAAAATAAGACTTAGTTGTTTTGAAGTAAAGAACGTCAAACTATTAACTTAGCTCTGCTTTTCAAATTGTCATTTCTAAAATCAGAAGTAGATATTTTCAAGTAAACAACTTTAAACTAATAACTTAGCCTTGATTTACAAATTGAGTATTCTAAAATAAGACTTAGTTATTTTGAAGTAAAGAACGTTAAACTATTAACTTAGATCTGATTTTCAAATTGTCATTTCTAAAATCAGTGGTAGTTTTTAGTTTTTGTCAAGTGAAGAACTTCATACTAATAACTTAGTTTTAATTTACAAATTCACTAGTCTAAAATAAAACTTAGTTATTTTAAAGTAAAGAACGTCAAACTTTTAACTTAGATCTGATTTTCAAATTGTCATTTCTAAAATCAGTAGTAGATATTTTCAAGTAAAGAACTTCAAACTAATAACTTTGTTTTAAATTACAAATTCACTATACTAAAATAAGATTTAGTTATTTAGAAGTAAAGAACGTCAAACTATTAACTTAGATCTGATTTTCAAATTGTCATTTCTAAAATCAGTGGTAGTTTTTTTCAAGTGAAGAACTTCATACTGATAACTTAGTTTTGGTTTACAAATTCACTATACTAAAATAAGACTTAGTTGTTTTGAAGTAAAGAACGTCAAACTATTAACTTAGCTCTGATTTTCAAATTGTCATTTCTAAAATCAGTGGTAGTTTTTAGTTTTTGTCAAGTGAAGAACTTCATACTAATAACTTAGTTTTAATTTACAAATTCACTAGTCTAAAATAAAACTTAGTTATTTTAAAGTAAAGAACGTCAAACTTTTAACTTAGATCTGATTTTCAAATTGTCATTTCTAAAATCAGTAGTAGATATTTTCAAGTAAAGAACTTCAAACTAATAACTTTGTTTTAAATTACAAATTCACTATACTAAAATAAGATTTAGTTATTTAGAAGTAAAGAACGTCAAACTATTAACTTAGATCTGATTTTCAAATTGTCATTTCTAAAACAAGAAGTAGATATTTTCAAGTAAAGAACTTTAAACTAATAACTTAGCCTTGATTTACAAATTGAGTATTCTAAAATAAGACTTAGTTATTTTGAAGTAAAGAACGTCAAACTATTAACTTAGATCTGATTTTCAAATTGTCATTTCTAAAATCAATGGTAGTTTTTTTCAAGTGAAGAACTTCATAATAATAACTTAGTTTTGGTTTACAAATTCACTATACTAAAATAAGACTTAGTTGTTTTGAAGTAAAGAATGTCAAACTATTAACTTAGATCTGATTTTCAAATTGTCATTTCTAAAATCAGTGGTAGTTTTTTTCAAGTGAAGAACTTCATACTAATAACTTAGTTTTAATTTACAAATTCACTAGTCTAAAATAAGACTTAGTTATTTTAAAGTAAAGAACGTCAAACTGTTAATTTAGATTTGATTTTAAAATTGTCATTTCTAAAATCAGTGGTAGTTTTTTTCAAGTGAAGAACTTCATGAAAAACAACTTAGTTTTGGTTTACAAATTCACTATACTAAAATAAGACTTAGTTGTTTTGAAGTAAAGAACGTCAAACTATTAACTTAGATCTGATTTTCAAATTGTCATTTCGAAAATCAGAAATAGATATTTTCAAGTAAACAACTTTAAACTAATAACTTAGCTTTGATTTAGAAATTGAGTATTCTAAAACAAGACTTAGTTATTTTGAAGTAAAGAACGTCAAACTATTAACTTAGATCTGATTTTCAAATTGTCATTTCTAAAATCAGTGGTAGTTTTTTTCAAGTGAAGAACTTCATACTGATAACTTAGTTTTGGTTTACAAATTCACTATACTAAAATAAGACTTAGTTGTTTTGAAGTAAGAAACGTCAAACTATTAACTTAGATCTGATTTTCAAATTGTCATTTCTAAAATCAGAAGTAGATATTTTCAAGTAAACAACTTTAAACTAATAACTTAGCCTTGATTTACAAATTGAGTATTCTAAAATAAGACTTAGTTATTTTGAAGTAAAGAACGTCAAACTGTTAACTTAGATCTGATTTTCAAATTCTCATTTCTAAAATCAGTAGTAGATATTTTCAAGTAAAGAATTTCAAACTAATAACTTCGTTTTAAATTACAAATTCACTATACTAAAATAAGACTTAGTTATTTTAAAGTAAAGAACGTCAAACTGTTAACTTAGATTTGATTTTCAAATTGTCATTTCTAAAATCAGAAGTAGATATTTTCAAGTAACACTTTTAAACAAATAACTTAGCCTTGATTTACAAATTGAGTATTCTAAAATAAGACTTAGTTATTTTGAAGTAAAGAACGTCAAACTATTAACTTAGATCTGATTTTCAAATTGTCATTTCTAAAATCAGTGGTAGTTTTTTTCAAGTGAAGAACTTCATACTAATAACTTAGTTTTGGTTTACAAATTCACTATACTGAAATAAGACTTAGTTGTTTTGAAGTAAAGAACGTCAAACTATTAACTTAGATCTGATTTTCAAATTGTCATTTCTAAAATCAGTGGTAGTTTTTTTCAAGTGATGAACTTTATACTAATAACTTAGTTTTAATTTACAAATTCTCTCGTCTAAAATAAGATTTAGTTATTTTAAAGTAAAGAACGTAAAACTGTTAATTTAGATCTGATTTTAAAATTGTCATTTCTAAAATCAGTGGTAGTTTTTTTCAAGTGAAGAACTTCATACTATCAACTTAGTTTTGGTTTACAAATTCACTATACTAAAATAAGACTTAGTTGTTTTGAAGTAAAGAACGTCAAACTATTAACTTAGATCTGATTTTCAAATTGTCATTTCTAAAATCAGAAGTAGATATTTTCAAGTAAACAACTTTAAACTAATAACTTAGCCTTGATTTACAAATTGAGTATTTTAAAATAAGACTTAGTTATTTTGAAGTAAAGAACGTCAAACTATTAACTTAGATCTGATTTTCAAATTGTCATTTCTAAAATCAGTGGTAGTTTTTTTTTAGGGAGGAACTTCATACTGATAACTTAGTTTTGGTTTACAAATTTACTATACTAAAATAAGACTTAGTTGTTTTGAAGTAAAGAACGTCAAACTATTAACTTAGATCTGATTTTCAAATTGTCATTTCTAAAATCAGAAGTAGATATTTTCAAGTAAACAACTTTAAACTAATAACTTAGCCTTGATTTACAAATTGAGTATTCTAAAATAAGACTTAGTTATTTTGAAGTAAAGAACATTAAACTATTAACTTAGATCTGATTTTCAAATTGTCATTTCTAAAATCAGTGGTAGTTTTTGTCAAGTGAAGAACTTCATACTAATAACTTAGTTTTAATTTACAAATTCACTAGTCTAAAATAAGACATAATTATTTTAAAGTAAAGAACGTCAAACTTTTAACTTAGATCTGATTTTCAAATTGTCATTTCTAAAATCAATGGTAGTTTTTTTCAAGTGAAGAACTTCATACTAATAACTTAGTTTTGGTTTACAAATTCACTATACTAAAATAAGACTTAGTTGTTTTGAAGTAAAGAATGTCAAACTATTAACTTAGATCTGATTTTCAAATTGTCATTTCTAAAATCAGTGGTAGTTTTTTTCAAGTGAAGAACTTCATACTAATAACTTAGTTTTAATTTACAAATTCACTAGTCTAAAATAAGACTTAGTTATTTTAAAGTAAAGAACGTCAAACTGTTAAATTAGATTTGATTTTAAAATTGTCATTTCTAAAATCAGTGGTAGTTTTTTTCAAGTGAAGAACTTCATACAAACAACTTAGTTTTGGTTTACAAATTCACTATACTAAAATAAGACTTAGTTGTTTTGAAGTAAAGAACGTCAAACTATTAACTTAGATCTGATTTTCAAATTGTCATTTCTAAAATCAGTGGTAGTTTTTTTCAAGTGAAGAACTTTATACTGATAACTTAGTTTTGGTTTACAAATTCACTATACTAAAATAAGACTTAGTTGTTTTGAAGTAAAAAACGTCAAACTATTAACTTAGATCTGATTTTCAAATTGTCATTTCTAAAATCAGAAGTAGATATTTTCAAGTAAACAACTTTAAACTAATAACTTAGCCTTGATTTACAAATTGAGTATTCTAAAATAAGACTTAGTTATTTTGAAGTAAAGAACGTCAAACTATTAACTTAGATCTGATTTTCAAATTGTCATTTCTAAAATCAGTGGTACTTTTTTTCAAGTGAAGAACTTCATACTAATAACTTAGTTTTAATTTACAAATTCACTAGTCTAATATAAGACTTAGTTATTTTAAAGTAAAGAACGTCAAACTGTTAACTTAGATCTGATTTTCAAATTGTCATTTATAAAATTAGTAGTAGATATTTTCAAGTAAAGAACTTCAAAATAATAACTTTGTTTTAAATTACAAATTCACTATACTAAAATAAGACTTAGTTATTTAGAAGTAAAGAACGTCAAACTATTAACTTAGATCTGATTTTCAAATTGTCATTTCTAAAATCAGAAGTAGATATTTTCAAGTAAACAACTTTAAAGTAATAACTTAGCCTTGATTTACAAATTGAGTATTCTAAAATAAAACTTAGTTATTTTGAAGTAAAGAACTTCAAACTATTAACTTAGATCTGATTTTCAAATTGTCATTTCTAAAATCAGTGGTAGTTTTTTTCAAGTGAAGAACTTCATACTAATAACTTAGTTTTAATTTACAAATTCACTAGTCTAAAATAAGACTTAGTTATTTTAAAGTAAAGAACGTCAAACTTTTAACTTAGATCTGATTTTCAAATTGTCATTTCTAAAATCAGTAGTAGATAATTTCAAGTAAAGAACTTCAAACTAATAACTTTGTTTTAAATTACAAATTCACTATACTAAAATAAGACTTAGTTATTTAGAAGTAAAGAACGTCAAACTATTAACTTAGAGCTGATTTTCAAGTTGTCATTTCTAAAACAAGAAGTAGATATTTTTAAGTAAAGAACTTTAAACTAATAACTTAGCCTTGATTTACAAATTGAGTATTCTAAAATAAGAATTAGTTATTTTGAAGTAAAGAACGTCACTTAGATCTGATTTTCAAATTGTCATTTCTAAAATCAGTAGTAGATATTTGCAAGTAAAGAACGTCAAACTATTAACTTAGATCTGATTTTCAAATTCTCATTTCTAAATTCAGTGGTAGTTTTTATCAAGTGAAGAACTTCATACTAATAACTTAGTTTTGGTTTACAAGTTCACTATACTAAAATAAGACTTAGTTGTTTTGAAGTAAAGAACGTCAAACTATTAACTTAGATCTGAATTTCAAATTGTCATTTCTAAAATCAGAAGTAGATATTTTCAAGTAAACAACTTTAAACTAATAACTTAGCCTTGATTTACAAATTGAGTATTCTAAAATAAGACTTAGTTATTTTGAAGTAAAGAACGTCAAACTATTAACTTCGAATTGATTTTCAAATTGTCATTTCTAAAATCAGTGGTAGTTTTTTTCAAGTGAAGAACTTCATACTAATAACTTAGTTTTAATTTACAAATTCACTAGTCTAAAATAAGACTTAGTTATTTTCAAGTAAAGAACGTCAAACTGTTAACTTAGATCTGATTTTCAAATTGTCATTTGTTAAATCAGAAATAGATATTTCAAAGTAAAGAACTTCAAACTAATAACTTAGTTTTGATTTACAAATTCACTATACTAAAATAAGACTTAGTTGTTCAGAAGTAAAGAACGTCAAACTATTAACTTAGATCTGATTTTCAAATTGTCATTTCTAAAATCAGAAGTAGATATTTTCAAGTAAAGAACTTCAAACTAATAACTTAGCTTTGATTTACCAATTTACAATTCTAAAATAAGACTTAGTTATTTTGATGTAAAGAACGTCAAACTATTAACTTAGATCTGATTTTCAAATTGTCATTTCTAAAATCAGAAGTAGATATTTTCAGGTAAAGAACTTCAAACTACAACCTTAGATTTGATTTCCAAAATTTCATTATTAAGATCAGAATTAGTAAATTAGAAGTAAAAAACTTAAACTAATAACTTAATTTTTGATTTACAAATTCACTAGTCTAAAATAAGACTTAGTTATTTTGAAGTAAAGAACGTCAAACTGCTAACTTAGATCTGATTTTCAAATTGTCATTTCTAAAATCAGTAGTAGATATTTTGAAGTATAGACCTTCAAACTAATAACTTAGTTTTAATTTACAAATTCACTATACTAAAATAAGACTTAGTTATTTTGAAGTAAAGAACGTCAAACTATTAACTTATATCTTATTTTCATATTGTCATTTCTAAAATCTGAAGCAGATATTTTCAAATAAAGAACTTCAAACTAAAACCTTAGTTTTGATTTACAAATTCACTATACTAAAATAAAACTTAGTTGTTCAGAAGTAAAGAACGTCAAACTATTAACTTAGATCTAATTTTCAAATTGTCATTTCTAATATCAGAAGTAGATATTTTCAAGTAAAAAACTTCAAACTAATAACTTAGTTTTGATTTACAAGTTAAATATTCTAAAAAAAGTTTAGTTATTTTGATGTAAAAAACATCAAACTATTAACAAAGATCTGATTTTCAAATTATCATTTCTAAAATCTGAAGCAGATATTTTCAAACAAAGAACTTTAAGCTAATAACTTAGTTTTGCTTTACAAATACAGTATTCTATAATAAGACGTATCAATTTTGAAGTAAAGAACGTCAAACTATTAACTTAGATCTGATTTTCAAATTGCCATTTTTAAAATCAGAAGTAGATATTTTTAAGTAAAGTACTTCAAACTAATAACTTAGTTTTGATTTACAAATGCACTAGTCTAAAATAAGACTTAGTTATTTTGAAGTAAAGAACGTCAAACTAGTAACTTAGTTCTGATTTTCAAATTGCCATTTTTAAAATCAGAAGTAGATATTTTTAAGTAAAGTACTTCAAACTAATAACATAGTTTTGATTTACAAATACACTCTTCTAAAATAAGACTTAGTTGTTTTGAACTAAGAACGTCAAACTATTAACTTCGATCTGATTTTCAAATTGTCATTTCTAAAATAAGAAGTAGATATTTTCAAGTAAAGAACTTCAAACTACAACCTTAGATTTGATTTCGAAATTTACATAACTAAGATTCGAATTAGTATATTTGAAGTAAAAAACTTTAAACTAATAACTTAGTTTTGATTTACGAATTCACTAGTCTAAAATAAGACTTAGTTATTTTAAAGTAAAGAACGTCAAACTATTAACTTAGATCTGATTTTCATAGTGTAATTTCTAAAATCAGGAGTAATAATTTTCAAGTAAAGAACTTCAAACTACAACCTTAGATTTGATTTCCAAATTTACATTATTAAGATCCAAATTAGAAAATTAGAAGTAAAAACCTTTAAAATAATAACTTAGTTTTGATTTACAAATTTACTAGTCTAAAATAAGCCTTAGTTATTTTAAAGTAAAAAACGTCAAACTATTAACTTAGATCTGATTTTCAAATTGTCATTTCTAAAATCAGTAGTAGATATTTTCAAGTAAAGAACTTCAAACTAATAACTTAGTTTTGGTTTACAAATTCACTATACTAAAATAAGACTTAGTTGTTTTGAAGTAAAGAACGTCAAACTATTAACTTAGATCTGATTTTCAAATTGTCATTTCGAAAATCAGAAATAGATATTTTCAAGTAAAGAACTTTAAACTAATAACTTAGCCTTGATTTACAAATTGAGTATTCTAAAATAAGACTTAGTTATTTTGAAGTAAAGAACGTCAAACTATTAACTTAGATCTGATTTTCAAATTGTCATTTCTAAAATCAATGGTAATTTTTTTCAAGTGAAGAACTTCATACTAATAACTTAGTTTTGGTTTACAAATTCACTATACTAAAATAAGACTTAGTTGTTTTGAAGTAAAGAATGTCAAGCTATTAACTTAGATCTGATTTTCAAATTGTCATTTCTAAAATCAGTGGTAGTTTTTTTCAAGTGAAGAACTTCATACTAATAACTTAGTTTTAATTTACAAATTCACTAGTCTAAAATAAGACTTAGTTATTTTAAAGTAAAGAACGTCAAACTGTTAATTTAGATTTGATTTTAAAATTGTCATTTCTAAAATCAGTGGTAGTTTTTTTCAAGTGAAGAACTTCATACAAACAACTTAGTTTTGGTTTACAAATTCACTATACTAAAATAAGACTTAGTTGTTTTGAAGTAAAGAACGTCAAACTATTAACTTAGATGTGATTTTAAAATTTTCATTTCTAAAATCAGAAGTAGATATTTTCAAGTAAACAACTTTAAACTAATAACTTAGCCTTGATTTACAAATTGAGTATTTTAAAATAAGACTTAGTTATTTTAAAGTAAAGAACGTCAAACTATTAACTTAGATCTGATTTTCAAATTGTCATTTCAAAAATCAGAAGTAGATATTTTCAAGTAAACATTTTTAAACTAATAACTTAGCTTTGATTTAGAAATTGAGTATTCTAAAACAAGACTTAGTTGTTTTGAAGTAAAGAACGTCAAACTATTAACTTAGATCTGATTTTCAAATTGTCATTTCGAAAATCAGAAATAGATATTTTCAAGTAAACAACTTTAAACTAATAACTTAGCTTTGATTTAGAAATTAAGTATTCTAAAACAAGACTTAGTTATTTTGAAGTAAAGAACGTCAAACTATTAACTTAGATCTGATTTTCAAATTGTCATTTCTAAAATCAGTGGTAGTTTTTTTCAAGTGTAGAACTTCATACTGATAACTTAGTTTTGGTTTACAAATTCACTATACTAAAATAAGACTTAGTTGTTTTGAAGTAAAAAACGTCAAACTATTAACTTTGATCTGATTTTCAAATTGTCATTTCTAAAATCAGAAGTAGATATTATCAAGTAAACAACTTTAAACTAATAACTTAGCCTTGATTTACAAATTGAGTATTCTAAAATAAGACTTAGTTATTTTGAAGTAAAGAACGTCAAACTATTAACTTAGATCTGATTTTCAAATTGTCATTTCTAAAATCAGTGGTACTTTTTTTCAAGTGAAGAACTTCATACTAATAACTTAGTTTTAATTTACAAATTCACTAGTCTAATATAAGACTTAGTTATTTTAAAGTAAAGAACGTCAAACTGTTAACTTAGATCTGATTTTCAAATTGTCATTTATAAAATTAGTAGTAGATATTTTCAAGTAAAGAACTTCAAAATAATAACTTTGTTTTAAATTACAAATTCACTATACTAAAATAAGACTTAGTTATTTAGAAGTAAAGAACGTCAAACTATTAACTTAGATCTGATTTTCAAATTATCATTTCTAAAATCACAAGTACATATTTTCAAGTAAAGAACTTCAAACTAATAACTTAGCTTTGATTTACATATTCACTATACTAAAATAAGACTTAGTTGTTTTGAAGTAAAAAACGTCAAACTATTAACTTAGATTTGATTTTCAAATTGTCATTTCTAAAATCAGAAGTAGATATTTTCAAGTAAACATTTTTAAACTAATAACATAGCCTTGATTTACAAATTGAGTATTCTAAAGTAAGACTTAGTTATTTTAAAGTAAAGAACGTCAAACTGTTAACTTAGATCTGATTTTCAAATTCTCATTTCTAAAATAAGTAGTAGATATTTTCAAGTAAAGAATTTCAAACTAATAACTTCGTTTTAAATTACAAATTCACTATACCAAAATAAGACTTAGTTATTTTAAAGTAAAGAACGTCAAACTGTTAACTTAGATTTGATTTTCAAATTGTCATTTCTAAAATCAGAAGTAGATATTTTCAAGTAACACTTTTAAACTAATAACTTAGCCTTGATTTACAAATTGAGTATTCTAAAATAAGACTTAGTTATTTTGAAGTAAAGAACGTCAAACTATTAACTTAGATCTGATTTTCAAATTGTCATTTCTAAAATCAGTGGTAGTTTTTTTCAAGTGAAGAACTTCATACTAATAACTTAGTTTTGGTTTACAAATTCACTATACTAAAATAAGACTTAGTTGTTTTGAAGTAAAGAACGTCAAACTATTAACTTAGATCTGATTTTCAAATTGTCATTTCTAAAATCAGTGGTAGTTTTTTTCAAGTGATGAACTTTATACTAATAACTTAGTTTTAATTTACAAATTCTCTAGTCTAAAATAAGACTTAGTTATTTTAAAGTAAAGAACGTCAAACTGTTAATTTAGATCTGATTTTAAAATTGTCATTTCTAAAATCAGTGGTAGTTTTTTTCAAGTGAAGAACTTCATACTATCAACTTAGTTTTGGTTTACAAATTCACTATACTAAAATAAGACTTAGTTGTTTTGAAGTAAAGAACGTCAAACTATTAACTTAGATGTGATTTTAAAATTTTCATTTCTAAAATCAGAAGTAGATATTTTCAAGTAAACAACTTTAAACTAATAACTTAGCCTTGATTTACAAATTGAGTATTTTAAAATAAGACTTAGTTATTTTGAAGTAAAGAACGTCAAACTATTAACTTAGATCTGATTTTCAAATTGTCATTTCAAAAATCAGAAGTAGATATTTTCAAGTAAACATTTTTAAACTAATAACTTAGCCTTGATTTACAAATTGAGTATTCTAAAATAAGACTTAGTTATTTTAAAGTAAAGAACGTCAAACTGTTAACTTAGATCTGATTTTCAAATTCTCATTTCTAAAATCAGTAGTAGATATTTTCAAGTAAAGAATTTCAAACTAATAACTTCGTTTTAAATTACAAATTCACTATACTAAAATAAGACTTAGTTATTTTAAAGTAAAGAATGTCAAACTGTTAACTTAGATTTGATTTTCAAATTGTCATTTCTAAAATCAGAAGTAGATATTTTCAAGTAACACTTTTAAACTAATAACTTAGCCTTGATTTACAAATTGAGTATTCTAAAATAAGACTTAGTTATTTTGAAGTAAAGAACGTCAAACTATTAACTTAGATCTGATTTTCAAATTGTCATTTCTCAAATCAATGGTAGTTTTTTTCAAGTGAAGAACTTCATACTAATAACTTAGTTTTGGTTTACAAATTCACTATACTGAAATAAGACTTAGTTGTTTTGAAGTAAAGAACGTCAAACTATTAACTTAGATCTGATTTTCAAATTGTCATTTCTAAAATCAGTGGTAGTTTTTTTCAAGTGATGAACTTTATACTAATAACTTAGTCTTAATTTACAAATTCTCTAGTCTAAAATAAGACTTAGTTATTTTAAAGTAAAGAACGTCAAACTGTTAATTTAGATCTGATTTTAAAATTGTCATTTCTAAAATCAGTGGTAGTTTTTTTCAAGTGAAGAACTTTATACTATCAACTTAGTTTTGGTTTACAAATTCACTATACTAAAATAAGACTTAGTTGTTTTGAAGTAAAGAACGTCAAACTATTAACTTAGATGTGATTTTAAAATAGTCATTTCTAAAATCAGAAGTAGATATTTTCAAGTAAACAACTTTAAACTAATAACTTAGCCTTGATTTACAAATTGAGTATTTTAAAATAAGACTTAGTTATTTTGAAGTAAAGAACGTCAAACTATTAACTTAGATCTGATTTTCAAATTGTCATTTCTAAAATCAGTGGTAGTTTTTTTCAAGTGAAGAACTTCATACTGATAACTTAGTTTTGGTTTACAAATTCACTATACTAAAATAAGACTTAGTTGTTTTGAAGTAAAGAACGTCAAACTATTAACTTAGCTCTGCTTTTCAAATTGTCATTTCTAAAATCAGAAGTAGATATTTTCAAGTAAACAACTTTAAACTAATAACTTAGCCTTGATTTACAAATTGAGTATTCTAAAATAAGACTTAGTTATTTTGAAGTAAAGAACGTTAAACTATTAACTTAGATCTGATTTTCAAATTGTCATTTCTAAAATCAGTGGTAGTTTTTAGTTTTTGTCAAGTGAAGAACTTCATACTAATAACTTAGTTTTAATTTACAAATTCACTAGTCTAAAATAAAACTTAGTTATTTTAAAGTAAAGAACGTCAAACTTTTAACTTAGATCTGATTTTCAAATTGTCATTTCTAAAATCAGTAGTAGATATTTTCAAGTAAAGAACTTCAAACTAATAACTTTGTTTTAAATTACAAATTCACTATACTAAAATAAGATTTAGTTATTTAGAAGTAAAGAACGTCAAACTATTAACTTAGATCTGATTTTCAAATTGTCATTTCTAAAATCAGTGGTAGTTTTTTTCAAGTGAAGAACTTCATACTGATAACTTAGTTTTGGTTTACAAATTCACTATACTAAAATAAGACTTAGTTGTTTTGAAGTAAAGAACGTCAAACTATTAACTTAGCTCTGATTTTCAAATTGTCATTTCTAAAATCAGAAGTAGATATTTTCAAGTAAACAACTTTAAACTAATAACTTAGCCTTGATTTACAAATTGAGTATTCTAAAATAAGACTTAGTTATTTTGAAGTAAAGAACGTTAAACTATTAACTTAGATCTGATTTTCAAATTGTCATTTCTAAAATCAGTGGTAGTTTTTAGTTTTTGTCAAGTGAAGAACTTCATACTAATAACTTAGTTTTAATTTACAAATTCACTAGTCTAAAATAAAACTTAGTTATTTTAAAGTAAAGAACGTCAAACTTTTAACTTAGATCTGATTTTCAAATTGTCATTTCTAAAATCAGTAGTAGATATTTTCAAGTAAAGAACTTCAAACTAATAACTTTGTTTTAAATTACAAATTCACTATACTAAAATAAGATTTAGTTATTTAGAAGTAAAGAACGTCAAACTATTAACTTAGATCTGATTTTCAAATTGTCATTTCTAAAACAAGAAGTAGATATTTTCAAGTAAAGAACTTTAAACTAATAACTTAGCCTTGATTTACAAATTGAGTATTCTAAAATAAGACTTAGTTATTTTGAAGTAAAGAACGTCAAACTATTAACTTAGATCTGATTTTCAAATTGTCATTTCTAAAATCAGTGGTAGTTTTTTTCAAGTGAAGAACTTCATACTAATAACTTAGTTTTAATTTACAAATTCACTAGTCTAAAATAAGACTTAGTTATTTTAAAGTAAAGAACGTCAAACTGTTAATTTAGATTTGATTTTAAAATTGTCATTTCTAAAATCAGTGGTAGTTTTTTTCAAGTGAAGAACTTCATGAAAAACAACTTAGTTTTGGTTTACAAATTCACTATACTAAAATAAGACTTAGTTGTTTTGAAGTAAAGAACGTCAAACTATTAACTTAGATCTGATTTTCAAATTGTCATTTCGAAAATCAGAAATAGATATTTTCAAGTAAACAACTTTAAACTAATAACTTAGCTTTGATTTAGAAATTGAGTATTCTAAAACAAGACTTAGTTATTTTGAAGTAAAGAACGTCAAACTATTAACTTAGATCTGATTTTCAAATTGTCATTTCTAAAATCAGTGGTAGTTTTTTTCAAGTGAAGAACTTCATACTGATAACTTAGTTTTGGTTTACAAATTCACTATACTAAAATAAGACTTAGTTGTTTTGAAGTAAAAAACGTCAAACTATTAACTTAGATCTGATTTTCAAATTGTCATTTCTAAAATCAGAAGTAGATATTTTCAAGTAACACTTTTAAACTAATAACTTAGCCTTGATTTACAAATTGAGTATTCTAAAATAAGACTTAGTTATTTTGAAGTAAAGAACGTCAAACTATTAACTTAGATCTGATTTTCAAATTGTCATTTCTAAAATCAGTGGTAGTTTTTTTCAAGTGAAGAACTTCATACTAATAACTTAGTTTTGGTTTACAAATTCACTATACTAAAATAAGACTTAGTTGTTTTGAAGTAAAGAACGTCAAACTATTAACTTAGATCTGATTTTCAAATTGTCATTTCTAAAATCAGTGGTAGTTTTTTTCAAGTGATGAACTTTATACTAATAACTTAGTTTTAATTTACAAATTCTCTAGTCTAAAATAAGACTTAGTTATTTTAAAGTAAAGAACGTCAAACTGTTAATTTAGATCTGATTTTAAAATTGTCATTTCTAAAATCAGTGGTAGTTTTTTTCAAGTGAAGAACTTCATACTATCAACTTAGTTTTGGTTTACAAATTCACTATACTAAAATAAGACTTAGTTGTTTTGAAGTAAAGAACGTCAAACTATTAACTTAGATGTGATTTTAAAATTTTCATTTCTAAAATCAGAAGTAGATATTTTCAAGTAAACAACTTTAAACTAATAACTTAGCCTTGATTTACAAATTGAGTATTTTAAAATAAGACTTAGTTATTTTGAAGTAAAGAACGTCAAACTATTAACTTAGATCTGATTTTCAAATTGTCATTTCAAAAATCAGAAGTAGATATTTTCAAGTAAACATTTTTAAACTAATAACTTAGCCTTGATTTACAAATTGAGTATTCTAAAATAAGACTTAGTTATTTTAAAGTAAAGAACGTCAAACTGTTAACTTAGATCTGATTTTCAAATTCTCATTTCTAAAATCAGTAGTAGATATTTTCAAGTAAAGAATTTCAAACTAATAACTTCGTTTTAAATTACAAATTCACTATACTAAAATAAGACTTAGTTATTTTAAAGTAAAGAATGTCAAACTGTTAACTTAGATTTGATTTTCAAATTGTCATTTCTAAAATCAGAAGTAGATATTTTCAAGTAACACTTTTAAACTAATAACTTAGCCTTGATTTACAAATTGAGTATTCTAAAATAAGACTTAGTTATTTTGAAGTAAAGAACGTCAAACTATTAACTTAGATCTGATTTTCAAATTGTCATTTCTCAAATCAATGGTAGTTTTTTTCAAGTGAAGAACTTCATACTAATAACTTAGTTTTGGTTTACAAATTCACTATACTGAAATAAGACTTAGTTGTTTTGAAGTAAAGAACGTCAAACTATTAACTTAGATCTGATTTTCAAATTGTCATTTCTAAAATCAGTGGTAGTTTTTTTCAAGTGATGAACTTTATACTAATAACTTAGTCTTAATTTACAAATTCTCTAGTCTAAAATAAGACTTAGTTATTTTAAAGTAAAGAACGTCAAACTGTTAATTTAGATCTGATTTTAAAATTGTCATTTCTAAAATCAGTGGTAGTTTTTTTCAAGTGAAGAACTTCATACTATCAACTTAGTTTTGGTTTACAAATTCACTATACTAAAATAAGACTTAGTTGTTTTGAAGTAAAGAACGTCAAACTATTAACTTAGATGTGATTTTAAAATAGTCATTTCTAAAATCAGAAGTAGATATTTTCAAGTAAACAACTTTAAACTAATAACTTAGCCTTGATTTACAAATTGAGTATTTTAAAATAAGACTTAGTTATTTTGAAGTAAAGAACGTCAAACTATTAACTTAGATCTGATTTTCAAATTGTCATTTCTAAAATCAGTGGTAGTTTTTTTCAAGTGAAGAACTTCATACTGATAACTTAGTTTTGGTTTACAAATTCACTATACTAAAATAAGACTTAGTTGTTTTGAAGTAAAGAACGTCAAACTATTAACTTAGCTCTGCTTTTCAAATTGTCATTTCTAAAATCAGAAGTAGATATTTTCAAGTAAACAACTTTAAACTAATAACTTAGCCTTGATTTACAAATTGAGTATTCTAAAATAAGACTTAGTTATTTTGAAGTAAAGAACGTTAAACTATTAACTTAGATCTGATTTTCAAATTGTCATTTCTAAAATCAGTGGTAGTTTTTAGTTTTTGTCAAGTGAAGAACTTCATACTAATAACTTAGTTTTAATTTACAAATTCACTAGTCTAAAATAAAACTTAGTTATTTTAAAGTAAAGAACGTCAAACTTTTAACTTAGATCTGATTTTCAAATTGTCATTTCTAAAATCAGTAGTAGATATTTTCAAGTAAAGAACTTCAAACTAATAACTTTGTTTTAAATTACAAATTCACTATACTAAAATAAGATTTAGTTATTTAGAAGTAAAGAACGTCAAACTATTAACTTAGATCTGATTTTCAAATTGTCATTTCTAAAATCAGTGGTAGTTTTTTTCAAGTGAAGAACTTCATACTGATAACTTAGTTTTGGTTTACAAATTCACTATACTAAAATAAGACTTAGTTGTTTTGAAGTAAAGAACGTCAAACTATTAACTTAGCTCTGATTTTCAAATTGTCATTTCTAAAATCAGAAGTAGATATTTTCAAGTAAACAACTTTAAACTAATAACTTAGCCTTGATTTACAAATTGAGTATTCTAAAATAAGACTTAGTTATTTTGAAGTAAAGAACGTTAAACTATTAACTTAGATCTGATTTTCAAATTGTCATTTCTAAAATCAGTGGTAGTTTTTAGTTTTTGTCAAGTGAAGAACTTCATACTAATAACTTAGTTTTAATTTACAAATTCACTAGTCTAAAATAAAACTTAGTTATTTTAAAGTAAAGAACGTCAAACTTTTAACTTAGATCTGATTTTCAAATTGTCATTTCTAAAATCAGTAGTAGATATTTTCAAGTAAAGAACTTCAAACTAATAACTTTGTTTTAAATTACAAATTCACTATACTAAAATAAGATTTAGTTATTTAGAAGTAAAGAACGTCAAACTATTAACTTAGATCTGATTTTCAAATTGTCATTTCTAAAACAAGAAGTAGATATTTTCAAGTAAAGAACTTTAAACTAATAACTTAGCCTTGATTTACAAATTGAGTATTCTAAAATAAGACTTAGTTATTTTGAAGTAAAGAACGTCAAACTATTAACTTAGATCTGATTTTCAAATTGTCATTTCTAAAATCAGTGGTAGTTTTTTTCAAGTGAAGAACTTCATACTAATAACTTAGTTTTAATTTACAAATTCACTAGTCTAAAATAAGACTTAGTTATTTTAAAGTAAAGAACGTCAAACTGTTAATTTAGATTTGATTTTAAAATTGTCATTTCTAAAATCAGTGGTAGTTTTTTTCAAGTGAAGAACTTCATGAAAAACAACTTAGTTTTGGTTTACAAATTCACTATACTAAAATAAGACTTAGTTGTTTTGAAGTAAAGAACGTCAAACTATTAACTTAGATCTGATTTTCAAATTGTCATTTCGAAAATCAGAAATAGATATTTTCAAGTAAACAACTTTAAACTAATAACTTAGCTTTGATTTAGAAATTGAGTATTCTAAAACAAGACTTAGTTATTTTGAAGTAAAGAACGTCAAACTATTAACTTAGATCTGATTTTCAAATTGTCATTTCTAAAATCAGTGGTAGTTTTTTTCAAGTGAAGAACTTCATACTGATAACTTAGTTTTGGTTTACAAATTCACTATACTAAAATAAGACTTAGTTGTTTTGAAGTAAAAAACGTCAAACTATTAACTTAGATCTGATTTTCAAATTGTCATTTCTAAAATCAGAAGTAGATATTTTCAAGTAAACAACTTTAAACTAATAACTTAGCCTTGATTTACAAATTGAGTATTCTAAAATAAGACTTAGTTATTTTGAAGTAAAGAACGTCAAACTGTTAACTTAGATCTGATTTTCAAATTCTCATTTCTAAAATCAGTAGTAGATATTTTCAAGTAAAGAATTTCAAACTAATAACTTCGTTTTAAATTACAAATTCACTATACTAAAATAAGACTTAGTTATTTTAAAGTAAAGAACGTCAAACTGTTAACTTAGATTTGATTTTCAAATTGTCATTTCTAAAATCAGAAGTAGATATTTTCAAGTAACACTTTTAAACAAATAACTTAGCCTTGATTTACAAATTGAGTATTCTAAAATAAGACTTAGTTATTTTGAAGTAAAGAACGTCAAACTATTAACTTAGATCTGATTTTCAAATTGTCATTTCTAAAATCAGTGGTAGTTTTTTTCAAGTGAAGAACTTCATACTAATAACTTAGTTTTGGTTTACAAATTCACTATACTGAAATAAGACTTAGTTGTTTTGAAGTAAAGAACGTCAAACTATTAACTTAGATCTGATTTTCAAATTGTCATTTCTAAAATCAGTGGTAGTTTTTTTCAAGTGATGAACTTTATACTAATAACTTAGTTTTAATTTACAAATTCTCTAGTCTAAAATAAGATTTAGTTATTTTAAAGTAAAGAACGTCAAACTGTTAATTTAGATCTGATTTTAAAATTGTCATTTCTAAAATCAGTGGTAGTTTTTTTCAAGTGAAGAACTTCATACTATCAACTTAGTTTTGGTTTACAAATTCACTATACTAAAATAAGACTTAGTTGTTTTGAAGTAAAGAACGTCAAACTATTAACTTAGATCTGATTTTCAAATTGTCATTTCTAAAATCAGAAGTAGATATTTTCAAGTAAACAACTTTAAACTAATAACTTAGCCTTGATTTACAAATTGAGTATTTTAAAATAAGACTTAGTTATTTTGAAGTAAAGAACGTCAAACTATTAACTTAGATCTGATTTTCAAATTGTCATTTCTAAAATCAGTGGTAGTTTTTTTTTAGGGAGGAACTTCATACTGATAACTTAGTTTTGGTTTACAAATTTACTATACTAAAATAAGACTTAGTTGTTTTGAAGTAAAGAACGTCAAACTATTAACTTAGATCTGATTTTCAAATTGTCATTTCTAAAATCAGAAGTAGATATTTTCAAGTAAACAACTTTAAACTAATTACTTAGCCTTGATTTACAAATTGAGTATTCTAAAATAAGACTTAGTTATTTTGAAGTAAAGAACATTAAACTATTAACTTAGATCTGATTTTCAAATTGTCATTTCTAAAATCAGTGGTAGTTTTTGTCAAGTGAAGAACTTCATACTAATAACTTAGTTTTAATTTACAAATTCACTAGTCTAAAATAAGACATAATTATTTTAAAGTAAAGAACGTCAAACTTTTAACTTAGATCTGATTTTCAAATTGTCATTTCTAAAATCAGTAGTAGATATTTTCAAGTAAAGAACTTCAAACTAATAACTTTGTTTTAAATTACAAATTCACTATACTAAAATAAGACTTAGTTATTTAGAAGTAAAGAACGTCAAACTATTAATTTGGATCTGATTTTCAAATTGTCATTTCTAAAACAAGAAGTAGATATTTTCAAGTAAAGAACTTTAAACTAATAACTTAGCCTTGATTTACAAATTGAGTATTCTAAAATAAGACTTAGTTATTTTGAAGTAAAGAACGTCAAACTATTAACTTAGATCTGATTTTCAAATTGTCATTTCTAAAATCAATGGTAGTTTTTTTCAAGTGAAGAACTTCATACTAATAACTTAGTTTTGGTTTACAAATTCACTATACTAAAATAAGACTTAGTTGTTTTGAAGTAAAGAATGTCAAACTATTAACTTAGATCTGATTTTCAAATTGTCATTTCTAAAATCAGTGGTAGTTTTTTTCAAGTGAAGAACTTCATACTAATAACTTAGTTTTAATTTACAAATTCACTAGTCTAAAATAAGACTTAGTTATTTTAAAGTAAAGAACGTCAAACTGTTAAATTAGATTTGATTTTAAAATTGTCATTTCTAAAATCAGTGGTAGTTTTTTTCAAGTGAAGAACTTCATACAAACAACTTAGTTTTGGTTTACAAATTCACTATACTAAAATAAGACTTAGTTGTTTTGAAGTAAAGAACGTCAAACTATTAACTTAGATCTGATTTTCAAATTGTCATTTCTAAAATCAGTGGTAGTTTTTTTCAAGTGAAGAACTTTATACTGATAACTTAGTTTTGGTTTACAAATTCACTATACTAAAATAAGACTTAGTTGTTTTGAAGTAAAAAACGTCAAACTATTAACTTAGATCTGATTTTCAAATTGTCATTTCTAAAATCAGAAGTAGATATTTTCAAGTAAACAACTTTAAACTAATAACTTAGCCTTGATTTACAAATTGAGTATTCTAAAATAAGACTTAGTTATTTTGAAGTAAAGAACGTCAAACTATTAACTTAGATCTGATTTTCAAATTGTCATTTCTAAAATCAGTGGTACTTTTTTTCAAGTGAAGAACTTCATACTAATAACTTAGTTTTAATTTACAAATTCACTAGTCTAATATAAGACTCAGTTATTTTAAAGTAAAGAACGTCAAACTGTTAACTTAGATCTGATTTTCAAATTGTCATTTATAAAATTAGTAGTAGATATTTTCAAGTAAAGAACTTCAAAATAATAACTTTGTTTTAAATTACAAATTCACTATACTAAAATAAGACTTAGTTATTTAGAAGTAAAGAACGTCAAACTATTAACTTAGATCTGATTTTCAAATTGTCATTTCTAAAATCAGAAGTAGATATTTTCAAGTAAACAACTTTAAAGTAATAACTTAGCCTTGATTTACAAATTGAGTATTCTAAAATAAAACTTAGTTATTTTGAAGTAAAGAACTTCAAACTATTAACTTAGATCTGATTTTCAAATTGTCATTTCTAAAATCAGTGGTAGTTTTTTTCAAGTGAAGAACTTCATACTAATAACTTAGTTTTAATTTACAAATTCACTAGTCTAAAATAAGACTTAGTTATTTTAAAGTAAAGAACGTCAAACTTTTAACTTAGATCTGATTTTCAAATTGTCATTTCTAAAATCAGTAGTAGATAATTTCAAGTAAAGAACTTCAAACTAATAACTTTGTTTTAAATTACAAATTCACTATACTAAAATAAGACTTAGTTATTTAGAAGTAAAGAACGTCAAACTATTAACTTAGAGCTGATTTTCAAGTTGTCATTTCTAAAATCAGAAGTAGATATTTTCAAGTAAAGAACTTTAAACTAATAACTTAGCCTTGATTTACAAATTGAGTATTCTAAAATAAGACTTAGTTATTATGAAGTATAGATCGTCAAACTATTAACTTAGATCTGATTTTCAAATTGTCATTTCTAAAATCAGTGGTAGTTTTTTTCAAGTGAAGAACTTCATACTAATAACTTAGTTTTGGTTTACAAATTCACTATACTAAAATAAGACTTAGTTGTTTTGAAGTAAAGAACGTCAAACTATTAACTTAGATCTGATTTTCAAATTGTCATTTCTAAAATCAGAAGTAGATATTTTCAAGTAAACAACTTTAAACTAATAACTTAGCCTTGATTTACAAATTGAGTATTCTAAGATAAGACTTAGTTATTTTGAAGTAAAGAACGTCAAACTATTAACTTAGATCTGATTTTCAAATTGTCATTTCTAAAATCAGTGGTAGTTTTTTTCAAGTGAAGAACTTCATACTAATAACTTACTTTTAATTTACAAATTCACTAGTCTAAAATAAGACTTAGTTATTTTAAAGTAAAGAACGTCAAACTGTTAACTTAAATCTGATTTTCAAATTGTCATTTCTAAAATCAGTAGTAGATACTTTCAAGTAAAGAACTTCAAACTAGTAACTTTGTTTTAAATTACAAATCACTATACTAAAATAAGACTTAGTTATTTAGAAGTAAAGAACGTCAAACTATTAACTTAGATCTGACTTTCAAATTGTTATTTCTAAAACAAGAAGTAGATATTTTTAAGTAAAGAACTTTAAACTAATAACTTAGCCTTGATTTACAAATTGAGTATTCTAAAATAAGAATTAGTTATTTTGAAGTAAAGAACGTCACTTAGATCTGATTTTCAAATTGTCATTTCTAAAATCAGTAGTAGATATTTGCAAGTAAAGAACGTCAAACTATTAACTTAGATCTGATTTTCAAATTCTCATTTCTAAATTCAGTGGTAGTTTTTATCAAGTGAAGAACTTCATACTAATAACTTAGTTTTGGTTTACAAGTTCACTATACTAAAATAAGACTTAGTTGTTTTGAAGTAAAGAACGTCAAACTATTAACTTAGATCTGAATTTCAAATTGTCATTTCTAAAATCAGAAGTAGATATTTTCAAGTAAACAACTTTAAACTAATAACTTAGCCTTGATTTACAAATTGAGTATTCTAAAATAAGACTTAGTTATTTTGAAGTAAAGAACGTCAAACTATTAACTTCGAATTGATTTTCAAATTGTCATTTCTAAAATCAGTGGTAGTTTTTTTCAAGTGAAGAACTTCATACTAATAACTTAGTTTTAATTTACAAATTCACTAGTCTAAAATAAGACTTAGTTATTTTCAAGTAAAGAACGTCAAACTGTTAACTTAGATCTGATTTTCAAATTGTCATTTCTAAAATCAGTAGTAAATATTCTCAAGTAAAGAACTTCAAACTAATAACTTTGTTTTAAATTACAAATTCACTATACTAAAATAAGACTTAGTTATTTAGAAGTAAAGAACGTCAAACTATTAACTTAGATCTGATTTTCAAATTGTCATTTCTAAAATCAGAAGTAGATATTTTCAAGTAAACAACTTTAAAGTAATAACTTAGCCTTGATTTACAAATTGAGTATTCTAAAATAAAACTTAGTTATTTAGAAGTAAAGAACGTCAAACTATTAACTTAGATCTGATTTTCAAATTGTCATTTCTAAAATCAGAAGTAGATATTTTCAAGTAAACAACTTTAAAGTAATAACTTAGCCTTGATTTACAAATTGAGTATTCTAAAATAAAACTTAGTTATTTTGAAGTAAAGAACTTCAAACTATTAACTTAGATCTGATTTTCAAATTGTCATTTCTAAAATCAGTGGTAGTTTTTTTC
Source organism: Cantharis rustica (assembly GCA_911387805.1). NCBI lineage: Eukaryota > Metazoa > Arthropoda > Insecta > Coleoptera > Cantharidae > Cantharis > Cantharis rustica. The sequence goes on along the minus strand of OU426878.1, from coordinate 26,320,991 downwards.
AAGTGAAGAACTTCATACTAATAACTTAGTTTTAATTTACAAATTCACTAGTCTAAAATAAGACTTAGTTATTTTAAAGTAAAGAACGTCAAACTTTTAACTTAGATCTGATTTTCAAATTGTCATTTCTAAAATCAGTAGTAGATAATTTCAAGTAAAGAACTTCAAACTAATAACTTTGTTTTAAATTACAAATTCACTATACTAAAATAAGACTTAGTTATTTAGAAGTAAAGAACGTCAAACTATTAACTTAGAGCTGATTTTCAAGTTGTCATTTCTAAAATCAGAAGTAGATATTTTCAAGTAAAGAACTTTAAACTAATAACTTAGCCTTGATTTACAAATTGAGTATTCTAAAATAAGACTTAGTTATTTTGAAGTAAAGATCGTCAAACTATTAACTTAGATCTGATTTTCAAATTGTCATTTCTAAAATCAGTGGTAGTTTTTTTCAAGTGAAGAACTTCATACTAATAACTTAGTTTTGGTTTACAAATTCACTATACTAAAATAAGACTTAGTTGTTTTGAAGTAAAGAACGTCAAACTATTAACTTAGATCTGATTTTCAAATTGTCATTTCTAAAATCAGAAGTAGATATTTTCAAGTAAACAACTTTAAACTAATAACTTAGCCTTGATTTACAAATTGAGTATTCTAAGATAAGACTTAGTTATTTTGAAGTAAAGAACGTCAAACTATTAACTTAGATCTGATTTTCAAATTGTCATTTCTAAAATCAGTGGTAGTTTTTTTCAAGTGAAGAACTTCATACTAATAACTTACTTTTAATTTACAAATTCACTAGTCTAAAATAAGACTTAGTTATTTTAAAGTAAAGAACGTCAAACTGTTAACTTAAATCTGATTTTCAAATTGTCATTTCTAAAATCAGTAGTAGATACTTTCAAGTAAAGAACTTCAAACTAGTAACTTTGTTTTAAATTACAAATCACTATACTAAAATAAGACTTAGTTATTTAGAAGTAAAGAACGTCAAACTATTAACTTAGATCTGACTTTCAAATTGTTATTTCTAAAACAAGAAGTAGATATTTTTAAGTAAAGAACTTTAAACTAATAACTTAGCCTTGATTTACAAATTGAGTATTCTAAAATAAGAATTAGTTATTTTGAAGTAAAGAACGTCACTTAGATCTGATTTTCAAATTGTCATTTCTAAAATCAGTAGTAGATATTTGCAAGTAAAGAACGTCAAACTATTAACTTAGATCTGATTTTCAAATTCTCATTTCTAAATTCAGTGGTAGTTTTTATCAAGTGAAGAACTTCATACTAATAACTTAGTTTTGGTTTACAAGTTCACTATACTAAAATAAGACTTAGTTGTTTTGAAGTAAAGAACGTCAAACTATTAACTTAGATCTGAATTTCAAATTGTCATTTCTAAAATCAGAAGTAGATATTTTCAAGTAAACAACTTTAAACTAATAACTTAGCCTTGATTTACAAATTGAGTATTCTAAAATAAGACTTAGTTATTTTGAAGTAAAGAACGTCAAACTATTAACTTCGAATTGATTTTCAAATTGTCATTTCTAAAATCAGTGGTAGTTTTTTTCAAGTGAAGAACTTCATACTAATAACTTAGTTTTAATTTACAAATTCACTAGTCTAAAATAAGACTTAGTTATTTTCAAGTAAAGAACGTCAAACTGTTAACTTAGATCTGATTTTCAAATTGTCATTTCTAAAATCAGTAGTAAATATTCTCAAGTAAAGAACTTCAAACTAATAACTTTGTTTTAAATTACAAATTCACTATACTAAAATAAGACTTAGTTATTTAGAAGTAAAGAACGTCAAACTATTAACTTAGATCTGATTTTCAAATTGTCATTTCTTAAACAAGAAGTAGATATTTTCAAGTAAAGAACTTTAAACTAATAACTTAGCCTTGATTTACAAATTGAGTATTCTAAAATAAGACTTAGTTATTTTGAAGTAAAGAACGTCAAACTATTAACTTAGATCTGATTTTCAAATTGTCATTTCTAATATCAGTGGTAGTTTTTTTCAAGTGAAGAACTTCATACTAATAACTTAGTTTTGGTTTACAAATTCACTATACTAAAATAAGACTTAGTTGTTTTGAAGTAAAGAACGTCAAACTATTAACTTAGATCTGATTTTCAAATTGTCATTTCTAAAATCAGAAGTAGATATTTTCAAGTAAACAACTTTAAACTAATAACTTAGCCTTGATTTACAAATTGAGTATTCTAAAATAAGACTTAGTTATTTTGAAGTAAAGAACGTCAAACTCTTAACTTAGATCTGATTTTCAAATTGTCATTTCTAAAATCAGTGGTAGTTTTTTTCAAGTGCAGAACTTCATACTAATAACTTAGTTTTAATTTACAAATTCACTAATCTAAAATAAGACTAAAGTATTTTAAAGTAAAGAACGTCAAACTGTTAACTTAGATCTGATTTTCAAATTGTCATTTCTAAAATCAGTAGTAGATATTTTCAATAAAGAACTTCAAACTAATAACTTTGTTTTAAATTACAAATTCACTATACTAAAATAAGACTTAGTTATTTAGAAGTAACGAACGTCAAACTATTAACTTAGATCTGATTTTCAAATTGTCATTTCTAAAACAAGAAGTAGATATTTTCAAGTAAAGAACTTTAAACTAATAACTTAGCCTTGATTTACAAATTGAGTATTCTAAAATAAGGCTTAGTTATTTTGAAGTAAAGAACGTCAAACTATTAACTTAGATCTGATTTTCAAATTGTCATTTCTAAAATCAGAAGTAGATATTTTCAAGTAAACAACTTTAAACTAATAACTTAGCCTTGATTTACTAATTGAGTATTCTAAAATAAGGCTTAGTTATTTTGAAGTAAAGAACGTCAAACTATTAACTTAGCTCTGATTTTCAAATTGTCATTTCTAAAATCAGTGGTAGTTTTTTTCAAGTGAAGAACTTCATACTAATAACTTAGTTTTAAATTACAAATTCACTATACTAAAATAAGACTTAGTTATTTAGAAGTAAAGAACGTCAAACTATTAACTTAGATCTGATTTTCAAATTATCATTTTTAAAATCAGAAGTAGATATTTTCAAGTAAAGAACTTCAAACTACAACCTTAGATTTGATTTCGATATTTACTTTACTAAGATCCGAATTAGTAAATTTGAAATAAAAAACTTTAAACTAATAACTTAGTTTTGATTTACAAATTTACTAGTCTAAAATAAGACTTAGTTATTTTGAAGTAAAGAACGGCAAACTATTAACTTAGATCTGATTTTCAAATTATCATTTCTAAAATCAGTAGTAGTTTTTATCAAGTAAAAAACTTCATACTAATAACTTAGTTTTGATTTACAAATTCACTATACTAAAATAATACTTAGTAGGTTTGAAGTAAAGAACGTCAAACTATTAACTTAGATCTGATTTTCAAATTGTCATTTCTAAAATCTGAAGCAGATATTTTCAAATAAAGTACTTTAAACTAACAACTTAGTTTTGATTTACAAATACGGTATTCTAAAATAAGACTTATCTATTTTGAAGTAAAGAACGTCATTCTATTAACTTAGATCTGATTTTCAAATTGTCATTTCTTAAAAAAGAAGTGGATATTTCAAAGTAAAGAACTTCAAACTAATAACTTAGTTTTGATTTACAAATTCACTATACTAAAATAAGACTTAGTTGGTTTGAAGTAAAGAACGTCAAACTATTAACTTAGATCTAATTTTCAAATTGTCATTTCTAAAATCAGTGGTAGTTTTTTTCAAGTGAAGAACTTCATACTAATAACTTACTTTTAATTTACAAATTCACTAGTCTAAAATAAGACTTAGTTATTTTAAAGTAAAGAACGTCAAACTGTTAACTTAGATCTGATTTTCAAATTGTCATTTCTAAAATCAGTAGTAGATATTTTCAAGTAAAGAACTTCAAACTAATAACTTTGTTTTAAATTACAAATTCACTATACTAAAATAAGACTTAGTTATTTAGAAGTAAAGAACGTCAAACTATTAACTTAGATCTGACTTTCAAATTGTTATTTCTAAAACAAGAAGTAGATATTTTTAAGTAAAGAACTTTAAACTAATAGCTTAGCCTTGATTTACAAATTGAGTATTCTAAAATAAGAATTAGTTATTTTGAAGTAAAGAACGTCACTTAGATCTGATTTTCATATTGTCATTTCTAAAATCAGTAGTAGATATTTTCAAGTAAAGAACGTCAAACTATTAACTTAGATCTGATTTTCAAATTGTCATTTCTAAAATCAGTGGTAGTTTTTATCAAGTGAAGAACTTCATACTAATAACTTAGTTTTTGTTTACAAGTTCACTATACTAAAATAAGACTTAGTTGTTTTGAAGTAAAGAACGTCAAACTATTAACTTAGATCTGATTTTCAAATTGTCATTTCTAAAATCAGAAGTAGATATTTTCAAGTAAACAACTTTAAACTAATAACTTAGCCTTTATTTACAAATTGAGTATTCTAAAATAAGACTTAGTTATTTTGAAGTAAAGAACGTCAAACTATTAACTTCGATCTGATTTTCAAATTGTCATTTCTAAAATCAGTGGTAGTTTTTTTTAAGTGAAGAACTTCATACTAATAACTTAGTTTTAATTTACAAATTCACTAGTCTAAAATAAGACTTAGTTATTTTCAAGTAAAGAACGTCAAACTGTTAACTTAGATCTGATTTTCAAATTGTCATTTCTAAAATCAGTAGTAAATATTTTCAAGTAAAGAACTTCAAACTAATAACTTTGTTTTAAATTACAAATTCACTATACTAAAATAAGACTTAGTTATTTAGAAGTAAAGAACGTCAAACTATTAACTTAGATCTGATTTTCAAATTGTCATTTCTTAAACAAGAAGTAGATATTTTCAAGTAAAGAACTTTAAACTAATAACTTAGCCTTGATTTACAAATTGAGTATTCTAAAATTTTTTTTTTGACTCCAATATCATACAATCTGTCTTTACAGTGACAATAAGTACTTAATATGACGAACTACAAGACATGTGGAGTGACTTCCCAGTGGTCGTCCTCCTTTAGAGCTATACAGTACAATAACAATTAAGTTACTTTACTACATGTGAAACTGATATTCAAACAAACCCGAAAGTCTTTGAGTTTAACTTAATATTTTATAATTCGAGATTAAATCTGAGAGTTAGGTCTGATGGTTTGAATCGCTTTAGTCGTCTTGGTTCTTCTGTTTTGTCCATAAGTGTGTTTGCAAGTTTGTTGGGATGCACCTGCACTCTTTTACTGTATTTTTCACTATATTCCCGCACCACTTGTCTTATTGACGGTATCTTCAGGTCTTTTTGTATAGTTATGTTTGGTACGTACCAGGGCGCATTCACTATTGCTCTAAGCACTTTGTTTTGAAACCGTTGTAAAATGTCTATATTTGAATTGCTGGCTGTACCCCAAAGCTGGATACCGTACGTCCAAATTGGCTTTAATACGACCTTATATATCAGTAGTTTGTTTTCTTGCGATAGTTGAGATGTTCTACCTATCATCCAGTATAGTTTGTTTAGTTTAAGACCAAGCTGTTTTCTTTTTGTCATTATGTGTTTTTGCCAAGTTAATCTTCGGTCTAGGTGTAGGCCAAGGTATTTTGCACTTTCCGAATGTACGAGTTGTTGTCCATTTAGTGAGACTGCCGGGCAATCTTCCTTATTCAACGTGAATGTAACGTGAATAGACTTGCTTTCGTTGGCTTTGATTCTCCATGTCGTCAACCATTGTTGGATTTTATCAAGATTTATCTGCAGATTTTTTGAAGCCGTTACAGGGTTGGTGTGTGATGCCAAGACAGCCGTATCATCCGCAAAAGTTGCAGTTGTGGTCAATCTCTTCGTAGGCAGGTCTGCAGTATGTAGGAGGTAAAGCATTGGCCCCAGTACGCTTCCTTGAGGTACGCCTGATGATATTGGTCGAAGGTCAGTGTACTCGTTTTGGTGTTTAACAAGAAAATGTCTTTCGGACAAGTACGATTTCAGTAATTCGTAGATATCATGTGGAAGGTGTTTTTTCAATTTATAGCATAAGCCAGTGTGCCAAACCTTGTCAAAGGCCTGTGTTATATCAAGGAAGGCGGCGGAGCAATATTTTTTTCCCTCTAAGTCATTATTGATTTTATTGACAATACGGTGAACCTGTTCAACCGTTCCGTGATTGTTCCTAAAGCCATATTGGTGATCCGGAATAAGTCCATTTTCATTAATAATTGGTTTTATTTTATTAATTAGAATTTTTTCAAAGACCTTCGACAAAACCGGCAACAGGCTAATCGGCCTATACGAGTTGACCTCTTCCGCTGGTTTTCCGGGCTTTGGCAGTATTATGATCTGCGCGATTTTCCATTCACTTGGGAAACAACCAGTCCTGATAGATGCATTAAAGATCTGTGTGATAGCCTGAATTGACCTCGCCGGTAACTCCTTCAAAACCCTTCCCGTTATCAGATCAAAGCCAGGGGCTTTTTTTGAGTTTAAATCTGATTTGATTACTTGTTTTACCTCGCTAAATTTAATCTTTTTCATAGGTAGGCTCATTTGATAAGGACTTTCAAGATATTCACAAATATCCTTTTCAATTTCTGCAGTTGATTCACTCGGGAAAGGTTTGAACACTCCTGCCAGGTGGTTGGCAAATGTAGCAGCCTTTTCTTTATTTGTTTTAGCCCAGTTTCCATCTTTATCTTTAATGGGGGGGATTTCCAGCTGTGGTCTCTTGAGTTTTTTGGTCGCTCTCCAAAGTGAATAATCATTTAATTCGTTAGGCATTAGGTTTTCTAAGTAGCTCTGAATTTCTTGATTTTTCTGATCTGATATTAATTTTTTTAGGTCTTTTGTAGCCTTATTTAGGGCCCTTTTATTTTCGTCTGTTTTCATGTTTTGCCAGCGGGTTCTGATTCTTCGTTTTTCAGCAATCATATCCTTAATTACTATAGGACAACTTTCTTCTTTAAGCTTGTTTTTAATTTCTGGGGTAGCTTCCCAAGCAGCTTTTTGAATACTTTTAGTGAGGGTATTCACTGCTTCGTCGATATCTTGTGCGGTTTTTAGTGGTATTTTCAGATCTGTTATTTCATTTAGCCTACTTCTGAACAATTCCCAGTTTGTATGTTTATTGCTGAGCATTGGTTGGCCTTTTGTCAGTACTATTTGTGAGAACATAGTGACTATAATCGCCGAGTGGTCTGCTGCTAGTTCAAAGCATGATGTTGTTTTGCATTCTCTAGTGTTTATGCCTTTAGTTACACAGAAGTCGATAAGATCAGGTTTTTTTCTGCGATCTGTTGGCCAGTATGTAGGCTCTCCAGTAGATAGGTAGTTCATATTATTTTGGTTCATTGCAGCAAGCATCTGTCTTCCATCGGGTCTAGTTATTCTGGATCCCCACTGCTGGTGTTTTGAATTGAAATCCCCTCCGGCGATGAATTTATTACCCAATGTTTTGAAGTAATCGAGATATGCTTCTTTCTTAATGACGTGTTTTGGTGGACAGTAAACAGCTGAGATGTTCAATGTAGTTGTTTTTCCTTCTATTGCCACAGTAGTTGCTTGTATTTGTTCTTTGTCATATTTATTTAATTCATAATGATTGATGGTGTTTTTAATTATGATTGCCGTGCCCCCATGTGCTTTTCCATCTGGATGGTTTGTATGGTATACTTTGTACTTATCAAATTTGATGTGACTTTTTTGAGTGAAGTGTGTTTCTGAGATCAATAGAACATCGATTGCATTATTGTGTAAGAAATGTCTTACCTCATGAACTCGTTGACATAAGCCGTTGGCGTTCCACACTCCAATTTTCAATAGTTGTTGCGTCATTATACCGTTCTGTTGACGAGGGCGGTAATGAGGTTACACATTGTCCCCATTTGTGTGATTAATTGTTTTAACATATACTTCAGCTCGTTCATGTCCTTTTGTTGTTGAAGATGATACGTTTCTCCATTATTAGTTGTATGCTGGTTTGTATATTGGTTGGTTGTTTGTTTGTTTGTAAATTGGTTGGTTGTTGGTTGGTTTACATATTGGTTTGCTTGAGGTAGTTGAGCCTTTGACGCTGTTGCTTGGGAGTAGCTAACTTGCTGTTCTATGTTTGCGTTTTGGTTTCCTTTTGAAAATTTATTTCGCAATTGGGGATATAGTTTCTGTTGTAGTTGCTTGTGTACCATGCAACCTCGGTAGTTTGCGGGGTGGTTTTCGTTGCAGTTTACACATCTAACCTGATTATCGTTTACTTTTCTCGGACAGTCGGTAGTTTGGTGTGATTCTGCGCATTTTACGCATCTGTGACTCATGTTGCAAAAGTTTTTTGTGTGGCCGTACCTCTGGCACCTGGTGCACTGCGGAATAACCCTTTTGGTGTGAGGCGCTTCAAATACTACACTTGAATTCATGAATAACTTTGTTTTGTATATTTCTTTATTATTATTCTTTTGTTTCATATCTATGAAGAACATTGGTAGCGATAATTTTGTTCTATTTTGTTTCATATTCCAAACATTCGTTACTTCATGGCCGAGTGCTTCTACATTACGTTTTATCTCTTTGATGTCCGTAGAGCCATGTATATTTTTCAAAACAACACGAAAATTTCTTTCCGTCTTTGGCTTGTAAGTGTGATATTGTGTGTTTTTTTCTATAAGGGCTTTAGTAATGTTCGAGTATGCTGCGCCTGTTTTAGGTTGTACTTTAACTTGTTGATTATTAATTGTTTTCATTATGTACAGATCCTTTGCGATTTCATTTAATAACTCGGTAAGTGGATTTATATTTCCAACTCCTTCTATAAATATTGGTGGTGGTCTTGGCTCACTCGCCTGCGTTTTATCTCCTTTCTCGTTAGGTTCTTCTACATTATTTTCCAATGCACTGTATCTATTGGTAGTTATGGTATTAGATGCTCCGAGCCAATAATCTTTTATTTTTGTTTGTCTTTGATACTTATTATTTGATTCTGGACTACGTTGTCTTTTTCTGTTTGTGGCCAATTTCCATCCCTCTTCATCCGTTGCTGGCAGCGGTGGATATAGTTGGTTAAAGTCTGGCTGATTTATCGTTTGTATACCGGTTTCCGGCTGTTGATGTTGGTAAAGGGGTAACACATTATTTGGTAGAGTAATAGGGTATGAACCCGTTGCAGGTAGCGTTGTAATGTTTCCCATAGGTACATATTGAAGAGGTTGAACATATTGTGGCGTGTTTATTGGTATATTGGCCGCTTGCTGGTTGTAATATGTGATACTTTGTGGGAAACTATTTTGAACTGACCAAGGATGCTGTAATTGCACTTGTGGGTTCTGATCATTTATGCTAGTAGTATCTGATGTTGATAATGACAATGGAGTTATAACTTTTCTTGGTTGGTTTGACTGTGGTGCATCATTTGTGTGCATTACCGACTCATTGCCCCTATCATGGGGCGGTGTTCTAATCATAATTTCTCACATTTTCTCGTTGTCATAAAAGCAGTACCTTAACCTCAAATATGCTACTTACTTTTAACTCGTATAACACGTGTATTACTTTTGAATTTTGATCTGCTGGTCGTCCAGGATTTTTATGGACACTATTTCACTCAATAAGAACTTTACTTTACGTATATTTCAACTAATTTGCATCTAGCTAGTAAACAACAACTGTCACTCAAAGCCAGGGCCGGACTCTTTCTAAAATAAGACTTAGTTATTTTGAAGTAAAGAACGTCAAACTATTAACTTAGATCTGATTTTCAAATTGTCATTTCTAAAATCAGTGGTAGTTTTTTTCAAGTGAAGAACTTCATACTAATAACTTAGTTTTGGTTTACAAATTCACTATACTAAAATAAGACTTAGTTGTTTTGAAGTAAAGAACGTCAAACTATTAACTTAGATCTGATTTTCAAATTGTCATTTCTAAAATCAGAAGTAGAAATTTTCAAGTAAACAACTTCAAAATAATAACTTAGCCTTAATTTACATATTGAGTATTCTAAAATAAGACTTAGTTATTTTGAAGTAAAGAACGTCAAACTCTTAACTTAGATCTGATTTTCAAATTGTCATTTCTAAAATCAGTGGTAGTTTTTTTCAAGTGCAGAACTTCATAGTAATAACTTAGTTTTAATTTACAAATTCACTAATCTAAAATAAGACTTAAGTATTTTAAAGTAAAGAACGTCAAACTGTTAACTTAGATCTGATTTTCAAATTGTCATTTCTAAAATCAGTAGTAGATATTTTCAATAAAGAACTTCAAACTAATAACTTTGTTTTAAATTACAAATTCACTATACTAAAATAAGACTTAGTTATTTAGAAGTAAAGAACGTCAAACTATTAACTTAGATCTGATTTTCAAATTGTCATTTCTAAAGCAAGAAGTAGATATTTTCAAGTAAAGAACTTTAAACTAATAACTTAACCTTGATTTACAAATTGAGTATTCTAAAATAAGGCTTAGTTATTTTGAAGTAAAGAACGTCAAACTATTAACTTAGATCTGATTTTCAAATTGTCATTTCTAAAATCAGAAGTAGATATTTTCAAGTAAACAACTTTAAACTAATAACTTAGCCTTGATTTACTAATTGAGTATTCTAAAATAAGGCTTAGTTATTTTGAAGTAAAGAACGTCAAACTATTAACTTAGATCTGATTTTCAAATTGTCATTTCTAAAATCAGTGGTAGTTTTTTTCAAGTGAAGAACTTCATACTAATAACTTAGTTTTAAATTACAAATTCACTATACTAAAATAAGACTTAGTTATTTAGAAGTAAAGAACGTCAAACTATTAACTTAAATCTGATTTTCAAATTATCATTTTTAAAATCAGAAGTAGATATTTTCAAGTAAAGAACTTCAAATTAATAGCTTAGCTTTGATTTACAAATTCACTATACTAAAATAAGACTTAGTTATATTGAAGTAAAGAACGTCAAACTATTAACTTAGCTCTGATTTTCAAATTGTCATTTCTAAGATCAGTAGTAGATATTTTCAAGTAAATAACTTCAAACTTATAACTTAGTTTTGATTTACAAATTTACTAGTGTGAAATAAGACTTAGTTATTTTGAAGTAAAGAATGTCAAACTATTAACTTAGATCTGATTTTCAAATTATCATTTTTAAAATCAGAAGTAGATATTTTCAAGTAAAGAACTTCAAACTACAACCTTAGATTTGATTTCGATATTTACTTTACTAAGATCCGAATTAGTAAATTTGAAATAAAAAACTTTAAACTAATAACTTAGTTTTGATTTACAAATTTACTAGTCTAAAATAAGACTTAGTTATTTTGAAGTAAAGAACGTCAAACTATTAACTTAGATCTGATTTTCAAATTATCATTTCTAAAATCAGTAGTAGTTTTTATCAAGTAAAAAACTTCATACTAATAACTTAGTTTTGATTTACAACTTCACTAGTGTGAAATAAGACTTATCTAATTTGAAGTAAAAAAAGTCACACTATTAACTTAGATCTAATTTTCTAATTGTCATTTCTAAAATCAGTAGTAGAAATTTTCAAGTAAAGAACTTCAAACTAATAACTTAGTTTTGATTTACAAATTCACTATACTAAAATAAGACTTACTTATTTAGAAGTAAAGAACGTCAAACTAATAAAATAGATCTGATTTTCAAATTGTCTTTTCTAAAATAAGAAGTAGCTATTTTCAAATAAAGAACTACACACTAATAACATAGGTTTGATTTACAAATTCACTATCCTAAAATAAGACTTAGTTATTTTGAAGTAAATAACGTCAAACTATTAACTTAGATCTGATTTTCAAATTGTAATTTCTAAAATCAGAAGTAGATATTTTCAAGTAAAAAACTTCAAACTAGCAACTTAGTTTTGATTTACAAATACAGTATTCTAAAATAAGACTTATCTATTTTGAAATAAAGAACGTCAAACTATTAACATAGATCTGATTTTCAAATTGTCATTTCGAAAATCAGACGTAGATATTTTTAAGTAAAGTACTTCAAACTAATAACTTAGTTTTGATTTACAAATACAGTATTCTAAAATAAGACTTATCTCTTTTGAAGTAAAGAACGTTAAACTATTAACTTAGATCTGATTTTCAAATTGTCATTTCTAAAATCTGAAGCAGATATTTTCAAATAAAGAACATCAAACTAACAACTTAGTTTTGATTTACAAATACAGTATTCTAAAATAAGACTTATCTATTTTGAAGTAAAGAACGTAAAACTATTAACTTAGATCTGATTTTCAAATTGTCATTTCTATAATTAGAAGTAGATATTTTTAAGTAAAGTACTTCAAACTAATAACTGATTTTTGAATTACAAATTCACTAGTCTAAAATAAGACTTAGTTATATTGAAGTAAATAACGTCAAACTATTAACTTAGATCTGATTTTCAAATTGTCATTTCTAAAATCAGGAGCAGATATTTTCAAGTAAAGAATTTCAAACTAATAACTTAGTTTTGATTTAAAAATACACTATTCTAAAATAAGACTTATCTATTTAGAAGTAAAAAACGACAAACTATTAACTTAGATCTGATTTGCAAATAGTTATTTCTAAAATCAGAAGTAGATATTTTCGATTAAAGAACTTCAAACTAATAACTTCAAGTTTCAAGTAAAGAACTTCAAACTACAACCTTCGATTTGATTTACAAATTCAGTATTCTAAAATAAGACTGAGTTATTTTGAAGTAATGAACGTCAAACTATTAATTTAGATCTGATTTTCAAATTGTTATTTCTAAAATCAGAATTAGATATTTTCAAGTAAAGAACTGCAAACTAATAACTTAGTTTTGATTTATAAATTCACTATTCTAAAATAAGACTTAGTTATATTGATGTAAAGAACGTCAAACTATTAACTTAGATCTGATTTTCAAATTGTCATTTCTATAATCTGAAGCAGATATTTTCAAGAAAAGAACTTTAAACTAATAACTTAGCTTTGTTTTACAAATTAACTATTCTAAAATAAGCATTAGTTATTTTGAAGTAAAGAACGTCAAACTATTAACTTAGATCTAATTTTCAAATTATCATTTCTAAAATCAGTAGTAGTTTTTTTCAAGTAAAGAACTTCACACTAATAACTTAGCTTTGATTTACAAATTGACTATTCTAAAATAAGTCTTAGTTATTTTGAAGTAAAGAACGTCAAACTATTAACTTAGATCTGATTTTCAAATTGTAATTTCTAAAATCAGAAGTAGATTTTTTCAAGTAAAGAACTTCAAACTACAACCTTCGATTTGATTTCCAAATTTACATTACTAAGATCCGAATTAGTAAATTAGAAGTAAAAAACTTCAAATTAATAACTTAGCTTTGATTTACAAATTCAGTATTCTAAAATAAAACTTAGTTATTTTGAGGTAAAGAACGTCAAACTATTAACTTAGATCTGATTTTCAAATTGTCATTTCTAAAATCAGAAGTAGATATTTTCAAGTAGAGAACTTCAAACTAATAACTTAGTTTTGATTTACAAATTAACTATCCTAAAATAAAAGTTAGTTATTTTGATGTAAAGAACGTTAAAATATTAACTTAGATCTGATTTTCAAATTGTCATTTCTATAATCTGAAGCAGATATTTTCAAGAAAAGAACTTTAAACTAATAAGTTAGTTTTGATTTACAAATTCAGTATTCTAAAATAAGACTGAGTTATTTTGAAGTAAAGAACGTCAAACTATTAATTTAGATCTGATTTTCAAATTGTTATTTCTAAAATCAGAATTAGATATTTTCAAGTAAAGAACTGCAAACTAATAATTTAGTTTTGATTTATAAATTGAATATTCTAAATTAAGACGTAGTTATTTTGAAGTAAAAAACCTCAAACTATTAACTTAGATCTGATTTTCAAATTGTCATTTCTAAACTCAGTAGTAGATATTTTTAAGTAAAGAACTTCAAACTAATAACTTAGCTTTGTTTTACAAATTAACTATTCTAAAATAAGCATTAGTTATTTTGAAGTAAAGAACGTCAAACTATTAACTTAGATCTGATTTAAAATTGTCATTTCTAAAATAAGAAGTAGATATTTTCAAGTAAAGAAGTGCAAACTAATAACATAGCTTTGATTTACAAATTCACTATACTATAATAAGACTTAGTTATTTTGAAGTAAAGAACGTCAAACTATTATTTTAGCTATGATTTTCAAATTATCATTTCTAAAATCAGAAGTAGATATTTTCAAGTAAAGAACTTCAAACTACAACCTTAGATTTGATTTCGAAATTTACATTACTAAGATCCGAATTAGTATATTTGAAGTAAAAAACTTTAAACTAATAACTTAGTTTTGATTTACAACTTCGCTAGTCTAAAATAAGGCTTAGTTATTTTGAAATAAAAAACGTCAAACTATTAACTTAGAGCTAATTTTCAAATTATCATTTCTAAAATCAGTAGTAGTTTTTTTCAAGTAAAGAACTTCATACTAAGAACTTAGCTTTGATTTACAAATTGACTATTCTAAAATAAGTCTTAGTTATTTTGAAGTAAAGAACGTTAAACTATTAACTTAGATCTGATTTTCAAATTGTAATTTCTAAAATCAGAAGTAGATATTTTCAAGTAAAGAACTTCAAATTACAACCTTAGATTTGATTTCCAAATTTACATTACTAAGAACCGAATTAGTAAATTTGAAGTAAAAAACTTTAAACTAATAACTTAGTTTTGATTTACAAACTCACTAGTCTAAAATAAGACTTAGTTATTTTGATGTAAAGAACGTCAAACTATTAACTTAGATCTGATTTTCAAATTGTCATTTCTATAATCTGAAGCAGATATTTTCAAGAAAAGAACTTTAAACTAATAACTTAGTTTTGATTTACAAATTGAATATTCTAAAATAAGACCTAGTTATTTTGAAGTAAAAAACCTCAAACTATTAACTTAGATCTGATTTTCAAATTGTCATTTCTAAAATCAGTAGTAGATATTTTCAAGTAAAGAACTTCAAACTAACAACTTAGCTTTGATTTACAAATTAACTATTCTAAAATAAACATTAGTTATTTTGAAGTAAAGAACGTCAAACTATTAACTTATATCTGATTTTCAAATTGTCATTTATAAAATCAAAAGTAGATATTTTCAAGTAAAGAACTTCAAACTAAAAACTTAGCTTTGATTTACAAATTGACTATTCTAAAATAAGTCTTAGTTATTTTGCAGTAAAGAACGTCAAACTATTAACTTAGATCTGATTTTCAAATTGTCATTTCTAAAATCAGTAGTAGATATTTTCAAGTAACGAACTTCAAACTAATAACTTAGTTTTGATTTACAAACTCACTAGTCTAAAAAAAGACTTAGTTATTTTGATGTAAAGAACGTCAAACTATTAACTTAGATCTGATTTTCAAAATATTATTTCTAAAATCAGTAGTAGATATTTTCAAGTAACGAACTTCAAACTAATAACTTAGTTTTGATTTACAAATTCACTATATTAAAATAAGACTTATTTGTTTAGAAGTAAAGGACGTCAAACTATTAACTTTGATCTGATTTTCAAATTGTCATTTCTTAAAAAAGAAGTAGATATTTCAAAGTAAGAACTTCAAACTAATAACTTAATTTTGATTTACTAATTCTCTATTCTAAAATAAGACTTAGTTATTTTGAAGTAAAGAGCGTCAAACTATTAACTTAGATCTGATTTTCAAATTGTAATTTCTAAAATCAGAAAAAGATATTTTCAAGTAAAAAACTTTAAACTACAACCTTAGATTTGATTTCCAATTTTACATTACTAAGATCCGAATTAGTAAATTTGAAGTAAATAGCTTTAAACATAAACTTAGTTTTGATTTACAAATTCACTAGTCTAAAATAAGACTTAGTTATTTTGAAGTAAAGAACGTCAAACTATTAACTTAAATCTGATTTTCAAATTGTCATTTCTAAAATCAGCAGTAGTTATTTTCAAGTAAAGAACTTTAAACTAATAACTTAGCTTTGATTTACAAATTTAGTATTCTAAATAAAGGCTTAGTTATTTTGAAGTAAAGAACGTCAAACTATTAACTTAGATCTGATTTTCAAATTGTCATTGCTAAAATCAGAAGTAGATATTTGCAAGTAAAAAACTTTAAACTACAACTTTAGTTTTGATTTCCAATTATACATTACTAAGATCCGAATTAGTAAATATGAAGTAAAAAACTTTAAACTAATAACTTAGTTTTGATTTACAAATTCACTAGCCTAAAATAAGACTTAGTTATTTTGAAGTAAATAAACGTCAAACTATTAACTTAGATCTGATTTTCAAATTGTAATTTCTAAAATCAGAAGTAGATATTTTCAAGTAAAGAACTTCAAACTAACAACTTAGTTTTGATTTACAAATACAGTATTCTAAAATAAGACTTAGTTATTTAGAAGTAAAGAACGTCAAACTATTAACTTAGATCTGATTTTCAAATTTTCATTTCTAAAATCAGAAATAAATATTTTCAAGTCCAGAACTTCAAACTAATAACTTAGTTTTAATTTACAAATTCACTATACTAAAATAAGACTTAGTTATTTAAAAGTAAAGAACGTCAAACTATTAACTTAGATCTGATTTTCAAATTGTAATTTCTAAAATCAGAAAAAGATATTTTCAAGTAAAAAACTTTAAACTACAACCTTAGATTTGATTTCCAATTTTACATTACTAAGATCCGAATTAGTCAAATTTGAATATATTTTATATATTATATATAGAATATATTTTATACTAAATAATAAATCAAATTTGAAGTAAATAACTTTAAACTAATAACTTAATTTTGATTTACAAATTCACAAGTCTAAAATAAGACTAAGTTATATTGAAGTAAAAAACGTCAAACTATTAATTTAGATCTGATTTTCAAATTGTAATTTCTAAAATCAGTAGTAGATATTTTCAAGTAAAGAACTTCAAACTAATAACTTAGTTTTAATTTACAAATTCACTATACTAAAATAAGACTTAGTTATTTAAAAGTAAAGAACGTCAAACTATTAACTTAGATCTGATTTTCAAATTGTAATTTCTAAAATCAGTAAAAGATATTTTCAAGTAAAAAACTTTAAACTACAACCTTAGATTTGATTTCCAATTTTACATTACTAAGATCCGAATTAGTCAAATTTGAATATATTTTATATATTATATATAGAATATATTTTATAATAAATAATTAAAGATAATTAATTAATTAAAAGATAATTAATAGATAAATAATTAATTAATAAATTATTTAAAAGTAAAAAACGTCAAACTATTAACTTAGATCTGATTTTCAAATTGTCATTTATAAAATCAGTGCTAGTTTTTTTCAAGTGAAGAACTTCATACTAATAACTTAGTTTTGATTTACAAATTCACTATACTAAAATAAGACTTAGTCGTTTTTAAGTATAGAACGTCAAACTATTAACTTAGATCTGATTTTCAAATTGTAATTTCTAAAATCAGAAGTAATCATTTTCAAGTAAAGAACTTCAAACTACAACTTTAGATTTAATTTCCACATTTACATTACTAAGATCCGAATTAGAAAATTTGAAGTAAAAAACTTTAAACTAATAACTTAGTTTTGATTTACAAATACACTATTATAAAATAAGACTTACTTATTTAGAAGTAAAGAACGTCAAACTATTAATTTAGATCTGATTTTCAAATTGTAATTTCTAAAATCAGAAGTAGAAATTTTCAAGTAAAGAACTTAAAACTAACAACTTAGTTTTGATTTGCAAATAAAGTATTCTAAAATAAGACTTATCTATTTTGAAGTAAAGAACGTCAAACTATTAACATAGATCTGATTTTCAAATTGTCATTTCTTAAAGAAGAAGTAGATATTTCAAAGTAAGAACTTCAAACTAATAACTTAGTTTTGATTTACTAATTCTCTATTCTAAAATAAGACTTAGTTATTTTGAAGTAAAGAGCGTCAAACTATTAACTTAGATCTGATTTTCAAATTGTAATTTCTAAAATCAGAAAAAGATATTTTCAAGTAAAAAACTTTAAACTTCAACCTTAGATTTGATTTCCAATTTTACATTACTAAGATCCGAATTAGTAAATTTGAAGTAAATAGCTTTAAACATAAACTTAGTTTTGATTTACAAATTCACTAGTCTAAAATAAGACTTAGTTATTTTGAAGTAAAGAACGTCAAACTATTAACTTAAATCTGATTTTCAAATTGTCATTTCTAAAATCAGAAGTAGATATTTTCAAGTAAAGAACTTCAAACTAATAACTTAGCTTTGATTTACAAATTTAGAATTCTAAATAAAGGCTTAGTTATTTTGAAGTAAAGAACGTCAAACTATTAACTTAGATCTGATTTTCAAATTGTCATTTCTAGAATCAGAAGTAGATATTTGCAAGTAAAAAACTTTAAACTACAACTTTAGATTTGATTTCCAATTATACATTACTAAGATCCGAATTAGTAAATTTGAAGTAAAAAACTTTAAACTAATTACTTAGTTTTGATTTACAAATTCACTAGCCTATAATAAGACTTAGTTATTTTGAAGTAAAGAACGTCAAACTATTAACTTAGATCTGATTTTCAAATTGTAATTTCTAAAATAAGAAGTAGATATTTTTAAGTAAAGAACTTCAAACTAATAACTTAGTTTTGATTTACAAATTCACTATACTAAAATAAGACTTATTTGTTTAGAAGTAAAGAACGTCAATCTATTAACTTAGATGTGATTTTTAAATTGTGATTACTAAAATCAGAAGTAGATATTTTCAAGTATAGAACTTCTACTTGATAAGTTTGTATTGATTTACAAATTCACTATTTTAAAGTAAGACTTAGCTATTTTGAAGTAAAAATCGTCAAGCTATTAACTTAGATCTGATTTTGAAAGGGTCAATTCTAAAATCAGAAGTAGATATTTCAAAGTAAAAACTTCAAACTTATAACTTAGTTTTGATTTACAAATACACTATACTAATATAAGACTTAGTTATTTAGAAGTAAAGAACGTCAAACTATTAACTTAGATCTAATTTTCAATTTGTTATTTCTAAAATCAGAAGTAGAGATGTTCAAGTAAATAACTTCAAACTAATAACTTAGCTTTGATTTACCAATTCACTATTCTAAAATAAGACTTAGTTATTTTGAAGTAAAGAACGTCAAACTATTAACTTAGATCTGATTTTCAAATTGTAATTTCTAAAATCTGAAAAAGATATTTTCAAGTAAAAAACTTTAAACTACAACCTTAGATTTGATTTCCAATTTTACATTACTAAGATCCGAATTAGTAAATTTGAAGTAAATAACTTTAAACTAATAACTTAGTTTTGATTTACAAATTCACTATACTAAAATAAGACTTAGTTGTTTTTAAGTAAAGAACGTCAAACTATTAACTTAGATCTGATTTTCAAATTGTAATTTCTAAAATCAGAAGTAATCATTTTCAAGTAAAGAACTTCAAACTACAACTTTAGATTTAATTTCCACATTTACATTACTAAGATCCGAATTAGAAAATTTGAAGTAAAAAACTTTAAACTAATAACTTAGTTTTGATTTACAAATACACTATTCTAAAATAAGACTTATCTATTTTGAAGTAAAGAACGTCAAACTATTCACTTAGATCTAATTTTCAAATTGTCATTTCTTAAATCAGAAGTAGATATTTTCCAGTCAAGAACTTCAAACTAATAACTTAGCTTTGATTTCCAAATTGACAATTCTAAAATAAGACTTAGTTATTTTGAAGTAAAGAACGTCAAACTATTAACTTAGATCTGATTTTCAAATTGTCATTTCTAAAATCAGTAGTAGATATTTTCAAATAAAAACTTCAAACTAATAACTTAGTTTTAATTTACAAATTCACTATACTAAAATAAGACTTAGTTATTTTGAAGTAAAGAACGTCAAACTATTAACTTAGATCTAATTTTCAAATTGTCATTTCTAAAATCTGAAGCAGATATTTTCAAATAAAGAACTTTAAACTAATAACTTAGTTTTGATTTACAAATTCCCTATTCTAATATAAGACTTAGTTATTTCGAAGTAAAGAACGTCAAACTAATAACTAGATCTGATTTTTAAATTGTCATTTCTAACATCAGAAGTACATATATTCAATTATAAACCTTCAAAATAAAACCTTAAATATGATTTTCAAATTTACATTTCTAAGATCCGAATTAGTAAATTTAAAGTAAAAAACTTTAAATTAATAATTTAGTTTTGATTTACATATTCACTAGTCTTAAATAAGACTTGGTTATTTTGAAGTAAAGAACGTCAAATTATTAACTTAGATCTGATTTTCAAATTGTCATTTCTAAAATCAGAAGTAGATATTTTCAAGTAAAGAACTTCAAACTACAACCTTAGATTTGATTTTCAAATTGAAATTACTAAGATCTGAATTAGTAAATTTGTAGTAAAAAACTTTAAAGTAATAACTTAGTTTTGATTTAGAAATTCACTAGTCTAAAATAAGGCTTAGTTGTTCAGAAGTAAAGAACGTCAAACTATTAACTTAGATCTCATTTTCAAACTGTCATTTCTAAAATCTGAAGCAGATATTTTCAAGTAAAGAACTTCAAACTAATAACTTAGCTTTGATTTACAAATTGACAATTCCAAAATAAGACTTAGTTATTTTGAAGTAAAGAACGTCAAACTATTAACTTAGATCTAATTTTCAAATTGTCATTTCTAAAATCTGAAGCAGATATTTTCAAGTAAAGAACTTTAAACTAATATCTTAGTTTTGATTTACAAATTCCCTATTCTAATATAAGACTTAGTTATTTCAAAGTAAAGAACGTCAAACTAATAACTAGATCTGATTTTTAAATTGTCATTTCTAAAATCAGAAGTACATATATTCAATTATAAACCTTCAAAATAAAACCTTAAATATGATTTTCAAATTTACTTTTCTAAGATACGAATTAGTAAATTTAAAGTAAAAAACTTTAAATTAATAACTTAGTTTTGATTTACATATTCACTAGTCTTAAATAAGACTTAGTTATTTTGAAGTAAAGAACGTCAAACTATTAACTTAGATCTGATTTTCAAATTGTCATTTCTAAAATCAGAAGTAGATATTTTCAAGTAAAGAACTTCAAACTACAACCTTAGATTTGATTTTCAAATTGAAATTACTAAGATCTGAATTAGTAAATTTGTAGTAAAAAACTTTAAACTAATAACTTAGTTTTGATTTAGAAATTCACTAGTCTAAAATAAGACTTAGTTGTTCAGAAGTAAAGAACTTCAAACTATTAACTTAGATCTCATTTTCAAATTGTCATTTCTAAAATCTGAAGCAGATATTTTCAAGTAAAGAACTTCAAACTAATATTTTAGTTTTGATTTACAAATGCACTATTCTAAAATAAGACTTATATATTTTGAAGTAAAGAACGTCAAACTATTCACATAGATCTAATTTTCAAATTGACATTTCTTAAATCAGAAGTAGATATTTCAAAGTAAAGAACTTCATACTAATAACTTAGTTTTGATTTACAAATTCACTATTCTAAAATAAGATTAAGTTATTTTGAAGTAAGGAACGTCAAACTATTAACTTAGACCTGATTTTTAAATTGTCATTTCTAAAATTAGAAGTAGATATTTTCAATGAAAGAACTTAAAACTAATAACTTAGCTTTGATTTACAAATTCACTATTCTAAAATAAGACTTAGTTGTTCAGAAGTAAAGAACGTGAAACTGTTAACTTAGATATGATTTTCAAATTGTCATATCTAAAATCAGAAGTAGATAATTTCAAGTAAAGAACTTCAAACTACAACCTTAGATTTGATTTCCAAATTTACATTACTAAGATCCGAATTAGTAAATTTGAAGTAAAAAACTTTAAACTAATTACTTAGTTTTGATTTACAAATTCACTAGTCTAAAATAAGACTTAGTTATTTTGAAGTAAAGAACGTCAAACTATTAATTTAGATCTAATTTTCAAATTATCATTTCTAAAATCAGTAGTAGATATTTTCAAGTAAAGAACTTCAAACTAATAACATAGTTTTGATTTACAAATTCACTATACTAAAATATGACTTAGTTATTTAGAAGTAAAAAACGACAAACTATTAACTTAGATCCGATTTTCAAATTGCCATTTCTAAAATTAGAAGTAGATATTTTCAAGTAAAGAACTTCAAACTACAACCGTAGATTTGATTTCCAACTTTACATTACTATGTTCCGAATTAGTGAATTTGAAGTAAAAAACTTTAAACTAATAACTTAGCTTTGATTTACAAATACAGTATTCTAGAATAAGACTTATCTATTTTGAAGTAAAGAACGTCAAACTATTCACTTAGATCTGATTTTCAAATTGTCATTTCTAAAATTCGAAGTAGATATTTTCAAGTAAAGAACTTCAAACTACAACCTTACATTTGAATTCCAAATTTACATTACTAAGTTCCGAATTAGTAAATTTGAAGTAAAAAACTTTAAACTAACAACTTAGTTTAGATTTACAAATACAGTATTGTAAAATAAGACTTATCTATTTTGAAGTAAAGAACGTCAAACTATTAACTTAGATCTGATTTTCAAATTGTCATTTCTTAAATCAGAAGTAGATATTTCAAAGTAAAGAACTTCAAACTAATCACTTAGTTTTGATTTACTAATTCACTATTCTAAAATAAACTTAGTTATTTTGAAGGAAAGAACGTCAAACTATTAACTTAGATCTGATTTTCAAATTGTCACTTCTAAAATCTGAAGCAGATATTTTCAAGTAGAGAACTTCAAACTAATAACTTAGTTTTGATTTACAAATTAACTATCCTAAAATAAAAGTTAGTTATTTTGATGTAAAGAACGTTAAAATATTAACTTAGATCTGATTTTCAAATTGTCATTTCTATAATCTGAAGCAGATATTTTCAAGAAAAGAACTTTAAACTAATAACTTAGTTTTGATTTACAAATTTATTAGTCTAAAATAAGACTTAGTTATTTTGATGTAGAGATCGTCAAACTATTAACTTAGATCTGCTTTTCAAATTGTCATTTCTAAAATCAGAAGAAGATATTTTCAAGTAAAGAACTTCAAACTAATAACTTAGTTTTGATTTACAAATTTAGTAGTCTAAAATAAGTCTTAGTTATTTTGAAGTTAAAACGTCAAACTATTAACTTATACCTGACTTTCAAATTGTCATTTCTAAAATCAGAAGTAGATATTTTCAAGTAAAGAACTTCACACTAAGAACTTAGCTTTGATTTACAAATTGACTATTCTAAAATAAGTCTTAGTTATTTTGAAGTAAAAAACGTCAAACTATAAACTTAGATTTGATTTTCAAATTGTCACTTCTAAAATCAGTAGTAGATATTTTCAAGTAAAGAACTTCAAACAAATAACTTAGTTTTGATTTACAAATTTACTAGTCTAAAATAAGTCTTAGTTATTTCGAAGTATAAACGTCAAACTATTACCTTAGACCTGACTTTCAAATTGTCATTTCTAAAATCAGAAGTAGATATTTTCAAGTAAAGAACTTCACACTAATAACTTAGCTATGATTTACAAATTGACTATTCTAAAATAAGTCTTAGTTGTTTTGAAGTAGAGAACGTCAAAGTATTAACTTAGATCTGATTTTCAAATTGTAATTTCTAAATTCAGAAGTAGATTTTTTCAAGTAAAAAATTTCAAACTACAACCTTCGATTTGATTTACAAATTCAGTATTCTAAAATAAGACTGAGTTATTTAGAAGTAAAGAACGTCAAACTATTAATTTAGATCTGATTTTCAAATTGTTATTTCTAAAATCAGAATTAGATATTTTCAAGTAAAGAACTGCAAACTAATAATTTAGTTTTGATTTATAAATTCACTATTCTAAAATAAGACTTAGTTATTTTGATGTAAAGAACGTCAAACTATTGACTTAGATCTGATTTTCAAATTGTCATTTCTATAATCTGAAGCAGAAATTTTCAAGAAAAGAACTTTAAACTAATAACTTAGTTTTGATTTACAAATTGAATATTCTAAATTAAGACGTAGTTATTTTGAAGTAAAAAACCTCAAACTATTAACTTAGATCTGATTTTCAAATTGTCATTTCTAAACTCAGTAGTAAATATTTTTAAGTAAAGAACTTCAAACTAATAACTTAGCTTTGTTTTACAAATTAACTATTCTAAAATAAGCATTAGTTATTTTGAAGTAAAGAACGTCAAACTATTAACTTAGATCTGATTTAAAATTGTAATTTCTAAAATAAGAAGTAGATATTTTAAGTAAAGAAGTGCAAACTAATAACATAGCTTTGATTTACAAATTCACTATACTATAATAAGACTTAGTTATTTTGAAGTAAAGAACGTCAAACTATTAACTTAGCTCTGATTTTCAAATTATCATTTCTAAAATCAGAAGTAGATATTTTCAAGTAAAGAACTTCAAACTACAACCTTAGATTTGATTTCGAAATTTACATTACTAAGATCCGAATTAGTATATTTGAAGTAAAAAACTTTAAACTAATAACTTAGTTTTGATTTACAAATTCGCTATTCTAAAATAAGGCTTAGTTATTTTGAAATAAAAAACGTCAAACTATTAACTTAGATCAAATTTTCAAATTATCATTTCTAAAATCAGTAGTAGTTTTTTTCAAGTAAAGAACTTCACACTAAGAACTTAGCTTTGATTTACAAATTGACTATTCTAAAATAAGTCTTAGTTATTTTGAAGTAAAGAACGTCAAACTATTAACTTAGATCTGATTTTCAAATTGTAATTTCTAAAATCAGAAGTAGATTTTTTCAAGTAAAGAACTTCAAACTACAACCTTCGATTTGATTTCCAAATTTACATTACTAAGGTCCGAATTAGTAAATTAGAAGTAAAGAACTTCAAATTAATAACTTAGCTTTGATTTACAAATTCAGTATTCTAAAATAAGACTTAGTTATTTTGAGGTAAAGTACGTCAAACTATTAACTTAGATCTGATTTTCAAATTGTCATTTCTAAAATCAGAGGTAGATATTTTCAAGTAGAGAACTTCAAACTAATAACTTAGTTTTGATTTACAAATTAACTATCCTAAAATAAAAGTTAGTTATTTTGATGTAAAGAACGTTAAAATAATAACTTAGATCTGATTTTCAAATTGTCATTTCTATAATCTGAAGCAGATATTTTCAAGAAAAGAACTTTAAACTAATAACTTAGTTTTGATTTACAAATTTATTAGTCTAAAATAAAACTTAGTTAATGTGAAGTAAAAAACGTCAAACTATTAACTTAGACCTGATTTTCAAATTGTAATTTCTAAAATCAGAAGTAAATTTTTTTAAGTAAAAAACTTCAAACTAAAAACTTAGCTTTGATTTACAAATTCACTATTCTAAAATAAGACTTAGTTATTTTGATGTAGAGATCGTCAAACTATTAACTTAGATCTGCTTTTCAAATTGTTATTTCTAAAATCAGAAGTAGATAATTTCAAGTAAAGAACTTCAAAATACAACTCTAGGTTTTATTCTCAAATTTACATTTCTAAGATCCGAATTAGTAAATTTGAAGGAAAAAACTTTAAACTAATAGCTTAGCTTTGATTTACAAATGCACTAGTCTAAAATAACACTTAGTTATTTTGAAGTAAAGAACGTCAAACTATTAACTTAGATCTGATTTTCAAATTGTCATTTCTAAAATCAGTAGTAGATAATTTCAAGTAAAGAACTTCAAACTAATAACTTGGACCTGATTTTCACATTGTAATTTTTAAAATCAAAAGTAGATATTTTCAAGTAAAGAACTTCAAACTAAAAACTTAGCTTTGATTTACAAATTCTCTATTCTAAAATAAGTCTTAGTTATTTCGAAGTAAAAACGTCAAACTATTAACTTAGACCTGACTTTCTAATTGTCATTTATAAAATCAGAAGTAGATATTTTCAAGTAAAGAACTTCACACTAATAACTTAGCTTTGATTTACAAATTGACTATTCTAAAATAAGTTTTAGTTATTTTGAAGTAGAGAACGTCAAACTATTAACTTATATCTGATTTTCAAATTGTAATTTCTAAAATCAGAAGTAGATTTTTTCAAGTAGAGAACTTCAAACTACAACCTTCGATTTGATTTACAAATTCAGTATTCTAAAATAAGACTGAGTTATTTTGAAGTAAAGAACGTCAAACTATTAATTTAGATCTGATTTTCAAATTGTTATTTCTAAAATCAGAATTAGATATTTTCAAGTAAAGAACTTCACACTAATAACTTAGCTTTGATTTACAAATTGACTATTCTAAAATAAGTTTCAGTTATTTTGAAGTAGAGAACGTCAAACAATTAACTTATATCTGATTTTCAAATTGTAATTTCTAAAATCAGAAGTAGATTTTTTCAAGTAAAGAACTTCAAACTACAACCTTCGATTTGATTTACAAATTTAGTATTCTAAAATAAGACTGAGTTATTTTGAAGTAAGGAACGTCAAACTATTAATTTAGATCTGATTTTTAAATTGTCATTTCTATAATCTGAAGCAGATATTTTCAAAAAAAGAACTTTAAACTAATAACTTAGTTTTGATTTACAAATTAAATATTCTAAATTAAGATGTAGTTATTTTGAAGTAAAAAACCTCAAACTATTAACTTAGATCTGATTTTCAAATTGTCATTTCTAAAATCAGTAGTAGATATTTTCAAGTAAAGAACTTCAAACTAACAACTTAGCTTTGATTTACAAATTAAGTATTCTAAAATAAGCATTAGTTACTTTGAAGT
The DNA here is from genome assembly GCA_911387805.1 of Cantharis rustica. Taxonomy (NCBI): domain Eukaryota; kingdom Metazoa; phylum Arthropoda; class Insecta; order Coleoptera; family Cantharidae; genus Cantharis; species Cantharis rustica. Next base: position 26,294,089 of record OU426878.1, on the reverse strand, counting down.
AAAGAACGTCAAACTATTAACTTATATCTGATTTTCAAATTGTCATTTCCAAAATCAGAAGTAGATATTTTCCAGGCAAGAACTTCAAACTAATAACTTAGCTTTGATTTCCAAATTGACAATTCTAAAATAAGACTTAGTTATTTTGAAGTAAAGAACGTCAAACTATTAACTTAGATCTGATTTTCAAATTGTCATTTCTAAAATCAGTAGTAGATATTTTCAAATAAAAACTTCAAACTAATAACTTAGTTTTAATTTACAAATTCACTATACTAAAATAAGACTTAGTTATTTTGAAGTAAAGAACGTCAAACTATTAACTTAGATCCGATTTTCAAATTGTCATTTCTAAAATTAGAAGTAGATATTTTCAATGAAAGAACTTAAAACTAATAACTTAGCTTTGATTTACAAATTCACTATTCTAAAATAAGACTTAGTTGTTCAGAAGTAAAGAACGTGAAACTGTTAACTTAGATATGATTTTCAAATTGTCATATCTAAAATCAGAAGTAGATAATTTCAGGTAAAGAACTTCAAACTACAACCTTAGATTTGATTTCCAAATTTACATTACTAAGATCCGAATTAGTAAATTTGAAGTAAAAAACTTTAAACTAATTACTTAGTTTTGATTTACAAATTCACTAGTCTAAAATAAGACTTAGTTATTTTGAAGTAAAGAACGTCAAACTATTAATTTAGATCTAATTTTCAAATTATCATTTCTAAAATCAGTAGTAGATATTTTCAAGTAAAGAACTTCAAACTAATAACATAGTTTTGATTTACAAATTCACTATACTAAAATAAGACTTAGTTATTTAGAAGTAAAAAACGACAAACTATTAACTTAGATCCGATTTTCAAATTGTCATTTCTAAAATTAGAAGTAGATATTTTCAAGTAAAGAACTTCAAACTACAACCGTAGATATGATTTCCAACTTTACATTACTATGTTCCGAATTAGTGAATTTGAAGTAAAAAACTTTAAACTAATAACTTAGCTTTGATTTACAAATACAGTATTCTAAAATAAGACTTATCTATTTTGAAGTAAAGAACGTCAAACTATTTACTTAGATCTGATTTTCAAATTGTCATTTCTAAAATCAGAAGTAGATATTTTCAAGTAAAGAACTTCAAACTACAACCTTACATTTGAATTCCAAATTTACATTACTAAGTTCCGAATTAGTAAATTTGAAGTAAAAAACTTTAAACTAACAACTTAGTTTAGATTTACAAATACAGTATTGTAAAATAAGACTTATCTATTTTGAAGTAAAGAACGTCAAACTATTAACTTAGATCTGATTTTCAAATTGTCATTTCTTAAATCAGAAGTAGATATTTCAAAGTAAAGAACTTCAAACTAATCACTTAGTTTTGATTTACTAATTCACTATTCTAAAATAAACTTGGTTATTTTGAAGGAAAGAACGTCAAACTATTAACTTAGATCAGATTTTCAAATTGTCACTTCTAAAATCTGAAGCAGATATTTTCAAGTAGAGAACTTCAAACTAATAACTTAGTTTTGATTTACAAATTAACTATCCTAAAATAAAAGTTAGTTATTTTGATGTAAAGAACGTTAAAATATTAACTTAGATCTGATTTTCAAATTGTCATTTCTATAATCTGAAGCAGATATTTTCAAGAAAAGAACTTTAAACTAATAACTTAGTTTTGATTTACAAATTTATTAGTCTAAAATAAGACTTAGTTATTTTGATGTAGAGATCGTCAAACTTTTTTTTTTTTTTTTTTTTTTTTTTTTTTTTGTGTTCGTTGGGAGTGGGGAAACCTTGCATAGGCCCCCCCCAATGAGAGGGAGGGAGTGTCAGATTCTTACTGACTAAAACCCCACTCCGTAGAGACGCCGGGATTCGCTTCCGCATTACTTCCGAACGGCTCACTTCAAGTCATAATTGCTTGCTTCACCCTTTCGGGTCTTTATGCTTCTTTGTTGTTAATTTATTGTATCTTTCTTGCTTTATGGTTGTCTATTGGGGCATAGCTTCGCGTTGATCAGTTTCTTTAGTGGAAATGACTTCTACTGCAAATGCTGCTACGGCTGTCCAGTTTGCTTCTTTTTCCATCATAAATTCTACCAGGTTGTCCGGTGTCAAGTTCTTCACAGCTATCTCCAGGAGTTCGCCACGCTGGGTTTGCCATTTTTCGCATTCAAAAAAAGTGTGGAGTACTGTATCAACTTCGCCACAGTAAGGGCAATAGTGGTTGTCAACCCTCTGGAACCGGTAGAGATATTCCTGGAAACACCCGTGTCCTCCTAGCAGCTGTGTTAATTCATACGACAGCGTGCCGTGCGCTCTATTGCACCACGCTTCAATGCTGGGAATTAGCCGGTGAGTCCACCTGCCCTTCTCGCTGTCGTCCCATCTTTTCTGCCAGCTGTTCAACGAGCACTTGCGCAACTCGTTGTACGACATAAGCACTTTTTTGTATTTTGAGCTCCTTTCTACTGCCAGGAGATCGATTGGAACCATAGACGCCAAAACTAGCAGAGCATCGGTTGACGTTGTTCTATACGCCCTAGCCACTCTCAAAGCCATCTTTCGCTGCACTTTCGCGTATCGCATGGCATAGCTTGCGTATTTCTGCAAGCTGTCTGCCCAAATTGGGGCCCCGTACAACATAACTGAATGTGCTACTGAGGCCAGAAGTCTTCTTTTCGGCTCCGATGGACCACCAATGTTTGGTAGCAATCTGGAGATCATAGTCGCCGCCTTGGTTGCTCTATCCGCCGATTGGGTTATGTGGTCACCAAAGTTGATATATTTATCAACTTGTATCCCCAAAATTCTAATTGATTTCTTATCGGTGGGTCTAACTATGCTGCCCTCTACTTTAATTTTTATTGGAGAGTGTTGTCTCTTCCCGCTTGCAAGAAGCATTTCTGTTTTCTGTGGGACAATTGCTAAGCCATTGTCCCGCAACCAATTGCAGATGGCCTGTACCGCAGCTTCTGTTTTCCACTGAATCTCTTCTTCGGTCTTTGCGACCGCTACTAATGTGAGGTCATCCGCAAAACCTACTAGTTCTACTCCCTCTGGCATATGTAGACGCAAGACACCGTCATAGGTTAGGTTCCACAAGGTCGGCCCAAGTACCGAGCCCTGCGGAACTCCTCCAGTCATCTTAAATCTCATGGTCTTTCCTGCCTCCTGAGCAGTTATCCACCTGTCTTTAAAGTAGCTGTCGATAACTTTCCTAATGTATGGACTCATACCTCTGCGTGACAACTCACTGGTGATGTTTCCCCATCTCACCGTGTTAAAGGCGTTTCTTACATCCAGGGCCACCAGTAGTGGGAACCTACGAGTATACCGCGTACCCTCTCTGGCTTCACGGGCAATACTTACGATTTTCTCAATCGCACTTGTTGTGGACTTCTTCTTTCTGAAGCCGTATTGCTTATCCGACAGCCCTTCGCCCTCTTCTATCTCTGTATGCATTCTTGCTAGGAGCATCCTTTCGAAAAGCTTCCCCACATGGTTCAAGAGGCATAGGGGTCTATAGGAATTCGGCTGTCCCATAGGTTTGTCCCCCTTGCGGATCAAGATCAGGTTTGCCGCCTTCCAGCTTTTAGGGTATGTTCCGCTATTAATTATTTTGTTGAAGGCGTTGATGTAGTGCTTGGGCTGTGTCTCTCCCACCTTCTTAACCAGTACCGCAGGGATGCCATCTGGGCCGGGTGCCTTATTATTTTTTATCATTGCCAGCGCCGTTTTCAGTTCGGCTTCGGTAAACAGAGGGATAGAAGATGCTGGGGTGCTATGTTGTTGTACTATAGGCTGTGGTTGTACTTGCTCCGCACAGTGTGGAAATAGTTCCGCCAATATCGGCTCAAGTTGGTCTTCCTCTATTCCCGTGCTGTTTCGTGCCCCGAATCTCTTGGTCACGATTTTGTACGCTTTTCCCCAAACATCGTCATCCAGCTCCCTAATAAGGCTGTCCCAGTTTCTCTTCTTACTCTTGTCAATTTCTTTCGACAAGTTCCTTCTGGCTTCTCTTAAGTTCACTTTGAGTAGATCTGAATTTTTCTGGTTTCTTGCCAACGCTCTATAATATTGGCGTCTGGCTCTTGTGCAGAGTTTTCGAAGCGTCGCAATTTCTTCCGTCCACCAGTATACCGGCGGTCGCTTACAAGACGTTTTAGGCATGCAGCTCTCGCACGCTTGCTGCAGAAACTCGTCCAATGATGCGCTGGTGTCGTCATTTGGCTCCTTGGTGGATAGAAACTCGACTAATTTGTCTTCGTTTATCTTTTTCCAGGTCCATCTCATTTGTGGGGTCCTCTTCGTGGCATTTATTGCGACTTGAAACTGCACGTAGCGGTGATCACTAGACGTTTCTTCATCCAGCACCATCCAATTAGAAACGCGGTTCGAGAGCGACTGGGTGGCCAGGGTGACGTTAAGTATAGATTTACACGCTCCTCTTTCGAAGGTAGGTTGTTCGCCTTCGTTTAGTACGACCATTTCGTACTCCACAATTAGCTCGGATAGCAGAGTCCCTCTTTGATCTTCCGTTTTCTGATGGTCTGAGTTTTCTACTTTGGGGATTCCCCACTCAGGCGATTTGGCATTGAAATCTCCTCCTATTATAGCAGGTCTGCCTCTTGTCTTAATTTGCTCAAACAGTGCCAATAACTCGTTCTCTACTACTTGCCGCTGCTCGTTTGGTGAGTGGTAGCAGGAATAAACATCGTATTCTCCAAGATTTATCCATACGAAGGTGTTACCAATGCCTCTTCCCCTTATCTCTATATCGGCCGCCACAATTAAAGCCGATTTGCCATCCAGACTAATAATTCGATCTGCAGTCGGACTTGCTGCCCATCGTTGGTTTGGTTCGCTGATGATCGCGACACCAATGTTTCTTCTGTGCATAGTCTCATACAGGAGGTCCTGGGCAGCTTTTGCACAATTTAGGTTAATTTGCAACATCTGAACTTCTGTTAAGGCCCGTGCACTCCCGTCCGTTTGTTCGGTGTGCGCCCCCGCAGTCGTAGCACTTCGTGTTCGCTTCGTCAAACTATTAACTTAGATCTGCTTTTCAAATTGTCATTTCTAAAATCAGAAGAAGATATTATCAAGTAAAGAACTTCAAATTAATAACTTAGTTTTGATTTACAAATTTAGTAGTCTAAAATAAGTCTTAGTTATTTTGAAGTAAAAAACGTCAAACTATAAACTTAGATTTGATTTTCAAATTGTCATTTCTAAAATCAGAAGTAGATAATTTCAAGTAAAGAACTTCAAAAACTTAGCTTTGATTTACAAATTCACTATACTAAAATAAACTTAGTTATTTTGAAGTTAAAACGTCAAACTATTAACTTATACCTGACTTTCAAATTGTCATTTCTAAAATCAGAAGTAGATATTTTCAAGTAAAGAACTTCACACTAATAACTTAGCTTTGATTTACAAATTGACTATTCTAAAATAAGTCTTAGTTATTTTGAAGTAAAAAACGTCAAACTATAAACTTAGATTTGATTTTCAAATTGTCATTTCTAAAATCAGAAGTAGATAATTTCAAGTAAAGAACTTCAAAAACTTAGCTTTGATTTACAAATTCACTATACTAAAATAAACTTAGTTATTTTGAAGTTAAAACGTCAAACTATTAACTTATACCTGACTTTCAAATTGTCATTTCTAAAATCAGAAGTAGATATTTTCAAGTAAAGAACTTCACACTAATAACTTAGCTTTGATTTACAAATTGACTATTCTAAAATAAGTCTTAGTTATTTTGAAGTAAAAAACGACAAACTATAAACTTAGATTTGATTTTCAAATTGTAATTTCTAAAATCAGAAGCAGATTTTTTCAAGTAAAAAATTTCAAACTACAACCTTCGATTTGATTTACAAATTCAGTATTCTAAAATAAGACTGAGTTATTTTGAAGTAAAGAACGTCAAACTATTAATTTTGTTCGCGCCAATTTTGAATTGGGACCATGTCCAAGAGGTTGTGGGCAAGCGCGAACGAGGAGAGACGACGAACGAACCAACGTGTGTAAGAAGTGAGTGTGTGTACCTTTTCCGGTTTCTTCAAGTCGTTTTTTCTTTTTCTGGTCTACCATACCACCAGCTGAACAATTGACGAAATCTAACGCCATCGTATTAGTGATTACCAGTAGTGATCCTATTCCTTCACTTCCCTTCCTCTTATGCTGATCCCCATCCGAAGAGGAAAGAGGATTAGGAAGATAAGCCTGGTAAGTCACTATACCTATGAAAACATCATAAATACAATCGGGACCTATAATTTACAGTCCACTTGAAATCGTCTTATCCCAGTACTATTAGGGGTGAGAATTGGCCAAAACAATTTGTTCCATCGAGCCGAATTGGGTAGTTCTTAGTTTTCTTCCCATCCCAATTCAGTGATTCTACTCATCCGATTGTGTTGACTTTGGTTATTTGTCGAATTATTCAGCGATTTGTTAGTTTTGATCCCACCATTTTTTTGTTTGAGTCTAATTTTGAAAGATTAGAATTTTCCTATTTTCGATTTGGTTATAAATTTATTTTCTTTTATTGAAATTTCCGATTGCTATATTGGGTATCATAATTGTGTCGATATTTACTTTCACCAGCTGCATTTATAGTTTATCACGTCGTTTAAACATTTGTCAGTTAAAACCGAATTTATTTAAATTCAAATTGAGATTTCCAAAAACGACAAAATATGGAACGAAGACTGGAATTGTTGTCTGCAAAACGAGAGAACCTATTCAGAAGAGTACAATTATGTTACGATGCAGCAATTCAGTTCAAACGTGATTCTTCTAACCATAAATATGAAGAAAACTTTAAAATTAGATACCATACCATCGACAAAGTAGTTTTAGAGTATACAGAAACTACACAAGAAATAATAAATTTAAAGTTTGACCTAGACCCAGAACAGAAACCCGATTATGCATTGTTCAATGGTTTTGATGATTTACATGATAACATTCAATACCTAGCGTCCGAATTGTTAAAATCTACTGAAAAGCCTTTGCCTACAACACCATTAACTAGTAATGACAACAAACCAAAGGTAAAACTGCCGCGAATAGAATTGATCAAGTTCGATGGTAGTGATATGTCGCTTTGGCCAATCTTTTATGCTAATTTTAAAAACATGATCCATGATAAACCTGAATTTTCCAAAGGTGAAAAAATTCAATATTTGTTAGGAAGTCTGAACGGTAAAGCATTAAAGACATGTAGCGGAATAGAGCCCGTCCCAGATAATTATGATGTCATATGGAAACTTCTGAAAGATACCTATCATGATAAGAAATTCTTATCTAACTTGTATTTAGACAGAATAACCAAGTTTCGCCCAATAACAGCGCATCATCCTACAAAATTACAATTCTTTTTGGAAAACTTTGATACCAGTGTTAGCAGTTTGAAGAGACTGAAAATTGATGACCTCAGTGATTACATCATTACTTATCTGGCTATGTCCAAATTATCCCAAGAAACCATTAATGCTTTCGAATTGATTAATGCCCAGACCACAGATATGCCAACATATGACCAACTAATTAGTTTCGTTCGCCAGCAAAGTAAAATTATCGTAAAACATGAAAGGCTTCCAGTTAGCGATCCCCATTTTAAAAATCCTAAAACTTTCTTTACCAATAGTACGGACACTCGTTCGAGAACCACTTTTCAAAATTGTATTTCATGCAAAAAACAACCTCATTTGCTAAAGGATTGTATTCACTTTAGGAATAGCACCCATGATCTCAAGTTTGCTGTAGTAAAAGACAATAATCTTTGCTTCAATTGTTTTTCATCTAAACATTCCGCATCATCGTGTCCATCAAGATTTAGTTGCACCATTTGTAAAAAGAGACATCACACCTTAGGATATATAATTCTGGGCAATACTTCCCAAATGAAGATCAACACAAACCCTCTTAACCGATCAGCATTCTTCACCTTAGATAATTTAGTTGAAAAAATGTTTGAACTGGAAGATTTTAATCCGCCTACCTCAACTAAAGAAGATACTGTCGTTGAAGAAATATTTGTTGACAATGTGAAACGTGATGATAACGGGCGTTATACAGTATCCCTACCGTTTAAGGATGATCCAGGAAAGTTAGGGAATTCCTACTTCCTTGCTGAGAAAAGATTACTTTCGTTGGAGAAACGTTTTCTAAAAACCCCAAATCTTCAAAAACTTTATAATTCCGTCATCCAGGATTATTTAAGCCAGAAGCACTTGTCGTTAGTACCAGAAAGTAGATTGCATTCTCCTGGGTATTACATTCCTCATCACTGTATATTTAAACCGGAAAGCGTTTCAACTCCATGTCGTATAGTTTTTGATGCAAGTATGAAATCCGATACTGGCGTTTCACTAAATGATATTCTATATACAGGCGCTAAATTGCAGAATCACTCCATACCGATTTTGTTAAATTTTCGACTATTTCCAATTGCCTTTTCATCCGATGTCAAACAGATGTATCGTCAGATTAACATTATTGAGTCACATAGACCGTATCAACGAATATTATGGAGATTTCATCCAGAAGATCCCATTCAGGTTTATGAATTAAACACAGTAACTTTTGGTGTAAAATCATCTCCCTTTCTAAGTTTACGAACCGTAAAACAATTAGCGAATGATGAAATCCAATCTTTTCCTCGAGCGGTAACTTATGTTCATAGAGATATGTATATGGATGATTTAATTTCTAGTGTACCCACAGTTGAAGAAGCACTCGATTTATATCCCGATCTAATCAATATGTTCAATTCCGGTGGATTTCAATTAGTAAAGTGGACTTCCAATTCTTCCAATCTTTTAGAAATTATTCCAGATGATGTGAAATTAATTCAACCTTTCGATTTTAATCAAGACAATGTGAAGATTCTTGGTTTAAGTTGGAATCCTGTAACAGACCAGTTTTACTTTAAGGTAACTTCGAATATGTCACCCTGCACCAAAAGAAATATGTTATCTCTAGTAGCACGTACTTTCGATCCCTTGGGCTTTTTGGCTCCTATCACATTATTGATTAAATTATTAATTAAAAACATGTGGAAGTTGGGCATCGACTGGGATGTCTCAGCACCGCCAGATATTGCAAAAATTTGGAGAAAATGCCAAGATGAGTTCGTTCTTCTAAACAAGTTGGAAATTCCTCGTCATGTTTTGGTATATGAAAAGACTCCTTTAACATTAATTGGTTTTGCCGATGCAAGTATGTCCGGATTTGGTGCAGTAGTTTATCTGCAAACTACAAACTTATCTAATAAAAGTAATGTAAGATTCCTATGTGCTCAATCTAAAGTTGCCCCTATGTGTAAAATAACCCTTCCACGTTTAGAACTTTGCGCCGCTACGTTGTTAGCAAAACTTCTAGCACACGTTCGTGATATCTATTCCAACCGAGTTAAAATAAATAATATTTATGCTTTTACGGACTCCAGTATAACCTTATGTTGGATTAATTCTTCTACTAAAAAAATGAAACCATTTGTTGGAAATAGAGTGGGAAAAATCCAAGCTTGTATTCCTTCCTTACATTGGTATTACGTTCCGGGAAAATATAACGTGTCGGATTGCGCGTCTCGAGGACTCACGCCTTCAAGCTTACTAGACCATCCTACATGGTTTGTTGGTCCTCTTTGGTTAACCTCATCTCGCTCCGAATGGCCAATTAAACCTTTTAGTGAAATTATAGTCCGTCCCGAAGATGATGAAAAGGAATTAGTATTTCTTACCATTCCGCCTATAATTTCTCCATTATACTCACTGATCAACTATTTCTCGTCTTGGACGAAGCTCCTAAATGCCACTGTTTTTGTCCTAAGATTTGTAAAGATTCTTCCAAAACACACACCGATTACCGCTTCGCATTTAAAAACTGCGGAAATGTTTCTGATACGAGCAGTTCAACAACGTTACTTTCGAAGCGAGTATCATAATTTGAAGAATAATAAAATGGTTTCATCCAATCTACGTCGTTTATGTCCTTTTATTAAGGATGGACTCATCCGAGTAGGAGGGCGGTTATCTAATGCAAGTCTTAGTTACGATCACAAACATCCCATTTTATTACCCAAATCCGACACTTTCGTAATCTTGTTAATTACCTATTACCACAAACTACATCATCATGCAGGCTCTTATTTACTACAATCTTTGTTAATGCAAAATTATTGGATTTTGTCTGCGAGAGGTATTATTCGTCAATCTGTTTGGAGATGCAATCATTGCTTCAGATTGTCTCCAAAGCCTACCTACCCTTTGATGGCAAATTTGCCATTTGAAAGAGTTAACCAAGCTAAGGCCTTTTTGTCCACAGGAGTTGATTTCACTGGAGCTTTTCAAATTACCTTAAGTCGTCGTCGAGGTGTTAGAACCCAAAAGGCTTACGTTTGCCTTTTCGTATGTTTAGCAACAAAGGCAGTTCATCTCGAGTTGGCTTCCGATTTATCTACGGAGTGTTTTATAGCAGCCTTTAAGCGCTTCTTAGCCCGTCGTGGATGTTGCGCAACTTTGTTTTCCGACTGTGGTACAAATTTTGTGGGCGCCAAAAGATATATGGATGAAGTTTATCAGTTAATTTGTTCCCGTACCTACAAAGATGAACTGTTGCGTGAATTGAGTTTAAGAAGAATTGAATGGAAATTTAATCCACCAGCTGCTCCTCATTTTGGAGGAATTTGGGAAGCAAATGTAAAAAGCGTCAAGGCTTACCTTACCCGAACAATCGGCGCTCAAATTTTAACCTATGAAGAATTTAACACCGTCTTAACTCAAATTGAAGCTTTACTCAACTCCAGACCATTATGTAGACTAGGGAATGATCCTCAAGATCCGCAGGCTTTAACTCCGGCCCATTTCTTGTATGGTACACCTTTATCTTCGTTACCCACCGAAGATTTATCAGATACCCTTCCTAATCGATTGAATCGTTATAAGTTGTTGGATTCAATGGTCCAACATTTTTGGCAACGCTGGCATACCGAATATTTGCGCACGCTACAAGTCCGAATGAAATGGAATACCAACACTAATCCAGTAAAAGAGGGCATGATAGTCATTTTAATCCAAAGCAATATTCCTTCATTGCAGTGGCCTTTAGCTATTATCGAAAAATTGCATCCGGGGCAGGATGGAATTGCCCGAGTAGCTACTATTCGAACCAAATCTGGAACCTATAACCGCCCCTTGGTTAGACTTTGTCCTCTTCCTAATCAATGATTCAAGTCAGTATTTTAGTTTTCGTTTTCTACCTTTTATGAATATGTGTTTATTTTGCTTATACTGAATTTTTTTTAATTTGATTTCGAATTCCTCTTTTGTTATTTCAATGATATTACCCTTTGTGTTTTCTTGATATTGTTTCTTCTTGAATTAAAAATTCAAGCCCGGGCCGGCAGGATGTTCGCGCCAATTTTGAATTGGGACCATGTCCAAGAGGTTGTGGGCAAGCGCGAACGAGGAGAGACGACGAACGAACCAACGTGTGTAAGAAGTGAGTGTGTGTACCTTTTCCGGTTTCTTCAAGTCGTTTTTTCTTTTTCTGGTCTACCATACCACCAGCTGAACAATTGACGAAATCTAACGCCATCGTATTAGTGATTACCAGTAGTGATCCTATTCCTTCACTTCCCTTCCTCTTATGCTGATCCCCATCCGAAGAGGAAAGAGGATTAGGAAGATAAGCCTGGTAAGTCACTATACCTATGAAAACATCATAAATACAATCGGGACCTATAATTTACAGTCCACTTGAAATCGTCTTATCCCAGTACTATTAGGGGTGAGAATTGGCCAAAACAAATTTAGATCTGATTTTCAAATTGTTATTTCTAAAATCAGAATTAGATATTTTCAAGTAAAGAACTGCAAACTAATAATTTAGTTTTGATTTATAAATTCACTATTCTAAAATAAGACTTAGTTATTTTGATGTAAAGAACGTCAAACTATTGACTTAGATCTGATTTTCAAATTGTCATTTCTATAATCTGAAGCAGAAATTTTCAAGAAAAGAACTTTAAACTAATAACTTAGTTTTGATTTACAAATTGAATATTCTAAATTAAGACGTAGTTATTTTGAAGTAAAAAACCTCAAACTATTAACTTAGATCTGATTTTCAAATTGTCATTTCTAAACTCAGTAGTAACTATTTTTAAGTAAAGAACTTCAAACTAATAACTTAGCTTTGTTTTACAAATTAACTATTCTAAAATAAGCATTAGTTATTTTGAAGTAAAGAACGTCAAACTATTAACTTAGATCTGATTTAAAATTGTCATTTCTAAAATAAGAAGTAGATATTTTAAGTAAAGAAGTGCAAACTAATAACATAGCTTTGATTTACAAATTCACTATACTATAATAAGACTTAGTTATTTTGAAGTAAAGAACGTCAAACTATTAACTTAGCTCTGATTTTCAAATTATCATTTCTAAAATCAGAAGTAGATATTTTCAAGTAAAGAACTTCACACTAATAACTTAGCTTTGATTTACAAATTGACTATTCTAAAATAAGTTTCAGTTATTTTGAAGTAGAGAACGTCAAACAATTAACGTATATCTGATTTTCAAATTGTAATTTCTAAAATCAGAAGTAGATTTTTTCAAGTAAAGAACTTCAAACTACAACCTTCGATTTGATTTACAAATTTAGTATTCTAAAATAAGACTGAGTTATTTTGAAGTAAAGAACGTCAAACTATTAATTTAGATCTGATTTTCAAATTGTCATTTCTATAATCTGAAGCAGATATTTTCAAAAAAAGAACTTTAAACTAATAACTTAGTTTTGATTTACAAATTAAATATTCTAAATTAAGATGTAGTTATTTTGAAGTAAAAAACCTCAAACTATTAACTTAGATCTGATTTTCAAATTGTCATTTCTAAAATCAGTAGTAGATATTTTCAAGTAAAGAACTTCAAACTAATAACTTAGCTTTGATTTACAAATTAAGTATTCTAAAATAAGCATTAGTTACTTTGAAGTAAAAAACGTCAAACTATTAACTTATATCTGATTTTCAAATTGTCATTTCCAAAATCAGAAGTAGATATTTTCCAGGCAAGAACTTCAAACTAATAACTTAGCTTTGATTTCCAAATTGACAATTCTAAAATAAGACTTAGTTATTTTGAAGTAAAGAACGTCAAACTATTAACTTAGATCTGATTTTCAAATTGTCATTTCTAAAATCAGTAGTAGATATTTTCAAATAAAAACTTCAAACTAATAACTTAGTTTTAATTTACAAATTCACTATACTAAAATAAGACTTAGTTATTTTGAAGTAAAGAACGTCAAACTATTAACTTAGATCCGATTTTCAAATTGTCATTTCTAAAATTAGAAGTAGATATTTTCAATGAAAAAACTTAAAACTAATAACTTAGCTTTGATTTACAAATTCACTATTCTAAAATAAGACTTCGTTGTTCAGAAGTAAAGAACGTGAAACTGTTAACTTAGATATGATTTTCAAATTGTAATTTCTAAAATCAGAAGTAGATAATTTCAAGTAAAGAACTTCAAACTACAACCTTAGATTTGATTTCCAAATTTACATTACTAAGATCCGAATTAGTAAATTTGAAGTAAAAAACTTTAAACTAATTACTTAGTTTTGATTTACAAATTCACTAGTCTAAAATAAGACTTAGTTATTTTGAAGTAAAGAACGTCTAACTATTAATTTAGATCTAATTTTCAAATTATCATTTCTAAAATCAGTAGTAGATATTTCAAGTAAAGAACTTCAAACTAATAACATAGTTTTGATTTACAAATTCACTATACTAAAATAAGACTTAGTTATTTAGAAGTAAAAAACGACAAACTAGTAACTTAGATCCGATTTTCAAATTGTCATTTCTAAAATTAGAAGTAGATATTTTCAAGTAAAGAACTTCAAACTACAACCGTAGATTTGATTTCCAACTTTACATTACTATGTTCCGAATTAGTGAATTTGAAGTAAAAAACTTTAAACTAATAACTTAGCTTTGATTTACAAATACAGTATTCTAAAATAAGACTTATCTATTTTGAAGTAAAGAACGTCAAACTATTCACTTAGATCTGATTTTCAAATTGTCATTTCTAAAATCAGAAGTAGATATTTTCAAGTAAAGAACTTCAAACTACAACCTTACATTTGAATTCCAAATTTACATTACTAAGTTCCGAATTAGTAAATTTGAAGTAAAAAACTTTAAACTAACAACTTAGTTTAGATTTACAAATACAGTATTGTAAAATAAGACTTATCTATTTTGAAGTAAAGAACGTCAAACTATTAACTTAGATCTGATTTTCAAATTGTCATTTCTTAAATCAGAAGTAGATATTTCAAAGTAAAGAACTTCAAACTAATCACTTAGTTTTGATTTACTAATTCACTATTCTAAAATAAACTTAGTTATTTTGAAGGAAAGAACGTCAAACTATTAACTTAGATCTGATTTTCAAATTGTCACTTCTAAAATCTGAAGCAGATATTTTCAAGTAGAGAACTTCAAACTAATAACTTAGTTTTGATTTACAAATTAACTATCCTAAAATAAAAGTTAGTTATTTTGATGTAAAGAACGTTAAAATATTAACTTAGATCTGATTTTCAAATTGTCATTTCTATAATCTGAAGCAGATATTTTCAAGAAAAGAACTTTAAACTAATAACTTAGTTTTGATTTACAAATTTATTAGTCTAAAATAAGACTTAGTTATTTTGATGTAGAGATCGTCAAACTATTAACTTAGATCTGCTTTTCAAATTGTCATTTCTAAAATCAGAAGAAGATATTTTCAAGTAAAGAACTTCAAATTAATAACTTAGTTTTGATTTACAAATTTAGTAGTCTAAAATAAGTCTTAGTTATTTTGAAGTAAAAAACGTCAAACTATAAACTTAGATTTGATTTTCACATTGTCATTTCTAAAATCAGAAGTAGATAATTTCAAGTAAAGAACTTCAAAAACTTAGCTTTGATTTACAAATTCACTATACTAAAATAAACTTAGTTATTTTGAAGTTAAAACGTCAAACTATTAACTTATACCTGACTTTCAAATTGTCATTTCTAAAATCAGAAGTAGATATTTTCAAGTAAAGAACTTCACACTAATAACTTAGCTTTGATTTACAAATTGACTATTCTAAAATAAGTCTTAGTTATTTTGAAGTAAAAAACGTCAAACTATAAACTTAGATTTGATTTTCAAATTGTCACTTCTAAAATCAGTAGTAGATATTTTCAAGTAAAGAACTTCAAACAAATAACTTAGTTTTGATTTACAAATTTACTAGTCTAAAATAAGTCTTAGTTATTTCGAAGTATAAACGTCAAACTATTACCTTAGACCTGAATTTCAAATTGTCATTTCTAAAATCAGAAGTAGATATTTTCAAGTAAAGAACTTCACACTAATAACTTAGCTATGATTTACAAATTGACTATTCTAAAATAAGTCTTAGTTATTTTGAAGTAGAGAACGTCAAAGTATTAACTTATATCTGATTTTCAAATTGTAATTTCTAAAATCAGAAGTAGATTTTTTCAAGTAAAAAATTTCAAACTACAACCTTCGATTTGATTTAAAAATTCAGTATTCTAAAATAAGACTGAGTTATTTTGAAGTAAAGAACGTCAAACTATTAATTTAGATCTGATTTTCAAATTGTTATTTCTAAAATCAGAATTAGATATTTTCAAGTAAAGAACTGCAAACTAATAATTTAGTTTTGATTTATAAATTCACTATTCTAAAATAAGACTTAGTTATTTTGATGTAAAGAACGTCAAACTATTGACTTAGATCTGATTTTCAAATTGTCATTTCTATAATCTGAAGCAGAAATTTTCAAGAAAAGAACTTTAAACTAATAACTTAGTTTTGATTTACAAATTGAATATTCTAAATTAAGACGTAGTTATTTTGAAGTAAAAAACCTCAAACTATTAACTTAGATCTGATTTTCAAATTGTCATTTCTAAACTCAGTAGTAAATATTTTTAAGTAAAGAACTTCAAACTAATAACTTAGCTTTGTTTTACAAATTAACTATTCTAAAATAAGCATTAGTTATTTTGAAGTAAAGAACGTCAAACTATTAACTTAGATCTGATTTAAAATTGTCATTTCTAAAATAAGAAGTAGATATTTTCAAGTAAAGAACTTCAAACTACAACCTAAGATTTGATTTCGAAATTTACATTACTAAGATCCGAATTAGTATATTTGAAGTAAAAAACTTTAAACTAATAACTTAGTTTTGATTTACAAATTCGCTATTCTAAAATAAGGCTTAGTTATTTTGAAATAAAAAACGTCAAGCTATTAACTTAGATCAAATTTTCAAATTATCATTTCTAAAATCAGTAGTAGTTTTTTTCAAGTAAAGAACTTCACCCTAAGAACTTAGCTTTGATTTACAAATTGACTATTCTAAAATAAGTCTTAGTTATTTTGAAGTAAAGAACGTCAAACTATTAACTTAGATCTGATTTTCAAATTGTAATTTCTAAAATCAGAAGTAGATTTTTTCAAGTAAAGAACTTCAAACTACAACCTTCGATTTGATTTCCAAATTTACATTACTAAAATCCGAATTAGTAAATTAGAAGTAAAAAACTTCAAATTAATAACTTAGCTTTGATTTACAAATTCAGTATTCTAAAATAAGACTTAGTTATTTTGAGGTAAAGAACGTCAAACTATTAACTTAGATCTGATTTTCAAATTGTCATTTCTAAAATCAGAAGTAGATATTTTCAAGTGGAGAACTTCAAACTAATAACTTAGTTTTGATTTACAAATTTATTAGTCTAAAATAAGACTTAGTTAATGTGAAGTAAAAAACGTCAAACTATTAACTTAGACCTGATTTTCAAATTGTAATTTCTAAAATCAGAAGTAAATTTTTTTAAGTAAAAAACTTCAAACTAAAAACTTAGCTTTGATTTACAAATTCACTATTCTAAAATAAGACTTAGTTATTTTGATGTAGAGATCGTCAAACTATTAACTTAGATCTGCTTTTCAAATTGTTATTTCTAAAATCAGAAGTAGATAATTTCAAGTAAAGAACTTCAAAATACAACCTTAGGTTTTATTCTCAAATTTACATTTCTAAGATCCGAATTAGTAACATTGAAGGAAAAAACTTTAAACTAATAGCTTAGCTTTGATTTACAAATGCACTAGTCTAAAATAACACTTAGTTATTTTGAAGTAAAGAACGTCAAACTATTAACTTAGATCTGATTTTCAAATTGTCATTTCTAAAATCAGTAGTAGATATTTTCAAGTAAAGAACTTCAAACTAATAACTTGGACCTGATTTTCACATTGTAATTTCTAAAATCAAAAGTAGATATTTTCAAGTAAAGAACTTCAAACTAAAAACTTAGCTTTGATTTACAAATTCTCTATTCTAAAATAAGTCTTAGTTATTTCGAAGTAAAAACGTCAAACTATTAACTTAGACCTGACTTTCTAATTGTCATTTATAAAATAAGAAGTAGATATTTTCAAGTAAAGAACTTCACACTAATAACTTAGCTTTGATTTACAAATTGACTATTCTAAAATAAGTTTTAGTTATTTTGAAGTAGAGAACGTCAAACTATTAACTTATATCTGATTTTCAAATTGTAATTTCTAAAATCAGAAGTAGATTTTTTCAAGTAGAGAACTTCAAACTACAACCTTCGATTTGATTTACAAATTCAGTATTCTAAAATAAGACTGAGTTATTTTGAAGTAAAGAACGTCAAACTATTAATTTAGATCTGATTTTCAAATTGTTATTTCTAAAATCAGAATTAGATATTTTCAAGTAAAGAACTTCACACTAATAACTTAGCTTTGATTTACAAATTGACTATTCTAAAATAAGTTTCAGTTATTTTGAAGTAGAGAACGTCAAACAATTACCGTATATCTGATTTTCAAATTATAATTTCTAAAATCAGAAGTAGATTTTTTTCAAGTAAAGAACTTCAAACTACAACCTTCGATTTGATTTACAAATTTAGTATTCTAAAATAAGACTGAGTTATTTTGAAGTAAAGAACGTCAAACTATTAATTTAGATCTGATTTTCAAATTGTCATTTCTATAATCTGAAGCAGATATTTTCAAAAAAAGAACTTTAAACTAATAACTTAGTTTTGATTTACAAATTAAATATTCTAAATTAAGATGTAGTTATTTTGAAGTAAAAAACCTCAAACTATTAACTTAGATCTGATTTTCAAATTGTCATTTCTAAAATCAGTAGTAGATATTTTCAAGTAAAGAACTTCAAACTAATAACTTAGCTTTGATTTACAAATTAAGTATTCTAAAATAAGCATTAGTTACTTTGAAGTAAAGAACGTCAAACTATTAACTTATATCTGATTTTCAAATTGTAATTTCTAAAATCAGAAGTAGATATTTTCAAGTAAAGAACTTCAAACTACAACCTTCGATTTGATTTCGAAATTTACATTACTAAGACCCGAATTAGTATATTTGAAGTAAATAATTTTAAACTAATAACTTAGTTTTGATTTACAAATTCACTAGTGTAAACTAAGGCGTAGTTATTTGAAGTAAAGAACTTCAAACTATTATCTTAGATCTGATTTTCAAATTGTCATTTCTAAAATAAGAAGTAGATATTTTCAAGTAAAGACCTTCACACTAATAACTTAGCTTAGATTTACTAATTGACTATTCTAAAATAAGTCTTAGTTATTTTGAAGTAGAGAACGTCAAAGTATTAACTTATATCTGATTTTCAAATTGTAATTTCTAAAATCAGAAGTAGATTTTTTCAAGTAAAAAACTTCAAACAACAACCTTCGATTTGATTTACAAATACAGTATTCTAAAATAAGACTGAGTTATTTTGAAGTAAAGAACGTCAAACTATTAACTGAGATCTGATTTTCAAATTGTCATTTCTATAATCTGAAGCAGATATTTTTAAGAAAAGAACTTTAAACTAATAACTTAGTTTTGATTTACAAATTGAATATTCTAAATTAAGACGTGGTTATTTTGAAGTAAAAAACCTCAAACTATTAACTTAGATCTGATTTTCAAATTGTCATTTCTAAACTCAGTAGTAGATATTTTCCAGTAAAGAACTTCAAACTAATAACTTAGCTTTGTTTTACAAATTAACTATTCTAAAATAAGCATTAGTTATTTTGAAGTAAAGAACGTCAAACTATTAACTTATATCTGATTTTCAAATTGTAATTTCTAAAATCAGAAGTAGATATTTTCAAGTAAAGAACTTCAAACTACAACCTTCGATTTGATTTCGAAATTTACATTACTAAAACCCGAATTAGTATATTTCAAGTAAATAACTATAAACTAATAACTTAGTTTTGATTTACAAATTCACTGGTCTAAACTAAGGCTTAGTTATTTGAAGTAAAGAACGTCAAACTATTAACTTAGATCTGATTTAAAATTGTCATTTCTAAAATGAGAAGTAGATATTTTCAAGTAAAGAAGTGCAAACTAATAACAGAGCTTTGATTTACAAATTCACTATACTATAATAAGACTTAGTTATTTTGAAGTAAAGAACGTCAAACTATTAACTTAGCTCTGCTTTTCAAATTACCATTTCTAAAATCAGAAGTAGACATTTTCAAGTAAAGAACTTCAAACTACAACCTTAGATTTGATTTCGAAATTTACATTACTAAGATCCGAATTAGTATATTTGAAGTAAAAAACTTTAAACTAATAACTTAGTTTTGATTTACAAATTCGCTAGTCTAAAATAAGGCTTAGTTATTTTGAAGTAAAGAACGTCAAACTATTAACTTAGATCTAATTTTCAAATTATCATTTCTAAAAGCAGTAGTAGTTTTTTTCAAGTAAAGAACTTCACACTAAGAACTTAGCTTTGATTTACAAATTGACTATTCTAAAACAAGTCTTAGTTGTTTTGAAGTAAAGAACGTCAAACTATTAATTTAGATCTGACTTTCAAATTGTCATTTCTATAATCTGAAGCAGATATTTTCAAGAAAAGAACTTTAAACTAATAACTTAGTTTTGATTTACAAACTCACTAGTCTAAAATAAGACTTAGTTATTTTGATGTAAAGAACGTCAAACTATTAACGTAGATCTGATTTTCAAATTGTTATTTCTAAAATCAGTAGTAGATATTTTCAAGTAAAGATTTATTTTCAAATTGTAATTTCTAAAATCAGAAGTAGATTTTTTCAAGTAAAGAACTTCAAACTACAACCTTCGATTTGATTTACAATTTCAGTATTCTAAAATAAGACTGAGTTATTTTGCAGTAAAGAACGTCAAAGTATTAATTTAGATCTGATTTTCAAATTGTAATTTCTAAAATCAGAAGTAGATATTTTCAAGTAAAGCACTTCAAACTACAACCTTCGATTTGATTTCGAAATTTACATTACTAAGACCCGAATTAGTATATTTGAAGTAAATAACTTTAAACTAATAACTTAGTTTTGATTTACAAATTCACTAGTCCAAACTAAGGCTTAGTTATTTGAAGTAAAGAACGTCAAACTATTAACTTAGATCTGATTTTCAAATTGTCATTTCTAAAATAAGAAGTAGATATTTTCAAGTAAAGAACTTCACACTAATAACTTAGCTTTGATTTACAAATTGACTATTCTAAAATAAGTCTTAGATATTTTGAAGTAGAGAACGTCTAACTATTAACTTATATCTGACTTTCAAATTGTAATTTCTAAAATCAGAAGAAGATTTTTTTAGGTAAAGAACTTCAAACTACAACCTTTTGATTTGATTTACAAATTCAGTATTCTAAAATAAGTCTGAGTTATTTTGAAGTAAAGAACGTCAAACTATTAACTTAGATGTGATTTTCAAATTGTTATTTCTAAAATCAGAATTAGATATTTTCAAGTAAAGAACTTCAAACTAATAACTTAGTTTTGATTTATAAATTCACTATTCTAAAATAAGACTTAGTTATTTTGTTGTAAAGAACGTCAAACTATTAACTTAAATCTGATTTTCAAATTGTCATTTCTATAATCTGTAGCAGATATTTTCAAAAAAAGAACTTTAAACTAATAACTTAGTTTTGATTTACAAATTGAATATTCTAAATTAAGACGTAGTTATTTTGAAGTAAAAAACCTCAAACTATTAACTTAGATCTGATTTTCAAATTGTCATTTCTAAAATCAGTAGTAGATATTTTCAAGTAAAGAACTTCAAATTAATAACTTATTTTTGATTTACAAATTTACTAGACTAAAATAAGACTTAGTTATTTTGAAGTAAAAAACGTCAAACTATTAACTTAGATCTGATTTTCAAATTGTCATTTCAAAAATCAGAAGTAGATAATTTCAAGTTAAGAACTTCAAACTAATAACATAGCTTTGATTTACAAATTCACTATACTAAAATAAACTTAGTTATTTTGAAGTAAAAAACTTCAAACTATTAACTTAGATCTGATTTTCAAATTGTCATTTCTAAAATCAGTAGTAGATATTTTCAAGTAAAGAACTTCAAACAAATAACTTTGTTTTGATTTACAAATTTACTAGTCTAAAATAAGTCTTAGATATTTTGAAATAAAAACGTCAAACTATTAACTTAGACCTGATTTTCAAATTGTCATTTCTAAAATCAGAAGTAGATATTATCAAGTAAAGAACTTCACACTAGTAACTTAGCTTTGATTTACAAATTGACTATTCTAAAATAATTCTTAGTTATTTTGAAGTAAAGAACGTCAAACTATTAACTTATATCTGATTTTCAAATTGTAATTTTTAAAATCAGAAGTAGATTTTTTCAAGTAAAGAACTTCAAACTACAACCTTCGATTTGATTTCCAAATTTACATTACTAAGATCCGAATTAGTAAATTTGAAGTAAAGAACTTCAAATTAATAACTTAGCTTTGATGTACAAATGCACTATTCTAAAATAAGACTTAGTTATTTTGATGTAGAGATCCTCAAACTATTAACTTAGATCTGATTTTCAAATTGTCATTTCTAAAATCAGAAGTAGATAATTTCAAGTAAAGAACTTCAAACTAATAACATAGCTTTGACTTACAAATTTACTATACTAAAATAAACGTAGTTATTTTGAAGTAAAAAACTTCAAACTATTAACTTAGATCTGATTTTCAAATTGTCATTTCTAAAATCAGTAGTAGATATTTTCAAGTAAAGAACTTCAAACAAATAACTTAGTTTTGATTTACAAATTTACTAGTCTAAAATAAGTCTTAGTTATTTTGAAATAAAAACGTCAAACTATTAACTTAGACCTGATTTTCAAATTGTCATTTCTAAAATCAGAAGTAGATATTTTCAAGTAAAGAACTTCACACTAGTAACTTAGCTTTGATTTACAAATTGACTATTCTAAAATAAGTCTTATTTTCAAATTGTAATTTCAAAAATCAGAAGTAGATTTTTTTAAGTAAAAAACTTCAAACTACAACCTTCGATTTGATTTCCAAATTTACATTACTAAGATCCGAATTAGTAAATTTGAAGTAAAAAACTTCAAATTAATAACTTAGTTTTGATGTACAAATTCACTATTCTAAAATAAGACTTAGTTATTTTGATGTAGAGATCGTCAAACTATGAACTTAGATCTGATTTTCAAATTGTCATTTCTAAAATCAGAAGTAGATATTTTCATGTAAAGAACTTCAAACTACAACCTTAGATTTGATTTCCAAATTTACATTACTAAGATCCGAATTAGTAAATTTGAAGTAAAAATCTTTAAACTAATAACTTAGTTTTGATTTACAAACTCACTAGTCTAAACCAAGACTTAGTTATTTTGAAGTAAAGAACGTCAAACTATTAACTTAGATCTGATTTTTAAATTGTCAATTCTAAAATCAGAAGTAGAAATTTTCAAGTAAAAAACTTTAAACTAATAACTTAGCTTTGATTTACAAATTCACTATTCTAAACTAAGACTTAGTTATTTTGAAGTAAAGAACGTCAAACTATTAACTTAGATCTGATTTTCAAATTGTCCTTGCTAAAATAAGTAGTAGATAATTTCAAGTAATAAACTTCAAACTACAACCTTCGATTTGATTTCGAAATTTACATTACTAAGATCCGAATTAGTATATTTGAAGTAAAAAACTTTAAACTAATAACTTAGTTTTGATTTACAAATTCACTAGTCTAAAATAAGGCTTAGTTATTTTGAAGTAAAGAACGTCAAACTATTAACTTAGATCTGATTTTCAAATTGTCTTTTCTAAAATCAGTAGTAGTTTTTTTCAAGTAAAGAACTTCATACTAATAACTTAGTTTTGATATACAAATACAGTATTCTAAAATAAGACTTATCTATTTTGAAGTAAAGATCGTCAAACTACTAACTTAGATCTGATTTTCAAATTGTCATTTCTAAAATCAGAAGTAGATATTTTTAAGTAAAGAACTTCAAACTAATAACTTAGTTTTGATTTATAAATTCACTATTCTAAAATAAGACTTAGTTATTTTGATGTAAAGAACGTCAAACTATTAACTTAGATCTGACTTTCAAATTGTCATTTCTATAATCTGAAGCAGATATTTTCAAGAAAAGAACTTTAAACTAATAACTTAGTTTTGATTTACAAACTCACTAGTCTAAAATAAGACTTAGTTATTTTGATGTAAAGAACATCAAACTATTAACTTAGATCTGATTTTCAAATTGTTATTTCTAAAATCAGTAGTAGATATTTTCAAGTAAAGATTTATTTTCAAATTGTAATTTCTAAAATCAGAAGTAGATTTTTTCAAGTAAAGAACTTCAAACTACAACCTTCGATTTGATTTACAATTTCAGTATTCTAAAATAAGACTGAGTTATTTTGCAGTAAAGAACGTCAAAGTATTAATTTAGATCTGATCTTCAAATTGTAATTTCTAAAATCAGAAGTAGATATTTTCAAGTAAAGCACTTCAAACTACAACCTTCGATTTGATTTCGAAATTTACATTACTAAGACCCGAATTAGTATATTTGAAGTAAATAACTTTAAACTAATAACTTAGTTTTGATTTACAAATTCACTAGTCTAAACTAAGGCTTAGTTATTTGAAGTAAAGAACGTCAAACTATTAACTTAGATCTGATTTTCAAATTGTCATTTCTAAAATAAGAAGTAGATATTTTCAAGTAAAGAACTTCACACTAATAACTTAGCTTTGATTTACAAATTGACTATTCTAAAATAAGTCTTAGATATTTTGAAGTAGAGAACGTCTAACTATTAACTTATATCTGACTTTCAAATTGTAATTTCTAAAATCAGAAGAAGATTTTTTTAGGTAAAGAACTTCAAACTACAACCTTTTGATTTGATTTACAAATTCAGTATTCTAAAATAAGTCTGAGTTATTTTGAAGTAAAGAACGTCAAACTATTAACTTAGATGTGATTTTCAAATTGTTATTTCTAAAATCAGAATTAGATTTTTTCAAGTAAAGAACTTCAAACTAATAACTTAGTTTTGATTTATAAATTCACTATTCTAAAATAAGACTTAGTTATTTTGTTGTAAAGAACGTCAAACTATTAACTTAAATCTGATTTTCAAATTGTCATTTCTATAATCTGTAGCAGATATTTTCAAAAAAAGAACTTTAAACTAATAACTTAGTTTTGATTTACAAATTGAATATTCTAAATTAAGACGTAGTTATTTTGAAGTAAAAAACCTCAAACTATTAACTTAGATCTGATTTTCAAATTGTCATTTCTAAAATCAGTAGTAGATATTTTCAAGTAAAGAACTTCAAATTAATAACTTATTTTTGATTTACAAATTTACTAGACTAAAATAAGACTTAGTTATTTTGAAGTAAAAAACGTCAAACTATTAACTTAGATCTGATTTTCAAATTGTCATTTCAAAAATCAGAAGTAGATAATTTCAAGTTAAGAACTTCAAACTAATAACATAGCTTTGATTTACAAATTCACTATACTAAAATAAACTTAGTTATTTTGAAGTAAAAAACTTCAAACTATTAACTTAGATCTGATTTTCAAATTGTCATTTCTAAAATCAGTAGTAGATATTTTCAAGTAAAGAACTTCAAACAAATAACTTTGTTTTGATTTACAAATTTACTAGTCTAAAATAAGTCTTAGATATTTTGAAATAAAAACGTCAAACTATTAACTTAGACCTGATTTTCAAATTGTCATTTCTAAAATCAGAAGTAGATATTATCAAGTAAAGAACTTCACACTAGTAACTTAGCTTTGATTTACAAATTGACTATTCTAAAATAAATCTTAGTTATTTTGAAGTAAAGAACGTCAAACTATTAACTTATATCTGATTTTCAAATTGTAATTTTTAAAATCAGAAGTAGATTTTTTCAAGTAAAGAACTTCAAACTACAACCTTCGATTTGATTTCCAAATTTACATTACTAAGATCCGAATTAGTAAATTTGAAGTAAAGAACTTCAAATTAATAACTTAGCTTTGATGTACAAATGCACTATTCTAAAATAAGACTTAGTTATTTTGATGTAGAGATCCTCAAACTATTAACTTAGATCTGATTTTCAAATTGTCCTTGCTAAAATAAGTAGTAGATAATTTCAAGTAATAAACTTCAAACTACAACCTTCGATTTGATTTCGAAATTTACATTACTAAGATCCGAATTAGTATATTTGAAGTAAAAAACTTTAAACTAATAACTTAGTTTTGATTTACAAATTCACTAGTCTAAAATAAGGCTTAGTTATTTTGAAGTAAAGAACGTCAAACTATTAACTTAGATCTGATTTTCAAATTGTCTTTTCTAAAATCAGTAGTAGTTTTTTTCAAGTAAAGAACTTCATACTAATAACTTAGTTTTGATATACAAATACAGTATTCTAAAATAAGACTTATCTATTTTGAAGTAAAGATCGTCAAACTACTAACTTAGATCTGATTTTCAAATTGTCATTTCTAAAATCAGAAGTAGATATTTTTAAGTAAAGAACTTCAAACTAATAACTTAGTTTTGATTTATAAATTCACTATTCTAAAATAAGACTTAGTTATTTTGATGTAAAGAACGTCAAACTATTAACTTAGATCTGACTTTCAAATTGTCATTTCTATAATCTGAAGCAGATATTTTCAAGAAAAGAACTTTAAACTAATAACTTAGTTTTGATTTACAAACTCACTAGTCTAAAATAAGACTTAGTTATTTTGATGTAAAGAACATCAAACTATTAACTTAGATCTGATTTTCAAATTGTTATTTCTAAAATCAGTAGTAGATATTTTCAAGTAAAGATTTATTTTCAAATTGTAATTTCTAAAATCAGAAGTAGATTTTTTCAAGTAAAGAACTTCAAACTACAACCTTCGATTTGATTTACAATTTCAGTATTCTAAAATAAGACTGAGTTATTTTGCAGTAAAGAACGTCAAAGTATTAATTTAGATCTGATCTTCAAATTGTAATTTCTAAAATCAGAAGTAGATATTTTCAAGTAAAGCACTTCAAACTACAACCTTCGATTTGATTTCGAAATTTACATTACTAAGACCCGAATTAGTATATTTGAAGTAAATAACTTTAAACTAATAACTTAGTTTTGATTTACAAATTCACTAGTCTAAACTAAGGCTTAGTTATTTGAAGTAAAGAACGTCAAACTATTAACTTAGATCTGATTTTCAAATTGTCATTTCTAAAATAAGAAGTAGATATTTTCAAGTAAAGAACTTCACACTAATAACTTAGCTTTGATTTACAAATTGACTATTCTAAAATAAGTCTTAGATATTTTGAAGTAGAGAACGTCTAACTATTAACTTATATCTGACTTTCAAATTGTAATTTCTAAAATCAGAAGAAGATTTTTTTAGGTAAAGAACTTCAAACTACAACCTTTTGATTTGATTTACAAATTCAGTATTCTAAAATAAGTCTGAGTTATTTTGAAGTAAAGAACGTCAAACTATTAACTTAGATGTGATTTTCAAATTGTTATTTCTAAAATCAGAATTAGATTTTTTCAAGTAAAGAACTTCAAACTAATAACTTAGTTTTGATTTATAAATTCACTATTCTAAAATAAGACTTAGTTATTTTGTTGTAAAGAACGTCAAACTATTAACTTAAATCTGATTTTCAAATTGTCATTTCTATAATCTGTAGCAGATATTTTCAAAAAAAGAACTTTAAACTAATAACTTAGTTTTGATTTACAAATTGAATATTCTAAATTAAGACGTAGTTATTTTGAAGTAAAAAACCTCAAACTATTAACTTAGATCTGATTTTCAAATTGTCATTTCTAAAATCAGTAGTAGATATTTTCAAGTAAAGAACTTCAAATTAATAACTTATTTTTGATTTACAAATTTACTAGACTAAAATAAGACTTAGTTATTTTGAAGTAAAAAACGTCAAACTATTAACTTAGATCTGATTTTCAAATTGTCATTTCAAAAATCAGAAGTAGATAATTTCAAGTTAAGAACTTCAAACTAATAACATAGCT
This sequence comes from Cantharis rustica, assembly GCA_911387805.1. NCBI lineage: Eukaryota > Metazoa > Arthropoda > Insecta > Coleoptera > Cantharidae > Cantharis > Cantharis rustica. The sequence continues at coordinate 26,266,474 of OU426878.1, read as the reverse complement.
TTGATTTACAAATTCACTATACTAAAATAAACTTAGTTATTTTGAAGTAAAAAACTTCAAACTATTAACTTAGATCTGATTTTCAAATTGTCATTTCTAAAATCAGTAGTAGATATTTTCAAGTAAAGAACTTCAAACAAATAACTTTGTTTTGATTTACAAATTTACTAGTCTAAAATAAGTCTTAGATATTTTGAAATAAAAACGTCAAACTATTAACTTAGACCTGATTTTCAAATTGTCATTTCTAAAATCAGAAGTAGATATTATCAAGTAAAGAACTTCACACTAGTAACTTAGCTTTGATTTACAAATTGACTATTCTAAAATAATTCTTAGTTATTTTGAAGTAAAGAACGTCAAACTATTAACTTATATCTGATTTTCAAATTGTAATTTTTAAAATCAGAAGTAGATTTTTTCAAGTAAAGAACTTCAAACTACAACCTTCGATTTGATTTCCAAATTTACATTACTAAGATCCGAATTAGTAAATTTGAAGTAAAGAACTTCAAATTAATAACTTAGCTTTGATGTACAAATGCACTATTCTAAAATAAGACTTAGTTATTTTGATGTAGAGATCCTCAAACTATTAACTTAGATCTGATTTTCAAATTGTCATTTCTAAAATCAGAAGTAGATAATTTCAAGTAAAGAACTTCAAACTAATAACATAGCTTTGACTTACAAATTTACTATACTAAAATAAACGTAGTTATTTTGAAGTAAAAAACTACAAACTATTAACTTAGATCTGATTTTCAAATTGTCATTTCTAAAATCAGTAGTAGATATTTTCAAGTAAAGAACTTCAAACAAATAACTTAGTTTTGATTTACAAATTTACTAGTCTAAAATAAGTCTTAGTTATTTTGAAATAAAAACGTCAAACTATTAACTTAGACCTGATTTTCAAATTGTCATTTCTAAAATCAGAAGTAGATATTTTCAAGTAAAGAACTTCACACTAGTAACTTAGCTTTGATTTACAAATTGACTATTCTAAAATAAGTCTTATTTTCAAATTGTAATTTCTAAAATCAGAAGTAGATTTTTTTAAGTAAAAAACTTCAAACTACAACCTTCGATTTGATTTCCAAATTTACATTACTAAGATCCGAATTAGTAAATTTGAAGTAAAAAACTTCAAATTAATAACTTAGTTCTGATGTACAAATTCACTATTCTAAAATAAGACTTAGTTATTTTGATGTAGAGATCGTCAAACTATGAACTTAGATCTGATTTTCAAATTGTCATTTCTAAAATCAGAAGTAGATATTTTCATGTAAAGAACTTCAAACTACAACCTTAGATTTGATTTCCAAATTTACATTACTAAGATCCGAATTAGTAAATTTGAAGTAAAAATCTTTAAACTAATAACTTAGTTTTGATTTACAAACTCACTAGTCTAAACCAAGACTTAGTTATTTTGAAGTAAAGAACGTCAAACTATTAACTTAGATCTGATTTTTAAATTGTCAATTCTAAAATCAGAAGTAGATATTTTCAAGTAAAAAACTTTAAACTAATAACTTAGCTTTGATTTACAAATTCACTATTCTAAACTAAGACTTAGTTATTTTGAAGTAAAGAACGTCAAACTATTAACTTAGATCTGATTTTCAAATTGTCCTTGCTAAAATAAGTAGTAGATAATTTCAAGTAATAAACTTCAAACTACAACCTTCGATTTGATTTCGAAATTTACATTACTAAGATCCGAATTAGTATATTTGAAGTAAAAAACTTTAAACTAATAACTTAGTTATGATTTACAAATTCACTAGTCTAAAATAAGGCTTAGTTATTTTGAAGTAAAGAACGTCAAACTATTAACTTAGATCTGATTTTCAAATTGTCTTTTCTAAAATCAGTAGTAGTTTTTTTCAAGTAAAGAACTTCATATTAATAACTTAGTTTTGATATACAAATACAGTATTCTAAAATAAGACTTATCTATTTTGAAGTAAAGATCGTCAAACTACTAACTTAGATCTGATTTTCAAATTGTCATTTCTAAAATCAGAAGTAGATATTTTTAAGTAAAGAACTTCAAACTAATAACTTAGTTTTGATTTATAAATTCACTATTCTAAAATAAGACTTAGTTATTTTGATGTAAAGAACGTCAAACTATTAACTTAGATCTGATTTTCAAATTGTCATTTCTATAATCTGTAGCAGATATTTTCAAGAAAAGAACTTTAAACTAATAACTTAGTTTTGATTTACAAATTGAATATTCTAAATTAAGACGTAGTTATTTTGAAGTAAAAAACCTTAAACTTAGATCTAAACTAAAATTAAACTAAAATTAACTTAGATCTGATTTTCAAATTGTCATTTCTAAAATCAGTAGTAGATGTTTTCAAGTAAAGAACTTCAAATTAATAACTTAGTTTTGATTTACAAATTTACTAGTCTAAAATAAGACTTAGTTATTTCAGTTATTTCAAACTATTAACTTAGATCTGATTTTCAAATTGTCATTTCTAAAATCAGTAGTAGATATTTTCAAGTAAAGAACTTCAAACAAATAACTTAGTTTTGATTTACAAATTTACTAGTCTAAAATAAGTCTTAGTTATTTTGAAATAAAAACGTCAAACTATTAACTTAGACCTGATTTTCAAATTGTCATTTCTAAAATCAGAAGTAGATATTTTCAAGTAAAGAACTTCACACTAGTAACTTAGCTTTGATTTACAAATTGAGTATTCTAAAATAAGTCTTAGTTATTTTGAAGTAAAGAACGTCAAACTATTAACTTATATCTGATTTTCAAATTGTAATTTCTAAAATCAGAAGAAGATTTTTTCAAGTAAAAAACTTTAAACTACAACCTTCGATTTGATTTCCAAATTTACATTACACAGATCCGAATTAGTAAATTTGAAGTAAAGAACTTCAAATTAATAACTTAGTTTTGATGTACAAATTCGTTATTCTAAAATAAGACTTAGTTATTTTGATGTAGAGATCGTCAAACTATTAACTTAGAACTGATTTTCAAATTGTCATTTCTAAAATCAGAAGTAGATATTTTTAAGTAAAGAACTTCAAACTACAACCTTAGATTTGATTTCCAAATTTACATTACTAAGATCCGAATTAGTAAATTTGAAGTAAAAAACTTTAAACTAATAACTTAGTTTTGATTTACAAACTCACTAGTCTAAACCAAGACTTAGTTATTTTAAAGTAAAGAACGTCAAACTATTAACTGAGATCTGATTTTCAAATTGTTATTTCCAAAATCAGTAGTAGATATTTTGAAGTAAAGATCTGCAAACTAATAACCTAGTTTTGATTTACAAATTCACTATTCTAAAATAAGACTTAGTTATTTTGAAGTAAAGAACGTCAAACTATTAACTTAGATCTGATTTTCAAATTGTCATTTCTAAAATCAGTAGTAGATATTTTCAAGTAAAGAACTTCAAACTAATAACTTAGTTTTGATTTACAAATTTATTAGTCAGAGATAAGACTTACTTATTTTGAAGTAAAAAACGTCAAACTATTAACTTAGATATGATTTACAAATTGTCATTTCTAAAATCAGATGTAGATAATTTCAAGTAAAAACTTCAAACTAATAACATAGCTTTGATTTACAAATTCACTATTCTAAAATATGACTTAGTTATTTTAAAGTAGAGATCGTCAAACTATTAACTTAGATCTGATTTTCAAATTGTCATTTCTAAAATCAGAAGTAGATAATGTCAAGTAAAGAACTTCAAACTAATAACATAGCTTTGATTTACAAATTTACTAGTCTAAAATAAGGCTTAGTTATTTCGAAGTAAAAACGTCAAACTATTAACTTAGACCTGACTTTCAAATTGTCATTTCTAAAATCAGAAGTAGATATTTTCAAGTAATCAACTTCACACTAATAACTTAGCTTTGATTTACAAATTGACTATTCCAAAATAAGTCTTAGTTATTCTGAAGTAGAGAACGTCAAACTATTAACTTATATCTGATTTTCAAATTGTAATTTCTAAAATCAGAAGTAGATTTTTTCAAGTAAAGAACTTCAAACTACAACCTTCCATTTGATTTACAAATTCAGTATTCTAAAATATGACTGAGTTATTTTGAAGTAAAAAACCTCAAACTATTAACTTAGATCTGATTTTCAAATTGTCATTTCTAAAATCAAAAGTAGATATTTTCAAATAGAGAATTTCAAACTAATAACTTAGTTTTGATTTACAAATTAACTATCCTAAACTAAAAGTTAGTTATTTTGATGTAAAGTACGTTAAAATATTAACTTAGATCTGATTTTCAAATTATCATTTCTATAATCTGAAGCAGATATTATCAAGAAAAGAACTTTAAACTAATAACTTAGTTTTGATTTACAAATTTATTAGTCTAAAATAAGACTTAGTTAATGTGAAGTAAATAACGTCAAACTATTAACTTAGACCTGATTTTCAAATTGTAATTTCTAAAATCAGAAGTAAACTTTTTTAAGTAAAGAACTTCAAACTAAAAACTTAGCTTTGATTTACAAATTCACTAGTCTAAAATAACACTTAGTTATTTTGAAGTAAAGAACGTCAAACTATTAACTTAGATCTGATTTTCAAATTGTCATTTCTAAAATCAGTAGTAGATATTTTCAAGTAAAGAACTTCAAACTAATAACTTGGACCTGATTTTCAAATTGTAATTTCTAAAATCAAAAGTAGATATTTTCAAGTAAAGAACTTCAAACTACAACCTTAGATTTGATTTCCAAATTTACATTACTAAGATCCGAATTAGTAAATTTGATGTAAAAAACTTTAAACTAATAACTTAGTTTTGATTTACAAACTCACTAGTCTAAAATAAGACTTAGTTATTTTGATGTAAAGAACGTCAAACTATTAACTTAAATCTGATTTTCAAATTGTTATTTCTAAAATCAGTAGTATGTATTTTCAAGTAAAGAACTTCAAACTAATAACTTAGTTTTGATTTACAAATTCACTATATTAAATAAGACTTATTTGTTTAGAAGTAAAGGACGTCAAACTATTAACTTTGATCTGATTTTCAAAATTGTAATTTCTAAAATCAGAAGTAGATATTTTCAAGTAAAGAACTTCAAACTACAACCTTCGATTTGATTTCGAAATTTACATTACTAAGACTCGAATTAGTATATTTGAAGTAAATAACTTTAAACTAATAACTTAGATTTGATTTACAAATTCACTAGTCTAAACTAAGGCTTAGTTATTTGAAGTAAAGAACGTCAAACTATTAACTTAGATCTGATTTTCAAATTGTCATTTCTAAAATAAGAAGTAGATATTTTCAAGTAAAGAACTTCACACTAATAACTTAGCTTTGATTTACAAATTGACTATTCTAAAATAAGTCTTAGATATTTTGAAGTAGAAAACGTCTAACTATTAACTTATATCTGATTTTCAAATTGTAATTTCTAAAATCAGAAGTAGATTTTTTCAAGTAAAGAACTTCAAACTACAACCTTTTGATTTGATTTACAATTTCAGTATTCTAAAATAAGACTGAGTTATTTTGAAGTAATGTACGTCAAACTATTAAATTAGATGTGATTTTCAAATTGTTATTTCTAAAATCAGAATTAGATATTTTCAAGTAAAGAACTTCAAACTAATAACTTAGTTTTGATTTATAAATTCACTATTCTAAAATAAGACTTAGTTATTTTAATGTAAAGAACGTCAAACTATTAACTTAGATCTGATTTTCAAATTGTCATTTCTATAATCTGTAGCAGATATTTTCAAGAAAAGAACTTTAAACTAATAACTTAGTTTTGATTTACAAATTGAATATTCTAAATTAAGACGTAGTTATTTTGAAGTAAAAAACCTTAAACTTAGATCTAAACTAAAATTAAACTAAAATTAACTTAGATCTGATTTTCAAATTGTCATTTCTAAAATCAGTAGTAGATGTTTTCAAGTAAAGAACTTCAAATTAATAACTTAGTTTTGATTTACAAATTTACTAGTCTAAAATAAGACTTAGTTATTTCAGTTATTTCAAACTATTAACTTAGATCTGATTTTCAAATTGTCATTTCTAAAATCAGTAGTAGATATTTTCAAGTAAAGAACTTCAAACAAATAACTTAGTTTTGATTTACAAATTTACTAGTCTAAAATAAGTCTTAGTTATTTTGAAATAAAAACGTCAAACTATTAACTTAGACCTGATTTTCAAATTGTCATTTCTAAAATCAGAAGTAGATATTTTCAAGTAAAGAACTTCACACTAGTAACTTAGCTTTGATTTACAAATTGAGTATTCTAAAATAAGTCTTAGTTATTTTGAAGTAAAGAACGTCAAACTATTAACTTATATCTGATTTTCAAATTGTAATTTCTAAAATCAGAAGAAGATTTTTTCAAGTAAAAAACTTTAAACTACAACCTTCGATTTGATTTCCAAATTTACATTACACAGATCCGAATTAGTAAATTTGAAGTAAAGAACTTCAAATTAATAACTTAGTTTTGATGTACAAATTCGTTATTCTAAAATAAGACTTAGTTATTTTGATGTAGAGATCGTCAAACTATTAACTTAGAACTGATTTTCAAATTGTCATTTCTAAAATCAGAAGTAGATATTTTTAAGTAAAGAACTTCAAACTACAACCTTAGATTTGATTTCCAAATTTACATTACTAAGATCCGAATTAGTAAATTTGAAGTAAAAAACTTTAAACTAATAACTTAGTTTTGATTTACAAACTCACTAGTCTAAACCAAGACTTAGTTATTTTAAAGTAAAGAACGTCAAACTATTAACTGAGATCTGATTTTCAAATTGTTATTTCCAAAATCAGTAGTAGATATTTTGAAGTAAAGATCTGCAAACTAATAACCTAGTTTTGATTTACAAATTCACTATTCTAAAATAAGACTTAGTTATTTTGAAGTAAAGAACGTCAAACTATTAACTTAGATCTGATTTTCAAATTGTCATTTCTAAAATCAGTAGTAGATATTTTCAAGTAAAGAACTTCAAACTAATAACTTAGTTTTGATTTACAAATTTATTAGTCAGAGATAAGACTTACTTATTTTGAAGTAAAAAACGTCAAACTATTAACTTAGATATGATTTACAAATTGTCATTTCTAAAATCAGATGTAGATAATTTCAAGTAAAAACTTCAAACTAATAACATAGCTTTGATTTACAAATTCACTATTCTAAAATATGACTTAGTTATTTTAAAGTAGAGATCGTCAAACTATTAACTTAGATCTGATTTTCAAATTGTCATTTCTAAAATCAGAAGTAGATAATGTCAAGTAAAGAACTTCAAACTAATAACATAGCTTTGATTTACAAATTTACTAGTCTAAAATAAGGCTTAGTTATTTCGAAGTAAAAACGTCAAACTATTAACTTAGACCTGACTTTCAAATTGTCATTTCTAAAATCAGAAGTAGATATTTTCAAGTAATCAACTTCACACTAATAACTTAGCTTTGATTTACAAATTGACTATTCCAAAATAAGTCTTAGTTATTCTGAAGTAGAGAACGTCAAACTATTAACTTATATCTGATTTTCAAATTGTAATTTCTAAAATCAGAAGTAGATTTTTTCAAGTAAAGAACTTCAAACTACAACCTTCCATTTGATTTACAAATTCAGTATTCTAAAATATGACTGAGTTATTTTGAAGTAAAAAACCTCAAACTATTAACTTAGATCTGATTTTCAAATTGTCATTTCTAAAATCAAAAGTAGATATTTTCAAATAGAGAATTTCAAACTAATAACTTAGTTTTGATTTACAAATTAACTATCCTAAACTAAAAGTTAGTTATTTTGATGTAAAGTACGTTAAAATATTAACTTAGATCTGATTTTCAAATTATCATTTCTATAATCTGAAGCAGATATTATCAAGAAAAGAACTTTAAACTAATAACTTAGTTTTGATTTACAAATTTATTAGTCTAAAATAAGACTTAGTTAATGTGAAGTAAATAACGTCAAACTATTAACTTAGACCTGATTTTCAAATTGTAATTTCTAAAATCAGAAGTAAACTTTTTTAAGTAAAGAACTTCAAACTAAAAACTTAGCTTTGATTTACAAATTCACTAGTCTAAAATAACACTTAGTTATTTTGAAGTAAAGAACGTCAAACTATTAACTTAGATCTGATTTTCAAATTGTCATTTCTAAAATCAGTAGTAGATATTTTCAAGTAAAGAACTTCAAACTAATAACTTGGACCTGATTTTCAAATTGTAATTTCTAAAATCAAAAGTAGATATTTTCAAGTAAAGAACTTCAAACTACAACCTTAGATTTGATTTCCAAATTTACATTACTAAGATCCGAATTAGTAAATTTGATGTAAAAAACTTTAAACTAATAACTTAGTTTTGATTTACAAACTCACTAGTCTAAAATAAGACTTAGTTATTTTGATGTAAAGAACGTCAAACTATTAACTTAAATCTGATTTTCAAATTGTTATTTCTAAAATCAGTAGTATGTATTTTCAAGTAAAGAACTTCAAACTAATAACTTAGTTTTGATTTACAAATTCACTATATTAAATAAGACTTATTTGTTTAGAAGTAAAGGACGTCAAACTATTAACTTTGATCTGATTTTCAAAATTGTAATTTCTAAAATCAGAAGTAGATATTTTCAAGTAAAGAACTTCAAACTACAACCTTCGATTTGATTTCGAAATTTACATTACTAAGACTCGAATTAGTATATTTGAAGTAAATAACTTTAAACTAATAACTTAGATTTGATTTACAAATTCACTAGTCTAAACTAAGGCTTAGTTATTTGAAGTAAAGAACGTCAAACTATTAACTTAGATCTGATTTTCAAATTGTCATTTCTAAAATAAGAAGTAGATATTTTCAAGTAAAGAACTTCACACTAATAACTTAGCTTTGATTTACAAATTGACTATTCTAAAATAAGTCTTAGATATTTTGAAGTAGAAAACGTCTAACTATTAACTTATATCTGATTTTCAAATTGTAATTTCTAAAATCAGAAGTAGATTTTTTCAAGTAAAGAACTTCAAACTACAACCTTTTGATTTGATTTACAATTTCAGTATTCTAAAATAAGACTGAGTTATTTTGAAGTAATGTACGTCAAACTATTAAATTAGATGTGATTTTCAAATTGTTATTTCTAAAATCAGAATTAGATATTTTCAAGTAAAGAACTTCAAACTAATAACTTAGTTTTGATTTATAAATTCACTATTCTAAAATAAGACTTAGTTATTTTAATGTAAAGAACGTCAAACTATTAACTTAGATCTGATTTTCAAATTGTCATTTCTATAATCTGTAGCAGATATTTTCAAGAAAAGAACTTTAAACTAATAACTTAGTTTTGATTTACAAATTGAATATTCTAAATTAAGACGTAGTTATTTTGAAGTAAAAAACCTCAAACTATTAACTTAGATCTGATTTTCAAATTGTCATTTCTAAAATCAGAAGTAGATATTTTCAAATAGAGAATTTCAAACTAATAACTTAGTTTTGATTTACAAATTAACTATCCTAAAATAAAAGTTAGTTATTTTGATGTAAAGAACGTTAAAATATTAACTTAGATCTGATTTTCAAATTATCATTTCAATAATCTGAAGCAGATATTATCAAGAAAAGAACTTTAAACTAATAACTTAGTTTTGATTTACAAATTTATTAGTCTAAAATAAGACTTAGTTAATGTGAAGTAAATAACGTCAAACTATTAACTTAGACCTGATTTTCAAATTGTAATTTCTAAAATCAGAAGTAAACTTTTTTAAGTAAAGAACTTCAAACTAAAAACTTAGCTTTGATTTACAAATTCACTATTCTAAAATAAGCCTTAGTTATTTTGATGTAGAGATCGTCAAACTATTAACTTAGATCTGCTTTTCAAATTGTCATTTCTAAAATCAGAAGTAGATAATTTCAAGTAAAAAACTTCAAACTCATAACATAGCTTTGATTTACAAATTCACTATACTAAAATAAACTTAGTTATTTTGAAATAAAAAACGTCAAACTATTAAGTTAGACCTTATTTTCAAATTGTCATTTCTAACATCAAAAGTAGATATTTTCAAGTAAAGAACTTCAAACTAATAACTTAGCTTTGATTTACAAATTGACTATTCTAAAATAAGTCTTAGTTATTTTGAAGGAAAGAACGTCAAACTATTAACTTATATCTGAGTTTCAAATTGTCATTTCTAAAATCAGAAGTAGATATTTTCAAGTAAAGAACTTCAAAATACAACCTTAGGTTTTATTCTCAAATTTACATTTCTAGGATCCGAATTATTAAATTCGAAGTAAAAAACTTTAAACTAATAGCTTAGCTTTGATTTACAAATTCACTAGTCTAAAATAACACTTAGTTATTTTGAAGTAAAGAACGTCAAACTATTAACTTAGATCTGATTTTCAAATTGTCATTTCTAAAATCAGTAGTAGATATTTTCAAGTAAAGAACTTCAAACTAATAACTTGGACCTGATTTTCAAATTGTAATTTCTAAAATCAAAAGTAGATATTTTCAAGTAAAGAACTTCAAACTACAACCTTAGATTTGATTTCTAAATTTACATTACTAAGATCCGAATTAGTAAATTTGATGCAAAAAACTTTAAACTAATAACTTAGTTTTGATTTACAAACTCACTAGTCTAAAATAAGACTTAGTTATTTTGATGTAAAGAACGTCAAACTATTAACTTAAATCTGATTTTCAAATTGTTATTTCTAAAATCAGTAGTATGTATTTTCAAGTAAAGAACTTCAAACTAATAACTTAGTTTTGATTTACAAATTCACTATACTAAAATAAGACTTATTTGTTTAGAAGTAAAGGACGTCAAACTATTAACTTTGATCTGATTTTCAAATTGTCATTTCCAAAACCAAAAGTAGATATTTTCAAGTAAAGAACTTCAAACTAATAACTTAGTTTTGATTTACAAATTTACTAGTCTAAAATAAGACTTAGGTATTTTGAAGTATAAAACGTCAAACTATTAACTTATATCTGATTTTCAAAATTGTAATTTCTAAAATCAGAAGTAGATATTTTCAAGTAAAGAACTTCAAACTACAACCTTCGATTTGATTTCGAAATTTACATTACTAAGACTCGAATTAGTATATATGAAGTTAATAACTTTAAACTAATAACTTAGTTTTGATTTACAAATTCACTAGTCTAAACTAAGGCTTAGTTATTTGAAGTAAAAAACGTCAAACTATTAACTTTGATCTGATTTTCAAATTGTCATTTCTAAAATAAGAAGTAGATATTTTCAAGTAAAGAACTTCACACTAATAACTTAGCTTTGATTTACAAATTGACTATTCCAAAATAAGTCTTAGATATTTTGAAGTAGAGAACGTCTAACTATTAACTTATATCTGATTTTCAAATTGTAATTTCTAAAATCAAAAGTAGATTTTTTCAAGTAAAGAACTTCAAACTACAACCTTTTGATTTGATTTACAATTTCAGTATTCTAAAATAAGACTGAGTTATTTTGAAGTAATGTACGTCAAACTATTAATTTAGATGTGATTTTCAAATTGTTATTTCTAAAATCAGAATTAGATATTTTCAAGTAAAGAACTTCAAACTAATAACTTAGTTTTGATTTATAAATTCACTATTCTAAAATAAGACTTAGTTATTTTAATGTAAAGAACGTCAAACTATTAACTTAGATCTGATTTTCAAATTGTCATTTCTATAATCTGTAGCAGATATTTTCAAGAAAAGAACTTCAAATTAATAACTTAGTTTTGATGTACAAATTCGTTATTCTAAAATAAGACTTAGTTATTTTGATGTAGAGATCGTCAAACTATTAACTTAGAACTGATTTTCAAATTGTTATTTCTAAAATCAGAAGTAGATATTTTCAAGTAAAGAACTTCACACTAGTAACTTAGCTTTGATTTACAAATTGAGTATTCTAAAATAAGTCTTAGTTATTTTGAAGTAAAGAACGTCAAACTATTAACTTAGATCTGATTTTCAAATTGTTATTTCTAAAATCAGTAGTAGATATTTTGAAGTAAAGATCTGCAAACTAATAACCTAGTTTTGATTTACAAATTCACTATTCTAAAATAAGACTTAGTTATTTTGAAGTAAAGAACGTCAAACTATTAACTTAGATCTGATTTTCAAATTGTCATTTCTAAAATCAGTAGTAGATATTTTCAAGTAAAGAACTTCAAACTAATAACTTAGTTTTGATTTACAAATTTATTAGTCTGAGATAAGACTTACTTATTTTGAAGTAAAAAACGTCAAACTATTAACTTAGATATGATTTACAAATTGTCATTTCTAAAATCAGATGTAGATAATTTCAAGTAAAAACTTCAAACTAATAACATAGCTTTGATTTACAAATTCACTATTCTAAAATATGACTTAGTTATTTTAAAGTAGAGATCGTCAAACTATTAACTTAGATCTGATTTTCAAATTGTCATTTCTAAAATCAGAAGTAGATAATGTCAAGTAAAGAACTTCAAACTAATAACATAGCTTTGATTTACAAATTCACTATACTAAAATAAGACTTAGTTATTTTGAAGTAAAAACGTCAAACTATTAACTTAGATCTGATTTTCAAATTGTCATTTCTAAAATCAGTAGTAGATATTTTCAAGTAAAGAACTTCAAACAAATAACTTAGTTTTGATTTACAAATTTACTAGTCTAAAATAAGGCTTAGTTATTTCGAAGTAAAAACGTCAAACTATTAACTTAGACCTGACTTTCAAATTGTCATTTCTAAAATCAGAAGTAGATATTTTCAAGTAAGGAACTTCACACTAATAACTTAGCTTAGATTTACAAATTGACTATTCTAAAATAAGTCTTAGTTATTCTGAAGTAGAGAACGTCAAACTATTAACTTATATCTGATTTTCAAATTGTAATTTCTAAAATCAGAAGTAGATTTTTTCAAGTAAAGAACTTCAAACTACAACCTACCATTTGATTTACAAATTCAGTATTCTAAAATATGACTGAGTTATTTTGAAGTAAAGAACGTGAAACTATTAACCTAGATCTGATTTTCAAATTGTCATTTCTATAATCTGAAGCAGATATTTTCAAGAAAAAAACTTTAAACTAATAACTTAGTTTTGATTTACAAATTGAATATTCTAAATTAAGACGTAGTTATTTTGAAGTAAAAAACCTCAAACTATTAACTTAGATCTGATTTTCAAATTGTCATTTCTAAAATCAGAAGTAGATATTTTCAAATAGAGAATTTCAAACTAATAACTTAGTTTTGATTTACAAATTAACTATCCTAAAATAAAAGTTAGTTATTTTGATGTAAAGAACGTTAAAATATTAACTTAGATCTGATTTTCAAATTATCATTTCTATAATCTTAAGCAGATATTATCAAGAAAAGAACTTTAAACTAATAACTTAGTTTTGATTTACAAATTTATTAGTCTAAAATAAGACTTAGTTAATGTGAAGTAATTAACGTCAAACTATTAACTTAGACCTGATTTTCAAATTGTAATTTCTAAAATCAGAAGTAAACTTTTTTAAGTAAAGAACTTCAAACTAAAAACTTAGCTTTGATTTACAAATTCACTATTCTAAAATAAGCCTTAGTTATTTTGATGTAGAGATCGTCAAACTATTAACTTAGATCTGCTTTTCAAATTGTCATTTCTAAAATCAGAAGTAGATAATTTCAAGTAAAAAACTTCAAACTAATAACATAGCTTTGATTTACAAATTCACTATACTAAAGTAAACTTAGTTATTTTGAAATAAAAAACGTCAATCTACTAAGTTAGACCTGATTTTCAAATTGTCATTTCTAACATCAAAAGTAGATATTTTCAAGTAAAGAACTTCAAACTAATAACTTAGCTTTGATTTACAAATTGACTATTCTAAAAGAAGTCTTAGTTATTTTGAAGTAAAGAACGTCAAACTATTAACTTATATCTGAGTTTCAAATTGTCATTTCTAAAATCAGAAGTAGATATTTTCAAGTAAAGAACTTCAAAATACAACCTTAGGTTTTATTCTCAAATTTACATTTCTAAGATCCGAATTATTAAATTTGAAGTAAAAAACTTTAAACTAATAGCTTAGCTTTGATTTACAAATTCACTAGTCTAAAATAACACTTAGTTATTTTGAAGTAAAGAACGTCAAACTATTAACTTAGATCTGATTTTCAAATTGTCATTTCTAAAATCAGTAGTAGATAATTTCAAGTAAAGAACTTCAAACTAATAACTTGGACCTGATTTTTAAATTGTAATTTCTAAAATCAAAAGTAGATATTTTCAAGTAAAGAACTTCAAACTACAACCTTAGATTTGATTTCCAAATTTACATTACTAAGATCCGAATTAGTAAATTTGATGTAAAAAACTTTAAACTAATAACTTAGTTTTGATTTACAAACTCACTAGTCTAAAATAAGACTTAGTTATTTTGATGTAAAGAACGTCAAACTATTAACTTAAATCTGATTTTCAAATTGTTATTTCTAAAATCAGTAGTATGTATTTTCAAGTAAAGAACTTCAAACTAATAACTTAGTTTTGATTTACAAATTCACTATACTAAAATAAGACTTATTTGTTTAGAAGTAAAGGACGTCAAACTATTAACTTTGATCTGATTTTCAAATTGTCATTTCCAAAACCAAAAGTAGATATTTTCAAGTAAAGAACTTCAAACTAATAACTTAGTTTTGATTTACAAATTTACTAGTCTAAAATAAGACTTAGGTATTTTGAAGTATAAAACGTCAAACTATTAACTTATATCTGATTTTCAAAATTGTAATTTCTAAAATCAGAAGTAGATATTTTCAAGTAAAGAACTTCAAACTACAACCTTCGATTTGATTTCGAAATTTACATTACTAAGACTCGAATTAGTATATTTGAAGTAAATAACTTTAAACTAATAACTTAGTTTTGATTTACAAATTCACTAGTCTAAACTAAGGCTTAGTTATTTGAAGTAAAGAACGTCAAACTATTAACTTAGATCTGATTTTCAAATTGTCATTTCTAAAATAAGAAGTAGATATTTTCAAGTAAAGAACTTCACACTAATAACTTAGCTTTGATTTACAAATTGACTATTCTAAAATAAGTCTTAGATATTTTGAAGTAGAGAACGTCTAACTATTAACTTATATCTGATTTTCAAATTGTAATTTCTAAAATCAGAAGTAGATTTTTTCAAGTAAAGAACTTCAAACTACAACCTTTTGATTTGATTTACAATTTCAGTATTCTAAAATAAGACTGAGTTATTTTGAAGTAATGTACGTCAAACTATTAATTTAGATGTGATTTTCAAATTGTTATTTCTAAAATCAGAATTAGATATTTTCAAGTAAAGAACTTCAAACTAATAACTTAGTTTTGATTTATAAATTCACTATTCTAAAATAAGACTTAGTTATTTTAATGTAAAGAACGTCAAACTATTAACTTAGATCTGATTTTCAAATTGTCATTTCTAAAATCAGTAGTAGATATTTTCAAGTAAAGAACTTCAACCTACAACCTTAGATTTGATTTTGATATTTACATTACTAAGATCCGAATTAGTTAATTTGAAATAAAAAACGTTAAACTAATAACAATATTTATTTGAATATACCCAAATTTTTTACAAGTCACTTTTAAAGTTATCGAACAGATAACTACAAGACACTTTACGAAGAAGTTATAACGGCCCTAAGTCATATTGTAGAATAGTGAATTTGTAAATCAAAACTAAGTTTTTAGTTTGAAATACTTTACTTGAAAATATCTACTTCTGATTTTAGAAATGACAATTAGAAAATCAGATCTAAGTTAATAGTTTGACGTTTTTTACTTCAAAATAACTAATTCGGATCTTAGTAATGTAAATTTGGAAATCTAATCTAAGGTTGTAGTTTGAAGTTTTTTACTTGAAAATATCTACTTCTGATTTTAGAAATGACAATTTGAAAATCATATCTAAGTTAATAGTTTGACGTTGTTTACTTCAAAATAACTAAGTACTATTATAGAATAGTGAATTTGTAAATCAAAACTAAGTTATTAGTTTAAAGTTCGATACTTTAAAATATCTATTTCTGATTTTAGAAAGGACAATTAGAAAATCATATCTAAGTTAATAGTTTGATGTTCTTTACTTCAAAGAAACTAAGTCTTATTTTAGAATAGTGAATTTGTAAATCAAAACTAAGTTATTTGTTTGAAGTTCTTTACTTTAAAAATCTACTTCTGATTTCAGAAATGACAATTTGAAAATCAGTTCTAAGTTAATAATTTGACGTTGTTTACTTCAAAATAACTAAGTACTATTTTAGAATAATGAATTTGTAAATCAAAACTAAGTTATTAGTTTGAAATACTTTACTTGAAAATATCTACTACTGATTTTAGAAATGACAATTTGAAAATCATATCTAAGTTAATAGTTTGACGTTGTTTACTTCAAAATAACTAAGTACTCTTATAGAATAGTAAATTTGTAAATCAAAACTAAGTTATTAGTTTAAAGTTCGAAACTTTAAAATATCTATTACTGATTTCAGAAAGGACAATTTGAAAATCATATCTAAGTTAATAGTTTGATGTTCTTTACTTCACAGAAACTAAGTCTTAGTTTAGAATAGTGAATTTGTAAATCAAAACTAAGTTAGTTGTTTGAAGTTCTTTACTTTGAAAAATCTACTTCTGATTTCAGAAATGACAATTTGAAAATCAGTTCTAAGTTAATAATTTGACGTTGTTTACTTCAAAATAACTAAGTACTATTTTAGAATAATGAATTTGTAAATCAAAACTAAGTTATTAGTTTGAAGTTTTTTACTTGAAAATATCTACTTCTGATTTTAGAAATGACAATTTGAAAATCATATCTAAGTTAATAGTTTGACGTTGTTTACTTCAAAATAACTAAGTACTATTATAGAATAGTGAATTTGTAAATCAAAACTAAGTTATTAGTTTAAAGTTCGATACTTTAAAATATCTATTTCTGATTTCAGAAAGGACAATTAGAAAATCATATCTAAGTTAATAGTTTGATGTTCTTTACTTCAAAGAAACTAAGTCTTATTTTAGAATAGTGAATTTGTAAATCAAAACTAAGTTATTTGTTTGAAGTTCTTTACTTTAAAAATCTACTTCTGATTTCAGAAATGACAATTTGAAAATCAGTTCTAAGTTAATAATTTGACGTTGTTTACTTCAAAATAACTAAGTACTATTTTAGAATAATGAATTTGTAAATCAAAACTAAGTTATTAGTTTGAAATACTTTACTTGAAAATATCTACTACTGATTTTAGAAATGACAATTTGAAAATCATATCTAAGTTAATAGTTTGACGTTGTTTACTTCAAAATAACTAAGTACTATTATAGAATAGTAAATTTGTAAATCAAAACTAAGTTATTAGTTTAAAGTTCGAAACTTTAAAATATCTATTACTGATTTCAGAAAGGACAATTTGAAAATCATATCTAAGTTAATAGTTTGATGTTCTTTACTTCAAAGAAACTAAGTCTTAGTTTAGAATAGTGAATTTGTAAATCAAAACTAAGTTAGTTGTTTGAAGTTCTTTACTTTGAAAAATCTACTTCTGATTTCAGAAATGACAATTTGAAAATCAGTTCTAAGTTAATAATTTGACGTTGTTTACTTAAAAATAACTAAGTACTATTTTAGAATAATGAATTTGTAAATCAAAACTAAGTTATTAGTTTGAAATATTTTACTTGAAAATATCTACTACTGATTTTAGAAATGACAATTTGAAAATCATATCTAAGTTAATAGTTTGACGTTGTTTACTTCAAAATAACTAAGTACTATTATAGAATAGTGAATTTGTAAATCAAAACTAAGTTATTAGTTCAAAGTTCTATACTTTAAAATATCTATTTCTGATGTCAGAAATGACAATTTGAAAATCAGATCTAAGTTAATAGTTTGACGTTCTTTACTTCAAAATAGATAAGTCTTATTTTAGAATATTGGCTTTGTAAATCAAAACTAAGTTATTTGTTTGAAGTACTTTACTTGAAAATATCTACTTCTGATTTTATAAATGACAATTTGAAAATCAGATCTAAGTTAATAGTTTGATGTTCTTTACTTCAAAGAAACTAAGTCATATTGTAGAATAGTGAATTTGTAAATAAAAGCTAAGTTATTAGTTTGAAGTTCTTTACTTTGAAATATCTACTACTGATTTCAGAAATTACAATTTGAATATCAGATCGAAATTAATAGTTTGACGTTCTTTACTTCAAAGAAACTAAGTCTTATTTTAGAATAGTGAAATTGTAAATCAAACCTATGTTATTAGTTTAAAGTTCTTTACTTTGAAATAACTACTTCTGATTTCAGAAATGACAATTTGAAAATCAGATCTAAGTTAATAGTTTGACGTTGTTTACTTCAAAATAACTAAGTACTATTATAGAATAGTGAATTTGTAAATCAAAACTAAGTTATTAGTTTAAAGTTCGATACTTTAAAATATCTATTTCTGATTTTAGAAAGGACAATTAGAAAATCATATCTAAGTTAATAGTTTGATGTTCTTTACTTCAAAGAAACTAAGTCTTATTTTAGAATAGTGAATTTGTAAATCAAAACTAAGTTATTTGTTTGAAGTTCTTTACTTTAAAAATCTACTTCTGATTTCAGAAATGACAATTTGAAAATCAGTTCTAAGTTAATAATTTGACGTTGTTTACTTCAAAATAACTAAGTACTATTTTAGAATAATGAATTTGTAAATCAAAACTAAGTTATTAGTTTGAAATACTTTACTTGAAAATATCTACTACTGATTTTAGAAATGACAATTTGAAAATCATATCTAAGTTAATAGTTTGACGTTGTTTACTTCAAAATAACTAAGTACTCTTATAGAATAGTAAATTTGTAAATCAAAACTAAGTTATTAGTTTAAAGTTCGAAACTTTAAAATATCTATTACTGATTTCAGAAAGGACAATTTGAAAATCATATCTAAGTTAATAGTTTGATGTTCTTTACTTCACAGAAACTAAGTCTTAGTTTAGAATAGTGAATTTGTAAATCAAAACTAAGTTAGTTGTTTGAAGTTCTTTACTTTGAAAAATCTACTTCTGATTTCAGAAATGACAATTTGAAAATCAGTTCTAAGTTAATAATTTGACGTTGTTTACTTCAAAATAACTAAGTACTATTTTAGAATAATGAATTTGTAAATCAAAACTAAGTTATTAGTTTGAAGTTTTTTACTTGAAAATATCTACTTCTGATTTTAGAAATGACAATTTGAAAATCATATCTAAGTTAATAGTTTGACGTTGTTTACTTCAAAATAACTAAATACTATTATAGAATAGTGAATTTGTAAATCAAAACTAAGTTATTAGTTTAAAGTTCGATACTTTAAAATATCTATTTCTGATTTCAGAAAGGACAATTAGAAAATCATATCTAAGTTAATAGTTTGATGTTCTTTACTTCAAAGAAACTAAGTCTTATTTTAGAATAGTGAATTTGTAAATCAAAACTAAGTTATTTGTTTGAAGTTCTTTACTTTAAAAATCTACTTCTGATTTCAGAAATGACAATTTGAAAATCAGTTCTAAGTTAATAATTTGACGTTGTTTACTTCAAAATAACTAAGTACTATTTTAGAATAATGAATTTGTAAATCAAAACTAAGTTATTAGTTTGAAATACTTTACTTGAAAATATCTACTACTGATTTTAGAAATGACAATTTGAAAATCATATCTAAGTTAATAGTTTGACGTTGTTTACTTCAAAATAACTAAGTACTATTATAGAATAGTAAATTTGTAAATCAAAACTAAGTTATTAGTTTAAAGTTCGAAACTTTAAAATATCTATTACTGATTTCAGAAAGGACAATTTGAAAATCATATCTAAGTTAATAGTTTGATGTTCTTTACTTCAAAGAAACTAAGTCTTAGTTTAGAATAGTGAATTTGTAAATCAAAACTAAGTTAGTTGTTTGAAGTTCTTTACTTTGAAAAATCTACTTCTGATTTCAGAAATGACAATTTGAAAATCAGTTCTAAGTTAATAATTTGACGTTGTTTACTTAAAAATAACTAAGTACTATTTTAGAATAATGAATTTGTAAATCAAAACTAAGTTATTAGTTTGAAATATTTTACTTGAAAATATCTACTACTGATTTTAGAAATGACAATTTGAAAATCATATCTAAGTTAATAGTTTGACGTTGTTTACTTCAAAATAACTAAGTACTATTATAGAATAGTGAATTTGTAAATCAAAACTAAGTTATTAGTTCAAAGTTCTATACTTTAAAATATCTATTTCTGATGTCAGAAATGACAATTTGAAAATCAGATCTAAGTTAATAGTTTGACGTTCTTTACTTCAAAATAGATAAGTCTTATTTTAGAATATTGGCTTTGTAAATCAAAACTAAGTTATTTGTTTGAAGTACTTTACTTGAAAATATCTACTTCTGATTTTATAAATGACAATTTGAAAATCAGATCTAAGTTAATAGTTTGATGTTCTTTACTTCAAAGAAACTAAGTCATATTGTAGAATAGTGAATTTGTAAATAAAAGCTAAGTTATTAGTTTGAAGTTCTTTACTTTGAAATATCTACTACTGATTTCAGAAATTACAATTTGAATATCAGATCGAAATTAATAGTTTGACGTTCTTTACTTCAAAGAAACTAAGTCTTATTTTAGAATAGTGAAATTGTAAATCAAACCTATGTTATTAGTTTAAAGTTCTTTACTTTGAAATAACTACTTCTGATTTCAGAAATGACAATTTGAAAATCAGATCTAAGTTAATAGTTTGACGTTTTTTACTTCAAAATAACTAACTCTTATTTAGACTAGTGAATCTGTAAATTAAAACTAAGTTATTAGTTTAAAGTACTTTACTTTGAAATATGTACTTCTGATTTCAGAAATGACAATTTGAAAATCAGATGTAAGTTAATAGTTGGACGTTCTTTACTTCAAAATAGATAAGTCTTATTTTAGAATACTGTCTTAGTAAATCAAAACTAAGTTATTTGTTTGAAGTACTTTACTTGAAATTATCTCTTTCAGATTTTAGAAATCATAATTACAAAATCAGATCTAAGTTAATAGTTTGACGTTCTTTACTTCAAAATAACTAAGTACTATTTTAGAATAGTGAATTTGTAAATCAAAACTTAGTTATTAGTTTAAAGTTCGATACTTTAAAATATCTATTTCTGATTTCAGAAATGACAATTTGAAAATCATATCTAAGTTAATAGTTTGATGTTCTTTACTTCAAAGAAACTAAGTCTTATTTTAGAATAGTGAATTTGTAAATCAAAACTAAGTTATTTGTTTGAAGTTCCTTACTTTGAAAAATCTACTTCTGATTTCAGAAATCACAATTTGAAAATCAGATCTAAGTTAGTAGTTTGACGTTTTTACTTCAAAATAACTAAGTCTTATTTAGACTAGTGAATTTGTAAATCAAAACTAAATTATTAGTTTAAAGTTCTTTACTTGAAAATATCTACTACTGATTTTAGAATTGACAATTTGCAAATCAGATCTAAGTTAATAATTTGATTTTGTTTACTACAAAATAACTATGTACTATTTTGGAATAGTGAATTTGTACATCAAAACTAAGTTATTAGTTTAAAGTTCGATACTTTAAAATATCTATTTCTGATTTCAGAAATGACAATTTGAAAATCAGATCTAAGTTAATAGTTTGACGTTCTTTACTTCAAAATAGATAAGTCTTATTTTAGAATATTGGCTTTGTAAATCAAAACTAAGTTATTTGTTTGAAGTACTTTACCCTGAAAATATCTACTTCTGATTTTATAAATGACAATTTGAAAATCAGATCTAAGTTAATAGTTTGATGTTCTTTACTTCAAAGAAACTAAGTCATATTGTAGAATAGTGAATTTGTAAATCAAAGCTAAGTTATTAGTTTGAAGTTCTTTACTTTGAAATATCTACTACTGATTTCAGAAATGACAATTTGAATATCAGATCTAAGTTAATAGTTTGACGTTCTTTACTTCAAAGAAACTAAGTCTTATTTTAGAATAGTGAAATTGTAAATCAAACCTATGTTATTAGTTTAAAGTTCTTTACTTTGAAATAACTACTTCTGATTTCAGAAATGACAATTTGAAAATCATATCTAAGTTAATAGTTTGACGTTGTTTACTTCAAAATAACTAAGTACTATTATAGAATAGTAAATTTGTAAATCAAAACTAAGTTATTAGTTTAAAGTTCGAAACTTTAAAATATCTATTACTGATTTCAGAAAGGACAATTTGAAAATCATATCTAAGTTAATAGTTTGATGTTCTTTACTTCAAAGAAACTAAGTCTTAGTTTAGAATAGTGAATTTGTAAATCAAAACTAAGTTAGTTGTTTGAAGTTCTTTACTTTGAAAAATCTACTTCTGATTTCAGAAATGACAATTTGAAAATCAGTTCTAAGTTAATAATTTGACGTTGTTTACTTCAAAATAACTAAGTACTATTTTAGAATAATGAATTTGTAAATCAAAACTAAGTTATTAGTTTGAAATATTTTACTTGAAAATATCTACTACTGATTTTAGAAATGACAATTTGAAAATCATATCTAAGTTAATAGTTTGACGTTGTTTACTTCAAAATAACTAAGTACTATTATAGAATAGTGAATTTGTAAATCAAAACTAAGTTATTAGTTCAAAGTTCGATACTTTAAAATATCTATTTCTGATGTCAGAAATGACAATTATAAAATCAGATCTAAGTTAATAGTTTGACGTTCTTTACTTCAAAATAGATAAGTCTTATTTTAGAATATTGGCTTTGTAAATCAAAACTAAGTTATTTGCTTGAAGTACTTTACTTGAAAATATCTACTTCTGATTTTATAAATGACAATTTGAAAATCAGATCTAAGTTAATAGTTTGATGTTCTTTACTTCAAAGAAACTAAGTCATATTGTAGAATAGTGAATTTGTAAATAAAAGCTAAGTTATTAGTTTGAAGTTCTTTACTTTGAAATATCTACTACTGATTTCAGAAATTACAATTTGAATATCAGATCGAAATTAATAGTTTGATGTTCTTTACTTCAAAGAAACTAAGTCTTATTTTAGAATAGTGAAATTGTAAATCAAACCTATGTTATTAGTTTAAAGTTCTTTACTTTGAAATAACTACTTCTGATTTCAGAAATGACAATTTGAAAATCAGATCTAAGTTAATAGTTTGACGTTTTTTACTTCAAAATAACTAACTCTTATTTAGACTAGTGAATCTGTAAATTAAAACTAAGTTATTAGTTTAAAGTACTTTACTTTGAAATATGTACTTCTGATTTCAGAAATGACAATTTGAAAATCAGATGTAAGTTAATAGTTGGACGTTCTTTACTTCAAAATAGATAAGTCTTATTTTAGAATACTGTCTTAGTAAATCAAAACTAAGTTATTTGTTTGAAATACTTTACTTGAAATTATCTCCTTCAGATTTTAGAAATCATAATTACAAAATCAGATCTAAGTTAATAGTTTGACGTTCTTTACTTCAAAATAACTAAGTACTATTTTAGAATAGTGAATTTGTAAATCAAAACTTAGTTATTAGTTTAAAGTTCGATACTTTAAAATATCTATTTCTGATTTCAGAAATGACAATTTGAAAATCATATCTAAGTTAATAGTTTGATGTTCTTTACTTCAAAGAAACTAAGTCTTATTTTAGAATAGTGAATTTGTAAATCAAAACTAAGTTATTTGTTTGAAGTTCCTTACTTTGAAAAATCTACTTCTGATTTCAGAAATCACAATTTGAAAATCAGATCTAAGTTAGTAGTTTGACGTTTTTACTTCAAAATACCTAAGTCTTATTTAGACTAGTGAATTTGTAAATCAAAACTAAATTATTAGTTTAAAGTTCTTTACTTGAAAATATCTACTACTGATTTTAGAATTGACAATTTGCAAATCAGATCTAAGTTAATAATTTGATTTTGTTTACTACAAAATAACTATGTACTATTTTGGAATAGTGAATTTGTACATCAAAACTAAGTTATTAGTTTAAAGTTCGATACTTTAAAATATCTATTTCTGATTTCAGAAATGACAATTTGAAAATCAGATCTAAGTTAATAGTTTGACGTTCTTTACTTCAAAATAGATAAGTCTTATTTTAGAATATTGGCTTTGTAAATCAAAACTAAGTTATTTGTTTGAAGTAATTTACCCTGAAAATATCTACTTCTGATTTTATAAATGACAATTTGAAAATCAGATCTAAGTTAATAGTTTGATGTTCTTTACTTCAAAGAAACTAAGTCATATTGTAGAATAGTGAATTTGTAAATTAAAGCTAAGTTATTAGTTTGAAGTTCTTTACTTTGAAATATCTACTACTGATTTCAGAAATGACAATTTGAATATCAGATCTAAGTTAATAGTTTGACGTTCTTTACTTCAAAGAAACTAAGTCTTATTTTAGAATAGTGAAATTGTAAATCAAACCTATGTTATTAGTTTAAAGTTCTTTACTTTGAAATAACTACATCTGATTTCAGAAATGACAATTTGAAAATCA
This sequence comes from Cantharis rustica, assembly GCA_911387805.1. Classification (NCBI taxonomy): domain Eukaryota; kingdom Metazoa; phylum Arthropoda; class Insecta; order Coleoptera; family Cantharidae; genus Cantharis; species Cantharis rustica. Next base: position 26,241,749 of record OU426878.1, on the reverse strand, counting down.
GATCTAAGTTAATAATTTGACGTTTTTTACTTCAAAATAACTAACTCTTATTTAGACTAGTGAATCTGTAAATTAAAACTAAGTTATTAGTTTAAAGTTCTTTACTTTGAAATATGTATTTCTGATTTCAGAAATGACAATTTGAAAATCAGATCTAAGTTAATAGTTTGACGTTCTTTACTTCAAAATAGATAAGTCTTATTTTAGAATATTGGATTTCTAAAACAAAAGTAAGTTATTTATTTGAAGTACTTTACTTGAAAATATCTACTTATGATTTTAGAAATGATAATTTGAAAATCATATCTAAGTTAATAGTTTGATGTTCTTTACTTCAAAGAAACTAAGTCATATTGTAGAATAGTGAATTTGTAAATCAAAGCTAAGTTATTAGTTTGAAGTTCTTTACTTTGAAATATCTACTACTGATTTCAGAAATGACAATTTGAATATTAGATATAAGTTAATAGGTTGACGTTTTTTAGTTCAAAATAACTAATTCGGATCTTAGTAATATAAATTTGAGATATCTAATCTAAGGTTGTAGTTTGAAGTTTTTTACTTGAAAATATCTACTTCTGATTTTAGAAATGACAATTTGAAAATCATATCTAAGATAATATATTGACGTTGTTTACTTCAAAATAACTAAGTACTATTATAGAATAGTGAATTTGTAAATCAAAACTAAGTTATTTGTTTGAAGTTCTTTACTTTGAAAAATCTACTTCTGATTTCAGTAATGACAATTTGAAAATCAGATCTAAGTTAATAGTTTAACGTTCTTTACTTCCAAATAGATAAGTCTTATTTTAGAATATTGGTTTTGTAAATCAAAACTAAGTTATTTGTTTGAAGTACTTTACTTGAAAATATCTACTTCTGATTTAATAAATGACAATTTGAAAATCAGATCTAAGTTAGTAGTTTGACGTTCTTTACTTCAAAGTAACGTAGTGTTAATTTAGAATAGTGAATTTGTAAATCAAACCTAAGTTATTAGTTTAAAGTTCTTTACTTGAAAATATCTACTACTGATTTTAGAAATGACAATTTAAAAATCAGTTCCAAGTTAATAATTTGACGTTGGTTACTTCAAATAACTAAGTACTATTTTAGAATAGTGAATTTGTAAATCAATACTAAGTTATTAGTTTAAAGTTCTTTACTTTGAAATATGTACTTCTGATTTCAGAAATGACAATTTGAAAATCAGATCTAAGTTAATAGTTTGACGTTTTTTACTTCAAAATACCTAAGTCTTATTTAGACTAGTGAATTTGTAAATCAAAACTAAGCTATTAGTTTAAAGTTCTTTACTTGAAATTATCTGCTTCAGAATTTAGAAATCATAATTTGAAAATCAGATCTAAGTTAATAGTTTGACGTTCTTTACTTCAAAATAGATAAGTCTTATTTTAGAATAGTTAATTTGTAAATCAAAACTAAGTTATTAGTTTGAAATACTTTACTTGAAAATATTTACTACTGATTTTAGAAATGACAATTTGAAAATCAGATCTAAGTTAATAGTTTGATGTTCTTTACTTCAAAGAAACTAAGTCTTATTTTAGAATAGTGAATTTGTAAATCTAAACTAAGTTATTAGTTTAAGATTCGATACTCAGAAATATCTACTTCTGATTTCAGAAATGACAATTTGAAATTCAGATCTAAGTTAATAGTTTGACGTTCTTTACTTCAAAATAGATAAGTCTTATTTTAGAATAGTGAATTTGTAAATCAAAACTAAGTTATTAGTTTGAAATACTTTACTTGAAAATATTTACTACTGATTTTAGAAATGACAATTTGAAAATCAGATCTAAGTTAATAGTTTGATGTTCTTTACTTCAAAGAAACTAAGTCTTATTTTAGAATAGTGAATTTGTAAATCTAAACTAAGTTATTAGTTTAAGATTCGATACTCAGAAATATCTACTTCTGATTTCAGAAATGACAATTTGAAAATCAGATCTAAGTTAATAGTTTGACGTTCTTTACTTCAAAATAGATAAGTCTTATTTTAGAATAGTGAATTTGTAAATCAAAACTAAGTTATTAGTTTAAGATTCGATACTCAGAAATATCTACTTCTGATTTCAGAAATGACAATTTGAAAATCAGATCTAAGTTAATAGTTTGACGTTCTTTACTTCAAAATAGATAAGTCTTATTTTAGAATAGTGAATTTGTAAATCAAAACTAAGTTATTAGTTTGAAATACTTTACTTGAAAATATTTACTACTGATTTTAGAAATGACAATTTGAAAATCAGATCTAAGTTAATAGTTTGATGTTCTTTACTTCAAAGAAACTAAGTCTTATTTTAGAATAGTGAATTTGTAAATCTAAACTAAGTTATTAGTTTGAAGTTTTTTACTTGAAAATATTTACTACTGATTTTAGAAATGACAATTTGAAGTAAAGAGCGTCAAACTATTAACTTAGATCTGATTTTCAAACTGTCATTTCTAAAATCAGAGGTAGATATTTTTAAGTAAGGTACTTCAAACTAATAAATAAGTTTTGATTTACAAATAGAGTATTCTAACATAAGACTTAGTTATTTTGAAGTAAAAAACGTCAAACTATTAACTTAGATCTGATTTTCAAATATCCATTTCTAAAATCAGTAGTAGATATTTTCAAGTAAAGTATTTCAAACTAATAGCTTAGCTTTGATTTACAAATTCACTATTCTAAAATAAGACTTAGTTTCTTTGAAGTATAGAACATCAAACTATTACCTTAGATAGGATTTTCAAATTGTCATTTCTGAAATCAGAAGTAGATATTTTCAAGTAAAGTTATTCAAAATAATAACTTAGTTTTGATTTACAATCTCACTATTCTAAAATAAGACTTAGTTTCTTTGAAGTATAGAACATCACACTATTACCTTAGATATGATTTTCCAATTGTCATTTCTGAAATCAGAAATAGATATTTTAAAGTATCGAACTTTACACTAATAAGTTAGTTTTGATTTACAAATTCACTATTCTAAAATAAGATTTAGATTTTTAGAAGTAAAATGCGTCAAACTATAAACTTAGATCTGATTTTCAAATTGTCATTTCTAAAATCAGAACTGGATATTTTCAAGTAAAAAACTTCAAACTGCAACCTTAGACTTGATTTCCAAATTTCCCTTACTAAGAATCCGAATTAGTTATTTTGAAGGAAAAGACGTCTAACTATTAACTCAGATCTGATTTTCAAATTGTCATTTCTAAAATCAGAAGTAGATATTTTCAAGTAAAGAACTTCAAACTAATAACTTAGCTTTGATTTAGAAATTCACTATTCTAAAATAAGACTTAGTTATTTTGAAGTAAAGATCGTCAAACTATTAAGTTAGATCTGTTTTTCAACTTGTCGTTTCTGAAATCAGAAGTATATATTTTCAAGTAAAGATCTGCAAACTATAACCTTAGCTTTGATTTTCAAATTTTTATTACAAAAATCCGTATTAGTTCATTGGAAGTAAAAATCTTCAAACTAATAACTTAGTTTTGATTTACAAATTCACTATTCTAAAATAAGACTAAGTTATTTAGAAGTAAAAACGTGAAACTATTAACTTAGATCTGTTGTTCAAATTGTCGTTTCTGAAAACAGAAGTAGATATTTTCAAGTTAATATCTACAAACTATAACCTTAGCTTTGATTTTCAAATTTTAATTACAAAAATCCTTATTAGTTCATTTGAAGTAAAAAACTTCATAGTAAAAACTTAGTTTTGATTTACAAATTCACTATTATAAAATAAGATTTCGTTATTTCGAAGTAAAGAACTTCAAACTATTAACTTAAATCAGATTTTAAAATGGTCATTTCTGAAATCAGAAGTAAATATTTCAAAGTAAAGAACCTCAAACTAATAAGTTAGTTTTGTTTCAAAAATTCACTATTCTAAAATAAGACTAAATTATTTTGAAGGAAAGAACGTCAAACTATTAACTAAGATCTGATGTTTAAATTGTCATTTCTAAAATCTGATGTAGATATTTTCAAGTAAAGAACTTGAAACTAATGACTTAGTTTTGATTTACATATTCACTATCCTAAAACAAGACTTAGTTATTTTGAAGTAAAGAACGTCAAACTATTAACTAAGATCTGATTTTCAAATTGTCATTTCTAAAATCAGAAGTAGATATATTCAAGTAAAGAGATTCAAACTAATAACTTAGTTTTGATTTACAAATACACTATTCTAAAATAAAATTTAGTTATTTTGAAGTAAAGAACGTCAAACTATTAACTTAGATCTGATTTTCAAATTGTCATTTCTAAAATTTGAGGTGGATATTTTCAAGTAAAGTACCTCAAGCTAATAACTTAGTTTTGTTTTACAAATTCACTATTCTAAAATAAGACTTAGTTATTTTTAAGTAAAGAACGTCAAACTATTAACTTAGATCTGAATTTCAAATTGTCATTTCCGAAATCAGAAGGAGATATTTTCAAGTAAAGATCTTCAAACTATTACCTTAGCTTTGATTTTCAAATTTATATTACAAAAGTCCGTATTAGTTCATTTGAAGTAAAAAACTTCAAACTAATAACTTAGTTTTGATTTACAAATTCACTATTCTAAAATAAGATTTAGTTATTTCAAAGTAAAGAACGTCAAACTATTAACTTAGATCTGATTTTAAAATGGTCATTACTGAAATCAGAAGTAGATATTTCAAAGTAAAGAACTTTAAAGTAATAACTTAGTTTTGATTTACAAATTCACTATTCTAAAATAAGACTAAGTTATTTTGAAGTAAAGAACGTCAAACTATTAACTAAGATCTGATTTTAAATTGGTCATTACTGAAATCAGAAGTAGATATTTCAAAGTAAAGAACTTTAAAGTAATAACTTAGCTTTGATTTACAAATTCACTATTCTAAAATAAGACTAAGTTATTTTGAAGTAAAGAACGTCAAACTATTAACTTAGATCTGATTTTCAAATTGTCATTTCTAAAATTTGAGGTGGATATTTGCAAGTAAAGTACCTCAAACTAATAACTTAGTTTTGTTTTACATATTCACTATTCTAAAACAAGACTTAGTTATTTTGAAGTAAAAAACGTCAAACTATTAACTAAGATCTGATTTTCAAATTGTCATTTCTAAAATCAGAAGTAGATTATTTCAAGTAAAGAACATGAAATTAATAACTTAGTTTTGATTTACAAATACACTATTCTAAAATAAAATTTAGTTATTTTGAAGTAAAGAACGTCAAACTATTAACTTAGATCTGATTTTTAAATTGTCATTTCTAAAATTTAAGGTGGATATTTTCAAGTAAAGTACCTCCAACTAATAACTTAGTTTTGTTTTACAAATTCACTATTCTAAAATAAGACTTAGTTATTTTGAAGTAAAGAACGTCAAACTATTAACTTAGATCTGATTTTAAAATTGTCATTTCTGAAATCATAAGTAGATATTTCAAAGTAAAGAACCTCAAACTAATAAGTTGGTTTTGATTTACAAATTTACTATTCTAAAATAAGATTTAAATATTTTGAAGTAAAATGCGTCAAACTATAAATTTAGATCTGATTTTCAAATTGTCATTTCTAAAATCAGAAGTAGATATTTCCAAGTAAAGAACTTAAAACTAATAACTTAGTTTTGATTTACAAATTCACTATTCTAAAATAAGACTTAGTTATTTTAAACTAAAGAACGTCAAACTATTAACTTAGATCTTATTTTCATATTGTCCATTCTAAAATCAGAAGTAAGTATGTTCAAGTATTGAGATTTAAATTATTTACTTAGAATGTTTTTTCAAATTCACATTTATAAAATCAGAGTTAATTATTTTGAAGTAAAGAACGTCAAACTATTAATTTAGATCTAATTTTTAAATTGTTATTTCTAAAATCAGAAGTAGATATTTTCAAGTAAAAAGCTTCAAACTGTAACCCTAGACTTGATTTCCAAATTTCCCGTACTAAGGATCCGAATTAGTTATTTTGAAGGAAAAGACGTCTAACTATTAACTTAGATCTGATTTTCAAATTGTCATTTCTAAAATTTGAGGTGGATATTTACAAGTAAAGAACTTCAAACTAATAACTTAGTTTTGATTTACAAATTCACTATTCTAAAATAAGACTTAGTTATTTTGAACTAAAGAACGTCAAACTATTAACTTAAATCTTATTTTCATATTGTCAATTCTAAAATCAGAAGTAGGTATGTTCAAGTATTGAGCTTTAAATTATTTACTTCGAATGTTTTTTCAAATTCACATTTATAAAATCAGAGTTAATTATTTTGAAGTAAAAAACGTCAAACTATTAATTTAGATCTAATTTTCAAATTATCATTTCTAAAATCAGAAGTAGATATTTTCAAGTAAAGAACTTCAAACTGCAACCTTAGACTTGATTTACAAATTTCCTTTACTAAGGATCCGAATTAGTTATTTCGAAGTAAAAAACGTCAAACTATTAACTTGAATCAGGTTTTAAAATGGTCATTACTGAATTCAGAAGTAGATATTTCAAAGTAAAGAACTTCAAACTAATAACTTAGTTTTGATATACAAATTCACTATTCTAAAATAAGACTAAGTTATTTAGAAGTAAAAACGTCAAACTATTAACTAAGATCTGTTTTTCAAATTGTCGTTTCTGAAATCAAAAGTAGATCTTTTCAAGTAAATATCTACAAACTATAACCTTAGCTTTGATTTTCAAATTTATATTACAAAAATCCGTATTAGTTCATTTGAAGTAAAAAACTTCATAGTAATAACTTAGTTTTGCTTTACAAATTCACTATTCTAAAATAAGATTTAGTTATTTCGAAGTAAAGAACGTCCAACTTTTAACTTAAATCTGATTTTAAAATGGTCATTTCTGAAATCACAAGTAGATATTTCAAAGTAAAGAACCTCAAACTAATAAGTTAGTTTTGATTAACAAATTTACTATTCTAAAATAAGACTAAATTATTTTGAAGGAAAGAACGTCAAACTATTAACTTAGATCTGATTTTCAAATTGTCATTTCTAAAATCAGAAGTAGATATTTTCAAGTAAAGTACTTCAAATAAATAACTTACTTTAGATTTACAAATCCAATATTCTAAAATAAGACTTATCTATTTTGAAGTAAAGAACGTCAAACTATTAACATAGATCTCATTTTCAAATTGTCATTTCTGAAATCAGAAGTAGATATTTTCAAGTAAAGTTCTTCAAACAAATAACTTAGTTTTGATTTACACAGACAATATTCTAAAATAAGACTTATCTATTTTGAAGTAAAGATCGTCAAACTGTTAACTTAGATCTGATTTTCAAATTGTCATTTCTAAAATCAGAAGTAGATATTTTCAATTAAAGTATTTCAAACTAATAACTTAGTTTTGATTTACAAATTCAACAGTCTATAATAAGACTTAGTTATTTTGCAGTAAAGAACGTCAAACTATTAACTTAGATCTGATTTTCAAATTGTCATTTCTAAAATCAATAGTAGATATTTTCAAGTAAATAACTTCAAACAAATTGCTTAGTTTTGATTTAAAAATAAGGTAATCTAAAATAAGAATAATCTATTTTGAAGTACAGAACGTCAAACTATTAACTTAGATCTGATTTTCAAATTGTTATTTCTGAAATCAGAAGTAGATATTACAAAGTAAAGAACTTTAAACTAATAACTTAGTTTTGATTTAGAAATTCACTATTCTAAAATAATTCTTAGTTTCTTTGAAGTAAAGCACATCAAACGTTTAACTTAGATCTGATTTTCAAATTGTCATTTCTGAAATCAGAAGTAGATATTTCAAAGTCTCCAACTTTAAACTAATAACTTAGTTTTGATTTACAAATTCACTAGTCTAAATAAGACTTATCTATTTTGAAGTAAAGAACGTCAAACTATTAACTTAGATATAATTTTCAAATTGTCATTTCTAAAATCAGTAGTAGTTATTTTCAAGTAAAGAACTTCGAAGTAATAACTTAGCTTAGATTTACAAATTCACTATTCTAAAATAAGACTTAGTTTCTTTGAAGTAAAGAACATCAAACTATTAACTTAGATCTGATTTTCAAATTTTAATTTCTATAATCAGAAGAAGATATTTTCAAGTAAAGTATTTCAAACTAATCACTTAGTACTGATTTACAAATTCACTTTTCTAAAATAAGACTTATCTATTTTGAAGTAAAGAACGTCAAACTATTAACTTAAATCTGATTTTCAAATTGTCATTTCTAAAATCAGAAGTAGCTATTTTCAAGTTAAAAACTTCAAACTACAACCTTAGATTAGATTTCCAAATTTACATTACTAAGATCCGAATTAGTTATTTTGAAGTAAAAAACGTCAAACTATTAACTTAGATCTGATTTTCAAATTGTCATTTTTAAAATCAGAAGTAGATATTTTCAAGTAAAGTATTGCAAACTACTAACTTAGTTTTGTTTTACAAATTCACTATTCTACAATAAGACTTAGTTTCTTTGAAGTAAACAACATCAAACTATTAACTTAGATATGATTTTCAAATTGTCATTTCTAAAATCATAAGTAGATATTTTCAAGTAAAGTACTTCAAATAAATAACTTACTTTTGATTTACAAATCCAATATTCTAAAATAAGACTTATCTATTTTGGAGTAAAGAACGTCAAACTATTAACTTAGATCTGATTTTCAAATTGTCATTTCCGAAATCAAAAGTAGATATTTCAAAGTAAAGAACTTTAAACTAATAACTTAGTTTTGATTTACAGATTCACTATTCTAAAATAAGACTTAGTTTCTTTGAAGTAAAGAACATCAAACTATTAACTAAGATCTGATTTTCAAATTGTCACTTCTGAAATCAGAAGTAGATATTTCTGAGTATCGAACCTTAAACTAATAACTTAGTTTTGATTTACAAATTCACTATTCTAAAATAAGACTAAGTTACTTTGAAGTAAAGAACGTCAAACTATTAACTTAGATTTGATTTTCAAATTATGTTTTCTAAAATCTGAAGCAGATAATTTCAAGTAAAGAACTTCAAACTAATAACTTAGTTTTGATTTACAAATTCACTATTCTAGAATAAGACTTATCTATTTTGTGGTAAAGAACGTCTAACTATTAACTTAGATCTGATTTTCAAATTGTCATTTCTAAAATCAGAAGTAGATATTTTCAAGTAAAGTACTTCAAATAAATAACTTACTTTTGATTTACAAATCCAATATTCTAAAATAAGACTTATCTATTTTGAAGTAAAGAACGTCAAACTATTAACTTAGATCTGATTTTCAAATTGTCATTTCTAAAATCAATAGTACTATATATTTTCAAGTAAATAACTACAAACTAATTACTTAGTTTTGATTTAAAAATAAGGTATTCTAAAATAAGAATAATCTATTTAGAAGTAAAAAAAGTCAAACTATTAATTTAGATCTGATTTTAAAATTGTCAATTCTGAAATCAGAAGTAGATATTTCAAAGTAAAGAAGTTGAAACTAATAAATTAGTATTGATTACCAAATTCACTATTCTAAAATAAGACTTATTTATTTTGAAGTTAAGAAAGTCAAACTATTAACTTAGATCTGACTTTCAAATTGTCATTTCTAAAATCAGTAATAGATAGTTTCAAGTAAAAAACTGCAAACATATTACGTAGTTATGATTTACACATTCACTAGTCTAAAATAAGACTTAATTATTTTACAGTAAAAAATTTCAAACTATCAACTTAGATCAGATTTGCAAATTGTCATTTCTAAAAACAGAAGTAGATATTTTTAAGTAAAAAACTTCAAACTAATAACTTAATTTTGATTTACAAATAAAGTATTCTAAAATAAGATTAATCTGCTTAGAAGTAAAGAACGTCAAACTATTAACTTAGATCTGATTTTAAAATTGTCATTTCTGAGATCAGAAGTAGATAATTTCAAGTAAACATCATCCAACTATTTCTTTAACTTTAATTTTCAAATTTACCTTACAAAAATCCGTATTAGTTGATTTGAAGTAAAAAACTTCAAACTAATAACTTAGTTTTGATTTACAAATTTACTATTCTAAAATAAGACTTAGTTATTTTGAAGTAAAAACCGTCAAACTATTAACTTAGATCTGTATTTCAAATAGTCATTTCTAAAATCAGTAGTAGATATTTTCAAGTAACGATCTTCAAACTATTTCTTTAGCTTTGATTTTCAAATTTACCTTAAAAAAATCCGTATTAGTTCATTAGAAGTATAAAACTTCAAACTAGGAACTTAGATCTGGATTTCAAATTGTCTCTGCTAAAATCAGTAGTAGATATTTTCAAGTAATAAACTTTAAACTAATAACTTAGTTTTGATTTACAAATTGACTATACTAAAATAAGACTTAGTTATTTTGAAGTAAAGAACGTCAAACTATTAACTTAGATCTGATTTTCGGATTGTCATTTATAAAATGAGAAGTCGATATTTTCAAGTAAAGAACTTCAAACTACTAACTTAGTCTTGATTTACAAGTTAACTATTCGAAAATAATACTTAGTTATTTTGAAGTAAAAAACGTCAAACTACTAACTTTGATCTGATTTTCAAAGTGTCATTTCTAAAATCAGTAGTAGATATTTTAAAGTAAAGAACTTCAAACAAATAACTTAGTTTTGATTTACAAATTCACTAGTCTAAAATAAGCCTTAGTTAGTTTGAAGTAAAAAACGTCAAACTATTAACTTAGATCTGATTTTCAAATTGTCATTTCTAAAATCGGAAGTAGATATGTGCAAATATTGAGCTTTAAATTAATAACTTAGATCTTATTTTCAAATTCACATTTCTAAAATCAGTAGTAGATATTTTAAAGTAAAGAACTTCAAACAAATAACTTAGTTATGATTTACAAATTCACTATTCTAAAATAAGACTTAGTTATTATGAAGTAAAGCACCTCAAACTATTTAACTTAGATTTGATTTTCAAATTGTTATTTCTAAAATCAGAAGTAGATATTTTCAAGTAAAGAACTTCAAACTAATAATTTAGTTTTGATTTACAAATTCACTATTCTAAAGTAAATTCACTAAACTTAGTTATTTTGAAGTAAAGAACGTCAAACCAACGTCAAAACGTCAAAAAACTAAGATTTGATTTTCAAATTGTCATTTCTAAAATTAGAAGTAGTTATTTTCAAGTAAAGAACTCCAAACTATAACTTTAGATTTGATTTTTAAATTTACATTACTAAAATCCGTATTAGTTAATTTGAAGTAAAAAACTACAAACTAATAACTTAGTTTTGATTAACAAATTCACTATTCTAAATACAGACTTAGTTATTTTGAAGTTAAGAACGTCAAACTATTAATTTAAATCTGATTTACAAATTGCCATTTCTAAAATCAGTAATAGATATTTTCAAGTAAAAAACTGCAAACTAATTACGTAGTTTTGATTTACAAATTCACTAGACTAAAATAACACTTAGTTATTTTTAAGTAAAGAACGTCAAACTTTTAACTTAGATCTGATTTTCAAATTGTCATTTCTAAAATCAATAGTAGATATTTTCAAGTAACGAACTTCAAATTAATAACTTAATTTTGATTTACAAATAAAGTATTCTAAAATAAGACTAATCTGCTTAGAAGTAAAAAACGTCATACTATTAACTTAGATCTGACTTTCAAATTGTCATTGCTAAAATCAGTAATAGAGATTTTCAAGTAAAAAACTGTAAACTAATTACATAGTTTTGATTTATACATTCACTAGTCTAAAATAAGACTTAGTTATTTTGCAGTAAAAAATATTAAACTAATAACTTAGATCAGATTTGCAAATTGTCATTTCTAAAATCAGAAGTAGATATTTTTAAGTAAAGAACTTCAAACTAATAACTTAATTTTGATTTACAAATAAAGTATTCTAAAATAAGACTAATCTGCTTAGAAGTAAAGAACGTCAAACTAAAAACTTAGATCTGATTTTAAAATTGTCATTTCTGAAATCAGAAGTAGATATTTTCAAGTAAACATCTTCAAGCTATTTCTGTAGCTTTGATTTTCAAATTACCTTACAAAAATCCGTATTAGTTCATTTGAAGTAAAAAACTTCAAACTAGTAACTTAGTTTTGATTTACAAATTCACTATTCTAAAATAATACTTAGTTATTTTGAAGTAAAGAACGTCAAATTATTAACTTAGATCTTATATTCAAATTGTAATTTCTGAAATCAGAAGTAGATATTTTCAAGTAAAGATCTTCAAACTATAAACTTAGCTTTGATTTTCAAATTTATATTACAAAAATCCGTATTAGTTCATTTGAAGTAAATAAAGTTCAAACTAATAACTTAGTTTTGATTTACAAATTCACAATTCTAAAATAAGATTTAGTTATTTCGAAGTAAAGAACGTCAAACTATTAATTTAGATCTGATTTTAAAATTGTCATTTCTGAAATCAGAAGTAGATATTTCAAAGTAAAGAACTTCAAACTAATAACTTAGTTTTGTTTTCAAATACAGTATTCTAAATTAAGACTTATCTATTTTGTGGTAAAGAACGTCAAACTATTAACTTAGATCTGATTTTCAAATTGTCATTTCTAAAATCAGAAGTAGATATTTTCAAGTAAACTACTTCAAATAAATAACTTACTTTTGATTAACAAATCCACTATTCTAATATAAAACTTAGTTTCTTTGAGGTAAAGAACATCAAATTAATAACTTAGATATGATTTTCAAATTGTCATTTCTGAAATCAGAAGTAGATCTTTCAAAGTATCGAACTTTAAACTAATAACTTAGTTTTGATTTACAAATTCACTATTCTAAAATAGTACTTAGTTATTTTGAAGTAAAGAACGTCAAACTATTAACTTAGATCTGATTTTCAAATTGTCATTTCTAAAGTCAGAATTAGTTATTTTCAAGTAAAGATCTTCAAACTATAAACTTAGCTTTGATTTTCAAATTTATATTACAAAAATCGGTATTAGTTCATTTGAAGTAAAAAACATCCAATTAATAACTAAGTCTTGATTTACAAATTCAATATTCTAAAATAAGATTTAGTTATTTCGAAGTAAAAAACGTCAAACTAATAACATAGTTCTGATTTTCAAATTGACTTTTCTGAAATCAGAAGTAGATATTTCAAAGTAAAGAACCTTAAACTAATGACTTAGTTTTGATTTACAAATTCACTATTCTAAAATAGTACTTAGTTATTTTGTAGTAAAGAACGTCAATATATTAACTTTGATCTGATTTTCAAAGTGTCATTTCTAAAATCAGTAGTAGATATTTTTAAGTAAAGAACTTCAAACTAATAACTTAGGTTTGATTTACAAATTCACTAGTCTAAAATAAGACTTAGTTAGTTTGAAGTAAAAAACGTCAAACTATTAACTTAGATCTTATTTTCAAATTCACATTTCTACAATCAGAGTTAGTTATTTTAAAGTAAAGAACGTCAAACTATTAACTTAGATCTGAATTTCAAATTGTCATTTCTAAAATCAGAAATAGATATTTTCACGTAAAGAACTTCAAACTATTAACTTAGATCTGATTTTCAAATTATCATTTCTAAAATCAGTAGTAGTTTTTATCAAGTAAAAAACTTCATACTAATAACTTAGTTTTGATTTACAAATTCACTATACTAAAATAATACTTAGTAGGTTTGAAGTAAAGAACGTCAAACTATTAACTTAGATTTGATTTTCAAATTGTCATTTCTAAAATCTGAAGCAGATATTTTCAAATAAAGTACTTCAAACTAACAACTTAGTTTTGATTTACAAATACAGTATTCTAAAATAAGACTTATCTATTTTGAAGTAAAGAACGTCAAGCTATTAACTTAGATCTTATTTTCAAATTGTCATTTCTAAAATCGGAAGTAGAAATCATATCAAATTTTTAGCATAAACTAAAAAATGCACAAAACACTTTTTCGAAAACTAAAATGTTTAAATTAGTTCATCGCCTGATGATGCCATAGTATGGTGAAAACGTTTGCGATAATACAGTGTATTTATATATTGTGATAACTTAAACATTTTAGTTTTCGAATAAGTGTTTTGTGCATTTTTTAGTTTATGCTAAAAGTTTGATATGATTAATATCGAGTTACACTACTTAAACCACTTATCTATTGATTATTATAGGAAGTAGAAATGTTCAAATATTGAGCTTTACATTATTAACTTAGATCTTATTTTCAAATTCACATTTCTAAAATCAGGGTTAGTTATTTTAAAGTAAAGAACGTCAAACTATTAACCTAGTTCTGAATTTCAAATTGTCATTTCTAAAATCAGAAATAGATATTTTCAAGTAAGGAACTTTAAACTAATAACTTAGATTTGATTTACAAATTCACTATTATAAAATAAAACTTAGTTATTTTGAAGTAAAGAACTTCTAACTATTTACTTAGATCTGATTTTAAAATTGTCATTTCTGAAATAAGAAGTAGATATTTTCAAGTAAACATCTGCAAACTATTTCTTTAACTTTGATTTTCAAATTTACCTTACAAAAATCCATTTTAGTTTATTTGAAGCAAAAAACTTCAAACTAATAACTTAGTTTTGATTTACAAATTCACTATTTCAAAATAAGACTAAGTTATTTTGAAGTGAAGCACGTCAAACTATTAACTTAGAGCTAAATTTTCAAATTGTCATTTTTAAAATCAGAAGTAGATATTTTCAAGTAAAGAACTTCAAACTAATAACTTAGTTTTGATTTACAAATACACTATTCTAAAGTAAGCCATATCTATTTTGAAGTAAATACCGCCAATTTAATAACTTAGATCTGATTTTCAAATTGTCATTTCAAAAATAAGAAGTAGATATTTTCAAGTAAAGATCTTCAAATTAATAACAAATTTAGTATTCTAAAAAAAGACTTAGTTATTTTGAAGTGAAGAACGACAAAATATTAACCTAGATCTGATTATCAAATTGTATTTCTTAAAATAAGAAGTAGACATTTTCAAGTAAAAAACTTTAAACTAATAACTTCGTTTTGATTTGCAAATTCACTATTCTAAAATAAGACTTAGTTATTTTGAAGTGAAGAACGACAAAATATTAACCTAGATCTGATTATCAAATTGTATTTCTTAAAATAAGAAGTAGATATTTTCAAGTAAAAAACTTTAAACTAATAACTTAGTTTTGATTTACAAATTCACTATTGTAAAATAAGACTTAGTTTCTTTGAAGTAAAGAACATCAAACTATTAACTTAGATCTGATTTTCAAATTATGATTTCTAAAATCTGAAGCAGATAATTTCAATTAAAAAACTTCAAACTACAACCTTAGATTTGATTTCCAAATGAACATTACTAAGATCCGAACAAGTTATTTTGAAAAAAAAAACGTCAAACTATTAATTTAGATCTGCTTTTCAAATTGTCAATTCTAAAATCAGAAGTAGATATTTTCAAGTAAAGTATTTCAAAATATAAACTTAGTTTTGATTTACAAATTCACTATTTTAAAATAAGACTTAGTTTCTTTGAAGTAAAGAACATCAAACTATTAACTTAGATATGATTTTCAATTTGTCATTTCTGAAATCAGAAGTAGATATTTTCAAGTAAAGTATTTCAAACTAATAGCTTAGTTTTGATTTACAAGTTCATTGGTCTAAATTAAGACTTACTTATTTTCAAGAAAAAACGTCAAACTATCAACATAGATCTGATTTTCAAATTGTCATTTCTAAAATCAGAAGTAGATATTTTCAAGTAAAGTACTTCAAACAAATAACTTAGTTTTGATTTACAAAGACAGTATTCTAAAATAAAACTTATCTATTTTGAAGTAAAGAACGTCAAACTGTTAACTTAGATCTGATTTTCAAATTGTCATTTCTATAATCAGAAGTAGATATTTCAAAGTAAAGAACTTTATACTAATAACTTAGTTTTAATTTACAGATTCACTATTCTAAAATAAGACTTAGTTTTTTTGAAGTAAAGAACATTTAACTATTAACTAAGATCTGATTTTCAAATTGTCATTTCTGAAATCAGAAGAAGATATTTCAAAGTCTCGAAATTAAACTAATAACTTAGTTTTGATTTACAAATTCACTATTCTAAAATAGTACTTAGTTATTTTGAAGTAAACAACGTCAAATTATTAACTTAGATCTGATTTTCAAATTGATATTTCTAAAATTAGTAGTTGATATTTTCAAGTAAAGAACTTTAAACTAATAACTTAGTTTGGATTTACAAATTCACTAGTCTAAATAAGACTTAGTTATTTTGAAGTAAAAAACGTCAAACTATTAACTTAGATCTGATTTTCAAATTTTCATTTCTAAAATCAGAAGTAGATATTTTCAAGTAAAGTATTTCAAAATAATAACTTAGTTTTGATTTACAAATTCACTATTTTAAAATAAGACTTAGTTTCTTTGAAGTAAAGAACATCAAACTATTAACTTAGATATGATTTTCAATTTGTCATTTCTGAAATCAGAAGTAGATATTTTCAAGTAAAGTATTTCAAACTAATAGCTTAGTTTTGATTTACAAATTCACTAGTCTAAATTAAGACTTACTTATTTTGAAGTAAAAAACGTCAAACTATCTAAATAGATCTGATTTTCAAATTTTCATTTCTGAAATCAGAAGTAGATTTTTCAAAGTAAAGAACTTCAAACAAATAACTTAGTTTTGATTTACAAATTCACTATTGTAAAATAAGACTTAGTTTCTTTGAAGTAAAGAACATCAAACTATTAACTTAGATATGATTTTCAAATTGTCATTTCTGAAATCAGCAGTAGATATTTCTGAGTACCGAACTTTAAACTAATAACTTAATTTTGATTTACAAATTCACTATTCTATAATAGTACTTAGTTATTTTGAAGTAAACAAGGTCAAACTATTAACTTAGATATAATTTTCAAATTGTCATTTCTAAAATCAGTAGTAGATATTTTCAAGTAAAGAACTTCAAACTAATAACTTAGTTTAGATTTACAAATTCACTAGTCTAAAATAAGACTTAGATATTTTGAAGTAAAAATCGTCAAACTATTAACTTTGATCTGATTTTCAAATTGTCCATTCTGAAATCAGAAGTAGAAATTTCAAAGTATCGAACTTTAAACTAATAACTTACTTGTGATTTACAAATACACTATACTAAAATAGTACTTAGTTATTTGAAGTAAAGAACGACAAACTATTAACTTAGATCTGATTTTCAAATTATGATTTCTAAAATCTGAAGCAGATAATTTCAAGTAAAAAACTTCAAACTACAACCTTAGATTTGATTTCCAAATGAACATTACTAAGATCCGAACAAGTTATTTTGAAAAAAAAAACGTCAAACTATTAATTTAGATCTGCTTTTCAAATTGTCATTTCTAAAATCAGAAGTAGATATTTTCAAGTAAAGTATTTCAAAATATAAACTTAGTTTTGATTTACAAATTCACTATTTTAAAATAAGACTTAGTTTCTTTGAAGTAAAGACCATCAAACTATTAACTTAGATATGATTTTCAATTTGTCATTTCTGAAATCAGAAGTAGATATTTTCAAGTAAAGTATTTCAAACTAATAGCTTAGTTTTGATTTACAAGTTCATTAGTCTAAATTAAGACTTACTTATTTTCAAGAAAAAACGTCAAACTATCAACATAGATCTGATTTTCAAATTGTCATTTCTAAAATCAGAAGTAGATATTTTCAAGTAAAGTACTTCAAACAAATAACTTAGTTTTGATTTACAAAGACAGTATTCTAAAATAAAACTTATCTATTTTGAAGTAAAGAACGTCAAACTGTTAACTTAGATCTGATTTTCAAATTGTCATTTCTATAATCAGAAGTAGATATTTCAAAGTAAAGAACTTTATACTAATAACTTAGTTTTAATTTACAGATTCACTATTCTAAAATAAGACTTAGTTTCTTTGAAGTAAAGAACATTTAACTATTAACTAAGATCTGATTTTCAAATTGTCATTTCTGAAATCAGAAGAAGATATTTCAAAGTCTCGAAATTAAACTAATAACTTAGTTTTGATTTACAAATTCACTATTCTAAAATAGTACTTAGTTATTTTGAAGTAAACAACGTCAAATTATTAACTTAGATCTGATTTTCAAATTGATATTTCTAAAATTAGTAGTTGATATTTTCAAGTAAAGAACTTTAAACTAATAACTTAGTTTGGATTTACAAATTCACTAGTCTAAATAAGACTTAGTTATTTTGAAGTAAAAAACGTCAAACTATTAACTTAGATCTGATTTTCAAATTGTCATTTCTAAAATCAGAAGTAGATATTTTTAAGTAAAAAACATCAAACTACAACCTTAGATTAGATTACCAAATTTACATTACTAAGATCCGAATTAGTTATTTTGAAGTAAAAAACGTCAAACTATTAACTTAGATCTGATTTTCAAATTGTCATTTCTAAAATCATAAGTAGATATTTTCAAGTGATGTACATCAAATAAATAACTTACTTTTGATTTACAAATCCAATATTCTAAAATAAGACTTATCTATTTTGAAGTAAAGAACGTCAAACTATTAACTTAGATCTGATTTTCAAATTGTCTTTTCTGAAATTAGAAGTAGATATTTCAAAGTAAAGAACTTCAAATTAATAACTTAGTAGATTTACAAATTCACTATTCTAAATTAACACTACGTTACCTTGAAGTAAAGAACGTCAAAGTATTAACTTAGATCTGATTTTCAAATTGACATTTCTAAAATCAAAAGTAGATATTTTCAAGTAAAGAACTTCCAACTAATAACATAGTTTTGATTTACAAATTAACTATTCTAAAATAAAATTTAGTTATTTTGAGGTAAAGAACGTTAAAATTTTAACTTAGACCTGATTTTAAAATTGTGATTTCTAAAATCAATAGTAGATATTTTCAAGTAAAGAACTTCAAACTAATAACTTAGTTTAGATTTACAAATTCACTATTCTAAAATAGTACTTAGTGATTTTGAAGTAAACAACGTCAAACTATTAACTTAGATATGATTTTCAAATTGTGCTTTCTAAAATCAATAGTAGATATTTTCAAGTAAAGAACTTCAAACTAATAACTTAGTTTAGATTTACAAATTCACTAGTCTAAAATAAGACTTAGTTATTTTGAAGTAAAAAACGTCAAACTATTAACTTTGATCTGATTTTCAAATTGTCATTTCTAAAACAAGAAGTAGATATTTTCAAGTAAAGAACTTTAAACTAATAACTTAGCCTTGATTTACAAATTGAGTATTCTAAAATAAGACTTAGTTATTTTGAAGTAAAGAACGTCAAACTATTAACTTAGATCTGATTTTCAAATTGTGATTTCTAAAATCAGTGGTAGTTTTTTTCAAGTGAAGAACTTCATACTAATAACTTCATTTTGGTTTACAAATTCACTATACTAAAATAAGACTTAGTTGTTTTGAAGTAAAGAACGTCAAACTATTAACTTAGATCTGATTTTCAAATTGTCATTTCTAAAACAAGAAGTAGATATTTTCAAGTAAAGAACTTTAAAATAATAACTTAGCCTTGATTTACAAATTGAGTATTCTAAAATAAGACTTAGTTATTTTGAAGTAAAGAACGTCAAACTATTAACTTAGATCTGATTTGCAAATTGTCATTTCTAAAATCAGTGGTAGTTTTTTCAAGTGAAGAACATCATACTAATAACTTAGTTTTGGTTAACAAATTCACTATACTAAAATAAGACTTAGTTGTATTGAAGTAAAGAACGTCAAGCTATTAACTTAGATCTGATTTTCAAATTGTCATTTCTAAAATCAGTGGTAGTTTTTTTCAAGTAAAGAACTTCATACTAATAACTTAGTTTTAATTTACAAATTCACTAGTCTAAAATAAGACTTAGTTATTTTAAAGTAAAGAACGTCAAACTGTTAACTTAGATCTGATTTTCAAATTGTCATTTCTAAAATCAGTAGTAGATATTTTCAAGTAAAGAACTTCAAACTAATAACTTTGTTTTAAATTACAAATTCACTATACTAAAATAAGACTTAGTTATTTAGAAGTAAAGAACGTCAAACTATTAACTTAGATCTGATTTTCAAATTGTCATTTCTAAAATCGGTAGTATATATTTTCAAGTAAAGAACTTCAAACTAACAACTTAGTTTTGATTTAAAAATACACTATTCTAAAATAAGACTTATCTATTTAGAAGTAAAAAACGACAAACTATTAACTTAGAACTAATTTTCCAATTGTTTTTTTTAAAATCAGCAGTAGATATTTTCAAGTTATGAACTTGAAACTATAACCTTAAATTTGAATTTCGAAATTACAGTACAAAAATCCGTATTAGTTAATTTGAAGTAAAAAGCTTCAAATTAATAACTTATTTTTATTTACAAATTCACTATTCTAAAATAAGACATAGTTATTGTGAAGTAAAGGAAGACAAACTATTAACTTAGATCTGATTTTCAAATTGTCATTTCTAAAATCAGTGGTAGTTTTTTTCAATAAAGAACTTCATATTAATAACTTAGTTTTGATTTACAAATTCACTATACTAAAATAAGACTTAGTTGTTTTGAAGTTAAGAACGTCAAACTATTAACTTAGATCTGATTTTCAAATTGTCATTTCTAAAATCAGTAGTAGATATTTTGAAGTAAAGAACTTCAAACTAATAACTTAGTTTTAATTTACAAATTTATTAGTCTAAAATAAGACTTAGTTATTTTGAATTAAAAACGTCAAACTATTAACTTAGACCTGATTTTCAAATTGTCATTTCTAAAATCAGAAGTAAATATTTTCAAGTAAAGACCTTCAAACTAATAACTTAGCTTTGATTTACAAATTGATATATCTAAAATAAGACTTAGTTATTTTGAAGTAAAGAACGTCAAACTGTTAACTTAGATCTGATTTTCAAATTGTAATTTTTAAATCAGAAGTAGATATTTTAAAGTAAAGAACTTCAAACTACAACCTTAGATTTGATTTCCAAATTTACATTACTAAGATCCGAATTAGTAAATTTGAAGTAAAAAACTTTAAACTAATAACTCAGTTTAGATTTACAAATTTACTAGTCTAAAATAAGACTTAGTTATTTTCCAGTAAAGAACGTCAAACTATTAACTTAGATCTGATTTTCATATTGTCATTTCTAAAATCAGAAGTAGATATTTTCAAGTAAAGAACTTTAAACTAATAACTTAGCTTTGATTTACAAATTCACTATTCTAAAATAGGACTTAGTAATTTTCCAGTAAAGAACGTCAAACTATTAACTTAGATCTGATTTTCAAATTGTTATTTCTAAAATCAGTGGTAGTTTTTTTCAATAAAAAACTTCATACTAATAACTTAGTGTTGATTTACAAATTCACTATACTAAAATAAGACTTTGTTGTTTTGAAGTTAAGAACGTCAAAGTATTAACTTAGATCTGATTTTCAAATTGACATTTCTAAAATCAAAAGTAGATATTTTCAAGTAAAGAACTTCCAACTAATAACATAGTTTTGATTTACAAATTAACTATTCTAAAATAAAATTTAGTTATTTTGAGGTAAAGAACGTTAAAATTTTAACTTAGACCTGATTTTAAAATTGTCATTTCTAAAATCAGAAGTAGATATTTTCAAGAAAGGTCTTCGAACTAATAACTTAGTTGTGATTTACAAATTAACTATTCTAAAATAAAATTTTGTTATTTTGATGTAAAGAATGTTAAAATATTAACTTAGATCTGATTTTCAAATTGTCATTTATAAAATCTGAAGCAGATATTTTCAAGTAAAGAACGTCAAACTAATAACTTAGTTTTGATCTACAAATTCACTATTCTAAAATAAGACTTAGTTATTTTGAAGTAAAGAACGACTAACTAATAACTAGATGTAATTTTCAAATTGTCATTGCTAAAATCAGAAGTAGATAATTTCAAGTAAAAAACTTCAAACTACAACCTTACATTTGATTTTCAAATTTACATTTCTAAGATCCGAATTAGTAAGCTTGAAGTAAAAAACCTTAGACTAATAACTTAGTTTTCATTTACTAATTCACTAGTCTAAAATAAGACTTAGTTATTTTGAAGTAAAGAACGTCAAACTATTAACTTAGATCTGATTTTAAAATTGTCATTTCTAAAATCTGAAGCAGATATTTTCAGATAAAGAACTTCAAACTAACAACTTAGTTTTGATTTACAAATACAGTATTCTAAAATAAGACTTAGTTATTTTCCAGTAAAGAACGTCAAACTATTAACTTAGACCTGATTTTCAAATTGTCATTTCTAAAATCAGTAGTAGATCTTTTCTAGTAAAGAACTTCAAACTAATAACTTAGTTTTGATTCACAAATTAACTATTCTAAAATAAAATTTAGTTATTTTGATGTAAAGAACGTCAAACTATTAACTTAGATCTGATTTTGAATTTGTCATTTCTAAAATCAGAAGTAGATATTTTTTAGTAAAGTACTTCAAACTAATAACTTAGTTTTGATTTACAAATTCACTATACTAAAATAAGACTTAGTGGTTTTGAAGTAAAGAACGTCAAACTATTAACTTAGATCTGATTTTCAAATAGTAAATTATAACATCAGAAGTAGATATTTTCAAGTAAAGAACTTCAAACTACAACTTTAGATTTTATTTACAACTTTATATTACTAAGATCCAATATTAGTAAATTTGAAGTAAAAAACTTTAAACTAATAACTTAGTTTTGATTTACAAATTCACTATACTAAAATAAGACTTAGTTATTTAGAAGTAAAGAACGTCAAACTATTAACTTTGATCTGATTTTCAAATTGTCATTTCTAAAATCAGAAGTAGATATTTTCAAGTAAAGAACTTCAAACTACAACCTTCGATTTGATTTCCAAATTTACATTACTAAGTATTAGTATTATATTAGTATTAGTATTAGTATTGTCATGTTTCGAACCAAAGTTGTACCTACCCTATTAATTTGTCATTAATTTTGATATTAAGTTTAAGAAATATTTGAATTTGAATTTTGGGAGGTAAAACTTTGGAAATTAAAGTTGGTAGAAGTGAAGTTTTATCGAGGCTTTTTAGCCAAGATGGCCGACCAAGCTGGTCGCTAGTTTTTGGTATTGCAAGATATTTTGAGATTTATGATTTTTCTAAAATTGTGAGTAATTATTTTTGATTGAATAAAGTGATTTGATGCGAATGTATTATTGCGCTTTTTTTTGGATGATATAATTTTTGAAATTTGGAGTTTGGATAAAATTTTTATTGAGTGGCTACTGAGCGATAATAGTTTCGATCTGGTTGATTGATTTGCAGAACGAGTATTTTGAGTAAGACATTCGATTTGTGCTTAAAATTGGAAAGTAAAATTATTTGTAACTGCGAGCGTGTGGCCAAATAGATAAGCAGCCGATTTGGATAACGGTAAAACCAAATCCTCGATCCCTTGAAGAAATTTTTGATTTCATACATTATGAAATACATTACTAAGAATACATTAATACATTACTAAGATCCGAATTAGTAAATTTGAAGTAAAAAACTTTAAACTAATAACTTAGGTTTGATTTACAAATTCACTAGTCTAAAATAAGACTTAGTTATTTTGAAGTAAAGAACGTCAAACTGTTAACTTAGATCTGACTTTCAAATTGTCATTTCTAAAATCAGAAGTAAATATTTTCAAGTAAAGAACTTCAAACTAATAACTTAACTTTGATTTACAAATTTTACTATTCTGAAATAACATTTAGTTATATTGAATTAAAGAACGTCAAACTATTAACTTAGATCTGATTTTCAAATTGTCATATCTAAATTCAGATGTAGATAATTTCTAGTAAAGAACTTCAAACTGCAACCTTAGATTTGATTTCCAAATTTACATTACTAAGATCCGAATTAGTAAATTTGAAGTAAAAAACTATAAACTAATAACTTAGTTTTGATTTACAAATTCACTAGTCTAAAATAAGATTTAGTTATTTTAAAGTAAAGAACGTCAAACTATTAACTTAGATCTGATTTTCAAATTGTCATTTCTAAAATCAGAAGTAGATATTTTCAAGTAAAGAACTTCAAACTAATAACTTAGTTTTGATTTAGAAATGCACTATTCTAAAATAAGACTTATCTATCTTAAAGTAAGGAACGTCAAACTATTAACTTAGATCTGATTTTCAAATTGTCATTTCTAAAATCAGAAGTAAATATTTTCGAGTAAAGAACTTCAAACTAATAACTTAGCTTTGATTTACAAATTCACTATTCTAAAATAAGATTTAGTTATTTTGAATTAAAGAACGTCAAACTATTAACTTAGATCTGATTTTCAAATTGTCATTTCTAAAATCAGAAGTAAATATTTTCAAGTAAAGAACTTCAAACTAATAACTTAGCTTCGATTTACAAATTCACTATTCTAAAATAAGACTTAGTTATTTTGAAGTAAAGAACGTCAAACGATTCACTTAGATCTGATTTTCAAATTGTCATTTCTAAAATCAGAAGTAGATATTTTCAAGTAAAGAACTTCAAACTACAACCTTAGATTTGATTTCCAAATTTACATTACTAAGTTCCGAATTAGTAATTTTGAAGTAAAAAACTTTAAACTAACAACTTAATTTAGATTTACAAATACAGTATTCTAAAATAAGGTTTATCTATTTAGAAGTAAAGAACATCAAACTATTAATTTAGATCTGATTTTCAAATTGTCATTTTTAAAATCAGAAGTACATATTTTTAAGTAAAGTACTTCAAACTAATAACTTAGTTTTAATTTACGAATGCACTATTCTAAAGTAAGACTTATCTATTTTGAAGTAAAGAACGTTAAACTATTCACTTAGATCTGATTTTCAAATTGTCATTTCTAAAATAAGAAGTAGTTATTTTCAAGTAAAGAACTTCAAACTACAACCTTAGATTTGATTTCCAAATTTGCATTACTAAGATCCAAATTGGTATATTTGAAGTAAAAAACTTCAAACTAATAACTTAGTTTTGATTTACAAATACAGTATTTTAAAATAAGACTTATCTATTTTGAAGTACAGAACGTCAAACTATTAACTTAGATCTGATTTTCAAGTTGTCTTTTTCAAAATCATTAGTAGATTTTTTCAAATATATACTTCAAACTAATAACTTAGTTTTGATTTACAAATTCACTATACTAAAATAAGTATTATTTGTTTAGAAGTAAAGAACGTCAAACTGTTAACTTAGATCTGATTTTCAAATTGTCATTTCTTAAAATCAGAAGTAAATATTTTCAAGTAAAGAACTTCAATCTAATAACTTAGCTTTGATTTACAAATTCACTATTCTAAAATAAGACTTAGCTATTTTGAAGTAAAGAACGTCAAACTATTAACTTAGATCTCATTTTCAAATTGTCATTTCTAGAATCAGAAGTAGATATCTTCAAGTAAAGAACTTCAAACTACAACCTAAGATTTCATTTCCAAATTTACATTACTAAGATCCGAATTAGTAAATTTGAAGTAAAAAACTTTAAAATAATAACTTAGGTTTGATTTACAAATTCACTAGTCTAAAATAAGACTTAGTTATTTTGAAGTAAAGAACGTCAAACTATTAACTTAGATCTGATTTTCCAATTGTCATTTCTAAAATCAGAAGTAGATATTTTCAAGTAAAAAACTTCAAACTATTAACTTAGATCTGATTTTCAAATTGTCATTTCTAAAATCAGTAGTAAATATTTTCGAGTAAAGAACTTCAAACTAATAACTTAGCTTTGATTTGCAAATTCACTATTCTAAAATAAGACTTAGTTATTTTGAATTAAAGAACGTCAAACTATTAACATAGATCTGATTTTCAAATTGTCATTTCTAAAATCGGAAGTAGATATTTTCAAGTAAACAACTTTAAACTAATAACTTAGCCTTGATTTACAAATTGAGTATTCTAAAATAAGACTTAGTTATTGTGAAGTAAAGAACGTCAAACTATTAACTTAGATCTGATTTTCAAATTGTCATTTCTAAAATCAGTGGTAGTTTTTTTCAAGTGAAGAACTTCATACTAATAACTTAGTTTTAATTTACAAATTCACTAGTCTAAAATTAAACATAGTTATTTTAAAGTAAAGAACGTCAAACTGTTAACTTAGGTCTGATTTTCAAATTGTCATTTCTAAAATCAGTAGTAGATATTTTCAAGTAAAGAACTTCAAACTAATAACTTTGTTTTAAATTACAAATTCACTATACTAAAATAAGACTTAGTTATTTAGAAGTAAAGAACGTCAAACTATTAACTTAGATCTGATTTTCAAATTGTCATTTCTAAAATCGGAAGTAGATATTTTCAAGTAAACAACTTTAAACTAATAACTTAGCCTTGATTTACAAATTGAGTATTCTAAAATAAGACTTAGTTATTGTGAAGTAAAGAACGTCAAACTATTAACTTAGATCTGATTTTCAAATTGTCATTTCTAAAATCAGTGGTAGTTTTTTTCAAGTGTAGAACTTCATACTAATAACTTAGTTTTAATTTACAAATTCACTAGTCTAAAATAAGACTTAGTTATTTTAAAGTAAAGAACGTCAAACTGTTAACTTAGGTCTGATTTTCAAATTGTCATTTCTAAAATCAGTAGTAGATATTTTCAAGTAAAGAACTTCAAACTAATAACTTTGTTTTAAATTACAAATTCACTATACTAAAATAAGACTTAGTTATTTAGAAGTAAAGAACGTCAACCTATTAACTTAGATCTGATTTTCAAATTGTCATTTCTAAAACAAGAAGTAGATATTTTCAAGTAAAGAACTTTAAACTAATAACTTAGCCTTGAGTTACAAATTGAGTATTCTAAAATAAGACTTAGTTATTTTTAAGTAAAGAACGTCAAACTATTAACTTAGATCTGATTTTCAAATTGTCATTTCTAAAATCAGTGGTAGTTTTTTTCAAGTGAAGAACTTCATACTAATAACTTAGTTTTGGTTAACAAATTCACTATACTAAAATAAGACTTAGTTGTATTGAAGTAAAGAACGTCAAGCTATTAACTTAGATCTGATTTTCAAATTGTCATTTCTAAAATCAGTGGTAGTTTTTTTCAAGTGAAGAACTTCATACTAATAACTTAGCTTTAATTTACAAATTCACTAGTCTAAAATAAGACTTAGTTATTTTAAAGTAAAGAACGTCAAACTATCAACTTAGAGCTGATTTTCAAGTTGTCATTTCTAAAATCAGTAGTAGATATTTTCGAGTAAAGAACTTCAAACTAATAACTTAGCTTTGATTTGCAAATTCACTATTCTAAAATAAGACTTAGTTATTTTGAATTAAAGAACGTCAAACTATTAACATAGATCTGATTTTCAAATTGTCATTTCTAAAATCAGTAGTAAATATTTTCGAGTAAAGAACTTCAAACTAATAACTTAGCTTTGATTTGCAAATTCACTATTCTAAAATAAGACTTAGTTATTTTGAATTAAAGAACGTCAAACTATTAACATAGATCTGATTTTCAAATTGTCATTTCTAAAATCGGAAGTAGATATTTTCAAGTAAACAACTTTAAACTAATAACTTAGCCTTGATTTACAAATTGAGTATTCTAAAATAAGACTTAGTTATTGTGAAGTAAAGAACGTCAAACTATTAACTTAGATCTGATTTTCAAATTGTCATTTCTAAAATCAGTGGTAGTTTTTTTCAAGGAAGAACTTCATACTAATAACTTAGTTTTAATTTACAAATTCACTAGTCTAAAATTAGACTTAGTTATTTTAAAGTAAAGAACGTCAAACTGTTAACTTAGGTCTGATTTTCAAATTGTCATTTCTAAAATCAGTAGTAGATATTTTCAAGTAAAGAACTTCAAACTAATAACTTTGTTTTAAATTACAAATTCACTATACTAAAATAAGACTTAGTTATTTAGAAGTAAAGAACGTCAAACTATTAACTTAGATCTGATTTTCAAATTGTCATTTCTAAAATCGGAAGTAGATATTTTCAAGTAAACAACTTTAAACTAATAACTTAGCCTTGATTTACAAATTGAGTATTCTAAAATAAGACTTAGTTATTGTGAAGTAAAGAACGTCAAACTATTAACTTAGATCTGATTTTCAAATTGTCATTTCTAAAATCAGTGGTAGTTTTTTTCAAGTGTAGAACTTCATACTATTAACTTAGTTTTAATTTACAAATTCACTAGTCTAAAATAAGACTTAGTTATTTTAAAGTAAAGAACGTCAAACTGTTAACTTAGGTCTGATTTTCAAATTGTCATTTCTAAAATCAGTAGTAGATATTTTCAAGTAAAGAACTTCAAACTAATAACTTTGTTTTAAATTACAAATTCACTATACTAAAATAAGACTTAGTTATTTAGAAGTAAAGAACGTCAAACTATTAACTTAGATCTGATTTTCAAATTGTCATTTCTAAAACAAGAAGTAGATATTTTCAAGTAAAGAACTTTAAACTAATAACTTAGCCTTGATTTACAAATTGAGTATTCTAAAATAAGACTTAGTTATTTTGAAGTAAAGAACGTCAAACTATTAACTTAGATCTGATTTTCAAATTGTCATTTCTAAAATCAGAAGTAGATATTTTCAAGTAAACAACTTTAAACTAATAACTTAGCCTTGATTTACAAATTGTGTATTCTAAAATAAGACTTAGTTATTTAAAAGTAAAGAACGTCAAACTGTTAACTTAGATCCGATTTTCAAATTGTCATTTCTAAAATCAGAAGTAGATATTTTCAAGTAAACAACTTTAAACTAATAACTTAGCCTTGATTTACAAATTGTGTATTATAAAATAAAACTTAGTTATTTTAAAGTAAAGAACGTCAAACTGTTAACTTAGATCTGATTTTCAAATTGTCATTTCTAAAATCAGTAGTAGATATTTTCAAGTAAAGAACTTCAAACTAATAACTTTGTTTTAAATTACAAATTCACTATACTAAAATAAGACTTAGTTATTTAGAAGTAAAGAACGTCAACCTATTAACTTAGATCTGATTTTCAAATTGTCATTTCTAAAACAAGAAGTAGATATTTTCAAGTAAAGAACTTTAAACTAATAACTTAGCCTTGAGTTACAAATTGAGTATTCTAAAATAAGACTTAGTTATTTTTAAGTAAAGAACGTCAAACTATTAACTTAGATCTGATTTTCAAATTGTCATTTCTAAAATCAGTGGTAGTTTTTTTCAAGTGAAGAACTTCATACTAATAACTTAGTTTTGGTTAACAAATTCACTATACTAAAATAAGACTTAGTTGTATTGAAGTAAAGAACGTCAAGCTATTAACTTAGATCTGATTTTCAAATTGTCATTTCTAAAATCAGTGGTAGCTTTTTTCAAGTGAAGAACTTCATACTAATAACTTAGCTTTAATTTACAAATTCACTAGTCTAAAATAAGACTTAGTTATTTTAAAGTAAAGAACGTCAAACTATTAACTTAGAGCTGATTTTCAAGTTGTCATTTCTAAAATCAGTAGTAGATATTTTCAAGTAAAGAACTTCAAACTAATAACTTAGTTTTGATTTACAAATTTACTAGTCTAAAATAAGACTTAGTTATGAAGTAAAGTAAAAAATGTTAAACTATTAACTTAGACCTGATTTTCAAATTGTGATTTCTAAAATCAGAAGCAGATTTTTTAAGTCAAGAACTTCAAACGAATAACTTAGCTATGATTTTAAATTCACTATTCTAAAATAAGACTTAGTTATTTAGAAGTAAAGAACGTCAAACTATTAACTTAGATCTAATTTTCAAATTGTCATTTCTAAAATTACAAGTAGATAATTTCAAGTAAAGAACTTCAAACTAATAACCAAGCTTTGATTTACAAATTCCTTATACTAAAATAAACTTAGTTATTTAGAAGTAAAGAACGTCAAACTATTAACTTAGATCTAATTTTCAAATTGTCATTTCTAAAATCACAAGTAGATAATTTCAAGTAAAGAACTTCAAACTAATAACCAAGCTTTGATTTACAAATTCACTAGTCTAAAATAAGACTTAGTTATTTAGAAGTAAAGAACGTCAAACTATTAACTTAGTTCTGATTTTCAAATTGTCATATCGAAAATCAGTAGTAGATATTTTCAAGTAAAGAACTTCTAGTTAATAACTAACAAGGAAAGGGTCTCTACTGTGGGTCACCGATTTTAAAACCCTTTTGGGGTAAAAAAGTACTTCGTATTAAAAAACTCTAGGCCAAGCGGCAGCGCGCAACTCTCAAAATTAACAAAGTTAAAAATTAAAATTTAAAAGAATTTTATTCATGTACTTGCACGGTTGCATTAATTTGCAAGTAACCAAGATAGTTCCGAGGTAAGTTGCGCGATTAGCAACCGGGCGGGCCAGGTTCAAATCCACAAATCGTTTTTTTTTATTTAAAAAAAAATTTTTTTTTTAATTTTTTTTTGCTACCCGTTAACGTCGGATGTTAGTTTATCAACAATTTTATCAATTTACCTACAAAATGTTTGAATTATTACGCTATAATTTTCATTATTAAAAATAAAACTGATTTATTACAAAATTTATTATTACAAATATTTTCAGCAAAGCTGTATAAAAGTGCCTTAACAGATATTTAAGTTTACAATTTGTCATCATTGTTTTCTGTACAGCCTTTACATCTATTCGGATGGTAATTGTCATAAAAGCATGAAAAACATAGGTTGTCTTCACATCATGCGCATTTTATGATTGCAACGTTGTCGCACTGGCAATGTTTTTTCAAAAGCGACTGAGGAAAGCACACTTCGTTCACATTCAAAAATGCAATCCTTTTGTCGATCCAGGCATATTTCAAGATATTGTGAAATACAGGATTGTTAATTGATTGTGAACCAAGAACTGTATTTATATTGCGATTTTCGCGCGATCCAATTTCAGATTGGTCTTTTAATAAGGCATTTTGTATGCGCTTTATTAAAAGTTTTACCTGTAGTGAAAAATAAACATCACAGGGTTCACAAAGAAGCGTGCACTTCGGTTATAAATTAAATTAAAAAAATTTTTTTAAACATTTAACAAAACGACTCTTGGAAGAATTGAACCTGGCCCGTCCGGTTGATAGTCGTGCAGTTAACCTCAGAACTATCACGCTTACATGCAAATTTATGCAACCAAGCAAATACATATATAAATTTTTTTTAATTTTAATTTTCAATTTTGTTATTTTTGAGAGTTGCACGCTGCCACTTGGTCTAGAGTTTATTAATACGAAGTACTTTTTTACCCCAAAAGGGTTTTAAAATCCGTGACCCACAGTAGAGACCCTCTCCTTGTAAGTTTTGATTAACAAATTCACTATTCTAAAATTAGACTTAGTTATTTTGAAGTAATAAACGTCAAACTATTAACTTAGATCTGATTTTCAAATTGTCATTTCTAAAATCAGAAGTAGATATTAACAAGTAAAGAACTTCAAACTACAACCTTAGATTTGATTTCGATATTTACATTATTAAGATCCGAATTAGTAAATTTGAAATAAAAAACTTTAAACTAATAACTTAGTTTCGATTTACAAATTCACAAGTCTAAAATAAGACTTAGTTATTTTGAAATAAAAAACGTCAAACTACTAATTTAGATCTGATTTTCAAATGTTCATTTCTAAAATCAGTAGTATTTTTTTTCAAGTAAAGAACTTCATACTAATAACTTAGTTTTGATTTTGAAATTCACTATACTAAAATAAGACTTAGTTATTTTGAAGTAAAAAATGTCATACTATTAACTTAGCTCTGATTTTTAAATTGTCATTTCTAAAATCTGAAGCACATATTTCAAATAAAGAACTTCTAACTAACAACTTAGTTTTGATTTACAAATACAGTATTCTAAAATAAGACTTTATTATTTTGAAGTAAAAAACGTCAAACTATTAACTTAGAGCTGATTTTCAAATTGTTATTTCTAAAATCAGAAGTAGATATGTTTAAGTAAAGAACTTCAAATTAATAACTTAGCTTTGATTTACAAATTCACTATTCTAAAATAAGACTTAGTTATTTTGAAGTAAAGAACGTCAAACTAATAACTTAGCTCTGATTTTCAAATTGTCATTTCTAAAATCAGTAGTAGATATTTTCAAGTAAAGAACTTCAAACTAATAACATAGCTTTGATTTACAAATTCACTATACTAAAATAAGACTTAGTTATTTTGAAGTAAAGAACGTCAAACTATTAATTTATATCTGATTTTTAAATTATCATTATTAAAATCAGAAGTAGATATTTTCAAGTAAAGAACTTTAAACTACAACCTTAGATTTGATTTCGAAGTTTACATTACTAAGATCCGAATTAGTAAATTTGAAATAAAAAACTTTAAACTAATAACTTAGTTTTGATTTACAAATTCTCTATGCAAAAATAAAACATAGTTAATTTGAAGTAAAGAATGTCAAACTATTAACTTAGATCTGATTTTCAAATTGTCATTTCTAAAATCAGTAGTAGATATTTTCAAGTAGAGAACTTCAAACTAATAACTTAGTTTTGATTTACAAATTTACTAGTCTAAAATAAGACTTAGTTATTTTGTTGTAAAAGACGTCAAACTTTTAACTTAGACCTGATTTTCAAATTGTCATTTCTAAAATCAGAAGTAGATTTTTTTAAGGAAAGAACTTTAAACAAATAACTTAGATTTGATTTACAAATTCACTATTCTAAAATAAGACTTAGTTATTTTGAAGTAAAGAACGTCAAACTATTAACTTAGATCTGATTTTCAAGTTGTCATTTCTAAAATAAAAAGTAGATATTTTCAAGTAAAGAACTACACACTAATAACATAGCTTTGATTTTCAAATTCACTATCCTAAAATAGGACTTAGTTATTTTGAAGTAAATAACGTCAAACTATTAACTTAGATCTGATTTTCAAATTGTCATTTGCAAAATCAGAAGTAGATATTTTCAAGTAAAGAACTTCAATATAATAACTAAGCTTTGATTTACAAATTCACTATTCTAAAATAAGTCTTAGTTATTTTGAAGTAAAGAACGTCAAACTATTAACTTAGATCTGATTTTCAAATTGTCATTTCTAAAATCAGTAGTAGATATTTTTAAGTAAAGAACTTCAAACTAATAACTTAGTTTTGATTTACAAATTCACTATACTAAAATAAGACTTATCTATTTTGAAGTAAAGAACGTCAAAGTATTAACTTAGATTTGATTTTCAAATTGTAATTTCTAAAATCTGAAGCAGATATTTTCAAATAAAGTACTTCAAACTAAGAACTTAGTTTTGATTTACAAAAACAGTATTCTATAATAAGACTTATCTATTTTGAAGTATAGAACGTCATACTATCTTAGATCTGATTTTCAAATTGTCATTTCTTAAAAAACAAGTAGATATTTCATAGTATAGAACTTCAAACTAATAACTTAGTTTTGATTTACAAATTCTCTATTCTAAAATAAGACATAGTTATTTTGAAGTAAAGAACGTCAAACTATTAACTTGGATCTGATTTTCAAATTGTGATATCTAAAAGCAGTTGTTGATATTTTCAAGTAGAAAACTTGAAACTAATAACTTAGTTTTAATTTACAAATTTACTAGTCTAAAATAAGACTTAGTTATTTTGAAGTAAACAACGTCAAACTATTTACATAGACCTGATTTTCAAATTGTCATTTATAAAATAAAAAGTAGATATTTTCAAGTAAAAAACTTCAAATTTATAACTTATTTTTGATTTTATATTCACTATGCTAAATTAATACTTAGTTATTTTGAAGTACAGAGGTTCAAACTATTAACTTAGATCTGATTTTCAAATTGTCAATTCTAAAATCAGTAGTAGATATTTTCTAGTAAAGAACTTCAAACTATTAACTGAGCTTTGATTTACAAATACTGTATTCTAAAATAAGACTTAACTATTTTAAAGTAAAGAACGTCAAACTATACACTAAGATCTGATTTTCAAATTGCCATTTCTTAAATCAGAAGTAGATATTTCAAAGTAAATAACTTCACACTTATAACTTAGTTTTTATTTACAAATTCACTAGTGTGAAATAAGACTTAGTTATTTTGAAGTAAAAAACGTCAAACTATTAACTTAGAACTGATTTTCAAATTGTCATTTCTAAAATCAGAAGTAGATATTTTCAAGTAAAAAACTTCAAACTTATAACTTAGTTTTGATTTACAAGTTAACTATTCTAAAATAAAATTTAGTTATTTTGATGTAAAGAACGTCAAACTATACACTAAGATCTGATTTTCAAATTGCCATTTCTTAAATCAGAAGTAGATATTTCAAAGTAAATAACTTTAAACTTATAACTTAGTTTTTATTTACAAATTCACTAGTGTGAAATAAGACTTAGTTATTTTGAAGTAAAAAACGTCAAACTATTAACTTAGAACTGATTTTCAAATTGTCATTGCTAAAATCAGAAGTAGATATTTTCAAGAAAAAAACTTTAAACTAATAACTGAGTTTTGATTTACAAATTCACTATTCTAAAATAAGACTTAGTTATTTTGAAGTAAAGAACGTCAAACTACAACCTTAGATTTGATTTCCAAATTTACATTACTAAGATCCGAATTAGTAAATTTGAAATAAAAAACGTCAAACTACTAACTTAGTTTTGATTTACAAATTCACTAGTCTCAATTAAGACTTAGTTATTTTGAAGTAGAGAACGTCATACTGTTTACTTAGATCTGATTTTCAAATTGTCATTTCTAAAATTAGTAGTAGATTTTTTCAAGTCAATAACTTCAAACTAGTAACTTAGTTTTGATTTACAAATACAGTATTCTAAAATAAGACTTATCTATTTTGAAGCAAAGAACGTCAAACTACTAACTTAAATCTGATTTTCAAATTGTCATTTCTAAGATCAGTAGTAGATATTTTCAGGTAAAGAACGTCAATCTAATAACTTAGTTTTAATTTACAAATTCACTATACTAATATAAGACTTAGTTATTTAGAAGTAAAGAACGTCAAACTATTAACTTAGATCTGAATTTCAAATTGTCATTTCTAAAATTAGTAGTAGATATTTTCAAACAAGAACTTCAAACTAATAACTTAGTTTTGATTTACAAATACAGTATTCTAAAATAAGACTTATCTATTTTGAAGTTAAGAACGTCAAACTACTAACTTAGATCTGATTTTCAAATCATCATTTCTAAAATCAAAAGTAGAAATTTTCAAGTAAAGAACTTCAAACTAACAATTAGCTTTGATTTACAAATTCACTATTCTAAAATAAGACTTAGTTATTTTGAAGTAAAGAACGTCAAACTATTACCTTAGTTCTGATTTTCAAATTGTCATTTCTAAAATCAGAAGTAATTATTTTCAAGTAAACAACTTCAAACTAATAACTTAGCTTTGATTTACAAATTCACTATTCTAAAATAAGACTTAGTTATTTTAAAGTAAAGAACGTCAAACTATTAACTTAGACCTGATTTTCAAATTGTCATTTCTAAAATCAGAAGTAGATAATTTCAAGTAAAGAACTTTAAACTACAACCTTAGATTTGATTTCCAAATTTACATTACTAAGATCCGAATCAGTTAATTTGAAGTAAAAAACTTTAAGCTAATAACTTAGTTTTGATTATAAATTCACTAGTCTAAAATAAGACTTAGTTATTTTGAAGTATAGAACGTCAAACTATTAACTTAAATCTGATTTTCAAATTATCATTTCCAAAATCAGAAGTAGATATTTTCAAGTAAAAAACTTCAAACTAATAACTTAGTTTTAATTTACAAATACAGTATTCTAAAATAAGACTTATCTCTTTTGAAGTTAAGAACGTCAAACTACTAACTTAGATCTGATTTTCAAA
Source organism: Cantharis rustica (assembly GCA_911387805.1). Classification (NCBI taxonomy): domain Eukaryota; kingdom Metazoa; phylum Arthropoda; class Insecta; order Coleoptera; family Cantharidae; genus Cantharis; species Cantharis rustica. Next base: position 26,205,782 of record OU426878.1, on the reverse strand, counting down.
TCATCATTTCTAAAATCAGAAGTAGAAATTTTCAAGTAAAGAACTTCAAACTAAGAATTAGCTTTGATTTACAAATTCACTATTCTAAAATAAGACTTAGTTATTTTGAAGTAAAGAACGTCAAACTATTACCTTAGATCTGATTTTCAAATTGTCATTTCTAAAATCAGAAGTAATTATTTTCAAGTAAACAACTTCAAACTAATAACTTAGCTTTGATTTACAAATTCACAATTCTAAAATAAGACTTAGTTATTTTGAAGTAAAGAACGTCAAACTATTAACTTAGATCTGATTTTCAAATTGTCATTTCTAAAATTAGTAGTAGATATTTTCAAGTTAAGAACTTCAAACTAATAACTTAGTTTTAATTTACAAATTCACTATACTAAAATAAAAGTTAGTTATTTAGAAGTAAAGAACGTCAAACTATTAACTTAGATCTGAATTTCAAATTGTCATTTCTAAAATCAGAAGTAGATATTTTCAAGTAAAAAACTTCAAACTAATAACTTAGTTTTGATTTACAAGTTAAATATTCTAGAATAAAATTTAGTTATTTTGATGTAAAGAGCGTCAAACTATTAACTTAGACCTGATTTTCAAATTGTCATTTCTAAAATCAGAAGTAGATAATTTCAAGTAAAGAACTTTAAACTACAACCTTAGATTTGATTTCCAAATTTACATTACTAAGATCCGAATCAGTTAATTTGAAGTAAAAAACTTTAAGTTAATAACTTAGTTTTGATTATAAATTCACTAGTCTAAAATAAGACTTAGTTATTTTGAAGTAAAGAACGTCAAACTATTAACTTAAATCTGATTTTCAAATTATCATTTCCAAAATCAGAAGTAGATATTTTCAAGTAAAAAACTTCAAACTAATAACTTAGTTTTAATTTACAAATACAGTATTCTAAAATAAGACTTATCTCTTTTGAAGTTAAGAACGTCAAACTACTAACTTAGATCTGATTTTCAAATCATCATTTCTAAAATCAGAAGTAGAAATTTTCAAGTAAAGAACTTCAAACTAAGAATTAGATTTGATTTACAAATTCACTATTCTAAAATAAGACTTAGTTATTTTGAAGTAAAGAACGTCAAACTATTACCTTAGATCTGATTTTCAAATTGTCATTTCTAAAATCAGAAGTAATTATTTTCAAGTAAACAACTTCAAACTAATAACTTAGCTTTGATTTACAAATTCACTATTCTAAAATAAGACTTAGTTATTTTGAAGTAAAGAACGTCAAACTATTAACTTAGATCTGATTTTCAAATTTTCATTTCTAAAATCAGTAGTAGAAATTTTCAAGTAAAGAACTTCAAACTAATAACTTAGTTTTTATTTACAAATTCACTATACTAAAATAAGACTTAGTTGTTTAGAAGTAAAGAACGTCAAACTATTAACTTAGATCTGATTTTTAAATTTTCATTTCTAAAATAAGAAGTAGATATTTTCAAGTAAAGAACTACACACTAATAACATAGCTTTGATTTACAAATTTACTATCCTAAAATAAGACTTAGTTATTTTGAAGTAAATAACGTCAAACTATTAACTTAGATCTGATTTTCAAATTGTCATTTCTAAAATTAGTAGTAGATATTTTCAAGTTAAGAACTTCAAACGAATAACTTAGTTTTAATTTACAAATTCACTATACTAAAATAATGGTTAGTTATTTAGAAGTAAAGAACGTCAAACTGTTAACTTAGATCTGAATTTCAAATTGTCATTTCTAAAATCAGAAGTAGATATTTTCAAGTAAAGAACTTCAAACTAATAACTTAGTTTTGATTTACAAGTTAACTATTCTAAAATAAAATTTAGTTATTTTGATGTAAAGAACGTCAAACTATTAACTTAGACCTGATTTTCAAATTGTCATTTCTAAAATCAGAAGTAGATATTTTCAAGTAAAGAACTTTAAACTACAACCTTAGATTTGATTTCCAAATTTACATTACTAAGATCCGAATCAGTAAATTTGAAGTAAAAAACTTTAAACTAATAACTTAGTTTTGATTTACAAATTCACTAGTCTAAAATAAGTCTAAGTTATTTTGAAGTGAAAAACGTCAAACTATCAACTTAGACCTGATTTTCAAAATGTCATTTCTAAAATTAGTAGTAGATATTTTCAAGTCAAGAACTTCAAACAAATAACGTAGTTTTAATTTACAAATTCACTATTCTAAAATAAGACTTAGTTATTTTGAAGTAAAGAACGTCAAACTATTAACTTAGATCTGATTTTCAAATTGTCATTTCTAAAATTAGTAGTAGATATTTTCAGGTTAAGAACTTCAAACGAATAACTTAGCTTTATTTTACAAATTCACTATTCTAAAATAAGACTTAGTTTTTTGAAGTAAAGAACGTCAAACTACACACTAAGATTTGATTTCCAAATTTACTTTACTAAGATCCGAAAGAGTAAATTTGAAGTAAAAAACTTTAAACTAATAACTTAGTTTTGATTTACAAATTCACTAGTCTAAATTAACACTTAGTTATTTTGAAGTAGAGAACGTCATACTGTTAACTTAGATCTGAATTTTAAATTGTCATTTCTAAAATCAGTAGTAGATTCTTTCAAGTATAGACTTCAAAGTAATAACTTAGTTTTGATTTACAATTTCACTATACTAAAATAAAACTTATTTGTTTAGAAGTAAAGAACGTCAAACCATTAACTTAGGCCTGAATTTCAAATTGCCAATTCTAAAATCGGAAGTATATATTTTCAAGTAAAAAACTTTAAACTACAACCTTAGATTTGATTTCCAAATTTACATTACTAAGATCCGAATCAGTAAATTTGAAGTAAAAAACTTTAAGCTAATAACTTAGTTTTGAGTTACAAATTCACTAGTCTAAAATAAGACTTAGTTATTTTGAAGTAAAGAACGTCAAACTATTAACTTAGATCTGATTTTCAAATTGTCTTTTCTAAAATCAGTAGTAGAAATTTTCAAGTAAAGAACTTCAAACTAATAACTTAGTTTTGATTTACAAATTCACTATACTAAAATAAGACTTAGTAGTTTTGAAGTAAAGATCGTCAAACTATTAACTTAGATCTGATTTTTAAATTTTCATTTCTAAAATAAGAAGTAGGTATTTTCAAGTAAAGAACTACACACTAATAACATAGCTTTGATTTACAAATTTACTATCCTAAAATAAGACTTAGTTATTTTCCAGTAAAGAACGTCAAACTATTAACTTAGATCTGATTTTGAAATTGTCATTTCTAAAATCAGAAGTAGATATTTTCAAGTAAAGAACTTCAAATTAATAACTTAGCTTTGATTTACAAATTCACTATTCTAAAATAAGATTTAGTTATTTTGAAGTAAAGAACGTCAAACTATTAACTTAGATCTGATTTTCAAATTGTCATTTCTAAAATCAGAAATAAATATTTTCAAGTACAGAACTTCAAACTAATAACTTAGATTTGATTTACAAGTACACTTTACTAAAATAAGACTTAGTTATTTAGAAGTAAAGAATGTCAAACTATTAACTTAGATCTGATTTTCAAATTGTCATTTCTAAAATCAAAAGTAGATATTTTCAAGTAAAAAACTTCAAACTAATAACTTAGTTTTGATTTACAAATTAACTATTCTAAAACAAAATTTAGTTATTTTGATGTAAAGAACGTCAAACTATTAACTTAGTTCTGATTTTCAAATTGTCATTTCTAAAATCTAAAGCAGATATTTTCAAATAAAGAACTTCAAACTAACAACTTAGTTTTGATTTACAAATTCAAAGTAAAGAACGTCAAACTATTAACTTATATCTGATTTTCAAATCATCATTTCTAAAATCAGAAGTAGAAATTTTCAAGTAAAACACTTCAAACTAAGAATTAGCTTTGATTTACAAATTCAATATTTTAAAATAAGACTTAGTTATTTTGAAGTAAAGAACGTCAAACTATTAACTTAAATCTGATTTTCAAATTGTCATTTCCAAAATCAGAAGTAGATATTTTCAAGTAAAAAACTTCAAACTAATAACTTAGTTTTGATTTACAAATACAGTATTCTAAAATAAGACTTATCTATTTTGAAGTTAAGAACGTCAAACTACTAACTTAGATCTGATTTTCAAATTGTCATTTCTAAGATCAGTAGTAGATATTTTCAAGTAAAGAAAGTCAAACTAATAACTTAGTTTTAATTTACAAATTCACTATACTAAAATAAGACTTAGTTATTTAGAAGTAAAGAACGTCAAACTATTAACTTATATCTGATTTTCAAATCATCATTTCTAAAATCAGAAGTAGAAATTTTCAAGTATAGAACTTCAAACTAAGAATTAGCTTTGATTTACAAATTCACTATTCTAAAATAAGACTTAGTTATTTTGAAGTAAAGAACGTCAAACTATTACCTTAGATCTGATTTTCAAATTGTCATTTCTAAAATCAGAAGTAATTATTTTCAAGTAAACAACTTCAAACTAATAACTTAGCTTTGATTTACAAATTCACTATTCTAAAATAAGACATAGTTATTTTGAAGTAAAGAACGTCAAACTATTAACTTAGATCTGATTTTCAAATTGTCATTTCTAAAATCAGTAGTAGTAATTTTCAAGTAAAGAGCTTCAAACTAATAACTTAGTTTTGATTTACAAATTCACTATACTAAAATAAGACTTAGTTGTTTTGAAGTAAAGAACGTCAAACTATTAACTTAGATCTGATTTTTAAATTTTCATTTCTAAAATAAGAAGTAGGTATTGTCAAGTAAAGAACTTCAAATTAATAACCTAGCTTTGATTTACAAATTCACTATTCTAAAATAAGACTTAGTTATTTTGAAGTAAAGAACGTCAAACTATTACCTTAGATCTGATTTTCAAATTGTCATTTCTAAAATCAGAAGTAATTATTTTCAAGTAAAGAACTACACACTAATAACATAGCTTTGATTTACAAATTTACTATCCTAAAATAAGACTTAGTTATTTTGAATTATATAACGTCAATCTATTAACTTAGATCTGATTTTCAAATTGTCATTTCCAAAATCAGAAGTAGATATTTTCAAGTAAAGAACTTCAAATTAATAACTTAGCTTTGATTTACAAATTCACTATTCTAAAATAAGACTTAGTTATTTTGAAGTAAAGAACGTCAAACTATTAACTTAGATCTGATTTTCAAATTGTAATTTCTAAAATCAGAAATAAATATTTTCAAGTACAGAACTTCAAACTAATAACTTAGATTTGATTTACAAGTTCACTATACTAAAATAAGACTTAGTTATTTAGAAGTAAAGAACGTCAAACTATTAACTTAGATCTGATTTTCAAATTGTCATTTCTAAAATCAGAAGTAGATATTTTCAAGTAAAAAACTTCAAACTAATAACTTAGTTTTGATTTACAAATTAACTATTCTAAAACAAAATTTAGTTATTTTGATGTAAAGAACGTCTAACTATGAACTTAGATCTGATTTTCAAATTGTCATTTCTAAAATCTAAAGCAGATATTTTCAAATAAAGAACTTCAAACTAACAACTTAGTTTTGATTTACAAATTCAAAGTAAAGAACGTCAAACTATTAACTTATATCTGATTTTCAAATCATCATTTCTATAATCAGAAGTAGAAATTTTCAAGTAAAGAACTGCAAACTAAGAATTAGCTTTGATTTACAAATTCAATATTCTAAAATAAGACTTAGTTATTTTGAAGTAAAGAAAGTCAAACTATTACCTTAGACCTGATTTTTAAATTGTCATTTCTAAAATCAGAAGTAGATATTTTCAAGTAAAGAACTTTAAACTACAACCTTAGATTTGATTTCCAAATTTACATTACTAAGATCCGAATCAGTAAATTTGAAGTAAAAAACTTTAAGCTAATAACTTAGTTTTGATTTACAAATTCACTAGTCTAAAATAAGACTTAGTTATTTTGAAGTAAAGAACGTCAAACTATTAACTTAAATCTGATTTTCAAATTGTCATTGCCAAAATCAGAAGTAGATATTTTCAAGTAAAAAACTTCAAACTAATAACTTAGTTTTGATTTACAAATACAGTATTCTAAAATAAGACTTATCTATTTTGAAGTTAAGAACGTCAAACTACTAACTTAGATCTGATTTTCAAATTGTCATTTCTAAGATCAGTAGTAGATATTTTCAAGTAAAGAACGTCAAACTAATAACTTAGTTTTAATTTACAAATTCACTATACTAAAATAAGACTTAGTTATTTAGAAGTAAAGAACGTCAAACTCTTAACTTATATCTGATTTTCAAATCATCATTTCTAAAATCAGAAGTAGAAATTTTCAAGTAAAGAACTTCTAACTAAGAATTAGCTGTGATTTACAAATTCACTATTCTAAAATAAGACTTAGTTATTTTGAAGTAAAGAACGTCAAACTATTACCTTAGATCTGTTTTTCAAATTGCCATTTCTAAAATCAGAAATAATTATTTTCAAGTAAACAACTTCAAACTAATAACTTAGCTTTGATTTACAAATTCACTAGTCTAAAATAAGTCTAAGTTATTTTGAAGTGAAAAACGTCAAACTATCAACTTAGATCTGATTTTCAAAATGTCATTTCTAAAATTAGTAGTAGATATTTTCAAGTCAAGAACTTCAAACAAATAACTTAGTTTTAATTTACAAATTCACTATTCTAAAATAAGACTTAGTTATTTTGAAGTAAAGAACGTCAAACTATTAACTTAGATCTGATTTTCAAATTGTCATTTCTAAAATTAGTAGTAGATATTTTCAAGTTAAGAACTTCAAACTAATAACTTAGTTTTAATTTACAAATTCACTATTCTAAAATAAGACTTAGTTATTTTTAAGTAAAGAACGTCAAACTACACACTAAGATTTGATTTCCAAATTTACATTACTAAGATCCGAATGAGTAAATTTGAAGTAAAAAACTTTAAACTAATAACTTAGTTTTGATTTACAAATTCACTAGTCTATATTAAGACTTAGTTATTTTGAAGTAGAGAACGTCATACTGTTAACTTAGATCTGAATTTTAAATTGTCATTTCTAAAATCAGTAGTAGATTCTTTCAAGTATAGACTTCAAACTAATAACTTAGTTTTGATTTACAATTTCACTATACTAAAATAAGACTTATTTGTTTAGAAGTAAAGAACGTCAAACCATTAACTTAGGCCTGAATTTCAAATTGCCATTTCTAAAATCGGAAGTATATATTTTCAAGTAAAAAACTTTAAACTACAACCTTAGATTTGATTTCCAAATTTACATTACTAAGATCCGAATTAGTAAATTTAAAGTAAAAAACTTTAAACTAATAACTTAGTTTTGATTTACAAATTCACTAGTCTAAAATAAGTCTTAGTTATTTTGAAGTGAAAAACGTCAAACTATTAAGTTAGATCTGATTTTCAAATTGTCATTTCTAAAATTAGTAGTAGATATTTTCAAGTTAGGAATTTCAAACTAATAACTTAGTTTTAATTTACAAATTCACTATACTAAAATAAGAGTTAGTTATTTAGAAGTAAAGAACGTCAAACCATTAACTTAGATCTGAATTTCAAATTGTCATTTCTAAAATCAGAAGTGGATATTTTCAAGTAAAGAACTTCAAACTAATAACTTAGTTTTGATTTACAAGTTAAATATTCTAGAATAAAATTTAGTTATTTTGATGTAAAGAGCGTCAAACTATTAACTTAGATCTGATTTTCAAATTGTAATTTCTAAAATCAGAAATAAATATTTTCAAGTACAGAACTTCAAACTAATAACTTAGATTTGATTTACAAGTACACTATACTAAAATAAGACTTAGTTATTTAGAAGTAAAGAATGTCAAACTATTAACTTAGATCTGATTTTCAAATTGTCATTTCTAAAATCAAAAGTAGATATTTTCAAGTAAAAAACTTCAAACTAATAACTTAGTTTTGATTTACAAATTAACTATTCTAAAACAAAATTTAGTTATTTTGATGTAAAGAACATCAAACTATTAACTTAGTTCTGATTTTCAAATTGTCATTTCTAAAATCTAAAGCAGATATTTTCAAATAAAGAACTTCAAACTAACAACTTAGTTTTGATTTACAAATTCAAAGTAAAGAACGTCAAACTATTAACTTATATCTGATTTTCAAATCATCATTTCTAAAATCAGAAGTAGAAATTTTCAAGTAAAACACTTCAAACTAAGAATTAGCTTTGATTTACAAATTCAATATTTTAAAATAAGACTTAGTTATTTTGAAGTAAAGAACGTCAAACTATTACCTTAGACCTGATTTTCAAATTGTCACTTCTAAAATCAGAAGTAGATATTTTAAAGTAAAGAACTTTAAATTACAACCTTAGATTTGTTTTCCAAATTTACATTACTAAGATCCGAATCAGTAAATTTGAAGTAAAAAACTTTAAGCTAATAACTTAGTTTTGATTTACAAATTCACTAGTCTAAAATAAGACTTAGTTATTTTGAAGTAAAGAACGTCAAACTATTAACTTAAATCTGATTTTCAAATTGTCATTTCCAAAATCAGAAGTAGATATTTTCAAGTAAAAAACTTCAAACTAATAACTTAGTTTTGATTTACAAATACAGTATTCTAAAATAAGACTTATCTATTTTGAAGTTAAGAACGTCAAACTACTAACTTAGATCTGATTTTCAAATTGTCATTTCTAAGATCAGTAGTAGATATTTTCAAGTAAAGAAAGTCAAACTAATAACTTAGTTTTAATTTACAAATTCACTATACTAAAATAAGACTTAGTTATTTAGAAGTAAAGAACGTCAAACTATTAACTTATATCTGATTTTCAAATCATCATTTCTAAAATCAGAAGTAGAAATTTTCAAGTAAAGAACTTCAAACTAAGAATTAGCTTTGATTTACAAATTCACTATTCTAAAATAAGACTTAGTTATTTTGAAGTAAAGAACGTCAAACTATTACCTTAGATCTGATTTTCAAATTGTCATTTCTAAAATCAGAAGTAATTATTTTCAAGTAAACAACTTCAAACTAATAACTTAGCTTTGATTTACAAATTCACTATTCTAAAATAAGACTTAGTTATTTTGAAGTAAAGAACGTCACACTATTAACTTAGATCTGATTTTCAAATTGTCATTTCTAAAATCAGTAGTAGAAATTTTCAAGTAAAGAGCTTCAAACTAATAACTTAGTTTTGATTTACAAATTCACTATACTAAAATAAGACTTAGTTGTTTTGAAGTAAAGAACGTCAAACTATTAACTTAGATCTGATTTTTAAATTTTCATTTCTAAAATAAGAAGTAGGTATTGTCAAGTAAAGAACTTCAAATTAATAACCTAGCTTTGATTTACAAATTCACTATTCTAAAATAAGACTTAGTTATTTTGAAGTAAAGAACGTCAAACTATTACCTTAGATCTGATTTTCAAATTGTCATTTCTAAAATCAGAAGTAATTATTTTCAAGTAAAGAACTACACACTAATAACATAGCTTTGATTTACAAATTTACTATCCTAAAATAAGACTTAGTTATTTTGAATTATATAACGTCAATCTATTAACTTAGATCTGATTTTCAAATTGTCATTTCCAAAATCAGAAGTAGATATTTTCAAGTAAAGAACTTCAAATTAATAACTTAGCTTTGATTTACAAATTCACTATTCTAAAATAAGACTTAGTTATTTTGAAGTAAAGAACGTCAAACTATTAACTTATATCTGATTTTCAAATCATCATTTCTATAATCAGAAGTAGAAATTTTCAAGTAAAGAACTTCAAACTAAGAATTAACTTTGATTTACAAATTCAATATTCTAAAATAAGACTTAGTTATTTTGAAGTAAAGAACTTCAAACTATTACCTTAGACCTGATTTTCAAATTGTCATTTCTAAAATCAGAAGTAGATATTTTCAAGTAAAGAACTTTAAACTACAACCTTAGATTTGATTTCCAAATTTACATTACTAAGATCCGAATCAGTAAATTTGAAGTAAAAAATTTTAAGCTAATAACTTAGTTTTGATTTACAAATTCACTAGTCTAAAATAAGACTTAGTTATTTTGAAGTAAAGAACGTCAAACTACTAACTTAGATCTGATTTTCAAATTGTCATTTCTAAGATCAGTAGTAGATATTTTCAAGTAAAGAACGTCAAACTAATAACTTAGTTTTAATTTACAAATTCACTATACTAAAATAAGACTTAGTTATTTAGAAGTAAAGAACGTCAAACTATTAACTTATATCTGATTTTCAAATCATCATTTCTAAAATCAGAAGTAGAAATTTTCAAGTAAAGAACTTCTAACTAAGAATTAGCTGTGATTTACAAATTCACTATTCTAAAATAAGACTTAGTTATTTTGAAGTAAAGAACGTCAAACTATTACCTTAGATCTGTTTTTCAAATTGCCATTTCTAAAATCAGAAGTAATTATTTTCAAGTAAACAACTTCAAACTAATAACTTAGCTTTGATTTACAAATTCACTAGTCTAAAATAAGTCTAAGTTATTTTGAAGTGAAAAACGTCAAACTATCAACTTAGATCTGATTTTCAAAATGTCATTTCTAAAATTAGTAGTAGATATTTTCAAGTCAAGAACTTCAAACAAATAACTTAGTTTTAATTTACAAATTCACTATTCTAAAATAAGACTTAGTTATTTTGAAGTAGAGAACGTCATACTGTTAACTTAGATCTGAATTTTAAATTGTCATTTCTAAAATCAGTAGTAGATTCTTTCAAGTATAGACTTCAAACTAATAACTTAGTTTTGATTTACAATTTCACTATACTAAAATAAGACTTATTTGTTTAGAAGTAAAGAACGCCAAACCATTAACTTAGGCCTGAATTTCAAATTGCCATTTCTAAAATCGGAAGTATATATTTTCAAGTAAAAAACTTTAAACTACAACCTTAGATTTGATTTCCAAATTTACATTAGTAACATCCGAATCAGTAAATTTGAGGTAAAAAACTTTAAACTAATAACTTAGTTTTGATTTACAAATTCACTAGTCTCAAATAAGACTTAGTTATTTTGAAGTAAAGAACGTCAAACTTTTAACTTAGATCTGATTTTCAAATTGTCATTTCTAAAATCAGAAATAAATATTTTCAAGTCCAGAACTTCAAACTAATAACTTAGATTTGATTTACAAATTCACTATACTAAAATAAGACTTAGTTATTTAGAAGTAAAGAACGTCAAACTATTAACTTAGATCTGATTTTCAAATTGTCATTTCTAAAATCAGAAATAAATATTTTCAAGTCCAGAACTTCAAACTAATAACTTAGATTTGATTTACAAGTTCACTATACTAAAATAAGACTTAGTTATTTAGAAGTAAAGAACGTCAAACTATTAACTTAGATCTGATTTTCAAATTGTCATTTCTAAAATCAGAAGTAGATATTTTCAAGTAAAAAACTTCAAACTAATAACTTAGTTTTGATTTACAAATTAACTATTCTACAACAAAATTTAGTTATTTTGATGTAAAGAACGTCAAACTATTAACTTAGATCTGATTTTCAAATTGTCATTTCTAAAATCTAGAGCAGATATTTTCAAATAAAGAACTTCAAACTAACAACTTAGTTTTGATTTACAAATTCACTATTCTAAAATAAGACTAAGTTATTTTGAAGTAAGGAACGTCAAACTATTAACTTAGATCTGATTTTCAAATTGGCATTTCTAAGATCAGTAGTAGATATTTTGAAGTAAAAAACGTCAAACTAATAACTTAGTTTTAATTTACAAATTCACTATACTAAAATAAGAATTAGTTATTTAGAAGTAAAGAACGTCAAACTATTAACTTATATCTGATTTTCAAATCATCATTTCTAAAATCAGAAGTAGAAATTTTCAAGTAAAGAACTTCAAACTAAGAATTAGCTTTGATTTACAAATTCACTATTCTAAAATAAGACTTAGGTATTTTGAAGTAAAGAACGTCAAACTATTAACTTAGATCTGATTTTCAAATTTTCATTTCTAAAATCAGTAGTAGAAATTTTCAAGTAAAGAACTTCAAACTAATAACTTAGTTTTGATTTACAAATTCACTATACTAAAATAAGACTTAGTTGTTTAGAAGTAAAGAACGTCAAACTATTAACTTAGATCTGATTTTCAAATTTTCATTTCTAAAATAAGAAGTAGATATTTTCAAGTAAATAACTACACACTAATAACATAGCTTTGATTTACAAATTTACTATCCTAAAATAAGACTTAGTTATTTTGAAGTAAATAACGTCAAACTATTAACTTAGATCTGATTTTCAAATTGTCATTTCCAAAATCAGAAGTAGATATTTTCAAGTAAAGAACTTCAAATTAATAACTTAGCTTTGATTTACAAATTCACTATTCTAAAATAAGACTTAGTTATTTTGAAGTAAAGAACGTCAAACTATTACCTTAGATCTGATTTTCAAATTGTCATTTCTAAAATCAGAAATAAATATTTTCAAGTCCAGAACGTCAAACTATTAACTTAGATCTGATTTACAAATTGGCATTTCTAAAATCTAAAGCAGATATTTTCAAATAAAGAAATTCAAACTAACAACTTAGTTTTGATTTACAAATTCACTATTCTAAAATAAGACTAAGTTATTTTGAAGTAAGGAACGTCAAACTATTAACTTAGATCTGATTTTCAAATTGTCATTTCTAAGATCAGTAGTAGATATTTTCAAGTAAAGAACGTCAAACTAATAACTTAGTTTTAATTTACAAATTCACTATACTAAAATGAGACTTAGTTATTTAGAAGTAAAGTACGTCAAACTATTAACTTATATCTGATTTTCAAATCATCATTTCTAAAATCAGAAGTAGAAATTTTCAAGTAAAGAACTTCAAACTAAGAATTAGCATTGATTTACAAATTCACTATTCTAAAATAAGACTTAGTTATTTTGAAGTAAAGAACGTCAAACTATTACCTTAGATCTGATTTTCAAATTGTCATTTCTGAAATCAGAAGTAGATATTTTCAAGTAAACAACTTCAAACTAATAACTTAGCTTTGATTTACAAATTCACTATTCTAAAATAACACTTAGTTATTTTGAAGTAAAGAACGTCAAACTATTAACTTAGATCTGATTTTCAAATTTTCATTTCTAAAATCAGTAGTAGAAATTTTCAAGTAAAGAACTTCAAACTAATAACTTAGTTTTGATTTACAAATTCACTATACTAAAATAAGATTTAGTTGTTTAGAAGTAAAGAACGTCAAACTATTAACTTAGATCTGATTTTCAAATTTTCATTTCTAAAATCAGAAATAAATATTTTCAAGTCCAGAACTTCAAACTAATAACTTAGATTTGATTTACAAATTCACTATACTAAAATAAGACTTAGTTATTTAGAAGTAAAGAACGTCAAACTATTAACTTAGATCTGATTTTCAAATTGTCATTTCTAAAATCAGAAATAAATATTTTCAAGTCCAGAACTTCAAACTAATAACTTAGATTTGATTTACAAATTCACTATAATAAAATAAGACTTAGTTATTTAGAAGTAAAGAACGTCAAACTATTAACTTAGATCTGATTTTCAAATTGTCATTTCTAAAATCAGAAATAAATATTTTCAAGTCCAGAACTTCAAACTATTAACTTAGATCTGATTTACAAATTGGCATTTCTAAAATCTAAAGCAGATATTTTCAAATAAAGAAATTCAAACTAACAACTTAGTTTTGATTTACAAATTCACTATTCTAAAATAAGACTAAGTTATTTTGAAGTAAGGAACGTCAAACTATTAACTTAGATCTGATTTTCAAATTGTCATTTCTAAGATCAGTAGTAGATATTTTCAAGTAAAGAACGTCAAACTAATAACTTAGTTTTAATTTACAAATTCACTATACTAAAATGAGACTTAGTTATTTAGAAGTAAAGTACGTCAAACTATTAACTTATATCTGATTTTCAAATCATCATTTCTAAAATCAGAAGTAGAAATTTTCAAGTAAAGAACTTCAAACTAAGAATTAGCATTGATTTACAAATTCACTATTCTAAAATAAGACTTAGTTATTTTGAAGTAAAGAACGTCAAACTATTACCTTAGATCTGATTTTCAAATTGTCATTTCTGAAATCAGAAGTAGATATTTTCAAGTAAACAACTTCAAACTAATAACTTAGCTTTGATTTACAAATTCACTATTCTAAAATAACACTTAGTTATTTTGAAGTAAAGAACGTCAAACTATTAACTTAGATCTGATTTTCAAATTTTCATTTCTAAAATCAGTAGTAGAAATTTTCAAGTAAAGAACTTCAAACTAATAACTTAGTTTTGATTTACAAATTCACTATACTAAAATAAGATTTAGTTGTTTAGAAGTAAAGAACGTCAAACTATTAACTTAGATCTGATTTTCAAATTTTCATTTCTAAAATCAGAAATAAATATTTTCAAGTCCAGAACTTCAAACTAATAACTTAGATTTGATTTACAAATTCACTATACTAAAATAAGACTTAGTTATTTAGAAGTAAAGAACGTCAAACTATTAACTTAGATCTGATTTTCAAATTGTCATTTCTAAAATCAGAAATAAATATTTTCAAGTCCAGAACTTCAAACTAATAACTTAGATTTGATTTACAAATTCACTATAATAAAATAAGACTTAGTTATTTAGAAGTAAAGAACGTCAAACTATTAACTTAGATCTGATTTTCAAATTGTCATTTCTAAAATCAGAAATAAATATTTTCAAGTCCAGAACTTCAAATTAATAACTTAGCTTTGATTTACAAATTCAATATTCTAAAATAAGACTTAGTTATTTTGAAGTAAAGAACGTCAAACTATTAACTTAGATCTGATTTTCAAATTGTCATTTCTAAAATCAGAAATAAATATTTTCAAGTCCAGAACTTCAAACTAATAACTTAGATTTGATTTACAAATTCACTATACTAAAATAAGACTTAGTTATTTAGAAGTAAAGAACGTCAAACTATTAACTTAGATCTGATTTTCAAATTGTCATTTCTAAAATCAGAAGTAGATATTTTCAAGTAAAAAACTTCAAACTAATAACTTAGTTTTGATTTACAAATTAACTATTCTAAAACAAAATTTAGTTATTTTGATGTAAAAAACGTCAAACTATTAACTTAGATCCGATTTTCAAATTGTCATTTCTAAAATCTAAAGCAGATATTTTCAAATAAAGAACTTCAAACTAACAACTTAGTTTTGATTTACAAATTCACTATTCTAAAATAAGACTAAGTTATTTTGAAGTAAGGAACGTCAAACTATTAACTTAGATCTGATTTTCAAATTGTCATTTCTATGATCAGTAGTAGATATTTTCAAGTAAAGAACGTCAAACTAATAACTTAGTTTATATTACAAATTCACTATACTAAAATAAGACTTAGTTATTTAGAAGTAAAGAACGTCAAACTATTAACTTAGATCTGAATTTCAAATTGTCATTTCTAAAATCAGAAGTAGAAATTTTCAAGTAAAGAACTTCAAACTAATAACTTAGCTTTGATTTACAAATTCACTATTCTAAAATAAGACTTAGTTATTTTGAAGTAAAGAACGTCAAACTATTACCTTAGATCTGATTTTCAAATTGTCATTTCTAAAATCAGAAGTAGATATTTTCAAGTAAACAACTTCAAACTATTAACTTAGATCTGATTTACAAATTGGCATTTCTAAAATCTAAAGCAGATATTTTCAAATAAAGAAATTCAAACTAACAACTTAGTTTTGATTTACACATTCACTATTCTAAAATAAGACTAAGTTATTTTGAAGTAAGGAACGTCAAACTATTAACTTAGATCTGATTTTCAAATTGTCATTTCTAAGATCAGTAGTAGATATTTTCAAGTAAAGAACGTCAAACTAATAACTTAGTTTTAATTTACAAATTCACTGTACTAAAATGAGACTTAGTTATTTAGAAGTAAAGTACGTCAAACTATTACCTTAGATCTGATTTTCAAATTGTCATTTCTGAAATCAGAAGTAGATATTTTCAAGTAAACAACTTCAAACTAATAACTTAGCTTTGATTTACAAATTCACTATTCTAAAATAAGACTTAGTTATTTTGAAGTAAAGAACGTCAAACTATTACCTTAGATCTGATTTTCAAATTGTCATTTCTGAAATCAGAAGTAGATATTTTCAAGTAAACAACTTCAAACTAATAACTTAGCTTTGATTTACAAATTCACTATTCTAAAATAAGACTTAGTTATTTTGAAGTAAAGAACGTCAAACTATTAACTTAGATCTGATTTTCAAATTTTCATTTCTAAAATCAGTAGTAGAAATTTTCAAGTAAAGAACTTCAAACTAATAACTTAGTTTTGATTTACAAATTCACTATACTAAAATAAGATTTAGTTGTTTAGAAGTAAAGAACGTCAAACTATTAACTTAGATCTGATTTTCAAATTTTCATTTCTAAAATCAGAAATAAATATTTTCAAGTCCAGAACTTTAAACTAATAACTTAGTTTTGATTTACAAATTAACTATTCTAAAACAAAATTTTATTATTTTCATGTAAAGAACGTCAAACTATTAACTTAGATCCGATTTTCAAATTGTCATTTCTAAAATCTAAAGCAGATATTTTCAAATAAAGAACTTCAAACTAACAACTTAGTTTTGATTTACAAATTCACTATTCTAAAATAAGACTCAGTTATTTTGAAGTAAGGAACGTCAAACTATTAACTTAGATCTGATTTACAAATTGTCATTTCTATGATCAGTAGTAGATATTTTCAAGTAAAGAACGTCAAACTAATAACTTAGTTTTAATTTACAAATTCATTATACTAAAATAAGACTTAGTTATTTAGAAGTAAAGAACGTCAAACTATTAACTTAGATCTGATTTTTAAATTGTCATTTCCAAAATCAGAAGTAGATATTTTCAAGTAAAGAACTTCAAAATAATAACTTAGATTTGATTTACAAATTCAGTATTCTAAAATAAGACTTAGTTATTTTGAAGTAAAGAACGAAAAACTATTAACTTAGATCTGATTTTCAAATTGTCATTTCTAAAATCAGAAATAAATATTTTCAAGTCCAGAACTTCAAACTAATAACTTAGTTTTAATTTACAATGTCACTATACTAAAATAAGACTTATTTGTTTAGAAGTAAAGAACGTCAAACCATTAACTTAGGCCTGATTTTCAAATTGCCATTTCTAAAATCGGAAGTATATATTTTCAAGTAAAAAACTTTAAACTACAACCTTAGATTTGATTTCTAAATTTACATTACTAAGATCCGAATTAGTAAATTTGAAGTAAAAAACTTTCAACTAATAACTTAGTTTTGATTTACAAATTCACTAGTCTAAAATAAGTCTTAGTTATTTTGAAGTGAAAACCGTCAAACTATTAACTTAGATCTGATTATCAACTTGTCATTTCTAAAATTAGTAGTAGATATTTTCAAGTTAAGAACTTCAAACTAATAACTTAGTTTTAATTTAGAAATTCACTATACTAAAATAAGAGTTAGTTATTTAGAAGTAAAGAACGTCAAACTATTAACTTAGATCTGAATTTCAAATTGTCATTTTTAAAATCAGAAGTAGATATTTTCAAGTAAAGAACTTCAAACTAATAACTTAGTTTTGATTTACAAGTTAACTATTCTAAAATAAAATTTAGTTATTTTGATGTATAGTGCGTCAAACTATTAACTTAGACCTGATTTTCAAATTGTCATTTCTAAAATCAGTAGTAGATATTTTCAAGTAAAGAACTTTAAACTACAACCTTAGATTTGATTTCCAAATTTACATTAGTAACATCCGAATCAGTAAATTTGAGGTAAAAAACTTTAAACTAATAACTTAGTTTTGATTTACAAATTCACTAGTCTCAAATAAGACTTAGTTATTTTGAAGTAAAGAACGTCAAACTTTTAACTTAGATCTGATTTTCAAATTGTCATTTCTAAAATCAGAAATAAATATTTTCAAGTCCAGAACTTCAAACTAATAACTTAGATTTGATTTACAAATTCACTATACTAAAATAAGACTTAGTTATTTTGAAGTAAATAACGTCAAACTATTAACTTAGATCTGATTTTCAAATTGTCATTTCCAAAATCAGAAGTAGATATTTTCAAGTAAAGAACTTCAAATTAATAACTTAGCTTTGATTTACAAATTCACTATTCTAAAATAAGACTTAGTTATTTTGAAGTAAAGAACGTCAAACTATTACCTTAGATCTGATTTTCAAATTGTCATTTCTAAAATCAGAAATAAATATTTTCAAGTCCAGAACTTCAAACTATTAACTTAGATCTGATTTACAAATTGGCATTTCTAAAATCTAAAGCAGATATTTTCAAATAAAGAAATTCAAACTAACAACTTAGTTTTGATTTACAAATTCACTATTCTAAAATAAGACTAAGTTATTTTGAAGTAAGGAACGTCAAACTATTAACTTAGATCTGATTTTCAAATTGTCATTTCTAAGATCAGTAGTAGATATTTTCAAGTAAAGAACGTCAAACTAATAACTTAGTTTTAATTTACAAATTCACTATACTAAAATGAGACTTAGTTATTTAGAAGTAAAGTACGTCAAACTATTAACTTATATCTGATTTTCAAATCATCATTTCTAAAATCAGAAGTAGAAATTTTCAAGTAAAGAACTTCAAACTAAGAATTAGCATTGATTTACAAATTCACTATTCTAAAATAAGACTTAGTTATTTTGAAGTAAAGAACGTCAAACTATTACCTTAGATCTGATTTTCAAATTGTCATTTCTGAAATCAGAAGTAGATATTTTCAAGTAAACAACTTCAAACTAATAACTTAGCTTTGATTTACAAATTCACTATTCTAAAATAACACTTAGTTATTTTGAAGTAAAGAACGTCAAACTATTAACTTAGATCTGATTTTCAAATTTTCATTTCTAAAATCAGTAGTAGAAATTTTCAAGTAAAGAACTTCAAACTAATAACTTAGTTTTGATTTACAAATTCACTATACTAAAATAAGATTTAGTTGTTTAGAAGTAAAGAACGTCAAACTATTAACTTAGATCTGATTTTCAAATTTTCATTTCTAAAATCAGAAATAAATATTTTCAAGTCCAGAACTTCAAACTAATAACTTAGATTTGATTTACAAATTCACTATACTAAAATAAGACTTAGTTATTTAGAAGTAAAGAACGTCAAACTATTAACTTAGATCTGATTTTCAAATTGTCATTTCTAAAATCAGAAATAAATATTTTCAAGTCCAGAACTTCAAACTAATAACTTAGATTTGATTTACAAATTCACTATAATAAAATAAGACTTAGTTATTTAGAAGTAAAGAACGTCAAACTATTAACTTAGATCTGATTTTCAAATTGTCATTTCTAAAATCAGAAATAAATATTTTCAAGTCCAGAACTTCAAATTAATAACTTAGCTTTGATTTACAAATTCAATATTCTAAAATAAGACTTAGTTATTTTGAAGTAAAGAACGTCAAACTATTAACTTAGATCTGATTTTCAAATTGTCATTTCTAAAATCAGAAATAAATATTTTCAAGTCCAGAACTTCAAACTAATAACTTAGATTTGATTTACAAATTCACTATACTAAAATAAGACTTAGTTATTTAGAAGTAAAGAACGTCAAACTATTAACTTAGATCTGATTTTCAAATTGTCATTTCTAAAATCAGAAGTAGATATTTTCAAGTAAAAAACTTCAAACTAATAACTTAGTTTTGATTTACAAATTAACTATTCTAAAACAAAATTTAGTTATTTTGATGTAAAAAACGTCAAACTATTAACTTAGATCCGATTTTCAAATTGTCATTTCTAAAATCTAAAGCAGATATTTTCAAATAAAGAACTTCAAACTAACAACTTAGTTTTGATTTACAAATTCACTATTCTAAAATAAGACTAAGTTATTTTGAAGTAAGGAACGTCAAACTATTAACTTAGATCTGATTTTCAAATTGTCATTTCTATGATCAGTAGTAGATATTTTCAAGTAAAGAACGTCAAACTAATAACTTAGTTTATATTACAAATTCACTATACTAAAATAAGACTTAGTTATTTAGAAGTAAAGAACGTCAAACTATTAACTTAGATCTGAATTTCAAATTGTCATTTCTAAAATCAGAAGTAGAAATTT
Organism: Cantharis rustica; assembly: GCA_911387805.1. Lineage (NCBI taxonomy): Eukaryota > Metazoa > Arthropoda > Insecta > Coleoptera > Cantharidae > Cantharis > Cantharis rustica. The sequence continues at coordinate 26,185,491 of OU426878.1, read as the reverse complement.
TCAAGTAAAGAACTTCAAACTAATAACTTAGCTTTGATTTACAAATTCACTATTCTAAAATAAGACTTAGTTATTTTGAAGTAAAGAACGTCAAACTATTACCTTAGATCTGATTTTCAAATTGTCATTTCTAAAATCAGAAGTAGATATTTTCAAGTAAACAACTTCAAACTATTAACTTAGATCTGATTTTCAAATTGGCATTTCTAAAATCTAAAGCAGATATTTTCAAATAAAGAAATTCAAACTAACAACTTAGTTTTGATTTACAAATTCACTATTCTAAAATAAGACTAAGTTATTTTGAAGTAAGGAACGTCAAACTATTAACTTAGATCTGATTTTCAAATTGTCATTTCTAAGATCAGTAGTAGATATTTTCAAGTAAAGAACGTCAAACTAATAACTTAGTTTTAATTTACAAATTCACTGTACTAAAATGAGACTTAGTTATTTAGAAGTAAAGTACGTCAAACTATTACCTTAGATCTGATTTTCAAATTGTCATTTCTGAAATCAGAAGTAGATATTTTCAAGTAAACAACTTCAAACTAATAACTTAGCTTTGATTTACAAATTCACTATTCTAAAATAAGACTTAGTTATTTTGAAGTAAAGAACGTCAAACTATTACCTTAGATCTGATTTTCAAATTGTCATTTCTGAAATCAGAAGTAGATATTTTCAAGTAAACAACTTCAAACTAATAACTTAGCTTTGATTTACAAATTCACTATTCTAAAATAAGACTTAGTTATTTTGAAGTAAAGAACGTCAAACTATTAACTTAGATCTGATTTTCAAATTTTCATTTCTAAAATCAGTAGTAGAAATTTTCAAGTAAAGAACTTCAAACTAATAACTTAGTTTTGATTTACAAATTCACTATACTAAAATAAGATTTAGTTGTTTAGAAGTAAAGAACGTCAAACTATTAACTTAGATCTGATTTTCAAATTTTCATTTCTAAAATCAGTAATAAATATTTTCAAGTCCAGAACTTTAAACTAATAACTTAGTTTTGATTTACAAATTAACTATTCTAAAACAAAATTTTATTATTTTCATGTAAAGAACGTCAAACTATTAACTTAGATCCGATTTTCAAATTGTCATTTCTAAAATCTAAAGCAGATATTTTCAAATAAAGAACTTCAAACTAACAACTTAGTTTTGATTTACAAATTCACTATTCTAAAATAAGACTCAGTTATTTTGAAGTAAGGAACGTCAAACTATTAACTTAGATCTGATTTACAAATTGTCATTTCTATGATCAGTAGTAGATATTTTCAAGTAAAGAACGTCAAACTAATAACTTAGTTTTAATTTACAAATTCATTATACTAAAATAAGACTTAGTTATTTAGAAGTAAAGAACGTCAAACTATTAACTTAGATCTGATTTTTAAATTGTCATTTCCAAAATCAGAAGTAGATATTTTCAAGTAAAGAACTTCAAAATAATAACTTAGATTTGATTTACAAATTCAGTATTCTAAAATAAGACTTAGTTATTTTGAAGTAAAGAACGAAAAACTATTAACTTAGATCTGATTTTCAAATTGTCATTTCTAAAATCAGAAATAAATATTTTCAAGTCCAGAACTTCAAACTAATAACTTAGTTTTAATTTACAATGTCACTATACTAAAATAAGACTTATTTGTTTAGAAGTAAAGAACGTCAAACCATTAACTTAGGCCTGATTTTCAAATTGCCATTTCTAAAATCGGAAGTATATATTTTCAAGTAAAAAACTTTAAACTACAACCTTAGATTTGATTTCTAAATTTACATTACTAAGATCCGAATTAGTAAATTTGAAGTAAAAAACTTTCAACTAATAACTTAGTTTTGATTTACAAATTCACTAGTCTAAAATAAGTCTTAGTTATTTTGAAGTGAAAACCGTCAAACTATTAACTTAGATCTGATTATCAACTTGTCATTTCTAAAATTAGTAGTAGATATTTTCAAGTTAAGAACTTCAAACTAATAACTTAGTTTTAATTTACAAATTCACTATACTAAAATAAGAGTTAGTTATTTAGAAGTAAAGAACGTCAAACTATTAACTTAGATCTGAATTTCAAATTGTCATTTTTAAAATCAGAAGTAGATATTTTCAAGTAAAGAACTTCAAACTAATAACTTAGTTTTGATTTACAAGTTAACTATTCTAAAATAAAATTTAGTTATTTTGATGTATAGTGCGTCAAACTATTAACTTAGACCTGATTTTCAAATTGTCATTTCTAAAATCAGTAGTAGATATTTTCAAGTAAAGAACTTTAAACTACAACCTTAGATTTGATTTCCAAATTTACATTAGTAACATCCGAATCAGTAAATTTGAGGTAAAAAACTTTAAACTAATAACTTAGTTTTGATTTACAAATTCACTAGTCTCAAATAAGACTTAGTTATTTTGAAGTAAAGAACGTCAAACTTTTAACTTAGATCTGATTTTCAAATTGTCATTTCTAAAATCAGAAATAAATATTTTCAAGTCCAGAACTTCAAACTAATAACTTAGATTTGATTTACAAATTCACTATACTAAAATAAGACTTAGTTATTTTGAAGTAAATAACGTCAAACTATTAACTTAGATCTGATTTTCAAATTGTCATTTCCAAAATCAGAAGTAGATATTTTCAAGTAAAGAACTTCAAATTAATAACTTAGCTTTGATTTACAAATTCACTATTCTAAAATAAGACTTAGTTATTTTGAAGTAAAGAACGTCAAACTATTACCTTAGATCTGATTTTCAAATTGTCATTTCTAAAATCAGAAATAAATATTTTCAAGTCCAGAACTTCAAACTATTAACTTAGATCTGATTTACAAATTGGCATTTCTAAAATCTAAAGCAGATATTTTCAAATAAAGAAATTCAAACTAACAACTTAGTTTTGATTTACAAATTCACTATTCTAAAATAAGACTAAGTTATTTTGAAGTAAGGAACGTCAAACTATTAACTTAGATCTGATTTTCAAATTGTCATTTCTAAGATCAGTAGTAGATATTTTCAAGTAAAGAACGTCAAACTAATAACTTAGTTTTAATTTACAAATTCACTATACTAAAATGAGACTTAGTTATTTAGAAGTAAAGTACGTCAAACTATTAACTTATATCTGATTTTCAAATCATCATTTCTAAAATCAGAAGTAGAAATTTTCAAGTAAAGAACTTCAAACTAAGAATTAGTATTGATTTACAAATTCACTATTCTAAAATAAGACTTAGTTATTTTGAAGTAAAGAACGTCAAACTATTACCTTAGATCTGATTTTCAAATTGTCATTTCTGAAATCAGAAGTAGATATTTTCAAGTAAACAACTTCAAACTAATAACTTAGCTTTGATTTACAAATTCACTATTTTAAAATAACACTTAGTTATTTTGAAGTAAAGAACGTCAAACTATTAACTTAGATCTGATTTTCAAATTTTCATTTCTAAAATCAGTAGTAGAAATTTTCAAGTAAAGAACTTCAAACTAATAACTTAGTTTTGATTTACAAATTCACTATACTAAAATAAGATTTAGTTGTTTAGAAGTAAAGAACGTCAAACTATTAACTTAGATCTGATTTTCAAATTTTCATTTCTAAAATCAGAAATAAATATTTTCAAGTCCAGAACTTCAAACTAATAACTTAGATTTGATTTACAAATTCACTATACTAAAATAAGACTTAGTTATTTAGAAGTAAAGAACGTCAAACTATTAACTTAGATCTGATTTTCAAATTGTCATTTCTAAAATCAGAAATAAATATTTTCAAGTCCAGAACTTCAAACTAATAACTTAGATTTGATTTACAAATTCACTATAATAAAATAAGACTTAGTTATTTAGAAGTAAAGAACGTCAAACTATTAACTTAGATCTGATTTTCAAATTGTCATTTCTAAAATCAGAAATAAATATTTTCAAGTCCAGAACTTCAAACTAATAACTTAGATTTGATTTACAAATTCACTATACTAAAATAAGACTTAGTTATTTAGAAGTAAAGAACGTCAAACTATTAACTTAGATCTGATTTTCAAATTGTCATTTCTAAAATCAGAAGTAGATATTTTCAAGTAAAAAACTTCAAACTAATAACTTAGTTTTGATTTACAAATTAACTATTCTAAAACAAAATTTAGTTATTTTGATGTAAAAAACGTCAAACTATTAACTTAGATCCGATTTTCAAATTGTCATTTCTAAAATCTAAAGCAGATATTTTCAAATAAAGAACTTCAAACTAACAACTTAGTTTTGATTTACAAATTCACTATTCTAAAATAAGACTAAGTTATTTTGAAGTAAGGAACGTCAAACTATTAACTTAGATCTGATTTTCAAATTGTCATTTCTATGATCAGTAGTAGATATTTTCAAGTAAAGAACGTCAAACTAATAACTTAGTTTATATTACAAATTCACTATACTAAAATAAGACTTAGTTATTTAGAAGTAAAGAACGTCAAACTATTAACTTAGATCTGAATTTCAAATTGTCATTTCTAAAATCAGAAGTAGAAATTTTCAAGTAAAGAACTTCAAACTAATAACTTAGCTTTGATTTACAAATTCACTATTCTAAAATAAGACTTAGTTATTTTGAAGTAAAGAACGTCAAACTATTACCTTAGATCTGATTTTCAAATTGTCATTTCTAAAATCAGAAGTAGATATTTTCAAGTAAACAACTTCAAACTATTAACTTAGATCTGATTTACAAATTGGCATTTCTAAAATCTAAAGCAGATATTTTCAAATAAAGAAATTCAAACTAACAACTTAGTTTTGATTTACAAATTCACTATTCTAAAATAAGACTAAGTTATTTTGAAGTAAGGAACGTCAAACTATTAACTTAGATCTGATTTTCAAATTGTCATTTCTAAGATCAGTAGTAGATATTTTCAAGTAAAGAACGTCAAACTAATAACTTAGTTTTAATTTACAAATTCACTGTACTAAAATGAGACTTAGTTATTTAGAAGTAAAGTACGTCAAACTATTACCTTAGATCTGATTTTCAAATTGTCATTTCTGAAATCAGAAGTAGATATTTTCAAGTAAACAACTTCAAACTAATAACTTAGCTTTGATTTACAAATTCACTATTCTAAAATAAGACTTAGTTATTTTGAAGTAAAGAACGTCAAACTATTACCTTAGATCTGATTTTCAAATTGTCATTTCTGAAATCAGAAGTAGATATTTTCAAGTAAACAACTTCAAACTAATAACTTAGCTTTGATTTACAAATTCACTATTCTAAAATAAGACTTAGTTATTTTGAAGTAAAGAACGTCAAACTATTAACTTAGATCTGATTTTCAAATTTTCATTTCTAAAATCAGTAGTAGAAATTTTCAAGTAAAGAACTTCAAACTAATAACTTAGTTTTGATTTACAAATTCACTATACTAAAATAAGATTTAGTTGTTTAGAAGTAAAGAACGTCAAACTATTAACTTAGATCTGATTTTCAAATTTTCATTTCTAAAATCAGAAATAAATATTTTCAAGTCCAGAACTTTAAACTAATAACTTAGTTTTGATTTACAAATTAACTATTCTAAAACAAAATTTTATTATTTTCATGTAAAGAACGTCAAACTATTAACTTAGATCCGATTTTCAAATTGTCATTTCTAAAATCTAAAGCAGATATTTTCAAATAAAGAACTTCAAACTAACAACTTAGTTTTGATTTACAAATTCACTATTCTAAAATAAGACTCAGTTATTTTGAAGTAAGGAACGTCAAACTTTTAACTTAGATCTGATTTACAAATTGTCATTTCTATGATCAGTAGTAGATATTTTCAAGTAAAGAACGTCAAACTAATAACTTAGTTTTAATTTACAAATTCATTATACTAAAATAAGACTTAGTTATTTAGAAGTAAAGAACGTCAAACTATTAACTTAGATCTGATTTTTAAATTGTCATTTCCAAAATCAGAAGTAGATATTTTCAAGTAAAGAACTTCAAAATAATAACTTAGATTTGATTTACAAATTCAGTATTCTAAAATAAGACTTAGTTATTTTGAAGTAAAGAACGAAAAACTATTAACTTAGATCTGATTTTCAAATTGTCATTTCTAAAATCAGAAATAAATATTTTCAAGTCCAGAACTTCAAACTAATAACTTAGTTTTAATTTACAATGTCACTATACTAAAATAAGACTTATTTGTTTAGAAGTAAAGAACGTCAAACCATTAACTTAGGCCTGATTTTCAAATTGCCATTTCTAAAATCGGAAGTATATATTTTCAAGTAAAAAACTTTAAACTACAACCTTAGATTTGATTTCTAAATTTACATTACTAAGATCCGAATTAGTAAATTTGAAGTAAAAAACTTTCAACTAATAACTTAGTTTTGATTTACAAATTCACTAGTCTAAAATAAGTCTTAGTTATTTTAAAGTGAAAACCGTCAAACTATTAACTTAGATCTGATTATCAACTTGTCATTTCTAAAATTAGTAGTAGATATTTTCAAGTTAAGAACTTCAAACTAATAACTTAGTTTTAATTTACAAATTCACTATACTAAAATAAGAGTTAGTTATTTAGAAGTAAAGAACGTCAAAGTATTAACTTAGATCTGAATTTCAAATTGTCATTTTTAAAATCAGAAGTAGATATTTTCAAGTAAAGAACTTCAAACTAATAACTTAGTTTTGATTTACAAGTTAACTATTCTAAAATAAAATTTAGTTATTTTGATGTATAGTGCGTCAAACTATTAACTTAGACCTGATTTTCAAATTGTCATTTCTAAAATCAGTAGTAGATATTTTCAAGTAAAGAACTTTAAACTACAACCTTAGATTTGATTTCCAAATTTACATTAGTAACATCCGAATCAGTAAATTTGAGGTAAAAAACTTTAAACTAATAACTTAGTTTTGATTTACAAATTCACTAGTCTCAAATAAGACTTAGTTATTTTGAAGTAAAGAACGTCAAACTTTTAACTTAGATCTGATTTTCAAATTGTCATTTCTAAAATCAGAAATAAATATTTTCAAGTCCAGAACTTCAAACTAATAACTTAGATTTGATTTACAAATTCACTATACTAAAATAAGACTTAGTTATTTAGAAGTAAAGAACGTCAAACTATTAACTTAGATCTGATTTTCAAATTGTCATTTCTAAAATCAGAAATAAATATTTTCAAGTCCAGAACTTCAAACTAATAACTTAGATTTGATTTACAAGTTCACTATACTAAAATAAGACTTAGTTATTTAGAAGTAAAGAACGTCAAACTATTAACTTAGATCTGATTTTCAAATTGTCATTTCTAAAATCAGAAGTAGATATTTTCAAGTAAAAAACTTCAAACTAATAACTTAGTTTTGATTTACAAATTAACTATTCTACAACAAAATTTAGTTATTTTGATGTAAAGAACGTCAAACTATTAACTTAGATCTGATTTTCAAATTGTCATTTCTAAAATCTAGAGCAGATATTTTCAAATAAAGAACTTCAAACTAACAACTTAGTTTTGATTTACAAATTCACTATTCTAAAATAAGACTAAGTTATTTTGAAGTAAGGAACGTCAAACTATTAACTTAGATCTGATTTTCAAATTGGCATTTCTAAGATCAGTAGTAGATATTTTGAAGTAAAAAACGTCAAACTAATAACTTAGTTTTAATTTACAAATTCACTATACTAAAATAAGAATTAGTTATTTAGAAGTAAAGAACGTCAAACTATTAACTTATATCTGATTTTCAAATCATCATTTCTAAAATCAGAAGTAGAAATTTTCAAGTAAAGAACTTCAAACTAAGAATTAGCTTTGATTTACAAATTCACTATTCTAAAATAAGACTTAGGTATTTTGAAGTAAAGAACGTCAAACTATTAACTTAGATCTGATTTTCAAATTTTCATTTCTAAAATCAGTAGTAGAAATTTTCAAGTAAAGAACTTCAAACTAATAACTTAGTTTTGATTTACAAATTCACTATACTAAAATAAGACTTAGTTGTTTAGAAGTAAAGAACGTCAAACTATTAACTTAGATCTGATTTTCAAATTTTCATTTCTAAAATAAGAAGTAGATATTTTCAAGTAAAGAACTACACACTAATAACATAGCTTTGATTTACAAATTTACTATCCTAAAATAAGACTTAGTTATTTTGAAGTAAATAACGTCAAACTATTAACTTAGATCTGATTTTCAAATTGTCATTTCCAAAATCAGAAGTAGATATTTTCAAGTAAAGAACTTCAAATTAATAACTTAGCTTTGATTTACAAATTCACTATTCTAAAATAAGACTTAGTTATTTTGAAGTAAAGAACGTCAAACTATTACCTTAGATCTGATTTTCAAATTGTCATTTCTAAAATCAGAAATAAATATTTTCAAGTCCAGAACTTCAAACTATTAACTTAGATCTGATTTACAAATTGGCATTTCTAAAATCTAAAGCAGATATTTTCAAATAAAGAAATTCAAACTAACAACTTAGTTTTGATTTACAAATTCACTATTCTAAAATAAGACTAAGTTATTTTGAAGTAAGGAACGTCAAACTATTAACTTAGATCTGATTTTCAAATTGTCATTTCTAAGATCAGTAGTAGATATTTTCAAGTAAAGAACGTCAAACTAATAACTTAGTTTTAATTTACAAATTCACTATACTAAAATGAGACTTAGTTATTTAGAAGTAAAGTACGTCAAACTATTAACTTATATCTGATTTTCAAATCATCATTTCTAAAATCAGAAGTAGAAATTTTCAAGTAAAGAACTTCAAACTAAGAATTAGCATTGATTTACAAATTCACTATTCTAAAATAAGACTTAGTTATTTTGAAGTAAAGAACGTCAAACTATTACCTTAGATCTGATTTTCAAATTGTCATTTCTGAAATCAGAAGTAGATATTTTCAAGTAAACAACTTCAAACTAATAACTTAGCTTTGATTTACAAATTCACTATTCTAAAATAACACTTAGTTATTTTGAAGTAAAGAACGTCAAACTATTAACTTAGATCTGATTTTCAAATTTTCATTTCTAAAATCAGTAGTAGAAATTTTCAAGTAAAGAACTTCAAACTAATAACTTAGTTTTGATTTACAAATTCACTATACTAAAATAAGATTTAGTTGTTTAGAAGTAAAGAACGTCAAACTATTAACTTAGATCTGATTTTCAAATTTTCATTTCTAAAATCAGAAATAAATATTTTCAAGTCCAGAACTTCAAACTAATAACTTAGATTTGATTTACAAATTCACTATACTAAAATAAGACTTAGTTATTTAGAAGTAAAGAACGTCAAACTATTAACTTAGATCTGATTTTCAAATTGTCATTTCTAAAATCAGAAATAAATATTTTCAAGTCCAGAACTTCAAACTAATAACTTAGATTTGATTTACAAATTCACTATAATAAAATAAGACTTAGTTATTTAGAAGTAAAGAACGTCAAACTATTAACTTAGATCTGATTTTCAAATTGTCATTTCTAAAATCAGAAATAAATATTTTCAAGTCCAGAACTTCAAACTATTAACTTAGATCTGATTTACAAATTGGCATTTCTAAAATCTAAAGCAGATATTTTCAAATAAAGAAATTCAAACTAACAACTTAGTTTTGATTTACAAATTCACTATTCTAAAATAAGACTAAGTTATTTTGAAGTAAGGAACGTCAAACTATTAACTTAGATCTGATTTTCAAATTGTCATTTCTAAGATCAGTAGTAGATATTTTCAAGTAAAGAACGTCAAACTAATAACTTAGTTTTAATTTACAAATTCACTATACTAAAATGAGACTTAGTTATTTAGAAGTAAAGTACGTCAAACTATTAACTTATATCTGATTTTCAAATCATCATTTCTAAAATCAGAAGTAGAAATTTTCAAGTAAAGAACTTCAAACTAAGAATTAGCATTGATTTACAAATTCACTATTCTAAAATAAGACTTAGTTATTTTGAAGTAAAGAACGTCAAACTATTACCTTAGATCTGATTTTCAAATTGTCATTTCTGAAATCAGAAGTAGATATTTTCAAGTAAACAACTTCAAACTAATAACTTAGCTTTGATTTACAAATTCACTATTCTAAAATAACACTTAGTTATTTTGAAGTAAAGAACGTCAAACTATTAACTTAGATCTGATTTTCAAATTTTCATTTCTAAAATCAGTAGTAGAAATTTTCAAGTAAAGAACTTCAAACTAATAACTTAGTTTTGATTTACAAATTCACTATACTAAAATAAGATTTAGTTGTTTAGAAGTAAAGAACGTCAAACTATTAACTTAGATCTGATTTTCAAATTTTCATTTCTAAAATCAGAAATAAATATTTTCAAGTCCAGAACTTCAAACTAATAACTTAGATTTGATTTACAAATTCACTATACTAAAATAAGACTTAGTTATTTAGAAGTAAAGAACGTCAAACTATTAACTTAGATCTGATTTTCAAATTGTCATTTCTAAAATCAGAAATAAATATTTTCAAGTCCAGAACTTCAAACTAATAACTTAGATTTGATTTACAAATTCACTATAATAAAATAAGACTTAGTTATTTAGAAGTAAAGAACGTCAAACTATTAACTTAGATCTGATTTTCAAATTGTCATTTCTAAAATCAGAAATAAATATTTTCAAGTCCAGAACTTCAAATTAATAACTTAGCTTTGATTTACAAATTCAATATTCTAAAATAAGACTTAGTTATTTTGAAGTAAAGAACGTCAAACTATTAACTTAGATCTGATTTTCAAATTGTCATTTCTAAAATCAGAAATAAATATTTTCAAGTCCAGAACTTCAAACTAATAACTTAGATTTGATTTACAAATTCACTATACTAAAATAAGACTTAGTTATTTAGAAGTAAAGAACGTCAAACTATTAACTTAGATCTGATTTTCAAATTGTCATTTCTAAAATCAGAAGTAGATATTTTCAAGTAAAAAACTTCAAACTAATAACTTAGTTTTGATTTACAAATTAACTATTCTAAAACAAAATTTAGTTATTTTGATGTAAAAAACGTCAAACTATTAACTTAGATCCGATTTTCAAATTGTCATTTCTAAAATCTAAAGCAGATATTTTCAAATAAAGAACTTCAAACTAACAACTTAGTTTTGATTTACAAATTCACTATTCTAAAATAAGACTAAGTTATTTTGAAGTAAGGAACGTCAAACTATTAACTTAGATCTGATTTTCAAATTGTCATTTCTATGATCAGTAGTAGATATTTTCAAGTAAAGAACGTCAAACTAATAACTTAGTTTATATTACAAATTCACTATACTAAAATAAGACTTAGTTATTTAGAAGTAAAGAACGTCAAACTATTAACTTAGATCTGAATTTCAAATTGTCATTTCTAAAATCAGAAGTAGAAATTTTCAAGTAAAGAACTTCAAACTAATAACTTAGCTTTGATTTACAAATTCACTATTCTAAAATAAGACTTAGTTATTTTGAAGTAAAGAACGTCAAACTATTACCTTAGATCTGATTTTCAAATTGTCATTTCTAAAATCAGAAGTAGATATTTTCAAGTAAACAACTTCAAACTATTAACTTAGATCTGATTTACAAATTGGCATTTCTAAAATCTAAAGCAGATATTTTCAAATAAAGAAATTCAAACTAACAACTTAGTTTTGATTTACACATTCACTATTCTAAAATAAGACTAAGTTATTTTGAAGTAAGGAACGTCAAACTATTAACTTAGATCTGATTTTCAAATTGTCATTTCTAAGATCAGTAGTAGATATTTTCAAGTAAAGAACGTCAAACTAATAACTTAGTTTTAATTTACAAATTCACTGTACTAAAATGAGACTTAGTTATTTAGAAGTAAAGTACGTCAAACTATTACCTTAGATCTGATTTTCAAATTGTCATTTCTGAAATCAGAAGTAGATATTTTCAAGTAAACAACTTCAAACTAATAACTTAGCTTTGATTTACAAATTCACTATTCTAAAATAAGACTTAGTTATTTTGAAGTAAAGAACGTCAAACTATTACCTTAGATCTGATTTTCAAATTGTCATTTCTGAAATCAGAAGTAGATATTTTCAAGTAAACAACTTCAAACTAATAACTTAGCTTTGATTTACAAATTCACTATTCTAAAATAAGACTTAGTTATTTTGAAGTAAAGAACGTCAAACTATTAACTTAGATCTGATTTTCAAATTTTCATTTCTAAAATCAGTAGTAGAAATTTTCAAGTAAAGAACTTCAAACTAATAACTTAGTTTTGATTTACAAATTCACTATACTAAAATAAGATTTAGTTGTTTAGAAGTAAAGAACGTCAAACTATTAACTTAGATCTGATTTTCAAATTTTCATTTCTAAAATCAGAAATAAATATTTTCAAGTCCAGAACTTTAAACTAATAACTTAGTTTTGATTTACAAATTAACTATTCTAAAACAAAATTTTATTATTTTCATGTAAAGAACGTCAAACTATTAACTTAGATCCGATTTTCAAATTGTCATTTCTAAAATCTAAAGCAGATATTTTCAAATAAAGAACTTCAAACTAACAACTTAGTTTTGATTTACAAATTCACTATTCTAAAATAAGACTCAGTTATTTTGAAGTAAGGAACGTCAAACTATTAACTTAGATCTGATTTACAAATTGTCATTTCTATGATCAGTAGTAGATATTTTCAAGTAAAGAACGTCAAACTAATAACTTAGTTTTAATTTACAAATTCATTATACTAAAATAAGACTTAGTTATTTAGAAGTAAAGAACGTCAAACTATTAACTTAGATCTGATTTTTAAATTGTCATTTCCAAAATCAGAAGTAGATATTTTCAAGTAAAGAACTTCAAAATAATAACTTAGATTTGATTTACAAATTCAGTATTCTAAAATAAGACTTAGTTATTTTGAAGTAAAGAACGAAAAACTATTAACTTAGATCTGATTTTCAAATTGTCATTTCTAAAATCAGAAATAAATATTTTCAAGTCCAGAACTTCAAACTAATAACTTAGTTTTAATTTACAATGTCACTATACTAAAATAAGACTTATTTGTTTAGAAGTAAAGAACGTCAAACCATTAACTTAGGCCTGATTTTCAAATTGCCATTTCTAAAATCGGAAGTATATATTTTCAAGTAAAAAACTTTAAACTACAACCTTAGATTTGATTTCTAAATTTACATTACTAAGATCCGAATTAGTAAATTTGAAGTAAAAAACTTTCAACTAATAACTTAGTTTTGATTTACAAATTCACTAGTCTAAAATAAGTCTTAGTTATTTTGAAGTGAAAACCGTCAAACTATTAACTTAGATCTGATTATCAACTTGTCATTTCTAAAATTAGTAGTAGATATTTTCAAGTTAAGAACTTCAAACTAATAACTTAGTTTTAATTTAGAAATTCACTATACTAAAATAAGAGTTAGTTATTTAGAAGTAAAGAACGTCAAACTATTAACTTAGATCTGAATTTCAAATTGTCATTTTTAAAATCAGAAGTAGATATTTTCAAGTAAAGAACTTCAAACTAATAACTTAGTTTTGATTTACAAGTTAACTATTCTAAAATAAAATTTAGTTATTTTGATGTATAGTGCGTCAAACTATTAACTTAGACCTGATTTTCAAATTGTCATTTCTAAAATCAGTAGTAGATATTTTCAAGTAAAGAACTTTAAACTACAACCTTAGATTTGATTTCCAAATTTACATTAGTAACATCCGAATCAGTAAATTTGAGGTAAAAAACTTTAAACTAATAACTTAGTTTTGATTTACAAATTCACTAGTCTCAAATAAGACTTAGTTATTTTGAAGTAAAGAACGTCAAACTTTTAACTTAGATCTGATTTTCAAATTGTCATTTCTAAAATCAGAAATAAATATTTTCAAGTCCAGAACTTCAAACTAATAACTTAGATTTGATTTACAAATTCACTATACTAAAATAAGACTTAGTTATTTTGAAGTAAATAACGTCAAACTATTAACTTAGATCTGATTTTCAAATTGTCATTTCCAAAATCAGAAGTAGATATTTTCAAGTAAAGAACTTCAAATTAATAACTTAGCTTTGATTTACAAATTCACTATTCTAAAATAAGACTTAGTTATTTTGAAGTAAAGAACGTCAAACTATTACCTTAGATCTGATTTTCAAATTGTCATTTCTAAAATCAGAAATAAATATTTTCAAGTCCAGAACTTCAAACTATTAACTTAGATCTGATTTACAAATTGGCATTTCTAAAATCTAAAGCAGATATTTTCAAATAAAGAAATTCAAACTAACAACTTAGTTTTGATTTACAAATTCACTATTCTAAAATAAGACTAAGTTATTTTGAAGTAAGGAACGTCAAACTATTAACTTAGATCTGATTTTCAAATTGTCATTTCTAAGATCAGTAGTAGATATTTTCAAGTAAAGAACGTCAAACTAATAACTTAGTTTTAATTTACAAATTCACTATACTAAAATGAGACTTAGTTATTTAGAAGTAAAGTACGTCAAACTATTAACTTATATCTGATTTTCAAATCATCATTTCTAAGATCAGTAGTAGATATTTTCAAGTAAAGAACTTCAAACTAAGAATTAGCATTGATTTACAAATTCACTATTCTAAAATAAGACTTAGTTATTTTGAAGTAAAGAACGTCAAACTATTACCTTAGATCTGATTTTCAAATTGTCATTTCTGAAATCAGAAGTAGATATTTTCAAGTAAACAACTTCAAACTAATAACTTAGCTTTGATTTACAAATTCACTATTCTAAAATAACACTTAGTTATTTTGAAGTAAAGAACGTCAAACTATTAACTTAGATCTGAATTTCAAATTGTCATTTCTAAAATCAGTAGTAGATATTTTGAAGTAAAGAACTTCAAACTAATAACTTAGTTTTGATTTACAAATTCACTATACTAAAATAAGATTTAGTTGTTTTGAAGTAAAGAACGTCAAACTATTAACTTAGATCTGATTTTCAAATTTTCATTTCTAAAATCAGAAATAAATATTTTCAAGTCCAGAACTTCAAACTAATAACTTAGATTTGATTTACAAATTCACTATACTAAAATAAGACTTAGTTATTTAGAAGTAAAGAACGTCAAACTATTAACTTAGATCTGATTTTCAAATTGTCATTTCTAAAATCAGAAATAAATATTTTCAAGTCCAGAACTTCAAACTAATAACTTAGATTTGATTTACAAATTCACTATAATAAAATAAGACTTAGTTATTTAGAAGTAAAGAACGTCAAACTATTAACTTAGATCTGATTTTCAAATTGTCATTTCTAAAATCAGAAATAAATATTTTCAAGTCCAGAACTTCAAATTAATAACTTAGCTTTGATTTACAAATTCAATATTCTAAAATAAGACTTAGTTATTTTGAAGTAAAGAACGTCAAACTATTAACTTAGATCTGATTTTCAAATTGTCATTTCTAAAATCAGAAATAAATATTTTCAAGTCCAGAACTTCAAACTAATAACTTAGATTTGATTTACAAATTCACTATACTAAAATAAGACTTAGTTATTTAGAAGTAAAGAACGTCAAACTATTAACTTAGATCTGATTTTCAAATTGTCATTTCTAAAATCAGAAGTAGATATTTTCAAGTAAAAAACTTCAAACTAATAACTTAGTTTTGATTTACAAATTAACTATTCTAAAACAAAATTTAGTTATTTTGATGTAAAAAACGTCAAACTATTAACTTAGATCCGATTTTCAAATTGTCATTTCTAAAATCTAAAGCAGATATTTTCAAATAAAGAACTTCAAACTAACAACTTAGTTTTGATTTACAAATTCACTATTCTAAAATAAGACTAAGTTATTTTGAAGTAAGGAACGTCAAACTATTAACTTAGATCTGATTTTCAAATTGTCATTTCTATGATCAGTAGTAGATATTTTCAAGTAAAGAACGTCAAACTAATAACTTAGTTTATATTACAAATTCACTATACTAAAATAAGACTTAGTTATTTAGAAGTAAAGAACGTCAAACTATTAACTTAGATCTGAATTTCAAATTGTCATTTCTAAAATCAGAAGTAGAAATTTTCAAGTAAAGAACTTCAAACTAATAACTTAGCTTTGATTTACAAATTCACTATTCTAAAATAAGACTTAGTTATTTTGAAGTAAAGAACGTCAAACTATTACCTTAGATCTGATTTTCAAATTGTCATTTCTAAAATCAGAAGTAGATATTTTCAAGTAAAGAACGTCAAACTATTAACTTAGATCTGATTTACAAATTGGCATTTCTAAAATCTAAAGCAGATATTTTCAAATAAAGAAATTCAAACTAACAACTTAGTTTTGATTTACAAATTCACTATTCTAAAATAAGACTAAGTTATTTTGAAGTAAGGAACGTCAAACTATTAACTTAGATCTGATTTTCAAATTGTCATTTCTAAGATCAGTAGTAGATATTTTCAAGTAAAGAACGTCAAACTAATAACTTAGTTTTAATTTACAAATTCACTGTACTAAAATGAGACTTAGTTATTTAGAAGTAAAGTACGTCAAACTATTACCTTAGATCTGATTTTCAAATTGTCATTTCTGAAATCAGAAGTAGATATTTTCAAGTAAACAACTTCAAACTAATAACTTAGCTTTGATTTACAAATTCACTATTCTAAAATAAGACTTAGTTATTTTGAAGTAAAGAACGTCAAACTATTACCTTAGATCTGATTTTCAAATTGTCATTTCTGAAATCAGAAGTAGATATTTTCAAGTAAACAACTTCAAACTAATAACTTAGCTTTGATTTACAAATTCACTATTCTAAAATAAGACTTAGTTATTTTGAAGTAAAGAACGTCAAACTATTAACTTAGATCTGATTTTCAAATTTTCATTTCTAAAATCAGTAGTAGAAATTTTCAAGTAAAGAACTTCAAACTAATAACTTAGTTTTGATTTACAAATTCACTATACTAAAATAAGATTTAGTTGTTTAGAAGTAAAGAACGTCAAACTATTAACTTAGATCTGATTTTCAAATTTTCATTTCTAAAATCAGTAATAAATATTTTCAAGTCCAGAACTTTAAACTAATAACTTAGTTTTGATTTACAAATTAACTATTCTAAAACAAAATTTTATTATTTTCATGTAAAGAACGTCAAACTATTAACTTAGATCCGATTTTCAAATTGTCATTTCTAAAATCTAAAGCAGATATTTTCAAATAAAGAACTTCAAACTAACAACTTAGTTTTGATTTACAAATTCACTATTCTAAAATAAGACTCAGTTATTTTGAAGTAAGGAACGTCAAACTATTAACTTAGATCTGATTTACAAATTGTCATTTCTATGATCAGTAGTAGATATTTTCAAGTAAAGAACGTCAAACTAATAACTTAGTTTTAATTTACAAATTCATTATACTAAAATAAGACTTAGTTATTTAGAAGTAAAGAACGTCAAACTATTAACTTAGATCTGATTTTTAAATTGTCATTTCCAAAATCAGAAGTAGATATTTTCAAGTAAAGAACTTCAAAATAATAACTTAGATTTGATTTACAAATTCAGTATTCTAAAATAAGACTTAGTTATTTTGAAGTAAAGAACGAAAAACTATTAACTTAGATCTGATTTTCAAATTGTCATTTCTAAAATCAGAAATAAATATTTTCAAGTCCAGAACTTCAAACTAATAACTTAGTTTTAATTTACAATGTCACTATACTAAAATAAGACTTATTTGTTTAGAAGTAAAGAACGTCAAACCATTAACTTAGGCCTGATTTTCAAATTGCCATTTCTAAAATCGGAAGTATATATTTTCAAGTAAAAAACTTTAAACTACAACCTTAGATTTGATTTCTAAATTTACATTACTAAGATCCGAATTAGTAAATTTGAAGTAAAAAACTTTCAACTAATAACTTAGTTTTGATTTACAAATTCACTAGTCTAAAATAAGTCTTAGTTATTTTGAAGTGAAAACCGTCAAACTATTAACTTAGATCTGATTATCAACTTGTCATTTCTAAAATTAGTAGTAGATATTTTCAAGTTAAGAACTTCAAACTAATAACTTAGTTTTAATTTACAAATTCACTATACTAAAATAAGAGTTAGTTATTTAGAAGTAAAGAACGTCAAACTATTAACTTAGATCTGAATTTCAAATTGTCATTTTTAAAATCAGAAGTAGATATTTTCAAGTAAAGAACTTCAAACTAATAACTTAGTTTTGATTTACAAGTTAACTATTCTAAAATAAAATTTAGTTATTTTGATGTATAGTGCGTCAAACTATTAACTTAGACCTGATTTTCAAATTGTCATTTCTAAAATCAGTAGTAGATATTTTCAAGTAAAGAACTTTAAACTACAACCTTAGATTTGATTTCCAAATTTACATTAGTAACATCCGAATCAGTAAATTTGAGGTAAAAAACTTTAAACTAATAACTTAGTTTTGATTTACAAATTCACTAGTCTCAAATAAGACTTAGTTATTTTGAAGTAAAGAACGTCAAACTTTTAACTTAGATCTGATTTTCAAATTGTCATTTCTAAAATCAGAAATAAATATTTTCAAGTCCAGAACTTCAAACTAATAACTTAGATTTGATTTACAAATTCACTATACTAAAATAAGACTTAGTTATTTTGAAGTAAATAACGTCAAACTATTAACTTAGATCTGATTTTCAAATTGTCATTTCCAAAATCAGAAGTAGATATTTTCAAGTAAAGAACTTCAAATTAATAACTTAGCTTTGATTTACAAATTCACTATTCTAAAATAAGACTTAGTTATTTTGAAGTAAAGAACGTCAAACTATTAACTTAGATCTGATTTTCAAATTGTCATTTCTAAAATCAGAAATAAATATTTTCAAGTCCAGAACTTCAAACTATTAACTTAGATCTGATTTACAAATTGGCATTTCTAAAATCTAAAGCAGATATTTTCAAATAAAGAAATTCAAACTAACAACTTAGTTTTGATTTACAAATTCACTATTCTAAAATAAGACTAAGTTATTTTGAAGTAAGGAACGTCAAACTATTAACTTAGATCTGATTTTCAAATTGTCATTTCTAAGATCAGTAGTAGATATTTTCAAGTAAAGAACGTCAAACTAATAACTTAGTTTTAATTTACAAATTCACTATACTAAAATGAGACTTAGTTATTTAGAAGTAAAGTACGTCAAACTATTAACTTATATCTGATTTTCAAATCATCATTTCTAAAATCAGAAGTAGAAATTTTCAAGTAAAGAACTTCAAACTAAGAATTAGTATTGATTTACAAATTCACTATTCTAAAATAAGACTTAGTTATTTTGAAGTAAAGAACGTCAAACTATTACCTTAGATCTGATTTTCAAATTGTCATTTCTGAAATCAGAAGTAGATATTTTCAAGTAAACAACTTCAAACTAATAACTTAGCTTTGATTTACAAATTCACTATTTTAAAATAACACTTAGTTATTTTGAAGTAAAGAACGTCAAACTATTAACTTAGATCTGATTTTCAAATTTTCATTTCTAAAATCAGTAGTAGAAATTTTCAAGTAAAGAACTTCAAACTAATAACTTAGTTTTGATTTACAAATTCACTATACTAAAATAAGATTTAGTTGTTTAGAAGTAAAGAACGTCAAACTATTAACTTAGATCTGATTTTCAAATTTTCATTTCTAAAATCAGAAATAAATATTTTCAAGTCCAGAACTTCAAACTAATAACTTAGATTTGATTTACAAATTCACTATACTAAAATAAGACTTAGTTATTTAGAAGTAAAGAACGTCAAACTATTAACTTAGATCTGATTTTCAAATTGTCATTTCTAAAATCAGAAATAAATATTTTCAAGTCCAGAACTTCAAACTAATAACTTAGATTTGATTTACAAATTCACTATAATAAAATAAGACTTAGTTATTTAGAAGTAAAGAACGTCAAACTATTAACTTAGATCTGATTTTCAAATTGTCATTTCTAAAATCAGAAATAAATATTTTCAAGTCCAGAACTTCAAACTAATAACTTAGATTTGATTTACAAATTCACTATACTAAAATAAGACTTAGTTATTTAGAAGTAAAGAACGTCAAACTATTAACTTAGATCTGATTTTCAAATTGTCATTTCTAAAATCAGAAGTAGATATTTTCAAGTAAAAAACTTCAAACTAATAACTTAGTTTTGATTTACAAATTAACTATTCTAAAATAAAATTTAGTTATTTTGATGTAAAAAACGTCAAACTATTAACTTAGATCCGATTTTCAAATTGTCATTTCTAAAATCTAAAGCAGATATTTTCAAATAAAGAACTTCAAACTAACAACTTAGTTTTGATTTACAAATTCACTATTCTAAAATAAGACTAAGTTATTTTGAAGTAAGGAACGTCAAACTATTAACTTAGATCTGATTTTCAAATTGTCATTTCTATGATCAGTAGTAGATATTTTCAAGTAAAGAACGTCAAACTAATAACTTAGTTTATATTACAAATTCACTATACTAAAATAAGACTTAGTTATTTAGAAGTAAAGAACGTCAAACTATTAACTTAGATCTGAATTTCAAATTGTCATTTCTAAAATCAGAAGTAGAAATTTTCAAGTAAAGAACTTCAAACTAATAACTTAGCTTTGATTTACAAATTCACTATTCTAAAATAAGACTTAGTTATTTTGAAGTAAAGAACGTCAAACTATTACCTTAGATCTGATTTTCAAATTGTCATTTCTAAAATCAGAAGTAGATATTTTCAAGTAAACAACTTCAAACTATAAACTTAGATCTGATTTACAAATTGGCATTTCTAAAATCTAAAGCAGATATTTTCAAATAAAGAAATTCAAACTAACAACTTAGTTTTGATTTACAAATTCACTATTCTAAAATAAGACTAAGTTATTTTGAAGTAAGGAACGTCAAACTATTAACTTAGATCTGATTTTCAAATTGTCATTTCTAAGATCAGTAGTAGATATTTTCAAGTAAAGAACGTCAAACTAATAACTTAGTTTTAATTTACAAATTCACTATACTAAAATGAGACTTAGTTATTTAGAAGTAAAGTACGTCAAACTATTAACTTATATCTGATTTTCAAATCATCATTTCTAAAATCAGAAGTAGAAATTTTCAAGTAAAGAACTTCAAACTAAGAATTAGTATTGATTTACAAATTCACTATTCTAAAATAAGACTTAGTTATTTTGAAGTAAAGAACGTCAAACTATTACCTTAGATCTGATTTTCAAATTGTCATTTCTGAAATCAGAAGTAGATATTTTCAAGTAAACAACTTCAAACTAATAACTTAGCTTTGATTTACAAATTCACTATTTTAAAATAACACTTAGTTATTTTGAAGTAAAGAACGTCAAACTATTAACTTAGATCTGATTTTCAAATTTTCATTTCTAAAATCAGTAGTAGAAATTTTCAAGTAAAGAACTTCAAACTAATAACTTAGTTTTGATTTACAAATTCACTATACTAAAATAAGATTTAGTTGTTTAGAAGTAAAGAACGTCAAACTATTAACTTAGATCTGATTTTCAAATTTTCATTTCTAAAATCAGAAATAAATATTTTCAAGTACAGAACTTCAAACTAATAACTTAGATTTGATTTACAAATTCACTATACTAAAATAAGACTTAGTTATTTAGAAGTAAAGAACGTCAAACTATTAACTTAGATCTGATTTTCAAATTGTCATTTCTAAAATCAGAAATAAATATTTTCAAGTCCAGAACTTCAAACTAATAACTTAGATTTGATTTACAAATTCACTATAATAAAATAAGACTTAGTTATTTAGAAGTAAAGAACGTCAAACTATTAACTTAGATCTGATTTTCAAATTGTCATTTCTAAAATCAGAAATAAATATTTTCAAGTCCAGAACTTCAAACTAATAACTTAGATTTGATTTACAAATTCACTATACTAAAATAAGACTTAGTTATTTAGAAGTAAAGAACGTCAAACTATTAACTTAGATCTGATTTTCAAATTGTCATTTCTAAAATCAGAAGTAGATATTTTCAAGTAAAAAACTTCAAACTAATAACTTAGTTTTGATTTACAAATTAACTATTCTAAAATAAAATTTAGTTATTTTGATGTAAAAAACGTCAAACTATTAACTTAGATCCGATTTTCAAATTGTCATTTCTAAAATCTAAAGCAGATATTTTCAAATAAAGAACTTCAAACTAACAACTTAGTTTTGATTTACAAATTCACTATTCTAAAATAAGACTAAGTTATTTTGAAGTAAGGAACGTCAAACTATTAACTTAGATCTGATTTTCAAATTGTCATTTCTATGATCAGTAGTAGATATTTTCAAGTAAAGAACGTCAAACTAATAACTTAGTTTATATTACAAATTCACTATACTAAAATAAGACTTAGTTATTTAGAAGTAAAGAACGTCAAACTATTAACTTAGATCTGAATTTCAAATTGTCATTTCTAAAATCAGAAGTAGAAATTTTCAAGTAAAGAACTTCAAACTAATAACTTAGCTTTGATTTACAAATTCACTATTCTAAAATAAGACTTAGTTATTTTGAAGTAAAGAACGTCAAACTATTACCTTAGATCTGATTTTCAAATTGTCATTTCTAAAATCAGAAGTAGATATTTTCAAGTAAACAACTTCAAACTATAAACTTAGATCTGATTTACAAATTGGCATTTCTAAAATCTAAAGCAGATATTTTCAAATAAAGAAATTCAAACTAACAACTTAGTTTTGATTTACAAATTCACTATTCTAAAATAAGACTAAGTTATTTTGAAGTAAGGAACGTCAAACTATTAACTTAGATCTGATTTTCAAATTGTCATTTCTAAGATCAGTAGTAGATATTTTCAAGTAAAGAACGTCAAACTAATAACTTAGTTTTAATTTACAAATTCACTGTACTAAAATGAGACTTAGTTATTTAGAAGTAAAGTACGTCAAACTATTACCTTAGATCTGATTTTCAAATTGTCATTTCTGAAATCAGAAGTAGATATTTTCAAGTAAACAACTTCAAACTAATAACTTAGCTTTGATTTACAAATTCACTATTCTAAAATAAGACTTAGTTATTTTGAAGTAAAGAACGTCAAACTATTACCTTAGATCTGATTTTCAAATTGTCATTTCTGAAATCAGAAGTAGATATTTTCAAGTAAACAACTTCAAACTAATAACTTAGCTTTGATTTACAAATTCACTATTCTAAAATAAGACTTAGTTATTTTGAAGTAAAGAACGTCAAACTATTAACTTAGATCTGATTTTCAAATTTTCATTTCTAAAATCAGTAGTAGAAATTTTCAAGTAAAGAACTTCAAACTAATAACTTAGTTTTGATTTACAAATTCACTATACTAAAATAAGATTTAGTTGTTTAGAAGTAAAGAACGTCAAACTATTAACTTAGATCTGATTTTCAAATTTTCATTTCTAAAATCAGAAATAAATATTTTCAAGTCCAGAACTTTAAACTAATAACTTAGTTTTGATTTACAAATTAACTATTCTAAAACAAAATTTTATTATTTTCATGTAAAGAACGTCAAACTATTAACTTAGATCCGATTTTCAAATTGTCATTTCTAAAATCTAAAGCAGATATTTTCAAATAAAGAACTTCAAACTAACAACTTAGTTTTGATTTACAAATTCACTATTCTAAAATAAGACTCAGTTATTTTGAAGTAAGGAACGTCAAACTTTTAACTTAGATCTGATTTACAAATTGTCATTTCTATGATCAGTAGTAGATATTTTCAAGTAAAGAACGTCAAACTAATAACTTAGTTTTAATTTACAAATTCATTATACTAAAATAAGACTTAGTTATTTAGAAGTAAAGAACGTCAAACTATTAACTTAGATCTGATTTTTAAATTGTCATTTCCAAAATCAGAAGTAGATATTTTCAAGTAAAGAACTTCAAAATAATAACTTAGATTTGATTTACAAATTCAGTATTCTAAAATAAGACTTAGTTATTTTGAAGTAAAGAACGAAAAACTATTAACTTAGATCTGATTTTCAAATTGTCATTTCTAAAATCAGAAATAAATATTTTCAAGTCCAGAACTTCAAACTAATAACTTAGTTTTAATTTACAATGTCACTATACTAAAATAAGACTTATTTGTTTAGAAGTAAAGAACGTCAAACCATTAACTTAGGCCTGATTTTCAAATTGCCATTTCTAAAATCGGAAGTATATATTTTCAAGTAAAAAACTTTAAACTACAACCTTAGATTTGATTTCTAAATTTACATTACTAAGATCCGAATTAGTAAATTTGAAGTAAAAAACTTTCAACTAATAACTTAGTTTTGATTTACAAATTCACTAGTCTAAAATAAGTCTTAGTTATTTTAAAGTGAAAACCGTCAAACTATTAACTTAGATCTGATTATCAACTTGTCATTTCTAAAATTAGTAGTAGATATTTTCAAGTTAAGAACTTCAAACTAATAACTTAGTTTTAATTTACAAATTCACTATACTAAAATAAGAGTTAGTTATTTAGAAGTAAAGAACGTCAAAGTATTAACTTAGATCTGAATTTCAAATTGTCATTTT
The DNA here is from genome assembly GCA_911387805.1 of Cantharis rustica. Taxonomy (NCBI): domain Eukaryota; kingdom Metazoa; phylum Arthropoda; class Insecta; order Coleoptera; family Cantharidae; genus Cantharis; species Cantharis rustica. The sequence goes on along the minus strand of OU426878.1, from coordinate 26,160,748 downwards.
TAAAATCAGAAGTAGATATTTTCAAGTAAAGAACTTCAAACTAATAACTTAGTTTTGATTTACAAGTTAACTATTCTAAAATAAAATTTAGTTATTTTGATGTATAGTGCGTCAAACTATTAACTTAGACCTGATTTTCAAATTGTCATTTCTAAAATCAGTAGTAGATATTTTCAAGTAAAGAACTTTAAACTACAACCTTAGATTTGATTTCCAAATTTACATTAGTAACATCCGAATCAGTAAATTTGAGGTAAAAAACTTTAAACTAATAACTTAGTTTTGATTTACAAATTCACTAGTCTCAAATAAGACTTAGTTATTTTGAAGTAAAGAACGTCAAACTTTTAACTTAGATCTGATTTTCAAATTGTCATTTCTAAAATCAGAAATAAATATTTTCAAGTCCAGAACTTCAAACTAATAACTTAGATTTGATTTACAAATTCACTATACTAAAATAAGACTTAGTTATTTAGAAGTAAAGAACGTCAAACTATTAACTTAGATCTGATTTTCAAATTGTCATTTCTAAAATCAGAAATAAATATTTTCAAGTCCAGAACTTCAAATTAATAACTTAGCTTTGATTTACAAATTCAATATTCTAAAATAAGACTTAGTTATTTTGAAGTAAAGAACGTCAAACTATTAACTTAGATCTGATTTTCAAATTGTCATTTCTAAAATCAGAAATAAATATTTTCAAGTCCAGAACTTCAAACTAATAACTTAGATTTGATTTACAAATTTACTATACTAAAATAAGACTTAGTTATTTAGAAGTAAAGAACGTCAAACTATTAACTTAGATCTGATTTTCAAATTGTCATTTCTAAAATCAGAAGTAGATATTTTCAAGTAAAAAACTTCAAACTAATAACTTAGTTTTGATTTACAAATTAACTATTCTAAAACAAAATTTAGTTATTTTGATGTAAAAAACGTCAAACTATTAACTTAGATCCGATTTTCAAATTGTCATTTCTAAAATCTAAAGCAGATATTTTCAAATAAAGAACTTCAAACTAACAACTTAGTTTTGATTTACAAATTCACTATTCTAAAACAAAATTTAGTTATTTTGAAGTAAGGAACGTCAAACTATTAACTTAGATCTGATTTTCAAATTGTCATTTCTATGATCAGTAGTAGATATTTTCAAGTAAAGAACGTCAAACTAATAACTTAGTTTATATTACAAATTCACTATACTAAAATAAGACTTAGTTATTTAGAAGTAAAGAACGTCAAACTATTAACTTAGATCTGAATTTCAAATTGTCATTTCTAAAATCAGAAGTAGAAATTTTCAAGTAAAGAACTTCAAACTAATAACTTAGCTTTGATTTACAAATTCACTATTCTAAAATAAGACTTAGTTATTTTGAAGTAAAGAACGTCAAACTATTACCTTAGATCTGATTTTCAAATTGTCGTTTCTAAAATCAGAAGTAGATATTTTCAAGTAAACAACTTCAAACTAATAACTTAGCTTTGATTTACAAATTCACTATTCTAAATTAAGACCTAGTTATTTTGAAGTAAAGAACGTCAAACTACAACCTTAGATTTGATTTCCAAATTTACATTACTAAGATCCGAATTAGTAAATTTGAAGTAAAAAACTTTAAACAAATAACTTAGTTTTGATTTACAAATTCACTAGTCTAAATTAAGACTTAGTTATTTTGAAGTAGAGAACGTCATACTGTTAACTTAGATCTGAATTTCAAATTGTCATTTCTAAAATCAGTAGTAGATTTTTTCAAGTATAGACTTCAAACTAATAACTTAGTTTTGATTTACAATTTCACTATACTAAAATAAGACTTATTTGTTTAGAAGTAAAGAACGTCAAACTATTAACTTAGATCTGATTTTCAAATTTTCATTTCTAAAATCAGTAGTAGAAATTTTCAAGTAAAGAACTTCAAACTAATGACTTAGTTTTGATTTACAAATTCACTATACTAAAATAAGACTTAGTTGTTTAGAAGTAAAGAACGTTCAAATTTTCATTTCTAAAATAAGAAGTAGATATTTTCATGTAAAGAACTACACACTAATAACATAGCTTTGATTTACAAATTTACTATCCTAAAATAAGACTTAGTTATTTTGAAGTAAATAACGTCAAACTATTAACTTCGATCTGATTTTCAAATTGTCATTTCTAAAATCAGAAGTAGATATTTTCAAGTAAAGAACTTCAAATTAATAACTTAGCTTTGATTTACAAATTCACTATTCTAAAATAAGACTTAGTTATTTTGAAGTAAAGAACGTCAAACTATTAACTTAGATCTGATTTTCAAATTGTCATTTCTAAAATCAGAAATAAATATTTTCAAGTACAGAACTTCAAACTAATAACTTAGATTTGATTTACAAGTTCACTATACTAAAATAAGACTTAGTTATTTAGAAGTAAAAAACGTCAAACTATTAACTTAGATCTGATTTTCAAATTGTCATTTCTAAAATCAGAAGTAGATATTTTCAAGTAAAAAACTTCAAACTAATAACTTAGTTTTGATTTACAAATTAACTATTCTAAAACAAAATTTAGATATTTTGATGTAAAGAACGTCAAACTATTAACTTAGATCTGATTTTCAAATTGTCATTTCTAAAATCTAAAGCAGATATTTTCAAATAAAGAACTTCAAACTAACAACTTAGTTTTGATTTACAAATTCAAAGTAAAGAACGTCAAACTATTAACTTATATCTGATTTTCAAATCATCATTTCTAAAATCAGAAGTAGAAATTTTCAAGTAAAAAACTTCAAACTAAGAATTAGCTTTGATTTACAAATTCACAATTCTAAAATAAGACTTAGTTATTTTGAAGTAAAGAACGTCAAACTATTACCTTAGACCTGATTTTCAAATTGTCATTTCTAAAATCAGAAGTAGATATTTTAAAGTAAAGAACTTTAAATTACAACCTTAGATTTGATTTCCTAATTTACATTACTAAGATCCGAATCAGTAAATTTGAAGTAAAAAACTTTAAGCTAATAACTTAGTTTTGATTTACAAATTCACTAGTCTAAAATAAGACTTAGTTATTTTGAAGTAAAGTACGTCAAACTATTAACTTAAATCTGATTTTCAAATTGTCATTTCCAAAATCAGAAGTAGATATTTTCAAGTAAAAAACTTCAAACTAATAACTTAGTTTTGATTTACAAATACAGTATTCAAAAATAAGACTTATCTATTTTGAAGTTAAGAACGTCAAACTACTAACTTAGATCTGATTTTCAAATCATCATTTCTTAAATCAGAAGTAGAAATTTTCAAGTAAAGAACTTCAAACTAAGAATTAGCTTTGATTTACAAATTCACTATTCCAAAATAAGACTTAGTTATTTTGAAGTAAAGAACGTCAAACTATTAAATTAGATCTGATTTTCAAATTTTCATTTCTAAAATCAGTAGTAGAAATTTTCAAGTAAAGAGCTTCAAACTAATAACTTAGTTTTGATTTACAAATTCACTATACTAAAATAAGACTTAGTTGTTTTGAAGTAAAGAACGTCAAACTATTAACTTAGATCTGATTTTTAAATTTTCATTTCTAAAATAAGAAGTAGGTATTTTCAAGTAAAGAACTACACACTAATAACATAGCTTTGATTTACAAATTTACTATCCTAAAATAAGACTTAGTTATTTTGAAGTATATAACGTCAAACTATTAACTTAGATCTGATTTTCAAATTGTCATTTCCAAAATCAGAAGTAGATATTTTCAAGTAAAGAGCTTCAAATTAATAACTTAGCTTTGTTTTACAAATTCACTATTCTAAAATAAGACTTAGTTATTTTGAAGTAAAGAACGTCAAACTATTAACTTAGATCTGATTTTCAAATTGTAATTTCTAAAATCAGAAATAAATATTTTCAAGTACAGAACTTCAAACTAATAACTTAGATTTGATTTACAAGTTCACTATACTAAAATAAGACTTAGTTATTTAGAAGTAAAGAACGTCAAACTATTAACTTAGATCTGATTTTCAAATTGTCATTTCTAAAATCAGAAGTAGATATTTTCAAGTAAAAAACTTCAAACTAATAACTTAGTTTTGATTTACAAATTAACTATTCTTGAACAAAATTTAGTTATTTTGATGTAAAGAACGTCAAACTATGAACTTAGATCTGATTTTCAAAATGTCATTTCTAAAATCTAAAGCAGATATTTTCAAATAAAGAACTTCAAACTAACAACTTAGTTTTGATTTACAAATTCAAAGTAAAGAACGTCAAACTATTAACTTATATCTGATTTTCAAATCATCATTTCTATAATCAGAAGTAGAAATTTTCAAGTAAAAAACTTCAAACTAAGAATTAGCTTTGATTTACAAATTCAATATTCTATAATAAGACTTAGTTATTTTGAAGTAAAGAACGTCAAACTATTACCTTAGACCTGATTTTCAAATTGTCATTTCTAAAATCAGAAGTAGATATTTTCAAGTAAAGAACTTTAAACTACAACCTTAGATTTGATTTCCAAATTTACATTACTAAGATCCGAATCAGTAAATTTGAAGTAAAAAACTTTAAGCTAATAACTTAGTTTTGATTTACAAATTCACTAGTCTAAAATAAGACTTAGTTATTTTGAAGTAAAGAACGTCAAACTATTAACTTAGATCTGATTTTCAAATTGTCATTTCTAAAATCAGTGGTATCTTTTTTCAAGTAAAGATCTTTAAAACATAAACTTAGCTTTGATTTATAAATTCACTATACTAAAATATGACTTCTTTGTTTAGAAGTAAAGAACGTCAAACTATTAACTTAGATCTCTTTTTCAAATTGTCATTTCCAAAATCAGAAGTAGATATTTTCAAGTAAACAACTTCAATCTAATAACTTAGCTTTGATTTACAAATTCACTATTCTAAAATAAGACTTAGTTATTTTGAAGTAAAGAACGTCAAACTATTAACTTAGATCTGATTTTCAAATTGTCATTTCCAAAATCAGAAGTAGATATTTTCAAGTAAAGAACTTCAAACTAATAACTTAGTTTTGTTTTCTAAATACAGTATTCTAAAATAAGACTTATCTATTTAGAAGTAAAGAACGTCAAACTATTAACTTCGATCTGATTTTCAATTTGTCGTTTCTAAAATCAGTGGTAGTTTTTTTCAAGTAAAGAACTTCATACTAATAACTTAGTTTTGATTTACAAACTCATTATTCTAAAATAAGACTTAGTTATTTAGAAGTAAAGAACGTCAAACTATTAACTTAGATCTGATTTTCAAATTGTCATTTCTAAAAACAGAAGTAGATATTTTCAAGTAAAAAACTACAAACTACTACCTTAAATTTGATTTTCAAATTTGCATTACTAAGATCCGAATTAGAAAATTTGAAGTAAAAAACTTTAAACTAATAACTTAGTTTTGATATACAAATTCACTAGTCTAAAATAAGACTTAGTTATTTTGAAGTAAAGAACGTCAAACTATTAACTTAGATCTGATTTTCAAACTCTAATTTCTAAAATCAGAAGTAATTATAATTAAGTAAAGAACTTGAAACTACAACCTTAGATTTGATTGCGAAATTTTAATTACTAAGATCCGAATTAGTATATTTGAAGTAAAAAAATTTAAACTAATAACTTAGTTTAGATTTACTAATTCACTATTCTATAGTAAGACTTAGTTATTTTGAAGTAAAGAACGTCAAACTAATAACTATATCTGATTTTCAAATTGTCATTTCTAAAATCAGTAGTAGATATTTACAAGTAAAGAACTTCAAAATACAACCTTAGATATGATTTTCAAATTTACATTTCTAAGATCTGAATTAGTAAATTTGAAGTAAAAAGGTTTAAACTAATAAATTAACTTTGATTTACAAATTCACTAGTCTAAAATAAGACTTAGTTATTTTGAAGTAAAAACGTCAAACTATTAACTTAGATCTGATTTTCAAATTGTCATTTCTAAAATCAGAAGTAGATATTTTTAAGTAAAGTACTTCAAACTTATAACTTAGTTATGTTTTACAAATACACTATTCTAAAATAAGATTTATCTATTTGGAAGTAAAGAACGTCAAACTATTAACTAAGATCTGGTTTTCAAATTATCATTTCTAATATCAGTAGTAGATATTTACAAGTAAAGAACTTCAAACTAATAACTTAGTTTTGATTTACAAATTTACTACTCTAAAATTTAACTTAGACCTGACTTTCAAATTGTCATTTCTAAAATCAGAAGTCGATTTTTTTAAGTAAAGAACTTCAAACATAAACTTAGCTTTGATTTACACATTCTCTATACTAAAATAAGACTTATTTGTTTAGAAGTAAAGAACTTGAAACTATTAACTTAGATCTGTTTTACAAATTGTCATTTCTAAAACAAGAAGTAGATATTTTCAAGTAAAGAATTTCAAACTAATAACATAGCTTTTACTTTAACAAAGTAAAGAACGTCAAACTATTAACTAAGATCTGGTTTTCAAATTATCATTTCTAAAATCAGTAGTAGATATTTACAAGTAAAGAACTTCAAACTAATAACTTAGTTTTGATTTACAAATTCACTATACTAAAATAAGACTTAGTTGTTTTGAAGTAAAGAACGTCAAACTATTAACTTAAATCTGATTTTCAAATTGTCATTTCCAAAATCAGAAGTAGGTATTTTCAAGTAAAGAACTTCAAACTAATAACTTAGTTTTGATTTCCAAATACAGTATTCTAAAAGAAGACTTATCTATTTTGAAGTAAAGAACGTCAGACTATTAACTTCGATCTGATTTTCAAATGGTCATTTCTAAAATTAGAAGTAGATATTTTCAAGTAAAGAACTTCAAACTAATAACTTAGCTATGATTTACAAATTAACTATTCTAAAATAAGACTTAGTTATTTTGATGTAAAGAACGTCAAACTGTTAACTTAGATCTGATTTTTAAATTATCATTTCTAAAATCAGAAGTAGATATTTTCAAGTAAAAAACTTCAAACTACAACTTTACATTTGATTTCCAAATTTACATTACTAAGAAACGAATTAGTAAATTTGAAGTAAATAACTATAAACTAATAAATTAGTTTTTATTTACAAATTCACTAATCTAAAATAAGACTTAGTTACTTTGAAGTAAAGAACGTCAAATTATTAATTTAGATCTGTTTTTCAAATTGTCATTTCTACAATCAGTAGTAGATTTCTTAAGTAAAGAACTTCAAACTACAAGTTTAGATTTGATTTCCAAATTTACATTACTAAGATCCGAATAAGTAAATTTGAAATAAAAAACTTTAAACTATTAACTTAGTTTTGATTTACAAATTCACTAGTCAAAAATAAGACTTAGTTATTTTGAAGTAAAGAACGTCAAACTGTTACCTTACATCTGATTTTTAAATTGTCATTACTAAAATCAGAAGTAGATATTTTCAAGTAAAGAACTTCAAACTTAGATCTGATTTTCAAATTATCATTTCTAAAATAAGACTTAGTTATTTTGATATAAAGAACGTCAAACTGTTACCTTACATCTGATTTTTAAATTGTCATTACTAAAATCAGAAGTAGATATTTTCAAGTAAAGAACTTCAAACTACAACTTTAGATTTTATTTCCATATTTACATTACTAAGTTCCGAATTAATAAATTTGGATTAAAAAAGTTTAAACTAATAACTTAGTTTTGATTTACAAATTCACTAGTCTAAAACAAGACTTAGTTATTTTGAAGTAAAGAACGTCAAACTATTAACTTAGATCTGATTTTCAAATTGTCATTTCTAAAATCAGTGGTATTTTTTTTCAAGTAAAGATCTTTAAACATAAACTTAGCTTTGATTTATAAATTCACTATACTAAAATATGACTTCTTTGTTTAGAAGTAAAGAACGTCAAACTATTAACTTAGATCTCTTTTTCAAATTGTCATTTCCAAAATCAGAAGTAGATATTCTCAAGGAAAGAACTTCAAACTAATAACTTAGTTTTGATTTCCAAATACAGTATTCTAAAATAAGACTTATCTATTTAGAAGTAAAGAACGTCAAACTATTAACTTAGATCTGATTTTCAAATTGTCATTTCTAAAATAAGAAGTAGATATTTTCAAGTAAAGAACTTCAAACTAATAACATAGCTTTGATTTACAAATTCACTATACTATAATAAGACTTAGTTATTTTGTAGTAAAGAACGTCAAACTATTAACTCAGATCTGATTTTCAAATTGTCATTTTTAAAATCAGTGGTAGTTTGTTTCAAGTAAAGAACTTCATACTAATAACTTAGTTTTGATTTACAAATTCACTATACTAAAATAAAATTTAGTTATTTTGATATAAAGAACGTTAAATTATTAACTTAGATCTGATTTTCCAATTGTCATTTCTAAAATCAGTAGTAAATATTTTCAAGTAAAGAACTTCAAACTAATAACTTAGTCTTGAATTACAAAATTACTAGTCTAAAATAAGATTCAGTTATTTTGAAGTAAAAAACGTCAAACTATTAACTTAGATCTGATTTTCAAATAAGCATTTCTAAAATCAGTAGTAGATATTTTCAAGTAAAGAACTTCAAACTAATAACATAGCTTTGATTTAAAAGTCACTACACTATAATAAGACTTAGTTATTTTGTAGTAAAGAACGTCAAACTATTAACTTAGAACTGATTTTCAAGTTGTCATTTCTAAAATCAGTGGTAGTTTTTTTCAAGTAAAGAACTTCATACTAATAACTTAGTTTTGATTTACAAATTCACTATACTAAAATAAGACTTAGTTGTTTTGAAATAAAGAACGTCAAACTATTAACTTAAATCTGATTTTCAAATTGTCATTTCCAAAATCAGAAGTAGCTATTTTCAAGTAAAGAACTTCAAACTAATAACTTAGTTTTGATTTCCAAATACAGTATTCTAAAATAAGACTTATCTATTTTGAAGTAAAGAACGTCAAACTATTAACTTAGATCTCATTTTCAAATTGTCATTTCTAAAATCATTGGTAGTTTTTTTCAAGTAAAGAACTTCATACTAATAACTTAGTTTTGATTTCCAAATACAGTATTCTAAAATAAGACTTATCTATTTTGAAGTAAAGAACGTCAGACTATTAACTTCGATCTGATTTTCAAATTGTCATTTCTAAAATTAGAAGTAGATATTTTCAAGTAAAGAACTTCAAACTAATAACTTAGCTATGATTTACAAATTAACTATTCTAAAATAAGACTTAGTTATTTTGATGTAAAGAACGTCAAATTATTAATTTAGATCTGTTTTTCAAATTGTCATTTCTACAATCAGTAGTAGATATTTTCAAGTAAAGAACTTCAAACTACAACTTTAGATTTGATTTCCAAATTTACATTACTAAGAGACGAATTAGTAAATTTGAAGTAAATAACTATAAACTAATAACTTAGTTTTGATTTACAAATTCACTAGTCTTAAATAAGACTTAGTTATTTTGAAGTAAAGAACGTCAAATTATTAATTTAGATCTGTTTTTCAAATTGTCATTTCTACAATCAGTAGTAGATATTTTCAAGTAAAGAACTTCAAACTACAACTTTAGCTTTGATTTCCAAATTTACATTACTAAGATCCGAATAAGTAAATTTGAAATAAAAAACTTTAAACTAATAACTTAGTTTTGATTTACAAATTCACTAGTCTAAAATAAGACTTAGTTATTTTGAAGTAAAGAACGTCAAACTGTTACCTTACATCTGCTTTTTAAATTGTCATTACTAAAATCAGAAGTAGATATTTTCAAGTAAAGAACTTCAAACTTAGATCTGATTTTAAAATTATCATTTCTAAAATAAGACTTAGTTATTTTGATATAAAGAACGTCAAACTGTTACCTTACATCTGATTTTTAAATTGTCATTACTAAAATCAGAAGTAGATATTTTCAAGTAAAGATCTTCAAACTACAACTTTAGATTTTATTTCCATATTTACATTACTAAGATCCGAATTAATAAATTTGGATTAAAAAAGTTTAAACTAATAACTTAGTTTTGATTTACAAATTCACTAGTCTAAAACAAGACTTAGTTATTTTGAAGTAAAGAACGTCAAACTATTAACTTAGATCTGATTTTTAAATAGTCATTTCTAAAATCTGAAGCAGATATTTTCAAATAAAGAACTTCAAACTAACAACCAAAGTTTTGTTTTACAAATACAGTATTCTAAAATAAGACTTGTCTATTTTGAAGTAAAGAACGTCAAGCTATTAACTAAGATCTGATTTTCAAATTGTCATTTCTTAAAACTGAACTAGATATTTTCAAGTAAAGAACCTCAAACTAATAACTTAGTTTTGATTTACAAATTCACTATACTAAAATAAGACTTATTTGTTTAGAAGTAAAGAACGTCAAACTATTAACTTAGATTTGATATTCAAATTGTCATTACCACGGATTACCAAAATCCGTATTGGTTCATTTGAAGTAAAAAACTTCAAACTATTAACTTAGATATGATTTTCAAATTCACTATTCTAAAATGAAACTTAGTTATTTTGAAGTAAAGAACATCAAACGATTAACTTAGATCTTATTTTCATATTGTCAAATCTAATAGCAGAAGTAGATATGTTCAAGTATTGCGCTTTAAATTCTTACCTTCAATTTTAATTTCAAAGTCACATTTCTAAAATTTGAGTTAGTTATTTAGAAGTAAAGAACGTCAAATTATTAACTTAGATTTGATTTTAAAATTGTCATTTCTGAAATCAGAAGTAGATATTTTCAAACAAAGATCTTCAAACTATAACTTTAGCTTTGATTTTTAAATTTACATTACAAAAATTCCTATTAGTTCATTTGAAGTAAAAAACTTCAAACTATTAACTTAGACCTGATTTTCAAAATGTGATTTCTCTAATCAGAAGTAGATATTTTCAAGTAAAGTACTTCAAACTAATAACTTAGTTTTGATTTACGAATTCACTAGTCTAAAATAAGACTTATTTTTTTAGAAGTAAAGCACGTCAAACTATCAATTTAGATCTTATTTTAAAATTGTCATTTCTGAAATCAGAAGTAGATATTCGCAAGTAAAGATCTTCAAACTATAACCTTAGTTTTGATTTTCAAATTTACATTACCAAAATCCGTATTGGTTCATTTGAAGTAAAAAACTTCAAACTATTAACTTAGATATGATTTTCAAATTGTCATTTCTAAAATCAGAAGTAGATATTTTCAATTACAGAACTTTAAACTATGAACTTAGTTTTGATTTACAAATTCACTATTCTAAAATAATACTTAGTTATTTTGAAGTAAAGAACGTCAAACTAATAACTATATCTGATTTTCAAATTGTCGTTTCTAAAATCAGTAGTAGATTATTTCAAGTAAAGAACTTTAAACTAATAAGTTACTGTTATTTACAAATTCACTATACTAAAATAAGACTTAGTTAATTTGAAGTAAAGAACGTCAAACTATTAACTTAGATCTGATTTTCAAATTGTCATTTCTAAAATCAGAAGTAGATATTTTCAAGTAAAGAACTTCAAACTACAACCTTAGATTTGATTTCCAAATTTACATTACTAAGATCCGAATTAGTAAATTTGAAGTAAAAAACTTTAAACTAATAACTTAGTTTTGATTTACCAATTCACTAGTCTAAAATAAGACTTAGTTATTTTGAAGTAAAGAACGTCGAACTATTAAATTAACATGATTTTCAAATTGACATTTTTAAAACCAGTAGTAGATATTTACAAGTAAAGAACTTCAAATTAATAACTTAGTTTTGATTTACAAATTAACTATTCTAAAATAAAATTTATTTATTTTGAAGTAAAGAACGACAAAGTATTAACTTAGATCTGATTTTCAAATTGACATTTTTAAAATCAGTAGTAGATATTTACAAGTAAAGAACTTCAAATTAATAACATAGTTTTGATTTACAAATTAACTATTCTAAAATAAAATTTAGTTATTTAGATGTAAAGAACGTCAAACTATTAACTTAGATCTGATTTTCAAATTGTCATTTCTAAAATCAGAAGTAGATATTTTCAAGTAAAGAACTTCAAATTAATAACATAGTTTTGATTTACAAATTAACTATTCTAAAATAAAATTTAGTTATTTAGATGTAAAGAACGTCAAACTATGAATTTAGATCTGATTTTCAAATTGTCATTTCTAAAATCAGAAGTAGATATTTTCAAGTAATCAACTTTAAACTATGAACTTAGTCTTGTTTTACAACTTCACTATACTAAAATAAGACTTATTTTTTTAGAACTAAAGCACATCAAACTAATAACTAAGGATCTTATTTTCAAAGTGTCATTTCTAAAATCAGAAGTAGATATTTTCAAGTAAAGAGCTTCAAACTAATAACTTAGTTTTAATTTACAAATTAACTATTTTAAATAAAATTTACTTATTTTGGTGTGTAAAACGTCAAACTATTCACTTAGAACTGATTTTCAAATTGTTATTACTTACAAATCAGGAGTAGATATTTCAAAGTAAATAAGTTTAAACTTATAACTTAGTTTTGATTTACAAATTCACTAGTGTAAAATAAGACTTAGTTATTTTGTAGTATAAAACGTCAAACTATTAACTAAGATCTGATTTTCAAATTGTCATTTCTAAATCAGTAGTAGATATTTTCAAGTAAAGAACTTCAAACTAATAACTTAGTTTTGATTTAATAATTCACTATACTAAAATAAGACTTAGTTATTTAGAAGTAAAGAACGTCAAACTATTAACTTAGATCTGATTTTCAAATTGTCATTTCTAAAATAAGAAGTAGATATTTTCAAGTAATCAACTTTAAACTATGAACTTAGTCTTGATTTACAAATTCACTATTCTAAAATAAGACTTAGTTATTCTGAAGTAAAGAACGTCAAACTATTAACTTAGATCTGATTTTCAAGTTGTCATTTCTTAATCAGAAGTTGATATTTTCAAGTAAAAACCTTCAAACTAATAAATTAGTTTTGGTTTACAAGTTAACTATTCTAAAATAAGACTAAGTTATTTTGAAGTAAAGAACGTCAAACTATTAACTTAGATCTGATTTTCAAATTGTCATTTCTAAGATCAGTAGTAGATATTTTCAAGTAAATAACTTCAAATTAATAACTTAGTTTTGATTGACAAATACACTAGTGTGAAATAAGACTTAGTTATTTTGAAGTAAAAAACGTCATACTATTAACTTAGCTCTGCTTTTCAAATTGTCATTTCTAAAATCAGTAGTAGATATTGGTCAAGTAAAGAACTTCAAACTAATAACATAGCTTTGATTTACAAATTCACTATACTAAAATAAGACTTAGTTATATTGAAGTAAAGAACGTCAAACTATTAACTTAGAACTGATTTTCAAATTGTCATTTCTAAAATCTGAAGCACATATTTTCAAATAAAGAACTTCAAAGTAACATATTAGCTTTGATTTACAAATTTACTATCCTAAAATAAGACTTAGTTATTTTGAAGTAAATAACGTCAAACTATTAACTTCGATCTGATTTTCAAATTGTCATTTCCAAAATCAGAAGTAGATATTTTCAAGTAAAGAACTTCAAATTAATAACTTAGCTTTGATTTACAAATTCACTATTCTAAAATAAGACTTAGTTATTTTGAAGTAAAGAACGTCAAACTATTAACTTAGATCTGATTTTCAAATTGTCATTTCTAAAATCAGAAATAAATATTTTCAAGTACAGAACTTCAAACTAATAACTTAGATTTGATTTACAAGTTCACTATACTAAAATAAGACTTAGTTATTTAGAAGTAAAGAACGTCAAACTATTAACTTAGATCTGATTTTCAAATTGTCATTTCTAAAATCAGAAGTAGATATTTTCAAGTAAAAAACTTCAAACTAATAACTTAGCTTTTGATTTACAAATTAACTATTCTAAAACAAAATTTAGTTATTTTGATGTAAAGAACGTCAAACTATTAACTTAGATCTGATTTTCAAATTGTCATTTCTAAAATCTAAAGCAGATATTTTCAAATAAAGAACTTCAAACTAACAACTTAGTTTTGATTTACAAATTCAAAGTAAAGAACGTCAAACTATTAACTTATATCTGATTTTCAAATCATCATTTCTAAAATCAGAAGTAGAAATTTTCAAGTAAAAAACTTCAAACTAAGAATTAGCTTTGATTTACAAATTCAATATTCTAAAATAAGACTTAGTTATTTTGAAGTAAAGAACGTCAAACTATTACCTTAGACCTGATTTTCAAATTGTCATTTCTAAAATCAGAAGTAGATATTTTAAAGTAAAGAACTTTAAATTACAACCTTAGATTTGATTTCCAAATTTACATTACTAAGATCCGAATCAGTAAATTTGAAGTAAAAAACTTTAAGCTAATAACTTAGCTTTGATTTTCAAATTCACTATTCTAAAATAAGACTTAGTTATTTTGAAGTAAAGAACGTCAAACTATTACCTTAGATCTGAATTTCAAATTGTCATTTCTAAAATCAGAAGTAATTATTTTCAAGTAAACAACTTCAAACTAATAACTTAGCTTTAATTTACAAATTCACTATTCTAAAATAAGACTTAGTTATTTTGAAGTAAAGAACGTCAAACTATTAAATTAGATCTGATTTTCAAATTTTCATTTCTAAAATCAGTAGTAGAAATTTTCAATTAAAGAGCTTCAAACTAATAACTTAGTTTTGATTTACAAATTCACTATACTAAAATAAGACTTAGTTGTTTTGAAGTAAATAACGTCAAACTATTAACTTAGATCTGATTTTTAAATTTTCATTTCTAAAATAAGAAGTAGGTATTTTCAAGTAGAGAACTACACACTAATAACATAGCTTTGATTTACAAATTTACTATCCTAAAATAAGAATTAGTTATTTTGAAGTATATAACGTCAAACTATTAACTTAGATCTGATTTTCAAATTGTCATTTCCAAAATCAGAAGTAGATATTTTCAAGTAAAGAACTTCAAATTAATAACTTAGCTTTGATTTACAAATTCACTATTCTAAAATAAGACTTAGTTATTTTGAAGTAAAGAACGTCAAACTATTAACTTAGATCTGATTTTCAAATTGTAATTTCTAAAATCAGAAATAAATATTTTCAAGTACAAAACTTCAAACTAATAACTTAGATTTGATTTACAAGTTCACTATACTAAAATAAGACTTAGTTATTTAGAAGTAAAGAACGTCAAACTATTAACTTAGATCTGATTTTCAAATTGTTATTTCTAAAATCAGAAGTAGATATTTTCAAGTAAAAAACTTCAAACTAATAACTTAGTTTTGATTTACAAATTAACTATTCTAAAACAAAATTTAGTTATTTTGATGTAAAAAACGTCAAACTATGAACTTAGATCTGATTTTCAAATTGTCATTTCTAAAATCTGAAGCAGATATTTTCAAATAAAGAACTTCAAACTAACAACCAAAGTTTTGTTTTACAAATACAGTATTCTAAAATAAGACTTGTCTATTTTGAAGTAAAGAACGTCAAGCTATTAACTAAGATCTGATTTTCAAATTGTCATTTCTTAAAACTGAACTAGATATTTTCAAGTAAAGAACCTCAAACTAATAACTTAGTTTTGATTTACAAATTCACTATACTAAAATAAGACTTATTTGTTTAGAAGTAAAGAACGTCAAACTATTAACTTAGATTTGATATTCAAATTGTCATTTCTAAAATCAGTAGTAGATTTTTTCAAGTATAGACTTCAAACTAATAACTTAGCTTTGATTTACAAATTGACAATTCTAAAATAAGACTTAGCTATTTTGAAGTAGAAAACGTCAAACTATTCACTTAGATCTGATTTACAAATTGTCATTTGTTAAATCAGAAGTAGATATTTCAAAGTAAATAACTTCAAACTAATAATATAGTTTTGATTTACAAATTAACTGTTCTAAAATAAAATTTAGTTATTTTGATGTAAAGAACGTTAAAATATTAACTTAGATCTGATTTTCAAATTGTCATTTCTAAAATCTAAAGCAGATATTTTCAAGTAAACATCTTTTACCGTATAACTTAGCTATGATTTACAAATTGACTATTCTAAAATAAAACTTAATTATTTTGATATACAGAATGTCAAACTGTTAACTTAGATCTGATTTTTAAATTGTCATTTCTAAAATCAGAAGTATATATTTTTAAGTAAAGAACTTCAAACTACAACTTTAGATTTAATTTCCAAATTTACATTGCTAAGATCCGAATTAATAAATTTGGAGTAAAAAAGTTTAAACTAATAACTTAGTTTTGATTTACAAATTCACTAGTCTAAAATAAGATTTAGTTCTTTTGAAGTAAAGAACGTCAAACTATTAAATTAGATCTGATTTTCAAATTGTCATTTCTAAAATCAGTAGTAGATTTTTTCAAGTAAAGAACTTCAAACTACAACTTTAGATTTGATTTCCAAATTTACATTACTAAGTTCCGAATTAGAAAATTTGAAGTAAAAAAGTTTAAACTAATAACTTAGTTTTGATTTACAAATTCACTAGTCTAAAATAAGACTTAGTTATTTTGTAGTAAAGAACTTCAAATTAATAACTTAGTTATGATTTACAAATTGACTATTCTAAAATAAGACTTACTGATTTTGATATAAAGAACGTCAAACTGTTAACTTAGATCTGATTTTTAAATTGTCACTTCTAAAATCAGAAGTAGTTATTTTCAAGTAAAGAACTTCAAACTACAACTTTAGATTTGATTTCCAAATTTACATTACTAAGATCTGAATTTATAAATTTGGAGTAAAAAAGTTTAAACTAATAACTTAGTTTTGTATTACAAATTCATTAGTCTAAAATAAGACTTAGTTATTTTGAAGTAAAGAACGTCAAACTATTAACTTAGATCTGATTTTCAAATTGTCATTTTTACAATTAGAAGTAGATATGTTCAAGCAAAGAACTTCAAATTAATAACTTAGCTTTGATTTACAAGTTCACTATTCTAAAATAAGACTTAGTTATTTTGAAGTAAAGAACGTCAAACTATTAACTTAGATCTGATTTTCAAATTGTCATTTCCAAAATCAGAAGTAGATATTTTCAAGTAAAGAACATCAAACTAATAACTTAGTTTTGATTTACAAGTTAACTATTCTAAAATAAAATTTAGTTATTTTGATGTAAAGAACATCAAACTATCAACTTAGATCTGATTTTCAAATTGTAATTTCTAAAATCTGAAGCAGATATTTTCTAATAAAGAACTTCAAACTAACAACTTAGTTTTGATTTACAAATACAGTATTCTAAAATAAGAATTATCTATTTTAAAGTAACGAACGTCAAACTATTCACTTAGATCTGATTTTCAAATTGTCATTTCTTAAATCAGAATTAGATATTTCAAAGTAAAGAACTTCATACTAATTACTTAGTTTTGATTTACAAATTCTCTATTCTAAAATAAGACTAAGTTATTTTGAAGTAAGGAACGTCAAACTATTAACTGAGATCTGATTTTCAAATTGTCATTTCTAAAATCAGTAGTAGATATTTTCAAGTAAAGAACTTCAAACTAAGAACTTAGTTTTGATTTACTAATTTACTAGTCTAAAATAAGACTTAGTTATTTTGAAGTAAAAAACGTCAAACTATTAACTTAGACCTGATTTTCAAATTGTCATTTCCGAAATCAGAAGTAATAATTTTCAAGTACAGAACTTCAAACTACAACCTTAGATTTAATTTCCACATTTACATTACTAAGATCCGAATTAGAAAATTTGAATTAAAAAACTTTAAACTAATAACTTAGTTTTGATTTACAAATTCACTAGTCTAAAATAAGACTTAGTTATTTTGAAGTAAAGAACGTCAAACTATTAACTTAGATCTGATTTTCAAATTGTCATTTCTAAAACCAGTGGTAATTATTTTCAAGTAAAGAACTTCAAACGACAACCTTAGATTTGATTTCCAAATTTATATTATTAAGATCCAAATTAGAAAATTTGAAGCAAAAAACTATAAACTCATATCTTAGTTTTGTTTTACAAATTCACTAGTCTAGAATAAGACTTGGTTATTTTGAAGTAAAAAACGTCAAACTATTAACTTAGATCTGATTTTCAAATTGTCATTTCTAAAGTCAGTAGTAGATATTTTCAAGTAAAGAACTGCAAACTAATAACTTAGTTTTAATTTACAAATTCACTATACTAAAATAAGACTTAGTTATTTAGGAGTAAAGAACGACAAACTATTAACTTAAATCTGATTTTCAAATAGTCATTTCTAAAATCAGTGGTAGTTTTTTTCAAGTGAAGAACTTCATACTAATAATTTAGTTTTGATTTACAAATTCACTCTACTAAAATAAGACTTAGTTGTTTTGAAATAAAGAACGTCAAGCTATTAACTTAGTTCTGATTTTTAAATTGTAATTTCTAAAATCAGTAGTAATAATTTTCAAGTAAAGAACTTCAAACTACAACCTTAGATTTAATTTCCACATTTACATTACTAAGATCCGAATTAGAAAATTTGAAGTAAAAAACTTTAAACTAATAACTTAGTTTTGATTTACAAATTCACAAGTCTAAAATAAGACTTAGTTATTTTGAAGTAAAGAACGTCAAACTATTAACTTAGATCTGATTTTCAAATGGTCATTTCTAAAACAAGTGATAGTTTTTTTCAAGTGAAGAACTTCATACTAATAACTTACTTTTGATTTACAAATTCAATATTCTAAAATAAGACTTAGTTATTTTGAAGTAAAGAACGTCAAACTATTAACTTAGATCTGATTTTCAAAATGTCATTTATAAAATCAGAAGTAGATATTTTTAAGTATAGTACTTCAAACTAATAACTTAGTTTTGATTTACAAATACACTATTCTAAAATAAGACTTATCTATTTTGAAGTATAAAACGTCAAACTATTCACTTAGATCTGATTTTGAAATTGTCACTCCTTAAATCAGAAGTAGATATTTCAAAGTAAAGAACTTCAAACTAATAACTTAATTTTGATTTCCAAATTCACTATTCTAAAGTAAGACTTAATTATTTTGAAGAAAAGAACGTCAAACTAATAACTATATCTGATTTTCAAATTGTCATTTCCAAAATCAGAAGTAGTTATTTTCAAGTAAAAAACTTCAAACTAATAACTTAGTTTTGATTTACAAATTCACTATACTAAAATAAGACTTAGCTGTTCAGAAGTAACGAACGTCAAACTATTAACTTATATCTGATTTTCAAATTGTCATTTCTAAAATCAGAAGTAGATATTTACAAGTAAAAACTTCAAACTAATAACTTAGTTTTGATTTACAAGTTAACTATTCTAAAATAAGACTAAGTTATTTAGAAGTAAGGAACGTCAAACTATTAACTTAGATCTGATTTTCAAATTGTCATATCTAAAATCAGTAGTAGATATTTTCAAGTAAAGAACTTCAAACTAATAACTTAGTTTTGATTTATTAATTTACTAGTCTAAAATAAGACTTAGTTATTTTGAAGTAAAAAACCTCAAACTATTAACTTAGACCTGATTTTCAAATTGTCATTTCTAAAATCAGTAGTAGATATTTTCAAGTAAAGAACTTCAAACTAATAACTTAGTTTTGATTTATTAATTTACTAGTCTAAAATAAGACTTAGTTATTTTGAAGTAAACAACGTCAAACTATTAACTTAGATCTGATTTTCAAATTGTAATTTCTAAAATTAGAAGTAATTATTTTCAAGTACAGAACTTCAAACTACAACCTTAGATTTAATTTCCACATTTACATTACTAAGATCCGAATTAGAAAATTTGAATTAAATAACTTTAAACTAATAACTTAGTTTTGATTTACAAATTCACTAGTCTAAAATAAGACTTAGTTATTTTGAAGTAAGAAACGTCAAACTAATAACTTAGATCTGATTTTCAAATTGTCGTTTCTAAAATCAGTAGTAGATATTTTCAAGTAAAGAACTGCAAACTAATAACTTAGTTTTAATTTACAAATTCACTATACTAAAATAAGACCTAGTTATTTAGGAGTAAAGAACGTCAAACTATTAACTTAAATCTGATTTTCAAAATGTCATTTTTAAAATCAGAAGTAGATATTTTAAAGTAATGAACTTTAAACTAATAACTTGGCTTTGATTTACAAATTGAGTATTCTAAAATAAGACCTAGTTATTTTGAAGTAAAGAACGTCAAACTATTAATTTAGATCTGATTTTCAAATAGTCATTTCTAAAATCAGTAGTAAATTTTTTCAAGTGAAGAACTTCATACTAATAATTTAGTTTTGATTTACAAATTCACTATACTAAAATAAGACTTAGTTGTTTTGAAGTAAAGAACGTCAAACTATTAACTTAGATCTGATTTTCAAAATGTCATTTATAAAATCAGAAGTAGATATTTTTAAGTATAGTACTTCAAACTAATAACTTAGTTTTGATTTACAAATACACTATTCTAAAATAAGACTTATCTATTTTGAAGTATAAAACGTCAAACTATTCACTTAGATCTGATTTTGAAATTGTCACTCCTTAAATCAGAAGTAGATATTTCAAAGTAAAGAACTTCAAACTAATAACTTAATTTTGATTTCCAAATTCACTATTCTAAAGTAAGACTTAATTATTTTGAAGAAAAGAACGTCAAACTAATAACTATATCTGATTTTCAAATTGTCATTTCCAAAATCAGAAGTAGTTATTTTCAAGTAAAAAACTTCAAACTAATAACTTAGTTTTGATTTACAAATTCACTATACTAAAATAAGACTTAGCTGTTCAGAAGTAACGAACGTCAAACTATTAACTTATATCTGATTTTCAAATTGTCATTTCTAAAATCAGAAGTAGATATTTACAAGTAAAAACTTCAAACTAATAACTTAGTTTTGATTTACAAGTTAACTATTCTAAAATAAGACTAAGTTATTTAGAAGTAAGGAACGTCAAACTATTAACTTAGATCTGATTTTCAAATTGTCATATCTAAAATCAGTAGTAGATATTTTCAAGTAAAGAACTTCAAACTAATAACTTAGTTTTGATTTATTAATTTACTAGTCTAAAATAAGACTTAGTTATTTTGAAGTAAAAAACCTCAAACTATTAACTTAGACCTGATTTTCAAATTGTCATTTCTAAAATCAGTAGTAGATATTTTCAAGTAAAGAACTTCAAACTAATAACTTGGCTTTGATTTACAAATTGAGTATTCTAAAATAAGACCTAGTTATTTTGAAGTAAAGAACGTCAAACTATTAATTTAGATCTGATTTTCAAATAGTCATTTCTAAAATCAGTAGTAAATTTTTTCAAGTGGAGAACTTCATACTAATAATTTAGTTTTGATTTACAAATTCACTATACTAAAATAAGACTTAGTTGTTTTGAAGTAAAGAACGTCAAACTATTAACTTAGATCTGATTTTCATATTGTCATTTATAAAATCTGAAGTAGATATTTTTAAGTAAAGTATTTCAAACTAATAACTTAGTTTTGATTTACAAATACACTATTCTAAAATAAGACTTATCTATTTTGAAGTATAAAACGTCAAACTATTCACTTAGATCTGATTTTCAACTTGTCACTTCTTAAATCAGATGTGGATATTTCAAAGTAAAGAACTTCAAACTAATAACTTAGGTTTGATTTATAAATTCAATATTCTAAAATAAGACTTAGTTATTTTGAAGTAAAGAACGTCAAACTATTAACTTAGATCTGATTTTCAAATTGTCGTTTCCAAAATCAGAAGTAGATATTTTCAAGTAAAAACTTCAAACTAATAACTTAGTTTTGATTTACAAGTTAATTATTCTAAAATAAAATTTAGTTTTTTTGATGTAAAGAACATCAAACTATTAAATTAGATCTGATTTTCAAATTGTCATTTCTAAAATCTGAAGCAGATATTTTCTAATAAAGAACTTCAAACTAACAACTTAGTTTTGATTTACAAATACAGTATTCTAAAGTAAGACTTAATTATTTTGAAGAAAAGAACGTCAAACTAATAACTATATCTGATTTTCAAATTGTCATTTCCAAAATCAGAAGTAGTTATTTTCAAGTAAAAAACTTCAAACTAATAACTTAGTTTTGATTTACAAATTCACTATACTAAAATAAGACTTAGCTGTTCAGAAGTAACGAACGTCAAACTATTAACTTATATCTGATTTTCAAATTGTCATTTCTAAAATCAGAAGTAGATATTTACAAGTAAAAACTTCAAACTAATAACTTAGTTTTGATTTACAAGTTAACTATTCTAAAATAAGACTAAGTTATTTAGAAGTAAGGAACGTCAAACTATTAACTTAGATCTGATTTTCAAATTGTCATATCTAAAATCAGTAGTAGATATTTTCAAGTAAAGAACTTCAAACTAATAACTTAGTTTTGATTTATTAATTTACTAGTCTAAAATAAGACTTAGTTATTTTGAAGTAAAAAACCTCAAACTATTAACTTAGACCTGATTTTCAAATTGTCATTTCTAAAATCAGTAGTAGATATTTTCAAGTAAAGAACTTCAAACTAATAACTTAGTTTTGATTTATTAATTTACTAGTCTAAAATAAGACTTAGTTATTTTGAAGTAAACAACGTCAAACTATTAACTTAGATCTGATTTTCAAATTGTAATTTCTAAAATTAGAAGTAATTATTTTCAAGTACAGAACTTCAAACTACAACCTTAGATTTAATTTCCACATTTACATTACTAAGATCCGAATTAGAAAATTTGAATTAAATAACTTTAAACTAATAACTTAGTTTTGATTTACAAATTCACTAGTCTAAAATAAGACTTAGTTATTTTGAAGTAAAAAACGTCAAACTAATAACTTAGATCTGATTTTCAAATTGTCGTTTCTAAAATCAGTAGTAGATATTTTCAAGTAAAGAACTGCAAACTAATAACTTAGTTTTAATTTACAAATTCACTATACTAAAATAAGACCTAGTTATTTAGGAGTAAAGAACGTCAAACTATTAACTTAAATCTGATTTTCAAAATGTCATTTTTAAAATCAGAAGTAGATATTTTAAAGTAATGAACTTTAAACTAATAACTTGGCTTTGATTTACAAATTGAGTATTCTAAAATAAGACCTAGTTATTTTGAAGTAAAGAACGTCAAACTATTAATTTAGATCTGATTTTCAAATAGTCATTTCTAAAATCAGTAGTAAATTTTTTCAAGTGGAGAACTTCATACTAATAATTTAGTTTTGATTTACAAATTCACTATACTAAAATAAGACTTAGTTGTTTTGAAGTAAAGAACGTCAAACTATTAACTTAGATCTGATTTTCAAATTGTCATTTATAAAATCTGAAGTAGATATTTTTAAGTAAAGTATTTCAAACTAATAACTTAGTTTTGATTTACAAATACACTATTCTAAAATAAGACTTATCTATTTTGAAGTATAAAACGTCAAACTATTCACTTAGATCTGATTTTCAACTTGTCACTTCTTAAATCAGATGTGGATATTTCAAAGTAAAGAACTTCAAACTAATAACTTAGGTTTGATTTATAAATTCAATATTCTAAAATAAGACTTAGTTATTTTGAAGTAAAGAACGTCAAACTATTAACTTAGATCTGATTTTCAAATTGTCGTTTCCAAAATCAGAAGTAGATATTTTCAAGTAAAAACTTCAAACTAATAACTTAGTTTTGATTTACAAGTTAATTATTCTAAAATAAAATTTAGTTTTTTTGATGTAAAGAACATCAAACTATTAAATTAGATCTGATTTTCAAATTGTCATTTCTAAAATCTGAAGCAGATATTTTCTAATAAAGAACTTCAAACTAACAACTTAGTTTTGATTTACAAATACAGTATTCTAAAATAAGACTTATCTATTTTGAAGCAAAGAACGTCAAACTATTAACTTAGATCTGATTTTCAAATTGTCATTTTTAAATCAGAAGTAGATATTTTTAAGTAAAGTACTTCAAACTAATAACTTAGTTTTGATTTACAAATGCACTATTCTAAAATAAGACTTATCTATTTTAAAGTAACGAACGTCAAACTATTCACTTAGATCTGATTTTCAAATTGTCATTTCTTAAATCAGTATTAGATATTTCAAAGTAAAGAACTTCATACTAATTTCTTAGTTTTGATTTACAAATTCTCTATTCTAAAATAAGACTAAGTTATTTTGAAGTAAGGAACGTCAAACTATTAACTTAGATCTGATTTTCAAATTGTCATTTCTAAAATCAGTAGTAGATATTTTCAAGTAAAGAACTTCAAACTAATAACTTAGTTTTGATTTATTAATTTACTAGTCTAAAATAAGACTTAGTTATTTTGAAGCAAAAAACCTCAAACTATTAACTTAGACCTGATTTTCAAATTGTCATTTCTAAAATCACAAGTAGATATTTTCAAGTAAATAACTTCAAACTAATAACTTAGCTTTGATTTACAAATTGAGTATTCTAAAATAAGACTTAGTTATTTTGAAGTAAAGAACGTCAAACTATTAATTTAGATCTGATTTTCAAATAGTCATTTCTAAAATCAGTAGTAGTTTTTTTCAAGTGAAGAACTTCATACTAATAATTTAGTTTTGATTTATAAATTCACTATACTAAAATAAGACTTAGTTGTTTTGAAGTAACGAACGTCAAGCTATTAACTTAGATCTGATTTTTAAATTGTAATTTCTAAAATCAGAAGTAATAATTTTCAAGTAAAGAACTTCAAACTACAACCTTAGATTTAATTTCCACATTTACATTACTAAGATCCGAATTAGAAAATTTGAAGTAAAAAACTTTAAACTAATAACTTAGTTTTGATTTACAAATTCACTAGTCTAAAATAAACTTAGTTATTTTGAAGTAAAGAACGTCAAACTATTAACTTAGATCTGATTTTCAAATTGTTATTTCTAAAACCAGTGATAGTTTTCTTCAAGTGAAGAACTTCATACTAATAACTTAGTTTTGATTTACAAATTCAATATTCTAAAATAAGACTTAGTTATTTTGAAGTAAAGAACGTCAAACTATTAACTTAGATCTGATTTTCAAATTGTCATTTATAAAATCAGAAGTAGATATTTTTAAGTAAAGTACTTCAAACTAATAACTTAGTTTTGATTTACAAATACACTATTCTAAAATAAGACTTATCTATTTTGAAGTATAAAACGTCAAACTATTCACTTAGATCTGATTTTCAAATTGTCACTCCTTAAATCAGAAGTAGATATTTCAAAGTAAAGAACTTTAAACTAAAACCTTAATTTTGATTTCCAAATTCACTATTCTAAAGTAAGACTTAATTATTTTGAAGTTAAGAACGTCAAACTAATAACTATATCTGATTTTCAAATTGTCATTTCCAAAATCAGAAGTAGTTATTTTCAAGTAATAAACTTCAAACTAATAACTTAGTTTTGATTTACAAATTCACTATACTAAAATAAGACTTAGCTGTTCAGAAGTAACGAACGTCAAACTATTAACTTATATCTGATTTTCAAATTGTCATTTATAAAATCAGAAGTAGATATTTACAAGTAAAAACTTCAAACTGATAACTTAGTTTTGATTTACAAATACAGTATTCTAAATTAAGACTTATCTATTTTGAAGCAAAGAACGTCAAACTATTAACTTAGATCTGATTTTCAAATTGTCATTTTTAAATCAGAAGTAGATATTTTTAAGTAAAGTACTTCAAACTAATAACTTAGTTTTGACTTACAAATGCACTATTCTAAAATAAGACTTATTTATTTTAATGTAACGAACGTCAAACTATTCACTTAGATCTGATTTTCAAATTGTCAATTCTAAAATCAGAAGTAGATATTTTCAGGAAAAGTACTTCAAACAACAACCTTAGATTTGATTTCCAAATTTACATTACTAAGATCCGAATTAGGAAATTTGAAGTAAAAAACTTTAAAATAATAACTTAGTTTTGATTTACAAACTTAATAGTCTAAAATAAGACTTAGTTATTTTGAAGTAAAAAACGTCAAACTATTAACTTAGACCTGATTTTCAAATTGTAATTTCTAAATACAGAAGTAGATATTTTCAGGTAAAGAACTTCAAACTTCAACCTTAGATTGTACATTACTAAGTACATTACTAAGATCCGAATTAGTAAATTTGAAGTAAAAAACTTTAAACTAATAACTTAGTTTTGATTTACAAATTCAGTAGTCTAAAATAAGACTTAGTTATTTTGAAGTAATGAACGTCAAACTATTAACTTAGATCTGATTTTCAAATTGTAATTTCCAAAATCAGAAGTGATCATTTTCAAGTAAAGAACTTTAAACTAAAACCTTAGATTTAAATTCCACATTTACATTACTAAGACCGAATTAGAAAATTTGAAGTAAAAAACTTTGAACTAATAACTTAGTTTTGCTTTACAAATTCACTATTCTAAAATAAGACTTAGTTATTTTGAAGTAAAGAACGTCAAACTATTAACTTGGATCTGATTTACAAATTGTCATTTCTAAAATCAGAAGTAGATATTTTCAAGTAAAAAACTTCAAACTAATAACTTAGTTTTGATTTACAAGTTAACTATTCTAAAATAAAATTTAGTTATTTTGAAGTAAAGAACGTCAAACTATTGACTTCGATCTGATTTTCAAATTGTCATTTATAAAATCAGAAGTAGATATTTTCAAGTAAAAAACTTCACACTAATAGCTTAGTTTTGATTTACAAGTTAACTATTCTAAAATAAAATTTAGTTATTTTGAAGTAAACAACGTCAAACTATTAACTTAGATCTGATTTTCAAATTGTCATTTATAAAATCAGAAGTAGATATTTTCAAGTAAAGATCTTCAAACTAATAACTTATTTATGATTTACAAATTTACTAGTCTAAAATAAGACTTAGTTATTTTGAAGTAAAAGACGTCAAACTAATAGCTATATCTGATTTTCAAATTGTCATTTCTAAAATCAGTAGTAGATAATTTCAAGTAAAGAACTTCAAACTAATAACTAATTTATGATTTACAAATTTACTAGTCTAAAATAAGACTTAGTTATTTTGAAGTAAAAACGTCAAACTATTAACTTAGACCTGATTTTTAAATTGTAATTTCTAAAATCAGAAGTAGATATGTTCAGGTAAAGGACTTCAAACAACAACCTTAGATTTGATTTCCAAATTTACATTACTAAGATCCGAATTAGTAATATTGAAGTAAAACACTTTAAACTAATAACTTAGTTTTGATTTACAAATTCACTAGTCTAAAATAAAACTTCGTTATTTTGAAGTAAAGAAGGTCAAACTATTAACTTAGATCTGATTTTCAAATTGTCATTTCTAAAATCAGAAGTAGATATTTTCAAGTAAAAAACTTCAAACTAATAACTTAGTTTTGATTTACAAGTTAATTATTCTAAAATAAAATTTAGTTATATTGATGTAAAGAACATCAAACTATTAACTTAGATCTGATTTTCAAATTGTCATTTCTAAAATCAGTGGTAGTTTTTTTCAAGTGAAGAACTTCATACTAATAACTTAGTTTTGATTTACAAATTCACTATACTAAAATAAGACTTAGTTGTTTTGAAGTAAAGAACGTCAAACTATTAACTTAGATCTGATTTTCAAATTGTAATTTCCAAAATCAGAAGTGATCATTTTCAAGTAAAGAACTTCAAACTACAACTTTAGATTTAATTTCCACATTCACATTACTAAGATCCGAATTAGAAAATTTGAAGTAAAAAACTTTAAACTAATAACTTAGTTTTGCTTTACAAATTCACTATTCTAAAATAAGACTTAGTTATTTTGAAGTAAAGTAAGTCAAACTATTAACTTGGATCTGATTTAAAAATTGTCATTTCTAAAATCAGAAGTAGATATTTTCAAGTAAAAAACTTCATACTAATAACTTAGTTTTGATTTACAAGTTAACTATTATAAAATAAAATTTAGTTATTTTGAAGTAAAGAACGTCAAACTGTTAACTTAGATCTGATTTTCAAATTGTCATTTCTAAAATCAGTGGTAGTTTTTTTCAAGTGGAGAACTTCATACTAATAACTTAGTTTTGATTTACAAATTCACTATACTAAAATAAGACTTAGTTGTTTTGAAGTAAAAAACGTCAAATTATTAACTTGGATCTGATTTTCAAATTGTCATTTTATGAAATCTGAAGCAGATATTTTTAAGTAAAAATCTTTAAACTAATAACTTAGTTTTGATTTACAAATTCACTATTCTAAAATAAGACTTAGTTATTTAGAAGCAAAGTACGTCAAACTATTAACTTAGATCTGATTTTCAAATTGTCATTTATAAAATCAGAAGTAGATATTTTCACGTAAAAAACTTTAAACAACAACCTTCGATTTGATTTCCAAATTTACATTACTAAGATCCGAATTAGTAATTTTGAAGTATAAAACTTTAAACTAATAACTTAGTTTTGATTTACAAATTCACTAGTCTAAAATAAGACTTAGTTATTTTGAAGTTAAAAACGTCAAACTATTAACTTAGATCTGATTTTCAAATTGTCATTTCTAAAATCAGAAGTAAATATTTTTCAGTAAAGTACTTCAAACTAATAACTTAGGTTTAATTTACAAATACACTATTCTAAAATAAGACTTATCTATTTTGAAGTAAAGAACGTCAAACTATTCACTTAGATCTGATTTTCAAATTGTCATTTCTTAAATCAGAAGTAGATATTTCAAAGTAAAGAAGTTCAAACTAATAACTTAGATTTGATTTACAAATTTACTATTCTAAAAAAAGACTTGGTTATTTTGAAGTAAAGAACGTCAAACTAATAACTATATCTGATTTTCAAATTGTCATTTCTAAAATCAGTAGTACATATTTTCAAGTAAAGAACTTTAAACTAATAACTTATTTTTGATTTACAAACTTACTAGTCTAAAATAAGACTTAGTTATTTTGAAGTAAAAAACGTAAAACAATTAACTTAGACCTGATTTTCAAATTGTAATTTCTAAAATCAGAAGTAGATATTTTCAGGTAAAGAACTTCAAACTACAACCTTAGATTGTACATTACTAAGTACATTACTAAGATCCGAATTAGTAAATTTGAAGTAAAAAACTTTAAACAAATAACTTAGTTTTGATTTACAAATTCGCTAGTCTAAAATAAGACTTATCTATTTTGAAGTAAAAAACGTCAAACTATTAACTTAGATCTGATTTTCAACGTGTCATTTCTCAAATCAGAAGTAGATTTTTTCAAGTAAAAAGCTTCAAATTAAAAACGTAGTTATGATTTACAAATTCACAATTCTAAAATAAGACTTAGGTATTTTGAAGTAAAGAACGTCAAAATATTAACTTACATCTGATTTTCAAATTGTCATTTCTAATACCAGAAGTAGATATTTTCAAGTGAAGAACTTCAAACTATAACCTTAGCTTTGATTTACAAATTTAGATTACAAAAATCCGTATTAGTTATTTCAATGTGAAAAACTTCAAAGTAATAACTTAGTTTTGATTTACAAATTCACTATTCTAAAATAAGACTTAGTTCTATTGAATTAAAGAACATCGAACTATTAACTTAGTTCTGTTTTTCAAATTGTCATTTCTAAAATCAGACTTAGATATTTTCAAGTAAAATACTTTAAACTAATAAATTAGTTTTGATTTACAAATTCACTATTCTAAAATAAAACTTTGTTATTATTAAGTAAAACACGTCAAACTATTGACTTAGATCTGATATTCAAATTGTATATCTAAAATCAGAAGTAGATATTTTCAAGTAAAGAACTTCAAACTAATAACTTGGTTTTGATTTACAAATTCGCTATTCTAAAATAAGGCTTAGTTATTTTGAAGCAAAGAACGTCAAACTATTAACTTAGATCTAATTTTCAAATTGTCATTTATGGTATCAGTAGTAGATTTTTTCAAGTATAGATTTCAAACTAACAACTTAGTTTTGATTTACAAATTCACTATACCAAAATAAGACTTAGTTGTTTTGAAGTAAAAAACGTCAAATTATTAACTTAGATCTGATTTTCAAATTGTCATTTCTAAAATCAGAAGTAGTTATTTTCAAGTAAAGAACTTCAAACTAATAACTTAGATTTGATTTACAAAAACAGCATTCTAAAATAAAACTTATCTATTTTGAAGTAACGAACGTCAAACTATTAACTTAGATCTGATTTTCAAATTATCATTTCTAAAATCAGAAGTAGATATTTTTAAGTAAAATACTTCAAACTAATAACTTAGTTTGGATTTAGAAATACACTATTCTAAAATAAGACTTATCTACTTTGAAGTAAAGAACGTCAAACTATTAACTTAGATCTGATTTTTAAATTGTCATTTCTAAAGTCTAAAGCAGATATTTTCAAATAAAGTACTTCAAACTAACAACGTTGTTTTGATTTACAAATACAGTATTCTAAAATAAGACTTATCTATTTTAAAGTAAAGAACGTCATACTATTAACTTAGATCTGATTTTCAAATTCACAATTCTAAAATAAGACTTAGGTATTTTGAAGTAGAGAACTTTAAACTAATAACTTAGATCTGATTTTCAAATTGTCATTTCTAAAATCAGTAGTAGATATTTTCAAGTAGAGAACTTCAAACTAAAACTTAGTTTTGATTTACAAGTTTACTAGTCTAAAATAAGACTTAGTTATTTTGAAGTAAAGAACGTCAAACTATTAACTTAGCTCTGATTTTCAAATTGTCATTCTAAAATCATTAGAAGATATTTTCGAGTAAAAAACTTCAAACTAATAACATAGCTTTGATTTACAAATTCACTATACTAAAATAAGACTTAGTTATATTGAAGTAAAGAACGTCAAACTACTAACTTAGATCTGATTATCAAATTATCATTTTTAAAATAAGTAGATATTTTCAAGCAAAGAACTTCAAACTACAACCTTAGATTTGATTTCGATATTTACATTACTAAGATCCGAATTAGTAAATTTGAAATAAAAAACTTTAAACTAATAACTAAGTTTTGATTTACAAATTCA
The DNA here is from genome assembly GCA_911387805.1 of Cantharis rustica. Taxonomy (NCBI): domain Eukaryota; kingdom Metazoa; phylum Arthropoda; class Insecta; order Coleoptera; family Cantharidae; genus Cantharis; species Cantharis rustica. The sequence continues at coordinate 26,129,587 of OU426878.1, read as the reverse complement.
CTAGTCTAAAATAAGACTTAGTTATATTGAAGTAAAGAACGCCAAACTATTAATTTAGATCTGATTTACAAATTGTCATTTCTAAAATCTGAAGCAGATATTTTCAAATAAAGAACTTCAAACTAATAACTTAGTTTTGATATACAAATTTACTATTTCAAATAAGACTTAGTTATTTTGAAGTAAAGATCGTCAAAGTTTTAACTTAGATCTGATTTTCAAATTGTCATTTCTAAAATCAGAAGTAGATTATTTCAAGTAAAGAGCTTCAAACTAATAACTTAGTTTTTATTTACAAATACACTATTCTAAAATAAGACTTATCTATTTTGAAGTCAAAAACGTCAAACTATTAACTTAGATCTGATTTTCAAAGTGCCATTTCTAAAATCAGAAGTAGATTTTTTCAAGTAAAAAGCTTCAAATTAAAAACTTAGTTCTGATTTACAAATTCACAATTCTAAAATAAGACTTAGGTATTTTGAAGTAAAGAACGTCAAAATATTAACTTAGATCTGATTTTCAAATTGTCATTTCTAATACCAGAAGTAGATATTTTCAAGTGAAGAACTTCAAACTAACAACTTAGTTTTTATTTACAAATACAGTATTCTAAAATAAGACTTATCTATTTTGAAGTTAAGAACGTCATACTATTAACTTAGATCTGATTTTCAAATTGTCATTTCTTAAAAAAGAAGTAGATATTTCAAAGTAGAAAACTTCAAACTAATAACTTCGTTTTGATTTACAAATTCTCTATTCTAAAATAACACATAGTTATTTTGAAGTAAAAAACGTCAAACTATTAACTTAGATCTGATTTTCAAATTGTCATTTCTAAAATCAGTAGTAGATATTTTCAAGTAGAGAACTTCAAACTAAAACTTAGTTTTGATTTACAAGTTTACTAGTCTAAAATAAGACTTAGTTATTTTGAAGTAAAGAACGTCAAACTATTAACTTAGATCTGATTTTCAAATTGTCATTTCTAATACCAGAAGTAGATATTTTCACGTAAAAAACTTCAAACAACAACCTTAGATTTGATTTCCAAATTTACATTACTAAGATCCGAATTAGTAATTTTGAAGTATAAAACTTTAAACTAATAACTTAGTTTTGATTTACAAATTCACTAGTCTAAAATAAGACTTAGTTATTTTGAAGTTAAAAACGTCAAACTATTAACTTAGATCTGATTTTCAAATTGTCATTTCTAAAATCAGAAGTAAATATTTTTCAGTAAAGTACTTCAAACTAATAACTTAGGTTTAATTTACAAATACACTATTCTAAAATAAGACTTTTCTATTTTGAAGTAAAGAACGTCAAACTATTCACTTAGATCTGATTTTCAAATTGTCATTTCTTAAATCAGAAGTAGATATTTCAAAGTAAAGAAGTTCAAACTAATAACTTAGATTTGATTTACAAATTTACTATTCTAAAATAAGACTTAGTTATTTAGAAGCAAAGAACGTCAAACTATTAACTTAGATCTGATTTTCAAATTGTCATTTATAAAATCAGAAGTAGATATTTTCAAGTAAAGATCTTCAAACTAATAACTTATTTATGATTTACAAATTTACTAGTCTAAAATAAGACTTAGTTATTTTGAAGTAAAAAACGTCAAACTATTAACTTAGACCTGATTTTCAAATTGTAATTTCTAAAATCAGAAGTAGATATTTTCACGTAAAAAACTTTAAACAACAACCTTCGATTTGATTTCCAAATTTACATTACTAAGATCCGAATTAGTAATTTTGAAGTATAAAACTTTAAACTAATAACTTAGTTTTGATTTACAAATTCACTAGTCTAAAATAAGACTTAGTTATTTTGAAGTTAAAAACGTCAAACTATTAACTTAGATCTGATTTTCAAATTGTCATTTCTAAAATCAGAAGTAAATATTTTTCAGTAAAGTACTTCAAACTAATAACTTAGGTTTAATTTACAAATACACTATTCTAAAATAAGACTTATCTATTTTGAAGTAAAGAACGTCAAACTATTCACTTAGATCTGATTTTCAAATTGTCATTTCTTAAATCAGAAGTAGATATTTCAAAGTAAAGAAGTTCAAACTAATAACTTAGATTTGATTTACAAATTTACTATTCTAAAAAAAGACTTGGTTATTTTGAAGTAAAGAACGTCAAACTAATAACTATATCTGATTTTCAAATTGTCATTTCTAAAATCAGTAGTACATATTTTCAAGTAAAGAACTTTAAACTAATAACTTATTTTTGATTTACAAACTTACTAGTCTAAAATAAGACTTAGTTATTTTGAAGTAAAAAACGTAAAACAATTAACTTAGACCTGATTTTCAAATTGTAATTTCTAAAATCAGAAGTAGATATTTTCAGGTAAAGAACTTCAAACTACAACCTTAGATTGTACATTACTAAGTACATTACTAAGATCCGAATTAGTAAATTTGAAGTAAAAAACTTTAAACAAATAACTTAGTTTTGATTTACAAATTCGCTAGTCTAAAATAAGACTTATCTATTTTGAAGTAAAAAACGTCAAACTATTAACTTAGATCTGATTTTCAACGTGTCATTTCTCAAATCAGAAGTAGATTTTTTCAAGTAAAAAGCTTCAAATTAAAAACGTAGTTATGATTTACAAATTCACAATTCTAAAATAAGACTTAGGTATTTTGAAGTAAAGAACGTCAAAATATTAACTTACATCTGATTTTCAAATTGTTATTTCTAATACCAGAAGTAGATATTTTCAAGTGAAGAACTTCAAACTATAACCTTAGCTTTGATTTACAAATTTAGATTACAAAAATCCGTATTAGTTATTTCAATGTGAAAAACTTCAAAGTAATAACTTAGTTTTGATTTACAAATTCACTATTCTAAAATAAGACTTAGTTCTATTGAATTAAAGAACATCGAACTATTAACTTAGTTCTGTTTTTCAAATTGTCATTTCTAAAATCAGACTTAGATATTTTGAAGTAAAATACTTTAAACTAATAAATTAGTTTTGATTTACAAATTCACTATTCTAAAATAAAACTTTGTTATTATTAAGTAAAACACGTCAAACTATTGACTTAGATCTGATATTCAAATTGTATATCTAAAATCAGAAGTAGATATTTTCAAGTAAAGAACTTCAAACTAATAACTTGGTTTTGATTTACAAATTCACTATTCTAAAATAAGGCTTAGTTATTTTGAAGCAAAGAACGTCAAACTATTAACTTAGATCTAATTTTCAAATTGTCATTTATGGTATCAGTAGTAGATTTTTTCAAGTATAGATTTCAAACTAACAACTTAGTTTTGATTTACAAATTCACTATACCAAAATAAGACTTAGTTGTTTTGAAGTAAAAAACGTCAAATTATTAACTTAGATCTGATTTTCAAATTGTCATTTCTAAAATCAGAAGTAGTTATTTTCAAGTAAAGAACTTCAAACTAATAACTTAGATTTGATTTACAAAAACAGCATTCTAAAATAAAACTTATCTATTTTGAAGTAACGAACGTCAAACTATTAACTTAGATCTGATTTTCAAATTATCATTTCTAAAATCAGAAGTAGATATTTTTAAGTAAAATACTTCAAACTAATAACTTAGTTTGGATTTAGAAATACACTATTCTAAAATAAGACTTATCTACTTTGAAGTAAAGAACGTCAAACTATTAACTTAGATCTGATTTTTAAATTGTCATTTCTAAAGTCTAAAGCAGATATTTTCAAATAAAGTACTTCAAACTAACAACGTTGTTTTGATTTACAAATACAGTATTCTAAAATAAGACTTATCTATTTTAAAGTAAAGAACGTCATACTATTAACTTAGATCTGATTTTCAAATTCACAATTCTAAAATAAGACTTAGGTATTTTGAAGTAGAGAACTTTAAACTAATAACTTAGATCTGATTTTCAAATTGTCATTTCTAAAATCAGTAGTAGATATTTTCAAGTAGAGAACTTCAAACTAAAACTTAGTTTTGATTTACAAGTTTACTAGTCTAAAATAAGACTTAGTTATTTTGAAGTAAAGAACGTCAAACTATTAACTTAGCTCTGATTTTCAAATTGTCATTCTAAAATCAGTAGAAGATATTTTCGAGTAAAAAACTTCAAACTAATAACATAGCTTTGATTTACAAATTCACTATACTAAAATAAGACTTAGTTATATTGAAGTAAAGAACGTCAAACTACTAACTTAGATCTGATTATCAAATTATCATTTTTAAAATAAGTAGATATTTTCAAGCAAAGAACTTCAAACTACAACCTTAGATTTGATTTCGATATTTACATTACTAAGATCCGAATTAGTAAATTTGAAATAAAAAACTTTAAACTAATAACTAAGTTTTGATTTACAAATTCACTAGTCTAAAATAAGACTTAGTTATATTGAAGTAAAGAACGCCAAACTATTAATTTAGATCTGATTTACAAATTGTCATTTCTAAAATCTGAAGCAGATATTTTCAAATAAAGAACTTCAAACTAATAACTTAGTTTTGATATACAAATTTACTATTTCAAATAAGACTTAGTTATTTTGAAGTAAAGATCGTCAAAGTTTTAACTTAGATCTGATTTTCAAATTGTCATTTCTAAAATCAGAAGTAGATTATTTCAAGTAAAGAGCTTCAAACTAATAACTTAGTTTTTATTTACAAATACACTATTCTAAAATAAGACTTATCTATTTTGAAGTCAAAAACGTCAAACTATTAACTTAGATCTGATTTTCAAAGTGCCATTTCTAAAATCAGAAGTAGATTTTTTCAAGTAAAAAGCTTCAAATTAAAAACTTAGTTCTGATTTACAAATTCACAATTCTAAAATAAGACTTAGGTATTTTGAAGTAAAGAACGTCAAAATATTAACTTAGATCTGATTTTCAAATTGTCATTTCTAATACCAGAAGTAGATATTTTCAAGTGAAGAACTTCAAACTAACAACTTAGTTTTTATTTACAAATACAGTATTCTAAAATAAGACTTATCTATTTTGAAGTTAAGAACGTCATACTATTAACTTAGATCTGATTTTCAAATTGTCATTTCTTAAAAAAGAAGTAGATATTTCAAAGTAGAAAACTTCAAACTAATAACTTCGTTTTGATTTACAAATTCTCTATTCTAAAATAACACATAGTTATTTTGAAGTAAAAAACGTCAAACTATTAACTTAGATCTGATTTTCAAATTGTCATTTCTAAAATCAGTAGTAGATATTTTCAAGTAGAGAACTTCAAACTAAAACTTAGTTTTGATTTACAAGTTTACTAGTCTAAAATAAGACTTAGTTATTTTGAAGTAAAGAACGTCAAACTATTAACTTAGATCTGATTTTGAAATTGTCATTTCTAATACCAGAAGTAGATATTTTCACGTAAAAAACTTCAAACAACAACCTTAGATTTGATTTCCAAATTTACATTACTAAGATCCGAATTAGTAATTTTGAAGTATAAAACTTTAAACTAATAACTTAGTTTTGATTTACAAATTCACTAGTCTAAAATAAGACTTAGTTATTTTGAAGTTAAAAACGTCAAACTATTAACTTAGATCTGATTTTCAAATTGTCATTTCTAAAATCAGAAGTAAATATTTTTCAGTAAAGTACTTCAAACTAATAACTTAGGTTTAATTTACAAATACACTATTCTAAAATAAGACTTTTCTATTTTGAAGTAAAGAACGTCAAACTATTCACTTAGATCTGATTTTCAAATTGTCATTTCTTAAATCAGAAGTAGATATTTCAAAGTAAAGAAGTTCAAACTAATAACTTAGATTTGATTTACAAATTTACTATTCTAAAAAAAGACTTGGTTATTTTGAAGTAAAGAACGTCAAACTAATAACTATATCTGATTTTCAAATTGTCATTTCTAAAATCAGTAGTACATATTTTCAAGTAAAGAACTTTAAACTAATAACTTATTTTTGGATTACAAACTTACTAGTCTAAAATAAGACTTAGTTATTTTGAAGTAAAAAACGTAAAACAATTAACTTAGACCTGATTTTCAAAATGTAATTTCTAAAATCAGAAGTAGATATTTTCAGGTAAAGAACTTCAAACTACAACCTTAGATTGTACATTACTAAGTACATTACTAAGATCCGAATTAGTAAATTTGAAGTAAAAAACTTTAAACAAATAACTTAGTTTTGATTTACAAATTCGCTAGTCTAAAATAAGACTTATCTATTTTGAAGTAAAAAACGTCAAACTATTAACTTAGATCTGATTTTCAACGTGTCATTTCTCAAATCGGAAGTAGATTTTTTCAAGTAAAAAGCTTCAAATTAAAAACTTAGTTATGATTTACAAATTCACAATTCTAAAATAAGACTTAGGTATTTTGAAGTAAAGAACGTCAAAATATTAACTTACATCTGATTTTCAAATTGTCATTTCTAATACCAGAAGTAGATATTTTCAAGTGAAGAACTTCAAACTATAACCTTAGCTTTGATTTACAAATTTAGATTACAAAAATCCGTATTAGTTATTTCAATGAGAAAAACTTCAAACTAATAACTTAGTTTTGATTTACAAATTCACTATTCTAAAATAAGACTTAGTTCTATTGAATTAAAGAACATCGAACTATTAACTTAGTTCTGTTTTTCAAATTGTCATTTCTAAAATCAGACTTAGATATTTTCAAGTAAAATACTTTAAACTAATAAATTAGTTTTGATTTACAAATTCACTATTCTAAAATAAAACTTTGTTATTATTAAGTAAAACACGTCAAACTATTGACTTAGATCTGATATTCAAATTGTATATCTAAAATCAGAAGTAGATATTTTCAAGTAAAGAACTTCAAACTAATAACTTGGTTTTGATTTACAAATTCACTATTCTAAAATAAGGCTTAGTTATTTTGAAGCAAAGAACGTCAAACTATTAACTTAGATCTAATTTTCAAATTGTCATTTATGGTATCAGTAGTAGATTTTTTCAAGTATAGATTTCAAACTAACAACTTAGTTTTGATTTACAAATTCACTATACCAAAATAAGACTTAGTTGTTTTGAAGTAAAAAACGTCAAATTATTAACTTAGATCTGATTTTCAAATTGTCATTTCTAAAATCAGAAGTAGTTATTTTCAACTAAAGAACTTCAAACTAATAACTTAGATTTGATTTACAAAAACAGCATTCTAAAATAAAACTTATCTATTTTGAAGTAACGAACGTCAAACTATTAACTTAGATCTGATTTTCAAATTATCATTTCTACAATCAGAAGTAGATATTTTTAAGTAAAGTACTTCAAACTAATAACTTAGTTTGGATTTAGAAATACACTATTCTAAAATAAGACTTATCTACTTTAAAGTAAAGAACGTCAAACTATTAACTTAGATCTGATTTTTAAATTGTCATTTCTAAAGTCTAAAGCAGATATTTTCAAATAAAGTACTTCAAACTTACAACTTAGTTTTGATTTACAAATACATTATTCTAAAATAAGACTTATCTATTTTAAAGTAAAGAACGTCATACTATTAACTTAGATCTGATTTTCAAATTCACAATTCTAAAATAAGACTTAGGTATTTTGAAGTAAAGAACTTTAAACTAATAACTTAGATCTGATTTTCAAATTATCATTTCTAAAATCAGTAGTAGATATTTTCAAGTAGAGAACTTCAAACTAAAACTTAGTTTTGATTTACAAGTTTACTAGTCTAAAATAAGACTTAGTTATTTTGAAGTAAAGAACGTCAAACTATTAACTTAGCTCTGATTTTCAAATTGTCATTCTAAAATCAGTAGAAGATATTTTCGAGTAAAAAACTTCAAACTAATAACATAGCTTTGATTTACAAATTCACTATACTAAAATAAGACTTAGTTATATTGAAGTAAAGAACGTCAAACTACTAACTTAGATCTGATTATCAAATTATCATTTTTAAAATAAGTAGATATTTTCAAGCAAAGAACTTCAAACTACAACCTTAGATTTGATTTCGATATTTACATTACTAAGATCCGAATTAGTAAATTTGAAATAAAAAACTTTAAACTAATAACTAAGTTTTGATTTACAAATTCACTAGTCTAAAATAAGACTTAGTTATATTGAAGTAAAGAACGCCAAACTATTAATTTAGATCTGATTTACAAATTGTCATTTCTAAAATCTGAAGCAGATATTTTCAAATAAAGAACTTCAAACTAATAACTTAGTTTTGATATACAAATTCACTATTTCAAATAAGACTTAGTTATTTTGAAGTAAAGATCGTCAAAGTTTTAACTTAGATCTGATTTTCAAATTGTCATTTCTAAAATCAGAAGTAGATTATTTCAAGTAAAGAGCTTCAAACTAATAACTTAGTTTTTATTTACAAATACACTATTCTAAAATAAGACTTATCTATTTTGAAGTCAAAAACGTCAAACTATTAACTTAGATCTGATTTTCAAAGTGCCATTTCTAAAATCAGAAGTAGATTTTTTCAAGTAAAAAGCTTCAAATTAAAAACTTAGTTCTGATTTACAAATTCACAATTCTAAAATAAGACTTATCTATTTTGAAGTTAAGAACGTCATACTATTAACTTAGATCTGATTTTCAAATTGTCATTTCTTAAAAAAGAAGTAGATATTTCAAAGTAGAAGACTTCAAACTAATAACTTAGTTTTGATTTACAAATTCTCTATTCTAAAATAACACATAGTTATTTTGAAGTAAAAAACGTCAAACTATTAACTTAGATCTGATTTTCAAATTGTCATTTCTAAAATCAGTAGTAGATATTTTCAAGTAGAGAACTTCAAACTAAAACTTAGTTTTGATTTACAAGTTTACTAGTCTAAAATAAGACTTAGTTATTTTGAAGTAAAGAACGTCAAACTATTAACTTAGATCTGATTTTCAAATTGTCATTTCTAATACCAGAAGTAGATATTTTCAAGTGAAGAACTTCAAACTATAACCTTAGCTTTGATTTAAAAAATTTAGAATACAAAAATCCGTATTAGTTATTTCAATGTGAAAAACATCAAACTAATAACTTAGTTTTGATTTACAAATTCACTATTCTAAAATAAGACTTAGTTCTATTGAATTAAAGAACATTGAACTATTAACTTAGTTCTGATTTTCAAATTGTCATTTCTAAAATCAGACTTAGATATTTTCAAGTAAAATACTTTAAACGAATAAATTAATTTTGATTTACAAACTCACTATTCTAAAATAAAACTTTGTTATTATTAAGTAAAAAACTTCAAACTATTGACTTAGATCTGATATTCAAATTGTATATCTAAAATCAGAAGTAGATATTTTCAAGTAAAGAACTTCAAACTAATAACTTGGTTTTGATTTACAAATTCACTATTCTAAAATAAGGCTTTGTTATTTTGAAACAAAGAACGTCAAACTATTAACTTAGATCTAATTTTCAAATTGTCATTTATAGAATCAGTAGTAGATTTTTTCAACTATAGATTTCAAACTAACAACTTAGTTTTGATTTACAAATTCACTATACCAAAATAAGACTTAGTTGTTTTGAAGTAAAAAACGTCAAATTATTAACTTAGAGCTGATTTTCAAATTGTCATTTCTAAAATCAGAAGTAGTTATTTTCAAGTAAAGAACTTCAAACTAATAAGTTAGATTTGATTTACAAAAACAGCATTCAAAAATAAAACTTATCTATTTTGAAGTAAAGACCGTCAAACTATTAACTTAGATCTGATTTTCAAATTATCATTTCTAAAATCAAAAGTAGATATTTTTAAGTAAAGTACTTCAAACTAATAACTTAGTTTGGATTTAGAAATACACTATTCTAAAATAAGACTTATCTATTTTGAAGTAAAGAACGTCAAACTATTAACTTAGATCTGATTTTTAAATTGTCATTTCTAAAGTCTAAAGCAGATATTTTCAAATAAAGTACTTCAAACTAACAACTTAGTTTTGATTTAGAAATACAGTATTCTAAAATAAGACTTATCTATTTTGAAGTAAAGAACGTCATACTATTAACTTAGATCTGATTTTCAAATTGTCATTTCTTAAAAAAAAGTAGATATTTCAAAGTAAAGAACTTTAAACTAATAACTTAGTTTTGATTTACAAATTCTCTATTCTAAAATAACACATAGTTATTTTGAAGTAAAGAACGTCAAACTATTAACTTAGATCTGATTTTCAAATTGTCATTTCTAAAATCAGTAGTAGATATTTTCAAGTAGAGAACTTCAAACTAAAACTTAGTTTTGATTTACAAGTTTACTAGTCTAAAATAAGACTTAGTTATTTTGAAGTACGGAACGTCAAACTATTAACTTAGATCTGATTTACAAATTGTCATTTCTAATACCAGAAGGAGATATTTCAAGTAAAGAACTTCAAACTATAACCTTAGCTTTGATTTACAAATTTAGATTACAAAAATCCGTATTAGTTATTTCAATGTGAAAAACTTCAAACTAATAACTTAGTTTTGATTTACAAATTCTCTATTCTAAAAAACACATAGTTATTTTGAAGTAAAACACGTCAAACTATTAACTTAGATCTGATTTTCAAATTGTCATTTCTAAAATCAGTAGTAGATATTTTCAAGTAGAGAACTTCAAACTAAAACTTAGTTTTGATTTACAAGTTTACTAGTCTAAAATAAGACTTAGTTATTTTGAAGTAAAGAACGTCAAACTATTAACTTAGATCTGATTTACAAATTGTCATTTCTAAAATCTGAAGCAGATATTTTCAACTAAAGAACTTCAAACTAACAACTTAGTTTTGATTTAAAAATACAGTATTCTAAAATAAGACTTATCTATTTTGAAGTAAAGAACGTCAAACTATTAACTTAGATCTGATTTTCAAATTGTTATTTCTAAAATCAGAAGTAGATATTTTTAAGTAAAGTACTTCAAACTAATAACTTAGTTTTGATTTACAAATACAGTATTCTAAAATAAGACTTATCTATTTTGAAGTAAAGAACGTCAAACTATTAACTTAGATCTAATTTTCAAATTGTCATTTCTAAGATCAGTAGTAGATATTTTCAAGTAAATAACTTCAAACTTATACCTTAGTTTTGATTTACAAATTCACTAGTGTGAAATAAGACTTAGTTATTTTGAAGTAAAAAAAGGCATACTATTAACTTAGACCTGATTTTCAAATTGTTATTTCTAAAATCAGAAGTAGATATGTTCAAGTAAAGAACTTCAAATTATTAACTTCGCTTTGATTTACAAATTCACTATACTAAAATAAGACTTAGTTATATTGAAGTAAAGAACGTCAAACTATTAACTTAGATCTGATTTTCAAATTATCATTTTTAAAATCAGAAGTAGATATTTTCAAGTAAAGAACTTCAACCTACAACCTTAGATTTGATTTTGATATTTACATTACTAAGATCCGAATTAGTAAATTTGAAATAAAAAACTTTAAACTAATAACTTAGTTTTGATTTACAAATTTAATAGTCTCAAAAAAGACTTAGTTATTTTGAAGTAAAGAACGTCAAACTATTAACTTAGATCTGATTTTCAAATTGTCATTTCAAAAATCAGAAGTAGTTTTTATCAAGTAAAGAACTTCATACTAATAACTTAATTTTGATTTAGAAATTCACTATACTAAAATAAGACTTAGTTGGTTTGAAGTAAAGAACGTCAAACTATTAACTTAGATCTGATTTTCAAATTGTCATTTGTAAAATCTGAAGCAAATATTTTCAAATAAAGAACTTCAAACTAATAACTTAGTTTTGATATACAAATTCACTATTTCAAATAAGACTTAGTTATTTTGAAGTAAAGATCGTCAAAGTTTTAACTTAGATCTGATTTTCAAATTGTCATTTCTAAAATCAGAAGTAGATTTTTTCAAGTAAAAAGCTTCAAATTAAAAACTTAGTTCTGATTTACAAATTCACAATTCTAAAATAAGACTTAGGTATTTTGAAGTAAAGAACGTCAAAATATTAACTTAGATCTGATTTTCAAATTGACATTTCTAATACCAGAAGTAGATATTTTCAAGTGAAGAACTACAAACTATAACCTTAGCTTTGATTTACAAATTTAGATTACAAAAATACGTATTAGTAATTTCAATGTGAAAAACTTCAAACTAATAACTTAGTTTTGATTTACAAATTCACTATTCTCAAATAAGACTTAGTTCTATTGAATTAAAGAACATCGAACTATTAACTTAGATCTCATTTACAAATTGTCATATCTAAAATCAGACTTAGTTATTTTCAAGTAAAATACTTTAAACTAATAAATTAGTTTTGATTTACAAATTCACTATTCTAAAATAAAACTTTGTTATTATTAAGTAAAAAACGTCAAACTTTTGACTTAGATCTGATATTCAAATTGTATATCTAAAATCAGAAGTAGATATTTTCAAGTAAAGAACTTCAAACTAATAACTTGGTTTTGAATTACAAATTCACTATTCTAAAATAAGGCTTAGTTATTTTGAAGTAAAGAACGTCAAACTATTAACTTAGATCTGATTTTCAAATTGTCATTTATAAAATCAGTAGTAGATTTTTTCAAGTATAGACTTCAAACTAACAACTTAGTTTTGATTTACAAATTCACTATACTAAAATAAGACTTAGTTGTTTTGAAGTAAAGAACGTCAAATTATTAACTTAGATCTGATTTTCAAATTGTCATTTCTAAAATCAGAAGTAGTTATTTTCAAGTAAAGAACCTCAAACTAATAACTTAGATTTGATTTACAAAAACAGTATTCTAAAATAAAACTTATCTATTTTGAAGTAAAGAACGTCAAACTATTAACTTAGATCTGATTTTCAAATTATCATTTCTAAAATCAGAAGTAGATATTTTCTAATAAATTACTTCAAACTAACTACTTAGTTTTGATTTACAAATACAGTATTCTAAAATAAGACTTATCTATTTTGAAGTTAAGAACGCCATTCTCTTAACTTAGATCTGATTTTCAAATTGTCATTTCTTAAAAAAGAAGTAGATATTTCAAAGTAAAGAACTTCAAACTAATAACTTAGTTTTGATTTACAAATTCTCTATTCTAAAATAACACATAGTTATTTTTAAGTAAAAAACGTCAAACTATTAACTTAGATCTGATTTTCAAATTGTCATTTCTAAAATCAGTAGTAGATATTTTCAAGTAGAGAACTTCAAACTAAAACTTAGTTTTGATTTACAAGTTTACTAGTCTAAAATAAGACTTAGTTATTTTGAAGTAAAGAACGTCAAACTATTAACTTAGATCTGATTTACAAATTGTCATTTCTAAAATCAGAAGTAGATATTTTCAAGTAAAAAACTTCAAACTAATAACTTAGTTTTGATTTACAAGTTAACTATTCTAAAATAAAATTTAGTTATTTTGAAGTAAAGAACGTCAAACTATTGACTTAGATCTGATTTTCAAATTGTCATTTATAAAATCAGAAGTAGATATTTTCAAGTAAAAAACTTCAAACTAATAGCTTAGTTTTGATTTACAAGTTAACTATTCTAAAATAAAATTTAGTTATTTTGAAGTAAAGAACGTCAAACTATTAACTTAGATCTGCTTTTCAAATTGTCATTTATAAAATCAGAAGTAGATATTTTCAAGTAAAGATCTTCAAACTAATAACTTATTTATGATTTACAAATTTAATAGTCTTAAATAAGACTTAGTTATTTTGAAGTAAAAAACGGCATACTATTAACTTAGACCTGATTTTCAAATTGTTATTTCTAAAATCAGAAGTAGATATGTTCAAGTAAAGAACTTCAAATTATTAACTTCGCTTTGATTTACAAATTCACTATACTAAAATAAGACTTAGTTATATTGAAGTAAAGAACGTCAAACTATTAACTTAGATCTGATTTTCAAATTGTCATTTCAAAAATCAGAAATAGTTTTTATCAAGTAAAGAACTTCATACTAATAACTTAATTTTGATTTAGAAATTCGCTATACTAAAATAAGACTTAGTTGGTTTGAAGTAAAGAACGTCAAACTATTAACTTAGATCTGATTTTCAAATTGTCATTTCTAAAATCTGAAGCAAATATTTTCAAATAAAGAACTTCAAACTAATAACTTAGTTTTGATATACAAATTCACTATTTACAATAAGACTTAGTTATTTTGAAGTAAAGATCGTCAAAGTTTTAACTTAGATCTGATTTTCAAATTGTCATTTCTAAAATCAGAAGTAGATTTTTTCAAGTAAAAAGCTTCAAATTAAAAACTTAGTTCTGATTTACAAATTCACAATTCTAAAATAAGACTTAGGTATTTTGAAGTAAAGAACGTCAAAATATTAACTTAGATCTGATTTTCAAATTGTCATTTCCAATACCAGAAGTAGATATTTTCAAGTAAAGAACTACAAACTATAACCTTAGCTTTGATTTACAAATTTAAATTACAAAAATACGTATTAGTTATTTCAATGTGAAAAACTTCCAACTAATAACTTAGTTTTGATTTACAAATTCACTATTCTCAAATAAGACTTAGTTCTATTGAATTAAAGAACATCGAACTATTAACTTAGATCTGATTTTCAAATTGTCATTTCTAAAATCAGACTTAGATATTTTCAAGTAAAATACTTTAAACTAATAAATTAGTTTTGATTTACAAATTCACTATTCTAAAATAAAACTTTGTTATTATTAAGTAAAAAACGTCAAACTATTGACTTAGATCTGATATTCAAATTGTATATCTAAAATCAGAAGTAGATATTTTCAAGTAAAGAACTTCAAACTAATAACTTGGTTTTGATTTACAAATTCACTATTCTAAAATAAGGCTTAGTTATTTTGATGTAAAGAACGTCAAACTATTAACTTAGATCTGATTTTCAAATTGTCATTTATAAAAGCAGTAGTAGATTTTTTCAAGTATAGACTTCAAACTAACAACTTAGTTTTGATTTACAAATTCACTATACTAAAATAAGACTTAGTTGTTTTGAAGTAAAGAACGTCAAATTATTAACTTAGATCTGATTTTCAAATTGTCATTTCTAAAATCAGAAGTAGTTATTTTCAAGTAAAGAACTTCAAACTAATAACTTAGATTTGATTTACAAAAACAGTATTCTAAAATAAAACTTATCTATTTTGAAGTAAAGAACGTCAAACTATTAACTTAGATCTGATTTTCAAATTATCATTTCTAAAATCAGAAGTAGATATTTTCAAATAAATTACTTCAAACTAACAACTTAGTTTTGATTTACAAATACAGTATTCTAAAATAAGACTTATCTATTTTGAAGTTAAGAACGCCATACTATTAACTTAGATCTGATTTTCAAATTGTCATTTCTTAAAAAAGAAGTAGATATTTCAAAGTAAAGAACTTCAAACTAATAACTTAGTTTTGATTTACAAATTCTCTATTCTAAAATAACACATAGTTATTTTTAAGTAAAAAACGTCAAACTATTAACTTAGATCTGATTTTCAAATTGTCATTTCTAAAATCAGTAGTAGATATTTTCAAGTAGAGAACTTCAAACTAAAACTTAGTTTTGATTTACAAGTTTACTAGTCTAAAATAAGACTTAGTTATTTTGAAGTAAAGAACGTAAAACTATTAACTTAGCTCTGATTTTCAAATTGTCATTTCTAAAATCAGAAGTAGATATGTTCAAGTAAAAAACTTCAAATTAATAACTTAGCTTTGATTTACAAATTCACTATACTAAAATAATACTTAGTTATATTGAAGTAAAGAACGTCAAACTACTAACTTAGATCTGATTATCAAATTATCATTTTTAAAATAAGTAGATATTTTCAAGCAAAGAACTTCAAACTACAACCTTAGATTTGATTTCGATATTTACATTACTAAGATCCGAATTAGTAAATTTGAAATAAAAAACTTTAAACTAATAACTAAGTTTTGATTTACAAATTCACTAGTCTAAAATAAGACTTAGTTATATTGAAGTAATGAACGTGAAACTATTAACTTAGATCTGATTTACAAATTGGCATTTCTAAAATCTGAAGCAGATATTTTCAAATAAAGAACTTCAAACTAACAACTTAGTTTTGATTTAAAAATACAGTATTCTAAAATAAGACTTATCTATTTTGAAGTAGAGAACGTCAAACTATTAACTTAGATCTAATTTTCAAATTGTTATTTCTAAAATCAGAAGTAGTTATTTTTAAGTAAAGTACTTCAAACTAATAACTTAGTTTGGATTTAGAAATACACTATTCTAAAATAAGACTTATCTATTTTGAAGTAAAGAACGTCAAACTATTAACTTAGATCTGATTTTCAAATTATCATTTTTAAAATCAGAAGTAGATATTTTCAAGTAAAGAACTTCAAACTACAACCTTAGATTTGATTTTGATATTTACATTACTAAGATCCGATTTAGTAAATTTGAAATAAAAAAACTTTAAACTAATAACTTAGTTTTGATTTACAAATTCAATAGTCTCAAAAAAGACTTAGTTATTTTGAAGTAAAGAACGTCAAACTATTAACTTAGATCTGATTTTCAAATTGTCATTTCAAAAATCAGTAGTAGTTTTTATCAAGTAAAGAACTTCATACTAATAACTTAATTTTGATTTAGAAATTCACTATACTTAAATAAGACTTAGTTGGTTTGAAGTAAAGAACGTAAAACTATTAACTTAGATCTGATTTTCAAATTGTCATTTCTAAAATCTGAAGCAGATATTTTCAAATAAAGAACTTCAAACTAACAACTTAGTTGCGATTTACAAATACGGTATTCTAAAATAAGACTTATCTATTTTGAAGTAAAGAACGTCAAATTATTAACTTAGATCTGATTTTCAAATTGTCATTTCTAAAATCAGAAGTAGATATTTTTAAGTAAAGTACTTCAAACTAATAACATAGTTTTGATTTACAAATACAGTATTCTAAAATAAGACTTATCTATTTTGAAGTAAAGAACGTCAAACTATTAACTTAGATCTAATTTTCAAATTGTCATTTCTAAGATCAGTAGTAGATATTTTCAAGTAAATAACTTCTAACTTATACCTTAAATTTGATTTACAAATTCACTAGTGTGAAATAAGACTTAGTTATTTTGAAGTAGAAAACGGCATACTATTAAGTTAGACCTGATTTTCAAATTGTTATTTCTAAAATCAGAAGTAGATATGTTCAAGTAAAGAACTTTAAATTAATAACTTAGTTTTGATTTACAAATTCACTATACTAAAATAAGACTTAGTTATATTGTAGTAAAGAACGTCAAACTATTAACTTAGATCTGATTTTCAAACTATCATTTTTAAAATCAGAAGTAGATATTTTCAAGTAAAGAACTTCAAACTACAACCTTAGATTTGATTTTGATATTTACATTACTAAGATCCGAATTAGTAAATTTGAAATAAAAAACTTTAAACTAATAACTTAGTTTTGATTTACAAATTCAATAGTCTCAAAAAAGACTTAGTTATTTTGAAGTAAAAAACGTCAAACTATTAACTTAGATCTGATTTTCAAATTGTCATTTCTAAAATCTGAAGCAGATATTTTCAAATAAAGAACTTCAAACTAACAACTTAGTTGCGATTTACAAATACAGTATTCTAAAATAAGACTTATCTATTTTGAAGTAAAGAACGGCAAATTATTAACTTAGATCTGATTTTTAAATTGTCATTTCTAAAATCAGAAGTAGATATTTTTAAGTAAAGTACTTCAAACTAATAACTTAGTTTGGATTTAGAAATACATTATTCTAAAATAAGACTTATGTATTTTGAAGTAAAGAACGTCAAACTATTCTCTGATTTTTAAATTGTCATTTATAAAATCTAAAGCAGATATTTTCAAATAAAGTACTTCAAACTAACAACTTAGTTTTGATTTACAAATACAGTATTCTAAAATAAGACTTATCTATTTTGAAGTAAAGAACGTCATACTATTAACTTAGGTCTGATTTTCAAATTGTCATTTCTAAAATCAGTAGTAGATATTTTCAAGTAGAGAACTTCAAACTAATAACTTAGTTTGATTTACAAGTTTACTAGTCTAAAATAAGACTTAGTTATTTTGAAGTAAAAAACGTCAAACTATTAACTTAGCTCTGATTTTCAAATTGTCTTTTCTAAAATCAGTAGTAGATATTTTCAAGTAGAGAACTTCAAACTAATAACATAGCTTTGATTTACAAATTCACTATACTAAAATAAAACATAGTTATTTTGAAGTAAAAAACGTCAAACTAATAACTATATCTGATTTTCAAATTGTCATTTCTAAAATCAGTAGTAGAAATTTTCAAGTAAAGAACTTCAAATTAAGAACTTAGCTTTGATTTACAAATGGGCTATTCTAAATTAAGTCTTAGTTATTTTGAAGTAAAGAACGTCA
This sequence comes from Cantharis rustica, assembly GCA_911387805.1. Taxonomy (NCBI): domain Eukaryota; kingdom Metazoa; phylum Arthropoda; class Insecta; order Coleoptera; family Cantharidae; genus Cantharis; species Cantharis rustica. The sequence continues at coordinate 26,111,122 of OU426878.1, read as the reverse complement.
AACTATTAACTTAGATCTGATTTTCAGATTGTAAATTCTAAAATCAGTAGTAAATATTTTCAAGTAAAGAACTTCAAACTACAACCTTAGATTTGATTTCCAAATTTACATTACTAAGATCCGAATTAGTAAATATGAAGTAAAAACTTTAAACTAATAACTTAGTTTTGATTTACAAATTCACTAGTCTAAAGTAAAACTTAGTTATTTTGAAGTAAAGAACGTCAAACTATTAACTTAGATCTGATTTTCAAATTGTCATTTCTAAAATCAGTAGTAGATATTTTCAAGTAAAGAACTTCAAACTAATAACATAGCTTTGATTTACAAATTTACTATATTAAAATAAGACTTAGTTATTTTGAAGTAAAGAACGTTAAACTAATAACTATATCTGATTTTCAAATTGTCATTTGTAAAATCAGTAGTAGAAATTTTCAAGTAAAGAACTTCAAACTAATAACATAGCTTTGATTTACAAATTCACTATACTAAAATCAGACTTAGTTATTTTGAAGTAAAAAACGTCAAACTAATAACTATATCTGATTTTCAAATTGTCATTTCTAAAATCAGTAGTAGATATTTTCAAGTAAAAACTTTCAAAGTAATAACTTAGTTTTAATTTACAAATTTACTAGTCTAAAATAAGACTTAGTTATTGTGAAGTAAAAAACGTCAAACTATTAACTTAGATCTGATTTTCAAATTTCATTTCTTAAATCAGAAGTAGATATTTCAAAGTAAGATACTTTAAACTTATAACTTAGTTTTGATTTACAAATTCACTAGTCTAAAATAAGACTTAGTTATTTTGAAGTAAGGGACGTCAAACTATTAACTTAGATCTGATTTTCAAATTGGCATTTCTAAAATCTGAAGCAGATATTTTCAAATAAGGAACTTCAAACTAACAACTTTGTTTTGATTTAAAAATACAGTTTTCTAAAATAAGAGTTATCTCTTATGAAGTAAAGATCGTCAAACTATGCACTTAGATCTGATTTTTAAATTGTCATTTCTTAAATCAAATAAAAATATTTCAAAGTAAAGAACTTTGAACTAATAACTTAGTTTTGATTTACAAATTCAGAATACTAAAATAAGACTTAGTTATTTAGATGTAAAGAACGTCAAACTATTAACTTAGATCTGATTTTCAAATTGTCATTTCTAAAATCAGTAGTAGATATTTTCAAGTAAAGAACTTCAAACTAATAACTTAGTTTTGATTTAGAAATTTACTAGTCTAAAATAAGACTTAGTTATTGTGAAGTAAAAAACGTCTAACTATTAACTTAGACCTGATTTTCAAATTAACACTTCTAAAATCAGAAGTAGATATTTTCAAGTTAAGAACTACAAACTAATAACTTAGCTTTGATTTACAAATGGTCTATTCTAAAATAATTCTTAGTTATTTTGAAGTAAAGAACGTCAAACTATTAACTTAGATCTGATTTTCAAATTGTAATTTCTAAAATCAGTAGTAGATATTTTCAAGTAAAGAACTTCAAACTACAACTTTAGATTTTATTTCCAAATTTACATTACTAAGATCCGAATTAGTAAATTTGAAGTAAAAACTATAAGCTAATAACTTGGTTTTGATTTACAAATTTACTAGTCTAAAGTAAGACTTAGTTATTTTGAAGTAAAGAACGTCGAACTATTAACTTAGATCTGATTTTCAAATTGTCATTTCTAAAATCAGTAGTAGATATTTTCAAGTAAAGAACTTCAAACTAATAACTTAGTTTTGATTTACAAATTCACTATACTAAAATAAGATCTAGTTATTTAGAAGTAAAGAACGTCAAACTATTAACTTAGATCTGACTTTCAAATTGGCATTTCTAAAATCAGAAGTAGTTATTTCAAAGTAAAGAAATTCAAATTAATAACTTCGCATTGATTTACAAATTCACTATTCTAAAATAAGACTTAGTAATTTTGAAGTAAAGAACGTCAAACTATTAACTTAAATCTGATTTTCAAATTGTCATTTCTAAAATCAGTAGTAGATATTTTCAAGTAAAGAACTTTAAACTAATAAGTTAGTTTTGATTTACAAATTCACTATACTAAAATAAGACTTAGTTATTTAGTAGTAAAGAACGTCAAACTATTAACTTAGAACTGATTTTCAAATTGTCATTTCCAAAATCAGAAGTAGATATTTTAAAGTAAAGAACTTCCAACTAAAAACTTAGTTTTGATTTACAAAAACAGTATTCTAAAATAAGACTTATCTATTTTGATGTAAAGAACGTCAAGCTATTCACTTAGATCTGATTTTCAAATTTCATTTCTTAAATCAGAAGTAGATATTTCAAAGTAAATAACTTTAAACTTATAACTTAGTTTTGATTTACAAATTCACTAGTGTAAAATAAGACTTAGATATTTTGAAGTAAAGAACGTCAAACTATTAAATTAAATCTAATTTTCAAATTGTCATTTCTAAAATCTGAAGCAGATATTTTCAAATAAAGAACTTCAAACTAACAACTTTGTTTTGATTTACAAATACAGTATTCTAAAATAAAACTTATCTCTTATCAAGTAAAGATCGTCAAACTATTAACTTAGATCTGATTTTCAAATTGTCATTTCTAAAATCAGAAGTAGATCTTTTTAAGTAAAGAACTACAAACTAATAACTTAGGTTTGATTTACAAATGGACTATTCTAAAATAAGTCTTAGTTATTTTGAAGTAAAGAACGTCAAACTATTAACTTAGATTTGATTTTCAAATTGTTATTTCTAAAATCAGTAGTAGATATTTTTAAGTAAAGAACTTCAAACTAATAACTTAGTTTTGATTTACGAATATACAATTCTAAAATAAGACTTATCTATTTTGAAGTAAAGTACGTCAAACTATTCACTTAGATCTGATTTTCAAATTGTCATTTTTTAATCAGAAGTAGATATTTCAAAGTAAAAAACTTCAAACTAATAACTTAGTTTTAATTTACAAATTCACTATTCTAAAATAAGACTTAGTTATTTTGTAGTAAAGTACGTTAAACTATTAACTTAGATCTGATTTTCAAATTATCATTTCTAAAATCAGCATTAGATATTTTCAACTAAAGAACTTCGAACTAATAACTTAGTTTTGATTTACAAATTCACAATACTAAAATAAGACTTAGTTATTTAGAAGAAAAGAACGTCAAACTATTAACTTAGACCTGATTTTCAAATTGTCATTTCTAAAATCAGAAGTAGATATTTTCAAGTAAAGAACTTCAAACTAATAACTTAGGTTTGATTTACAAATGGACTATTCTAAAATAAGTCTTAGTTATTTTGAAGTAAAGAACGTCAAACTATTAACTTAGATTTGATTTTCAAATTGTTATTTCTAAAATCAGTAGTAGATATTTTCAAGTAAAGAACTTCAAACTACAACCTTAGATTTGATTTCCACATTTACATTACTAAGATCCGAATTAGTAAATTTGAAGTAAAAACTTTAAACTAATAACTTAGTTTTGATTTACAAATTCAGTAGTCTAAAGTAAGACTTAGTTATTTTGAAGTAAAGAACGTCAAACTATTAACTTAGATCTGATTTTCAAATTGTCATTTCCAAAATCAGAAGTAGATATTTTAAAGTAAAGAACTTCCAACTAAAAACTTAGTTTTGATTTACAAAAACAGTATTCTAAAATAAGACTGATCTATTTTGAAGTAAAGAACCTCAAACTATTCACTTAGATCTGATTTTCAAATTGTTATTTCTTAAATCAGAAGTAGATATTTCAAAGTAAATAACTTCAAACCAACAACTTAGTTTTGATTGACAAATACAGTATTCTAAAATAAGACTTTTCTATTTTAAAGTAAAGCACGTCAAACTATTAACTTAGATCTGATTTTCAAATTGTCATTTCTAAAATCAGAAGTAGATATTTTTAAATAAAGAACTTCAATCTTGAAACTTAGTTTTGATTTACAAATACACTATACTAAAATAACACTTAGTTATTTAGAAGTAAAGAACGTCAAACTATTAACTTAGATCTGATTTTCAAATTGTCATTTCTAAAATAAGAAGTAGATATTTTCAAGTAAAGAACTTCAACTAATAACTTAGATTTGATTTACAAATTCACTATACTAAAATAAGACTTATTTGTTTAGAAGTAAAGAACGTCAAACTATTAACTTAGATCTGATTTTCAAATTGTCATTTCCAAAATCAGAAGTAGATATTTTAAAGTAAAGAACTTCAAACTAAAAACTTAGTTTTGATTTACAAAAACAGTATTCTAAAATAAGACTTATCCATTTTGATGTAAAGAACGTCAAGCTATTCACTTAGATCTGATTTTCAAATTTCATTTCTTAAATCAGAAGTAGATATTTCAAAGTAAATAACTTTAAACTTATAACTTAGTTTTGATTTACAAATTCACTAGTGTAAAATAAGACTTAGTTATTTTGAAGTAAAGAACGTCAAACTATTAACTTAGATCTAATTTTCAAATTGTCATTTCTAAAATCTGAAGCAGATATTTTCAAATAAAGAACTTCAAACTAACAACTTTGTTTTGATTTACAAATACAGTATTCTAAAATAAGACTTATCTCTTATGAAGTAAACATCGTCAAACTATTAACTTAGATCTGATTTTCAAATTGTCATTTCTAAAATCAGAAGTAGATATTTTTAAGTAAAGAACTTCAAACTAATAACTTAGGTTTGATTTACAAATGGACTATTCTAAAATAAGTCTTAGTTATTTTGAAGTAAAGAACGTCAAACTATTAACTTAGATCTGATTTTCAAATTGTTATATCTAAAATCAGTAGTAGATATTTTCAAGTAAAGAACTTCAAACTACAACCTTAGATTTGATTTCCACATTTACATTACTAAGATCCGAATTAGTAAATTTGAAGTAAAAACTTTAAACTAATAACTTAGTTTTGATTTACAAATTCACTATACTAAAATAAGACTTAGTTATTTAGAAGTAAAAAACGTCAAACTATTAACTTAGATCTGATTTTCAAATTGTCATTTCTAAAATCAGTAGTAGATATTTTCAAGTAAAGAACTTCAAACTAGAAACTTAGTTTTGATTTACAAATGGACTATTCTAAAATAAGTCTTAGTTATTTTGAAGTAAAGAACTTCAAACTAATAACTTAGCTTTGATTTACAAATGGACTATTCTAAAATAAGTCTTAGTTATTTTGAAGTAAAGAACGTCAAACTAATAACTTAAATCTGATTTTCAAATTGCAATTTCTAAAATCAGTAGTATATATTTTCAAGTAAAGAACTTCAAACTACAACCTTAGATTTGATTTCCAAATTTACATTACCAAGATCCGAATTAGTAAATTTGAAGTAAAAACTTTAAACTAATAACTTAGTTTTGATTTACAAATTTACTAGTCTAAAATAAGACTTAGTTATTGTGAAGTAAAAAACGTCAAACTTTTAACTTAAATCTGATTTTCAAATTGCCATTTCTAAAATAAGAAGTAGATATTTTCAAGTAAAGAACTTCATACTAGAACCTTAGATTTGATTTCAAAATTTACTTTACTATGATCCGAATTTGTAAATTTGAAGTAAAAAACTTTGAACTAATAACTTAGTTTTGATTTACAAATTCACTAGTTTAAAATAAGACTTAGTTATTTTGAAGTCAGGGACGTCAAACTAATAACTTAGATCTGATTTTCAAATTGGCATTTCTAAAATCTGAAGCAGATATTTTCAAATAAGGAATTTCAAACTAACAACTTTGTTTTGATTTAAAAATACAGTATTATAAAGTAAGAGTTATCTCTTATGAAGTAAAGATCGTCAAACTATTAACTTAGATCTGATTTTCAAATTGTCATTTCTAAAATCAGAAGTAGATATTTTTAAGTAAAGTACTTCAAACTAATAACTTAGTTTTGATTTACGAATACACTATTCTAAAATAAGACTTATCTATTTTGAAGTAAAGTACGTCAAACTATTCACTTAGATCTGATTTTCAAATTGTCATTTCTTAAATCAGAAGTAGATATTTCAAAGTAAAGATCTTCAAACTAATAACTTAGTTTTGATTTACAAATTCACTATTCTAAAATAAGACTTAGTTATTTTGAAGTAAAGAACGTTAAACTATTAACTTAGATCTGATATTTAAATTATCATTTCTAAAATCAGCAGTAGATATTTTCAAGTAAAGAACTTCGAACTAATAACTTAGTTTTGATTTACAAAATCAGAATACTAAAATAAGACTTAGTTATTTAGAAGTAAAGAACGTCAAACTATTAACTTAGATCTGATTTTCAAACTGTCATTTCCAAAATCAGGAGTAGATATTTTCACGTAAAGAACTTCAAATTATAACTTAGCCCTGAATTACAAATTCACTATTCTAAAATAAGACATAGTTATTTTGAAGTAAAGTGCGTCAAACTATTAACTTAGACCTGATTTTCAAATTGTCATTTCTAAAATTAGTAGTAGATATTTTCAAGTTAAGAACTTCAAACTAATAACTTAGCTTTGATTTACAAATGGACTATTCTAAAATAAGTCTTAGTTATTTTGAAGTAAAGAACGTCAAACTATTAACTTAGATCTGATTTTCAAATTGTAATTTCTAAAATTAGTAGTAGATATTTTCAAGTAAAGAACTTCAAACTACAAACTTAGATTTGATTTCCTAATTTACATTACTAAGATCCGAATTAGTAAATTTGAAGTAAAAACTTTAAACTAATAACTTAGTTTTAACGTAGTAACGTAAGTAACGTTTACGTTACGTTAACGTTTACGTTAACGTTTTAACGTAAGTAAAGAACGTCAAACTATTAACTTAGTTTTGATTTACAAATTCACAATACTAAAATAAGACTTAGTTATTTAGAAGTAAAGAACGTCAAAATATTAACTTAGATCTGATTTTCAAATTGTCATTTCTAAAATCAGGAGTAGATATTTTCACGTAAAGAACTTCAAATTATAACTTAGCTCTGAATTACAAATTCACTATACTAAAATAAGACTTAGTTATTTAGAAGTAAAGAACGTCAAACTATTAACTTAGATCTGATTTTCAAATTGTCATTTCTAAAACAAGAAGTAGATATTTTCAAGTAAAGAACTTTAAACTAATAACTTAGCCTTGATTTACAAATTGAGTATTCTAAAATAAGACTTAGTTATTTAGAAGTAAAAAACGTCAAACTATTAACTTAGATCGGATTTTCAAATTGTCATTTCTAAAATAAGAAGTAGATATTTTCAAGTAAGGAACTTCAAACTAATTACATAACTTTGATTTACAAATTCACTATACTAAAATAAGACTTAGTTATTTTGAAGTAAAGAACGTTAAACTAAGAACTATATCTGATTTTCAAATTGTCATTTGTAAAATCAGTAGTAGATATTTTCAAGTAAAGAACTTCAAACTAATAACATAGCTTTGATTTACAAATTTACTATATTAAAATAAGACTTAGTTATTTTGAGGTAAAGAACGTTAAACTAATAACTATATCTGATTTTCAAATTGTCATTTGTAAAATCAGTAGTAGATATTTTCAAGTAAAGAACTTCAAACTAATAACTTAGTTTTGATTTAGAAATTTATTAGTCTAAAATAAGACTTAGTTATTGTGAAGTAAAAAACGTCAAACTATTAACTTAGACCTGATTTTCAAATTGTCACTTCTAAAATCAGAGGTAGATATTTTCAAGTTAAGAACTACAAACTAATAACTTAGCTTTGATTTACAAATGGTCTATTCTAAAATAATTCTTAGTTATTTTGAAGTAAAGAACGTCAAACTATTAACTTAGATCTGATTTTCAAATTGTAATTTCTAAAATCAGTAGTAGATATTTTCAAGTAAAGAACTTCAAACTACAACTTTAGATTTGATTTCCAAATTTACATTACTAAGTTCCGAATTAGTAAATTTGAAGTAAAAACTTTAAACTAATAACTTAGTTTTGATTTACAAATTTACTAGTCTAAAGTAAGACTTAGTTATTTTGAAGTAAAGAACGTCGAACTATTAACTTAGATCTGATTTTCAAATTGTCATTTCTAAAATCAGTAGTAGATATTTTCAAGTAAAGAACTTCAAACTAATAACTTAGTTTTGATTTACAAATTCACTATACTAAAATAAGATCTAGTTATTTAGAAGTAAAGAACGTCAAACTATTAACTTAGATTTGATTTTCAAATAGGCATTTCTAAAATCAGAAGTAGTTATATCAAAGTAAAGAACGTTAAACTATTAACTTAAATCTGATTTTCAAATAGTCATTTCTAAAATCAGTAGTAGATGTTTTCAAGTAAAGAACTTTAAACTAATAAGTTAGTTTTGATTTAAAAATTCACTATACTAAAATAAGACTTAGTTATTTAGAAGTAAAGAACGTCAAACTATTAACTTAGATCTGATTTTCAAATTGTCATTTCTAAAATAAGAAGTAGATATTTTCAAGTAAAGAACTTCAAACTAATAACTTAGATTTGACTTACAAATTCACTATACTAAAATAAGACTTATTTGTTTAGAAGTAAAGAACGTCAAACTATTAACTTAGATCTGATTTTCAAATTGTCATTTCCAAAATCAGAAGTAGATATTTTAAAGTAAAGAACTTCAAACTAAAAACTTAGTTTTGATTTACAAAAACAGTATTCTAAAATAAGACTTATCTATTTTGATGTAAAGAACGTCAAGCTATTCACTTAGATCTGATTTTCAAATTTCATTTCTTAAATCAGAAGTAGATATTTCAAAGTAAATTGCTTTAAACTTATAACTTATTTTTGATTTACAAATTCACTAGTGTAAAATAAGAATTAGTTATTTTGAAGTAAAGAACGTCAAACTATTAACTTAAATCTGATTTTGAAATTGCCATTTCTAAAATCAGTAGTATATATTTTCAAGTAAAGAACTTTAAACTAATAAGTTAGTTTTGATTTACAAATTCACTATACTAAAATAAGACTTAGTTATTTTGTAGTAAAGTACGTTAAACTATTAACTTAGATCTGATTTTCAAATTATCATTTCTAAAATCAGCATTAGATATTTTCAACTAAAGAACTTCGAACTAATAACTTAGTTTTGATTTACAAATTCACAATACTAAAATAAGACTTAGTTATTTAGAAGAAAAGTACGTCAAACTATTAACTTAGACCTGATTTTCAAATTGTCATTTCTAAAATCAGAAGTAGATATTTTCAAGTAAAGAACTTCAAACTAATAACTTAGGTTTGATTTACAAATGGACTATTCTAAAATAAGTCTTAGTTATTTTGAAGTAAAGAACGTCAAACTATTAACTTAGATTTGATTTTCAAATTGTTATTTCTAAAATCAGTAGTAGATATTTTCAAGTAAAGAACTTCAAACTACAACCTTAGATTTGATTTCCACATTTACATTACTAAGATCCGAATTATAAAATTTGAAGTAAAAACTTTAAACTAATAACTTAGTTTTGATTTACAAATTCACTAGTCTAAAGTAAGACTTAGTTATTTTGAAGTAAAGAACGTCAAACTATTAACTTAGATCTGATTTTCAAATTGTCATTTCCAAAATCAGAAGTAGATATTTTAAAGTAAAGAACTTCCAACTAAAAACTTAGTTTTGATTTACAAAAACAGTATTCTAAAATAAGACTGATCTATTTTGAAGTAAAGAACCTCAAACTATTCACTTAGATCTGATTTTCAAATTGTTATTTCTTAAATCAGAAGTAGATATTTCAAAGTAAATAACTTCAAACCAACAACTTAGTTTTGATTGACAAATACAGTATTCTAAAATAAGACTTTTCTATTTTAAAGTAAAGCACGTCAAACTATTAACTTAGATCTGATTTTCAAATTGTCATTTCTAAAATCAGAAGTAGATATTTTTAAATAAAGAACTTCAATCTTGAAACTTAGTTTTGATTTACAAATACACTATACTAAAATAACACTTAGTTATTTAGAAGTAAAGAACGTCAAACTATTAACTTAGATCTGATTTTCAAATTGTCATTTCTAAAATAAGAAGTAGATATTTTCAAGTAAAGAACTTCAACTAATAACTTAGATTTGATTTACAAATTCACTATACTAAAATAAGACTTATTTGTTTAGAAGTAAAGAACGTCAAACTATTAACTTAGATCTGATTTTCAAATTGTCATTTCCAAAATCAGAAGTAGATATTTTAAAGTAAAGAACTTCAAACTAAAAACTTAGTTTTGATTTACAAAAACAGTATTCTAAAATAAGACTTATCCATTTTGATGTAAAGAACGTCAAGCTATTCACTTAGATCTGATTTTCAAATTTCATTTCTTAAATCAGAAGTAGATATTTCAAAGTAAATAACTTTAAACTTATAACTTAGTTTTGATTTACAAATTCACTAGTGTAAAATAAGACTTAGTTATTTTGAAGTAAAGAACGTCAAACTATTAACTTAGATCTAATTTTCAAATTGTCATTTCTAAAATCTGAAGCAGATATTTTCTAATAAAGAACTTCAAACTAACAACTTTGTTTTGATTTACAAATACAGTATTCTAAAATAAGACTTATCTCTTATGAAGTAAAGATCGTCAAACTATTAACTTAGATCTGATTTTCAAATTGTCATTTCTAAAATCAGAAGTAGATATTTTCAAGTAAAGAACTTCAAACTAATAACTTAGGTTTGATTTACAAATGGACTATTCTAAAATAAGTCTTAGTTATTTTGAAGTAAAGAACGTCAAACTATTAACTTAGATCTGATTTTCAAATTGTTATATCTAAAATCAGTAGTAGATATTTTCAAGTAAAGAACTTCAAACTACAACCTTAGATTTGATTTCCACATTTACATTACTAAGATCCGAATTAGTAAATTTGAAGTAAAAACTTTAAACTAATAACTTAGTTTTGATTTACAAATTCACTATACTAAAATAAGACTTAGTTATTTAGAAGTAAAAAACGTCAAACTATTAACTTAGATCTGATTTTCAAATTGTCATTTCTAAAATCAGTAGTAGATATTTTCAAGTAAAGAACTTCAAACTATTAACTTAGTTTTGATTTACAAATTTACTATACTAAAATAAGACTTAGTTAGAAGGAAAAAACGTCAAACAATTAACTTAGATCTGGTTTTCAAATTGTAATTTCTAAAATCAGAAGTAGATATTTTTAAATAAAGAACTTCAAACTAGAAACTTAGTTTTGATTTACAAATGGACTATTCTAAAATAAGTCTTAGTTATTTTGAAGTAAAGAACTTCAAACTAATAACTTAGCTTTGATTTACAAATGGACTATTCTAAAATAAGTCTTAGTTATTTTGAAGTAAAGAACGTCAAACTAATAACTTAAATCTGATTTTCAAATTGTAATTTCTAAAATCAGTAGTATATATTTTCAAGTAAAGAACTTCAAACTACAACCTTAGATTTGATTTCCAAATTTACATTACCAAGATCCGAATTAGTAAATTTGAAGTAAAAACTTTAAACTAATAAATTAGTTTTGATTTACAAATTTACTAGTCTAAAATAAGACTTAGTTATTGTGAAGTAAAAAACGTCAAACTTTTAACTTAAATCTGATTTTCAAATTGCCATTTCTAAAATAAGAAGTAGATATTTTCAAGTAAAGAACTTCATACTAGAACCTTAGATTTGATTTCAAAATTTACTTTACTATGATCCGAATTTGTAAATTTGAAGTAAAAAACTTTGAACTAATAACTTAGTTTTGATTTACAAATTCACTAGTCTAAAATAAGACTTAGTTATTTTGAAGTCAGGGACGTCAAACTAATAACTTAGATCTGATTTTCAAATTGGCATTTCTAAAATCTGAAGCAGATATTTTCAAATAAGGAATTTCAAACTAACAACTTTGTTTTGATTTAAAAATACAGTATTCTAAAGTAAGAGTTATCTCTTATGAAGTAAAGATCGTCAAACTATTAACTTAGATCTGATTTTCAAATTGTCATTTCTAAAATCAGAAGTAGATATTTTTAAGTAAAGTACTTCAAACTAATAACTTAGTTTTGATTTACGAATACACTATTCTAAAATAAGACTTATCTATTTTGAAGTAAAGTACGTCAAACTATTCACTTAGATCTGATTTTCAAATTGTCATTTCTTAAATCAGAAGTAGATATTTCAAAGTAAAGATCTTCAAACTAATAACTTAGTTTTGATTTACAAATTCACTATTCTAAAATAAGACTTAGTTATTTTGAAGTAAAGAACGTTAAACTATTAACTTAGATCTGATATTTAAACTATCATTTCTAAAATCAGCAGTAGATATTTTCAAGTAAAGAACTTCGAACTAATAACTTAGTTTTGATTTACAAAATCAGAATACTAAAATAAGACTTAGTTATTTAGAAGTAAAGAACGTCAAACTATTAACTTAGATCTGATTTTCAAATTGTCATTTCCAAAATCAGGAGTAGATATTTTCACGTAAAGAACTTCAAATTATAACTTAGCCCTGAATTACAAATTCACTATTCTAAAATAAGACATAGTTATTTTGAAGTAAAGTGCGTCAAACTATTAACTTAGACCTGATTTTCAAATTGTCATTTCTAAAATTAGTAGTAGATATTTTCAAGTTAAGAACTTCAAACTAATAACTTAGCTTTGATTTACAAATGGACTATTCTAAAATAAGTCTTAGTTATTTTGAAGTAAAGAACGTCAAACTATTAACTTAGATCTGATTTTCAAATTGTAATTTCTAAAATTAGTAGTAGATATTTTCAAGTAAAGAACTTCAAACTACAAACTTAGATTTGATTTCCTAATTTACATTACTAAGATCCGAATTAGTAAATTTGAAGTAAAAACTTTAAACTAATAACTTAGTTTTAACGTAGTAACGTAAGTAACGTTTACGTTACGTTAACGTTTACGTTAACGTTTTAACGTAAGTAAAGAACGTCAAACTATTAACTTAGTTTTGATTTACAAATTCACAATACTAAAATAAGACTTAGTTATTTAGAAGTAAAGAACGTCAAAATATTAACTTAGATCTGATTTTCAAATTGTCATTTCTAAAATCAGGAGTAGATATTTTCACGTAAAGAACTTCAAATTATAACTTAGCTCTGAATTACAAATTCACTATACTAAAATAAGACTTAGTTATTTAGAAGTAAAGAACGTCAAACTATTAACTTAGATCTGATTTTCAAATTGTCATTTCTAAAACAAGAAGTAGATATTTTCAAGTAAAGAACTTTAAACTAATAACTTAGCCTTGATTTACAAATTGAGTATTCTAAAATAAGACTTAGTTATTTAGAAGTAAAAAACGTCAAACTATTAACTTAGATCGGATTTTCAAATTGTCATTTCTAAAATAAGAAGTAGATATTTTCAAGTAAGGAACTTCAAACTAATTACATAACTTTGATTTACAAATTCACTATACTAAAATAAGACTTAGTTATTTTGAAGTAAAGAACGTTAAACTAAGAACTATATCTGATTTTCAAATTGTCATTTGTAAAATCAGTAGTAGATATTTTCAAGTAAAGAACTTCAAACTAATAACATAGCTTTGATTTACAAATTTACTATATTAAAATAAGACTTAGTTATTTTGAGGTAAAGAACGTTAAACTAATAACTATATCTGATTTTCAAATTGTCATTTGTAAAATCAGTAGTAGATATTTTCAAGTAAAGAACTTCAAACTAATAACTTAGTTTTGATTTAGAAATTTATTAGTCTAAAATAAGACTTAGTTATTGTGAAGTAAAAAACGTCAAACTATTAACTTAGACCTGATTTTCAAATTGTCACTTCTAAAATCAGAGGTAGATATTTTCAAGTTAAGAACTACAAACTAATAACTTAGCTTTGATTTACAAATGGTCTATTCTAAAATAATTCTTAGTTATTTTGAAGTAAAGAACGTCAAACTATTAACTTAGATCTGATTTTCAAATTGTAATTTCTAAAATCAGTAGTAGATATTTTCAAGTAAAGAACTTCAAACTACAACTTTAGATTTGATTTCCAAATTTACATTACTAAGTTCCGAATTAGTAAATTTGAAGTAAAAACTTTAAACTAATAACTTAGTTTTGATTTACAAATTTACTAGTCTAAAGTAAGACTTAGTTATTTTGAAGTAAAGAACGTCGAACTATTAACTTAGATCTGATTTTCAAATTGTCATTTCTAAAATCAGTAGTAGATATTTTCAAGTAAAGAACTTCAAACTAATAACTTAGTTTTGATTTACAAATTCACTATACTAAAATAAGATCTAGTTATTTAGAAGTAAAGAACGTCAAACTATTAACTTAGATTTGATTTTCAAATAGGCATTTCTAAAATCAGAAGTAGTTATATCAAAGTAAAGAACGTTAAACTATTAACTTAAATCTGATTTTCAAATAGTCATTTCTAAAATCAGTAGTAGATGTTTTCAAGTAAAGAACTTTAAACTAATAAGTTAGTTTTGATTTAAAAATTCACTATACTAAAATAAGACTTAGTTATTTAGAAGTAAAGAACGTCAAACTATTAACTTAGATCTGATTTTCAAATTGTCATTTCTAAAATAAGAAGTAGATATTTTCAAGTAAAGAACTTCAAACTAATAACTTAGATTTGACTTACAAATTCACTATACTAAAATAAGACTTATTTGTTTAGAAGTAAAGAACGTCAAACTATTAACTTAGATCTGATTTTCAAATTGTCATTTCCAAAATCAGAAGTAGATATTTTAAAGTAAAGAACTTCAAACTAAAAACTTAGTTTTGATTTACAAAAACAGTATTCTAAAATAAGACTTATCTATTTTGATGTAAAGAACGTCAAGCTAGTCACTTAGATCTGATTTTCAAATTTCATTTCTTAAATCAGAAGTAGATATTTCAAAGTAAATTGCTTTAAACTTATAACTTATTTTTGATTTACAAATTCACTAGTGTAAAATAAGAATTAGTTATTTTGAAGTAAAGAACGTCAAACTATTAACTTAAATCTGATTTTGAAATTGCCATTTCTAAAATCAGTAGTATATATTTTCAAGTAAAGAACTTTAAACTAATAAGTTAGTTTTGATTTACAAATTCACTATACTAAAATAAGACTTAGTTATTTAGAAGTAAAGAACGTCAAACTATTAACTTAGATCGGATTTTCAAATTGTCATTTCTAAAATAAGAAGTAGATATTTTTAAGTAAAGTACTTCAAACTAATAACTTAGTTTTGACTTACAAATGCACTATTCTAAAATAAAACTTATCTATTTTAAAGTAACGAACGTCAAACTATTCACTTAGATCTGATTTTCAAATTGTCATTTCTTAAATCAGAATTAGATATTTCAAAGTAAAGAACTTCATACTAATTTCTTAGTTTTGATTTACAAATTCTCTATTCTAAAATAAGACTAAGTTATTTTGAAGTAAGGAACGTCAAACTATTAACTTAGATCTGATTTTCAAATTGTCATTTCTAAAATCAGAAGTAGTTATTTTCAAGTAAAAAACTTCAAACTTATAACTTAGTTTTGATTTACAGGTTAACTATTCTAAAATAAAATTTAGTTTTTTTGATGTAAAGAACATCAAACTATTAACTTAGATCTGATTTTCAAATTGTCATTTCTAAAATCTGAAGCAGATATTTTCTAATAAAGAACTTTAAACTGACAACTTAGTTTTGATTTACAAATACAGTATTCTAAAATAAGACTTATCTATTTTGAAGCAAAGAACGTCAAACTACTAACTTAGATCTGATTTTCTAATTGTCATTTTTAAATCAGAAGTAGATATTTTTAAGTAAAGTACTTCAAACTAATAACTTAGTTTTGACTTACAAATGCACTATTCTAAAATAAAACTTATCTATTTTAAAGTAACGAACGTCAAACTATTCACTTAGATCTGATTTTCAAATTGTCATTTCTAAAATCAGTAGTAGATATTTTCAAGTAAAGAACTTCAAACTAATAACTTAGTTTTGATTTACAAATTCACTATTCTAAAATAAGACTAAGTTATTTTGAAGTAAAAAACCTCAAACTATTAACTTAAACCTGATTTTCAAATTGTCATTTCTAAAATCACAAGTAGATATTTTCAAGTAAATAACTTCAAACTAATAACTTAGCTTTGATTTACAAATTGACAATTCTAAAATAAGACTTAGTAATTTTGAAGTAAACAACGTCAAACTATTAACTTAGATATGATTTTCAAATTGTAATTTCTAAAATCAGAAGTAATTATTTTCAAGTAAAGAACTTCAAACTACTACCTTAGATTTGATTTCCAAATTTACATTATTAAGATCCAAATTAGAAAATTTGAAGTAAAAAACTTTAAACTCATATCTTAGTTTTGTTTTACAAATTCACTAGTCTAGAATAAGACTTAGTTATTTTGAAGTAAAAAACGTCAAACTATTAACTTAGATCTGATTTTCAAATTGTCATTTCTAAAATCAGTAGTAGATAATTTCAAGTAAAGAACTGCAAACTAATAACTTAGTTTTAATTTACAAATTCACTATACTAAAATAAGACTTAGTTATTTAGGAGTAAAGAACGTCAAACTATTAACTTAAATCTGATTTTCAAAATGTCATTTCTAAAATCAGAAGTAGATATTTTCAAGTAAAGAACTTTAAACTAATAATTTACCTTTGATTAACAAATTGAGTATTCTAAATCAAAACTTAGTAATTTTGAAGTAAAGAACGTCAAACTATTAATTTAGATCTGATTTTCAAATTGTCATTTCTAAAATCAGTGGTAGTTTTTTTCAAGTGTAGAACTTCATACTAATAACTTAGTTTTGATTTACAAATTCACTATACTAAAATAAGACTCATCTATTTTGAAGTAAAGAACGTCAAACTATTCACTTAGATCTGATTTTCAAATTGTCATTTCTTAAATCAGAAGTAGATATTTCAAAGTAAAGAAGTTCAAACTAATAACTTAGTTTTGATTTACAAATTTACTATTCTAAAAAAAGACTTGGTTATTTTGAAGTAAAGAACGTCAAACTAATAACTATATCTGATTTTCAAATTGTCATTTCTAAAATCAGTAGTACATATTTTCAAGTAAAGAACTTTAAACTAATAACTTATTTTTGATTTACAAACTTACTAGTCTAAAATAAGACTTAGTTGTTTTGAAGTAAAAAACGTAAAACAATTAACTTAGACCTAATTTTCAAATTGTAATTTCTAAAATCAGAAGTAGATATTTTAAGATAAAGAACTTCAAACTACAACCTTAGATTGTACATTACTAAGTACATTACTAAGATCCGAATTAGTAAATTTGAAGTAAAAAACTTTAAACAAATAACTTAGTTTTGATTTACAAATTCGCTATTCTAAAATAAGACTTATCTATTTTGAAGTAAAAAACGTCAAACTATTAACTTAGATCTGATTTTCAACGTGTCATTTCTCAAATCAGAAGTAGATTTTTTCAAGTAAAAAGCTTCAAATTAAAAACTTAGTTATGATTTACAAATTCACAATTCTAAAATAAGACTTAGGTATTTTGAAGTAAAGAACGTCAAAATATTAACTTAGATCTGATTTTCAAATTGTCATTTCTAATACCAGAAGTAGATATTTTCAAGTGAAGAACTTTAAACTAATAACTTAGCCTTGATTTACAAATTGAGTATTCTAAAATAAGACTTAGTTATTTTGAAGTAAAGAACATCAAACTATTAACTTAGATCTGATTTTCAAATTGTCATTTCTAAAATCAATGGTAGTTTTTTTCAAGTGAAGAACTTCATACTAATAACTTATTTTTAATTTACAAATTCACTAGTCTAAAATAAGACTTAGTTATTTTGAAGTAAAGAACGTCAAACTATTAACTTAGATCTGATTTTCAAATTGTCATTTCTAAAATCAGTGGTAGTTTTTTTCAAGTGAAGAACCTCATACTGATAACTTAGTTTTGGTTAACAAATACACTATACTAAAATAAGACTTAGTTGTTTTGAAGTAAAGAACGTCAAACTATTAACTTAGATCTGATTTTCAAATTGTCATTTCTAAAATCAGAAGTAGATATTTTCAAGTAAACAACTTTAAACTAATAACTTAGCCTTGATTTACAAATTGAGTATTCTAAAATAAGACTTAGTTATTTTGAAGTAAGGAACGTCAAACTATTAACTTAGATCTAATTTTCAAATTAGCATTTCTAAAATCAGTGGTAGTTTTTTTCAAGTGAAGAACTTCATACTAATAACTTAGTTTTAATTTACAAATTCACTAGTTTAAAATAAGACTTAGTTATTTTAAAGTAAAGAACGTCAAACTGTTAACTTAGATCTGAATTTCAAATTGTCATTTCTAAAATCAGTAGTAGATATATTCAAGTAAAGAACTTCAAACTAATAACTTTGTTTTAAATTACAAATTCACTATACTAAAATATGACTTAGTTGTTTTGAAGTAAAGAACGTCAAACTATTAACTTAGATTTGATTTTCAAATTGTCATTTCTAAAATCAGAAGTAGATATTTTCAAGTAAAGAACTTTAAACTAATAACTTGATTTACAAATTGAGTATTCTAAAATAAGACTTAGTTATTTTGTAGTAAAGAACGTCAAACTATTAACTTAGATCTGATTTTCAAATTGTCATTTCTAAAATCAATGGTAGTTTTTTTCAAGTGAAGAACTTCATACTAATAACTTATTTTTAATTTACAAATTCACTAGTCTAAAATAAGACTTAGTTATTTTGAAGTAAAGAACGTCAAACTATTAACTTAGATCTGATTTTCAAATTGTCATTTCTAAAATCAGTGGTAGTTTTTTTCAAGTGAAGAACCTCATACTGATAACTTAGTTTTGGTTTACAAATTCACTATACTAAAATAAGACTTAGTTGTTTTGAAGTAAAGAACGTCAAACTATTAACTTAGATCTGATTTTCAAATTGTCATTTCTAAAATCAGAAATAGATATTTTCAAGTAAACAACTTTAAACTAATAACTTAGCCTTGATTTACAAATTGAGTATTCTAAAATAAGACTTAGTTATTTTGAAGTAAGGAACGTCAAACTATTAACTTAGATCTAATTTTCAAATTAGCATTTCTAAAATCAGTGGTAGTTTTTTTCAAGTGAAGAACTTCATACTAATAACTTAGTTTTAATTTACAAATTCACTAGTTTAAAATAAGACATAGTTATTTTAAAGTAAAGAACGTCAAACTGTTAACTTAGATCTGAATTTCAAATTGTCATTTCGAAAATCAGTAGTAGATATATTCAAGTAAAGAACTTCAAACTAATAACTTTGTTTTAAATTACAAATTCACTATACTAAAATAAGACTTAGTTGTTTTGAAGTAAAGAACGTCAAACTATTAACTTAGATTTGATTTTCAAATTGTCATTTCTAAAATCAGAAGTAGATATTTTCAAGTAAAGAACTTTAAACTAATAACTTAGCCTTGATTTACAAATTGAGTATTCTAAAATAAGACTTAGTTATTTTGAAGTAAAGAACGTCAAACTATTAACTTAGATCTGATTTTCAAATTGTCATTTCTAAAATCAGGGGTAGTTTTTTTCAAGTGAAGAACTTCATACTAATAACTTAGTTTTGGTTTACAAATTCACTATACTAAAATAACACTTAGTTGTTTTGAAGTAAAGAACGTCAAACTATTAACTTAGATCTGATTTTCAAATTGTCATTTCTAAAATCAGTGGTAGTTTTTTTCAAGTGAAGAACTTCATACTAATAACTTAGTTTTAATTTACAAATTCACTAGTCTAAAATAAGACTTAGTTATTTTAAAGTAAAGAACGTCAAACTGTTAATTTAGATCTGATTTTCAAATTGTCATTTCTAAAATCAGTGGTAGTTTTTTTCAAGTGAAGAACTTCATACTAATAACTTAGTTTTAATTTACAAATTCACTAGTCTAAAATAAGACTTAGTTATCTTAAAGTAAAGAACGTCAAACTTTTAACTTAGATCTGATTTTCAAATTGTCATTTCTAAAATCAGTAGTAGATATTTTCAAGTAAAGAACTTCAAACTAATAACTTTGTTTTAAATTACAAATTCACTATACTAAAATAAGACTTAGGTATTTAGAAGTAAAGAACGTCAAACTATTAACTTAGATCTGATTTTCAAATTGTCATTTCTAAAACAAGAAGTAGATATTTTCAAGTAAAGAACTTTAAACTAATAACTTAGCCTTGATTTACAAATTGAGTATTCTAAAATAAGACTTAGTTATTTTGAAGTAAAGAACGTCAAACTATTAACTTAGATTTGATTTTCAAATTGTCATTTCTAAAATCAGAAGTAGATATTTTCAAGTAAAGAACTTTAAACTAATAACTTAGCCTTGATTTACAAATTGAGTATTCTAAAATAAGACTTAGTTATTTTGAAGTAAAGAACGTCAAACTATTAACTTAGATCTGATTTTCAAATTGTCATTTCTAAAATCAGGGGTAGTTTTTTTCAAGTGAAGAACTTCATACTAATAACTTAGTTTTGGTTTACAAATTCACTATACTAAAATAACACTTAGTTGTTTTGAAGTAAAGAACGTCAAACTATTAACTTAGATCTGATTTTCAAATTGTCATTTCTAAAATCAGTGGTAGTTTTTTTCAAGTGAAGAACTTCATACTAATAACTTAGTTTTAATTTACAAATTCACTAGTCTAAAATAAGACTTAGTTATTTTAAAGTAAAGAACGTCAAACTGTTAATTTAGATCTGATTTTCAAATTGTCATTTCTAAAATCAGTGGTAGTTTTTTTCAAGTGAAGAACTTCATACTAATAACTTAGTTTTAATTTACAAATTCACTAGTCTAAAATAAGACTTAGTTATCTTAAAGTAAAGAACGTCAAACTTTTAACTTAGATCTGATTTTCAAATTGTCATTTCTAAAATCAGTAGTAGATATTTTCAAGTAAAGAACTTCAAACTAATAACTTTGTTTTAAATTACAAATTCACTATACTAAAATAAGACTTAGGTATTTAGAAGTAAAGAACGTCAAACTATTAACTTAGATCTGATTTTCAAATTGTCATTTCTAAAACAAGAAGTAGATATTTTCAAGTAAAGAACTTTAAACTAATAACTTAGCTTTGATTTACAAATTGAGTATTCTAAAATAAGACTTAGTTATTTTGAAGTAAAGAACATCAAACTATTAACTTAGATCTGATTTTCAAATTGTCATTTCTAAAATCAATGGTAGTTTTTTTCAAGTGAAGAACTTCATACTAATAACTTATTTTTAATTTACAAATTCACTAGTCTAAAATAAGACTTAGTTATTTTGAAGTAAAGAACGTCAAACTATTAACTTAGATCTGATTTTCAAATTGTCATTTCTAAAATCAGTGGTAGTTTTTTTCAAGTGAAGAACCTCATACTGATAACTTAGTTTTGGTTAACAAATACACTATACTAAAATAAGACTTAGTTGTTTTGAAGTAAAGAACGTCAAACTATTAACTTAGATCTGATTTTCAATTTGTCATTTCTAAAATCAGAAGTAGATATTTTCAAGTAAACAACTTTAAACTAATAACTTAGCCTTGATTTACAAATTGAGTATTCTAAAATAAGACTTAGTTATTTTGAAGTAAGGAACGTCAAACTATTAACTTAGATCTAATTTTCAAATTAGCATTTCTAAAATCAGTGGTAGTTTTTTTCAAGTGAAGAACTTCATACTAATAACTTAGTTTTAATTTACAAATTCACTAGTTTAAAATAAGACTTAGTTATTTTAAAGTAAAGAACGTCAAACTGTTAACTTAGATCTGAATTTCAAATTGTCATTTCTAAAATCAGTAGTAGATATATTCAAGTAAAGAACTTCAAACTAATAACTTTGTTTTAAATTACAAATTCACTATACTAAAATATGACTTAGTTGTTTTGAAGTAAAGAACGTCAAACTATTAACTTAGATTTGATTTTCAAATTGTCATTTCTAAAATCAGAAGTAGATATTTTCAAGTAAAGAACTTTAAACTAATAACTTGATTTACAAATTGAGTATTCTAAAATAAGACTTAGTTATTTTGAAGTAAAGAACGTCAAACTATTAACTTAGATCTGATTTTCAAATTGTCATTTCTAAAATCAATGGTAGTTTTTTTCAAGTGAAGAACTTCATACTAATAACTTATTTTTAATTTACAAATTCACTAGTCTAAAATAAGACTTAGTTATTTTGAAGTAAAGAACGTCAAACTATTAACTTAGATCTGATTTTCAAATTGTCATTTCTAAAATCAGTGGTAGTTTTTTTCAAGTGAAGAACCTCATACTGATAACTTAGTTTTGGTTTACAAATTCACTATACTAAAATAAGACTTAGTTGTTTTGAAGTAAAGAACGTCAAACTATTAACTTAGATCTGATTTTCAAATTGTCATTTCTAAAATCAGAAATAGATATTTTCAAGTAAACAACTTTAAACTAATAACTTAGCCTTGATTTACAAATTGAGTATTCTAAAATAAGACTTAGTTATTTTGAAGTAAGGAACGTCAAACTATTAACTTAGATCTAATTTTCAAATTAGCATTTCTAAAATCAGTGGTAGTTTTTTTCAAGTGAAGAACTTCATACTAATAACTTAGTTTTAATTTACAAATTCACTAGTTTAAAATAAGACATAGTTATTTTAAAGTAAAGAACGTCAAACTGTTAACTTAGATCTGAATTTCAAATTGTCATTTCGAAAATCAGTAGTAGATATATTCAAGTAAAGAACTTCAAACTAATAACTTTGTTTTAAATTACAAATTCACTATACTAAAATAAGACTTAGTTGTTTTGAAGTAAAGAACGTCAAACTATTAACTTAGATTTGATTTTCAAATTGTCATTTCTAAAATCAGAAGTAGATATTTTCAAGTAAAGAACTTTAAACTAATAACTTAGCCTTGATTTACAAATTGAGTATTCTAAAATAAGACTTAGTTATTTTGAAGTAAAGAACGTCAAACTATTAACTTAGATCTGATTTTCAAATTGTCATTTCTAAAATCAGGGGTAGTTTTTTTCAAGTGAAGAACTTCATACTAATAACTTAGTTTTGGTTTACAAATTCACTATACTAAAATAACACTTAGTTGTTTTGAAGTAAAGAACGTCAAACTATTAACTTAGATCTGATTTTCAAATTGTCATTTCTAAAATCAGTGGTAGTTTTTTTCAAGTGAAGAACTTCATACTAATAACTTAGTTTTAATTTACAAATTCACTAGTCTAAAATAAGACTTAGTTATTTTAAAGTAAAGAACGTCAAACTGTTAATTTAGATCTGATTTTCAAATTGTCATTTCTAAAATCAGTGGTAGTTTTTTTCAAGTGAAGAACTTCATACTAATAACTTAGTTTTAATTTACAAATTCACTAGTCTAAAATAAGACTTAGTTATCTTAAAGTAAAGAACGTCAAACTTTTAACTTAGATCTGATTTTCAAATTGTCATTTCTAAAATCAGTAGTAGATATTTTCAAGTAAAGAACTTCAAACTAATAACTTTGTTTTAAATTACAAATTCACTATACTAAAATAAGACTTAGGTATTTAGAAGTAAAGAACGTCAAACTATTAACTTAGATCTGATTTTCAAATTGTCATTTCTAAAACAAGAAGTAGATATTTTCAAGTAAAGAACTTTAAACTAATAACTTAGCCTTGATTTACAAATTGAGTATTCTAAAATAAGACTTAGTTATTTTGAAGTAAAGAACGTCAAACTATTAACTTAGATCTGATTTTCAAATTGTCATTTCTAAAATCAATGGTAGTTTTTTTCAAGTGAAGAACTTCATACTAATAACTTATTTTTAATTTACAAATTCACTAGTCTAAAATAAGACTTAGTTATTTTGAAGTAAAGAACGTCAAACTATTAACTTAGATCTGATTTTCAAATTGTCATTTCTAAAATCAGTGGTAGTTTTTTTCAAGTGAAGAACCTCATACTGATAACTTAGTTTTGGTTTACAAATTCACTATACTAAAATAAGACTTAGTTGTTTTGAAGTAAAGAACGTCAAACTATTAACTTAGATCTGATTTTCAAATTGTCATTTCTAAAATCAGAAGTAGATATTTTCAAGTAAACAACTTTAAACTAATAACTTAGCCTTGATTTACAAATTGAGTATTCTAAAATAAGACTTAGTTATTTTGAAGTAAGGAACGTCAAACTATTAACTTAGATCTAATGTTCAAATTAGCATTTCTAAAATCAGTGGTAGTTTTTTTCAAGTGAAGAACTTCATACTAATAACTTAGTTTTAATTTACAAATTCACTAGTCTAAAATAAGACTTAGTTATTTTAAAGTAAAGAACGTCAAACTGTTAACTTAGATCTGAATTTCAAATTGTCATTTCTAAAATCAGTAGTAGATATATTCAAGTAAAGAACTTCAAACTAATAACTTTGTTTTAAATTACAAATTCACTATACTAAAATAAGACTTAGTTGTTTTGAAGTAAAGAACGTCAAACTATTAACTTAGATTTGATTTTCAAATTGTCATTTCTAAAATCAGAAGTAGATATTTTCAAGTAAAGAACTTTAAACTAATAACTTAGCCTTGATTTACAAATTGAGTATTCCAAAATAAGACTTAGTTATTTTGAAGTAAAGAACGTCAAACTATTAACTTAGATATGATTTTCAAATTGTCATTTCTAAAATCAGTGGTAGTTTTTTTCAAGTAAAGAACTTCATACTAATAACTTAGTTTTGGTTTACAAATTCACTATACTAAAATAACACTTAGTTGTTTTGAAGTAAAGAACGTCAAACTATTAACTTAGATCTGATTTTCAAATTGTCATTTCTAAAATCAGTGGTAGTTTTTTTCAAGTGAAGAACTTCATACTAATAACTTAGTTTTAATTTACAAATTCACTAGTCTAAAATAAGACTTAGTTATTTTAAAGTAAAGAACGTCAAACTGTTAATTTAGATCTGATTTTCAAATTGTCATTTCTAAAATCAGTGGTAGTTTTTTCAAGTGAAGAACTTCATACTAACAACTTAGTTTTGGTTAACAAATTCACTATACTAAAATAAGACTTAGTTGTTTTGAAGTAAAGAACGTCAAACTATTAACTTAGATCTGATTTTCAAATTGTCATTTCGAAAATCAGAAGTAGATATTTTCAAGTAAACAACTTTAAACTAATAACTTAGCCTTGATTTACAAATTGAGTATTCTATAATAAGACTTAGTTATTTTGAAGTAAAGACCGTCAAACTTTTAACTTAGATCTGATTTTCAAATTGTCATTTCTAAAATCAGTGGTAGTTTTTTTCAAGTGAAGAACTTCATACTAATAACTTAGTTTTAAATTACAAATTCACTATACTAAAATAAGACTTAGTTATTTAGAAGTAAAGAACGTCAAACTATTAACTTAGATCTGATTTTCAAATTGTCATTTCTAAAACAAGAAGTAGATATTTTCAAGTAAAGAACTTTAAACTAATAACTTAGCCTTGATTTACAAATTGAGTATTCTAAAATAAGAATTAGTTATTTGGAAGTAAAGAACGTCAAACTATTAACTTAGATCTGATTTTCAAATTGTCATTTCTAAAACAAGAAGTAGATATTTTCAAGTAAAGAACTTTAAACTAATAACTTAGCCTTGATTTTCAAATTGAGTATTCTAAAATAAGACTTAGTTATTTTGAAGTAAAGAACGTCAAACTATTAACTTAGATCTGATTTTCAAATTGTCATTTCTAAAATCAGTGGTAGTTTTTTTCAAGTGAAGAACTTCATACTAATAACTTAGTTTTGGTTTACAAATTCACTATACTACAATAAGACTTAGTTGTTTTGAAGTAAAGAACGTCAAACTATTAACTTAGATCTGATTTTCAAATTGTCATTTCTAAAATCAGTGGTAGTTTTTTTCAAGTGAAGAACTTCATACTAATAACTTAGTTTACATTTACAAATTCACTAGTCTAAAATAAGACTTAGTTATTTTAAAGTAAAGAACGTCAAACTGTTAATTTAGATCTGATTTTCAAATTGTCATTTCTAAAATCAGTGGTAGTTTTTTTCAAGTGAAGAACTTCATACTAACAACTTAGTTTTAATTTACAAATTCACTAGTCTAAAATAAGACTTAGTTATCTTAAAGTAAAGAACGTCAAACTAATAACTTAGATCTGATTTTCAAATTGTCATTTCTAAAATCAGAAGTAGATATTTTCAAGTAAACAACTTTAAACTAATAACTTAGCCTTGATTTACAAATTGAGTATTCTAAAATAAGACTTAGTTATTTTGAAGTAAAGAACGTCAAACTATTAACTTGGATCTGATTTTCAAATTGTCATTTCTAAAATCAGGGGTAGTTTTTTTCAAGTGAAGAACTTCATACTAATAACTTAGTTTTGGTTTACAAATTCACTATACTAAAATAACACTT
Organism: Cantharis rustica; assembly: GCA_911387805.1. Lineage (NCBI taxonomy): Eukaryota > Metazoa > Arthropoda > Insecta > Coleoptera > Cantharidae > Cantharis > Cantharis rustica. The sequence continues at coordinate 26,084,565 of OU426878.1, read as the reverse complement.
AGTTGTTTTGAAGTAAAGAACGTCAAACTATTAACTTAGATCTGATTTTCAAATTGTCATTTCTAAAATCAGTGGTAGTTTTTTTCAAGTGAAGAACTTCATACTAATAACTTAGTTTTAATTTACAAATTCACTAGTCTAAAATAAGACTTAGTTATTTTAAAGTAAAGAACGTCAAACTGTTAATTTAGATCTGATTTTCAAATTGTCATTTCTAAAATCAGTGGTAGTTTTTTTCAAGTGAAGAACTTCATACTAATAACTTAGTTTTAATTTACAAATTCACTAGTCTAAAATAAGACTTAGTTATCTTAAAGTAAAGAACGTCAAACTTTTAACTTAGATCTGATTTTCAAATTGTCATTTCTAAAATCAGTAGTAGATATTTTCAAGTAATGAACTTCAAACTAATAACTTTGTTTTAAATTACAAATTCACTATACTAAAATAAGACTTAGTTATTTAGAAGTAAAGAACGTCAAACTATTAACTTAGATCTGATTTTCAAATTGTCATTTCTAAAACAAGAAGTAGATATTTTCAAGTAAAGAACTTTAAACTAATAACTTAGCCTTGATTTACAAATTGAGTATTCTAAAATAAGACTTAGTTATTTTGAAGTAAAGAACGTCAAACTATTAACTTAGATCTGATTTTCAAATTGTCATTTCTAAAATCAATGGTAGTTTTTTTCAAGTGAAGAACTTCATACTAATAACTTATTTTTAATTTACAAATTCACTAGTCTAAAATAAGACTTAGTTATTTTGAAGTAAAGAACGTCAAACTATTAACTTAGATCTGATTTTCAAATTGTCATTTCTAAAATCAGTGGTAGTTTTTTTCAAGTGAAGAACCTCATACTGATAACTTAGTTTTGGTTTACAAATTCACTATACTAAAATAAGACTTAGTTGTTTTGAAGTAAAGAACGTCAAACTATTAACTTAGATCTGATTTTCAAATTGTCATTTCTAAAATCAGAAGTAGATATTTTCAAGTAAACAACTTTAAACTAATAACTTAGCCTTGACTTACAAATTGAGTATTCTAAAATAAGACTTAGTTATTTTGAAGTAAGGAACGTCAAACTATTCACTTAGATCTAATTTTCAAATTAGCATTTCTAAAATCAGTGGTAGTTTTTTTCAAGTGAAGAACTTCATACTAATAACTTAGTCTTAATTTACAAATTCACTAGTCTAAAATAAGACTTAGTTATTTTAAAGTAAAGAACGTCAAACTGTTAACTTAGATCTGAATTTCAAATTGTCATTTCTAAAATCAGTAGTAGATATATTCAAGTAAAGAACTTCAAACTAATAACTTTGTTTTAAATTACAAATTCACTATACTAAAATAAGACTTAGTTATTTAGAAGTAAAGAACGTCAAACTATTAACTTAGATCTGATTTTCAAATTGTCATTTCTAAAACAAGAAGTAGATATTTTCAAGTAAAGAACTTTAAACTAATAACTTAGCCTTGATTTACAAATTGAGTATTCTAAAATAAGACTTAGTTATTTTGAAGTAAAGAACGTCAAACTATTAACTTAGATCTGATTTTCAAATTGTCATTTCTAAAATCAATGGTAGTTTTTTTCAAGTGAAGAACTTCATACTAATAACTTATTTTTAATTTACAAATTCACTAGTCTAAAATAAGACTTAGTTATTTTGAAGTAAAGAACGTCAAACTATTAACTTAGATCTGATTTTCAAATTGTCATTTCTAAAATCAGTGGTAGTTTTTTTCAAGTGAAGAACCTCATACTGATAACTTAGTTTTGGTTTACAAATTCACTATACTAAAATAAGACTTAGTTGTTTTGAAGTAAAGAACGTCAAACTATTAACTTAGATCTGATTTTCAAATTGTCATTTCTAAAATCAGAAGTAGATATTTTCAAGTAAACAACTTTAAACTAATAACTTAGCCTTGATTTACAAATTGAGTATTCTAAAATAAGACTTAGTTATTTTGAAGTAAGGAACGTCAAACTATTAACTTAGATCTAATTTTCAAATTAGCATTTCTAAAATCAGTGGTAGTTTTTTTCAAGTGAAGAACTTCATACTAATAACTTAGTTTTAATTTACAAATTCACTAGTCTAAAATAAGACTTAGTTATTTTAAAGTAAAGAACGTCAAACTGTTAACTTAGATCTGATTTTCAAATTGTCATTTCTAAAATCAGTGGTAGTTTTTTTCAAGTGAAGAACTTCATACTAATAACTTAGTTTTGGTTTACAAATTCACTATACTAAAATTACACTTAGTTGTTTTGAAGTAAAGAACGTCAAACTATTAACTTAGATCTGATTTTCAAATTGTCATTTCTAAAATCAGTGGTAGTTTTTTTCAAGTGAAGAACTTCATACTAATAACTTAGTTTTAATTTACAAATTCACTAGTCTAAAATAAGACTTAGTTATTTTAAAGTAAAGAACGTCAAACTGTTAATTTAGATCTGATTTTCAAATTGTCATTTCTAAAATCAGTGGTAGTTTTTTTCAAGTGAAGAACTTCATACTAACAACTTAGTTTTGGTTAACAAATTCACTATACTAAAATAAGACTTAGTTGTTTTGAAGTAAAGAACGTCAAACTATTAACTTAGATCTGATTTTCAAATTGTCATTTCGAAAATCAGAAGTAGATATTTTCAAGTAAACAACTTTAAACTAATAACTTAGCCTTGATTTACAAATTGAGTATTCTATAATAAGACTTAGTTATTTTGAAGTAAAGACCGTCAAACTTTTAACTTAGATCTGATTTTCAAATTGTCATTTCTAAAATCAGTGGTAGTTTTTTTCAAGTGAAGAACTTCATACTAATAACTTAGTTTTAAATTACAAATTCACTATACTAAAATAAGACTTAGTTATTTAGAAGTAAAGAACGTCAAACTATTAACTTAGATCTTATTTTCAAATTGTCATTTCTAAAACAAGAAGTAGATATTTTCAAGTAAAGAACTTTAAACTAATAACTTAGCCTTGATTTACAAATTGAGTATTCTAAAATAAGAATTAGTTATTTGGAAGTAAAGAACGTCAAACTATTAACTTAGATCTGATTTTCAAATTGTCATTTCTAAAATCAGAAGTAGATATTTTCAAGTAAACATTTTTAAACTAATTACTTAGCCTTGATTTACAAATTGAGTATTCTAAAATAAGACTTAGTTATTTTAAAGTAAACAAACGTCAAACTATTAACTTAGATCTGATTTTCAAATTGTCATTTCTTAAATCAGTGGTAGTTTTTTTCAAGTGAAAAACTTCATACTAATAACTTATTTTTAATTTACAAATTCACTAGTCTAAAATAAGACTTAGTTATTTTAAAGTAAAGAACGTCAAACTGTTAACTTAGATTTGATTTTCAAATTGTTATTTCTAAAATCAGTAGTAGATATTTTCAAGTAAAGAACTTCAAACTAATAACTTTGTTTTAAATTACAAATTCACTATACTAAAATAGGACTTAGTTATGTAGAAGTAAAGAACGTCAAACTATTAACTTAGATCTGATTTTCAAATTGTCATTTCTAAAATCAGTGGTAGTTTTTTTCAAGTGAAGAACTTCATACTAATAACTTAGTTTTGGTTTACAAATTCACTATACTAAAATAAGACTTAGTTGTTTTGAAGTAAAAAACGTCAAACTATAAACTTAGCTCTGATTTTGAAATTGTCATTTCTAAAATCAGAAGTAGATATTTTCAAGTAAACAACTTTAAACTAATAACTTAGCCTTGATTTACAAATTGAGTATTCTAAAATAAGACTTAGTTATTTTTAAGTAAAGATCGTCAAACTATTAACTTAGATCTGATTTTCAAATTGTCATTTCTATAATCAGTGGTAGTTTTTTTCAAGTGAAGAACTTCATACTAATAACTTAGTTTTAATTTACAAATTCACTAGTCTAAAATAAGACTTAGTTATTTTAAAGTAAAGAACGTCAAACTGTTAACTTAGATCTGAATTTCAAATTGTCATTTCTAAAATCAGTAGTAGATATATTCAAGTAAAGAACTTCAAACTAATAACTTTGTTTTAAATTACAAATTCACTATACTAAAATAAGACTTAGTTATTTAGAAGTAAAGAACGTCAAACTATTAACTTAGATCTGATTTTCAAATTGTCATTTCTAAAACAAGAAGTAGATATTTTCAAGTAAAGAACTTTAAACTAATAACTTAGCCTTGATTTACAAATTGAGTATTCTAAAATAAGACTTAGTTATTTTGAAGTAAAGAACGTCAAACTATTAACTTAGATCTGATTTTCAAATTGTCATTTCTAAAATCAATGGTAGTTTTTTTCAAGTGAAGAACTTCATACTAATAACTTATTTTTAATTTACAAATTCACTAGTCTAAAATAAGACTTAGTTATTTTGAAGTAAAGAACGTCAAACTATTAACTTAGATCTGATTTTCAAATTGTCATTTCTAAAATCAGTGGTAGTTTTTTTCAAGTGAAGAACCTCATACTGATAACTTAGTTTTGGTTTACAAATTCACTATACTAAAATAAGACTTAGTTGTTTTGAAGTAAAGAACGTCAAACTATTAACTTAGATCTGATTTTCAAATTGTCATTTCTAAAATCAGAAGTAGATATTTTCAAGTATACAACTTTAAACTAATAACTTAGCCTTGATTTACAAATTGAGTATTCTAAAATAAGACTTAGTTATTTTGAAGTAAGGAACGTCAAACTATTAACTTAGATTTGATTTTCAAATTGTCATTTCTAAAATCAGAAGTAGATATTTTCAAGTAAACAACTTTAAACTAATAACTTAGCCTTGATTTACAAATTGAGTATTCTAAAATAAGACTTAGTTATTTTAAAGTAAACAAACGTCAAACTATTAACTTAGATCTGATTTTCAAATTGTCATTTCTTAAATCAGTGGTAGTTTTTTTCAAGTGAAAAACTTCATACTAATAACTTATTTTTAATTTACAAATTCACTAGTCTAAAATAAGACTTAGTTATTTTAAAGTAAAGAACGTCAAACTGTTAACTTAGATTTGATTTTCAAATTGTTATTTCTAAAATCAGTAGTAGATATTTTCAAGTAAAGAACTTCAAACTAATAACTTTGTTTTAAATTACAAATTCACTATACTAAAATAGGACTTAGTTATGTAGAAGTAAAGAACGTCAAACTATTAACTTAGATCTGATTTTCAAATTGTCATTTCTAAAATCAGTGGTAGTTTTTTTCAAGTGAAGAACTTCATACTAATAACTTAGTTTTGGTTTACAAATTCACTATACTAAAATAAGACTTAGTTGTTTTGAAGTAAAAAACGTCAAACTATAAACTTAGCTCTGATTTTGAAATTGTCATTTCTAAAATCAGAAGTAGATATTTTCAAGTAAACAACTTTAAACTAATAACTTAGCCTTGATTTACAAATTGAGTATTCTAAAATAAGACTTAGTTATTTTTAAGTAAAGATCGTCAAACTATTAACTTAGATCTGATTTTCAAATTGTCATTTCTAAAATCAGTGGTAGTTTTTTTCAAGTGAAGAACTTCATACTAATAACTTAGTTTTAATTTACAAATTCACTAGTCTAAAATAAGACTTAGTTATTTTAAAGTAAAGAACGTCAAACTGTTAACTTAGATCTGAATTTCAAATTGTCATTTCTAAAATCAGTAGTAGATATATTCAAGTAAAGAACTTCAAACTAATAACTTTGTTTTAAATTACAAATTCACTATACTAAAATAAGACTTAGTTATTTAGAAGTAAAGAACGTCAAACTATTAACTTAGATCTGATTTTCAAATTGTCATTTCTAAAACAAGAAGTAGATATTTTCAAGTAAAGAACTTTAAACTAATAACTTAGCCTTGATTTACAAATTGAGTATTCTAAAATAAGACTTAGTTATTTTGAAGTAAAGAACGTCAAACTATTAACTTAGATCTGATTTTCAAATTGTCATTTCTAAAATCAATGGTAGTTTTTTTCAAGTGAAGAACTTCATACTAATAACTTATTTTTAATTTACAAATTCACTAGTCTAAAATAAGACTTAGTTATTTTGAAGTAAAGAACGTCAAACTATTAACTTAGATCTGATTTTCAAATTGTCATTTCTAAAATCAGTGGTAGTTTTTTTCAAGTGAAGAACCTCATACTGATAACTTAGTTTTGGTTTACAAATTCACTATACTAAAATAAGACTTAGTTGTTTTGAAGTAAAGAACGTCAAACTATTAACTTAGATCTGATTTTCAAATTGTCATTTCTAAAATCAGAAGTAGATATTTTCAAGTAAACAACTTTAAACTAATAACTTAGCCTTGATTTACAAATTGAGTATTCTAAAATAAGACTTAGTTATTTTGAAGTAAGGAACGTCAAACTATTAACTTAGATCTAATTTTCAAATTAGCATTTCTAAAATCAGTGGTAGTTTTTTTCAAGTGAAGAACTTCATACTAATAACTTAGTTTTAATTTACAAATTCACTAGTCTAAAATAAGACTTAGTTATTTTAAAGTAAAGAACGTCAAACTGTTAACTTAGATCTGATTTTCAAATTGTCATTTCTAAAATCAGTGGTAGTTTTTTTCAAGTGAAGAACTTCATACTAATAACTTAGTTTTGGTTTACAAATTCACTATACTAAAATTACACTTAGTTGTTTTGAAGTAAAGAACGTCAAACTATTAACTTAGATCTGATTTTCAAATTGTCATTTCTAAAATCAGTGGTAGTTTTTTTCAAGTGAAGAACTTCATACTAATAACTTAGTTTTAATTTACAAATTCACTAGTCTAAAATAAGACTTAGTTATTTTAAAGTAAAGAACGTCAAACTGTTAATTTAGATCTGATTTTCAAATTGTCATTTCTAAAATCAGTGGTAGTTTTTTTCAAGTGAAGAACTTCATACTAACAACTTAGTTTTGGTTAACAAATTCACTATACTAAAATAAGACTTAGTTGTTTTGAAGTAAAGAACGTCAAACTATTAACTTAGATCTGATTTTCAAATTGTCATTTCGAAAATCAGAAGTAGATATTTTCAAGTAAACAACTTTAAACTAATAACTTAGCCTTGATTTACAAATTGAGTATTCTATAATAAGACTTAGTTATTTTGAAGTAAAGACCGTCAAACTTTTAACTTAGATCTGATTTTCAAATTGTCATTTCTAAAATCAGTGGTAGTTTTTTTCAAGTGAAGAATTTCATACTAATAACTTAGTTTTAAATTACAAATTCACTATACTAAAATAAGACTTAGTTATTTAGAAGTAAAGAACGTCAAACTATTAACTTAGATCTTATTTTCAAATTGTCATTTCTAAAACAAGAAGTAGATATTTTCAAGTAAAGAACTTTAAACTAATAACTTAGCCTTGATTTACAAATTGAGTATTCTAAAATAAGAATTAGTTATTTGGAAGTAAAGAACGTCAAACTATTAACTTAGATCTGATTTTCAAATTGTCATTTCTAAAATCAGAAGTAGATATTTTCAAGTAAACATTTTTAAACTAATTACTTAGCCTTGATTTACAAATTGAGTATTCTAAAATAAGACTTAGTTATTTCAAAGTAAACAAACGTCAAACTATTAACTTAGATCTGATTTTCAAATTGTCATTTCTTAAATCAGTGGTAGTTTTTTTCAAGTGAAAAACTTCATACTAATAACTTATTTTTAATTTACAAATTCACTAGTCTAAAATAAGACTTAGTTATTTTAAAGTAAAGAACGTCAAACTGTTAACTTAGATTTGATTTTCAAATTGTTATTTCTAAAATCAGTAGTAGATATTTTCAAGTAAAGAACTTCAAACTAATAACTTTGTTTTAAATTACAAATTCACTATACTAAAATAGGACTTAGTTATGTAGAAGTAAAGAACGTCAAACTATTAACTTAGATCTGATTTTCAAATTGTCATTTCTAAAATCAGTGGTAGTTTTTTTCAAGTGAAGAACTTCATACTAATAACTTAGTTTTGGTTTACAAATTCACTATACTAAAATAAGACTTAGTTGTTTTGAAGTAAAAAACGTCAAACTATAAACTTAGCTCTGATTTTGAAATTGTCATTTCTAAAATCAGAAGTAGATATTTTCAAGTAAACAACTTTAAACTAATAACTTAGCCTTGATTTACAAATTGAGTATTCTAAAATAAGACTTAGTTATTTTTAAGTAAAGATCGTCAAACTATTAACTTAGATCTGATTTTCAAATTGTCATTTCTAAAATCAGTGGTAGTTTTTTTCAAGTGAAGAACTTCATACTAATAACTTAGTTTTAATTTACAAATTCACTAGTCTAAAATAAGACTTAGTTATTTTAAAGTAAAGAACGTCAAACTGTTAACTTAGATCTGATTTTCAAATTGTCATTTCTAAAATCAGTAGTAGATATTTTCAAGTAAAGAACTTCAAAGTAATAACTGTGTTTTAAATTTCAAATTCACTATACTAAAATAAGACTTAGTTAATTAGAAATAAAGAACGTCAAACTATTAACTTAGATCTGATTTTCAAATTGTCATTTCTAAAACAAGAAGTAGATATTTTCAAGTAAAGAACTTTAAACTAATAACTTAGCCTTGATTTACAAATTGAGTATTCTAAAATAAGACTTAGTTATTTTGAAATAAAGAACGTCAAACTATTAACTTAGATCTGATTTTCAAATTGTCATTTCTAAAATCAGTGGTAGTTTTTTTCAAGTGAAGAACTTCATACTAATAACTTAGATTTGGTTTACAATATCGCTATACTAAAATAAGACTTAGTTGTTTTGAAGTAAAGAACGTCAAACTATTAACTTAGATCTGATTTTCAAATTGTGATTTCTTAAATCAGAAGTAGATATTTTCAAGTAAACAACTTTAAACTAATAACTTAGCCTTGATTTACAAATTGAGTATTCTAAAATAAGACTTTGTTACTTTGAAGTAGAGAACGTCAAACTATTAACTTAGATCTGATTTTCAAATTGTCATTTCTAAAATCAGTAGTAGTTTTTTTCAAGTGAAGAACTTCATACTAATAACTTAGTTTTAATTTACAAATTCACTAGTCTAAAATAAGACTTAGTTATTTTAAAGTAAAGAACGTCAAACTGTTAACTTAGATCTAATTTTCAAATTGTCATTTCTAAAATCAGTAGTAGATATTTTCAAGAAAAGAACTTCAAACTAATAACTTTGTTTTAAATTACAAATTCACTATACTAAAATAAGACTTAGTTATTTAGAAGTAAAGAACGTCAAACTATTAACTTAGATCTGATTTTCAAATTGTCATTTCTAAAACAAGAAGTAGATATTTTTAAGTAAAGAACTTTAAACTAATAAATTAGCTTTGATTTACAAATTGAGTATTCTAAAATAAGACTTAGTTATTTTGAAGTAAAGAACGTCAAACTATTAAATTAGATCTGACTTTCAAATTGTCATTTCTAAAATCAGTGGTAGTTTTTTTTAAGTGATGAACTTCATACTAATAACTTAGTTTTAATTTACAAATTCACTAGTCTAAAATAAGACTTAGTTATTTTAAAGTAAAGAACGTCAAACTGTTAACTTAGATATGATTTTCAAATTGTTATTTCTAAAATCAGTGGTAGTTTTTTTCAAGTGAAGAAGTTCATACTAACAACTTAGTTTTGGTTTACACATTATATATACTAAAATAAGACTTAGTTGTTTTGAAGTAAAGAACGTCAAACTATTAACTTAGATCTGATTTTTAATTGTCATTTCTAAAATCAGTGGTTTTTTTTTTCAAGTGAAGAACTTCATACTAATAACTTAGTTTTAATTTACAAATTCACTAGTCTAAAATAAGACTTAGTTATTTTAAAGTAAAAAACGTCAAACTGTTAACTTAGATCTGATTTTTAAATTGTCATTTCTAAAATCAGTAGTAGATATTTTCAAGTAAAGAACTTCAAACTAATAACTTTGTTTTAAATTAAAAATTCACTATACTAAAATAAGACTTAGTTATTTAGAAGTAAAGAACGTCAAACTATTAACTTAGATCTGATTTTCAAATTGTTATTTCTAAAATCAGTAGTAGATATTTTCAAGTAAAGAACTTCAAACTAATAACTTTGCTTTAAATTACAAATTTACTATACTAAAATAAGACTTAGTTATTTAGAAGTAAAGAACGTCAAACTATTAACTTAGATTTGATTTTCTAATTGTCATTTCTAAAACTAGAAGTAGATATTTTCAAGTAAAGAACTTTGAACTAATAACTTAGCCTTGATTTACAAATTGAGTATTCTAAAATATGACTTGGTTATTTTGAAGTAAAGAACGTCAAAATATTAACTTAGATCTGATTTTCAAATTGTCATTTCTAAAATCAGTGGTAGTTTTTTTCAAGTGAAGAACTTCATAGTAATAACTTAGTTTTAATTTACAAATTCACTAGTCTAAAATAAGACTTAGTTATTTTAAAGTAAAGAACGTCAAACTGTTAACTTAGATCTGATTTTCAAATTGTCATTTCTAAAATCAGTAGTAGATATTTTCAAGTAAAGAACTTCAAACTAATAACTTTGATTTACATTACAAATTCACTATACTAAAATAAGACTTAGTTATTAAGAAGTAAAGAACGTCAAACTATTAACTTAGATTTGATTTTCTAATTGTCATTTCTAAAACAAGAAGTAGATATTTTCAAGTAAAGAACTTTAAACTAATAACTTAGCCTTGATTTACAAATTGAGTATTCTAAAATATGACTTGGTTATTTTGAAGTAAAGAACGTCAAAATATTAACTTAGATCTGATTTTCAAATTGTCATTTCTAAAATCAGTGGTAGTTTTTTTCAAGTGAAGAACTTCATACTAATAACTTAGTTTTGGTTTACAAATACACTATACTAAAATAAGACTTAGTTGTTCTGAAGTAAAGAACGTCAAACTATTAACTTAGATCTGATTTTCAAATTGTCATTTCTAAAATCAGAAGTAGATATTTTCAAGTAAAGAACTTCAAACTAATAACTTTGGTTTAAATTACTTCCAAAACTTAGTTTTAATTTACAAATTCACTATACTAATATAAGACTTAGTTATTTAGAAGTAAAGAACGTCAAACTATTAACTTAGATCTGAATTTCAAATTGTCATTTCTAAAATTAGTAGTAGATATTTTCAAACAAGAACTTCAAACTAATAACTTAGTTTTGATTTACAAATACAGTATTCTAAAATAAGACTTATCTATTTTGAAGTTAAGAACGTCAAACTACTAACTTAGATCTGATTTTCAAATCATCATTTCTAAAATCAAAAGTAGAAATTTTCAAGTAAAGAACTTCAAACTAACAATTAGCTTTGATTTACAAATTCACTATTCTAAAATAAGACTTAGTTATTTTGAAGTAAAGAACGTCAAACTATTACCTTAGTTCTGATTTTCAAATTGTCATTTCTAAAATCAGAAGTAATTATTTTCAAGTAAACAACTTCAAACTAATAACTTAGCTTTGATTTACAAATTCACTATTCTAAAATAAGACTTAGTTATTTTAAAGTAAAGAACGTCAAACTATTAACTTAGATCTGATTTTCAAATTTTCATTTCTAAAATAAGAAGTAGATATTTTCAAGTAAAGAACTACACACTAATAACATAGCTTTGATTTACAAATTTACTATCCTAAAATAAGACTTAGTTATTTTGAAGTAAATAACGTCAAACTATTAACTTAGATCTGATTTTCAAATTTTCATTTCTAAAATAAGAAGTAGATATTTTCAAGTAAAGAACTACAGACTAATAACATAGCTTTGATTTACAATTTTACTATCCTAAAATAAGACTTAGTTATTTTGAAGTAAATAACGTCAAACTATTAACTTAGATCTGATTTTCAAATTGTCATTTCCAAAATCAGAAGTAGATATTTTCAAGTAAAGAACTTCAAATTAATAACTTAGCTTTGATTTACAAATTCACTATTCTAAAATAAGACTTAGTTATTTTGAAGTAAAGAACGTCAAACTATTAACTTAGATCTGATTTTCAAATTGTCATTTCTAAAATTAGTAGTAGATATTTTCAAGTTAAGAACTTCAAACTAATAACTTAGTTTTAATTTACAAATTCACTATACTAAAATAAGAGTTAGTTATTTAGAAGTAAAGAACGTCAAACTGTTAACTTAGATCTGAATTTCAAATTGTCATTTCTAAAATCAGAAGTAGATATTTTCAAGTAAAGAACTTCAAACTAATAACTTAGTTTTGATTTACAAGTTAACTATTCTAAAATAAAATTTAGTTATTTTGATGTAAAGAACGTCAAACTATTAACTTAGACCTGCTTTTCAAATTGTCATTTCTAAAATCAGAAGTAGATATTTTCAAGTAAAGAACTTTAAACTACAACCTTAGATTTGATTTCCAAATTTACAGTACTAAGATCCGAATCAGTAAATTTGAAGTAAAAAACTTTAAACTAATAACTTAGTTTTGATTTACAAATTCACTAGTCTAAAATAAGTCTAAGTTATTTTGAAGTGAAAAACGTCAAACTATCAACTTAGATCTGATTTTCAAAATGTCATTTCTAAAATTAGTAGTAGATATTTTCAAGTAAACAACTTCAAACTAATAACTTAGCTTTATTTTACAAATTCACTATTCTAAAATAAGACTTAGTTATTTTGAAGTAAAGAACGTCAAACTATTAATTTAGATCTGATTTTCAAATCATCATTTCTAAAATCAGAAGTAGAAATTTTCAAGTAAAGAACTTCAAACTAAGAATTAGCTTTGATTTACAAATTCACTAGTCTAAATTAAGACTTAGTTATTTTGAAGTAGAAAACGTCATACTGTTAACTTAGAACTGAATTTCAAATTGTTATTTCTAAAATCAGTAGTAGATTCTTTCAAGTATAGACTTCAAACTAATAACTTAGTTTTGATTTACAATTTCACTATACTAAAATAAAACTTATTTGTTTAGAAGTAAAGAACGTCAAACCATTAACTTAGGCCTGAATTTCAAATTACCATTTCTAAAATCGGAAGTATATATTTTCAAGTAAAAAACTTTAAACTACAACCTTAGATTTGATTTCCAAATTTACATTACTAAGATCCGAATCAGTAAATTTGAAGTAAAAAACTTTAAACTAATAACTTAGTTTAGATTTACAAGTTCACTAGTCTAAAATAAGTCTAAGTTATTTTGAAGTGAAAAACGTCAAACTATCAACTTAGATCTGATTTTCAAAATGTCATTTCTAAAATTAGTAGTAGATATTTTCAAGTAAAAAACTTCAAACTAATAACTTAGTTTTAATTTACAAATACAGTATTCTAAAATAAGACTTATCTCTTTTGAAGTTAAGAACGTCAAACTACTAACTTAGATCTGATTTTCAAATCATCATTTCTAAAATCAGAAGTAGCAATTTTTAAGTAAAGAACTTCAAACTAAGAATTAGCTTTGATTTACAAATTCACTATTCTAAAATAAGACTTAGTTATTTTGAAGTAAAGAACGTCAAACTATTAACTTAGATCTGATTTTCAAATTTTCATTTCTAAAATCAGTAGTAGAAATTTTCAAGTAAAGAACTTCAAACTAATAACTTAGTTTTGATTTACAAATTCACTATACTAAAATAAGACTTAGTTGTTTAGAAGTAAAGAACGTCAAACTATTAACTTAGATCTGATTTTTAAATTTTCATTTCTAAAATAAGAAGTAGATATTTTCAAGTAAAGAACTACACACTAATAACATAGCTTTGATTTACAAATTTACTATCCTAAAATAAGACTTAGTTATTTTGAAGTAAATAACGTCAAACTATTAACTTAGATCTGATTTTCAAATTGTCATTTCCAAAATCAGAAGTAGATATTTTCAAGTAAAGAACTTCAAATTAATAACTTAGCTTTGATTTACAAATTCACTATTCTAAAATAAGACTTAGTTATTTTGAAGTAAAGAACGTCAAACTATTAACTTAGATCTGATTTTCAAATTGTCATTTCTAAAATTAGTAGTAGATATTTTCAAGTTAAGAACTTCAAACTAATAACTTAGTTTTAATTTACAAATTCACTATACTAAAATAAGAGTTAGTTATTTAGAAGTAAAGAACGTCAAACTGTTAACTTAGATCTGAATTTCAAATTGTCATTTCTAAAATCAGAAGTAGATATTTTCAAGTAAAGAACTTCAAACTAATAACTTAGTTTTGATTTACAAGTTAACTATTCTAAAATAAAATTTAGTTATTTTGATGTAAAGAACGTCAAACTATTAACTTAGACCTGCTTTTCAAATTGTCATTTCTAAAATCAGAAGTAGATATTTTCAAGTAAAGAACTTTAAACTACAACCTTAGATTTGATTTCCAAATTTACAGTACTAAGATCCGAATCAGTAAATTTGAAGTAAAAAACTTTAAACTAATAACTTAGTTTTGATTTACAAATTCACTAGTCTAAAATAAGTCTAAGTTATTTTGAAGTGAAAAACGTCAAACTATCAACTTAGATCTGATTTTCAAAATGTCATTTCTAAAATTAGTAGTAGATATTTTCAAGTCAAGAACTTCAAACAAATAACTTAGTTTTAATTTACAAATTCACTATACTAAAATAAGAGTTAGTTATTTGGAAGTAAAGAACGTCAAACTATTAAATTAGATCTGATTTTCAAATTGTCATTTCTAAAATCAGAAGTAGATATTTTCAAGTAAACAACTTCAAACTAATAACTTAGCTTTATTTTACAAATTCACTATTCTAAAATAAGACTTAGTTATTTTGAAGTAAAGAACGTCAAACTACACACTAAGATTTGATTTCCAAATTTACATTACTAAGATCCGAATGAGTAAATTTGAAGTAAAAAACTTTAAACTAATAACTTAGTTTTGATTTACAAATTCACTAGTCTAAATTAAGACTTAGTTATTTTGAAGTAGAGAACGTTATACTGTTAACTTAGATCTGAATTTCAAATTGTCATTTTTAAAATCAGTAGTAGATTCTTTCAAGTATAGACTTCAAACTAATAACTTAGTTTTGATTTACAATTTCACTATACTAAAATAAGACTTTTTTTTTTAGAAGTAAAGAACGTCAAACCATTAACTTAGGCCTGAATTTCAAATTGCCATTTCTAAAATCGGAAGTATATATTTTCAAGTAAAAAACTTTAAACTACAACCTTAGATTTGATTTCCAAATTTACATTACTAAGATCCGAATTAGTAAATTTGAAGTAAAAAACTTTAAGCTAATAACTTAGTTTTGATTTACAAATTCACTAGTCTAAAATAAGACTTATCTATTTTGAAGTTAAGAACGTCAAACTACTAACTTAGATCTGATTTTCAAATCATCATTGCTAAAATCAGAAGTAGAAATTTTCAAGTAAAGAACTTCAAACTAAGAATTAGCTTTGATTTACAAATTCACTATTCTAAAATAAGACTTAGTTATTTTGAAGTAAAGAACGTCAAACTATTAACTTAGATCTGATTTTCAAATTGTCATTTCTAAAATCAGAAATAAATATTTTCAAGTACAGAACTTCAAACTAATAACTTAGATTTGATTTACAAGTTCACTATACTAAAATAAGACTTAGTTATTTAGAAGTAAAGAACGTCAAACTATTAACTTAGATCTGATTTTCAAATTGTCATTTCTAAAATCAGAAGTAGATATTTTCAAGTAAAAAACTTCAAACTAATAACTTAGTATTGATTTACAAATTAACTATTCTAAAACAAAATTTAGTTATTTTGATGTAAAGAACGTCAAACTATTAACTTAGATCTGATTTTCAAATTTTCACTTCTAAAATCAGTAGTAGAAATTTTCAAGTAAAGAACTTCAAACTAATAACTTAGTTTTGATTTACAAATTCACTATACTAAAATAAGACTTAGTTGTTTAGAAGTAAAGAACGTCAAACTATTAACTTAGATCTGATTTTCAAATTTTCATTTCTAAAATAAGAAGTAGATATTTTCAAGTAAAGAACTACACACTAATTACATAGCTTTGATTTACAAATTCACTATACTAAAATAAGACTTAGTTGTTTAGAAGTAAAGAACGTCAAACTATTAACTTAGATCTGATTTACAAATTGTCATTTCCAAAATCAGAAGTAGATATTTTCAAGTAAATAACTTCAAATTAATAACTTAGCTTTGATTTACAAATTCACTATTCTAAAATAAGACTTAGTTATTTTGAAGTAAAGAACGTCAAACTATTAATTTAGATCTGATTTTCAAATCATCATTTCTAAAATCAGAAGTAGAAATTTTCAAGTAAAGAACTTCAAACTAAGAATTAGCTTTGATTTACAAATTCACTTGTCTAAATTAAGACTTAGTTATTTTGAAGTAGAAAACGTCATACTGTTAACTTAGATCTGAATTTCAAATTGTTATTTCTAAAATCAGTAGTAGATTCTTTCAAGTATAGACTTCAAACTAATAACTTAGTTTTGATTAACAATTTCACTATACTAAAATAAAACTTATTTGTTTAGAAGTAAAGAACGTCAAACCATTAACTTAGGCCTGAATTTCAAATTACCATTTCTAAAATCGGAAGTATATATTTTCAAGTAAAAAACTTTAAACTACAACCTTAGATTTGATTTCCAAATTTACATTACTAAGATCCGATTTAGTAAATTTTAAGAAAAAAACTTTTAACTAATAACTTAGTTTTGATTTACAAATTCACTAGTCTAAAATAAGTCTTAGTTATTTTGAAGAGAAAAACGTCAAACTATTAACTTAGATCTGATTTTCAAATTGTCATTTCTAAAATTAGTAGTAGATATTTTCAAGTTAAGAACTTCAAACTAATAACTTAGTTTTAATTTACAAATTCACTATACTAAAATAAAAGTTAGTTATTTAGAAGTAAAGAACGTCAAACTATTAACTTAGATCTGAATTTCAAATTGTCATTTCTAAAATCAGAAGTAGATATTTTCAAGTAAAGAACTTCAAACTAATAACTTAGTTTTGATTTACAAGTTAAATATTCTAGAATAAAATTTAGTTATTTTGATGAAAAGAGCGTCAAACTATTAACTTAGACCTGATTTTCAAATTGTCATTTCTAAAATCAGAAGTAGATAATTTCAAGTAAAGAACTTTAAACTACAACCTTAGATTTGATTTCCAAATTTACATTACTAAGATCCGAATCAGTAAATTTCAAGTAAAAAACTTTAAGCTAATAACTTAGTTTTGATTATAAATTCACTAGTCTAAAATAAGACTTAGTTATTTCGAAGTAAAGAACGTCAAACTATTAACTTAAATCTGATTTTCAAATTATTATTTCCAAAATCAGAAGTAGATATTTTCAAGTAAAAAACTTCAAACTAATAACTTAGTTTTGATTTACAAATTCACTATACTAAAATAAGACTTAGTTGTTTAGAAGTAAAGAACGTCAAACTATTAACTTAGATCTGATTTTCAAATTTTCATTTCTAAAATAAGAAGTAGATATTTTCAAGTAAAGAACTACACACTAATTACATAGCTTTGATTTACAAATTCACTATACTAAAATATAACTTAGTTGTTTAGAAGTAAAGAACGTCAAACTATTAACTTAGATCTGATTTACAAATTGTCATTTCCAAAATCAGAAGTAGATATTTTCAAGTAAATAACTTCAAACTAATAACTTAGTTTTAATTTACAAATACAGTATTCTAAACTAAGACTTAGTTATTTAGAAGTAAAGAATGTCAAACTATTAACTTAGATCTGATTTTCAAATTGTCATTTCTAAAATCAAAAGTAGATATTTTCAAGTAAAAAACTTCAAACTAATAACTTAGTTTTGATTTACAAATTAACTATTCTAAAACAAAATTTAGTTATTTTGATGTAAAGAACGTCAAACTATTAACTTAGTTCTGATTTTCAAATTGTCATTTCTAAAATCTAAAGCAGATATTTTCAAATAAAGAACTTCAAACTAACAACTTAGTTTTGATTTACAAATTCAAAGTAAAGAACGTCAAACTATTAACTTATATCTGATTTTCAAATCATCATTTCTAAAATCAGAAGTAGAAATTTTCAAGTAAAAAACTTCAAACTAAGAATTAGCTTTGATTTACAAATTCAATATTTTAAAATAAGACTTAGTTATTTTGAAGTAAAGAACGTCAAACTATTAACTTAAATCTGATTTTCAAATTGTCATTTCCAAAATCAGAAGTAGATATTTTCAAGTAAAAAACTTCAAACTAATAACTTAGTTTTGATTTACAAATACAGTATTCTAAAATAAGACTTATCTATTTTGAAGTTAAGAACGTCAAACTACTAATTTAGATCTGATTTTCAAATTGTCATTTCTAAGATCAGTAGTAGATATTTTCAAGTAAAGAACGTCAAACTAATAACTTAGTTTTAATTTACAAATTCACTATACTAAAATAAGACTTAGTTATTTAGAAGTAAAGAACGTCAAACTATTAACTTATATCTGATTTTCAAATCATCATTTCTAAAATCAGAAGTAGAAATTTTCAAGTAAAGAACTTCAAACTAAGAATTAGCTTTGATTTACAAATTCACTATTCTAAAATAAGACTTAGTTATTTTGAAGTAAAGAACGTCAAACTATTACCTTAGATCTGATTTTCAAATTGTCATTTCTAAAATCAGAAGTAATTATTTTCAAGTAAACAACTTCAAACTAATAACTTAGCTTTGATTTACAAATTCACTATTCTAAAATAAACTTAGTTATTTTGAAGTAAAGAACGTCAAACTATTAACTTAGATCTGATTTTCAAATTTTCATTTCTAAAATCAGTAGTAGAAATTTTCAAGTAAAGAACTTCAAACTAATAACTTAGTTTTTATTTACAAATTCACTATACTAAAATAAGACTTAGTTGTTTAGAAGTAAAGAACGTCAAACTATTAACTTAGATCTGATTTTTAAATTTTCATTTCTAAAATAAGAAGTAGATATTTTCAAGTAAAGAACTACACACTAATAACATAGCTTTGATTTACAAATTTACTATCCTAAAATAAGACTTAGTTATTTTGAAGTAAATAACGTCAAACTATTAACTTAGATCTGATTTTGAAATTGTCATTTCTAAAATCAGAAGTAGATATTTTCTAATAACTTAGTAACTAATAACTAATAACTTAGTTTTAATTTACAAATTCACTATACTAAAATAAGAGTTAGTTATTTAGAAGTAAAGAACGTCAAACCAAAAACTTAGATCTGAATTTCAAATTGTCATTTCTAAAATCAGAAGTGAATATTTTCAAGTAAAGAACTTCAAACTAATAACTTAGTTTTGATTTACAAGTTAAATATTCTAGAATAAAATTTAGTTATTTTGATGTAAAGAGCGTCAAACTATTAACTTAGACCTGATTTTCAAATTGTCATTTCTAAAATCAGAAGTAGATATTTTCAAGTAAAGAACTTTAAACTACAACCTTAGATTTGATTTCCAAATTTACATTACTAAGATCCGAATCAGTAAATTTGAAGTAAAAAACTTTAAGTTAATAACTTAGTTTTGATTTACAAATTCACTAGTCTAAAATAAGACTTAATTATTTTGAAGTAAAGAACGTCAAACTATTAACTTAGATCTGATTTTCAAATTGTCTTTTCTAAAATCAGTAGTAGAAATTTTCAAGTAAAGAACTTCAAACTAATAACTTAGTTTTGATTTACAAATTCACTATACTAAAATAAGACTTAGTAGTTTTGAAGTAAAGAACGTCAAACTATTAACTTAGATCTGATTTTTAAATTTTCATTTCTAAAATAAGAAGTAGGTATTTTCAAGTAAAGAACTACACACTAATAACATAGCTTTGATTTACAAATTTACTATCCTAAAATAAGACTTAGTTATTTTGAAGTAAATAACGTCAAACTATTAACTTAGATCTGATTTTCAAATTGTCATTTCCAAAATCAGAAATAGATATTTTCAAGTAAAGAACTTCAATTTAATAACTTAGCTTTGATTTACAAATTCACTATTCTAAAATAAGACTTAGTTATTTTGAAGTAAAGAACGTCAAACTATTAACTTAGGTCTGATTTTCAAATTGTCATTTCTAAAATCAGAAATAAATATTTTCAAGTACAGAACTTCAAACTAATAACTTAGATTTTATTTACAAGTTCACTATACTAAAATTAGACTTAGTTATTTTGAAGTAAAGAACGTCAAACTATTAACTTAGATCTGATTTTGAATTTGTCATTTCTAAAATCAGAAGTAGATATTTTCAAGTAAAGAACTTCAAATTAATAACTTAGCTTTGATTTACAAATTCACTATTCTAAAATAAGACTTAGTTATTTTGAAGTAAAGAACGTCAAACTATTAACTTAGATCTGATTTTCAAATTGTCATTTCTAAAATCAGAAATAAATATTTTCAAGTACAGAACTTCAAACTAATTACTTAGATTTGATTTACAAGTACACTATACTAAAATAAGACTTAGTTATTTAGAAGTAAAGAATGTCAAACTACTAACTTAGATCTGATTTTCAAATTGTCATTTCTAAAATCAAAAGTAGATATTTTCAAGTAAAAAACTTCAAACTAATAACATAGTTTTGATTTACAAATTAACTATTCTAAAACAAAATTTAGTTATTTTGATGTAAAGAACGTCAAACTATTAACTTAGTTCTGATTTTCAAATTGTCATTTCTAAAATCTAAAGCAGATATTTTCAAATAAAGAACTTCAAACTAACAACTTAGTTTTGATTTACAAATTCAAAGTAAAGAACGTCAAACTATTAACTTATATCTGATTTTCAAATCATCATTTCTAAAATCAGAAGTAGATATTTTAAAGTAAAGAACTTTAAATTACAACCTTAGATTTGATTTCCAAATTTACATTACTAAGATCCGAATCAGTAAATTTGAAGTAAAAAACTTTAAGCTAATAACTTAGTTTTGATTTACAAATTCACTAGTCTAAAATAAGACTTAGTTATTTTGAAGTAAAGAACGTCAAACTAATAACTTAAATCTGATTTTCAAATTGTCATTTCCAAAATCAGAAGTAGATATTTTCAAGTAAAAAACTTCAAACTAATAACTTAGTTTTGATTTACAAATACAGTATTCTAAAATAAGACTTATCTATTTTGAAGTTAAGAACGTCAAACTACTAACTTAGATCTGATTTTCAAATTGTCATTTCTAAGATCAGTAGTAGATATTTTCAAGTAAAGAACGTCAAACTAATAACTTAGTTTTAATTTACAAATTCACTATACTAAAATAAGACTTAGTTATTTAGAAGTAAAGAACGTCAAACTATTAACTTATATCTGATTTTCAAATCATCATTTCTAAAATCAGAAGTAGAAATTTTCAAGTAAAGAACTTCAAACTAAGAATTAGCTTTGATTTACAAATTCACTATTCTAAAATAAGACTTAGTTATTTTGAAGTAAAGAACGTCAAACTATTACCTTAGATCTGATTTTCAAATTGTCATTTCTAAAATCAGAAGTAATTATTTTCAAGTAAACAACTTCAAACTAATAACATAGCTTTGATTTACAAATTCACTATTCTAAAATAAGACTTAGTTATTTTGAAGTAAAGAACGTCAAACTATTAACTTAGATCTGATTTTCAAATTGTCATTTCTAAAATCAGTAGTAGAAATTTTCAAGTAAAGAGCTTCAAACTAATAACTTAGTTTTGATTTACAAATTCACTATCCTAAAATAAGACTTAGTTATTTTGAATTATATAACGTCAATCTATTAACTTAGATCTGATTTTCAAATTGTCATTTCCAAAATCAGAAGTAGATATTTTCAAGTAAAGAACTTCAAATTAATAACTTAGCTTTGATTTACAAATTCACTATTCTAAAATAAGACTTAGTTATTTTGAAGTAAAGAACGTCAAACTATTAACTTAGATCTGATTTTCAAATTGTAATTTCTAAAATCAGAAATAAATATTTTCAAGTACAGAACTTCAAACTAATAACTTAGATTTGATTTACAAGTTCACTATACTAAAATAAGACTTAGTTATTTAGAAGTAAAGAACGTCAAACTATTAACTTAGATCTGATTTTCAAATTGTCATTTCTAAAATCAGAAGTAGATATTTTCAAGTAAAAAACTTCAAACTAATAACTTAGTTTTGATTTACAAATTAACTATTCTAAAACAAAATTTAGTTATTTTGATGTAAAGAACGTCAAACTATGAACTTAGATCTGATTTTCAAATTGTCATTTCTAAAATCTAAAGCAGATATTTTCAAATAAAGAACTTCAAACTAACAACTTAGTTTTGATTTACAAATTCAAAGTAAAGAACGTCAAACTATTAACTTATATCTGATTTTCAAATCATCATTTCTATAATCAGAAGTAGAAATTTTCAAGTAAAGAACTTCAAACTAAGAATTAGCTTTGATTTACAAATTCAATATTCTAAAATAAGACTTAGTTATTTTGAAGTAAAGAACGTCAAACTATTACCTTAGACCTGATTTTCAAATTGTCATTTCTAAAATCAGAAGTAGATATTTTCAAGTAAAGAACTTTAAACTACAACCTTAGATTTGATTTCCAAATTTACATTACTAAGATCCGATTTAGTAAATTTTAAGAAAAAAACTTTTAACTAATAACTTAGTTTTGATTTACAAATTCACTAGTCTAAAATAAGTCTTAGTTATTTTGAAGAGAAAAACGTCAAACTATTAACTTAGATCTGATTTTCAAATTGTCATTTCTAAAATTAGTAGTAGATATTTTCAAGTTAAGAACTTCAAACTAATAACTTAGTTTTAATTTACAAATTCACTATACTAAAATAAAAGTTAGTTATTTAGAAGTAAAGAACGTCAAACTATTAACTTAGATCTGAATTTCAAATTGTCATTTCTAAAATCAGAAGTAGATATTTTCAAGTAAAGAACTTCAAACTAATAACTTAGTTTTGATTTACAAGTTAAATATTCTAGAATAAAATTTAGTTATTTTGATGAAAAGACCGTCAAACTATTAACTTAGACCTGATTTTCAAATTGTCATTTCTAAAAGCAGAAGTAGATAATTTCAAGTAAAGAACTTTAAACTACAACCTTAGATTTGATTTCCAAATTTACATTACTAAGATCCGAATCAGTAAATTTCAAGTAAAAAACTTTAAGCTAATAACTTAGTTTTGATTATAAATTCACTAGTCTAAAATAAGACTTAGTTATTTTGAAGTAAAGAACGTCAAACTATTAACTTAAATCTGATTTTCAAATTATCATTTCCAAAATCAGAAGTAGATATTTTCAAGTAAAAAACTTCAAACTAATAACTTAGTTTTAATTTACAAATACAGTATTCTAAAATAAGACTTATCTCTTTTGAAGTTAAGAACGTCAAACTACTAACTTAGATCTGATTTTCAAATCATCATTTCTAAAATCAGAAGTAGAAATTTTCAAGTAAAGAACTTCAAACTAAGAATTAGCTTTGATTTACAAATTCACTATTCTAAAATAAGACTTAGTTATTTTGAAGTAAAGAACGTCAAACTATTACCTTAGATCTGATTTTCAAATTGTCATTTCTAAAATCATAAGTAATTATTTTCAAGTAAACAACTTCAAACTAATAACTTAGCTTTGATTTACAAATTCACTATTCTAAAATAAGACTTAATTATTTTGAAGTAAAGAACGTCAAACTATTAACTTAGATCTGATTTTCAAATTTTCATTTCTAAAATCAGTAGTAGAAATTTTCAAGTAAAGAACTTCAAACTAATAACTTAGTTTTTATTTACAAATTCACTATACTAAAATAAGACTTAGTTGTTTAGAAGTAAAGAACGTCAAACTATTAACTTAGATCTGATTTTTAAATTTTCATTTCTAAAATAAGAAGTAGATATTTTCAAGTAAAGAACTACACACTAATAACATAGCTTTGATTTACAAATTTACTATCCTAAAATAAGACTTAGTTATTTTGAAGTAAATAACGTCAAACTATTAACTTAGATCTGATTTTCAAATTGTCATTTCTAAAATTAGTAGTAGATATTTTCAAGTTAAGAACTTCAAACGAATAACTTAGTTTTAATTTACAAATTCACTATACTAAAATAATGGTTAGTTATTTAGAAGTAAAGAACGTCAAACTGTTAACTTAGATCTGAATTTCAAATTGTCATTTCTAAAATCAGAAGTAGATATTTTCAAGTAAAGAACTTCAAACTAATAACTTAGTTTTGATTTACAAGTTAACTATTCTAAAATAAAATTTAGTTATTTTGATGTAAAGAACGTCAAACTATTAACTTAGACCTGATTTTCAAATTGTCATTTCTAAAATCAGAAGTAGATATTTTCAAGTAAAGAACTTTAAACTACAACCTTAGATTTGATTTCCAAATTTACATTACTAAGATCCGAATCAGTAAATTTGAAGTAAAAAACTTTAAACTAATAACTTAGTTTAGATTTACAAATTCACTAGTCTAAAATAAGTCTAAGTTATTTTGAAGTGAAAAACGTCAAACTATCAACTTAGATCTGATTTTCAAAATGTCATTTCTAAAATTAGTAGTAGATATTTTCAAGTCAAGAACTTCAAACAAATAACTTAGTTTTAATTTACAAATTCACTATTCTAAAATAAGACTTAGTTATTTTGAAGTAAAGAACGTCAAACTATTAACTTAGATCTGATTTTCAAATTGTCATTTCTAAAATTAGTAGTAGATATTTTCAAGTTAAGAACTTCAAACGAATAACTTAGTTTTAATTTACAAATTCACTATACTAAAATAATGGTTAGTTATTTAGAAGTAAAGAACGTCAAACTGTTAACTTAGATCTGAATTTCAAATTGTCATTTCTAAAATCAGAAGTAGATATTTTCAAGTAAAGAACTTCAAACTAATAACTTAGTTTTGATTTACAAGTTAACTATTCTAAAATAAAATTTAGTTATTTTGATGTAAAGAACGTCAAACTATTAACTTAGACCTGATTTTCAAATTGTCATTTCTAAAATCAGAAGTAGATATTTTCAAGTAAAGAACTTTAAACTACAACCTTAGATTTGATTTCCAAATTTACATTACTAAGATCCGAATCAGTAAATTTGAAGTAAAAAACTTTAAACTAATAACTTAGTTTTGATTTACAAATTCACTAGTCTAAAATAAGTCTAAGTTATTTTGAAGTGAAAAACGTCAAACTATCAACTTAGATCTGATTTTCAAAATGTCATTTCTAAAATTAGTAGTAGATATTTTCAAGTAAACAACTTCAAACTAATAACTTAGCTTTATTTTACAAATTCACTATTCTAAAATAAGACTTAGTTATTTTGAAGTAAAGAACGTCAAACTACACACTAAGATTTGATTTCCAAATTTACTTTACTAAGATCCGAATGAGTAAATTTGAAGTAAAAAACTTTAAACTAATAACTTAGTTTTGATTTACAAATTCACTAGTCTAAATTAACACTTAGTTATTTTGAAGTAGAGAACGTCATACTGTTAACTTAGATCTGAATTTTAAATTGTCATTTCTAAAATCAGTAGTAGATTCTTTCAAGTATAGACTTCAAAGTAATAACTTAGTTTTGATTTACAATTTCACTATACTAAAATAAAACTTATTTGTTTAGAAGTAAAGAACGTCAAACCATTAACTTAGGCCTGAATTTCAAATTGCCAATTCTAAAATCGGAAGTATATATTTTCAAGTAAAAAACTTTAAACTACAACCTTAGATTTGATTTCCAAATTTACATTACTAAGATCCGAATTAGTAAATTTAAAGTAAAAAACTTTAAACTAATAACTTAGTTTTGATTTACAAATTCACTAGTCTAAAATAAGTCTTAGTTATTTTGAAGTGAAAAACGTCAAACTATTAACTTAGATCTGATTTTCAAATTGTCATTTCTAAAATTAGTAGTAGATATTTTCAAGTTAAGAATTTCAAACTAATAACTTAGTTTTAATTTACAAATTCACTATACTAAAATAAGAGTTAGTTATTTAGAAGTAACGAACGTCAAACCATAAACTTAGATCTGAATTTCAAATTGTCATTTCTAAAATCAGAAGTGAATATTTTCAAGTAAAGAACTTCAAACTAATAACTTAGTTTTGATTTACAAGTTAAATATTCTAGAATAAAATTTAGTTATTTTGATGTAAAGAGCGTCAAACTATTAACTTAGACCTGATTTTCAAATTGTCATTTCTAAAATCAGAAGTAGATATTTTCAAGTAAAGAACTTTAAACTACAACCTTAGATTTGATTTCCAAATTTACATTACTAAGATCCGAATCAGTAAATTTGAAGTAAAAAACTTTAAGTTAATAACTTAGTTTTGATTTACAAATTCACTAGTCTAAAATAAGACTTAGTTATTTTGAAGTAAAGAACGTCAAACTATTAACTTAGATCTGATTTTCAAATTGTCTTTTCTAAAATCAGTAGTAGAAATTTTCAAGTAAAGAACTTCAAACTAATAACTTAGTTTTGATTTACAAATTCACTATACTAAAATAAGACTTAGTAGTTTTGAAGTAAAGAACGTCAAACTATTAGCTTAGATCTGATTTTTAAATTTTCATTTCTAAAATAAGAAGTAGGTATTTTCAAGTAAAGAACTACACACTAATAACATAGCTTTGATTTACAAATTTACTATCCTAAAATAAGACTTAGTTATTTTGAAGTAAATAACGTCAAACTATTAACTTAGATCTGATTTTCAAATTGTCATTTCCAAAATCAGAAGTAGATATTTTCAAATAAAGAACTTCAATTTAATAACTTAGCTTTGATTTACAAATTCACTATTCTAAAATAAGACTTAGTTATTTTGAAGTAAAGAACGTCAAACTATTAACTTAGATCTGATTTTCAAATTGTCATTTCTAAAATCAGAAATAAATATTTTCAAGTACAGAACTTCAAACTAATAACTTGGATTTTATTTACAAGTTCACTATACTAAAATTAGACTTAGTTATTTAGAAGTAAAGAACGTCAAACTATTAACTTAGATCTGATTTTGAAATTGTCATTTCTAAAATCAGAAGTAGATATTTTCAAGTAAAGAACTTCAAATTAATAACTTAGCTTTGATTTACAAATTCACTATTCTAAAATAAGACTTAGTAGTTTTGAAGTAAAGAACGTCAAACTATTAACTTAGATCTGATTTTTAAATTTTCATTTCTAAAATAAGAAGTAGGTATTTTCAAGTAAAGAACTACACACTAATAACATAGCTTTGATTTACAAATTTACTATCCTAAAATAAGACTTAGTTATTTTGAAGTAAATAACGTCAAACTATTAACTTAGATCTGATTTTCAAATTGTCATTTCCAAAATCAGAAGTAGATATTTTCAAGTAAAGAACTTCAATTTAATAACTTAGCTTTGATTTACAAATTCACTATTCTAAAATAAGACTTAGTTATTTTGAAGTAAAGAACGTCAAACTATTACCTTAGACCTGATTTTCAAATTGTCATTTCTAAAATCAGAAGTAGATATTTTCAAGTAAAGAACTTTAAACTACAACCTTAGATTTGATTTCCAAATTTACATTACTAAGATCCGAATCAGTAAATTTGAAGTAAAAAACTTTAAGCTAATAACTTAGTTTTGATTTACAAATTCACTAGTCTAAAATAAGACTTAGTTATTTTTAAGTAAAGAACGTCAAACTATTAACTTAAATCTGATTTTCAAATTGTCATTGCCAAAATCAGAAGTAGATATTTTCAAGTAAATAACTTCAAACTAATAACTTAGTTTTGATTTACAAATACAGTATTCTAAAATAAGACTTATCTATTTAGAAGTTAAGAACGTCAAACTACTAACTTAGATCTGATTTTCAAATTGCCATTTCTAAGATCAGTAGTAGATATTTTCAAGTAAAGAACGTCAAACTAATAACTTAGTTTTAATTTACAAATTCACTATACTAAAATAAGACTTAGTTATTTAGAAGTAAAGAACGTCAAACTATTAACTTATATCTGATTTTCAAATCATCATTTCTAAAATCAGAAGTAGAAATTTTCAAGTAAAGAACTTCAAACTAAGAATTAGCTGTGATTTACAAATTCACTATTCCAAAATAAGACTTAGTTATTTTAAAGTAAAGAACGTCAAACTATTACCTTAGATCTGTTTTTCAAATTGTCATTTCTAAAATCAGAAGTAATTATTTTCAAGTAAACAACTTCAAACTAATAACTTAGCTTTGATTTACAAATTCACTATTCTAAAATAAGACTTAGTTATTTTGAAGTAAAGAACGTCAAACTATTAACTTAGATCTGATTTTCAAATTTTCATTTCTAAAATCAGTAGTAGAAATTTCCAAGTAAAGAACTTCAAACTAATAACTTAGTTTTGATTTACAAATTCACTATACTAAAATAAGACTTAGTTGTTTTGAAGTAAAGAACATCAAACTATTAACTTAGATCTGATTTTTAAATTTTCATTTCTAAAATAAGAAGTAGGTATTTTCAAGTAAAGAACTACACACTAATAACATAGCTTTGATTTACAAATTTACTATCTTAAAATAAGACTTAGTTATTTTGAAGTATATAACGTTAAACTATTAACTTAGATCTGATTTTCAAATTGTCATTTCCAAAATCAGAAGTAGATATTTTCAAGTAAAGAACTTCAAATTAATAACTTAGCTTTGATTTACAAATTCACTATTCTAAAATAAGACTTAGTTATTTTGAAGTAAAGAACGTCAAACTATTAACTTAGATCTGATTTTCAAATAGTCATTTCTAAAATCAGAAATAAATATTTTCAAGTACAGAACTTCAAACTAATAACTTAGATTTGATTTACAAGTTCACTATACTAAAATAAGACTTAGTTATTTAGAAGTAAAGAACGTCAAACTATTAACTTAGATCTGATTTTCAAATTGTCATTTCTAAAATCAGAAGTAGATATTTTCAAGTAAAAAACTTCAAACTAATAACTTAGTTTTGATTTACAAATTAACTATTCTACAACAAAATTTAGTTATTTTGATGTAAAGAACGTCAAACTATTAACTTAGATCTGATTTTCAAATTGTCATTTCTAAAATCTAAAGCAGATATTTTCAAATAAATAACTTCAAACTAACAACTTAGTTTTGATTTACAAATTCACTATTCTAAAATAAGACTAAGTTATTTTGAAGTAAGGAACGTCAAACTATTAACTTAGATCTCATTTTCAAATTGGAATTTCTAAGATCAGTAGTAGATATTTTGAAGTAAAAAACGTCAAACTAATAACTTAGTTTTAATTTACAAATTCACTATACTAAAATAAGACTTAGTTATTTAGAAGTAAAGAACGTCAAACTATTAACTTATATCTGATTTTCAAATCATCATTTCTAAAATCAGAAGTAGAAATTTTCAAGTAAAGAACTTCAAACTAAGAATTAGCTTTGATTTACAAATTCACTATTCCAAAATAAGACTTAGTTATTTTGAAGTAAAGAACGTCAAACTATTACCTTAGATCTGATTTTTAAATTGTCATTTCTAAAATCAGAAGTAATTATTTTCAAGTAAACAACTTCAAACTAATAACTTAGCTTTGATTTACAAATTCACTATTCTAAAATAAGACTTAGTTATTTTGAAGTAAAGAACGTCAAACTATTAAATTAGATCTGATTTTCAAATTTTCATTTCTAAAATCAGTAGTAGAAATTTTCAAGTAAAGAGCTTCAAACTAATAACTTAGTTTTGATTTACAAATTCACTATACTAAAATAAGACTTAGTTGTTTTGAAGTAAAGAACGTCAAACTATTAACTTAGATCTGATTTTTAAATTTTCATTTCTAAAATAAGAAGTAGGTATTTTCAAGTAAAGAACTACACACTAATAACATAGCTTTGATTTACAAATTTACTATCCTAAAATAAGACTTAGTTATTTTGAAGTATATAACGTCAAACTATTAACTTAGATCTGATTTTCAAATTGTCATTTCTAAAATCAGATATAAATATTTTCAAGTACAGAACTTCAAACTAATAACTTAGATTTGATTTACAAGTTCACTATTCTAAAATAAGACTTAGTTATTTAGAAGTAAAGAACGTCAAACTATTAACTTAGATCTGATTTTCAAATTGTCATTTCTAAAATCAGAAGTAGATATTTTCAAGTAAAAAACTTCAAACTAATAACTTAGTATTGATTTACAAATTAACTATTCTAAAACAAAATTTAGTTATTTTGATGTAAAGAACGTCAAACTATGAACTTAGATCTGATTTTCAAATTGTCATTTCTAAAATCTAAAGCAGATATTTTCAAATAAAGAACTTCAAACTAACAACTTAGTTTTGATTTACAAATTCAAAGTAAAGAACGTCAAACTATTAACTTATATCTGATTTTCAAATCATCATTTCTATAATCAGAAGTAGAAATTTTCAAGTAAAGAACTTCAAACTAAGAATTAGCTTTGATTTACAAATTCAATATTCTAAAATAATACTTAGTTATTTTGAAGTAAAGAACGTCAAACTAATACCTTAGACCTGATTTTCAAATTGTCATTTCTAAAATCAGAAGTAGATATTTTCAAGTAAAGAACTTTAAACTACAACCTTAGATTTGATTTCCAAATTTACATTACTAAGATCCGAATCAGTAAATTTGAAGTAAAAAACTTTAAGCTAATAACTTAGTTTTGATTTACAAATTCACTAGTCTAAAATAAGACTTAGTTATTTTTAAGTAAAGAACGTCAAACTATTAACTTAAATCTGATTTTCAAATTGTCATTGCCAAAATCAGAAGTAGATATTTTCAAGTAAATAACTTCAAACTAATAACTTAGTTTTGATTTACAAATACAGTATTCTAAAATAAGACTTATCTATTTAGAAGTTAAGAACGTCAAACTACTAACTTAGATCTGATTTTCAAATTGCCATTTCTAAGATCAGTAGTAGATATTTTCAAGTAAAGAACGTCAAACTAATAGCTTAGTTTTAATTTACAAATTCACTATACTAAAATAAGACTTAGTTATTTAGAAGTAAAGAACGTCAAACTATTAACTTATATCTGATTTTCAAATCATCATTTCTAAAATCAGAAGTAGAAATTTTCAAGTAAAGAACTTCAAACTAAGAATTAGCTGTGATTTACAAATTCACTATTCTAAAATAAGACTTAGTTATTTTAAAGTAAAGAACGTCAAACTATTACCTTAGATCTGTTTTTCAAATTGTCATTTCTAAAATCAGAAGTAATTATTTTCAAGTAAACAACTTCAAACTAATAACTTAGCTTTGATTTACAAATTCACTATTCTAAAATAAGACTTAGTTATTTTGAAGTAAAGAACGTCAAACTATTAACTTAGATCTGATTTTCAAATTTTCATTTCTAAAATCAGTAGTAGAAATTTCCAAGTAAAGAACTTCAAACTAATAACTTAGTTTTGATTTACAAATTCACTATACTAAAATAAGACTTAGTTGTTTTGAAGTAAAGAACATCAAACTATTAACTTAGATCTGATTTTTAAATTTTCATTTCTAAAATAAGAAGTAGGTATTTTCAAGTAAAGAACTACACACTAATAACATAGCTTTGATTTACAAATTTACTATCTTAAAATAAGACTTAGTTATTTTGAAGTATATAACGTTAAACTATTAACTTAGATCTGATTTTCAAATTGTCATTTCCAAAATCAGAAGTAGATATTTTCAAGTAAAGAACTTCAAATTAATAACTTAGCTTTGATTTACAAATTCACTATTCTAAAATAAGGCTTAGTTATTTTGAAGTAAAGAACGTCAAACTATTAACTTAGATCTGATTTTCAAATAGTCATTTCTAAAATCAGAAATAAATATTTTCAAGTACAGAACTTCAAACTAATAACTTAGATTTGATTTACAAGTTCACTATACTAAAATAAGACTTAGTTATTTAGAAGTAAAGAACGTCAAACTATTAACTTAGATCTGATTTTCAAATTGTCATTTCTAAAATCAGAAGTAGATATTTTCAAGTAAAAAACTTCAAACTAATAACTTAGTTTTGATTTACAAATTAACTATTCTACAACAAAATTTAGTTATTTTGATGTAAAGAACGTCAAACTATTAACTTAGATCTGATTTTCAAATTGTCATTTCTAAAATCTAAAGCAGATATTTTCAAATAAAGAACTTCAAACTAACAACTTAGTTTTGATTTACAAATTCACTATTCTAAAATAAGACTAAGTTATTTTGAAGTAAGGAACGTCAAACTATTAACTTAGATCTGATTTTCAAATTGGAATTTCTAAGATCAGTAGTAGATATTTTGAAGTAAAAAACGTCAAACTAATAACTTAGTTTTAATTTACAAATTCACTATTCTAAAATAAGACTAAGTTATTTTGAAGTAAGGAACGTCAAACTATTAACTTAGATCTGATTTTCAAATCATCATTTCTAAAATCAGAAGTAGAAATTTTCAAGTAAAGAACTTCAAACTAAGAATTAGCTTTGATTTACAAATTCACTATTCTAAAATAAGACTTAGGTATTTTGAAGTAAAGAACGTCAAACTATTAACTTAGATCTGATTTTCAAATTTTCATTTATAAAATCAGTAGTAGAAATTTTCAAGTAAAGAACTTCAAACTAATAACTTAGTTTTGATTTACAAATTCACTATACTAAAATAAGACTTAGTTGTTTAGAAGTAAAGAACGTCAAACTATTAACTTAGATCTGATTTTCAAATTTTCATTTCTAAAATAAGAAGTAGATATTTTCAAGTAAAGAATTACACACTAATAACATAGCTTTGATTTACAAATTTACTATCCTAAAATAAGACTTAGTTATTTTGAAGTAAATAACGTCAAACTATTAACTTAGATCTGATTTTCAAATTGTCATTTCCAAAATCAGAAGTAGATATTTTCAAGTAAAGAACTTCAAATTAATAACTTAGCTTTGATTTACAAATTCACTATTCTAAAATAAGACTTAGTTATTTTGAAGTAAAGAACGTCAAACTATTACCTTAGATCTGATTTGCAAATTGTCATTTCTAAAATCAGAAATAAATATTTTCAAGTCCAGAACTTCAAACTATTAACTTAGATCTGATTTACAAATTGGCATTTCTAAAATCTAAAGCAGATATTTTCAAATAAAGAAATTCAAACTAACAACTTAGTTTTGATTTACAAATTCACTATTCTAAAATAAGACTAAGTTATTTTGAAGTAAGGAACGTCAAACTATTAACTTAGATCTGATTTTCAAATTGTCATTTCTAAGATCAGTAGTAGATATTTTCAAGTAAATAACGTCAAACTAATAACTTAGTTTTAATTTACAAATTCACTATACTAAAATGAGACTTAGTTATTTAGAAGTAAAGTACGTCAAACTATTAACTTATATCTGATTTTCAAATCATCATTTCTAAAATCAGAAGTAGAAATTTTCAAGTAAAGAACTTCAAACTAAGAATTAGCATTGATTTACAAATTCACTATTCTAAAATAAGACTTAGTTATTTTGAAGTAAAGAACGTCAAACTATTACCTTAGATCTGATTTTCAAATTGTCATTTCTGAAATCAGAAGTAGATATTTTCAAGTAAACAACTTCAAACTAATAACTTAGCTTTGATTTACAAATTCACTATTCTAAAATAAGACTTAGTTATTTTGAAGTAAAGAACGTCAAACTATTAACTTAGATCTGATTTTCAAATTTTCATTTCTAAAATCAGTAGTAGAAATTTTCAAGTAAAGAACTTCAAACTAATAACTTAGTTTTGATTTACAAATTCACTATACTAAAATAAGATTTAGTTGTTTAGAAGTAAAGAACGTCAAACTATTAACTTAGATCTGATTTTCAAATTTTCATTTCTAAAATCAGAAATAAATATTTTCAAGTCCAGAACTTCAAACTAATAACTTAGTTTTGATTTACAAATTAACTATTCTAAAACAAAATTTTGTTATTTTCATGTAAAGAACGTCAAACTATTAACTTAGATCCGATTTTCAAATTGTCATTTCTAAAATCTAAAGCAGATATTTTCAAATAAAGAACTTCAAACTGACAACTTAGTTTTGATTTACAAATTCACTATTCTAAAATAAGACTCAGTTATTTTGAAGTAAGGAACGTCAAACTATTAACTTAGATCTGATTTACAAATTGTCATTTCTATGATCAGTAGTAGATATTTTCAAGTAAAGAACGTCAAACTAATAACTTAGTTTTAATTTACAAATTCACTATACTAAAATAAGACTTAGTTATTTAGAAGTAAAGAACGTCAAACTATTAACTTAGATCTGATTTTTAAATTGTCATTTCCAAAATCAGAAGTAGATATTTTCAAGTAAAGAACTTCAAATTAATAACTTAGCTTTGATTTACAAATTCAGTATTCTAAAATAAGACTTAGTTATTTTGAAGTAAAGAACGAAAAACTATTAACTTAGATCTGATTTTCAAATTGTCATTTGTAAAATCAGAAATAAATATTTTCAAGTCCAGAACTTCAAACTAATAACTTAGATCTGATTTTCAAATTGTCATTTCTAAGATCAGTAGTAGATATTTTCAAGTAAAGAACGTCAAACTAATAACTTAGTTTTAATTTACAAATTCACTATACTAAAATAAGACTTAGTTATTTAGAAGTAAAGAACGTCAAACTATTAACTTATATCTGATTTTCAAATCATCATTTCTAAAATCAGAAGTAGAAATTTTCAAGTAAAGAACTTCAAACTAAGAATTAGCTTTGATTTACAAATTCACTATTCTAAAATAAGACTTAGTTATTTTGAAGTAAAGAACGTCAAACTATTAATTTAGATCTGATTTTCAAATTTTCATTTCTAAAATCACTAGTAGAAATTTTCAAGTAAAGAACTTCAAACTAATGACTTAGTTTTGATTTACAAATTCACTATACTAAAATAAGACTTAGTTGTTTAGAAGTAAAGAACGTCAAACTATTAACTTAGATCTGATTTTCAAATTTTCATTTCTAAAATAAGAAGTAGATATTTTCATGTAAAAAACTACACACTAATAACATAGCTTTGATTTACAAATTTACTATCCTAAAATAAGACTTAGTTATTTTGAAGTAAATAACGTCAAACTATTAACTTCGATCTGATTTTCAAATTGTCATTTCCAAAATCAGAAGTAGATATTTTCAAGTAAAGAACTTCAAATTAATAACTTAGCTTTGATTTACAAATTCACTATTCTAAAATAAGACTTAGTTATTTTGAAGTAAAGAACGTCAAACTATTAACTTAGATCTGATTTTCAAATTGTCATTTCTAAAATCAGAAATAAATATTTTCAAGTACAGAACTTCAAACTAATAACTTAGATTTGATTTACAAGTTCACTATACTAAAATAAGACTTAGTTATTTAGAAGTAAAGAACGTCAAACTATTAACTTAGATCTGATTTTCAAATTGTCATTTCTATAATCAGAAGTAGATATTTTCAAGTAAAAAACTTCAAACTAATAACTTAGTTTTGATTTACAAATTAACTATTCTAAAACAAGATTTAGTTATTTTGATGTAAAGAACGTCAAACTATTAACTTAGATCTGATTTTCAAATTGTCATTTCTAAAATCTAAAGCAGATATTTTCAAATAAAGAACTTCAAACTAACAACTTAGTTTTGATTTACAAATTCAAAGTAAAGAACGTCAAACTATTAACTTATATCTGATTTTCAAATCATCATTTCTAAAATCAGAAGTAGAAATTTTCAAGTAAAAAACTTCAAACTAAGAATTAGCTTTGATTTACAAATTCAATATTCTAAAATAAGACTTAGTTATTTTGAAGTAAAGAACGTCAAACTATTACCTTAGACCTGATTTTCAAATTGTCATTTCTAAAATCAGAAGTAGATATTTTAAAGTAAAGAACTTTAAATTACAACCTTAGATTTGATTTCCTAATTTACATTACTAAGATCCGAATCATTAAATTTGAAGTAAAAAACTTTAAGCTAATAACTTAGTTTTGATTTACAAATTCACTAGTCTAAAATAAGACTTAGTTATTTTGAAGTAAAGTACGTCAAACTATTAACTTAAATCTGATTTTCAAATTGTCATTTCCAAAATCAGAAGTAGATATTTTCAAGTAAAAAACTTCAAACTAATAACTTAGTTTTGATTTACTAATACAGTATTCTAAAATAAGACTTATCTATTTTGAAGTTAAGAACGTCAAACTACTAACTTAGATCTGATTTTCAAATTGTCATTTCTAAGATCAGTAGTAGATATTTTCAAGTAAAGAACGTCAAACTAATAACTTAGTTTTAATTTACAAATTCACTATACTAAAATAAGACTTAGTTATTTAGAAGTAAAGAACGTCAAACTATTAACTTATATCTGATTTTCAAATCATCATTTCTAAAATCAGAAGTAGAAATTTTCAAGTAAAGAACTTCAAACTAAGAATTAGCTTTGATTTACAAATTCACTATTCCAAAATAAGACTTAGTTATTTTGAAGTAAAGAACGTCAAACTATTACCTTAGATCTAATTTTTAAATTGTCATTTCTAAAATCAGAAGTAATTATTTTCAAGTAAACAACTTCAAACTAATAACTTAGCTTTGATTTACAAATTCACTATTCTAAAATAAGACTTAGTTATTTTGAAGTAAAGAACGTCAAACTATTAAATTAGATCTGATTTTCAAATTTTCATTTCTAAAATCAGTAGTAGAAATTTTCAAGTAAAGAGCTTCAAACTAATAACTTAGTTTTGATTTACAAATTCACTATACTAAAATAAGACTTAGTTGGTTTGAAGTAAAGAACGTCAAACTATTAACTTAGATCTGATTTTTAAATTTTCATTTCTAAAATAAGAAGTAGGTATTTTCAAGTAAAGAACTACACACTAATAACATAGCTTTGATTTACAAATTTACTATCCTAAAATAAGACTTAGTTATTTTGAAGTATATAACGTCAAACTAATAACTTAGATCTGATTTTCAAATTGTCATTTCTAAGATCAGTAGTAGATATTTTCAAGTAAAGAACGTCAAACTAATAACTTAGTTTTAATTTACAAATTCACTATACTAAAATAAGACTTAGTTATTTAGAAGTAAAGAACGTCAAACTATTAACTTAGATCTGATTTTCAAATTTTCATTTCTAAAATAAGAAGTAGATATTTTCATGTAAAAAACTACACACTAATAACATAGCTTTGATTTACAAATTTACTATCCTAAAATAAGACTTAGTTATTTTGAAGTAAATAACGTCAAACTATTAACTTCGATCTGATTTTCAAATTGTCATTTCCAAAATCAGAAGTAGATATTTTCAAGTAAAGAACATCAAATTAATAACTTAGCTTTGATTTACAAATTCACTATTCTAAAATAAGACTTAGTTATTTTGAAGTAAAGAACGTCAAACTATTAACTTAGATCTGATTTTCAAATTGTCATTTCTAAAATCAGAAATAAATATTTTCAAGTACAGAACTTCAAACTAATAACTTAGATTTGATTTACAAGTTCACTATACTAAAATAAGACTTAGTTATTTAGAAGTAAAGAACGTCAAACTATTAACTTAGATCTGATTTTCAAATTGTCATTTCTAAAATCAGAAGTAGATATTTTCAAGTAAAAAACTTCAAACTAATAACTTAGTTTTGATTTACAAATTAACTATTCTAAAACAAGATTTAGTTATTTTGATGTAAAGAACGTCAAACTATTAACTTAGATCTGATTTTCAAATTGTCATTTCTAAAATCTAAAGCAGATATTTTCAAATAAAGAACTTCAAACTAACAACTTAGTTTTGATTTACAAATTCAAAGTAAAGAACGTCAAACTATTAACTTATATCTGATTTTCAAATCATCATTTCTAAAATCAGAAGTAGAAATTTTCAAGTAAAAAACTTCAAACTAAGAATTAGCTTTGATTTACAAATTCAATATTCTAAAATAAGACTTAGTTATTTTGAAGTAAAGAACGTCAAACTATTACCTTAGACCTGATTTTCAAATTGTCATTTCTAAAATCAGAAGTAGATATTTTAAAGTAAAGAACTTTAAATTACAACCTTAGATTTGATTTCCTAATTTACATTACTAAGATCCGAATCAGTAAATTTGAAGTAAAAAACTTTAAGCTAATAACTTAGTTTTGATTTACAAATTCACTAGTCTAAAATAAGACTTAGTTATTTTGAAGTAAAGTACGTCAAACTATTAACTTAAATCTGATTTTCAAATTGTCATTTCCAAAATCAGAAGTAGATATTTTCAAGTAAAAAACTTCAAACTAATAACTTAGTTTTGATTTACAAATACAGTATTCTAAAATAAGACTTATCTATTTTGAAGTTAAGAACGTCAAACTACTAACTTAGATCTGATTTTCAAATTGTCATTTCTAAGATCAGTAGTAGATATTTTCAAGTAAAGAACGTCAAACTAATAACTTAGTTTTAATTTACAAATTCACTATACTAAAATAAGACTTAGTTATTTAGAAGTAAAGAACGTCAAACTATTAACTTATATCTGATTTTCAAATCATCATTTCTAAAATCAGAAGTAGAAATTTTCAAGTAAAGAACTTCAAACTAAGAATTAGCTTTGATTTACAAATTCACTATTCCAAAATAAGACTTAGTTATTTTGAAGTAAAGAACGTCAAACTATTAAATTAGATCTGATTTTCAAATTTTCATTTCTAAAATCAGTAGTAGAAATTTTCAAGTAAAGAGCTTCAAACTAATAACTTAGTTTTGATTTACAAATTCACTATACTAAAATAAGACTTAGTTGTTTTGAAGTAAAGAACGTCAAACTATTAACTTAGATCTGATTTTTAAATTTTCATTTCTAAAATAAGAAGTAGGTATTTTCAAGTAAAGAACTACACACTAATAACATAGCTTTGATTTACAAATTTACTATCCTAAAATAAGACTTAGTTATTTTGAAGTATATAACGTCAAACTATTAACTTAGATCTGATTTTCAAATTGTCATTTCTAAAATCAGAAATAAATATTTTCAAGTACAGAACTTCAAACTAATAACTTAGATTTGATTTACAAGTTCACTATTCTAAAATAAGACTTAGTTATTTAGAAGTAAAGAACGTCAAACTATTAACTTAGATCTGATTTTCAAATTGTCATTTCTAAAATCAGAAGTAGATATTTTCAAGTAAAAAACTTCAAACTAATAACTTAGTATTGATTTACAAATTAACTATTCTAAAACAAAATTTAGTTATTTTGATGTAAAGAACGTCAAACTATGAACTTAGATCTGATTTTCAAATTGTCATTTCTAAAATCTAAAGCAGATATTTTCAAATAAAGAACTTCAAACTAACAACTTAGTTTTGATTTACAAATTCAAAGTAAAGAACGTCAAACTATTAACTTATATCTGATTTTCAAATCATCATTTCTATAATCAGAAGTAGAAATTTTCAAGTAAAGAACTTCAAACTAAGAATT
This sequence comes from Cantharis rustica, assembly GCA_911387805.1. Taxonomy (NCBI): domain Eukaryota; kingdom Metazoa; phylum Arthropoda; class Insecta; order Coleoptera; family Cantharidae; genus Cantharis; species Cantharis rustica. Next base: position 26,044,831 of record OU426878.1, on the reverse strand, counting down.
AGCTTTGATTTACAAATTCAATATTCTAAAATAAGACTTAGTTATTTTGAAGTAAAGAACGTCAAACTAATACCTTAGACCTGATTTTCAAATTGTCATTTCTAAAATCAGAAGTAGATATTTTCAAGTAAAGAACTTTAAACTACAACCTTAGATTTGATTTCCAAATTTACATTACTAAGATCCGAATCAGTAAATTTGAAGTAAAAAACTTTAAGCTAATAACTTAGTTTTGATTTACAAATTCACTAGTCTAAAATAAGACTTAGTTATTTTTAAGTAAAGAACGTCAAACTATTAACTTAAATCTGATTTTCAAATTGTCATTGCCAAAATCAGAAGTAGATATTTTCAAGTAAATAACTTCAAACTAATAACTTAGTTTTGATTTACAAATACAGTATTCTAAAATAAGACTTATCTATTTAGAAGTTAAGAACGTCAAACTACTAACTTAGATCTGATTTTCAAATTGCCATTTCTAAGATCAGTAGTAGATATTTTCAAGTAAAGAACGTCAAACTAATAGCTTAGTTTTAATTTACAAATTCACTATACTAAAATAAGACTTAGTTATTTAGAAGTAAAGAACGTCAAACTATTAACTTATATCTGATTTTCAAATCATCATTTCTAAAATCAGAAGTAGAAATTTTCAAGTAAAGAACTTCAAACTAAGAATTAGCTGTGATTTACAAATTCACTATTCTAAAATAAGACTTAGTTATTTTAAAGTAAAGAACGTCAAACTATTACCTTAGATCTGTTTTTCAAATTGTCATTTCTAAAATCAGAAGTAATTATTTTCAAGTAAACAACTTCAAACTAATAACTTAGCTTTGATTTACAAATTCACTATTCTAAAATAAGACTTAGTTATTTTGAAGTAAAGAACGTCAAACTATTAACTTAGATCTGATTTTCAAATTTTCATTTCTAAAATCAGTAGTAGAAATTTCCAAGTAAAGAACTTCAAACTAATAACTTAGTTTTGATTTACAAATTCACTATACTAAAATAAGACTTAGTTGTTTTGAAGTAAAGAACATCAAACTATTAACTTAGATCTGATTTTTAAATTTTCATTTCTAAAATAAGAAGTAGGTATTTTCAAGTAAAGAACTACACACTAATAACATAGCTTTGATTTACAAATTTACTATCTTAAAATAAGACTTAGTTATTTTGAAGTATATAACGTTAAACTATTAACTTAGATCTGATTTTCAAATTGTCATTTCCAAAATCAGAAGTAGATATTTTCAAGTAAAGAACTTCAAATTAATAACTTAGCTTTGATTTACAAATTCACTATTCTAAAATAAGGCTTAGTTATTTTGAAGTAAAGAACGTCAAACTATTAACTTAGATCTGATTTTCAAATAGTCATTTCTAAAATCAGAAATAAATATTTTCAAGTACAGAACTTCAAACTAATAACTTAGATTTGATTTACAAGTTCACTATACTAAAATAAGACTTAGTTATTTAGAAGTAAAGAACGTCAAACTATTAACTTAGATCTGATTTTCAAATTGTCATTTCTAAAATCAGAAGTAGATATTTTCAAGTAAAAAACTTCAAACTAATAACTTAGTTTTGATTTACAAATTAACTATTCTACAACAAAATTTAGTTATTTTGATGTAAAGAACGTCAAACTATTAACTTAGATCTGATTTTCAAATTGTCATTTCTAAAATCTAAAGCAGATATTTTCAAATAAAGAACTTCAAACTAACAACTTAGTTTTGATTTACAAATTCACTATTCTAAAATAAGACTAAGTTATTTTGAAGTAAGGAACGTCAAACTATTAACTTAGATCTGATTTTCAAATTGGAATTTCTAAGATCAGTAGTAGATATTTTGAAGTAAAAAACGTCAAACTAATAACTTAGTTTTAATTTACAAATTCACTATTCTAAAATAAGACTAAGTTATTTTGAAGTAAGGAACGTCAAACTATTAACTTAGATCTGATTTTCAAATCATCATTTCTAAAATCAGAAGTAGAAATTTTCAAGTAAAGAACTTCAAACTAAGAATTAGCTTTGATTTACAAATTCACTATTCTAAAATAAGACTTAGGTATTTTGAAGTAAAGAACGTCAAACTATTAACTTAGATCTGATTTTCAAATTTTCATTTATAAAATCAGTAGTAGAAATTTTCAAGTAAAGAACTTCAAACTAATAACTTAGTTTTGATTTACAAATTCACTATACTAAAATAAGACTTAGTTGTTTAGAAGTAAAGAACGTCAAACTATTAACTTAGATCTGATTTTCAAATTTTCATTTCTAAAATAAGAAGTAGATATTTTCAAGTAAAGAACTACACACTAATAACATAGCTTTGATTTACAAATTTACTATCCTAAAATAAGACTTAGTTATTTTGAAGTAAATAACGTCAAACTATTAACTTAGATCTGATTTTCAAATTGTCATTTCCAAAATCAGAAGTAGATATTTTCAAGTAAAGAACTTCAAATTAATAACTTAGCTTTGATTTACAAATTCACTATTCTAAAATAAGACTTAGTTATTTTGAAGTAAAGAACGTCAAACTATTACCTTAGATCTGATTTTCAAATTGTCATTTCTAAAATCAGAAATAAATATTTTCAAGTCCAGAACTTCAAACTATTAACTTAGATCTGATTTACAAATTGGCATTTCTAAAATCTAAAGCAGATATTTTCAAATAAAGAAATTCAAACTAACAACTTAGTTTTGATTTACAAATTCACTATTCTAAAATAAGACTAAGTTATTTTGAAGTAAGGAACGTCAAACTATTAACTTAGATCTGATTTTCAAATTGTCATTTCTAAGATCAGTAGTAGATATTTTCAAGTAAATAACGTCAAACTAATAACTTAGTTTTAATTTACAAATTCACTATACTAAAATGAGACTTAGTTATTTAGAAGTAAAGTACGTCAAACTATTAACTTATATCTGATTTTCAAATCATCATTTCTAAAATCAGAAGTAGAAATTTTCAAGTAAAGAACTTCAAACTAAGAATTAGCATTGATTTACAAATTCACTATTCTAAAATAAGACTTAGTTATTTTGAAGTAAAGAACGTCAAACTATTACCTTAGATCTGATTTTCAAATTGTCATTTCTGAAATCAGAAGTAGATATTTTCAAGTAAACAACTTCAAACTAATAACTTAGCTTTGATTTACAAATTCACTATTCTAAAATAAGACTTAGTTATTTTGAAGTAAAGAACGTCAAACTATTAACTTAGATCTGATTTTCAAATTTTCATTTCTAAAATCAGTAGTAGAAATTTTCAAGTAAAGAACTTCAAACTAATAACTTAGTTTTGATTTACAAATTCACTATACTAAAATAAGATTTAGTTGTTTAGAAGTAAAGAACGTCAAACTATTAACTTAGATCTGATTTTCAAATTTTCATTTCTAAAATCAGAAATAAATATTTTCAAGTCCAGAACTTCAAACTAATAACTTAGTTTTGATTTACAAATTAACTATTCTAAAACAAAATTTTGTTATTTTCATGTAAAGAACGTCAAACTATTAACTTAGATCCGATTTTCAAATTGTCATTTCTAAAATCTAAAGCAGATATTTTCAAATAAAGAACTTCAAACTGACAACTTAGTTTTGATTTACAAATTCACTATTCTAAAATAAGACTCAGTTATTTTGAAGTAAGGAACGTCAAACTATTAACTTAGATCTGATTTACAAATTGTCATTTCTATGATCAGTAGTAGATATTTTCAAGTGAAGAACGTCAAACTAATAACTTAGTTTTAATTTACAAATTCACTATACTAAAATAAGACTTAGTTATTTAGAAGTAAAGAACGTCAAACTATTAACTTAGATCTGATTTTTAAATTGTCATTTCCAAAATCAGAAGTAGATATTTTCAAGTAAAGAACTTCAAATTAATAACTTAGCTTTGATTTACAAATTCAGTATTCTAAAATAAGACTTAGTTATTTTGAAGTAAAGAACGAAAAACTATTAACTTAGATCTGATTTTCAAATTGTCATTTGTAAAATCAGAAATAAATATTTTCAAGTCCAGAACTTCAAACTAATAACTTAGATCTGATTTTCAAATTGTCATTTCTAAAATCAGTAGTAGATATTTTCAAGTAAAGAACGTCAAACTAATAACTTAGTTTTAATTTACAAATTCACTATACTAAAATAAGACTTAGTTATTTAGAAGTAAAGAACGTCAAACTATTAACTTATATCTGATTTTCAAATCATCATTTCTAAAATCAGAAGTAGAAATTTTCAAGTAAAGAACTTCAAACTAAGAATTAGCTTTGATTTACAAATTCACTATTCTAAAATAAGACTTAGTTATTTTGAAGTAAAGAACGTCAAACTATTAATTTAGATCTGATTTTCAAATTTTCATTTCTAAAATCACTAATAGAAATTTTCAAGTAAAGAACTTCAAACTAATGACTTAGTTTTGATTTACAAATTCACTATACTAAAATAAGACTTAGTTGTTTAGAAGTAAAGAACGTCAAACTATTAACTTAGATCTGATTTTCAAATTTTCATTTCTAAAATAAGAAGTAGATATTTTCATGTAAAAAACTACACACTAATAACATAGCTTTGATTTACAAATTTACTATCCTAAAATAAGACTTAGTTATTTTGAAGTAAATAACGTCAAACTATTAACTTCGATCTGATTTTCAAATTGTCATTTCCAAAATCAGAAGTAGATATTTTCAAGTAAAGAACTTCAAATTAATAACTTAGCTTTGATTTACAAATTCACTATTCTAAAATAAGACTTAGTTATTTTGAAGTAAAGAACGTCAAACTATTAACTTAGATCTGATTTTCAAATTGTCATTTCTAAAATCAGAAATAAATATTTTCAAGTACAGAACTTCAAACTAATAACTTAGATTTGATTTACAAGTTCACTATACTAAAATAAGACTTAGTTATTTAGAAGTAAAGAACGTCAAACTATTAACTTAGATCTGATTTTCAAATTGTCATTTCTAAAATCAGAAGTAGATATTTTCAAGTAAAAAACTTCAAACTAATAACTTAGTTTTGATTTACAAATTAACTATTCTAAAACAAGATTTAGTTATTTTGATGTAAAGAACGTCAAACTATTAACTTAGATCTGATTTTCAAATTGTCATTTCTAAAATCTAAAGCAGATATTTTCAAATAAAGAACTTCAAACTAACAACTTAGTTTTGATTTACAAATTCAAAGTAAAGAACGTCAAACTATTAACTTATATCTGATTTTCAAATCATCATTTCTAAAATCAGAAGTAGAAATTTTCAAGTAAAAAACTTCAAACTAAGAATTAGCTGTGATTTACAAATTCAATATTCTAAAATAAGACTTAGTTATTTTGAAGTAAAGAACGTCAAACTATTACCTTAGACCTGATTTTCAAATTGTCATTTCTAAAATCAGAAGTAGATATTTTAAAGTAAAGAACTTTAAATTACAACCTTAGATTTGATTTCCTAATTTACATTACTAAGATCCGAATCAGTAAATTTGAAGTAAAAAACTTTAAGCTAATAACTTAGTTTTGATTTACAAATTCACTAGTCTAAAATAAGACTTAGTTATTTTGAAGTAAAGTACGTCAAACTATTAACTTAAATCTGATTTTCAAATTGTCATTTCCAAAATCAGAAGTAGATATTTTCAAGTAAAAAACTTCAAACTAATAACTTAGTTTTGATTTACAAATACAGTATTCTAAAATAAGACTTATCTATTTTGAAGTTAAGAACGTCAAACTACTAACTTAGATCTGATTTTCAAATTGTCATTTCTAAGATCAGTAGTAGATATTTTCAAGTAAAGAACGTCAAACTAATAACTTAGTTTTAATTTACAAATTCACTATACTAAAATAAGACTTAGTTATTTAGAAGTAAAGAACGTCAAACTATTAACTTATATCTGATTTTCAAATCATCATTTCTAAAATCAGAAGTAGAAATTTTCAAGTAAAGAACTTCAAACTAAGAATTAGCTTTGATTTACAAATTCACTATTCCAAAATAAGACTTAGTTATTTTGAAGTAAAGAACGTCAAACTATTACCTTAGATCTAATTTTTAAATTGTCATTTCTAAAATCAGAAGTAATTATTTTCAAGTAAACAACTTCAAACTAATAACTTAGCTTTGATTTACAAATTCACTATTCTAAAATAAGACTTAGTTATTTTGAAGTAAAGAACGTCAAACTATTAAATTTGATCTAATTTTCAAATTTTCATTTCTAAAATCAGTAGTAGAAATTTTCAAGTAAAGAGCTTCAAACTAATAACTTAGTTTTGATTTACAAATTCACTATACTAAAATAAGACTTAGTTGGTTTGAAGTAAAGAACGTCAAACTATTAACTTAGATCTGATTTTTAAATTTTCATTTCTAAAATAAGAAGTAGGTATTTTCAAGTAAAGAACTACACACTAATAACATAGCTTTGATTTACAAATTTACTATCCTAAAATAAGACTTAGTTATTTTGAAGTATATAACGTCAAACTATTAACTTATATCTGATTTTCAAATCATCATTTCTATAATCAGAAGTAGAAATTTTCAAGTAAAGAACTTCAAACTAAGAATTAGCTTTGATTTACAAATTCAATATTCTAAAATAAGACTTAGTTATTTTGAAGTAAAGAACGTCAAACTATTTTTAGACCTAAACTAACCTTAGACCTGATTTTCAAATTGTCATTTCTAAAATCAGAAGTAGATATTTTCAAGTAAAGAACTTTAAACTACAACCTTAGATTTGATTTCCAAATTTACATTACTAAGATCCGAATCAGTAAATTTGAAGTAAAAAACTTTAAGCTAATAACTTAGTTTTGATTTACAAATTCACTAGTCTAAAATAAGACTTAGTTATTTTTAAGTAAAGAACGTCAAACTATTAACTTAAATCTGATTTTCAAATTGTCATTGCCAAAATCAGAAGTAGATATTTTCAAGTAAAAAACTTCAAACTAATAACTTAGTTTTGATTTACAAATACAGTATTCTAAAATAAGACTTATTTTTTTAGAAGTAAAGCACGTCAAACTATCAATTTAGATCTTATTTTAAAATTGTCATTTCTGAAATCAGAAGTAGATATTTGCAAGTAAAGATCTTCAAACTATAACCTTAGTTTTGATTTTCAAATTTACATTACCAAAATCCGTATTGGTTCATTTGAAGTAAAAAACTTCAAACTATTAACTTAGATATGATTTTCAAATTGTCATTTCTAAAATCAGAAGTAGATATTTTCAATTACAGAACTTTAAACTATGAACTTAGTTTTGATTTACAAATTCACTATTCTAAAATAATACTTAGTTATTTTGAAGTAAAGAACGTCAAACTAATAACTATATCTGATTTTCAAATTGTCCTTTCTAAAATCAGTAGTAGATTATTTCAAGTAAAGAACTTTAAACTAATAACTTACTGTTATTTACAAATTCACTATACTAAAATAAGACTTAGTTAATTTGAAGTAAAGAACGTCAAACTATTAACTTAGATCTGATTTTCAAATTGTCATTTCTAAAATCAGAAGTAGATATTTTCAAGTAAAGAACTTCAAACTACAACCTTAGATTTGATTTCCAAATTTACATTACTAAGATCCGAATTAGTAAATTTGAAGTAAAAAACTTTAAACTAATAACTTAGTTTTGATTTACCAACTCACTAGTCTAAAATAAGACTTAGTTATTTTGAAGTAAAGAACGTCAAACTATTAAATTAACATGATTTTCAAATTGACATTTTTAAAACCAGTAGTAGATATTTACAAGTAAAGAACTTCAAATTAATAACTTAGTTTTGATTTACAAATTAACTATTCTAAAATAAAATTTATTTATTTTGAAGTAAAGAACGACAAAGTATTAACTTAGATCTGATTTTCAAATTGACATTTTTAAAATCAGTAGTAGATATTTACAAGTAAAGAACTTCAAATTAATAACATAGTTTTGATTTACAAATTAACTATTCTAAAATAAAATTTAGTTATTTAGATGTAAAGAACGTCAAACTATTAACTTAGATATGATTTTCACATTGTCATTTCTAAAATCAGAAGTAGATATTTTCAAGTAAAGAACTTCAAATTAATAACATAGTTTTGATTTACAAATTAACTATTCTAAAATAAAATTTAGTTATTTAGATGTAAAGAACGTCAAACTATGAACTTAGATCTGATTTTCAAATTGTCATTTCTAAAATCAGAAGTAGATATTTTCAAGTAATCAACTTTAAACTATGAACTTAGTCTTGTTTTACAACTTCACTATACTAAAATAAGACTTATTTTTTTAGAACTAAAGCACATCAAACTAATAACTAAGGATCTTATTTTCAAAGTGTCATTTCTAAAATCAGAAGTAGATATTTTCAAGTAAAGAGCTTCAAACTAATAACTTAGTTTTAATTTACAAATTAACTATTTTAAATAAAATTTACTTATTTTGGTGTGTAAAACGTCAAACTATTCACTTAGAACTGATTTTCAAATTGTTATTACTTACAAATCAGGAGTAGATATTTCAAAGTAAATAAGTTTAAACTTATAACTTAGTTTTGATTTACAAATTCACTAGTGTAAAATAAGACTTAGTTATTTTGTAGTATAAAACGTCAAACTATTAACTAAGATCTGATTTTCAAATTGTCATTTCTAAATCAGTAGTAGATATTTTCAAGTAAAGAACTTCAAACTAATAACTTAGTTTTGATTTAATAATTCACTATACTAAAATAAGACTTAGTTATTTAGAAGTAAAGAACGTCAAACTATTAACTTAGATCTGATTTTCAAATTGTCATTTCTAAAATAAGAAGTAGATATTTTCAAGTAATCAACTTTAAACTATGAACTTAGTCTTGATTTACAAATTCACTATTCTAAAATAAGACTTAGTTATTCTGAAGTAAAGAACGTCAAACTATTAACTTAGATCTGATTTTCAAGTTGTCATTTCTTAATCAGAAGTTGATATTTTCAAGTAAAAACCTTCAAACTAATAAATTAGTTTTGGTTTACAAGTTAACTATTCTAAAATAAGACTAAGTTATTTTGAAGTAAAGAACGTCAAACTATTAACTTAGATCTGATTTTCAAATTGTCATTTCTAAGATCAGTAGTAGATATTTTCAAGTAAATAACTTCAAATTAATAACTTAGTTTTGATTGACAAATACACTAGTGTGAAATAAGACTTAGTTATTTTGAAGTAAAAAACGTCATACTATTAACTTAGCTCTGCTTTTCAAATTGTCATTTCTAAAATCAGTAGTAGATATTGGTCCAGTAAATAACTTCAAACTAATAACATAGCTTTGATTTACAAATTCACTATACTAAAATAAGACTTAGTTATATTGAAGTAAAGAACGTCATACTATTAACTTAGAACTGATTTTCAAATTGTCATTTCTAAAATCTGAAGCACATATTTTCAAATAAAGAACTTCAAAGTAACAACTTAGCTTTGATTTACAAATTTACTATCCTAAAATAAGACTTAGTTATTTTGAAGTAAATAACGTCAAACTATTAACTTCGATCTGATTTTCAAATTGTCATTTCCAAAATCAGAAGTAGATATTTTCAAGTAAAGAACTTCAAATTAATAACTTAGCTTTGATTTACAAATTCACTATTCTAAAATAAGACTTAGTTATTTTGAAGTAAAGAACGTCAAACTATTAACTTAGATCTGATTTTCAAATTGTCATTTCTAAAATCAGAAATAAATATTTTCAAGTACAGAACTTCAAACTAATAACTTAGATTTGATTTACAAGTTCACTATACTAAAATAAGACTTAGTTATTTAGAAGTAAAGAACGTCAAACTATTAACTTAGATCTGATTTTCAAATTGTCATTTCTAAAATCAGAAGTAGATATTTTCAAGTAAAAAACTTCAAACTAATAACTTAGTTTTGATTTACAAATTAACTATTCTAAAACAAAATTTAGTTATTTTGATGTAAAGAACGTCAAACTATTAACTTAGATCTGATTTTCAAATTGTCATTTCTAAAATCTAAAGCAGATATTTTCAAATAAAGAACTTCAAACTAACAACTTAGTTTTGATTTACAAATTCAAAGTAAAGAACGTCAAACTATTAACTTATATCTGATTTTCAAATCATCATTTCTAAAATCAGAAGTAGAAATTTTCAAGTAAAAAACTTCAAACTAAGAATTAGCTTTGATTTACAAATTCAATATTCTAAAATAAGACTTAGTTATTTTGAAGTAAAGAACGTCAAACTATTACCTTAGACCTGATTTTCAAATTGTCAGTTCTAAAATCAGAAGTAGATATTTTAAAGTAAAGAACTTTAAATTACAACCTTAGATTTGATTTCCAAATTTACATTACTAAGATCCGAATCAGTAAATTTGAAGTAAAAAACTTTAAGCTAATAACTTAGCTTTGATTTACAAATTCACTATTCTAAAATAAGACTTAGTTATTTTGAAGTAAAGAACGTCAAACTATTACCTTAGATCTGATTTTCAAATTGTTATTTCTAAAATCAGAAGTAATTATTTTCAAGTAAACAACTTCAAACTAATAACTTAGCTTTAATTTACAAATTCACTATTCTAAAATAAGACTTAGTTATTTTGAAGTAAAGAACGTCAAACTATTAAATTAGATCTGATTTTCAAATTTTCATTTCTAAAATCCGTAGTAGAAATTTTCAATTAAAGAGCTTCAAACTAATAACTTAGTTTTGATTTACAAATTCACTATACTAAAATAAGACTTAGTTGTTTTGAAGTAAAGAACGTCAAACTATTAACTTAGATCTGATTTTTAAATTTTCATTTCTAAAATAAGAAGTAGGTATTTTCAAGTAGAGAACTACACACTAATAACATAGCTTTGATTTACAAATTTACTATCCTAAAATAAGACTTAGTTATTTTGAAGTATATAACGTCAAACTATTAACTTAGATCTGATTTTCAAATTGTCATTTCCAAAATCAGAAGTAGATATTTTCAAGTAAAGAACTTCAAATTAATAACTTAGCTTTGATTTACAAATTCACTATTCTAAAATAAGACTTAGTTATTTTGAAGTAAAGAACGTCAAACTATTAACTTAGATCTGATTTTCAAATTGTAATTTCTAAAATCAGAAATAAATATTTTCAAGTACATAACTTCAAACTAATAACTTAGATTTGATTTACAAGTTCACTATACTAAAATAAGACTTAGTTATTTAGAAGTAAAGAACGTCAAACTATTAACTTAGATCTGATTTTCAAATTGTCATTTCTAAAATCAGAAGTAGATATTTTCAAGTAAAAAACTTCAAACTAATAACTTAGTTTTGATTTACAAATTAACTATTCTAAAACAAAATTTAGTTATTTTGATGTAAAGAACGTCAAACTATTAACTTAGATCTGATTTTCAAATTGTCATTTCTAAAATCTAAAGCAGATATTTTCAAATAAAGAACTTCAAACTAACAACTTAGTTTTGATTTACAAATTCAAAGTAAAGAACGTCAAACTATTAACTTATATCTGATTTTCAAATCATCATTTCTAAAATCAGAAGTAGAAATTTTCAAGTAAAAAACTTCAAACTAAGAATTAGCTTTGATTTACAAATTCAATATTCTAAAATAAGACTTAGTTATTTTGAAGTAAAGAACGTCAAACTATTACCTTAGACCTGATTTTCAAATTGTCAGTTCTAAAATCAGAAGTAGATATTTTAAAGTAAAGAACTTTAAATTACAACCTTAGATTTGATTTCCAAATTTACATTACTAAGATCCGAATCAGTAAATTTGAAGTAAAAAACTTTAAGCTAATAACTTAGCTTTGATTTACAAATTCACTATTCTAAAATAAGACTTAGTTATTTTGAAGTAAAGAACGTCAAACTATTACCTTAGATCTGATTTTCAAATTGTTATTTCTAAAATCAGAAGTAATTATTTTCAAGTAAACAACTTCAAACTAATAACTTAGCTTTAATTTACAAATTCACTATTCTAAAATAAGAATTAGTTATTTTGAAGTAAAGAACGTCAAACTATTAAATTAGATCTGATTTTCAAATTTTCATTTCTAAAATCCGTAGTAGAAATTTTCAATTAAAGAGCTTCAAACTAATAACTTAGTTTTGATTTACAAATTCACTATACTAAAATAAGACTTAGTTGTTTTGAAGTAAAGAACGTCAAACTATTAACTTAGATCTGATTTTTAAATTTTCATTTCTAAAATAAGAAGTAGGTATTTTCAAGTAGAGAACTACACACTAATAACATAGCTTTGATTTACAAATTTACTATCCTAAAATAAGACTTAGTTATTTTGAAGTATATAACGTCAAACTATTAACTTAGATCTGATTTTCAAATTGTCATTTCCAAAATCAGAAGTAGATATTTTCAAGTAAAGAACTTCAAATTAATAACTTAGCTTTGATTTACAAATTCACTATTCTAAAATAAGACTTAGTTATTTTGAAGTAAAGAACGTCAAACTATTAACTTAGATCTGATTTTCAAATTGTAATTTCTAAAATCAGAAATAAATATTTTCAAGTACATAACTTCAAACTAATAACTTAGATTTGATTTACAAGTTCACTATACTAAAATAAGACTTAGTTATTTAGAAGTAAAGAACGTCAAACTATTAACTTAGATCTGATTTTCAAATTGTCATTTCTAAAATCAGAAGTAGATATTTTCAAGTAAAAAACTTCAAACTAATAACTTAGTTTTGATTTACAAATTAACTATTCTAAAACAAAATTTAGTTATTTTGATGTAAAAAACGTCAAACTATGAACTTAGATCTGATTTTCAAATTGTCATTTCTAAAATCTAAAGCAGATATTTTCAAATAAAGAACTTCAAACTAACAACTTAGTTTTGATTTACAAATTCAAAGTAAAGAACGTCAAACTATTAACTTATATCTGATTTTCAAATCATCATTTCTATAATCAGAAGTAGAAATTTTCAAGTAAAGAACTTCAAACTAAGAATTAGCTTTGATTTACAAATTCAATATTCTAAAATA